>JALAZF010000269.1:3544926-4812352 GCA_022829125.1 Lathyrus tuberosus | reverse complement strand
AACATAGTACCAGTTCCGAAAAAGGACGGAAAGGTTAGAATGTGTGTAGACTACAGGGATTTGAATAAAGCAAGTCCAAAGGACGACTTTCCCTTACCACACATAGACATGCTGGTTGACAGTACATCAAAGTTCAAAGTTTTCTCCTTCATGGATGGATTCTCGGGCTATAATCAGATCAAAATGGAGCCGAAAGATATGGAGAAAACTTCATTCATCACCCCATGGGGTACCTTTTGTTACAAGGTAATGCCGTTCGGTTTGAAGAACGACGGGGCAACCTATCAAAGGGCCATGACTACTCTGTTTCATGACATGATACACAAAGAAATCGAGGTATATGTTGATGATATGATTGCCAAATCCAGGACAGAGGAGGAGCATGTGACCCACCTGTCAAAACTATTCGAGCGGTTAAGAAAGTACAAACTCCGTTTGAATCCCAACAAATGTACATTCGCTGTCCATTCAGGGAAACTTTTAGGGTTCATCGTCAGCTAGAAAGGAATTGAGGTTGATCAAGACAAGGTCAAGGCCATTCAAGAAATGCCTTCTCCAAAGACTGAAAAACAAGTCAGGGGATTCCTGGGATGTTTGAACTATATTTCTAGATTTATATTCCTCATGACGCCTTTGACATAATCAAGGAATACCTGTTGAACCCGTCGATTCTATCACCTCCAGTGGAAGGAGGACTTCTGATCATATACCTAACAGTCTTGGAGGACTCCATGGGATGTGTACTTGGCCAACAAGACTAAACAAAAAGTAAAGAGTCTGCCATCTACTATTTAAGCAAGAAGTTCACCGACTGCGAGACTCGGTACACTATGCTTAAGAAAACTTGCTATGCTCTGGCTTGGGGAGCCAAACGTCTTCGCCAGTATATGATTCGTCACACTACTTGGTTAATCTCAGAAATGGATCCAATCAAGTACGTCTTTGAAAAGCCTGCTCTCACGCGAAGGATTTCCCGTTGGCAGATGTTGTTATCAGAATACGACATTAAGTACCATGCTCAGAAAGCCGTCAAAGGAAGTGTTTTAGCCGATCATTTGGCTCATCAACCGATTGACGATCAGGAATCAGTCGGGTTTGACTTCCCAGTCGAAGATGTCATGTACTTGAAAATGAAAGATTGCGATGAGCCACTACCCAGTGAAGGGCCAGAACTAGGTTCCCAATGGGGACTAATCTTTGACGGAGCTGTCAATCATTACCGAAACGGAATTGGGGCAATCATCATAACACCTCAGGGTACCCACATTCCTTTCACCGCGTGACTGACATTCAAGTGCACAAACAATGAGGCTGAATACGAAGCTTGTATCATGGGTCTCGAAGAAGCGATCGACTTAAGGATCAAGAACTTGGATGTATATGGCGACTCAGCCCTGGTTATCAATCAGATCAAATGAGATTGGAAGACATACCAATCAGAATTGATTCCTTACAAAGACTATGCAAGAAGGTTTTTACCATTCTTCAACAGAATCGAGTTTCATCATATCCCTCGTGAAGAGAATTACATGGTTGATGCATTAGCCACTCTCTCTTCCATGAATAGTGTTGGTCAATGGAATGACATACCTAAGACCGACATAATGCGCCTAGAAAGGCCCGCTTACATCTTCACAATTGAAACAGTCATTGACGATAAACCTTGGTATCAGGATATCAAATGCTTCCTTCAGAAACAAGAGTACCCACCTGGGGCATCAAGAAAAGACAGAAAGACTCTCATAAGACTGGCTGGCAACTTATTTCTAAGTGGTAATACACTCTATAAGAGAAACTTTGACATGGTCTTGCTCCGATGCGTAGACAGACCAGAAGTAAACATACTGATAAAAGAAATTCACGAAGGATCCTTTGGCACTCATGCCAACGGACACACAATGGAGAGAAAAATTCTGAGAGCAGTGTACTATTGGTTGACAATGGAATCTGATTGCTACAAGTACATAAGGAAGTGTCACAAGTGTCAGATATACTCAGACAAAATTCATGTACCGCCAACGCATCTCAAAGTTCTTTCTTCCCCATGGCCATTTTCTATATGGGGAATCGACATGATTGGCATGATCGAACCCAAGGCTTCGAATGGACATAAGTTCATCCTGGTAGCCATTGATTACTTCACCAAGTGGGTCGAAGAAGCGTCATACGCCAATGTAACCCGACAAGTGGTGGTCCGATTTATCAAAAACAATCTCATTTGCCGTTATGGTGTCCCAAGCCAGATCATTATTGATAATGGATCTAACTTGAACAACAAGATGATGAAAGAGTTGTGCGCTGAGTTCAAGATCGAACACCATAACTCATCTCCCTACCGACCTAAGATGAACAGAGCGGTAGAAGCGGCTAACAAGAACATCAAGAAGATTTTTCAAAAGATGGTTGTAACCTACAAAGACTGGCACGAGATGCTACCCTTTGCTCTTCACGGTTATCGGACATATGTCCGCACTTCAACAGGGGAAACCCCTTTCTCTCTAGTATATGGCATGGGAGCTGGGTTCCCTATAGAGGTAGAGATCCCATCAATCCGGGTATTGATAGAGGCTAAGCTAATAGAGGCTGAATGGTGTTAGAGTCGATACGACGAACTGAATTTGATCGAAGAAAAGTGAATAACGGCACTATGCCATGGTCAGTTGTATCAGCAAATAATGAAGAAGGCATTTGACAAAAAGGTCCAACCTCGCGTCTTCAGGAAAGGAGATCTTGTGCTAAAAAAGATACAATCATTCCTCACTGATTCCTGGGGCAAGTGGACTTCGAATTATGACAGCCCTTATGATGTCAAGAAAGCTTTCTTAGGCGGCACCTTGAGACTCGCAACCATGGACGGAGAGGAATTTGCCTACCCAAAAAATGTTGACGTAGTCAAGGAATACTCCGCTTAAATAAAAAAAAACGTCTCGGTGGATTGAAAACCCGAAAAGGCGGTCCAGGCAAAAATTAGAGACATAATAAAAAATTATCCCAATGGATTGGAAATCTCAAAGTACAATCTAGGCAAAAGTTAGGGATTCATGGCAAGTAACTACTTCCAACAAAAGGGCAAATCCCTCAGCAGCAGTAATGCCATCAGTCAGAAAAGACTCCAGTCAAGATCATCTTCGACGGAAGCTCAGGATGCCCAGAATTCAAAGTTGGTAGAATGATAGTGGTCGTTATGTTTCAATGTAGCCCTTTTCCCTTAAATTACCATTTTCTAACTTTATAAATACTCCATGGAATCACGCGCTTGGCTGATTTCCATCCTATCAATAAAATTTGAGCCCTAGTGCTTTTGTTTGCAATTCTCATTTGTTTTAGCTTTACAGAATGATGTTTTTAATATGATTAACGATTCTTGAAATAAAACAAAAATGAATTTAATTGTCAAACTTTTTCTGCTTTTAAATAAAGATGGCAATTTCTTTTGCCTGTTGAACATTGAAAGAACATCGATCGCTTCTCCAGAAGTAATTGAACCTCAAAGTGCAGAATCATAGTACTTCTTCTTAACCAGTACACCTGAATGAAGGATCAGCTAGGTCAGATGCGAATATTCCGTCCGACATCCCTGACAGAGTTCTTATCTCCTAAGCCCGACCAACGGTTTCCCCACAGGGACTATCTCTCATAAGCAAGGAAGAATTACTATTTTGGACCAAATGGTACTTCCTCATTCCCCGTAGTGGCCGAGTATCCAATCATGTTCATCCGTTAGTCTGTATGTCACGTCAGTTTTGTCAGCATATACATACATACATCATGCATTATTGATTCATACATGTTCATATTGCATCACTACCACGCTAGTCGGTCTTATCCCCTAGTAATAAAAGTCATCTTGTCAATTGAGTTGTCAGTTCTTTCCTCGTCAGGAAATGAATCATCTAAGCAATCTCTCTCCAGTTTATCTCTGGATTAGAGACAGTCTTCGACCACTTTGATAACTTGAACCTCTGAAAAGCAAGAAAAATTTCAACAAACATCACTCTTCGCCATTGAAGATGATATCTCCGCTTTCCCGGATTAAGGAAAATCCCCAGAGAAAGCCTCTTAATCAAAGCTTCGGCAATATAGCAGTTTTTCTCCAGAAAATTCGCTGACGAAAGGGTCATCAGCACCTCAAAACTGGATTACATCACATGGCATTTCTTTGAGAAGATCTCGAGGGAAGGTATGATGTAATACCCCCAAGAAGAAAGCAGTCTCTCAAGAGACTCATTTTCCCCAGTAGAGTCAACAAATAGCGTCTCCAATAGAGAATTTTGTACACCTCTGCAGCTCAGACGAATGGGTTCCACAGCAAGTCTGAAATCAAAACTTTTTCCATCAAATGGCATCTCCCCAGGAAAATTCGGTGAGAAGTTTGAGGAAAACCGCTACGAATAGCGTCCCTTGTCAAGAAAGTTTATTGACAAAAGAAACTGAGACCAGTTCCTTGGTAGGAAACCAGGATCGAGGGGAAGTTTACATCAGAAACTGAGACCAGTTCCTCGGTAGGAAACCAGGATCGAGGGGAAGTTTACATCAGAAACTGAGACCAGTTCCTCGGTAGGAAACCATGATCGAGGGGAAGTTTACATCAGAAACTGAGACCAGTTCCTTGGCTGAAGACCAGGATCGGGGGGAAGTTTTTACCTTTTCTAAGCATCATTGCTTAGAAAAAGAAGATGGATGAGCAAGCTTCCATTCATAACCACCATCAAAATTTCGGGTATTCCGATATTTAATCCTTTTGCACCCCGAATGCCCGAATACCTTCGGGTCCAAGAAGATTAAATAAGGGCATCTAGCATACCCTAAATTTTGACCACTAAGATTTCCCATCATTGTGCAAATCATCATCACAATATGGATGTACCTATATGTCTCCTCAGTCTCCTCAAGGAACATTGAGCATTCACTATAATCAAGGATTAGGGTTTCAAGCCCTCTCAGAGTCTTAGACAAAGGATCAATCAAGGAATGACATGATCTTCAACTTGTCTAACCTCTCAAACACACATAAATGATCAAGAGGACTCCCACATTAGGAATGAGGCACAAGGTTGCAGCATTCCGAGTGGATTAAGCCTCAAGATCGCCAGTGTCACCAAATTAGGGTTTTGGTCGACCAGGGCCTCCAGATGGAAATTTTCCTCTGGGCATGAGCCACTGCTTCAAAGCACATCCCAATATGCTCCAAGGGGCCTCATGGACCCAATCATCAAGTCAATTTAGTCTCAGGGGATGCATTTACCAAAAATCAGGAATTAGGGTTTCTTGAACAAATTCACCCCTAAGTTGACTTTTGCGAGAAAACATGAGCCAAGAGCTCAAGACATGATTTTAGGGTCTCTAATAAACCACATTGATCCATTTGCAACAATGGATTGATCCAAGAAGCTTGATCCACAAGTTTCAATTTCCTCAGGACCACAATTAGGGTTTCGGGGAAAAAGTCAACTGAACTTTTGACTTTTGACCTGGACATGCTCCCAAACCCTGGAACATGATTCAGTACACCCTATAACACCTATAGAACATATCCATCAAGTTTGATTTAGATCAAGGACTTGATTTCACAAAGGATCGCACAGTTTGGAATTCATCTGATAAAAAGTCAACTGTGCACAAAAGTCAATTTTGACTTTTTGATATTTTTCACAATTATGGTTCCTCAACCCTAAAACAATGTTAATATGTGATTTGAACCACGTTCATTAAGAAAAATCAAATAAAATGAGTTAACTTGTAAAAGGGGTAACCATAAAAAACTTAGAATTTTTCTAAGTTATGGAACAAAATGGCTAGGGTACCAACTTCCAAGGATCATAACTTGAGATCCAAACAACCATTTTGGATGGTCCAAAGATGGATTTGTAGCTCTCATGGCATACTTTAAAAGTGTCAATTACACCTCATTCCAATTCCTCATGGATTTTAAGTTATGGAGTGATCAAAATGGCTGAAAACACAAAAGTGACATTTTTCCAACACTTAGTGAAATTTTCACTAAGTCAGAATCTGCCTTATTTTTTCCAAAATGTATAGGCATTTTTCATTGTAATTCAAGTTGGATCAAAACCAAAGTTGGACATCATGTTGAAATAGGATATATCAGCTTTCCAAAATGTCCAAGAACTCCATCAAACTCCATCTGAGCTAGGAGTTATGACAGCTGCAACATGCCTTTCTGCAAACTGGTGTGCAAGGCAGATTTGTACATTAGGGCTCGATTTGATCCAATTGTGCAAATGACAAACAAGTTTATCCATCTGCACACCTCAAGGGTGAGAGCAAGGAGGAACAAACACTGATCCATAAGCCTCCCAAGTATTTGGAACTACATATAGGTTTGGCACCCCTAAAAGCTAAAGATGCCTCAAGACTCCAATTTTGTTTTGAGGCATTCAATGGATGCTTAGAGGTGGCATGTATCAGAGCAAAGATGAACACTTCAGTCAAGCCTTATCCTTGAATAAGAGAACCATAGGCCTGTGCTCTAATCTCAAGTCAATGGCTAGAGGAGACTTGAGATTCCATTTGATTCACATTGGCCAAAGGCCTGCTTCAGTTGCCATTCCCTATTCCTTGCAAAACAAACTTGAGACACTATAAATAGACCTCATTTCTGATCAGTTTGAGTACAACAAAGGCCTATAACACTTGCCTTTCTCAAAATCACCTCTTTCACTCCAATTTTGCCTTCTAACTCAAGTCACTATCGGGTTTTGAGTTTGAGAGCAATTCCAACCAAACCAATCACACATACACCTCATAAACATCATATAGAAGTGATCCAAACACTTAAGCAACATCTGGAACACCAGATTCTCAAAATCACCAACCATCTGCACAAGCCTTTGACAGATTTGAAATTGAGGTGCCAAATCAAGTTCCAGCTCAATTCAATCCACTCCAAGCATTCAGACACACTCCATAACACCTAGGGAAGCTGTCCACATCATTGGAACCAAGCTATAACACCACTAACTCAAAACACGATCACCAGCTGCAAGAGGTAAGCCTCAACTTGGTCATCTCATGATTCATGCATATTTCCTCGCACAATACTTTTGCCATATGTTCATAATCATGTATGGAATGTTTCCCCTCAATTAATTGCTTTGTATGAATCGTGTGTGGAATTTCTGAGCCTTCATGCAGAATTTAGGGTTCTTGAGGTTTCTCTTTGATTTCTTATTCCATGCTTTAAATAAATGAAATTAAAGACCATAAACATGATGGTGAGGTGAAAACGAGTAGATTGATATGTGGATTGTGTGATTTCATCAAGTATTCAGTGAGATTGATGAGAAAATGCAAATCTGGGCAAAACTCAGAACACGCGCGTGTTCTTGGGTGTTCTTGGCGCCCTTTTTCAAAATTCAAATATTTGAATTTTGTGATTTTCATTTAATTGATTCAAAAATTAATTTCTCTCTGAATTTTAATGATTTTGAGTTGATTCTTTTTTTAATAATTCACAAAAATGTTAAAATATTTTATTTTAGAAAAAATTCCCAAAAATATTATTTATTTCATATACTTGATATTTTTGCAAAGAATTAATTTTTATTTGTTTTTTAACATTTAAAATATTTTTTCCTTCTTGATTTTCCAAACTTAAATGGTTTTCAATCATTTTGTGGATAAAAACATGATTTTTGAAACATTGATCCAAGATCACCACTCATTTTTCACATGTTTTCAATAATTTTTATTAATTTTTAAACAAAATTAATTTCATTTTAGACAAAATTAGGGTTTTGATTGATTCCACCCTCATCAATCTTTTTCAAACACTCATGGGTCTCTAATAGAGTGTAAGACCCAACCCCTTTGTAAATAATACCTTTTTGGGCCTCACACATTGTATAAGTCCCTCTGTATATTTTCAAAAGTTCGGCGCGATCGTCGCCTTTTTAACAAAATCAATTGGGCTTCTCCTTGAGCTATAAGACCCATCTTTATTCATTTTCAAACCTTTTGGGCCTCTAATAGAGTTTAAGACCCAATACCTCTTTGAAACCAAAATAATTTAGGCCCCAGTCATTGTATAAGACCCACGGTGTTTTCAAAAATCTCGGCGCGATCGCCAGTTTAAAATAAAAACTCTTTGGGCCTCTCCTTGAGTTGTAAGCCCCATTTATTTTCTTTAAATACTCTTTGGGCCTCTAATAGAGTGCAAGACCCAACCCCTTTGTAAATAATACCTTTTTTGGCCTCACACATTGTATAAGTCCCTCTGTATATTTTCAAAAGTTCGGCGCGATCGTCGTCTTTTTAACAAAATCAACTGGGCTTCTCCTTGAGCTATAAGACCCATCTTTATTCATTTTCAAACCTTTTGGGCTACTAATAAAGTGTAAGACCCAATCCCTCTTTGAAACCAAAATAGTTTGGGCCTCAGACATTGTATAAGTCCCTCTATGTTAAAAAAATCTCGACGTGATCGCCAGTTTAAAATAAAAACACTTGGGCCTCTCCTTGAGTTGTAAGCCCCATTTCTTTTCTTTAAATACTCTTTGGGCTTCTCCTTGAGTTGTAAGACCCAACCCTTGTTGTACATAAACCTTTTTGGACCTCAGTCGTTGTATAAGTCCCGGTACAATATTCAAAACAACGGTGCAATCACTGTTAAACCTTGGGACTCTCCTTGAGTATAAGCCCCACCAGTCTTTTCAAAACAATTCCTTTTTGATTTAGATTCAAATATATGTATTGTTATAAAAACTTTCTTTAATTTCTTTGAACAACTAACAATACAGCATGGAAGCTTGCTCACCTATATCAACTGTATATATACTAGTATAGTTATTTAGAGTTTTCCCCGGCAACTAGGTCTAGAACTAGGTAAAGCCCTGTTGGTCACTCTTAAAATACAAACAAAACTAGATCCCCATAGGATCTCCAGATACAGTCTTGCCTTCTCTTGGGCTTAAATAATATGGAACAAAGAGAAATGCAGTATTCTTCGTGAACCTTTTCTCAGGCTGTCACTATTAGAAATTGTCAAAGAAATTCTACTCCCCAGAGTTGATCTATTCTTGGTGAATAGCATCTCTTGAATTTCTTTAAATCACAGAACTTTCACTAAATGATCTATTCTCGGTGAATAGCATTTCTTAAACTTTTCTTGGTTTGAGACCCACAGGCTTCCTAAAAGCATCCCCGCCTCCTCTCAGGCTTTGTACAAGGACCCTCCGGCTTCTTAGAAGTTCTCATGCCTTCTCTTGGGCTTAATACAAGGACCCTGACGACCTCTTAAAGGTATAAGACAGAACTTAGTAATCCTTTGCTAGAGCATTCTTTCCAGTGTCAGACCTCAGGCCACTTTAGGGTTGATTCTCATCCCTTAATGCCCTTGCCTCCTCTTGGGCATCATACAATAGATAAAACTCTTCCACACTAGTAGACTTGAACAGTCTAATCCCCTTGAGTCTCAAAGAAATTCTCAAGTCCCTTACAACTATAGGAAAAACCCCGGGCAGTCTGGATCGATCTCCAGCAGAAACCCAGTCTCTCTCATGAGAGTTCCCCGACCAGGGTTAACACTACCTTAAATCAGAACCTCAAGGTACCTGACGTCTCAATTCTTCCGTAATCCTCAGCAAGAGCTGATTCCCCACTTGGACCTGCTTAGGGATCTCAATTATCCACGGCAAAAGATAGCCTCCTCTTAGGCTTTGTATAAGGACCTTTCCTCAGCAGAAATCTAGCCTCCTCTTAGGCTTTGTATAATGATCCTTCCTTAGTGAAGTCAGCCTCCTCTTGGGCTTTGAACAAATGATTCTCCCTAATGGAGCTAACCTTTTCAGACTCTCTTATTAGGTCAATCCCTTTTCAGACTCTCTCGTTGAGTCAATCACTTTTTAGACTCTCTTGTTGAGTCAATCACTTTTTAGACTCTCTTGTTGAGTCAATCACCTTTTCGGACTCTCTTGTTGAGTCAATCTTTTTTAGCCTCAATCTTGGGCTTTGTACAAGACAGATAAAAATACTCTCTCGTTGAGTCGATATTTGTCCAAACTTGGTATAAAGATTTCCCCTAGCAGGAGCCAGCCTCTTCTCAAGTTGTGTAGAAAAATTTCTCCAGCTTGTCCAGCCTCTATCATGGGCTTGGTACAGGACATATAAAAACCCCCTCTTTGTGAGTCAAACCCCTTTAGCCTCAATCTTGGGCTTTGTACAAGACATAAATCTCCCTCTCTGAAGCTTAGGACATATATCTTCTCCAACTGAGTCATTTCCTCCCAGCCTTCCTTTAGGCTTTAGGGAATGATTTTCCCCAAGAAGAGTCAAACTCATTTCAGCCTCCTCTTAGGCTTTGTATAATGATTTTCCCAGTAAGGTCATCCTCCATCTTGGGCTTTATACAAGACACATAAAAATATCCTCACCAGTTAAAATTCTCATTTTAGCCTCAATCTTGGGCTTTGTGCAAGACAGATAGAACATTTTCCCCCGGAAAATTCAAACTTACAGCCTCCTTTTAGGCTTTGTGTAAAGAAATCCCCTAGCCGAGTCAATTAACCTTTTAGCATCAACCTTGTGCTTTAATCAAGGCACACAAAAATTAACAATCCTTCTTTAGAGATGACAAATTCTCTCTCAGTCAAAGCCTATTAGCTTCGATCTTGGGCTTTGAACAAGACACTAAACATCTTTCTCCTCCCTTAGAATAAGAGGAACTACGATTGCCCTGATTTCCCTGTTTTGTTTAAACGGGAATATGTAGGCATAAGATTGTGAAATCTTAGCGAGCATACCAATCAAAAACTCTAGGTCCAGCACCTTCACATCAAAACTTAGGTCTAGTACCTTACCGAAAACACCCAAACATCAACAAAAACTCCCTCACTCACTCATACTTCCCAAGAAACTTTCCCAACCCATTAACAGATAAACACCATCAATTATAAAGCGAAACCTAAAGCTAATATCCTATAGACAACCACATATAGGATTGGTAATTGATAACTCCTCATTGTATAACCTGACCCCGAACTCCCCCAAATCTCTTTTAAGCATTTTTTCCGTTAAACATTCGCGTGCAAGGTTAGTTTTAGATAGCTTCCCTTTCCCTTTCAGCTTCATGGTATAAATAAGAAATCAGAAAGTAGCACCCCCTCATACCATTGCGGTGAGGAAAACCCAGCGATAAGGTGGTCGTATCACCCACAAAAATCGCTTGCTACACTTCCCAGTGATCCTTGTGGCATGCCTCTCAAATTTATGTGAGCTGCTATAGTTCTTACTGATCTACTTGCCAAAGAAAATCCTAAGAAGGTGAAGAAATTTTTTGAGTACAAAACTGCATTATGTAATCCCAAAATATGTGAGTGAGAACCTTACTCAGAAGACCCCGGATACATATCACCACAGGACGCATATATACAATTCCACATCCCGCGATCCGGTGAAAAGGCAGCTGGAGATCTCCTTTTTGATATATCCGCGAAGATTAAAGATTCTACTAACTCAAATCTGCCAGAAGTCAGCACCATTGTTAAAGACAATCCTGAGAGAGATTCACAAGGCTTCGTAACACATGGAAGGGTTTCTCAAAATTGGATAGCTGTTGATGTTCCAACTTTCGTCCATATCTCTAACTAATGTTTTGTCTTTGTTTTGTCCTCTCGCTCTGCTCAAGGCGAGATATGTTATATAGGGCCCCCTTTTAAATATTTCTTTATTGAGATTTTGTTTCAAGAAATAATCGATCAATAATAAATATGTTGTTTTCGATTCCATGCTATTGTTTTACTTTTTTGCTTTTTTGGAAAATGGTAACCTAAAAAACAAAAAAAATGATAAACACTTTCAATGTCTGCACGCACTCTGCATTTATCTGTTTTTCTAAAATCCAGCATGTTAGACGATGGCTATGGATCTAGAAGGGGGGTTGAATAGATCCCTTGAGTTTTACACGCAAATGGTTTACAAAATTTGTTTTTTTTTTTAAATTGTTTAAACGGAAGCTACCACTGGATAGAACGTGTACAACGAACCTTCTACCAAAAGGATCAGATATGCGCGAATATATCACAGATGAGTGCAGAAGAGAAAAATTCAGTTTTGAATATTACACTTAAGATACGCAATCAATAAAATATCACTTGGTTTATGTATATTCCAATCCAATGAGGTAAAATGATAAGCAATTTAAAGACAACAAGTTCGAATTTTGCTTTGACACAAATTATCAAACACCTAGTGTGCGAAAACACACTAAGTGCAGAATTTCAGTGAAGGGTAATGTACAGTTGCTCCAAGATATAATTCAAGGAATTGTATCAGTTTAACAAAACAATTTATCAGCTTACAATTACTCTACAACAGAAATTTCGATGACTTGCGACTTCACAAATTCGAACGAACTGAATTGTAAAAGAGTTAAGGAAAGAGAGAACAAACGCGATTTGATTAGGCAGTTCCCCAATCGTCCTCGCTTTGGGTACGTCTGCCCCCAACTCCACAAATGGAATTGAGATATATATATATATAGTTGATGCAAATTGTTTATTACAAGAGAAAACAATGAACATCCAAACCCTCGAACGTCTTCGATCGTTGATGCAGAATTTTCTCTTCCCTTGATTCAAGATGAATCAAGTGCTCCGAATATGGTTGATTCAATTACCGTCTCACGCTACTAAACCGACAGAAACCACCGTTCTTCAGTTACCTTCACTTGGTCAATTGCAATCTACCAAGAATTCGAACCTAAACCTCCTTTCTACGATCCTCTGATTACAGCTACTAAACCGAATAATTGCGCCAATTTCCGGTTACCTTCGCCCAGCCGAATCCCTGTAGAAAGAACAGTTTGTGCAAAAAAAAACCCCAAAATCTATCCGATTCTTGGAGGACAAAACCAACTGGTTTTATTCAAGAAACACCTGCCAACTCTCAACCCAGAAGATGAAGATTACACTTCCTAAATTTTGAACGTTATCACTTTGATCAATGAGCGACACAAACAAATATGATTATGTGTGATTGTTTGTTTACACAATGAAGAAGATGAAGATGAAGAGAGAAATGACATATATCTTTCACGTTTCTTGTTGGAAATAAAAAGGATGACCAAAACTATTTATATGAAAAATATGACCAACAAAAATAATAACAGAAAAATAACAGAAAAGAAATTAAGTAAAAAAAATGCAGAATTTGAGGTCATGCGTCGACCTCCAGTATTCATGCGTCGCGCATAAAAGAAGAATTTGGTGTCCATCAATTTGTGCGCTTTCCCGCAAGTTTTGGAGGTTAGCGCATAAAGTTTAGGGTTAGCGCATGGACTGAAGGGCCAGCGCATGAAGTGCAAATTTTTAGGAAATTTAATTTTTCTGAGCATTTTTACCAGACCAAGAACAGAGACACATACTAGACACAACTAAAACGATAGTGGACATTTATTTTGGAGAGGACAAGATCCTATGCATCTAGACATATGAACGACAATGGTTAGACGCTATATGCCCGACACGTGAAGTGATACCGCTCAAATTACAATCTAATATGTTTGTTGACATCATTAAAACAAGGTAGCTAGGAGAATATCCCTCACATACTCCCCCTTTTTGATGATGGCAACACTTTCTTAGTTGTCACGAGATATGTAATTTGAGAGTGAACAAAGCTCCCCTTGTCTTTGACATCTGGTTAATAAGATTTCTGCTTGTTATTCTTCTCCCCCTTTGACAACATCAAAAAGAAGAAAAGACAGTGGTCAAAATAATGCAATATAATATGTATTAGATCATCATATATTTGCAACAATCACACATTAACATGCATCCACATATGATACCGCTAATGTAAACTTAGGAATGATTAAATACGGAACAAAAAAAACATACAAGCAAAACATTCACTCCGGAAGAGTTTAAACAAACGAAAGCACATGTCAAAGTTAAGCAACAAAAAAAAAACCAAATCACAAAACATAAATGCAAACACAAATGAAGCATAATGCCCTAAGCTCTATGGTCTTCTCCCCCTGAATGGATGACCTCTTCCCCTATAATGGTGACTTGGTGGTGGAAGATCCTCGAGCTGAAGGTTGAGCTCAATCAAGGTGCTGTTGAGGTTACTAAGGCTGTTTGCCAAATTCAAATTTTGCTGAGTCAAGTTGGCATCCATCTGATTGAACCGATTCATGGCTGCATTTGTGAAATTGTTGAAGTTGGTGACGTGAGAAGATAGTTGGTTAGACAGATTTGTGAACTGTTCCTGCTGAGTCGTGTATCGAGTGTCGTGCAGCGCTTGGAATTCTTGATGTTGCAGAGACAACTCATTCAGCCTCGCTAGAATTTCTTCAGACGACTGCTGATCATGCTGGAATGGTGAAGTTGGAGGAGCAGAATTTTCCGGTGGCTGCCATTCATAGTCCTCACCATAAGATGGAGGAATGTATGCATCACCAAGCACAGTCCAGCAGTTTTGTTGGCACTGACCCCAGCCCTGATTTTCAGAGGTCTCTTCAGGTTGTTGGCCCATCCATGCCTCATTGTCCTCTTCCTGCATATCCACATTCTCTTGCATAACCACATCTTCCTGTATGACCACATTTTCATCATTAACCGCTTGATTTGCATTTCCAAGAATGCCTTCATCATCACTTGTTTCAAGATGAACTGGTTCATCATGTTCAGGATGGGTGGATCTTGGTCGATAGATGAACCTGTTCTCACGTGACTGCCAAAAGTAATCCATCATGAAAAGGGTTTTGGCAAGAAATTATTGTTCAGCAGTGATATGAATGTGACAAATCTGAAGAATAGGAACATCAACGTGATTCAAGATGTTTGCAACAACAGACGCATAACCAAGTGCCAGAAATTTGTGGGAGCTGCGAGTAGTGAACATCCTATAAGAAAAATAATAGGGCCAGTTAATTTTGATCCTATTCTTGAGAATATAGATGAGGTGAACCTCTGCCTGCTCAACTCTTGAGTATCCTCCTTTCTTAGGCCTCAAGATGCGAGCAACAATCCACCGAAGAATACGGTCTTTGAATTTTAGATGGCCAGTAGTGACACTTTTAGGAAATAATTCACTTGCCACAAAATCAGCTGAATACGGTTCCCGCAACATTGAATTCAGAACAGTTTTAAATTCATAGCCCTCAACAAAGGTTTTATCAGTAACCTTTGGGAGAATGTCATCAGTGTCCAAGACAAACAATGTAGACCATACATCATTTGTCACTTTAAATTCTGTATTATTCATGGAGAATTTAAATTCAGCCCCACGAAATTTGCCCTTGATCCCACAATAGAATAACTGAGTCAAGTCTTCACTATACTTATCATCACATTCTACAAATTGACTAAGATTTTGAAAATTTATAAGTTCAGAAATCTCAGGAATGTGAATATCTGGACCCATCAGAGGATAAAACCCATGTTGTCTTATAACAGCCCGATTAGAAAACAGTTCTGCAAAAGGAGTAGTTAACCTTTCAGAAATTAAAGATTCAAAGGTTACCCGTTGTGAAGATGATGATGCTCTGGTGGGTGTTGATTGTGAAGATGATCCACTTGTTCCCCTTCTACTAGGGTTTCTTCTTGAAGCCATTGTTGAAGAAAAGTTGAGAGAGGATGATGACACTTGTTTTTCTCTGAGAGTAAAGAGGAGATATGGCAGACTTAGAAAACCTTGTAGCAGTAATATAGAAGATTTCCTCTTGGTGGGTCTTTGATTTCTAGGGTTTGGATGAGGATTTAGTGGAGAGTAATTGTGATTGATGAAGTTTAATGGAGGAGGATAGGGAGAGATTGACCACAAAGACTAATGGGATGACATGCAAGAATCATAGATTAATGTGCAATGAGAATATGTAGGGAAAATGAACAGCACTAGGTCGGCGTACAAGTCCCAGTAAAGAAGGGAGTCTGAACGGTCAAGTTATGCGTCGACCTGTGAATCTGTGCATCGGCGCATGATTCTTGAATTTTTTGAAAAATGTTGAACATGTGTTTATGCGTTATCCCAAAAATTTAGTAGGTCAGCGCATGAATCTATGCGTCGACGCATGAACGTATAAAAGTGAAATTTTGCAATTTTTAAGTTTCAACCAGATAAATAGACATATGCACATACAGAACAAAACATCCATATGAACGATAAGTGCTTAAAATGCAATAAACATCAAGATTAGAGTAATTAATATGGCACAAAATAGTGATAAACATCTATAAATCAGAACGATATTACCTTGATCATCATGACGGTAAGATCCCTCACATATGGCTAAATATCTTTTTGCATTGTTAGTGAAAAGAATAAACAAGCATATATATATATACGTGAAGATCAATACTCTAAAGGATTATTAAGCATGATCTGAGATATCGAGAATGCAAAGTTCACTACGGATGTGAAAGAAAGGCTCTGTAGCTAATGGTTTTGTGAAAATATCAGCAAGTTGATTCTTAGTGTCAACGTGCTAAAAAATTACATCACCTTTCTCTACATGATCCCTAAGAAAATGATGGCGTATTTCAATATGCTTGGTGCGTGAATGCAATACGGGGTTCTTAGTTAGATTAATCGCACTAGTGTTATTGCACAAAATTGGAATACATTCAAGTTTTAAGTTGAAATCAAGTAATTGTTGTTTAAGCCATAAGACTTGAGCACAACAACTACCGGCGGCAACATATTCCGCCTCGGTTGTTGACAAAGCAACAGAAACTTGTTTCTTGCTGTGCCAACTCAGCAAGGAATTTACGAAAAAGTGACACGTGCCACTAGTACTTTTCCTATCCAACTTGCACCCGACAAAGTCAGAATCGGAGTAGCCAACTAAGGAACAAACACTACCTTTGGAATACCACAACCCATACTTTGGAGTACCAGAAAGGTATCGAAGTATGCGCTTAACTGCCTTTAGGTGGGATTCCTTGGGATGTGCCTGATACCGCGCACACATGCATACATTAAACATTATATCGGGACATGATGCGGTAAGATAAAGAAGAGACCCTATCATACCTCGATACTTCTTTACCTCAACATCCTTACCCTTTTCGTCACGATCAAGATTAGCACTTGTAGGCATAAGAGTATATATTGCTTTGCAGTTCAGCATATCAAAACGTTTTAGTAACTCAAGACAATATTTCGTTTGACTCACGAATGTTCCCTCTTCAAGTTGTTTGATTTGCAATCCGAGGAAATAGTTGAGCTCCCCCATCATGCTCATTTCAAACTCCCCCTGCATCAAACTAGAAAACTCCTTGACCAAGGTCATGTTAGTAGACCCAAATATGATATCGTCAACATAAATTTGTACCAAAATTAAGTGTTTTCCTTGACGTTTAATAAAGAGGGTTGTGTCAACCTTTACTCTTGAATACCCTTGATCTAGTAGAAATTTTCTTAGACGTTCATACCAAGCCCTAGGGGCTTGTTTAAGTCCGTACAAAGCTCGTTTAAGTTTATAGACATGATCAAGATATTCGTGGGATTCAAAACCCGGAGGTTGGGCTACATAAACCTCTTCATTTATGTATCCGTTAAGGAACGCACTTTTAACATCCATTTGGAATAATTTAAAGTTCTTTGTGCAAGCATAGGCAAGTAGAAGGCGTATGGCCTCGAGTCGGGCAACCGGCGCATAAGTTTCCTCATAGTCAATTCCTTCCTCTTGGTTAAAGCCTTACGCTACAAGCCTCGCTTTGTTACGCGTTATTACTCCATTTTCATCAAGTTTATTCCTAAACACCCATTGGGTGCCGATTACTCGATGATCTCACGGAGGGGGGACAAGGTCCCAAACATCATTTCTCCAGAATTGATTTAGTTCATCTTGCATTGATAGAAACCAATGCTCATCGAGTAACGCATCCTTAGCGTTTTTAGGTTCAACTTGGGAAACAAAAGCAGAGTAATAACAAAAGTTACTAAGTTTAGAACGAGTAGTTACTCCCTTAGAGATATCACCAAGAATGTTGTCAATTGGATGGTCTTTTGAAGACTTCCAAGCTGGAGGAAGTTCATCTTTATCAGCATGATAATCATCCTCACTTTTCACTGGTTGGTGATCCTTTTCCTCCTTAATACGCACTGCTTCAGGCTGATCAATTCCCTTATCAGTGTCCTTGAGTATGTCTTCAGTAGGTACACCTGCACCATGAAAAGAACTACCTTCTTCGACATTTCTCAGATAAGACTCGTCAAAAGTAACATGAACTGACTCTTCAACTATGCGTAACCTCTTATTATAAATTCTATATGCTTTACTTGACTGAGAGTATCCAAGAAAAATACCCTCGTCGGCCTTGGCATCAAATTTACCAAGAGACTCTTTCCCATTGTTTAACACAAAGCATTTGCAACCAAATACATGAAGTTGAGATATGTTTGGCTTACGCCCTTTTAAAAGCTCATACAGAGTCTTGTTTAGAATTGGCCGGATGAGCACCCTATTCAAAACATAACAAGCCATACTTATGGCGTCGACCCAAAAGTATTTTGGTAATCCACCATCATTGATCATAGTCCTTCCAAGTTCTTCCAAAACTCTATTTTTACGTTCTACTACCCCATTTTGTTGAGGGGTACGTGGTGCGGAAAAATTATGATCAATTCCGTTGGAATCACAAAATGCTTCAAATAAATGATTTTCAAACTCACCCCCACGGTCACTTCTAATTGACCCAATGTTTGTGTTTAACTTGTTCTGAGATAACTTAGCAAATCGTTCAAAGGCCGAAAAAGTATCACTCTTATTTGCTAAGAAAATTGTCCAGCAAAACCTAGAAAAATCATCGACTATAACAAGCCCATAATAGTTACCACCTAGACTTTTAACCCTAGATGGTCCAAAGAGGTCCATATGGAGGAGCTCAAGGGGTCTCATAGTTGAAACGATGTTTTTGGATTTGAATGAGATCCTTGTTTGCTTCCCCATTTGGCACGCATCACAAAGGTGATCCTTTGTGAATTTAATTTTGGGCAAACCGATGACTAGGTCTTTAGAGACAATTTTGTTAAGCAAATCAAAATTGATGTGAGCCAACCGTCTATGCCACAACCATGAATCTTCATTCATAGCGACTAGACACTTGTCTCCAATCAACGATACCTCATTTAAGTCTAGCATATAGAAGTTGTTCACCCTCAAGCCCTTAAACACGTTCTTTTTGTCGCAATCTTCAACTATGCAACAATCCTTTGAAAAAGATACTTTATAATTCTTGTCACATAGTTGACTAATGCTTAAAAGGTTGCGTCTAAGGCCTTCCACAAGCACCACATCAGAGATAGTAGTAGATGAGGGGTTACCTACACTACCTTTGCCGAGAATCTGTCCCTTGTTGTTATCTCCGTAGGTGACAAACTCCTTTTTCTTCGCCACAAAGTCGATAAAAAGAGATATGTCTCCGGTCATGTGTCTCGAGCAGCCACTATCCAGAACCCATCTTCTTTCGGTGGTCTCAAGACTTTGTACCTACAAAAACAATCAAGGGAGAGTAGGTACCCAATTCTCATTGGGTCCTTTAAGGTGAGTGAAACTAAAACCGCACTTGGGCAACCATTGGTAGATGCCTTTCGGAACAAGAAACCTTCTGAAGCGGTATTTCTCAATAGTATGACCAAGCTTACAACAGTAAAGACAATTATGATTCATTTGGAATTTACTTTTGCTATCACTATCTCGAATCACATAAGTATACTTTTGATATGGATTATTCATGCTCTCACGAAAATGTGATCGATCAATAGCAAACGTAACTTTTGGCTTAAGAGCCTTGTCCAATTTGGCCTTGAGGGTTCTCACCTCTCGTTGCCAAATATGACAAGTGTCACAGCCCCAATTGAACCAAGAGGTAGGATCCTTTTCAACCTTGGCTTTTGATGTGTTCACTATAGAGTTTTTGAGAGCTTCCAATTCCTTTTCAGAATCGGAAACCTTCTTCTCCAAATACGTGAAAATCCTTTTATTTGAGGCTAAGCGTTGAAATGCTTCCTTAGCCTCATAGTGTAACATGTCAAAAGCCTTTCATAACTCTAAATGAGACATAGTATTAACATGATCATATTTAGAATGCTTTACCTCTTTTGCTTTGTTGTGGCGTGCCATAAGACAAAAGTTAACGGATTCACTTTCGTCGCTTGAGGAGTCATCTTTCTCCGACTCACTGTCGCTTTCCCAAGCGGTGTATGCTCGTCAAGGCTTGTTGGACTTTTTGTTTGAGCGACTCTTGTCATTATCCTTATCTTTGTCTTTCTTTAGAGATGGATAATCCGGCTTGTAGTGCCCAGATTTTCCACAGTTGTAGCACGTACCTTTTACCTTGCCATTTTAATTTCCTTCGCTTCTAGATTGCTTCCTAAACTTGACTAGATTTCTATCTGAGTGTTGAATATCATTCTTACGAACATATCTATTGTATCTCTTCACAAATAAGCCCATATCATCACCGGATTCTTCATCTTTGTCATTATTGGTTTCATCATCACTTAACTCTTGATGTGTGGACTTTGAACAAGAAGCCTTAAGAGCTATCGACTTCTTCTCCGTATCTTTTGCCTTCTCTTTCTTGATACTCTTTTCATGTTTATCCAAGCTAATGAGCACTTGCTCATGCTCATCAAGTTTCCCAAACAGTGTCGTGAGGTCTAGTGTAGCAAGATCATTGGCCTCCTTGATAGCGGTGACCTTCGGTTGCCATTCCCTGTTAAGACACCTCAGAATTTTGTTAGTAGAAACCTTATTTGGAATTGGTTTACCAAGAACATGTAGTTTGTTGATGATGTGAGTGAATCATTTTTGCATATCCGCAATGGTTTCCCCTTGCTTCATGTAAAACAAATCAAACTCTTGCGTTAGTGTATTAATACGAGACAACTTAACATCATTAGTGCCTTCGTGGGCTACTTGTAAAGCATCCCACATGGCTTTGGCCGTTTCACAATGGGAGACTCGATAATACTCGTCAACTCCCAAGGAAGAGATGATCATATTACGAGCCTTCCAATCATAGTTGTACTTTTTCTCGTCCTCCTCAGTCCATTGAGCTTCCGGTTTAGGAACGACAACGCCTTCCGTGTTAGTCATAGTAATTTGCATGGGACCGTTTAAAATAACGTTCCAAACCTTCCGATCATTGGAATTAATATGAACGCGCATACAATCCTTCCAGTAGCTGTAGTTTTCGGCTGAAAAAACTGGAGCTCTATTATAAGCCCCTTTAGGTTCGTTCTCCATGATCCAAGAAGTTTTACCGAAGCACCAAAATAAACCGGAGCTCGTGATACCACTTGTTAGACGATGGCTATGGATCTAGAAGGGGGGTTGAATAGATCCCTTGAGTTTTACACGCAAATGGTTTACAAAATTTGTTTATTTTTTAAATTGTTTAAACGGAAGCTACCAATGGATAGAACGTCTACAACGAACCTTCTACCAAAAGGATCGGATATGCACGAATATATCACGGATGAGTGCAGAAGAGAAAAATTCAGTTTTGAATATTACACTTAAGATACGCAATCTACAAAATATCACTTGGTTGATGTATATTCCAATCCAATGAGGTAAAATGATAAGCAATTTAAAGACAACATGTTCGAATTTTGCTTTGACACAAATTATCAAACACCTAATGTGCGAAAACACACTAAGTGCAGAATTCCAGTGAAGGGTAATGTACAGCTGCCCCAAGATACAAATCAAGGAATTGTATCAATTTAAAAAACAATTTATCAGCTTACAATTACTCTACAACATAAATTTCGATGACTTGCGACTTCACAAATTCGAACGAACTGAATTGTAAAAGAGTTAAGGAAAGAGAGAACAAACGCGATTTGATTAGGCAGTTCCCCAATCGTCCTCGCTTTGGGTACGATTGCCCCCAACTCCACAAATGGAATTGAGATATATACATATATATATATATATATATATATATATATATATATATAGTTGTTGCAAATTGTTTATTACAAGAGAAAACAATGAACATCCAAACCCTCGAACGTCTTCGATCGTTGATGCAGAATTTTCTCTTCCCTTGATTCAAGATGAATCAAGTGCTGCGAATATGGTTGATTCAATTACCGTCTCACGCTACTAAACCGACAGAAACCACCGTTCTTCAGTTACCTTCACTCGGTCAATTGCAATCTACCAAGAATTCAAACCCGAACCTCCTTTCTACGATCCTCTGATTACAGCTACTAAACAGAACAATTGCGCCAATTTTCGGTTACCTTCGCCCAGCCGAATCCCTGTAGAAAGAATAGTTTGTACAAAAAACCCCCAAAATCTATCCGATTCTTAGAGGACAAAACCAACTGGTTTTATTCAAGAAACGCCCGCCAAACTCTCAACCCAGAATATGAAGATTACACTTCCTAAATTCTGAACGTTATCACTTCGATCAATGGGCGACACAAACAAAGATGATTATGTGTGATTGTTTGTTTACACAATGAAGAAGATGGAGATGAAGAGAGAAATGACATATATCTTTCACGTTTCTTGTTGGAAATAAAAAGGATGACCAAAACTATTTATATGAAAAATATGACCAACAAAAATAGTAACAGAAAAATAATAGTAAAGAAATTAAGTAAAAAAAAAATGCAGAATTTGAGGTCATGCGTCGACCTCCAGTATTCATGCGTCGACGCATAAAAGAAGAATTTGGTGTCCTTCAATTTGTGCGCTTTCCCGCAAGTTTTGGAGGTTAGCGCATAAAGTTTGGGATTAGCGCATGGACTGAAGGGTCAGCGCATGAAGTGCAAATTTTCAGGAAATTCAATTTTTCTGAGCATTTTTACTAGACCAAGAATAGAGACACATACTAGACACAACTAAAACGATAGTGGACATTTATTTTGGAGAGGATAAGATCCTACGCATCTAGACATATGAACGACAATGGTTAGACGCTATATGCCTGACACGTGAAGTAATACCGCTCAAATTACAATCTAATATGTTTGTTGACACCATTAAAACAAGGTAGCTAGGAGAATATCCCTTACATAGCAATCAGTCTTATGTGCAGATTAAACATAAAAAACCCCATTGAAAAACATGACCCTGTGCCCTTTCCCAACTTTGAGTTCCTAATGTTCGAAGCTGAAGATGAAGAGGGAGGAAGAAATTATGGATGAAATTTCTCGACTGCTTAAGCAGGAAGAAGCCTCCAATCAGCCGCACAAAGAGCTGATAGATGTGATTAACGTCGGTTCCGATGAAGACAGAAAAGACGTTAAGATTGGGGCATTGCTTAGTCCACCTGTTAAAATAAAAATGGTAAAACTTCTCAAATAATTCCCATATGTGTTTGCTTGGTCCTACCATGATATGCCAGGGTTATGTCATACCCTAAATTTTGACCAGAAGATTTCCCATCATTATTCAAATCATCACCACAATATGGATGTACCTTCATACCTCATCAATCCTCTCAAAGATTGTTGAGCATTCACCTCAATCAAGAATTAGGGTTTTGGACCCTCTCAGAGCACTCAGACAAAGGATCAATCAAGAATTAACTTGATCTTCAACTTGTCAAGCCTCACATACATCCATAAAGGATCAAGAGGTCTCCCACATCAAGAATCAAGCTTAAGAATGCAACATTTCAAGCTGATCAAGCCTCAAGATCACCAGTGTCACCAAATTAGGGTTTTGGTCGACCAAGGCCTCCAGAGAGAAATTTTCATCTTGGCATGAGCCAATACTTCAAAACATGAAACAAGAAGCTCCAAGGGACCTCATGGATCCAATCATAAGTTCAAAATAGCCCCAGGGGATACATTCATAAAAAATCAAGAATTAGGGTTTCTTGACCTAATTCACCCCTAAGTTAACTTTTGGAGCAAGGCATGAGCCAAAACCTCAAGAAATGTTTTGAAGACCTCAAATATCTCATATTGATCCTCTTACAAGTTCAAATGGACCCAAAGAACTTGGTCCATGAGCAATATAAAGATGCAAATTCATCTGGACTACAAACTAGGGTTTCTGAGAAAAAGTCAACCATACCTTTGACTTTTGAATAAGACATGGTCTCAAACCTTGGGAGATGATTCAAGACACTCTAAAACACCTATAGAATCCATCCATTAGGTTTGAATTAGGCCAAGAACTTGATTTCATAAAGGATCACAAAGTTTGATATCCATCTGATAAAAAGTCAATTGTGCCCAAAACCAAGTTTGACTTTATGATTTTTTTGACAAACATGGCTTCTTCAAGTAAAAAACAATGTTAACTTATGTTTTTGATCATCATCCATCAAGAAAAATCAAGAAAAGTGACGTTACTTGCAAAAGGGGCAATCTTGAGAAACTTGAATTTTCACTAAGTCATGAAAAAAAGTGATTTTTACCCAACTTTGCAAGACCATAACTTGTGATCCAAGTAACCTTTTTCTTCCATGCAAAGCTCAAATGAAAACTCTCATTACATACTACAAGATTGTCAACTACACCATATTCCAAATCTTCATGGATTTTGAGTTATGGATTGATAAAAATCACAAAAAATAAGAAATTGACATTTTTCGCCCCTATATCATACCTTAACTTTGATGTTTAACTTTGGTCTTAAAATATCTTGGATCATAATGTTGTAAAAATGCAAACAGATTCTGTCCAAAATTTCACTAAGTGTTTGAAAAATGTCTATTTTCCATTTTTTGTGATTTTGATTAATCCATAACTCAAAATCCATGAAGATTTGGAATATGTTGTAGTTCACAATCTTGTAGTATGTAATGAGAGATTTCTTTTTAGCTTTGGATGGAAGAAAAAGGTTACTTGGATCACAAGTTATGGTCATGCAAAGTTGGGTAAAAATCACTTTTTTTTCATGACTTCGTGAAATTTCAAGTTTCTTAAGATTGCCCCTTTTGCAAGTAACCTCACTTTTCTTGATTTTTCTTGATGGATGATGGATGATCCAAACCATAAGTTAACATTGTTTTTTACTTGAAGAAGTCATGTTTGTCAAGAAATCTCAAAAGTCAAACTTGGTTTTGGGCATAATTGACTTTTTATCAGATGAATTTCAAACTTTGTGATCCTTTATAAAATCAAGTCTTTGGTCTAAATAAAACCTAATGGATGGGTTCCATGGGTGTTTTAGAGTGTCTTGAATCATTTCCCAAGG
This sequence comes from Lathyrus tuberosus, assembly GCA_022829125.1. NCBI lineage: Eukaryota > Viridiplantae > Streptophyta > Magnoliopsida > Fabales > Fabaceae > Lathyrus > Lathyrus tuberosus. The sequence continues at coordinate 4,787,211 of JALAZF010000269.1, read as the reverse complement.
TTTGAGCTCATGTCTTGGTCAAAAGTCAAAGGTATGGTTGACTTTTTCTCGAAAACCCTAGTTTGTGGTCCAGATGAATTTGAATCTTTATATTGCTCATGAACCATGTTCTTTGTGTCAATTTGGAGTTGTAATAGGATCAATATAAGATATTAGAGGTGTTCAAAATAGTCCTTGAGGTCTTGGCTCATGTCTTGTTCCAAAGGTCAACTTAAGGGTGAATTAGGTCAAGAAACCCTAATTCCTGATTTTTTATGAATGCATCCGTTGAGGCTACTTTGAATTTATGATTGGATCCATGAGGTCCCTTTGAGCTTCTTGGATCATGTTTTGAAGTATTGGCTCATGCCCAGATGAAAATTTTCCTCTGGAGGCCTTGGTCGACCAAAACCCTAATTTGGTGACACTGATGATCTTGAGGCTTGATCCACTTGAAATGTTGCACTCTTGTGCTTGATTCTTGATGTGGGAGACCTTTTGATCCTTCATAGATGTTTGAGAGACTTGAAAAGTTGAATATCATGTCCATTCTTGATTGATCCTTTGTTTGAGTACTCTGAGAAGGTCCAAAACCCTAATTCTTGGTTGAGGTGAATGCTCTACAATCTTTAAGAGGATTGATGAAGCATGAAGGTACATCCATATTGTGGTGATGATTTGCACAATGATGGGAACTCTTGTGGTAAAAATTTAGGGTATGACAAATGCCCCTATTTAATCTTCTTGGACCCGAAGGTTTGAATTGTGAAGACGTTCGGACATTCAATGTAAAAGAGGATTAAATATCGGAATACCCGAAATTTTGACTGTGGTTGTAAATATCCGTTATTTGCTCATCCATCTTCTTTTACTAAGAAATGTTACTTAGAAAAGGGTAAAACTTCCCCTCGATCCTAGTCTTCCGCCATGGAACTGGTCTCAGTTTTTTGAAATAAACTTCCCCTCGATCCTAGTCTTCAGCCACGGAACTGGTCTCAGTTTCATTTTGAAATAAACTTCCCCTTGATCCTGGTCTTCAGCCACGAAACTAGTCTCAGTTTATTTTTTGAAATAAACTTCCCCTCGATCCTGGTCTTCAGCCACAGAACTGGTCTCAGTTTCATCTTGCTAAATCCGTCTTTTGACAAGGAATGCTATCTGTGATGGTTCCTTATCAAAATTCTCGTCGGGAGATGCCATTTGATGTAATCCAATTTTGAGGTGCTGATGACTCCATTGAAAGCAAACAATTTTGGAGAGAAACTACCGTATTGCCAAAAGTCTTTTGTAGAAAGGCTTTCTCTACAAAAGATTATTTAACTGGTGATTGTTTAACTGGGTACTCGGCCATTCTGGGAGATGGGGGTACCTTTGGAGATTTTGAAGGTAGTACTTTTGCTTGAGAGCATGGATTCCTGTGTTCGTTCTAGTTTCCGTAGGTACAAACCTGCTAGGGATAGAAATCCATTCTTGTTTTTCAGGGGTGGACCCTACTGGGGAGAAAAACCAACAATTGGTTCTCAGAGGTAAGATCTCTACCGGGGATGTTAAATGGGATATTCCGTCTGAAGCAGTTGATCCTTCATTTAGGGGGTACTGGTCAAAAGGAGTACTTTGATTCTGCATTTTGAATTTTAATCACTTCCGGGAAAGGTGTCGATATTCCCTATTGTGCTCATTAATCAAAAGGAAATTGCCATATTTGTTTTAAAAGTAGAAGTAAATTTGACAAGTAAATTCATTTTTTCTTTCAAGAATGTTAATCAAATAAACATGTCATTTTGCACAGTAGAATGAATGATAATTGCAAACAAAAGGCACAAAGGGTCAAATTTTTATTGATAGAATGGTAATCAGCCTAATGCGTGATTCCATGGAGCATCAAAAAGTTTAGAAAATGGTAATTTATAGGGAAAGGGGCTACATTAAAACACAATGACCGCTATCCTTCCACCAACTTTGAATTCTAGATATTCTGAGCTTCTATCGAAGGTGACCTTGACTAAAGTTCTTGACAAATGACGTTGCCACTGAGGAGTCAATCCTGTCGGATATAGTTACTTGCCATGAATCCCTAACTTTTGCTTGGAATACTTTTTTTGGTTTTCAATCCATCGGGATGGTTATTGTTTATGTCTCTAATTTTTGCCTGGACCACCCTTTTGGGTTTTCAATCTGAAAGCACCTTTGGTTTGACAAAAGTTTGGTAAAACACATTATTGATAAAGATGAATAAATCTGGACTGAACAAAGATGTCAAAGAAGATGTCATGACATCCTGAAGTACTGCACTGATTTAGCAAGTCAGCCAAGAGATAATGCGCATGGATCAAGGAATTAGCGAACAGAAGACTGAAGCCCAAGGAAGCAGAAGCCTATAAATAAAAGACTTAGACCTAGGTTTTAAAACCCCTATTGTAACCTTGCTTTCTTGCGTAAGAAACAAGGGTTTAGGGTTTTGAGAGTCGTTGGCTCTCTAGGTTGTAAGTCTCCCTTTGCATCAGTTGATACACTGTGGTAGATATAGGTGTCACACAGATCCATAAGCCTTGAGGTATTGGATTATGTATTGTTCTTGGATGAAGCTTTTAAGCAAATCCGAGTTAGCTTGTTTGTCAAGTATGCGTGACAGATTTTTGTATCAACAGGGATGATGTTGAAATCATAGTTGGTGATTAAGGGAAGTGAGTGGGGTATCTCATATCAAGGTTGTAAACGTTTGAGTTTAGCCTTGGTAAAGATGTTCATTGGGTAGATGTTATGTATAAAGTTGTAAACGGGGGAGTTTAGCTTTGTAATAGTTCTACATATAGTGAAGTTTTCATCCTGGATTGGTATCCCCCAGATGTAGGTGACTTGCACCGAACTGGGTTAACACATACTGTCTTATTTAACATTCTGCAATTTACAATTTTGTTATTATTCTTGACTGACATGTTGGATCAGATGTCGTGACATCCGTGATTGTACAATTCTGATATCCAAGGTATCAGTTTGCGGTGCGATCACTGTTTTCAAAACAAGTCATCTGGGGAGGATTTTATCTGTCTTGTACAAAGCCCAAGATTGAGGCTAACTGAGGAAATTCTTATATGAAGCCTAAGAGGAGGCTATCTCTTGCTGAGGATTTATGGAAATCCAGGAGAAGGTTTAAATTGTATTGGGGAATCCAAAGGAATTTACTCTTGCTGGAAATCAGGGAAGAGTTGAAGTATCAGATGCCATGTGGCTCTGTTTTTGTTGGGATTTTATTGAGGTCAATCTGACCTTGGCTGGGATTTTTAAAGTGAAAGTTAAGCCTTGTTGGAGGTCAGAGATGTTTAAAGGTGAGTTTGAAAACCTTAGAGGTTTTTACTCTACTGAAGACTGGTGTATTGGTAAAATGATCAGGGTTTTTCCTATGTTTTTAGGAAACTTGAGGGGATTATAACTCAAAGAGAGGCCCAAGTGGTCTAAGAGCAGTTTCACCGGGAATAATACTCCGCTTAGTACCAGTTAAAACAGACAGAAGATTTTGAAAATAGAGGTACGAGGCTTACAACTCAAGGAGAGGCCCATGGAAGTTATTTATTGTTTAAAACGAAGTTTTGTACAAAGAGATTGGGGCTTATACTCAAGGAGAGGCCCAGATGACTTGTTTTAAAAACAGTGATCGCACCACGATAACGAAAGATGTTGTGGGATTTATACTACAGCAGAGGCCCAAAATTTATTTATGTACAAAGGGGTTGGGTCTTACACTCAACAAAGAGGCCTAAGAGCGTTTTTAAAGAAGAAAAATAGGGCTTTTACTCAAGGAGAGGCCCAGATGATTATTTGACAGGCGAAGATCGCGTCGTCATTTTGTAAACCACTGAGGGACTTATACCATGACTGAGGCCCAAAAGTTATTTATGTACAAAAGGAATGGGTCTTACACTCTACAAAGGGGCCCAAGATTATTTTTATACAAGAGATGGGGCTTACAGCTCATGGAGATGCCCAGTTGAAAAAACAGCGATCGCACCGTTATTTTGAAAATCGCGTCGGGACTTATTAAATGATTGGGGCCCAAAAATTTATTTACAAAAGAGGTGGGTCTTACACTCTACAAAGAGGCCCAAAAGTGTTTTTAATGAACTTTAAAAAATTAAAATTAAGGAAAAACCCTAATTTTAGTTAAAAATACAACTTTTAAAATAAAATTAAATAGAAAATGATATAAAATATCAAATATATTTAAAAACAAGTTGTGAATTTTGAACAATATTTTGAAAATTCATGTTATGTTTATATGAAAGTGTGAAATTCATTTGAGTTTGAAAAATCAAGAGGAAAATTTCATTAAAAGATGTTTAAAAAGAATTAAACTGAAATTCTTTACAAAAATTCCAAATATATTAAATAAAAAATATAATTTTTATTTTTTTGTAGAATAAAATATTTTAACATTTTTTTGAATTTTGAAAAAAAGAATCAATAAAAAATTATTAAAAATCATAGAGAAATTAATTTTTGAAATCAATTAAATAAATAACAAAAATTCAAAAATTCAAAAATTTGAAAAAGGCGCCATGGCAACCTTCTTCTTCCTCGCGCGAACCTCCATGGCCAGATTTGCAAAACCTCTCATATCTCTCTGATTACTCAATGGTTTTGACTTTTGTAAACATGAAAGTTGCTTGTTTTTGAACAAGGATTCCAATGGTATTAATTGCATTTATATTAAGTGTGGAGTGAGAAATCAAGTGATGAACACATGAACCCTAAATTCTGCAAGAACACTATGAAATCCTATACACGATAGCTACAAAGCAATTGATTGAGGGGAAACAGTCTATACAAGTACAAAAACATGTTTGTAACTTGAAAACGCATTTATGATGCATGGATCATAAAGTTTGAGAGTGTCATGCTTACCTCTGCAAGAGGAAATCGAATCCTCAGTTGTAGGTGTTACAGAAGTGTTTTAATGATCTGGACAACTTCCTTGGACCTTAAGTAGTGTGTTGAGATGCTTGGAATTGATTGGAAACACCTGGAACTTGTTATGGTACCTCAACTGCAAATAGGCCTAAGTTGGATTTTGAGCTTTGTGATTCTGAGGTTACAGATGATGGAGAAGTGTTTGGATAACTTCTATATGATGTGTCTACACTCAGTTTTGATGGAATTGTTCTCTATTTGAAAATTCAAACCTTACTTGCTAAAGAAGCAAATTCTGGTTCATGAGTAGGAAATGAGAGAAAACATGAGTGGAGATGTTTTGAGCTGGTTTGATCAGTCATACATCGTGTCTAGCTTGTAGCCATTGACTTGGATGTTCCAAAGTGCCAAGTTAACTCTAGCTTGACTCCATTCAATTTCTGCAGGTTTGAACACTCAGAGTTTGGACTGAATCTTGATTGGTTTGGATTGTTATGGCTTAGTCCATGATACCTCAATGCATTTCATTAATGTAACCTTGCCAAAATTGAATTTCAAAGTTCATGTCATGATGGTTTTGCACATGCTAAGTTGAATTCTTGACTCCTTGATCAAGAAACAAGTGAGTCATCAGAAGTTTTGTGTTTTGGGAAGATGACAAAGTTGGAAAAATGGCAAGACTAGAGTGAAAAAATCGTGTGGCACAAGTTATGTATTCATACTGTTGTGTAGGCAAGGTGAAAAATGCCATTTTGGGGAGCTTATAACTCCTTGCTCAAGTTGAATCATGGGAGGATCTTGTACTTTTTAGAAAGCCCCTTTATCATACCTTAACTATGATGTTTAACTTTGGTCTTGAAAGATCTTAGATCATAATTAAAAATGGCCTTAAAGTTGGAGAAAATGCAAACAGATTCTGTCCAAAATTTCACTAAGTGTTTGAAAAATGTCTATTTTCCATTTTTTGTGATTTTGATCAATCCATAACTCAAAATCCATGAAGATTTGGAATATGTTGTAGTTCACAATCTTGTAGTATGTAATGAGAGCTTTCTTTTGAGCTTTGGATGGAAGAAAAAGGTTACTTGGATCATAAGTTATGGTCTTGCAAAGTTGGGTAAAAATCACTTTTTTTTCATGACTTCGTGAAATTTTAAGTTTCTTAAGATTGCCCCTTTTGCAAGTAACCTCACTTTTCTTGATTTTTCTTGATGGATGATGATCCAAACCATAAGTTAACATTGTTTTTTACTTGAAGAAGTCATGTTTGTCAAGAAATCTCAAAAGTCAAACTTGGTTTTGGGCACAATTGACTTTTTATCAAATGAATTTCAAACTTTGTGATCCTTTATAAAATCAAGTCTTTTGTCTAAATAAAACCTAATGGATGGGTTCCATGGGTGTTTTAGAGTGTCTTGAATCATTTCCCAAGGTTTGAGCTCATGTCTTGGTCAAAAGTCAAAGGTATGGTTGACTTTTTCTCAAAAACCCTAGTTTGTGGTCCAGATGAATTTGAATCTTTATATTGCTCATGAACCATGTTCTTTGTGTCGATTTGGACTTGTAATAGGATCAATATAAGATATTTGAGGTCTTCAAAATAGTCCTTCAGGTCTTGGCTCATGTCTTATTCCAAAAGTCAAATTAAGGGTGAATTAGGTCAAGAAACCCTAATTCCTGATTTTTTAAGAATACATCCGTTGAGGCTACTTTGAATTTATGATTGGATCCATGAGGTCCCTTTGAGCTTCTTGGATCATGTTTTGAAGTATTAGCTCATGCCCAGATGAAAATTTTCCTCTGGAGGCCTTGGTCGACCAAAACCCTAATTTGGTGACACTGATGATCTTGAGGCTTGATCCACTTGAAATGTTGCACTCTTGTGCTTGATTCTTGATGTGGGAGACCTTTTGATCCTTCATAGATGTTTGAGAGACTTGAAAAGTTGAATATCATGTCCATTCTTGATTGATCCTTTGTTTGAGTACTCTGAGAGGGTCCAAAACCCTAATTCTTGGTTGAGGTGAATGCTCTACAATCTTTAAGAGGATTGATGAAGCATGAAGGTACATCCATATTGTGGTGATGATTTGCACAATGATGGGAACTCTTGTGGTAAAAATTTAGGGTATGACAAATGCCCCTATTTAATCTTCTTGGACCTGAAGGTGTGAATGGCGAAGACGTTCGGACATTCAAGGTAAAAGAGGATTAAATATCGGAATACCCGAAATTTTGACTGTGGTTGTAAATATCCGTTATTTGCTCATCCATCTTCTTTTGCTAAGAAATGTTACTTAGAAAAGGGTAAAACTTCCCCTCGATCCTAGTCTTCCGCCATGAAACTGGTCTCAGTTTTTTGAAATAAACTTCCCCTCGATCCTAGTCTTCAACCACGGAACTGGTCTCAGTTTCATTTTGAAATAAAATTCCCTTGATCCTAGTCTTCAGCCACGGAACTAGTCTCAGTTTCTTTTTTGAAATAAACTTCCCCTCGATCCTGGTCTTCATCCATAGAACTGGTCTCAGTTTCATCTTACCAAGTCCGTCTTTTGACAAGGAATGCTATCTGTGATGGTTCCTTATCAAACTTCTCGCCGGGAGATGCCATTTGATGTAATCCAATTTTGAGGTGCTGATGACTCCATTGAAAGCAAAAAAATTTGGAGAGAAACTACCGTATTGCCAAGAGTCTTTTGTAGAGAGGCTTTCTCTACAAAATATTGTTTAACTGGTGATTGTTTAACTGGGTACTCGGCCATTCTGGGAGATGGGGATACCTTTGGAGATTTTGAAGGTAGTACTTTTGCTTGGGAGCAGGGATTCCTGTATTCGTTCTGGTTTCCGTAGGTACAAACCTACTAGGGATAGAAATCCATTCTTGTTTTTCAGGGGTGGACCCTACTGGGGAGAAAAACCAACAATTGGTTCTCAGAGGTAAGATCTCTACCGGGGATGTCAGATGGGACATTCCGTCTGAAGCAGTTGATCCTTCATTCAGGGGGTACTGGTTAAAAGGAGTACTTTGATTCTGCATTTTGAATTTTAATCACTTCCGCGGAAGGCGTCGATATTCCCTCTTGTGCTCATTAATCAAAAGGAAATTACCATATTTGTTTTAAAAGTAGAAGTAAATTTGACAAGTAAATTCATTTTTTCTTTCATGAATGTTAATCAAATAAACATGTCATTTTGCCCAGCAGAATGAATGAGAATTGCTAACAAAAGGCACAAAGGCTCAAATTTTTATTGATAGAATGTTAATCAGCTTAAAGCGTGATTCCATGGAGCATTACAAAGTTTAGAAAATGGTCATTTATAGGGAAAGGGGCTACATTGAAACATGATGACCGCTATCCTTCCACCAACTTTGAATTCTAGATATTCTGAGCTTCTATCGAAGGTGACCTTGACTGAAGTTCTTGACAAACGACGTTGCCGCTGAGGAGTCAATCCTGTCGGATATAGTTACTTGCCATGAATCCCTAACTTTTGCCTGGATTGCTTTTTTTGGTTTTCAATCCATCGGGATGGTTATTGTTTATGTCTCTAATTTTTGCTTGGACCACCCTTTTGGGTTTTCAATCTGAAAGCACCTTTGGTTTGACAAAATTTTGGTAAAACACATTATTGATAAAGATGAATAAATCTAGACTGAACAAAGATGTCAAAGAAGATGTCATGACATCCTGAAGTACTGCACTGATTTTGCAAGTCAGCCAAGAGATAATGCGCATGGATCAAGGAATTAGCGAACAGAAGACTGAAGCCCAAGGAAGCAGAAGCCTATAAATAAAAGACTTAGACCTAGGTTTTAAAATGCCTGTTGTAACCTTGCTTTCTTGCGTAAGAAACAAGGGTTTAGGGTTTTGAGAGTCGTTGGCTCTCTAGGTTGTAAGTCTCCCTTTGTATCAGTTGATACACTGTGGTAGATATAGGTGTCGCACAGATCCATAAGCCTTGAGGTATTGGATTGTGTATTGTTCTTGGATGAAGGTTTTAAGTAAATCCGAGTTAGCTTATTTGTCAAGTATGCTTGACAAATTTCTGTATCGACAGGGATGATGTTGAAATCACAGTTGGTGATTAAGGGAAGTGAGTGGGGTATCTCATATCAAGGTTGTAAACGTTTGTGTTTAGCCTTGGTAAAGATGTTCATTGGATAGATGTTATGTATAAAGTTGTAAACGGGGGAGTTTAGCTTTGTAATAGTTATACAGATGTAGGTGAATTGCACCGAACTGGGTTAACACATACTGTCTTATTTAACATTCTGCAATTTACAGTTTTGTTATTATTCTTGACTGACATGTTGGATCAGATGCGTGACATCTGTGATTGTACAGTTCTGATATTCAAGGTATCAGTCTGCTGGTGCGACTCTGAGTTTAAATGATTATGTAGCACAATGTCTTGACATGTGTTAGGACATCTGCTAAATTTAAATTGGTATCAGAGCAGGCATCCTGTCTGGTTCTGGATGAGATCTTTGGGAGATACTTTCTGGCGTTTAAACAAGAAGGAGTTTTGAAGATCAGATCAATCAAATCAGACATACTCGAGGGTATTAATGGATGAAATGGATGTTCTGGATCGAAAGGAGCAACCTGGAGGTTGTTCATCTTGCTGAGGAGATTCTACAGCAACTACAGGAGAAGTGGCTAGTTCTCTTGTTGGTGTGTCGTATAGGATGTTGTGACATCTTATTAGGGGAAGCAGGATCTGTTCCTTGGTGGTTCTGCTGCATGTGTTTCTGATGGAAGAGCTCTAGAATTATGGGATTCTAGAGTTGTTACTGAAGATAGTTGGTGGAAGGTCTCAATCGTCAGCCTCTATATTTGAAGATATTTGCATTATTTTATTCCAAAGTCGGGAGCGATGGAGTGAAAGGAGTTGTGGTCAGATATCTGGTATGATGACTTGGTACTTGGAAGCTTGGTTTCTTGGTGCAGTTGAAGTCAGTTGAAGAGGAGAGAAGTTGAGTTTAAGTTTATCGGGTTCTTGCTCTAGGAGTTTGATAAATTATTGGTCGGCTAGGTTGTCAAAGATACTTGAGAGTTCTCTCAACTCCACTCATAAAGGCATCTATGTCATGCATTTGGAGTCTTCTAGTTACTCTTCTGACTAGAAGGTGTTTCGTTGAAACACAATCTGAAGAAAGTGGAGGTGATTTATTTTCACCTTCCAAAAACAGCAAGGAAGGATTCATCTCTCTTGACCCTAAGAGTGGATCCAATCTGATTGAAGAATTGTTGAGGTAAATAAGATTTGTTCAGAGAAAGTCTTAGTTACTTGAGTCAAGGGTGGCAGCCTTGGTATCTCAACATTGTCCTTTGAAGAAGATACTTGCAAAAAGATTGAATACTTTATAAGTGTTCATGACATGATCTGGTAGAGCTCAGCTACAGTAGTAAAGAAGGGTTATTGGACAAGGATTTAAGATCAATTGCTATTTGTGGAATCCATAAGTATTTCATTGATTATCCTTGAAAGTCAAAATTATTGATGTTCAACAAGATGTTGGAACATCTCATCATCAGAGTTTGTGCAGAATCATGGGAGGGGTACTGCATATGCTTTAGCATCTGTTTTAGTCTTAGGTGGTGACCTAAGAAGTGGCTTCAATCGGGTGTGACAGAAGCTTGGGTTCTCTGGAGAGTTTCCTAGAAAGAAACTAGTTTGGACTTTGATGTTGTTGAAGATGAAGATGAAGACATCATAATCTTGATGGTTATAGCTTGGATCAGTTTATTTCTAATTTAGGTGCTATGGAGCATGGATTTTACTCTATTTGTGAAGGTCGAGGATAAGTGGCAGTTATCTCTGGCTTTCTACTAACGGCTCTACTGAGTAAAGTGGCATTCTTTGGTATGGCTATAGGGTAGTCTTGGACTACTTATTTTTTGAAGATTCAGACGTGGCAGGTGTGAAGTCTTTGGAGTTTTAAAGCAGGATGGAGGTTGTCTACTCAAACTTAGTTGTTGAATCAAGTCTATGAGAGCATGGAACTCTTGTTCTGCAAAGGGAGGAGGTTCTTCTAAGTGGCTGAAAGAGGAGCTAAATTCAACAGTTGGATGTCATATTGTGACATCTAGCTCAACATCAGAGGTCTCAGCTGGTGATGTGGCACATCTGCTTAAGATAAGGTGATCTACAGGAGAATGGAAGTTATGGATGCTTCAAAAAGGTCTATCTCATGCAGTTTGCAAGAGTTGTGGATGGGAAGATGTTACATGACTATGAGGCTTGGTGGATCCAAGATGTCTTGCTATGGGGCAAGTAGTTCATGTGACTTGAAGGTCTAATTTCATTAGTGGATCAGTGTATCTTGTGGGAGTTCTGAAGAATATTGAGATCAATCAAAAAGTGGCATTTGGTTGGTTTCATTGTGTGCATTCAAGCAGGATGCTTGAAATTGATTGCTCTTGTACATAAGAGTAGTTAGTTGAAATTGTAAGGAGGTTCTGGTTCTCTGGGAGCTTGTGGCATAAGTTCTGGGTTGAGAATGGAAGCATACCTTCTTTTGGTGGATGAGAGTTTATTTCTCTCTGGGTTTCTGAAGTATTTTTTGTTCAAGCTGGTGGCGCAGTGTTGTGTGAAGATCTTTAGTGTGGATTACTATGCAGATGGTAAGTCCAGTGGTGGAGAATATCAAGAACCATGGTGTGTGGTGTCTGTGATGTGTGGAAGATGTCCTAACTGATGTTAGAACATCTTTGAGTTAGTTATCATTGGTGAAGGATTTCAGGTTCTGTGAGGAACTGGTTACTTGCATCGTGTCTAAGAAGTATCTACATTGTCATATGGGAGAATGATGAGGTAGAAGAACTGTCTTGGAAGATTGATGTAAGTGTTTTAGAAGACTGGAGTGGATCATGGGTTGATTGCATGAAGGTCTGGATTCTGATGCGTTCAGAAGTGGATATTCACCATAAAATCAGAAGTATTCCAGGTTATCATACAGGAGAATGATAAGGGGAAAACTTTAACTCAGTGTAGGGGTGTTATCCTGAAGGAGAAAACTTTAACTCAGGGTAGAGCAATGCCATTTTTCCTTAGGAATCTTTCATTCTATGAGAGGGTACATTGGCGTGGATGTAAATAATCTAGAGGCTTGCCACTTACAGCAATTAGATGAAATAGGAAGTTTTACCAGGATGAAAGATGGACGACAGCTTTGATATTTTGAATCAATAAGTGTGCCACTTACAACAGTTATCTGGAATTTAGGGTTTGTTTTGAATGTTTATTTTGATGTGTGATATACAGAGAAGTATCTTTCTACAGAGAATTCTTGATTTCCTCTGAGGGGATGGTGATTTTTGTATGTGCCTTGATCAAAGCCCAAGGTTGAAGCTAAGAAATTGATTGACTCCACTGGGGAAGTCCTTATACAAAGTCTAAGAGGAGGCTGGAAAAGACTAACTCAACAAGAGAGTGTTTATTTGTCTTGTACAAAGCCCAAGATTGAGGCTAAAAAGGGAATTGACTCTTTGAGGGATATCATTATACAAAGCCTAAGAGGAGGCTAAAGTTTGACTTTTCCGGGGAAATATTTTGTCTGTCTTGTACAAAGCCCAAGATTGAAGCTAAAAGGGAAAACTGACTCTACTGGTCAGAGGTTTTATCTGTCTTGTACGAAGCCAAAGATTGTGGCTGAAGAGGGATTGACTCTGCTGGAGAGACTTATACGGTGTCTTGTACAAAGCCTAAGATTGAGGCGAAAATGAGACTGACTCAACAAGAGAGTGTTATATTTGGTATCTTGTACAAAACCCAAGATTGAGGCTGAAAAGTGAATGATTGACTCAACTAGAGAGTGTTTTTATCTTTCTTGTACAAAGCCCAAGATTGAGGCTGAAAAGAGGGTCGAATCCGCTTTGGGATATTAATTCTCAAAGCCTAAAAGAAGGCTGGGAGGAATTGACTCCGCTGGGGAAGATATTTATCCAGAGCTTAAGGGAAAGTTATGTAGACTTTGACTTTGTTAGAGAAAGTTTATATATATCTTATACAAAGCCCAAGATTGAGGCTAAAAGAATGACTCAACAAGAGAGTGTTTTATTTTGTACCATTGACTCAACAAGAGAGTGTGGAAAGGTGATTGACTCAACAAGAGAGTACTTTGTTTGTCTTGTACAAAGCCCAAGATTGAGGCTGAAAAGGGTTAACTCAACAAGAGAGTGTGTTAAGAAAGAAGATGGACTCAACAAAAGGGTGCTTTTGAGGCTAATTCTCTGCTGAGGAAAAATCATTATACAAAGCCTAAGAGGAGGCTGGCTTGTGCTGACGATTATTAAGATCCAGAGGCAGGTCCAAGTCGGGGGATCAACTCTTGCTGAGGGTTACAGAAGAGTTAAGGTGTTAGATACCTTGAGGTTCTGATTTGGGATAGTGTTATACTGGTGATAAGTTGGCCCTGGCTGGGGGATTTTAGGATAAAGATTGAGTTTTAGATCCCATGAGGGTTTTAACTCTACTGGAGATTGGTTAAATGACCAGGGTTTTTTCCTGTGTTTGTAGGGAACTTGAGAATGTCTTTGAGATACAAGAGGTGATTAGACTATCCAAGTCTACTGGTATGGAAGAGTTTATCTTCGTATGATGCCCAAGAAGAGGCTGATGCTTTAAGGGATGAGAATCAACCCTTAATTGATCTGAGGTTTTGACTCTTTAGAAAGGCTGCTCTAACAAAGGATGACTAAGTTCTGTCATATACCTTTTAAGAGGTCTTCAGGGTCCTTGTATTAAGCCCAAGAGAAGGCATGAGAACTTCTAAGAAGCCAGAGGGTTCTTGTACAAAGCCCAAGAGGAGGCGGGAATGCTTTTAGGAAGCCTGTGGGTCCAACCTTAAGAAGAATTCAAGAAAGGTTTCACCGGGAATAATCTTTTCTTTAGTGAACAGTTCTAGGGTTTGAAGAAGTTCAAGAGAGGTTTCACCAGGAATTAATCCTCTCTGGGGAAATGAACTTCTTTGACAAATTTCTAATAGTGACAATCTGAGAAAGGTTTCATCGAGAATAATTCCTTTCTCTTTCTTCCATATTGTATAAGCCCAAGAGGAGGCAGGATTGTATCTGGAATTCCTATGGGGAACTAATTTTGACTGTGTTGAAAGAGTGACCACTGGCATTATCTAGTTCTAGACCTAGTTGACGGGGAAAAATCAAAGCAGATAATATACAGGTATATATACAGATGAAATATATACTGTATGTAAAAGAGGGTAGAAGGACTTATAGGTGAGCAAGCTTCTAGCACAAACAATTATATATATATATATATATATATATATATATATATATATATATATATATATGTGTGTGTGTGTGTGTGTGTGCAAGTATGTAAAAGAAAGCTGATAAAACTTACAGGCAAGCGAGCTTCCATTGTAACAGTTGTATGGTTAGTTGTTCAAGAAATTAAAGAAAGCTTTGATAACAACTATGAGTTTGAACCTAAATCAAAAGGGGAAGTTGTCATAAACTTCCCCTCAATCCTGGTCTTCAGTCAAGGAACTAGTCTAAGTTTCTGAAATAAACTTCCCCTTGATCCTAGTCTTCAGCCAAGGAACTGGTCTAAGTTTTTTCTTGTCAAGTTCCTTCCTTGACAAGGGACGCTACTTGTAGCAGCCTCCATAAAACTTCTCGCCGTATTTTCCTAGGGAGATGCCATTTGATGGGAAAAGTTTTGTCATCAGACTCGCTGGGGAAACCCATTTGTCTTAGCTGTAGAGGTATTGAAACTTCTCTGTTGGAGACGCCATTTGCTGACTTTACTGGGGAAAATGAGTCTCTTGATAGACTGCTTTTCTGTTTATGGATACTACATCATACTTTTCTTCGAGATCTTTTCGGAGAAATGCCATGTGATGTAATCCAATTTGGATGTGCTGATGACCTTATTTGATAGCAAATTTTTAGAGAGAAACTGTTGTATTATCGAGATTCTTCGGTTAAAAGGCTTCCTCTAGGGATTTTCCTTAATCCGGGAAAGCGAGAACATCATCTTCAAGGGTGAAGACTGACATTTGTTGAATGTTTTCTTGCCTTTCAGAGGTTCAAGTTATCAAAGTGGTCGAGGATCGGCTCCAATCCAGAAATAAACTGGGGAGAAATTGCTCAGACGCTGCATTTCCTAACGAGGAAAGGACAGACAACTCGATTGAGATGACTTTTATCACTTGGGAATAAGACCGACTAGAGTGATAGTGATTCAATATGAATATGAATTTGAATCAATAATGCATGATGTATGTATGTTTATGCTGACAAAATTAACGCGACATACAGACTAATAGATGAACACGACTGGATACTCGGCCACGGCGGGGGACAAAAAGTATTAATGTTCCAAGATAGCAATCCTGCCTTGCTTAGGAGAGACGGTCCCCGTGGGGAGAAAGAGTTGTTCAATCGGTCTTAAGAGATACGTACTCTGTCGGGGATATCAGATGGGAAAATCACATCTGAAATAGTTGATCCTTCATTCAGGTTCACTGGTTTAGAAGGAGTACTTTGATTCTGCACTTTGAGGTTCAATCACCTTCGAAGAAGCGGTCGATGTTCTTTCGATATTCAACAGTCAAAAGAATTGCCATCTTTATTTTAAAAGCAGAAAAATTTTGACAAGTAAATTAATTTTTGTTTTATTTCAAGAATCGTTGATCATGTTAAAAATGACAATCTATAAAGCTAAAAAAAATGAGAATTGCAAACAAAAGCACTAGGGCTCAAATTTTATTGATAGGATGGAAATCAGCCAAGCACGTGATCCCATAGAGCATTACAAAGTTTAGAAAATGGTAATTTAAGGGAAAGGGGCTACATTGAAACATAACGCCCGTTATCCTTCTACCAACTTTGAATTCTGGACATCCTGAGCTTCTGTCAAAGATGACCTTGACTTGAAGTTTTCTTGATGGATGGTATTACCGTTGAGGAGTTGAACTGATCAGACGTAGTTTCTTGCCATTAATCCCTAACTTTTACCTGGATTGTACTTTGAGATTTCCAATCCATCGGGATGATTTTTGTTTATGTTTCTAATTTTTGCCTGGACCGCCCTTTTAGGTTTTCAATCCACCGAGACGTTTTTTTTATTTAGGCGAAGTATTTCTTGACTACATCAACATTTGTAGGGTAGGCAAATTCCTCTCCATCCATGGTTGCGAGTCTCAAGGCACCGCCTGAGAAGGCTTTCTTGACCACATAAGGGCCATCATAGTTCGGAGCCCATCTGCCCCGGGAATCAGTGAGGAATGATTGTATCTTCTTGAGCACGAGGTCTCCTTTTCTGAAGATGCAAGGTCGGACCTTTTTGTCAAACGCCTTCTTCATTCTTTGCTGATACAACTGACCGTGGCATAGAGCCGTTATTTTATTTTTTTCGATTAGGTTCAGTTTATCGTGTCGACTTTGACACCATTCAGCTTCTGTTAGCTTAGTTTCCATCAATACCCAGATCGATGGGATCTCTACTTCTATGGGAAACACTGCCTTCATGCCATATGCTAGAGAGAAAGGGGTTGCCCCTGTTGAAGTGCGGACAGATGTTCGATAACCGTGAAGAGCAAAGGGTAGCATCTCATGCCAATCTTTGTAGGTTAGGACCATCTTCTGAATGATCTTCTTGATATTCTCGTTAGCCGCTTCTACCGCTCCATTCATTTTAGGCCGGTAGGGAGATGAGTTCAGGTGTTCGATCTTGAACTCAGTGTACAACTCTTTCATCATCTTGTTATTCAAGTTAGATCCATTATTCATAATGATCAGGCTTGGAACACTATAACGGCAGATGACATTGTTCATGATAAATCGGAACACCACTTGTCAGGTCAAATTGGCGAATGACACTGCTTCGACTCACTTGGTGAAGTAGTCAATGGCTACCAGGATGAACCGATGTCCGTTCGAAGCTTTGGGTTCAATCATGTCAATCATGTCGATTCCCCATATAGAAAAAGGCCATGGAGAAGAAAGAATCTTGAGATGTGTTGGCGGTACATTGATCTTGTCGGCGTATATCTGACACTTGTGACACCTCCTCATGTACTTGTAGCAGTCGGATTCCATTGTCAGCCAATATTATCCTGCTCTCAAAATTTTTCTCGCCATCGTGTGTCCATTGGCATGAGTGCCAAAGGATCCTTCGTGAATTTTTTCATCAGCAAGTTTGCTTCTGGTCTGTCAACGCATCGGAGCAAGACCATGTCAAAGTTTCTCTTATAGAGCGTATCTCCGCTCAGGAAGAAGTTGCCAGCCAGTCTTTTGAGAGTCTTCCTGTCTTTCTTGGATGCCCCAGGTGGGTACTCTTGTTTCTGAATGAAGCAATTGATATCTTGATACCAAGGTTTGTCATCTATGACTGCTTCAATCACGAAGATGTAAGCGGGCCTTTCAAGGCGCATTACGTCAATCTTAGGTACGTCATTCCATTGACTTACACTAATCATGGAAGAAAGAGTGGCTAGTGCATCAACCATGTGATTCTCTTCACGAGGAATATGATGAAACTCGATTTTGTCGAAGAATGGTAATAACCTTCTAGCGTAATCTTTGTAAGGAATCAGTCCTGATTGGTATGTGTTCCAATCTCCTTTGATCTGATTGATAATCAGGGCTGAGTCTCTATACACATCCAAGTTTTTAATCCTTAAATCAATTGCTTCTTCGAGACCCGTGATACAACCTTCGTATTCGGCCTCGTTGTTCGTGCACTTGAATGTTAGTCTGGCAGTGAAAGGAATGTGGGTACCCTGAGGTGTTACAATGATTGCCCCAATTCTGTTTCCATAATTGTTGATAGCTCCGCCAAAGATTAGTCCCCATTGGGAACCTGGTTCTAGCCCTTCACTGGGTAGCGGTTCATCGCAATCTTTCATTTTCATGTACATGACATCTTCGTCTAGGAAGTCAAACCCGACTGATTCCTGATCGTCAATCGGTTGATGGGCCAAATGATCGACTAAAATACTCCCTTTGACGGCTTTCTGAGCATGGTACTCAATGTCATATTCTGATAACAACATCTGCCAACGGGCGATCCTTCCCTTGAGAGCAGGTTTTTCAAAGACGTACTTGATCGGATCCATTTCGGAGATTAACCAAGTAGTGTGGCAAATCATGTACTGGCGAAGATGTTTGGCTGTCCAAGCCATGGCACAGTAAGTTTTCTCAAGCATAGTGTACCGAGTTTCACAGTCGGTAAACTTCTTGCTCAAATAGTAGATGGCGGACTCTTTTCTTTTCGTTTCGTCTTGTTGGCCAAGTACACAACTCACTGAGTATTTCAAGACTGTTAGGTAGATGATCAATGGTCTTCCTTCCACTGGAGGTGACAGGATAGGTGGATTCAATAGATACTCTTTGATGCTGTCAAAAGCGTTTTGGTAATCTTCTGTCCATACACAGCTTTGATTCTTTCTGAGTAGTTTGAAGATTGGCGCGCATGTCGCGGTCTTGAGGAATTTAAATCTGGAAATATAATTCAATCATCCCAGGAATCCTCTGACTTATTTCTCAGTCTTTAGAGAAGGCATTTCTTGAATGGACTTGACTTTGTCAGGATCAACCTTAATTCCTTTCTGGCTGACGATGAACCCTAGCAGTTTTCCTGAGCGGACAGCAAACGTGCACTTGTTAGGATTCAAGCGGAGTTTGTATTTTCTCAGACGCTCAAATAACTTTGACAGGTGGATCACATGCTCCTCTTCTGTTTTAGATTTGGAAATCATGTCATCGACGTACACTTTGATTTCTTTGTGCATCATGTCGTGAAATAGAGTAGTCATGGCCCTTTGATAGGTTGCCCCGACGTTCTTCAAACCGAACGACATTACCTTGTAACAAAAGGTGCCCCATGGGGTGATGAATGAAATTTTCTCCATGTCATCCGGTGCCATTTTGATTTGATTATAGCCCGAGAATCCATCCATGAAGGAGAAGACTTTGAACTTTGTTGTACTGTCTACCAGCATGTCAATGTGTGGTAAGGGAAGTCATCCTTTGGACTTGCTTTGTTCAGATCCCTGTAGTCTACACACATTCTGACTTTTTCGTCCTTTTTTGGAATTGGCACTATGTTGGCTAACCATTGAGGATATTCTGAGGTGGCGAGGAAACCCGCGTCAATCTGTTTCTACACTTCCTCTTTGATTTTGATGGCCATGTCTGGATGAGTTCGTCTCAGTCTTTGTTTTACTGGCGGACATTCTGATTTCAATGGTAAATGATGTTCCACGATGCTGGTATCCAACCCTAGCATGTCCTGATAGGACCAAGCAAATACATCAGGAAAATATTTGAGAAGTTTTATCAAGTCCTCTCTGACAGTCGGACTGAGCAGTGCTCCAATCTTGACTTCTTTCCTTTCTTCTTCTGTACCCAAGTTGACCGTTTCTAACGGCTCTTTGTGAGGTTCAATGGACCTTTCCTCTTGTCTGAGTAATCGGGAGATCTCTTCTGGAATTTCTTCGTCTTCTTCTTCTTCAGCTTCAAATACCGGGAATTCAAAGTTGGGATAAGGCATTGGATCGTATGTTTCAACGGGGTTTAAAACAAGCAATCTGCATGACATGATGATTTATTTTTAGAAGAGATAGAGAGAATGCAAGAGTGTGTGCAGTGTATTTTCTGAAAAATGCTTGTTTTTAGTTTTGGGCTGTTTTAGGATTACCATTTTCTGAAAAAGCAAAAAGTGAAAACAGCAAATAATTCGGAAATTACAGAACGACGTTTATTTATTTATGATTTAGCGAAGAGGGACATTTACAGAAAGTGAACCCTATAAAAACATCCGTTTCACCTGGGCATGGTGAAAGGTCAAAACAAAAATGGCAATTACTTAGACTTATGGACGACTTTCCAGACATCGACAGCAACCCGTTAGCGGCGAACTCCTTGGTGAATCACAAAGTCTGGTACCTTCTTTCTTGGTTTGTCCTCAGAAATGACACTGATTTATGGCGGAGCAGGATCGTTAGAGTTTTCCTCCAAAGCAGAGTTGTCGTAAACTAACTCTTCTATTGTATCTTGCATAGTGTTTTTACTCTCTGGTGGATCTCCCCATCCAGTTGGCTGGATGTCTTCGAGCCTGATACGAGAGCTTTCAGGAGCGATGTACTTGATCAAGAAGTCGTACTTGGCACTCGGTTGTCCTAAAGTGTCCCATACTTCTGTGGGACTAGAGGAGTTATCTTTCTCGATGACGTTGACCTCGGGAAAAGCATAGTTGATGAACTCTTGTCCTGCAATCTTTGCAAATTCATAATTATGATGGATATCTTTGGAATGTTCTGAGTAATAATCCCATGACTTGATGGGGACGCAGGTATTCATTTCAATAATGCTCAGCTGATAAGAGTCGTTGGGCTGACTCTTTTTCCCCAAGTCTTCTGGGTACGGCTTCCAAATAGGCAAGTCATCCAAGGGATCATAATAGTCATAGTCAAAGTTGTCTTTCATCAGAGTGTCCTCCTCTAATGAGTTGGGTGGAGCACGACATCCTTCTGGATCACAGTCTCCGTACATCATCTTGACGTCTGATCTTGGTATACATCTCGGATTCTGTGTGGGAAAGAAAAATGGCATATGTGCCTCTCCCTAAGACATATAATCGTCCTCATTGAGATAGGACTTCCATTCTTCATCTGTATCGGAGGAGTCACCCTCATTGATGGTGTGTACTTCTTGAGACACTGGGTGGAGGAAGCCTCTACTGCGGAAGAAGTCCTGACTGGATGAAAACTTTCATCTTTAGTAGCAGTTTGGGTATAGGTTGAGGAAAAATCAAGACCTTTCTTTGTCTTGTTATCCGTAGGAATGACAAGGTGTCCCTATCCTTTTGCGTTTTTACTCTCGATCACTTTGAGAGCATCTTTGTTTGAAGAAATCGACGTCCCTCTTTCTAGTTGATTCTTATCGCTTAATGACAGTGCTTGAAACAGAGTTCCAACAACCTCCTCGGGTTCCACACAGGATGTTGATGATAAGTTGCTACGATTAAGGCCTGTTCTCCACAGACTATGACTAGCTTGTCATTCTTGACGAACTTCAGCTTCTGTTGAAGTGTCGAAGTGACTGCCCCATCCTCGTGTATCCAAGGTCTTCCTAATAAATAGATGTATGTTACCCAGATGTCCATGATCTGGAAAGTGACTTGGAAAGTGTGAGGACCGATGGTTATGGGAAGATCAACTTTGCTGATAACTGTTTTTCAGGATCCGTCAACGGCTTTGACGATGACCTCACTGCCTCTCATCGAAGATCCTTGAAATGATAGTCGCATCAGAGTAGATTTTGGCATAACATTCAGAGCTAATCTAGTATCTACCAGTACGCTGGCTAAAGCATCGTCCTGGCAAGTTGACTGTAATGTTGAGCGCCATATTGTGATTTTTGCCTTCTTCTGGCAGTTCTTCATCATTGAATCCTAAGTTGTTGCAGGAAGTGATGTAGGAAATGATGATGTCAAACTGTCTTATCGTCACATCTTGTTCTACAAAAGCTTTCTCTAAGACTTTCTGCAAAGCTTCCCTGTGAGCGTCAGAACTGAGCAAGAGAGATAACACAGAGATTCTCGAAGGAGTTTGCAACAGTTGGTCTACAATGTAGTACTCGCTCTTCTGGATGAGCTTCAGCATCTCATCATTGTTCTTTGAAAGGTCAGGATTACTGGATTTCCCGATTGGTTGATTGGGAACTTCTATTTGAGGTTCCTTTTCCTCGGTGGGTTCTCCAACTCCTCCGTTGAAGATCCGGCCGCTCCGTTTTACTCGACTGATGTCAGTAATATTTACGACGGAGGGTAATGGAGTTTCCTTTCCATTCTCGATTGTTGTTGCACCATACTTGCAAGGGATAGCTTTATCGGATTTTTACGGTATTGATCCCGGCAGATAGATAAACACAGGAGCCTTTTTATTTTTCTGACCATCGTAGCCGGCCTCAATTGGTTCGAGGTTGAGAATCTTTCTACTATCAAGAGGGAGTCTTTATTCATGGAGTAGAGGGATTATGGCGCATACGTCTTTGGTCCTCCCATGATCGGAGATTATGACAATGTCCTTGCTTTAATCAGGAAGATAGTCTTGCATTACATTGATCGAACCAGAACTTGAACATGGTCGAATCTCCTTTCGGTCCACATGATTTTGAAGAGCTGACCATACAAGGTAGCATCCTTGGTTGTTCTTTGAGCAAACTCTACAGCGCTCATAGTTATGTTGTCGCACCCGGCCACGTCCGCTTTGTATGCAGTGCAACCTTACTAGATCTGTTTCCATCGAGCGAACATCCTGACTTTGATGCCTAGTAGGATTCCTGTCAGTCATACTGATTTGTTGTGTAGCTTCATCCAAGTAGATTGGAAGCCACCAGTGGTCCAATAAGTGTTGAAGTGTTCTTTGGACAAGTGCACATCCTTGGCCATCTTCACGACACACTTTACAGTCCTGATAATCATGTGAAGCCAGAAAACAGAGCCTGACTTGCTTAGCATGTAATTCTACAAGACTGGTATTCATCAAGTGAATATCAAAGATTTGAATCATATTAACTTGATGGCTACTTCTATCACGATAATCCTAGATCCATCCGATATCCATCGAACGCTGGAGGGCCTCTTGTACAAAAGAGCATCCCTGATTGTTTATTGAGCATATCGGGTAGGAATTGTAATTGTGTCGCGGCAGATCACACTACTACAAAACGTGCAAACAACAACGCCAGGCTTACAACGGATTGCCTATTCACCGTTGTAATAGATGCGCGCTTTTTTTAATATCGTTAAAAGGCTTTTAATGACGGTTAATATTCAAACCGTGGTGAAATGTGAGGCCTTTCACCACAGGTATGTTTTCAACCGTCATTATAGGTAGCGCATGGTCATGGGTTCAAGTCCCAGCACCAACATTTATGGTTTTCTTACATATTTTTTCAAAATACCCACAACCTTTCACCACAGGTATGTTTTCAACCGTCATTATAGGTAGCGCATGGTCATGGGTTCAAGTCCCAACACCAACATTTATGGTTTTTTTACATATTTTTTCAAAATACCCACAACCTTTCACCACTGGTATGTTTTCAACCGTCATTATAGCCAATAATTTAGTTTTAGGTCTTGCACTTCAAAAAATCGGTTTTAGGGAAAATCGTCTCCTTTTTAAGATCTATTTCGTGCATCTGAAGCAGAAAAATCATGCGGTCATTAGTCCCGTACTCTAAAAGAGTTACGGGATTTCACCCTTAAAACCCCAAATTCATCTTTTATCTATTTTTAATGAATTTTTTACTGTTTTCATAGTCTCAAAAAATTCTAAAAAAATTCTCAAAATTCCTATTTTACCTAATTAGATTAAATTTCGTGTTTTTAGATTTTTCTGAATTTATTTTAATCATTTTTTCCTATTTTTTCAAAATGCTGACAAACCCTTTCATAATGGGTATTTAAACCAACCGTTGTAATAGGTAGCTTTTTTTACTTATTTTTTCAAAATGATGACAAACCTTTCACCACGGGTAATTTAAACCAACCATTATTATAGGTAGCATCTTGTCATGGGTTCAAGTCCCAGCACCAACATTTTTGGTTTTTTACTTATTTTTTCAATTCTCATTACCAACATTATAGGTGGCGCGCATATTGAGTTTATTCACTATCCTTAAACAAATCTTGGTCGTCCATTTAGTGATTATCAACCGCCAAGACACTACTATTAGTGATCCGCGTGAAACCTAAAACATAGACAAACTACATCTTCTACCTCCAAACATCATCTTTCAGTTACGATACTCTATTTCTCCACTAAACCAAATTTCAGAACAAATTTCAGAACTCGAGTTAGCAATGTTAGTTGTTGGTGTTCTTTTTTAATTATTGTTGTTCTGGTTGTTCTTTTTTATTATTGTTGTTGTTCTTGTTGTTCTTGTTGTTGTTCTTGATGTTCTTACTGTTGTTCTTGTTCTTATTGTTGTTCTTGATGTTCTTGCTGTTATTCTTGTTCTAATGCTGCAATTTTTATTTTATTTTATTAAAAGACATACAACAATGGTTTTTTAAAATAACCGTCATTATAGGTAGTTCTAATTTTGTATTTTATTTTATTTTGTTAAAAGACATACAACAACGGGTACTTAAAATAACCGTCATTATAGGTAGCGCGTTTTCCATTTTATTACAACGGTTACTAGGCCGTCATTGTACGTACCGCGTATACAACAACACTCTACATAACAACGCCTTCGCCCGCGTCATTATATGTCATTTCCAACCGTTGTTAAATGGGTTTTTTGTAGTAGTGTCATGATGTTGGCTTTGCCTTGAGTGCATTGCCACCAAGTTGGCATTCACCGCAAGAATGTTGTGGTTCTGGACAATGTTGGGATTTGTATGAGCCATATTAACCTCACATATTCAATGATCTTGGATCCATCTGAGATCCATCTGTTCTTGTAGAGTTGATTGCACTACAAAACATCCTTAATTATTCTTTGAGCAAATATCACACTGGTGATAATTGTGAGACGGTACCTGACTGTACCCACTTTATCTACAATGCATCCTGACCAGATTGGTTCCTAATAGGAGTACATAGTGAATTTGATAACTGCACTTAAATTCTTCCTCTATCAAATTTACTGCAGTTTTCTCATGTTGAGGCAACGGGTTCATCTGAACATTTGGATTTGTATCCTTGAAGGATAAGACCCCGTTCCTGACAAGCTTCTGTACATCAGATTTGAAGCTGAGACAGTTCTCTATGTTGTGCCCCAGTCCTCCTTGATAGTAAGGGCAAGTTTGATCTGCTTTGAACCAAAAAGGCTGATTTTCCGGTATTGTAAGAGGAGACCTGGTTTGGACATGCCCCTTGACCAGTAGTAGTGGAAACAGTTATGCGTACAACATCGGTATAGGGTCGAACCCTAGTGGTCGTGTCGCAGGATTGTTGTTGTTGTACTGAGGGCGAGCCTGCTGAAGAGGCTGTTATGTCCTTGTCTGATATTGTTGTTGATTCGGTTGGCTCTGAGAAACCTGAGGTTGATACATTGGAGCCGGCGTAGGGTTGATAGAAGGAGTTACTGCCGCTACTGGTTGATACCTTCGCCTTTGCTTTCTGAGAGAGATATTACCGATATCTTGCTCTTTTTTTCTTTGGGAAAGAACTACCGTATCTTTTAATACTGCTAGATGGTTATGTACCTTTGACCAATCGTCCTTCTCGGACTGCTTCTTCAAGGCGTACCCCCATGTTTACCATTTCAGTGAAGTCGCTGGGCACACTAGCGACCATTCGGTCGTAATATAATGAGCTTAAGGTTTTCAAAAAGATCTTTGTCATATTTTTTTCCTCAAGAGGGGGACAGATCTGGGCGGTAATTACACGCCATCTCTGAGCATATTCCATAAAAGTTTCCTTGTCCTTCTGCGACATTGCTCTGAGTTAATCTCTGTCTGGTGCCATGTCCAGGTTGTATTTATATTGCTGAACGAAGGCAGCGCCAAGATCCCTAAAAGTGACGATCTTGGTGCGGTTTAAACCCATGTATCATTTGAGTGCGGCACCGGTTAAACTTTCTTAGAAGTAATGGATCAGCAGCTGTTGATTTTCTGTCTGAGTTGACATTTTTCGAGCGTACATCACCAAATGACTTTGAGCGCAAGAGTTGCCCTTGTATTTTTCAAAGTCAGGCACCTTGAATTTATGCGGTATTTTTAGTGTAGGGACCAGACAAAGGTCTGCGGCGTCCTTTCCAAATAAATCCTGGCCGTGAATGGCATGCAGTTCCTTTTTCATCTCCAGGAATTGCTCCTGGAACTCATTCATTCTTTCGTACATGTCTTTGTTTCCACCAGAAATTACTTATGAAATCTGTCCTTCCGGGACAGTGTGTACCACTGGTTGTGGTATAGTCATTACGGCGGTGACTCTTGGTGCTTCCCTGTCCCAAAGTTTGTAACCTTCAGGAGTTGCTGTCATGACTCTTGTATCTTCGCTTTCCTGAAGTTTTTAACCTTCAGGCCCAGCGGTTCCTGCTGTAGTTTCTGGGTCTTCAGTGACCGGTGGGATGTATCCTTCAGGGACAAAGTTGATAGGCATGCCCCAGGGACGATCTTTAGGCATGTTGTACCGAGGAGCATACGTCTCCACTATGGGCGTAGATGTGATCTTCGAGATCACAATCCTTTGTTGTTGTCTCTGAGCTATTGCCAGGGATTGCATGTCACTGTGAAGTTTTTCCAGATCTTCCTTCAGAGCGTCGATTTCTTCTCTCAGCTCTCTGTTCTTTTCCTCGAGATCGTCCATTTTCTTTTGTCGATTGGCCCGAGTATTGTACAAATGAGACAGTTTGACTCTAGAATCGTGACACATACGTGAGATTCGAAGGTAAGAAGAATGCGTTATGTGAGAATGATGAATGATATGCAATGATATATATTAATTTTTGTTTTTACTTTAATAAAAAAGAAACTTCAACAAATAGATTGCAAATATCATACAGTGGGGATACCCCATTTTATTGAATTTGAAAGATTGCAGAAAGGGAAATACAGTATTTTACAAAGTGCTGTAAAAGAAATGTCCGAACTTATGGATCCTGAGTCCTCTCTGAGGAGAACTCAGATGCTGGTTCTGGTATTTTCCTTTTCTTTGACCGGGGCTCTTCAGCCGTTCTTGGGTTGTCAGCCCTTTGCCAAGTGAAAAGAGCGAGCAAGTTTCTTCGGTCTTCTTGATTTTCTACAACATGCTGTTCTAGTATCTTAATCAGAGCATCCTTCTCTTTTAACAGTTCCTAAATTTTGGTACACTCTACATTGAGAATGCAGTATTTGTTCTTCCAAGAGTTCTTTTCCCGTTGAACTTTGTTGAGAGCGACCTGGAGTTTTTCCGCATCAGACATAAAATAAAGGACATATTCCTTTAACGGAAGAACTTCTTGACGAGGGTAAGGCATCCTCAGCTTGAGGGCTCTAGTTTGTACCCAGTGGAGATAAGGTTCCATAGAGATACAATCCGATCTTCCTAGAGACTATCTTCCTTTCCTGTGAACATGTTGCCAGGCATGCACTATTTCTTTCTTTAGTGCTCTGTCATTTTCTCTTTCCTTGAAGAAAAGACCTTCCAGATGAACATTTTGTAGAATATTCTTTATCGGGTATCCGAGTTGACGGCGAACTAAAATTGGATGATAGTTGATTCCTCCTTTAGTTCCTATGAGGGGTATATTAGGGAAGTTTCCACATTTGTCGATGATCCTTATGCCGTCATAAATCCTGTTGTACCAATCTATGTCAGAGTTGGTAAGAGACATAATCATTTTTTACCAACGTAGAGTACTCTTGTGATCCCAAAAAGTAGCAATTTGGGCAAGTGGGAAATGAACCATTTGTAGAGTAAGGGTACACAGCATGTGATCATCCCTCCACTATACAAATTCCTTAAGTGTACAAAATGATAAGTATCTGCAAGCAAGGTTGGTACGGGGTTTCTAATCAGAAATATCTTAATGGCATTGGTATCGACGAAGTTATCGATGTTGGGAAAAAGGAATAACCCATATGTGAGTAGAACAAAGATATCTTCAAAAGCAGTAACGTTTCCTATACTGGCAAAGTATATGGCTTTCTCTACCAAAAACTTGGCCGGTAAACCTTGGATTCCTTCCTTAGTGGTCATGTGAGTCCTGACTTCTGACTCGTCTAAATAGATTGCTCTTGCAATGGTTTGATCCTTTGGAATTTCTTCTAGTCCAGAAAAGGGAGCTTGGTCAGTGATGGGTAAATCAGTCAGGTGAGAGTACTCTTCTAGCGTCGGTGCTAGTTGATAATCCGGGAAAATGAAACAGTGATAAACCGGATCGTAGAACTGAATCAGCGTAGCCAGGATTTCTTCAACTACATGGACTCTTAACAGAGACAGCAGTCCTCCATGCTTAGCTCTGAAAGCATTAGGGTTGGTGATCATCCTTGCTAACCCCCTTAAATCCTCTAGCTTTGGAGCCTTAAAGGTGTACTTGTGCGTCTTTCTTCTACCGAAATCCATAACGCAATCTTTCTCTCTGATATTTGCAATCATTGTTTTAGTTTAATTTGAAAAAAGAGAGAAGAGAAAAGAAGATTTTTTTTTCTTTGTTTAAGAGTTTTTTAAATGAATGCATGAATGCAGCACACAAAAACATTGAAAAAACATGGGTTTAAGGGTTCAACGTCACGAGCATGGAGTCATGGCTCTACCCATCCCCAAAGGTTGTATTCTGGTTAATTTTTGTACCTGTAGAACGGGTTAAAAGTTCCCAAAATCATTGACCCCCCTAGGGATAATAACAGCAAGCTGGTTCACCCGAGCGAGCTGTAGCATCCTAGGGTAATCTCAATTGAGTGTAGTATCGTGTATAAACTATTCCCGATATCTACCGCACTACCAAATGACCACATGCTTAATGTCTACTAAATCCTCAGTTTCACGGATACCACATTGGGACAATCTGCTTTCACGACGATTGTCGTTCAACATTGAATACGCAAAGGGTATCTCCACTGATTTGATGGTCTACCAGGATCGCTTATTCGGGAATCACTCCCTGTAAGACCACCCGTCTATGCCATCACCTATCTTAGGGTTCTCTTAAACTTTCCACATGCGACATCACTCGCATGCCCATTGACAGAAAAATAAACACGGATATCAAGTAGGAAAAGCAGTATATATATAATATAGTATGTAGAAAATTTCTAACAACCTAGACCTTTTTGGAATTCAAATCCTAGCCCTATACAGACAAATGACTCCTCAATAGAGTCGCCATTTTCCTGTTGGAAAATGGTGATGAATGATGACTAAGGTAAGACAGATCCTAATGGCACTCCCCAGCAGAGTCGCCATTTTCCTGTAGCGTGCAATTTTTGTCAGTGACGCGACCACCTTATCGCTGTGGGTTCCTCACCGCAATGGTATGAGTTGGGGTGCTACTTTCTAATTTCTTATTTATCCCGTGAAGCTGAAAGGGAAAGGGAAGCTATCTAAAACTAACCTTGCACGCAAATGTTTAACTGAACAAATGTTTAAAGAGATTCGGGGAGTTTGGGGTCAAGTTATACAATGAGGAGTTGTCAATTACCCATCCTATATGTGGTTATCCACAAGTTGTTAGAAATTTTCCTTACTCTTTCTACTTACCGGTGTTTGTTTGTTGTGGGTTGGGAAAGTTTCTCCTTTGGGAGTGTTCGAGAGAGAGAGAGTGTTTTTATTGATGTCGGGCTTGCCGATGTTTTTGGTAAGGTACTGGACCTAAAATTTTTTATTGGTGTGAAGGTACTGGACCTAAAGTTTTTGATTTGGTGAGTGAAGGTACTGGACCTAAAGGTTTTGATTTGGTGTGTGAAGGTACTGGACCTAAAGTTTTTGATTGGTATGCTCGCTAAGATTTCACAATCTTATGCCTACGTATTCCCGTTTAAAGAAACAGGGAAATCAGAGCAATCGTAGTTCCTCCTATTCTATGGGAGAAAAGAGATGTTTTGGTGTCTTGTTCAAAGCCCAAGATTGAAGCTAAAGGTTATTTGTGTCTTGTTTAAAGCCCAAGATTGAAGCTAAAAGGTTTGACTGAGAGAGAATTTGTCATCTCTAAAGGAAGACATCTCTTCTGTTTATCACAACTGTTGGGTGACTGGTTTATAAAGGAGAATTACTTTAACTGGGATATGTGAATCCAGCAATGCCATAATTTCCTTTATAGGGGTGTTGTCTTGAAGGGAAAAACTTTAACTCAGTGTAGAGCAATGCCATTTTTCCTTAAGAATCTTTCATGCTAAGAGAGGGACATTGGCGTGGATGTAAATAATCCAGAGGCTTGCCACTTATAGCAATTAGATGAAAGAGGAAGTTTTACCAGGATGAAAGATGAATGACAGCTTGGATATTTTGAATCAACAAGTGTGCCACTTACAGCAGTTATCTGGAATTTAGGGTTTGTTTTGAATGTTTGTTTTGAAGTGTGATATAAAGAGAAGTATCTTCCTACAGAGAATTCTTGATTTCCTCTGAGGGGATGGTGGTTTTTGTATGTGCCTTGATCAAAGCCCAAGGTTGAAGCTAAGAAATTAATTGACTCCACTAGGGAAGTCCTTATACAAAGCCTAAGAGGAGGCTGGAAAAAACTGACTCAACAAGAGAGTGTTTATTTGTCTTGTACAAAGCCCAAGATTGAGGCTAAAATGAGAATTGACTCTTTGGGGGATATCATTATACAAAGCCTAAGAGGAGGCTAAAGTTTGACTTTTCGGAGAAATATTTTGTCTGTCTTGTATAAAGCCCAAGATTGAAGCTAAAAGGGAAAACTGACTCTACTGGTGAGAGGTTTTATCTATCTTATTCGAAGCCCAAGATTGTGGCTTAAGAGGGATTGACTCTGTTGGAGAGATTTATACGGTGTCTTGTACAAAGCCCAAGATTGAGGCTAAAATGAGACTGACTCAGCAAGAAAGTGTTTTATTTGGTGTCTTGTACAAAGCCCAAGATTGAGGCTGAAAAGTGCATGATTGACTCAACTAGAGAGTGTTTTTATCTGTCTTGTACAAAGCCCAAGATTGAGGTTGAAAGGAGGACCGACTCCGCTTAGGGATATTAATTCTCAAAGCCTAAAAGAAGGCTGGGAGGAATTGACTCCGCTGGGGAAGATATTTATCCAGAGCTTAAGAAAAAGTTATGAAGATATTGACTTTGTTGGAGAAAGTTTATATATATCTTGTACAAAGCCCAAGATTGAGTCTAAAAGAATGACTCAACAAGAGAGTGTTTTATTTTGTACCATTGACTCAACAAGAGAGTGTGGAAAGATGGACTCAACAAAAGGGTGCTTTTGGGGATAATTCTCTGCTGAGGAAAAATCATTATACAAAGCCTAAGAGGAGGTTGGCTTCTGCTAAGGATTATTGAGATCCAGAGGCAGGTCCTGTAATGCCCGTATTTAATTAAATATTTTAATTAAATAGTATTGAGTATTTTTACGAATATTTGTTGACTATGTTGAATATGTTGGTTGATGCTAATAAGTATTAATCGGGTAATTAGTCGATTTAGTCGGGAGAAATTAATATCAGAAATAATATTTATTTATGTGGAATATTAATTAATTTAGTTGGGTTAAGTTGTGTGTGAGAAATAGCAAAGTGGGGGTATCATGTAGTAGGCCCATTAAGTTAATTAACAAACTCATTATTATATTAGGTTTTTAATTAAGAGAAAGAAAATAAAGGAGAAAAAGAAGGGTTTTGAGAGAAGAATGTGGAGGTTACAGAAAGTGGGAACTAGGGTTGGAAGCAACGGTTGGAGAGGAGAGATTGCGATTACGGGAGTTGCTGTCAAAGCTTCAATTTCGACGGAAATTTGAGCTACCTTCAATCCAAGGTAAGGGTGGGGTTCGAATTTAATAACCGGGAATACGATAATTGATACGTGGGATTGGGACTTATATAATTTTCTACTGAATGTGTTGAAGTGTATTGATGAATTGGTTTTGTTTTTGTGGAATTTGATGTTTGCTAGATTGTTTGGTTGTTGTTCTATAGTGTTAAACTTAGGTTGGAATTTGGTTAAATCGATAGAAACCGATGTTTTCACGGATGAAAGTCGGAATAGATTGCGTAGTTGTGTCGAGAAATGTTGGGCCGTGATCGAGTATGCTTGTTTTATCGAATTTGGTTGATTTTGTAAGTTTTTGCATTTTTGGAGATTTGGGGGTTTAAGATTCGGATTGAAATCGAAAGTCGTAAAATTCACGTTTGATGGTTCCAAATCACTACTATATGTTTGGTATGAATGAGTATGTGTTTGTTTCGAAGAAAATAATTGAATCGGTCAGATTTTCGGACGAAAATGCAAAATCCCGTAGGGCTGTTATGCATAAAAATTATGGTTTCGGAAAGTTTGGAAAATTCATATCTTTTGATCCGTAAGTTGGTTTTGACCCCCATTCGAAGCGTTGGAAAGCTAACGAGATGTTATTTCTAGGAAAAATGGTTTTGAGGTCTGTATCTAGTTCAATTATAGCAGAAAATTGAAACCGTATCGTTGTGTTGATTTTTACCGTCGTGAATGTGTGCGATTGAGGTGTTATCGTGCAATATGCCTCAACAATGTTAACCGATTAATAATGCAGAGGAATAGCAATAATGTGGGGACTTAGAAATAACAGTAGCAGGTTTTGTATCAGAGTTGAATTTAATAACAGTATAGTTTGGTAGCAAAAGTATGTTGTATCAGTAAGTTAAAAATTAACAGTATCAATAAATCTAACTAGTAGTAATTACCATGTGAAACAGTACCGATTTAGCCGAATAAGTAGAATTAAGAGGAAAAATTAGTTGTCCAGAATTAGTTGAAATTGGTCGGGGAAGTTCGTATAAACTAGTAGGTAATTGTGGTTGGTTGTTTTGTTGAAAATACGATGAATAAGTTGATTTGCATGTGATATTGAATTGTGTTGAATTGTCCCGATTTATGGACATTATTAAGTTGCATGTCTTATGGCCAACGTTGTTAAGTTGTTTTGCAGTTGCAGGTCTTATGACCAACGTTTTTAAGTTTTTTTACTGTTGTAGGTCTTGTGACCAATGTTGATTAAGTTGTTTGCAGTTGTTGCATTTTTGTCGTTGTTGTGTTGTGTTGAATAAGTTGATGTTGTGGTTGTTGTCGCATGCATAGCATAGCATTATTAAGTTGGCCTGGATTGGCAATTTTTAAGTTGGAGCTAATGCTCACCACGTTGGCCTGGATTGGCAAAATATTAAGTTGAGGGCTTATGCCTTGATGCCTCGATAACCTGGCAGTTTCTAAGTTGGGAGTTTTGCTCCATCGGTACCACATGCATACGCATAGTTGAGTCGCATTTTGTGTTGCATTACTTTTGTTGATAAAGTTGTTGTTGTATTATGTTGATAAAGTTGTTGTAGTATTAGGCTGATAAAGTTGTTGTTGAGTTGTTGATGATTGTTGTTTGTTGTTGTTGTTGTAAAGTAGTGAAATTGTATGATTTTAATCTAATGTATTGATTATCATACTTCTGTTTATATTGTTCAATATCTCACCCCTTCTGCTGATATTTCCCCTACAATGGGAAATGGGAAGGTACTCAAGATTTGCAGTGGAAGTTTGAAGTAACTTTATGAAGTCTTTTGTTGCTCTATGGCAAGTCAAAAGGGTCTTGCTCTGATACGTAACACTTGGGGGATGAACGCTTGTTGTTTATTGTTGAATATGTTTTATGTTGCTGAATTTTTAAGTTGAATTTATTAAGTATTATGTTGTTTTGAAGTTGTTTTAGTCGAACAAAAATGTTAAGTGAATCAAAGTTGAATATTCGTATCTTGAAGTTGTTTTGCTTTGAAAAGAAGATATATATGAATTTTGTTGTTATCGGTTCATCCGATCAAAGTGTTATGTATCTGTTCATATGAAATTAATCGTGTAATACCCCAAAATTTGCTCTCCCCTTTTGGCATCATAGCATGGCATTATCATTTATCATATCATATCCATCTCATTAGCATTGCATTGCATTTAACATAGAAAAATGAAGCATGGCATCCTTCTTACCATCAGGGCATGTGATCAGGTGGAAGGTGGATAATCAAGGAATCATTCAAAGCACAAAAAGGTCAATCAAGTTGGCTCTAGGCAAGCCAAGAGGTCTCTCATGTCTCATACTATCTCAATTGATCTTCCAAAACCTCAAGGAAGTGAGATTCAATGGGAGATTGGAGCACTACATCCTACACTAGGCAAGAAGTCCAAAAATTGAAGGAAAACCCTCAAAAGAGATAGCTCATTGATTCAAAATCATTCTCAAGTGGCATTTCTCATCATCCTTTAAGAGGATACACAACATACTCTGAGGAATTTGAAATTGGAGACTGCACTTTTACCTCCTAACCAGAGGGGGCCAAAATTAGGGTTTCCATTTAAATCAGGGAATCTTTGCTTTTTTGGGCGAGACTTGATGTCATGGTTTCCTATATGTCCCTAGGTATATGGATGTGGAAGATTGCATCTCAATTGGTTTTAGAAGTGATTCAATTGGAAGAAAGATAAAAAATCAAGGAATTTGGGGCCAAGTCAAATAATCAGAGGAAAAAGTCAACCCTTGACTTTTTAAGGCCAAATTCATGAAATTCATGTTACATATGTCCAATGTACAAAATTTGATCAAGAAACTCCAAAGGAATCATGAAAAAATCAAGATGTGGAAAGTTGCCATTTTTGGATGAAGAAGGGTTACTAAAAATAGCAAGTTTTTGGCCATTTTGCATCAGAATTGGAACCAAGGCCATTCAAAATTGGAGCACCAAATGAAAATTCCACTCTGCCTCAATGAAAGGCCTTGCTTTAAGCTTCAAATCCATGGGTAGAACATTTCCATTGGATAAAAAATGAGGGAGATATGATTGATCAAAGTTGGAGGAAAGTAGGCCAAAAACCATGTCATGACCAAGTTTGGCCAGGTCTGCGCGCAGTCATTTTCTCAAACAGTTGGTGTGCCATATATTCGCCTATTTTTTCTCAGGGTTAAAGGCCTCAAATGAAAAACTTGTCAACATCAATATTGTTCCTTGCAATGCCCTCTTCAATGTTCATGTTGGGCAAAATCTCATCTGATCAAGTTATGATGGAGAAATAGTGGCCTCAAGTCATGGTAATCATGCTGAAAATCCAGGTGCCAAGATGCCTTGTCAACCAACCAGTTGCCACGCCCTTCTATCAGTTCCAAATGTGGATGTTATAAGTCATTTTGCAACTTATTTCAAGCCTCATTTCAATTCATTTTTCATACCAAACATGTTCTACTATGATCCCTCTTTCTAATGATCACAAAGCCTCATCAAATTATTCACAATACATGGAGAGTTTCCTTCTCAAACTTGCTTGTTTTCATTGGTTCCAACTGTCATAAAATCAGAAAAAACAAGTGTTGTTGTTGTTGTTATTTCAAAGTGTATGCACATATCCCACACCTTATGACACTTTGCCTTTTCAGAACTAACATTGTCCTTGCTTGCACGTGCTGCTCAGACTCATTACATGGAAGTGGAAAGAATGAAACTTGTAGAGCAAGTTTATGTTGCTGCAGCTCACACACGAGTTTACCACCACCACTGATCTTTTGTAATCCACCCTAGCTCGCCATAGATCATCATCACTATATCACAGCTCGTCCCCTAACTAACTTGACTCAGTTAGTTAGGATGGACTCACCTAAATCACTTCAACTCAGTTAACCAACTCAGGTTAACCGTGGTTAGCTCACACTATAAATCAAGTCCTCACTCTCAATTTTGTTTTTCAGCTTCATTTTTTCACTCTCCCTCTCCAATACTTCAAACTTTTTCTCTCAATCTCTTTGTTTTCTCTCTGACTGCACTCCATTTTCACCATCTCCTTTCACATTTCGCCTCCATCATCTTCATTGTTTCATTTTGGATCAAGAATAAGAGCATACACATCCAAGTAATCAAGTTCAGTTTCAAGAGATTGGAATTTTCAGTGTGATTCTCTGCACGATTTCAAGATTCTCAAGCCTTTATTTGGCCAAGAGTAGCTCAAAGAAGAAGCACGATTCTCTGGTTTTTTGTTTAACTCCAGTTTGCAGCATTTTCAGGTTTCATCATCTCAAACTTTTCTGGCATGATTTAGAGTTTGTTTAGCTTATTTTGTTGATATGAGCTCGCTAGGAGCATTTGAACTCTGGCTAGTTGATAGAGCTTCTTAGAAGCCTAGATCCAAAACTTAGGGCATGATTTAATCTCCGCTGTTCTCTATGTGTGTGCTTGGTATGTGAAAAACAATTGTGAATTCTTAATCTACGTGAGCTCAGCTTCATTTTGGTATAATATTGGTGCATTTCTGGGACATGTGAGAGTTGCAGACGGTGGTGCGTGGCCGGAGAAGGTGACCGGAGGTCCCTCTCCGGCCGGTGATCATGTGTTAGGGTTTGGTGTGCAGTTTTAATCAGGACCGTGGATTTACTTGCATCGTGTGGTGTAGGATTGGCCAACACATTAAAAAGGGCGTGCATGTCATGTGCCATTTTTCTGATTCACTTAAAAGTGATGTGATGCATTGCATGGTAGTTAAGGTGCATATTCATGCATGTGCGTTGATTGCAACTACTTTGACTGTGACTTGACTTTGACTGCATCCAATGGTTGTTATTGCATTTGACTGTTGTTGACTGAAGTGCATGCTTATTATGGTGTTTTGCGCGTAAATGGACTTAATCAGATTGCTATTCGCACCTCCATTTTTGAAAGCCCAATTAATTTGAACTGTTCAATTGCTATGTTCATACCCCCCTGCATTTTGCATTTTTTTTTTTTTTTCATTTTTTTTTTCTTTCTACACGTTTGATTTTTAATTTTTAAAAATACCAAATTGCATTATTAAATTCCACAAAAATTCATGTGTACTCTTAAAACATTTAGGAAATTTTACATGATTTTATTTCTTGATTTTATGACCTTTTTACCCCTGGTCCATAATTTTCTTTGAATTTCCATTTAGATGCATTCTAAGCATGATACTTGAATTTGTTTAATTTTGTTCTTGCTCATTACCAACTATTTTGACATGATTCTTTTTGCATTGATTCACTAATACATTGAAGCATGTTATATGATTTTTGTTTGATTTTTTAGGTCACTTTAGTACATGTCTTGATGCCTATATTTGTACCACTTTGCATGATGTTTCAATTTGACCTAATTGCTTTGTTTGAAGTCATTTTGCTTTGAATTTTGATATGCTATTTTGATATGTGATTTATCTCTGATTAGTGAACTCCAATACCATGTTTTCATAATTTTCATGAGGACATTTGATTTTTGCTTGATGCATTTCATTTAAGGCATTATGACATGTTATATCATTGTAATCTTTAGTGCATGTTTGCATGAATTCTTTTGTGCACATTTGTATGAGCATTTGCATATGTTATGAGCCATTCATATGATATTATAGGTCTTTGATACACATTATAGGTCATCTTTACATGTTCATTTCAATTTGAACTTTGTGCATCATTAACATGTATTGTTTGCCCTTTCCTTTTGAACTTTCATTTCAATTCTTCTTATATTACTTCTTGAATGTCTTGAAGTTATCTCATAAATACTTTTGAGATGTTCATAAACCATTTTCCATTTAGTTTCAATTCTGGTTGTTGATTTACATGTTCCATTTATGCATGTCCTCTTCATTTCTTTCCATCTTTCATCTACCCTTTCTTCTTGTAACATGTTTAAAAGCTAATGGATGATGTTTGTTGCCTATTCACTTGCACTTGTATGATGATATTCATTTGTTGACCATATGATGCCCATTCTGGTTGTGGTTCTAGGATTTGTTTTCTCATTTAATTCTTTGGAGTTTTATGATGCATTACATGTTCTTTTACTTCTTATACTTCTTATACATGTTTACTAACCATGTAGGGGCTTTGGTAAGTTTCAATTGAGTGTGGATAAGGAATCCACATTCAACTTCTATCCTTTCTCTTTTACAATTCCATTTTGTGTTTTGTTAAGCACTTATGTGCTTTCTTTTAATAACTCATCACTTTCCCTTTGTGAATTATAATTCATCTTCTACTTTAGAAGTGAATTGTTTAATTCTTTCCTTCTTTAGACTTTAGGTTGAAACCTCACAAACCTTTAGGATCACTCCCTTTAATCTTCAATTAGGATTGAGTCTTAGTCCATATAGGTTTTACCTTTTCTCCTCTCTTGAGTCTCTTTTCTCATCTCAAAGAAAATTCAAAACATATAATAAAGGTAGGCATTTATTGCATTTAGGCCTTTCATATAAAGAAAAGATTATAAGGGGTCTTCTCTTGTAATCTTAGAATGTGTAGCATATGGCCCATCTTAGGTCAATGTGTTACATATTTGATCTTGTATGAGGGACTTAAATACAATACTTGTTGAAGGTGCAAATAATAAAAAACACTTCTTCATTTCATAATCAACAAAAACACTTAATAAACACAAGTATGCTAGTGTGTTTGAACCTTAATAATTGGAACTAAGTGTGAGGGTCTTCTTCACACTTAGTGTATTTTCTTACTCATTCCATCTTGGAATGTGCGAATGTACACATTCCAATGACTAAGATCCAGATACACTGTCGTATGCAAACAAATCCAAAACACTTCCTTCTAAAAGACAAAAAACCAAACAATAACGTCTTTCCTTCGGGAATTCTTTTCTCACCTCATTCACTCTCAACGCACGAACGCGCTTCTACTCGTTCTCTTGCAAGATGGTAACGCACTCGGACCAGCGAGCCTGCAACACCTGAGCTAGAACGTAAGCCGTTCTCTAAAAAACAATCCATCCCTAGTGAGGGGAACTACGTCGCTCTGATTCTCATGTTCCCGATGAGATACGTAGGCAGTGGGGTAGGGCCCATGCGAGCACTTCTTTTATTTTCCCTACATTTGTTTCTCGTTCCTTTTCCAGTTCTCTTTTCGTTCCTTTTCCGGTATTCTTTTCTATCACCCTTTGATCGAGACAAGCAAGCGTGGATCCCATCGGGTACGATGGACGCGAGGGGGTGCTAATACCTTCCTCTCGCGTAACCGACTCCCGAACCCATTTCTCTTGGTCGCAAGACCATGCTTTTCTTTCTCTTCAGGTTTACGCGGTGTTTCCTTTCCCTCTCTTGGGATAAATACACATTGCTGGCGACTCTGTTCGGTGCCACTTTCGCGTTTGTACTTGGATGAAAATCCCGGGAGCGACAGCTGGCGACTCTGCTGGGGATCGAACCCAGAATCTCTGGTTTCCTTAGCGAGTCAATCCTAGCGCTTGTTTGTTTTTCTTTCGTTGGGTGTTTACTGTTGTGCTGTATTTACTGTTTTATTGTATGGTTATTTACTGTTTTACTGTACATTACTGTATTTACCGCATTTTAGCATTACATATCATATATTATATTGTGTTGCACTGTTTTGTCTGTTTGGCGGGATGGGTGTTCTGAGAGATAAGCCCACTACCAAGGCTTGAGTACATACATAGGTATTAGAGTGGATAGTCATGACGCTTGCGTGGTGGTGACCACGTATTGTTGTTCATGAGACCCACAACCAGACGAGGTTCTATCAGGAGCTTTCTGCTACTGCATGTTATGCAGGCCAGTGGTTATTCTCTTGAGGAACTGTCGACTCTGGTGACCATTCCCGAGGACTCAGTTGCGGCACTCCTCCCGAGTTGTGACAGTGGCAGACCACATTCCGTGGCAAACCCATTGCACATTCTCGATCCGAGGACCCAATGCTGGGAACTTGCTATAGGACATCCCTTTTTGAAAGAGAATCAGCGGAGGAACTCCTCGATTGGCGGTAGTACTGTACCCTGAGGGATGAATGTACTATTGCTTCTCGACCTCAGTGCCAGAAGCTGAGGACCTTTTTGTTTTGGAGAATCAGTTGAGGCCTCCTCGATTGATGATGATGCCAAACCAGAAATGGTGAACGTATCATCATTTCTCGACCTGAGAGCCCGGGATACTGAACATCCTAGTGCCCACATGTGAGAAGGGCGGGTTGTTTACAGGTTTGCAGGTAACCATGACCTCCTACATACCCGGTTTTCTATCATCATTGCACAAAAAGGAAGTTTCATCCTATTGTATTCAGATGGTTTTTATCTATGGTTCTATATTAGTCTCAGAGCTACACTGACACCGTTCACAGTTCAGCACAGACACCGGATTACCTGATCACATTGCCCTTTGCATTGCATTATCATATCCTAACATACATGTTTATTCATTTCCAGGTGCATATTACCCTTGATTCCAGTCATCAGGTCGCTGCAAAGATGAACACTAAAGAGAGGAAGAATATCATCAGCTATAAGTTCCTTACGCCTACTTTGGGCCCTATTGTTGTGCTGAAGGGAATGGCTAGTCCTGCAGTACGAGAAGCTTTTGAAGAGAAATATGGGTGGATTTTATCTATGGTCCGTAATGTCAGTGATTATGAAGCCAGAGGTCTCCATACGTTGATGCAGTTCTATGATCCGCCTCTGAGATGTTTTGTATTTCCAGACTATGTGTTGGTTCCTACCCTGGAGGAGTATTCCAACATGTTGGGGATTGCTATCAAGGAGGAGCCCCCTTTCTTTGGATCGGTGGGGGATCTTGACTTTGGGAAGTTGGCTGGTGCTCTTTATTTGAGCAAATCAGAGTTAGGCGACAATGTCTCCAACAAAGGAAAGATTCGTGGTTACAAGCTGGAATATCTGATTAAGAAGGCCCAGGAAGCAGCTAAAGGCGAGAAGTGGCTTGTTTTTAATGCTTTGCTAGCCCTTTGTATATACGGCATAGTGTTGTTTCCCAACGAGCCGGATTTCATTGATACGGACGCTATACGAATATTCATGATGAAGAACCCGGTGCCAACGCTACTGGGAGATCTTCACTATTCATTGTACAACCGAAATGAAAAGAAAAGAGGAGGGATAATTCGTTGTTGTGCACCCTTGTTCTATAAGTGGTTTGCGGGCCGTTTACCACAATCAGGGGCTTTTGTGGATTCCAAAGATTCTCTAGAGTGGAAACAGCGTTTAATGGGATTGGTGGCCAAGGACATCGTATGGGTAGATCATGGGCTGATTGGCAAGAATATTATCCACAGCTGTGGTAAGTTCCCTAACGTTCCACTGATAGGAAGACTGGGTGGGATTAACTACAATCCTTCTTTGGCCATTCGGCAATTTGGATATGCCCTGACAGGTCCGCCTATTAAGAGAGATGTGGAGGAGTCCCTCTATTTTCATACATCAGAAGGATGGGAAGCAGCACAGAAAGCTTCTGAAAGCTGGGGTAGCATACTGAAAAAGGGGAAAGTTACTCTAGGAAAGCCTAACAACCGGGTTTATCCAGCATATGAAGAGTGGGTGAAGAAAAGAGTTGAAGATTTTCTCTTGCCTTTTGGTAAGGCACCCCTTTTGTATCCGGAGAATGAGAAAGCAAGAAGCACTGCTACTGTGGAAGAAGTTGACAAGTTGCAAGCCTTGGTGAAAAAGCTCCAAGGAGAGAATTCCGAGTTGAGTAGCCGTCTTCAGAATGCTCTACATGCCAACAAAGAGCTGGAGCGGAAAGCCCAAGATGCTGAACAAATCCTAACTGCAAAAGAAAAAGACTTTGCTGGAAGAGCCCAACATTTCCGGAAGATTAGTAAAGGTGCTGATGATGCTACTCAAGCCCACAAGCAAACCAAACAGGCGTTGGCACAGACCAAAGAAAAGTTAACAAAGTTTCAGCACGCTTGGGACGAAGTTAGGATAGAGAATGCTGAATTACAGGAACAGTTGCAGATTAAGGACGAAGAGCTTGAAAAGGCGCATGAGCAGAGGAGAAAGTATCGGGAAAGCCTCGGTAAGAGTCAAGAACAGCTAGAAGAAGCTAGAGGTGAGCTGAGGAATACCAAGAAAGAGCTTGAAGAAGTCATGATAGAAAGGGAGATACTCAAGACGCAAGCCGGCATAAAGAGACACAAAGGAGTGTGTGATGACGAGGCTCTGATGTTGCACATGGGTTCTTTAACTGAAGCTCTTGAGAAAAGGGATGTCTTGATCAAAGAAATGATTGAAAAGCCGAATCACCAGCGTACCCGTATACTTTTTGAGGAGATCAAATACTCAAGTGATAAGCTGAAGGGTGTGGAATTGTCAGACTGATGTTCTTTTCCTTATATTTTGTTGTTAATGGTTACCATCAGGCTTGTTGATGGATCCATTTTTCCTTGTATTGCATTTGCGGTTGAACCTTTCTTAAATGTACTTGAATACTTCGTTGAATGAGTATGAGCAGTTTTATTCAGAATTATTCCTTATCAGATAGCTGCACACAAGCACATGACCACGACACGTCTCTTTATATCACAATTTCTGGTCTTCAGATTTCTGTGGTTGGATTGGAATCAGGGTATAAAGCACCTCGGAAATGACAAACATGGCATTGCATGGCATTGCATATCATTTTGCATTTTTTGTTACTTGCTTTTCAGGTACTCGTTGCGGGGTCTCTAACCTTTATTTAGTTTCAGGCAGTATAGCGGAGAGTCATATTCACCGATATTCGACGCGAAGGAATCAAGTAAGAATCATGGATCAAGTGCAAAGTGATTTGGCGGAAATGAGGGCGCGTATGGACCAGTTCATGACCCTCATGACTGGCATGGCGCAAAATCAGGAGAGACTGAGGCTTCTGGTAGAGCGTCCCGACAATGGGCCCGAAGGTGATCATCATGACAATTCACAGGGACATGGCATTCCTCCCCCCGGTGGCAACCCTCCTCCTGGTGGCAACAATCGGGGTAATGGAAATGGTAGGCAGGCTGGTGTTACTCTTGAAGATACTCTGGAAGACCAATTTACTCTGCTGGATGCTGATGTGGGTAATCAAGGGGACCGAAGGTATGATGAGTTAGCAGAGAAGATCAGGGCCATAGAATGCAAGAACTCTATGGGTATTGATGTTACCAGCTTGGGGCTGGTCTCAGGAGTCAGAATTCCCCCTAAATTCAAACCTCCCACTTTTGATAAGTATCACGGCAATGCGTGTCCCCAAACGCATCTTCAAGCTTACTTTGGGAAGATTTCAGCCCATACGGATGACGAGAAGCTATGGATGCACTATTTTCAGGACAGTCTGGCGGGGGCGTCTTTGACCTGGTACATGAAGTTGAGTAGAGCTGCTGTGAAGAATTGGAAAGATCTGGCAGAAGCGTTCCTGAAGCAATACCAATATAATATTGACATGGCGCCCAACCGCACCCAATTGCAGGGATTGTCCCAGAATGCCAAGGAGAGTTTCAAAGAATATGCACAGAGGTGGAGGGAAATGGCTGCCCAGGTTCAACCTCCCTTGTCAGACAGAGAAATGGCAGATATGTTCATGGGCACCTTGCAAGGGGCCTATCTGGATAGATTAGCTGCTTGTCCGTCAACTGGATTTGCTGATATTGTGATTGCGGGAGAAAGAATAGAAAGTCTGTTAAAGCTTGGAAAGATCCAGGATGTGAGTGGGGCTGGCTCTTCGGGGACGAAGAAACCGTTCGCTAGTAACCAGAAAAGAAGAGAAGGTGATACGAATGCTGTGTTTAGAGGACGAGGCAGAGGGCGTTCTCGAGCTTATTATCAGGTAGATGCTGTGACAATCCCCACACCGTCTGTTCAGAAACAACAACCCCAACAACAAGTTCAACAGCAACAACCTTTTTTCCAGCAAAGGTCTAGACAGAGGGATCGTAAGATGGATCCTCTCCCTATGACTTATGCCGCGCTGTTGCCCCGGCTACTCGAGTTAAAGTTGGTAGAACTCCGTACTATGAAAGCTCCGGTTGCTGGAAACCTGCCACCTAACTTCGATGCTAATGCTCGTTGTGAGTTCCACTCAGGTGCTCAGGGGCACTCCATTGAAAAATGCTGGGCTTTCCATCATAAAGTACAAGATTTGATTGATGCTAAAGCCATCAATTTCTCTCCCGCTCCTAATATTACTCAGCATCCCATGCCTGATCATAGTGCAGCAAATGTGTACGCTATTGAAGATGGGAGGAGATTGAATTTGGTGTTAGACGTTCATCAAGTGAAAACTTCTTTGTTGGTTGTAAAAGATCGTTTATTGAAGGGACAGGTGTTCCCGGGCTGTAATCAAGATTGCTCTGAGTGCATGAATCAGGAGAACGGCTGTGATAAGTTGAAGATGGGTTTACAGAATCTGATCGATGAAGGATGTCTACAGTTCGACAGAGTCGTGAAAGACACTGATGAGATATCAACCGTGACCATCTATTACACTCCCGCTGAGATTCAAATGCCGGTCAATGCAGTTCCCGTGGCGAGTGTTGCGCCAGAAGGGCCCAGTCCTGTCACTATCACGGTGCCAGGA
This sequence comes from Lathyrus tuberosus, assembly GCA_022829125.1. Taxonomy (NCBI): domain Eukaryota; kingdom Viridiplantae; phylum Streptophyta; class Magnoliopsida; order Fabales; family Fabaceae; genus Lathyrus; species Lathyrus tuberosus. Next base: position 4,743,377 of record JALAZF010000269.1, on the reverse strand, counting down.
CCAATTCCGTTCACATCCACGAAAGCTATCCCATGGCACTATGGGGCAGATGTATATTACGAAGGTAAAAAACAGGAAGTTGAGTCATCAGTCAGCCCAAATGTTGATAACGTAGGGGGTGTAGGGGGCTTTACAAGGAGTGGAAGGTTGTTCGCTCCCCAAACCTTGAGAAGTGATAAGGAGGTAGAAGCTGCAGCAAAGGATAAGGGTAAACAGGTGGTTGAAAGTGCACCTACACCTGAAGCAGAGACAAAGATTACTTTTGATAAGGAAATGGAAGAATTTATGAAGATAATCAAGAAAAGCGATTATAAGATTGTGGACCAACTGAATCAGACCCCTTCAAAAATTTCAATCTTGTCACTATTGATGTGCTCTGATGCGCACCGGCAGGCGTTGTTGAAAGTGTTGAAGAGTGCATACGTGCCACAAGAAATTACTGTTAATCAGCTCGAGGGCGTAATCTCCAATGTTAATGTCAGCCATGGCTTGGGCTTTACAAGTAGAGATTTGACTGTTGAAGGAAGAAACCATAATAAGGCTTTGCATATCACGATGGAGTGTAAGGGCGCAGTGTTATCTCATGTACTGGTAGACACTGGTTCATCACTTAATGTCTTGCCCAAGAAGGCATTGATGAAGCTGGAAGTTGATGGTTTGATCTTAAGGCCTAGTGAATTGGTGGTCAGAGCATTCGATGGGACCAGACGATCTGTGTTTGGTGAGGTGGAATTGCCCATACAAATTGGACCACAGGTATTCAAATCCACGTTCCATGTAATGGACATACAACCTGCATATAGCTGCCTATTGGGACGCCCTTGGATTCACGGAGCCGGGGCTGTTACTTCTACTCTACATCAAAAGCTGAAGTATGAGTTTGAAGGGCAGGTTGTGACAGTGTGTGGGGAGGAAGACATCTTTGTGAGTCACTTGTCCACATTCAAGTACATTGAAATGGATGGGGAAATTCATGAGATGCTGTGCCAATCATTTGAAGCAGTTAATATTGACGATGCACCTGAGTCTTCTTCTGTACCAGTTGGGGCTGGTACCTCCATTTCATCTTACAAACAAGCTGTCGAAGTCGTCAGGGCAGGCAACGCCCAAGGTTGGGGCAGGTTGATAGAGACCCCAATGAAGGAAGACAAATTTGGTATTGGTTATCATCCCTCTACAACTTCAGATGCAGGGAGCAGGGGACCCATTATTTTCAATAGTGGGGGAATTATCTACACGGACCAGTCTTGTGCAGCCACAGAGGATAGTGTTGACAGTGATTGTGACCTGGACAACTGGGTACGCCCTCATGTTCCGGGACAACAAGTGCAAAACTGGTTCGTTGAAGAAGTCATCCGGGTTACTCTTCAGACAGAGTAATTTTTCTTTGTTTTTTCTAACCATAATGCATGACAAAATCTTGCGCTCTGCCCAAGGCGTATAGATTCATTTGTAGGGCCACCATGGTTGCATTTGCAATGTTTAATCATTAATAAAGGACGTTTTGCAATCAAATTTTGTTCTCTGTCTTTCAGTTTTTATTTTTTGCACAAAAAATATAAAATGGCAATGTTTCATTTTCTTTTGTTTTGCTTAAAAATAAATTCTAAAATAAGGCATGAACCCGTTCATGCAGACTTGATCCTCCGGATACCACTGATAACGATTTTGATATGGCCATGTATGACTTTGACAATCCGATTTATCAAGCCGAAGAAGGGGATGGGAAAGATTGTGAACTTTCTGAAGAACTGGCCAGATTGTTGAAACAAGAGGAAAGGGTCATCCAGCCTCATCAGGAGACTGTAGAAATCATCAATATTGGTACCAAGGACGCCAAGAAAGAGATCAGGATTGGTGCCAGCTTGCAAGCAGATGTGAAGCAAACTTTGACGGAAATGTTGCGCGAGTATGTTGACATCTTCGCCTGGTCGTATCAAGACATGCCGGGGTTGGATACGGATATTGTCGTGCACAGGCTACCATTGAGAGAAGAATGTCCGCCAGTCAAGCAGAAACTTCGTCGGACTCACCCCGACATGGCCTTAAAGATTAAGGAGGAAGTCCAGAAGCAGTGGGACGCTGGTTTTCTTGCTGTGACAAAGTATCCTCCATGGGTAGCCAACATCGTGCCAGTACCGAAGAAAGATGGAAAAGTGAGAATGTGTGTGGATTATCGAGATCTTAATAAAGCTAGCCCGAAAGATGATTTTCCACTACCTCATATTGATGTGCTGGTCGATAATACAGCTCAATTTTCAGTGTTCTCATTTATGGACGGGTTCTCCGGGTACAACCAGATCAAGATGGCACCTGAAGACATGGAGAAGACCACGTTCATTACTCTGTGGGGTACATATTGTTATAAAGTAATGCCTTTTGGGTTGAAAAACGCAGGGGCAACGTACCAGCGGGCGATGGTGACATTGTTTCACGACTTGATTCATAAGGAGATCGAATGTTATGTAGATGATATGATTGCCAAGTCGAGAACCGAAGAGGAACATCTGACTAACCTGAAAAAGCTGTTTGAAAGGTTGAGAAAGTTCCGTCTGAGATTAAACCCAAACAAGTGCACGTTTGGGGTGCGTTCTGGAAAGTTGCTGGGTTTCATTGTGAGCGAAAGAGGAATCGAGGTTGATCCTGCCAAGGTGAAAGCAATACAAGAAATGCCTGAACCGAGAACAGAAAAAGAGGTTCGTGGTTTCTTGGGTAGATTGAACTACATTGCGAGGTTCATATCTCACCTAACAGCCACGTGCGAACCAATATTTAAATTGTTAAGGAAAGATCAAACGGTCAGGTGGAATGACGATTGCCAATTGGCATTCGATAAGATAAAAGAATACTTGCAGGAACCACCGATTCTAATGCCTCCAGTTGAAGGGAGACCGCTGATAATGTATCTGACAGTGCTTGAAGGTTCCATGGGTTGTGTTCTCGGTCAACATGACGAGACAGGTAGGAAGGAGCATGCTATTTACTACCTGAGCAAAAAGTTCAATGATTGTGAGTCCCGATACTCAATGCTTGAAAAGACATGTTGTGCGCTTGCATGGGCCGCTAAGCGATTGAGGCAATATATGGTTAGGCACACGACCTTGTTGATTTCAAAAATGGATCCTATCAAGTATATTTTCGAGAAACCAGCATTGACAGGCAGAGTTGCACGGTGGCAAATGGTCTTGACAGAGTATGACATTCAGTACACTTCACAAAAGGCCATCAAAGGAAGTATCTTGTCCGACTATCTCGCGCAACAGCCGATTGATGATTACCAACCCATGAAGTTTGACTTCCCTGATGAGGACATCATGTTTCTCAAAGCTAAGGACTGCGAGGAACCACTTCCGGAGGAGGGGCCAGACCCTGAATCCAAATGGAGTCTGATGTTTGATGGGGCTGTCAATATGAATGGGTGCGGAGTTGGAGCAGTCCTTATCACGCCGGAAGGTGTTCATATGCCTTTCACTTCCCGAATAACTTTCGGGTGCACCAACAATGAAGCAGAGTACGAAGCTTGTATAATGGGGATCGAGGAGGCGATTAATCTACGGATTAAGACCCTTGATATATTTGGTGATTCAGCTTTGGTAATCAATCAAGTGAAAGGGAGTTGGTACACGCACCAAGCAAATCTAGTGCCGTATAGAGATTATACGAGGAGATTGCTGACATTTTTCACAACAGTGAAACTGTACCATATTCCTCGAGATGAGAATAGGTTCGCGGATGCCTTGGCCACTTTGTCTTCCATGATCAAAGTGCAAGGATGGAACCATGTACCTAAGATTGAGGTATCCCGCCTTGACAGACCAGCATTTGTGTTTGCGGTCGATGCAGCGTCTGATGACAAGCCATGGTTTCATGACATTAAGTGTTTCTTGAAAAGTCAAGAGTACCCGTCAGGGGCATCGTCCAAAGACAGGAAGACGTTGAGAAGGTTAGCTGGTAGTTTCTTCTTGAACAAAGATGGCGTGCTGTATAAAAGAAATTTTGACACGGTCCTGCTTAGATGTGTGGATAGACATGAAGCAGACCTGTTGATGATTGAAGTGCACGAAGGCTCTTTCGGTACTCATGCCGGAGGGCAGGCAATGGCTAAAAAGTTGTTAAGGTCGGGATATTATTGGTTGACTATGGAGTCAGATTGTTGCAAATATGCCCGCAAATGCCATAAATGCCAGATCTATGCAGACAAGGTGCATGTGCCTCCAAATCCGTTGAGTATCATGTCGTCGCCTTGGCCGTTTGCCATGTGGGGCATTGATATGATCGGAAAGATTGAGCCTACAGCTTCCAATGGTCATCGTTTCATCTTGGTGGCAATTGATTACTTCACCAAATGGGTTGAAGCCGCATCCTATGCCAATGTTACAAAGCAAGTGGTCGCTCGTTTCTTAAAACGGGATATCATTTGCCGATATGGAGTTCCCGAAAGAATCATTACTGATAATGGTTCTAATTTGAACAATAAGATGATGGCTGAGTTATGCCGGGACTTCAAAATCGAACACCACAATTCTTCTCCGTACCGCCCAAAGATGAATGGCGCGGTCGAAGCGGCCAACAAAAATATCAAGAAGATTGTGCAGAAGATGGTTGTCACGTACAAAGATTGGCATGAGATGTTACCATTTGCTTTGCATGGGTATCGAACGTCGGTACGCACGTCCACTGGGGCAACCCCATTCTCACTTGTATATGGTATGGAGGCAGTGCTACCGGTTGAAGTAGAGATTCCGTCCCTCAGAGTCATGATGGATGTTAAGCTAGATGAAGCTGAATGGGTACGAGCCAGATTTGATCAGTTGAGCCTTATTGAGGAAAAGCGATTGGCGGCTGTATGTCATGGGCAACTATACCAGCGCAGAATGAAGCAGGCATTTGACCAAAAGGTGCGTCCTCGGGTTTATAAAGTCGGAGATGTGGTACTCAAAAGGATCCTTCCTCCCAATACAGATCACAGGGGCAATTGGACTCCTAATTATGAAGGTCCATTCGTGGTTAAAAAGGTCTTTTCGGGCGGAGCTTTATTGCTTACAACCATGGATGGCGAAGACTTTTCATCCCCTGTCAACTCGGACGTAGTCAAAAAATACTTCGCATGAATAGACCCGCTGGATAATAAAAATAAAAAAAATCCAGGCAAAAAAGGGCATCCCGGCGAACCAAAAACAGAATAAGGTTCGGGCAAAAATTAGGGATATAATTGAAAAAAATCGTACACCCGGTAAGTTGAAAACCCGAAAGGGCAACTTAGGCAAAAAAGGGTATCCTGGTGGATCGAAAACCTGAAAGGGCGGTCCACACAAAAGAGGGATTTAAGCGAATGACTACAGTCTGAGTTATCTGTACCCATTACCGTTTGAACAACTGACGTTCTGAAGAATAGGAATCGGTCTGATCATTCCTCAGAAGGCAAGGTCGGGGAGTTTTGAAGACATACTGGTCATAACAGAATGGAAACTCAGTGGAATTCCGTTTTCACATTGCCATTAGGATAGTTTCTTTTCTCAATTTTTCAGCGATCACCTCTTTCCAGGGATTGCTTCCAGATGTAATTGCCTATTCTGGGCTCTCAGTCAATAAATTGAATTTCAATAAAAAGCTTTCTATTTTTGTTTTATTGCTTTGTTTGCAAAAACGTCCTAATTGTTGATAAAACATTGCATTTGAAAACATGGCAGCCTTGCAATAACATGCGCAGAAAAAATATTTGAAATTACTTCGAATGTTGAATACTCCCGGATGGTGGATTCTAGCCACGCAATATTCGGGGCATGTGGGCATATTCTTTTGTTGCAGGTAGCAGGTGCAGATGATTTTAAGCACAAGACCAGCAATAAATCACCCCACGCAAAAGACTGGGGCAATTATGGGTAAGGAGATCGGCGTTCATCGTTCGGTCGACGATTGTTCATAACGGGTCGATATCAGTGAATTAAGTTCAACTGGGTACCGTTGCATCTTATTAAGTCGATTCTCTCATACAGTATTTCCAACAGCTACAAGCTTTTCTATGTCGATAACGGTCACAGGTTCCCCAAAAGAGTGGTCTCGTCGACACCGAAACTGATGGTCATTATCCCCAGCGAAGTCACAAGAGTTTGAAGAGGCTAGATCTTCTGTAAAATCCTCTTATGACATCCTTTGCGGGGACGAATTGTTGTGTTGTCCAGGCATGGGGCATGATTGTTTCCCCAGCATGAAGTGTTGGTCACCCCCAGTAGAGTTTGAGGACAGTTGGTCTTCTGTAAAATCCTCTCGAAAGGCATTCCCCAACATGAGACGCTTTAAAGCAGTTTTCTCCAGCAGAGTTTGTTATAAACTCGTCATCCCCAACGGAATTGTCCAAAGGGAAAGCTCGCCTAACATGGGGCATTGTGGTACTCATCCTAAGCTTGACAGTCGTATTCTTCAGCAGACTACTGTGGATTTGCTTTGGGTTTCCCCAACAGATCTCTAAGGACTCTTTCTAGCAAGTTGCAGTAGAATGTTCTAACCAGGATTTGCATATCCCTGGCAGAGTAGCCCTGGTACCCAGCAAGATCGTATCTCTGGTCATGGTATCCTCACAGAGGTCAGCATCGAATCTTGTCAGCAACTTCCAGCTGAGTTGTTGTTCTCTCCGCAGAGGTTTATCAGATCGACAGAATCTATTCCTCAACAAGGATGGTACAGCCTTTCCCCAGCCGGGTCAGAAGGTTGATAATCCCTATAAAGGATCTTGGGTTGAATAAATCCCCAAGCAGAGTTTTAATGGCTCATTTCCCCAGCAGGACGTCATTTAAAAATTCTCATCCCCAGCGGAATCGCTGTGACCAGAATTCGTTCCCCCAAACAGATGGAATAATTCCTGGCAGAGTCGTCATTCCCTCATATCTTAAAGTCCAATTTATTTTTGGCAAGCTTGACAATTCGAAGCAGACGGATTGTTCATCCATTCGCCAGCAGAGATATTATCCTTTTAGGAGTCTCCGAGATTAAATCATTGATTGTGGTTCCTCAGCAGAGTCGGCAGAGATGTCTGGTGCAGAGGCAGAGAGTAATTCGATTTTAAAATTCTAAAAGTCCAACAGTGGATTGGCAAAAGTCCGTCTTCGGGTGGCAAAAGTCCAACAGTGGATTGGCAAAAGTCCGTCTTCGGGTGGCAAAAGTCCAACAGTGGATTGGCAAAAGTCCGTCTTCGGGTGGCAAAAGTCCAACAGCGGATTGGCAAAAGTCCGTCTTCGGGTGGCAAAAGTCCAATAGTGGATTGGCAAAAGTCCGTCTTCGGGTGGCAAAAGTCCAACAGTGGATTGGCAAAAGTCCGTCTTCGGGTGGCAAAAGTCCAACAGTGGATTGGCAAAAGTCCGTCTTCGGGTGGCAAAAGTCCAACAGTGGATTGGCAAAAGTCCTTCTTCGGGTGGCAAAAGTCCAACAGTGGATTGGCGAAAAGTCCATCTAAGGGTGGCATATTTCAAAGTCCACCAGTAGCGTGGCAGGCCAGTAGTCGTCTGGAGTTGCATAAAAGACATTATTAAAGTCCACCAGCAGTGTGGCAAGCCAGTAGTCGTCTGGCGTCGTTCAAAAGACGTTATCAAAGTCCACCAGCAGTGTGGCAGGCCAGTAGTCGTCTGGAGTTGCATAAAAGACATTATTAAAGTCCACCAGCAGTGTGGCAAGCCAGTAGTCGTCTGGCGTCGTTCAAAAGACGTTATCAAAGTCCACCAGCAGTGTGGCAGGCCAGTAGTCGTCTGGAGTTGCATAAAAGATATTATTAAAGTCTACCAGTAGCGTGGCAAGCCAGTAGTCGTCTGGCATCGTTCAAAAGACAGATCTCTCCGACGTTTCATCGAATATTCAATCCAACAATCTCGTTGGGTTTATATCCCTTTTCTTCTTCATCACCCAGAGCAAATTTTTGGTTATTTTTGGTATTCAATCACTATATACCTTGAAAGTCCGAAAGCATTTGCTTTCAGGCATTCAGGTCTACAGCGCTTGAATAGGGGCAGCTGTAATACCCCAAAATTTGCTCTCCCCTTTTGGCATCATAGCATGGCATTATCATTTATCATATCATATCCATCTCATTAGCATTGCATTGCATTTAACATAGAAAAATGAAGCATGGCATCCTTCTTACCATCAGGGCATGTGATCAGGTGGAAGGTGGATAATCAAGGAATCATTCAAAGCACAAAAAGGTCAATCAAGTTGGCTCTAGGCAAGCCAAGAGGTCTCTCATGTCTCATACTATCTCAATTGATCTTCCAAAACCTCAAGGAAGTGAGATTCAATGGGAGATTGGAGCACTACATCCTACACTAGGCAAGAAGTCCAAAAATTGAAGGAAAACCCTCAAAAGAGATAGCTCATTGATTCAAAATCATTCTCAAGTGGCATTTCTCATCATCCTTTAAGAGGATACACAACATACTCTGAGGAATTTGAAATTGGAGACTGCACTTTTACCTCCTAACCAGAGGGGGCCAAAATTAGGGTTTCCATTTAAATCAGGGAATCTTTGCTTTTTTGGGCGAGACTTGATGTCATGGTTTCCTATATGTCCCTAGGTATATGGATGTGGAAGATTGCATCTCAATTGGTTTTAGAAGTGATTCAATTGGAAGAAAGATAAAAAATCAAGGAATTTGGGGCCAAGTCAAATAATCAGAGGAAAAAGTCAACCCTTGACTTTTTAAGGCCAAATTCATGAAATTCATGTTACATATGTCCAATGTACAAAATTTGATCAAGAAACTCCAAAGGAATCATGAAAAAATCAAGATGTGGAAAGTTGCCATTTTTGGATGAAGAAGGGTTACTAAAAATAGCAAGTTTTTGGCCATTTTGCATCAGAATTGGAACCAAGGCCATTCAAAATTGGAGCACCAAATGAAAATTCCACTCTGCCTCAATGAAAGGCCTTGCTTTAAGCTTCAAATCCATGGGTAGAACATTTCCATTGGATAAAAAATGAGGGAGATATGATTGATCAAAGTTGGAGGAAAGTAGGCCAAAAACCATGTCATGACCAAGTTTGGCCAGGTCTGCGCGCAGTCATTTTCTCAAACAGTTGGTGTGCCATATATTCGCCTATTTTTTCTCAGGGTTAAAGGCCTCAAATGAAAAACTTGTCAACATCAATATTGTTCCTTGCAATGCCCTCTTCAATGTTCATGTTGGGCAAAATCTCATCTGATCAAGTTATGATGGAGAAATAGTGGCCTCAAGTCATGGTAATCATGCTGAAAATCCAGGTGCCAAGATGCCTTGTCAACCAACCAGTTGCCACGCCCTTCTATCAGTTCCAAATGTGGATGTTATAAGTCATTTTGCAACTTATTTCAAGCCTCATTTCAATTCATTTTTCATACCAAACATGTTCTACTATGATCCCTCTTTCTAATGATCACAAAGCCTCATCAAATTATTCACAATACATGGAGAGTTTCCTTCTCAAACTTGCTTGTTTTCATTGGTTCCAACTGTCATAAAATCAGAAAAAACAAGTGTTGTTGTTGTTGTTATTTCAAAGTGTATGCACATATCCCACACCTTATGACACTTTGCCTTTTCAGAACTAACATTGTCCTTGCTTGCACGTGCTGCTCAGACTCATTACATGGAAGTGGAAAGAATGAAACTTGTAGAGCAAGTTTATGTTGCTGCAGCTCACACACGAGTTTACCACCACCACTGATCTTTTGTAATCCACCCTAGCTCGCCATAGATCATCATCACTATATCACAGCTCGTCCCCTAACTAACTTGACTCAGTTAGTTAGGATGGACTCACCTAAATCACTTCAACTCAGTTAACCAACTCAGGTTAACCGTGGTTAGCTCACACTATAAATCAAGTCCTCACTCTCAATTTTGTTTTTCAGCTTCATTTTTTCACTCTCCCTCTCCAATACTTCAAACTTTTTCTCTCAATCTCTTTGTTTTCTCTCTGACTGCACTCCATTTTCACCATCTCCTTTCACATTTCGCCTCCATCATCTTCATTGTTTCATTTTGGATCAAGAATAAGAGCATACACATCCAAGTAATCAAGTTCAGTTTCAAGAGATTGGAATTTTCAGTGTGATTCTCTGCACGATTTCAAGATTCTCAAGCCTTTATTTGGCCAAGAGTAGCTCAAAGAAGAAGCACGATTCTCTGGTTTTTTGTTTAACTCCAGTTTGCAGCATTTTCAGGTTTCATCATCTCAAACTTTTCTGGCATGATTTAGAGTTTGTTTAGCTTATTTTGTTGATATGAGCTCGCTAGGAGCATTTGAACTCTGGCTAGTTGATAGAGCTTCTTAGAAGCCTAGATCCAAAACTTAGGGCATGATTTAATCTCCGCTGTTCTCTATGTGTGTGCTTGGTATGTGAAAAACAATTGTGAATTCTTAATCTACGTGAGCTCAGCTTCATTTTGGTATAATATTGGTGCATTTCTGGGACATGTGAGAGTTGCAGACGGTGGTGCGTGGCCGGAGAAGGTGACCGGAGGTCCCTCTCCGGCCGGTGATCATGTGTTAGGGTTTGGTGTGCAGTTTTAATCAGGACCGTGGATTTACTTGCATCGTGTGGTGTAGGATTGGCCAACACATTAAAAAGGGCGTGCATGTCATGTGCCATTTTTCTGATTCACTTAAAAGTGATGTGATGCATTGCATGGTAGTTAAGGTGCATATTCATGCATGTGCGTTGATTGCAACTACTTTGACTGTGACTTGACTTTGACTGCATCCAATGGTTGTTATTGCATTTGACTGTTGTTGACTGAAGTGCATGCTTATTATGGTGTTTTGCGCGTAAATGGACTTAATCAGATTGCTATTCGCACCTCCATTTTTGAAAGCCCAATTAATTTGAACTGTTCAATTGCTATGTTCATACCCCCCTGCATTTTGCATTTTTTTTTTTTTTTTTCATTTTTTTTTTCTTTCTACACGTTTGATTTTTAATTTTTAAAAATACCAAATTGCATTATTAAATTCCACAAAAATTCATGTGTACTCTTAAAACATTTAGGAAATTTTCCATGATTTTATTTCTTGATTTTATGACCTTTTTACCCCTGGTCCATAATTTTCTTTGAATTTCCATTTAGATGCATTCTAAGCATGATACTTGAATTTGTTTAATTTTGTTCTTGCTCATTACCAACTATTTTGACATGATTCTTTTTGCATTGATTCACTAATACATTGAAGCATGTTATATGATTTTTGTTTGATTTTTTAGGTCACTTTAGTACATGTCTTGATGCCTATATTTGTACCACTTTGCATGATGTTTCAATTTGACCTAATTGCTTTGTTTGAAGTCATTTTGCTTTGAATTTTGATATGCTATTTTGATATGTGATTTATCTCTGATTAGTGAACTCCAATACCATGTTTTCATAATTTTCATGAGGACATTTGATTTTTGCTTGATGCATTTCATTTAAGGCATTATGACATGTTATATCATTGTAATCTTTAGTGCATGTTTGCATGAATTCTTTTGTGCACATTTGTATGAGCATTTGCATATGTTATGAGCCATTCATATGATATTATAGGTCTTTGATACACATTATAGGTCATCTTTACATGTTCATTTCAATTTGAACTTTGTGCATCATTAACATGTATTGTTTGCCCTTTCCTTTTGAACTTTCATTTCAATTCTTCTTATATTACTTCTTGAATGTCTTGAAGTTATCTCATAAATACTTTTGAGATGTTCATAAACCATTTTCCATTTAGTTTCAATTCTGGTTGTTGATTTACATGTTCCATTTATGCATGTCCTCTTCATTTCTTTCCATCTTTCATCTACCCTTTCTTCTTGTAACATGTTTAAAAGCTAATGGATGATGTTTGTTGCCTATTCACTTGCACTTGTATGATGATATTCATTTGTTGACCATATGATGCCCATTCTGGTTGTGGTTCTAGGATTTGTTTTCTCATTTAATTCTTTGGAGTTTTATGATGCATTACATGTTCTTTTACTTCTTATACTTCTTATACATGTTTACTAACCATGTAGGGGCTTTGGTAAGTTTCAATTGAGTGTGGATAAGGAATCCACATTCAACTTCTATCCTTTCTCTTTTACAATTCCATTTTGTGTTTTGTTAAGCACTTATGTGCTTTCTTTTAATAACTCATCACTTTCCCTTTGTGAATTATAATTCATCTTCTACTTTAGAAGTGAATTGTTTAATTCTTTCCTTCTTTAGACTTTAGGTTGAAACCTCACAAACCTTTAGGATCACTCCCTTTAATCTTCAATTAGGATTGAGTCTTAGTCCATATAGGTTTTACCTTTTCTCCTCTCTTGAGTCTCTTTTCTCATCTCAAAGAAAATTCAAAACATATAATAAAGGTAGGCATTTATTGCATTTAGGCCTTTCATATAAAGAAAAGATTATAAGGGGTCTTCTCTTGTAATCTTAGAATGTGTAGCATATGGCCCATCTTAGGTCAATGTGTTACATATTTGATCTTGTATGAGGGACTTAAATACAATACTTGTTGAAGGTGCAAATAATAAAAAACACTTCTTCATTTCATAATCAACAAAAACACTTAATAAACACAAGTATGCTAGTGTGTTTGAACCTTAATAATTGGAACTAAGTGTGAGGGTCTTCTTCACACTTAGTGTATTTTCTTACTCATTCCATCTTGGAATGTGCGAATGTACACATTCCAATGACTAAGATCCAGATACACTGTCGTATGCAAACAAATCCAAAACACTTCCTTCTAAAAGACAAAAAACCAAACAATAACGTCTTTCCTTCGGGAATTCTTTTCTCACCTCATTCACTCTCAACGCACGAACGCGCTTCTACTCGTTCTCTTGCAAGATGGTAACGCACTCGGACCAGCGAGCCTGCAACACCTGAGCTAGAACGTAAGCCGTTCTCTAAAAAACAATCCATCCCTAGTGAGGGGAACTACGTCGCTCTGATTCTCATGTTCCCGATGAGATACGTAGGCAGTGGGGTAGGGCCCATGCGAGCACTTCTTTTATTTTCCCTACATTTGTTTCTCGTTCCTTTTCCAGTTCTCTTTTCGTTCCTTTTCCGGTATTCTTTTCTATCACCCTTTGATCGAGACAAGCAAGCGTGGATCCCATCGGGTACGATGGACGCGAGGGGGTGCTAATACCTTCCTCTCGCGTAACCGACTCCCGAACCCATTTCTCTTGGTCGCAAGACCATGCTTTTCTTTCTCTTCAGGTTTACGCGGTGTTTCCTTTCCCTCTCTTGGGATAAATACACATTGCTGGCGACTCTGTTCGGTGCCACTTTCGCGTTTGTACTTGGATGAAAATCCCGGGAGCGACAAATCGAAGTTGTTTTTAAGATGAAAGTGTAGCATCCTATTGTTTGTTGAAATTTTATAACTCTGTTTTAACTATTATCCGCCGGGTAGAAATGGGGTGTTACAGGTCCAAGTCAGGGGATCAACTCTTGTTAAGGGTTACAGAAGAGTTTAGGTGTCAGATGCCTTGAGGTTCTGATTTGGGATAGTGTTATACTGATGATAAGCTAACCCTGGCTGGGGGGATTTTAAGATAAAGATTGAGTTTTAGAACCCATGAGGGTTTTAACTCTACTGGAGATTGGTTAAATGACCAGGGTTTTTCCCTGTGTTTGTAGGGAACTTGAGAATGTCTTTGAGATCCAAGAGGAGATTATACTGTCCAAGTCTACTGGTATGGAAGATTTTATCTTTGTATGATGCCCAAGAGGAGGCTGATGCTTTAAAGGATGAGATTTAACCCTTAATTGATCTGAGGTTTTGACTCTTTAGAAAGACTGCTCTAACAAAGGATGACTAAGTTTTGTCCTATACCTTTTAAGAGGTCTTCAGGGTCCTTGCATTAAGCCCAAGAGAAGGCATGAGAACTTCTAAGAAGCCGGAGGGTCCTTGTACAAAGCCCAAGAGGATGCGGGAAAGCTTTTAGGAAGCCTGTGGGTCCAAACTTAAGAAGAGTTCAAGAGAAGTTTCACCGGGAATAATCTTTTCTTTAGTGAACAGTTCTAGGGTTTGAAAAAATTCAATAGAGGTTTCACCGGGAATTAATCCTCTCTAGGGAAATGAACTTCTTTGACAAATTTCTAATAGTGACAGTCTGAGAAAAGTTTCACCGGGAATAATGCCTTTCTCTTTGTTCCATATTGTCTAAGCCCAAGAGGAGGCAAGACTGTATCTGGAATTCCAATGGGGAACTAGTTTTGATTGTGTTGAAAGAGTGACCACAGGCTTTATCTAGTTCTAGACCTAGTTGTCGGAGAAAACTCTAAGCAGATAATATACAGGTATATATACAAATGAAATATATACTGTATGTAAAAGAGGGTAAAAGGACTTACAGGTGAGCAAGCTTCCAGAACAAACAATTATATATATATATATATATATATATATATATGTGTGTGTGTGTGTGTGTGTGTGTGTGTGTGTGCAAGTATGTAAAAGAAAGCTGATAAAACTTACAAGCGAGCGAGCTTTCATGGTAACAGCTGTATGGTTAGTTGTTCAAGAAATTAAAGAAAGCTTTGATAACATCTATGAGTTTGAACCTAAATAAAAAAGGGAAGCTGTTTTTGAGAAGAAGATTGGGGCTTATACTCAAGGAGAGGCCCAGATAGAACAGTGATCGCACCGTTAATTTGAAAATTATACGGGGGCTTATACAATGAATGAGGCCCAAATTAGGTTTTATTTACAATGGGATGAGTCTTACAACTCAAGGAGAGGCCCAAAGGTTTATTTTTGTACAAGTGATGGGGCTTACAACTCAAGGAGAGGCCCAAAAATAACAGTGATCGCACCATTATTTTGAAAATTGTATCGGGGCTTATACAATGACTGAGGCCCAAAATTATTTATGTACAAAGGAGGATTGGGTCTTACACTCTATTAGACGCCCAAAAAAGTTTGAAATGAAGAAAAGAAATGGGGCTTACAACTCAGGGAGAGGCCCAAATGATTTTGTTTGAGAACGGCGATCGTGCCGAGGTTCTTGAAAACACAGTGGGATTTATACAATGACTGAGGCCCAATAAGGTTTTTATTTACAAGGAATGGGTCTTACACTCTATTAGAGGGCCATGAGTGTTTTGAAAAAGATTTGTGAGGGTGAAAATAATCAAAACCCTAATTTGATTTTAAAATGTATTTTAATTGAATAAAAATTCAATTAAAATGATCAAAATTAACAAACATGTGTGAAAAACAAGTTGTGATCTTGGATTAATGTCTGAAAAATCACGTTTCATTCATAGAATGATTTCAAAACCAGTTGAAGTTGAAAAATAAAGAGAAAGAAATATTTTAAGTGTTAAAAACAACAAATGAAACATAATTCTTTACAAAAATACTAAATATAGGAAATAAATAATATTTTGGTGAAAATTTTATGGAATAAAATATCTTAACATTTTTGGAAATTTTCAAAAGAAGAACCAATAAAAAATAATTAAAATTGAGAGAGAAATCAATTTTAGAATTAATTAACAAAAACCATAAAAATATGAAAAATAGCAAAAATAGAAAAAATGATAAAATGGTCTGGGTGGGTGTTGAACCCATGACTTCAACAACAAACACACATGCGCGCTACCACTGGGGTGGCGATACATCCGTGTATCAAAGCCACCCCATTAATACATAAGGGTGCCAAGTTTTTAGGCCTGGCCATTGCCCAAGGCAAGACCTAGTTTTGGCAATTTACATGAAGCCTCTAATTTTCTCATTTCTCCATGGATTGGGACAAAATTTAGGTGCATCTGATCTATAATTTCACGAGGAATCCAATGGTGCCCTTGGAATTTTCAGAAAATGTTTCCATTTTAAAATCCGATAGTGATTTCAAAATAGGCCAAATTTTGCATGTTCTATGCTATCTCATGGTACAGGCAATAATAGCATGATAAATTGGTCCAAACACAGCACATATGATATGTATGAGATGTCCATGATCAATGGACCTCAAAGCAATGCATGATTTAAAGAGTTCAAGTTGTGATGCACTTACCTCTTGGAGCTTCTTGTGCTATCTACAAGTTCCTTGTGCCAGAAATAATTCAATGCTTTGAACAATCTCAATTGATCCCTTAGAAGCTTTTAGGATGATCAGAACTAGCTAGAATCTTCAAGAACAAGTATAGGCCTTTTCTTGTAAAAGGGGCAAAAGTGACCAAGATAATAACTTTCTCAAATGGTGTTCCAGATGAGGGAAACTAATTGGGACAGTTTGAGGATGATATTTGGAGTGTGTTTGAGGCCAGGTTTGGTTTTGGAAGTGACTGAATCAAGACATGGCTTGAAAAATGCAAAAAATCCAAATTTTGAGGTTTTGGAGGTTGAATTTCTGATTTTGGTGTTTTAGATCAAAGGTGAGTGTTTGGACAACTTAGATATGACATATTGGATGTGTTTGGATCATGAGCTGTGGTGGAATTGCTCTCTAACTCAAAAACTCAGAGATGACTTACAAAAGAAGGCATTTTGGCCTAAAGAGAGAGATTTTGAGGAAAGCATCAGTTGTAGTGCTTTGGTGTACTCAAACTGAGCACAAATGAGCTCTATTTATAGTGCAACAAGTTTGTTTTGCAAGCAATAGTGAATGGCTGTTGGTACAGGCCTTTGGCCAATGTTGATCCAAGGGAATCTTTAGTCTCCTCTAGCCATTGCCTTGAGGTTAGGGTACAAGGCTATGGTCCTTTGATTCAGAGCTGAATCTTGACTCATTCAATTAGAAATGTCTCAGTCCTTGCCACCTTGATGCATCCATTAAAGGCTTGGAAACAAAATTGGAGTCTTTTGCACTTTTAGCCTTTTTAGGTTTGTTATAGCTATGTGTAGATTCTTGGACTTGGGAGGCTTGGGGATTAGATCATTCCCCTTTGATTTTATTCTCTGATGTGTCCAAGTGGATGACAAGGCTTGGAGTTGTCCAAATTTTCCAAATCGAGCAAAATGCCAAAATCTGCCTTGTACAAGACAGTTGGAAATGGTGATTTTGAGGGGATCATATGTCCCTGCTCAAGTTGAGTTATGGAAGGCTCTTGTGCTTTTTAGAGAGCCCTCATATGATACGAAACATGTGTGATCATAGTTTGTCTTGAAACTATTTGGATCCCATTGAAAAATCCTCATGAACATTGGTGTTCAAAGCTGATAACTTAGGCAGATTTTCACTAAGTGTTGAAAAAGTGTCATTTTCTTCATTTTTGTCATTTTGATCACTCCATAACTTAAAATCCATGAAGAATTGGAGTTTCTTGTAGTTGAAGCTTTTGTAGAATGTAGAAAGACCTACAAATCAGGCTTTGGATCACCCAAAATGGCTGCTTGGATCTCAAGTTATGATCCTTGGAAGTTGGTACCAAAATCACTTTTGTTCCATAACTTAGAAAAATTTTGGTTTCTTATGGTTGCCTGACACGGTCGCAACTGCACGGCTATATCGTAGTAATAAAAAGTTATCGATCCACAGGGACCAATGGTTAAGTACCAATTTCTATTTGATCTTTGTAAATCTAGAGCGACCGAAAAGTTGGAGAAACAGATTTGAAACAAGGGTTAGGTAAATAATTAAAACAAACAGGATTTAGGATCATGATTCCCCACTCTAACATCTCCGTATGTATGGATTAATCGCGCTACAAGGATTTTTACACGAATTATAGAAAATAGATTTTGTAGATAACACCGGCTTTCGCAGCGTGTTATCATGGTTTCGGTAAATAATCTGTCAGCTGTCGCATGTTCAATAGAATTTACCGAAACCTTTATGTTACCCGCGTGTTCTATTAAGATGGAGATTTTCTCAACCTCCTCCGAGTACTTTCGCATCATCAGATTCGATTGTATAAAAATTCGTTTTCGGGTATCGGACAAAGTGCTTTCGCATCATTACCAATACCTAAGAACCTTTTACTTTCGTAACAAAGTTTAGAATAAAAAAAACTCAAACTTTTAAAATAAGAACACATTAAATCCTTGTATTACTTTTTATTTAATCATACGGATAGTCATGAGTGGGTCTCATGACCCTTAATCCCTACAGAACTACTCACTCATGGTGAGGGTTGAAACAATAAAAACGACTGTAAAAATAACAGACATAATTGAAATAAAGTATAAAGACAATAATAATAAAAACCTAATGAAAATAAAATTGCTTCAATAATAAACTTGATTCAGCTCCAATGGAGACTTGTACAGAAAAGACTGTCGAAAAAAATAATGATTACAGAAAGCGTAGAAAAAATACGATAAAAGTGCGGTCCTAAAAACTCCCTTCTAATTGGAGTTAAATAGCCATAAAAACAAATCAAATCAAATAAAGTCAAATAAAGGGTCTTCAATGCCATTCCATAAGAGAATCAGCCAGATATCAATGCCAGGGTCTTCAAATTAGGAATCTAATCGAGACAAAAAAGGAAACAAAAAGTTGGCTTCTCGCACCTCTGTTACGGGCAGTAACACACGTTACGGGCACTCATAACAGAGCTCTGGTTTTTGTATGGGAGCGCATCCATCTTGGTATTTTCAGGGCCTTTTGTTACGGGAAGTAACACACGTTACAGGCACCCGTAACAGAGCTCTGGGTTTTCAATTGGGAGTCTCCGGTTCTTGTGATTTTCCTTCGATTTTTGCCCGATTTTATCTCCTTTTCTTCCAATATGCTTGTGAAGACCTGAAAATGACAAAAACACAATACCAACGCATAAAATACGGAAAAAGCAAAGAAAGTAGGCAAAATGTGATGAAATAACAAGGAAAAATACTAATTAAAAACGATACAAAATACACTTATCAAATTTCCCCAAACTTAAACCGTTGCTTGTCCTCGAGCAATGAACTCGGATAACGCTTTTTAGACCAAGCTAAGTATTTCACATGAGAACCAAAGAGATTAGATCTTGTTTATACTCATACGGGAGTTACTCGTTCCGATCGGCTAGTCGTCGTTCTTCCAATACTTCTCCGTCAACGAGGATATTCCAAGAACATAAACCATGGTAGAACCATAGACCTAGATACCCCTTTTCTTCACCTCTCCAACTACGCTTTGGGCTTAAGTCTCTTCTCTATTTTTCCCCTTTTTGTTCGGACAGTCAAATTAAGACATTTTCGCTTCTTTGTATGAATCAGGTTAGTCAAGAGCAATCTTCTTTTTACGCTCATTGGCGTTTATTTGACAATTGAGACTCAACCGCCATTAGGCTAAGTAACCGAGTGAAGGTTACCCAACTTAAAAGGTCAGTTGTCTTTATTGTTTTTATTATATTTTTTTTTGGTGCCTTGTTTCTCAACCAACCTCGATTTCTTTTTGATTAGGTCAGACTTGTCAAGATAAACTACTTGGGGGTACTTCTCAAAGTTGAGTACTATGGCATAAATGTACGTATTGAACTCGTGTCCTTACTCCGGGAGACCTAGGGTGTTCAAGCCATATTTAAGTTTTCAAATTTTCTTGAAGTCCCTATTCCTAGCCTCACTTCCCTCGAACTCAATATACTTTCTGAACATTCTCAAAGTGAAGTAGAAAAAATTTTCGGTTCTAGCTTGGGGTGGAAATCAAAGTGTTTTTTGGATTATTGAAAGGAAAAAACAAAAGCAAATAACATGAAAAATTAAAAACCAAATAGAAGGTAAACGCCCCCCCCCCCCCCCCCAAACTTAAACCAAACATTGTCCGTAATGTTTTAGTAAAAGAAAGGGAGGGGGGACTCACAGGGCACCTCACTGAGGAGGTGGGGGAAACTGCAACATCATTCGTTGCATCATCTCTTGCACATTATCCAAAATTGTGCCTTGCCGTGTTTGCTCCAGGTGCATACTATCCATAAAAGTTGCTTGGCGGGCTTGCTCTCCTCGCATGCCTTGGATCTCATTTTGAACCCAATCCCACCTATCTTGGCTTTGGGTCGATGTACCCATCTCAGTGTATGTAGGATAGGGAGGCACGGTGGACTCGACTGATATTCCGGTACCTGCATCAACGTTAGTAAAAGCATTATCCTCGTCCTCCTCGGAAGTATCCGGAGAGTCGGAAGCAAGAGTATAAGTTCAGTTTCTCTATATATCAACCCGAGTCTTTCTTGGGTTGGGCAAGTCAAGTATGGGCACGGTGCCCAACAGCATCGAGTAGGTGTTTCTGCCTTCGTACTGAATCATATATTGGTGGATCAAGGACTCCATGTCCACCTTGGATTTTCCCATGACCATAGTGTCATTTTCAGCTTGGAAGGTAAGTCCACAATGTTCAGCGATCAAGGTGATCATGGCACCCACCGATATATCACCTGTAGAAGCTTTAGCAACATGATGTAAATGATAAGCCGCAAAAGCGGCGACATTAAACAAATCATTTTGAATCATGGAAAATAAGAAAAATAGCTCCCGCTGGGAAGCAACACCTGTAGAGTCACCACGACAAAAGTGAGTGTATGCCAAGGCTTTTTGTAAATGCCGAATAACCAGATTTTGGATGTGAAAAGCCTTGGCGTTTGCAGCAGAGTAGTCATTACACCCTGTGATGGCGTACCAAAAGCTTTTGAAGTCAAACCCTTGAGGGACATAACCGGGCCCATAAGTAGGGAGTTGGAGGATTTTGAAGGTGCGAGAAAGACACAACAAAGGGGGGTTTGAATTGTGTATTCACTCTTTTGCATCTTTTCGCTTCTTATCGTTAAAGCACATAGGATAACATCAGAGTTCGTTGAGAGACTCTGACTAGCGAAGTTACATTAAGACTTGTTATGCGTGAAGCATAAGAACCAACAAGAGTCTGAACATAAAATACATTTCTCATAACTTGCAGTGCGGAAGCTTATCAGAGTTAAGCTGCAAGGTTCTGACTTACTTATGTAAGGTTCTGAGACTCAATATAGAAACATAAACAAAGATGTTAAACATAACAAGAGTACGGAATACACGATATATCCTGGTTCACCACAAGGCTAATCCAGTCCACCCTTCTCATGTGATTTCGCCTTGAACACAAGGTCTTAATCCACTATAATCAATCTCGATTACAGATGCACGGGCAACAGCCGATGACTAACAACTTGCACAACCGCACTGTTACTAACCCACAATGAACCGTTCAGGGATTCAACTTAATGAATACAACAAACATTGACCTGCAGGTTCCAATCTCGCAAGATCTACTGCTAGGATTTCAACATCTAGACGTTCAGGGATTCATCGCAATGAATATAACGCTACTGACCCTATTTCAGGATTTACCACAATGACACCCAGCCATTGTCTTCTTAAGTCTCCGGTCGCACTGATCACTCAAGGAATCCTAATTCACCAAGAATTAGTTATACAGGAGATTACAAAGTTGGTTCTTAATAAGCAGATTACTCCTAAATTTAAGTACATAAGAACACATAAGTGTTCAAGCAAGATGTGAGCAGCAGCTCCTTGCTATCTTAAGAAACTACAAAGATGTATGTTGATTTTACAGTTGTTGACATCTCGTAGATCTTCTTCTTCTTCATCTTCTTGGGTGAGCAAGCTTCGAGCAACAACTCCTTGCTTCAGATCTTCAATGTAGCACAGACGAGAAGGTAGTTGATGACTTGACTAATTTTCAATGTTGTCTTCTTCATCAACAACTTTTGTACCAATTTGTTGTTGTTGTGTTGAATGTTGATCATTGAGCTTCAACAACAATGGTTATGTGTAAATGGTGATAGCTTTGAATATTAAGTGTTACAACGAGAACTCATCGTTGCGGCTATCATCACACCAACACTTTGAAGCATTTTCTTCTTTCATTTAAATAGCCAAGTAAAATATAGTCGTTGGAATTTCTGTTGGCTGTTGGAAAAGAGACGCTGTGTAATAATTAGCTGTACTGACACATCTCCTTTTTACTGTGGAGGAAGTGATATGATATATCTTCTTGGGCACAGTGTACAGTCATTCACAATGGTAACATTTGTCTTCAAAACGTCAGAGGCTTCTGATGGTAATTAATTGAAGCATGAGTAGAGACTTCTTAACAGGATATCTGAAACTCCAATTCTTTAGTCTTTTGAAGAAGTTCATTAGGAATCAGTCTTCAGAACTTCAGCACTTGTCTTTAAGAACATTATCCTTTACTACTTCAAGTCTTTCGAAACTTCAGAACTTGTCCATTAGGAATCCGTCTTCAGAGTCTTCAGCACTTGACCTTTGGAACCGTAATCTTCAGAACACATAAGTCTTCAGAGTCTTTCTCCACTTGGTCTTCAGAGCCTTCTTCCTTTAGAACTTCAAGTCATGAGAGTCTTCAGCACTTCGGTTCTCCGTAAGATTATCTTTATCAGAAGCTTCACAATCTTCAGAATCTCGACCACTTTCAGAGAGCATCCACAAGAGCATTGCAACAGCAATATCAACATCCTTGGATCTGACTGATCACGATCAGATACAGAAGCGTTCTTGCTTCTTGCGACTTGTGTCACACATAGTAACTTCGCATATTATCAATTCACGCACATTTTGCTGGTGCTTGTTGGATCTGATATCTTCTATGATTATGATCTGCACACAACACATGTTAGAATATAAAATAGTTCTTTCACAAATACGTATTGTTATCATCAAATTATAGATTGCCTTGTAGAGACAACTCTTGCTCTCACAGATTTTCCCCAAATCCTCGACTTCCATTTGGATGTCATGATTCATAAGCCGAAATTTGAGGGTTCCAAAAAAACCCTCGCACCGTCCTGCCATTTCTTTTCAAGCTTGAAATCGAGGGTGCTCAAGAATTTGAGCGTAATGCGCTCATAAGTGGGAGCATCCCTCGTCATAAACTCCCACATACCAATATTATTCAACAACCTGTCAACTTCAGTTTTCAAACTAAGAGTAGTAAGAGTTGTTTCACAGAGATACCTGGTCGGAACAATTTTCCGTTTGGCGGGGACTTTGTAGTGGGCCGCTTGGGTGTCATCTGCGAAGACAATACCGTGAGGGTTTGCGGCTCTAGTGCTTCCTCGTTTCTTTGGCATTGAGGAGTCCCCGGTTTCCCTTTGAACATTTCTTTTGGGAGCCATAGATGGAAATCTTTGAAAAAAAATTTCTTGAGACTACGAGAAAAAGTGCCCGGAATATGGAATTGTGGTTCGAATGGAGAAGGTTTTGTGAAGTGGTTATGGTTTTTTGGTTAATGAGGAGGTGAAAGATTGAATTTTTATGTAGGGTTGGTTATGAAGGAGATGGTGAATTTTTGTGTGGGAGAAGAAGAAGAAGGTAATGATAGGAAAAAGAGAGAAAAAGGTGTAAGAGAATTTGAAAAGGGAAGGGTTTGATTGGGGTTTATGGGTGGTTGTGGATAATAAAGAGAGTTAATGAGATGGATTTGGGGAGAGAGAAAAAGGGGGATATTTAAAATTTGAATAAAAAGAATGCTGCACGGGCATTACGGTCCGTAACACACGTTACAGGCATCCGTAATGTGGTGCGAGTTTTACTATGGGAAGTAGATTTTTGAGGGTTTTGGGCGTTGGGTGCATTACGAGCCGTAATGCCCATTACTGGCGGCCGTAATGCACCACTGGTTTTTGTATGGAGGGTATTTTTTTCGGTTCCGTTCTTTTGGGCATGATTTTCCGTACTGTATTTTTCTTGATTTCTCAGTTCATTTACCTGTTTTTCTACAAAAACAAAGACAAAAACAAGGAAAAGAAAAATATTAGCATGAAAATAGTGGGTTGCCTCCCACCGAGCGCTTCGTTTAACGTCGCATGGCTCGGCGGTCCATGAGTGTTACCACTCAGGACGGTTCCCTCAAAAATAATTCCTCAACTCCAACCTCAATAGTATCAGGTGTCCATGCCCATTTATCAAACCATCTCTCGTATCCACTACTCGTCTTTTTCTTCTTCCTATGGGGTGGTTCATACTTCTTAACATATGGTGGTGGTTCTGGTTCTATCCTAAGTATCAACTTTTCAGGTTTGGATTTAATACCTTCATCCCCCACCTCAAAGGTTAACCTTCCCCTCTTAACATCTATAATTTTCTCGGCTTCATGGTCCTCTAATATTCTCTTTTTAGATTGGACCTTTATTAATGGTACATTGCTAAGGATCTTTTCCACTATCTCCACATACCTATTGGATTGGATGTCCACCTTAGCTTTCACCAATATTTGAGAGAAAGGAATCTGTGGCTTGTAGGGAGGAGGAGACACATAGGGTGCTTCCTTCTCTACCTCTTTGATAACTTCCTTTTCGAATGGCGTCGGTGGATTTTCCTCACTCTCCGCCTTTTTCTCACTAGAACTCTCCTCAACCTTTTTTCATTCTCCTTAGGAGTTTCAACTTGTTGTTCACTTCCGGTTGTTACATCATTCACACGGGTCTCCAACATTTTGGTATGGGTGATAACATTTTCAACCATAGTGTCCAATTGCCTAAGTTTCTCAATGGTGAGGAGGTTTTGACTTATAACCTCTTCTTTTACGAGAGTTTGTGTTTCCATAAAACTCTCATTCATATATTCCAGGTTAGAGTGAGTGTTTGTCTCAATGAAATTCTCCATTAACATTTCAAGGTTGGATTGTTGGAAATTTGGTGGTTCCTCAAAATTGTGGGAGTGGTTATCATAGTAAAATTTCTGATGATCCATCCACCCTGGATTATAGGTATCGGGATAGGAGTTTCCATAGTTATTGTTCACAAAATTGAACATATTTTGGACAGATCCCATGCATACCAAAAAAAGGAACAATCAAACAAACACAATAAAATAAACAGAAAAATAAGCTCTAGTCTCTACAGTGATCAAATAGAACTTCAATATTAACGCAATTGGTCCCCGGCAATGGCGCCAAAAACATGACACGGCCACAAGTGCACGACTATATCGTAGTAATAAAAAATTATCGATCCACAGGGACCAATGGTTAAGTACCGATTTCTGTTTGATCTTTGTAAATCTAGAGCGACTGAAAAGTTGGAGAAAAAGATCTGAAACAAGGGTTAGGTAAATAATTAAAACAAACAGGATTTAGGATCACGATTCCCCGCTTTAACATCTCCGTGTGACTGGATTAATCGCGCTACAAGGATTTTTACACAAATTATAGAAAATAGATTTTGTAGATAACACTGGCTTTCGCAGCGTGTTATCATGGTTTCGGTAAATAATCTGTCAGCTGTCGCATGTTCAATAGAATTTACCGAAACTTTTGTGTTACTGCGCGGTCTATTAAGATGAAGCTTTTCTCAACCTCCTCCGAGTACTTTCGCATCATCGGATTCGATTGTCTAAAAATTCGTTTTCGGGTATCGGACAAAGTGCTTTCGCATCATTAACAATACCTAAGAACCTTTTACTTTCATGACAAAGTTTAGAATAAAAAAACTCAAACTTTTAAAATAAGAACACATTAAATCCGTGTATTGCTTTTTATTTAATCATACGGATAGTCATGAGTGGGTCTCATGACCCTTAATCCCTAGAGAACTACTCACTCATGGTGAGGGTTGAAACAATAAAAACGGTTGTAAAAAAACAGACATAATAGAAATAAAGTATAAAGACAATAATAATTAAAACCTGATGAAAATAAAATTGCTTCAATAATAAACTTTATTCAGCTCCAATGAAGACTTGTACAGAAAAGACGGTAAAAAAAAAATAATGATTGCAGAAAGCGTAGAAAAAATACGATAAAAGTGCGGTCCTAAAAACTCCCCTCTAATTGGAGTTAAATAGCTATAAAAACAAATCAAATCAAATAAAGTCAAATAAAGGGTCTTCAATGCCATTCCATAAGAGAATCATCCAGATATCAATGCCAAGGTCTTCAAATCAGGAATTAAATCGAGACAAAAAAGGAAACAAAAAGTTGGCTTCTCACACCTCTGTTACGGGCAGTAACACACGTTACGGGCACCCGTAACAGAGCTCTGGTTTTTGTATGGGAGCGCATCCATCTTGGGATTTTCAGGGCCCTTTGTTATGGGCAGTAACACACATTACAGGCACCCGTAACAGAGTTCTGGTTTTTCTATTTGGAGTCTCCGGTTCTTGTGCTTTTCCTTCGATTTTCGCCAGATTTTATCTCCTTTTTCTTCCAATATGCTTGTGAAGACCTGAAAATGACAAAAACACAATACCAACGCATAAAATACGGAAAAAGCAAAGAAAGTAGGCAAAATAAGATGAAATAACAAGGAAAAATACAAATTAAAAACGACACAAAATACACTTATCATTGCCCCTTTTGCAAGAAACCTCACTTTTCTTGATTTTTCTTAATGATTGATGATCAATATCATACATTAACATTGTTTTTTACTTAGGGGAACCATATTTGGGAAAAATTCCAAAAAGTCAAAGTTGATTTTGGGCAAAGTTGAATTTTTATCGGATGATATCCAAACTGTGCGATCCTTTGTGAAATCAAGTTCTTGACCAAATTAAAACCTAATGGATGTATTTCATAGGTGTTATTGGGTGTGTTGAATCATGTCCCAAGGTTTGGGAGCATTTCTTGGTCAAAAGTCAAAGGTACAGTTGACTTTTTCTTCAAATAATTGTGGTCTAGATGAAATTGAAACTTGTGAATCAAGTTTCTTAGGTCAATCCATTGTTGTAAATGGATCAATGTAGTGTATTTGAGGCCCTCAAATCATGTCTTGAGGTCTTGGCTCATGTTTTTCCTCAAAAGTCAACTTAGGGGTGAATTAGGTCGAGAAACCCTAATTCCTGATTTTTTGTGAATGAATCCCCTGAGGCTAAATTGACTTGATGATTGGGTCCATAAGGTCCCTTGGAGTATTTTGGGTTATGCTTTGAAGCATTGGCTCATGCCCAGAGGAAAATTTTCATCTGGAGGCCTTGGTCGACCAAAAACCCTAATCTGGTGACACTGGCGATCTCGAGGCTTGATCCATTTGGAATGTTGCAGCCTTGTGCTTGATTCTTGATGTGGGAGTCCTCTTGATCCTTTATGGGTGTTTGAGAGGTTAGACAAGTTGAAGATTATGTCATTTCTTGATTGATCCTTTGTCTAAGTGCTCTGAGAGGGCTCAAAACCCTAATTCTTGATTGTAGTGAATGCTCAACAATCCTTGAAGATATTGATGAGGCATGATGGCACATCCATATTGTGGTTAAAATTGGGGGTATGACACATGTCATGAAACAGAGTTGTCATCGCCTTTTGATAGGTTGCCCCTGAGTTATTCAGATCGAACGGCATTACCTTGTAACAAAAGGTTCCCCATGGGGTGATGAATGACGTTTTCTCCATGTCTTCTAGTGCCATTCTAATTTGATTATAGCCCGAGAATTCATCCATGAAGGAGAAGACTTTGAATTTTGTTGTGCTGTCTACCAACATGTCAATGTGTGGTAGGGAAAATCATCCTTTGGACTTACTTTATTTAAATCCATGTAGTCTACACACATTCTGACTTTCCCATCTTTATTGGGAACTGGCACTATGTTGGCTAGCCATTGAGGATATTCTGAGGTGGCGAGGAAACCTGCATCGATCTGCTTCTGCACTTCCTCCTTAATTTTGATTGCCATATCTGGATGAGTCCTTCTCATTCTTTGTTTTACCGGAGGACATTTTGTTTTCAGTGGTAAGTGATGTTCCAAGATGCTGGTATCCAACCATAGCATGTCCTGATACGACCAATCAAACACATCTGGAAACTCTTTGAGAAGTTTTATCAAGCCTTCTCTGACAGTTAGACTGAGCAGCGCTCCAACTTTAACTTCTTTCCTTTCTTCTTCTGAACCTAAATTGACCGTTTCCAACGGTTCTTTGTAAGGTTCAGTGGACCTTTCCTCTTGTCTAAGTAGTCGGGAGATCTATTATGGAATTTCTTCGTCTCCTTCTTCTTCATTTTCAAATACCGGGAATTTAAAGTTGGGATAAGGCATTGGATCATATGTTTCAATGAGGTTTAAAACAAGTAATCTGCATGACATGATGATTCCTTTTTAGAAAAGACAGAGAGGATGCAAAAGTGTGTGCAGTGTAATGCTTGTTTTTATTTTGGGTTGTTTTTTAGGATTACAATTTTCTGAAAAAAAAAAAGTGAAAATAGCAATAAATGCAGGAATTCAAAATGACATTATTTATTTATAATTTGTCGATTCTTGAAACACAACCCTATAAAATAAAACTCTGTCACTTTGGGCGAAGTGAAGAGGGACATTTACAGAAAAGCAAGCCCTATAAAACATCCATTTCACCCGGGCAAGGTGAAATTTCAAAACAAAGATGTGGCAATTGTAGCATGCGATTTTTGTCGGTGACGCGACCACCTTATCGCCATGGGTTTTTCCTCACCGCAATGGTAGGGATTGGGTGCTACTTTCTGATTTCTTATTTATCCTATGAAGCTGGAAAGGAAAGGGAAGCAATCTCAAACTAACCTTGCACGCAAATGTTTTCTTTAACAAATGCTTAAGAGATTGGGGGTCCGGGGTCAGGCTATACAATGGGGAGTTGTCAATTACCCATACTATATGTGGTTATCCACAGATCATTAGCAATTATACTATTTTCTATTTACTGGTGTTTGTCTGTTGATTGGGAAAGTTTCTTCTTTGGGAGGGTTTGAGAGAGAGAGTTTTTGTTGATTTCAGGCTTTCTAATGTTTTTGGTAAGGTACTGGACCTAAGGTTTTTGATTAATGTGTGAAGGTACTGGACCTAAAGTTTTGGACTGGTGTGCTCGCTAAGATTTTGCAATCTTATGCCTAGGTATTCCCGTTAAAGATAAACAGGGAAATCAGAGCAATCGTAGTTCCCTCCTATTCAATGGGAGGAAAAGATATTTGGTGTCTTGTTCAAAGCCCAAGATTGAAGCTAAAGGTTTAATTGAAAGAGAATTTGTCATCTCCAAAGGAGATGTCTCATCTGTTCATCACAATTGTTGGGTGACTGATTATAAAGGAGAATTACTTTAATTGGGATATGTGTATCCAACAATGCCATAATTTCCTTTATAGGGGATTGATCCTGAAGGAGGAAACTTCAACTCAGTGTTGAGCAATGCCATTTTTCCTTAGGAATCTTTCATGCTAAGAGAGGGATAGTGGCGTGGATGTTTGTAATCCAGAGGCTTGCCGCTTACAGCAATTCGATGAAAGAGGTTTACTAGGATAAGAGATGGACCACAGCTTGGATATTTGAATCAACAAGTGTGCCACTTACAGTAATTATCTAGGATTAAGGTTTGTTTTGATTTTCTGTTTTGATGTGTGATGTACAGAGAAATTTCCTCCTTCAGAGAGGTTTTTGTTTCCTCTGAGGGGATTTTGGTTTTTGTATGTGCCTTGATCAAAGCCCAAGGTTGAAGCTGAAAGGTTGACTCTATTAGGGAGTTTTATACCTGTCTTGTACAAAGCCCAAGATTGAGGCTAAAAAAGAGACTGACTCTTTTTGGGGAATATCATTATATAAAGCCTAAGAGGAGGCTGAACATTGACTTTTGGGGGAGGTTTTTATCTGTCTTGTAAAAAGCCCAAGATTGAGGCGAAAAAGACTTATTGACTCCACTGGGGATATATTTGGGGTGTCTTGTACAAAGCCTAAGATTGAGGCTAAAATGAGATTGACTCTGCTCAGGGAGATTAATTTACAAAGCCTAAAAGAAGGCTGGGAGGAACTGACTCCGCTGGGGAGATATTTTGAGAGAAGGTTTAGAAGAATTTGACTTTGCTGGAGAAAGTTTATATATGTCTTGTACAAAGCCCAAGATTGAGGCTAATGGGAGATGATTGACTTAGCTGAGGATGTTATAGGTGTCTTGTACAAAGCCCAAGATTGAGGCTGAAAAAGGTTAACTCAATAAGAGAGTGCTTTTGAGGTTAACTCTACTGAGGAAAAATCATTATACAAAGCCTAAGAGGAGGCTGATAAACGTTGACTCAACAAGAGAGTGTTTTAAGATAGAAGATTGACTCAACAAGAGAGTGCTTTTGTTTGTCTTGTACATAGCCCAGATTGACGCTGAAAAAGGTTGACTCAACAAGAGAGTGTTTTAAGAAAGACGATTGACTCAACAAGAGAGTGCTGAAAGGTGATGAGGAAGAAGAAAGAATCATTATACAAAGCCTAAGAGGAGGATAACTGGGGAATTTCTTATATGAAGCCTAAGAGGAGGCTATCTTCTGCTGAGGATTATTGAGATCCAAAGGCAGGTCCAAAGTGGGGAATCAACTCTTGCTGAGGATTACAGAAGAGTTGAGGTATCTGATGCCTTGAGGTTCTGATTGGCTAGTATTGATGATAAGCTGACCCTTAGATGGGGAAGTTTAGGATGAAAGATTGAGTTTTAGAACCTAGGGGGGTTTTAACTCTGCTGGAGATTAATTAAATGACCAGGGTTTCTCCTGTGTTTATAGGGAGCTTAAGGATTCCTTAAGATCCAAATAGAGATTAGACGGTCCAAGTCTACTGGTATGAAAGGTTTATCTTTGTATGATGCCCAAGAGGAGGCTGATGCTTTAAGGGATGAGAATCAACCCTAAATTGGTATGAGGTTTTGACTCTTTGAAAAGACTGCTCTAACAAAGGATGACTAAGTTCTGTCTTATACCTTTAGGAGGTCTCGGGTCCTTGTACTAAGCCCAAGAGAGGCATGAGAACTTCTAAGAAGCCTGAGGGTCCTTATACAAAGCCCAAGAGGAGGCGGGGATGCTTTTAGAAAGCCTGTGGGTCCAAACCTAAGAAAAGTTAAAGAAAAGGTTTCACTCAGAATTAATCCTTTAGTGAACAGTTCTAAGGTTTGAAGAAATTTAAGAGAGGTTTCACCGAGAATTAATCCTCTCTAGGGAAAGTAAATTTCTTAGACAAATTTCTAATAGTGACAGTCTGAGAAAAGTTTCACCGGGAATAATGCCTTTCTCTTTGTTCGATATTGTATAAGCCCAAGAGGAGGCAAGACTGTATCTGGAATACCTATGGGGAACTAGTTTTGACTGTGTTAATAGAGTGGCCACTGGTTTAATCTAGTCTTAGACATAATTGTCGGGGAAAACTCTAAGCAGATATATACAAGCATATATATACAGATGAAATATATATATATATATATATATATGTGCAAGTATGTAAAAGAAAGCTATTTAAAACTTACAGTTGAGCAAGCTTCTATTGTAACAGTTGTATGGTTAGTTGTTCAAGAAATTAAAGAAAGTTTTGATAACAACTATGAACTTGAACCTAAATCAAAAAGGAAAGTTGTTTTGAAAAGATTGGGGCTTACACTTAAGGAGAGGCCCAAAGAATTATTTATTTATAAAGGGATGGGTCTTACAACTCAAAGAGAGGCCCAAAGTTTTGTTTTTGTACAAGAGATGGGGCTTACAACTCAAGGAGAGGCCCGGAGTTTATTTTAAAGAAAAGAAATGGGACTTATAACACAAGGGTAGGCCCAAAAAGATTTTGTTTACAAGGCGACGATCACACCGTGGTTTTTAAAATCGTATCGGGACTTATACAATGACTGAGGCCGAAAAAGGAATTATTTACAAAAAGGGTTGGGACTTACACTCTATTAGAGGCCCAATGGTGTTTGAAAAAGAAGAAAAATGGGACTTACAACCAAAGGGAGGCCTAGTTGAAAATTGTTTTAAAATTGGCGATTGCGCCGAGATTTTATCGGGACTTATACAATGACTAAGGCCCAAAAATGTTTATTTAAAAAAAAAGGTTGGGACTTACACTTTATTAGAGGCCCAAAAGTGTTTATGAAATGTTTGAAAAAGATCAAAATCAAAGAAACCCTAATTTCATTTCTAAAAGTAATTTTTCAAAGAAAATTAATTAAAAATGATAAAAACACCAAATAATTTTAAATAAACCACTTGTGATTTTTGGTTAAGGTTTGAAAAATGATGTTTTAATCACAAGATGACTTAAAACTCATTTGGGTTTTGAAAAGATCAAGAGAAAATAAATATTTTCAAATGTAAAAAAAACAAATAAAATAAGTTCTTTATGAAAATATTAAATATATAAAATAAATAATATTTTTTGTGAAATTTTTGTAGAATAAAATATTTTAACATTTTTGTGACTTTTTGAAAAAAGAACCAATCAAAAATGATAAAAAAAATGAGTGAGAAATTAATTTTTGAAGTTATTAAAAAGATGGTGAAAAAGTGAAAAGAAAACAAGTGGTAAAAAAATAGAAATGGTCCCCTCAAGGCTTCAACTCACACCCTTAGGGTGGAGAGTTTAAAATTCTACCATCTGAACCATGTGCGTGGGTTGGAAGAGGATGGCAACAATGAATAATATGTGATAAATCCTTTTGAAAATAGTTAAAAAAATATCAAAAGGTCTGGGGCGAGGGGGATTCGAACCCCAGACCTCTTGCTCGCTACACACACAAAACCAGCTGATCAACCGCTGGGACACAATGCCAATTCAAACATAATATGGCAAGTGTATAATATATATAAGGTTTTGGTTTGAAAACCTGAAGAATGGCGGCATGGCCATCTTCTTCCTTGGGCAAGCTACGTGAAGCCTCCTATCTCACTCATTTCTCAACCATTTCGCATGATATAAAGATGAAAATCATGCGTTTTAAAACAAGGAACATGATGGCAATATTCAATTTTATTTAAATTGAGTGGATCAAAAGACAGCATGGTAAAATTAGATGAACCCTAAAATGTGCAAGAGCTTAATGAAATCACATACACGAATCAGAAACATCAATTAATTGAGGGTTAATGATCTACAGACATTCAGAAACACAATGATAATTAGAAAATATGTTTATGATGCATGATTCAGTGAGTTTCAAAGTTTGAGGTTTACCTCTGCAAGTGAGAATCGAATTCTAGTTTGGAGGTGTTACAGATGTATTCCAATGATCTGGACAGCTTCCTTGACCTCTATAGATGGTGTTCCAATGTTTAGGTTGATTTGAAAACCTTTGGATTGGCCAACTTGATCCAACCTGTAGCTACCTTGTAACTTTGAGCAATTGAGGTGTGAGTTGATGATTCGGATGTTACAGATTGAATGTAATGGTTTAGATCACTCCTATATGTTGTATATGAGGTGTGTGAACCATTGGTTTGAGTTGCATTGGTCTCCAACTCAAACCCCGATAGTGCCTTCTCAAGAAAAATGAAATTTTGTGTGTAAGAAAGAAATGAGAGAAAGCAATGTGGTGAGTTTGATTTGGTGTGTCCTGAATGATTAGTTAGAGGCTCAATTTATAGAAGAAGAGTTGTGCAGAAGTTGTTATCTTGAAGCTTAAAGGATAAGAACTTAGTTCAATGGTCTTTGCTAGTTATAATAACTTCTTACACAAGGCATTTATGACTGTTCCAAATAGTTCAGCTATGTCTTGACCAATTCCACATTCTGCAGTCCTTTTATATGTTGTTTATTAGAGCATCTTGACAACAAGTGATCAGAATCTTGAATGTGCACTATTTCACATAATTGCACTTAGAATTCCAAGTCTTTGTTCAATTATTCACTATGCCAAAGGATGAGCTTTGAAGCATCTTGGCCTAATTTTGCAGGTTGGATCAAATAGGTCATGATCATATTGAATGAATGTGGCATGGTGATCATTGTCTTTGAGTTAGAAATCGTGGCTAGAAAGCAATGCACAAAACTGTCTTGTAAGACAGTTTGCAGCAAGGCATGTTGCAGCAGCCATAACCTTTAGCTCAGGTGGAGTTTTCTCATGGTTTTGGGCTCATTGGAAAGTTTGCATATCCCTCTCCAACTTTGATGTCCACCATTGGACCTGATCCAGTTTGCATCAAGGTGAAAAATGCCTTGGAAGTTTGATGTTTCATGCTGAAATTACAAGGCAGAATTTTCACCAAGTGTTTTTGACATATTTTGGTTTTTTCACCGTTTTGATCCACTCCAAACTAAAAATCCATGAAGAATTAGGGTTTAAGGTAGTTGAAGCTTTTGTAGAGTGTAGGAAGACCTACAAATCAGGCTTTGGATCACTCAAAATAGCTGCCTAGATCAAAAGTTATGATCCTTGAAAGTTGGCACCAAAACCATCCAAATTTAGTAACTTAGAAAAATTTTCAATTTTTCAAGATTACCCCTTTTACAAGTTATCTTGGTTTCTTGATCAATTCTTGTTCAAATGACATTATAAGTCATATTTTATGAAAATATGAGTCATAAGGATCATTTTTGCCAAAAAAGTCATGTTTTGACTTTTGGCTCCGGAGCGGTTCGGCGCGTAAAAACCCTAATTCTCGACTTTTAGGGAATGCATCCCCTGAGGGTAATTTAACTTTACAAATAGATTCTTAGGGTAATTTTGAGCATGTTGAGTCACATGTTGAAGTCTTGACTCATCCTCTTGTGAAAATCTCACTCTAGAGGTCCCAGTCGTCCAAAACCCTAATTTGGCGATATCGGGTGTTTCGAGGCTCAAACCGCTTGGAATGTGGCAAATTTTGTGCTTGATTTTTGATGTGAGCGTCCTCTTGATCCTTTTTGGATGCTTGAGAGGTTAGACAAGTTGAATATCATGTCATTTCTTGATTGATCCTTTGTCTAAGTGCTCTGAGAGGGCTTGAAACCCTAATTCTTGGGTGGAGCACGACATCCTTCGGGTTCACAATCTCCGTAGATCCTTCTGACGTCTGATCTTGGTATATATCTTGGGCTTTGCTTTGGAGAGCAGAATGGCATGTATGTTTCTCCATGAGATATACAACTTTCATCATTGAGATAAGACTTTCATTCCTCATCTGTATCAGAAGAGTTGTTCCCATCGATGGTGTGAACCTCTTGAGATACTGGGTGGAGGAAACCTCCGCTGTGGAAGAAATCCTGAATGGGACGAAAACTCTCATCATTCTTTGTAGTCTGGGTACAAGCGAGAGAGAAACCAAGACCTTTTCTTGTCTTGTTATCAGCAGGAATTACAATTTGTCCCCATCCTTTTACGTCACTACTCCCTATTACTTTGAGAGCGTCTTTATATGAGGAAATCGATGTTCCTTTTTCTTGGTGATTCTCATTGCTCATCGAGAGTGCTTGAAATTGAGTTCCAACAACCTCTTTTGGTTCTACATAGGAGAATGATGATAAGTTGCTCACGATTTAAGCTTGCTCTCCGTATACCGTGACTAATTTGTCGTTCTTGACGAACTTCAGCTTCTGGTGAAGTGTCGAAGTGACTGCCCCGGCTTCATGTATCCAAGGTCTTCCTAATAAACAGTTGTATGCTGCTCGGATGTCCATGACCTGGAAAGTGACTTGGAAAGTGTGAGGACTAATGGTTATGGGAAGATCGACTTCGCCGATAACTATTTTTCTGGATCCGTCAAAGGCTTTGATGATGATCTCACTGCCTCTCATGGGAGTACCTTGAAAATATAGTCGTACCAAAGTTAACCTTGGCATGACATTCAAGGATGAACCTGTGTCTACCAGTACACTGGCTAAAGCATCGTCTTGGAAAATGACTGTGATATTGAGTGCCATATTATGGTTGTTTCCTTCCTTTAGAAGTTCTTCATCACTAAATCCCAAGTTGTTGCAGGAAGTGATGTTGGAGATGATGATGTCAAATGTACCCACAGTCACATCTTGTTCTACAAAGGCTTGTTCTAAAACCTTCTGTAGAGCTTCTCTATGAGCTTCTAAACTAAGTAGGAGAGATAGTACATAAATTTGAGACGGAGTTTACAACAATTGATCCACAATGTTGTACTTGCTTTTTTGGATGAGCTTCAGCATTTCATCGTTGTTCTTTTTAGGTTTTGCATTGCTGGATTGACCGACTTGTTGATTAAGAACTTCTATTTGGGGTTCCATTTCTTTGGTAGGTTCTCCAACTCCTCTGTTGAAGACCCGACCGCTCCGGGTAACTCGACTGATGTCAGCAATGTTCACAACAGATGGTAATGGAGTTTCTTTTCCATCTTCTATTTTTGTCGCACCGTACTTGTACGGGATAGCCTTTTCTGATTTGTATGGAATTGGACCTGGCAGGTAGATAACCACAAGGGATTTTTGGGCCTTTTGACCAATGTAGGCAACCCCGATCAGCTCTAAGTTTAGATTTTTTCTATTGTCAAGAGATACTTTTAACTCATAGGAGCAGAGGAATTATGGTGCAAACATCCTCAGTTATTCCATGATTGGAGACTATGACAGTCCTTTTGTCTAGTAGTCCTTGGTCCTTGTTTTGAATAGGGAGGCAATCTTGTATCATGTTGATTGATTCAGAATTCAAGCATGGTTGAATTTCCTTTCGGTCTAACTGATGTTGGAGGGCTGCTCGTACGAGATAGCATCCTTGGTTATTTTCCG
Source organism: Lathyrus tuberosus (assembly GCA_022829125.1). Taxonomy (NCBI): domain Eukaryota; kingdom Viridiplantae; phylum Streptophyta; class Magnoliopsida; order Fabales; family Fabaceae; genus Lathyrus; species Lathyrus tuberosus. The sequence goes on along the minus strand of JALAZF010000269.1, from coordinate 4,707,061 downwards.
AGCATATTCCACATCGTTCATAATTGTGAGGTGGTACCCGACCATATCCGCTATGTATGCAGTGTATCCTTACCAGATCCGTTTCTAGTAAGCGGACATCATAACATTGGTGTCTACCAGGATTCCCATCAATTATGCTAACTTGTTGCGTGTCTTTATCTTGGTAGATCGGAAGCCACCAGTGGTCCAACAGATGTTGAAGAGTCCTTTGTACAAGCGCACAAACTTGGTCGTTTTCATAGCATTCCTTACAGTCTTGATAATCGTACGAGGCCAGAAAACCAAGTTTGACCTGCATGGCATGCAATTCCACTAGACTGGTATTCATTAAGCGAATGTCGAAGATCTGAACCATGTTGGCCTAATGATCAATCCTTTCATGGTAGTCTTGGATCCATCCAAGATCCATTTGACGTTGGAGGGCCTCTTGTACGAAAGAGCATCTCTAATTGTTTTTTGAGCAAATCGGGAAAACGCTGTAATCGTGTCGCGGCAGATTGTAATACTGACTTTATCTTGAATGCATTGCCACTAAATTGACGTTCATTGCACGGATGTCATGGTTCTGAAAAATGTTTGGATGTGCATGGGCCATGTTTACTTCACGAATCCTGTGATCATGAATCCAGCCCAGATCCATTTGCTCTTGAAGAGCTGCTTGTACTATGGCACACCCTTAATTGTTCTTGGAACATATATCACACTGATGATAGTTGTGAGATGGCACATGACCGTACCCGCTCTGTCTGCATGCATTTTCACTAAATTTGTTCCCCGTAAGCGTACATTGTGAATTTGATAACTGCTGCCAGGTTCTCCTTCTATCAAATTCACTGTAGTCTTCTCGTGTTGTGGTAATGGGTTCATATGAACATTTGGATTAGTATCTTTGAAAGATAAAACCCCGTTCCTGACAAGCTTTTGTACATCAGACTTGAAGCTGAGGCAATTCTCAATGTTATGTCCTGATCCTCCTTGATGGTAAGGGTAAGCTTGATCTGCTTTAAACCAAAACAGTGGATTTTATGGTAGTGTAAGAGGAGTCCTAGTTTAAACGTGCCCCTTGGCCAGTAGAAGTGGAAATAACTCTGCATACAACATCGGTATAGGGTCGAACCCTGATGGTCGTGTAGTACGATTATTGTTATTGTACTGCGGGCGAGCCTGCTGAAGAGGTTGTTGCTGCCTTTGCTGATACTGTTGTTGATTTGGTTGCCTTTGAGCAACCTGAGGTTGATAAGTCGGAGCTGGCGCCGGGTTGATTGCGGGAGTTACTGCTGCTACCGGTTGATACCTTCGCCTTTTCTTTCCCAGAGTTATATTACTGATATCTTGCTCTTTCTTCTTTTGGAAAACACTACCGTATCTGTTAGTACTAATGGATGGCTCTGCATCTTTGACCAATTGTCCTTCTCGGACTGCTTCCTCAAGGCGTACCCCCTTGTTCACCATTTTAGTAAAATCACTAGGTGCACTGACGACCATTCGATCATAATAAAACGAGCTTAAGGTTTTCAGGAAGATCTTTGTCATTTCCTTTTCCTCGAGAGGAGGACAGATCTGGGCGGCAATTTCACACCATCTCTGAGCATATTCCTTGAAGTTTTCTTTATCCTTTTGTGGCATTTCTTTGAGTTGGTCCCTATCTAGTGCCATGTCCAAGTTGTATTTATACTGCTGAACGAATGCTACCCTGAGATCTCTGAAAGTACTGATCTTGGTGCGATTTAAACCCATGTACCATTTGAGTGTGGCACCGGTTAAACTGTCTTGGAAGTAATGGATTAGTAACTATTGTTTTTTTGTCTGGGTAGACATTTTCCGAGCGTTTATCACCAAATGACTTTGAGGGCAAGAGTTGCCTTTGTATTTTTCAAAGTCAAGCACCTTGAATTTTTGCGGTATTTTTACATTAGGGACTAAATAGAGGTTAGCGGCGTCTTTACCAAACAAGTCCTGACCGCGAATGACAAGCTGTTCCTTTTGCATTTCCAAGAATTGTTCCTGGAATTCATTCATCCTCTCGTATACGTCTTCATTTCTGCCAGGAGCGGCCTGCAGAATCTATTCCTTCGGGATAATGTGTACCACTGGTTGTGGTATAGTCATTATGGTGGTAACTCTTGGCTCTTCAGTGACATGAAGTTTGTAACCTTTAGGAGTTTCTATTGTAACCATTGCATCTTCATTGACATAAAGTTTATAACCTTCAGGTCTGGTGGTCCCCGCTGGTGGGAAGTATCCTTCAGGTATAAAGTTGAGAGGCATACCCCAGGGGAAACCTTTAGACATATTGTACTGAGGATGATTGCCAGGTGTTTCAAATGCTGGTGTAGACATAATCTCCGAGAACACAGTCCTTTGATGTTGTTGTTCCTAGGCTGTTGTCAGGGATTGCATGGTGTTGTAGAGTTTCTCCAAACTCTCCTTCAGAGAGTTGATTTCTTCTCTCAGCTCTCTGTTCTCTTCCTCGAGATCGTCCATTTTCTTTTGTCGATTGGCTCGAGTATATATGAATGAGACAGTTTAACTTTAGAGTGCGACACATATGTGAGACTCAAATACAAAGATGTGTTATGTGAGAATGATGAATGATATGCAGAGAATGATATACTTTTTAGTTTTTGTTTTCAAAAGAACTTTTAACAATTATATTGCAAATATCACACAGCGGGGGAGACCCTTTTATTGAACTCGAAAGATTGCAGTATTTTACAAGGAAAAGTACAGTATTTTACAAAGTGCGAGAAGGAAAAGTTGGCATATGGATCCTGAGTTCTCTCTGAGGAGAGCTCAGATGCTGGTTCCTAAACTTTTCTTTTCTTTGATTGGGCCCCTTAAGCCGTTGTCGGGTCGATGATCCTTTTCCAAGTGAAAGGAGTGAGAAAATTTCTTCGTTCCTCCTGACTTTCTATGGCTTGCTGCTCTAATATCTCAATAAGGGCATCCTTTTCTTTTAGCAGTTCCTGAACCTTGGTACATTCCAAATTAAGGATCTGGTACTTGTTTTTCCTAGAGTTCTCCTCGCATTGGACTTTGTTAAGAGCGACCTGGAGTTTTTCCGCATCAGACATGAAATAAAGGTCAGATTCCTTTAAGGGAAAAAATTCTTGACGAGGGTAAGGCATTCTTAATTTGATGGCCCTAGTTTGCACCCAGTGGAGATAAGGCTCTGCAGAGATGCAATTTGGCCTCCCCATGGATTCTCTTCCCTTCCTGTGAATATGTTGCCAGGCATACACTATTTCTTTCTTTAGTGCCCTGTCATTTTCTTCTTCCTTGAAGGAAAGACCTTCCAGATGATCATTATGTGGGATATTCTTCATCGGGTATCCAAGTTGACGGCGAGCTAAAATCGAATGATAGTTGATCCCTCCCTTAGTACCAATGAGGGGTACATTAGGGAAATTTCCACATTTATCGATGAATTTTATTCCGTCATAGATCCGATTGTACCAATCTATGTCGGAATTGGTAAGAGACTACTCTTCTGCGACCATCGCAGACTACTCTTGTGATCCCAAAAAGCAGCAGACTTGGGCAAGTAGGAAATAAACCATTTGTTGAGTAATGGTACACAGCATGTAATCATCCCTCCGCTGTACAAATTCCTTAAGTGTACAGAATGGTAAGCATCTGTGAGCAAGGTTGGGACTGGGTTCCTAATTAAGAGTATCTTAACAACATTGGTGTCGACGAAGTTGTCAATGTTGGAAAAGAGGAATACCCAGTATATGAGCAGAACAAAGACATCCTCGAAAGTGGTTATATTTCCTATACTGGAAAAGTATAGAGCTTTCTCCATCAGGAATTTAGCCGGTAAACCCTGGATTCCTCCCTTGGTGGTCATGTGAGTCCTGATTTCTGACTCTTCCAAAGAGATTGCTCTTGTAATGGCTTGATCTTTTGGAATTTCTTCCAGTCCAGAAAATGGCTCTTGATCAGTGATAGGTAAATCAATCAGGTGGGAGTACTCTTCCAGTGTTGGTGTAAGTTGATAATCCGGAAATGTGAAGCAGTGGTATACCGGATCGTAGAACTAAACCAGTGTAGACAGGATCCCTTCAACCATGTTGACCTTCAAAAGAGATAACAGCCCTTCGTGCTTAGCTCTGAAAGCCTCGCAATTAGTAATCATCCTTCCCAATTTCCTTTGGACCCTTGAAGGTGTACTTGTGCATTTTTCTTCTACTGAAATCCATAAAGCAACCTCTGATATTTGCAATTATTGTTTTAGTTCTTTTAGAAGAAAGATTTTTCTTGTTTGAAAAAGGGTTTTTTAATTAATGCGGCAAACAAAAACATTTGAAAACATGGGTATTGGGGTTCATCGTCACGAGCATGGAGCTATGGATCTACCCATTCCCAAGGTGTGTACTAGAGGTTAAATTTTGTACCTGTAGAACGGGTTCTAACAAAGGTTCCCAAAATTATTAACCCCTCTTAAGGTTATTAACAGCAAACCGATTGACTCTGGAGAGCTGTAATATCCCAAGATGAATTTCCTTTATGTGTAGTATCATGTATCAACTATTCCCGATAGTCACCGCACTACCTAATGGTTTATTGGTCAAGTGTCTACTAATCCTCGGCTTTAAAGGTAACCCAATGGAAAAAAACAATGCTTTCACGACATGCTCGTTCAACATTGGTAATTCCACGCGGGTACCTCCACTGATTCGGTGGACTCTCAAGTTAGCTTGGTCGGAATTCACTCCCTATAAGCCTCCCCGAATACGCCGCCACTTATCTTAATGTTCTCTCGGACTCACCACATGCGTATTAATCGCATTCCCAGATAATAGTAATTTAAACAAGGGTATCAAATAATATGACAGTAGATGATATACATATATGGCAAAAATGAGAAAACAAGTAAGATAACAGAAAAATAAATGCAAAGAAAGGCCTAGACCTCTTAGGAACTCTAATCCTAAAATCCCCAGCAGAGTCGCCATTTTTCTGTAACCGTCGGTTTTTTCCTGGTGATGCGACCACCTTACCGCATGATTGGTGCTACTTTCTGATTTCTGTATTTATCCTATGAAGCTAGAAAGGAAGGAGAAGATATCTTAAACTAACCCTGCACGCAAATTTTTTCTTTAACAAATGCTAAGAGATCGGGGATCGCGGTCTGGTTATACCAAGGGAAGCAATTAACACCCAATGTATCTACGGTAATCCATAGGAACCTTATTTTGCATGTATTTCTGTTAACTTGAAATGTTTTCTTGTGTTTATCTGCTGTGGATTGGGAAGGTTTTTCCTTTGGGGTTGTTGAGAGAATGTTTTTGTTGTTTTAGGGGTTTTCTGTTGTTTTTGGGAAGGTACTGGATCTAAGATTTTTTTATTTGTGTGCTCGCTAAGATTTCGCAATCTTATGCCTATGTATTCCCGTAAAGAGATTTGGGAAATCAGAGCAATCGTAGTTCCTCCTATTTCTATGGGAGGAAAATATTTGGTGTCTTTGTTCAAAGCCCAAGATTGAAGCTATCAGAGTATTTTGTGTCTTGTTTAAAGCCCAAGATTTAAGCTAAAGGTTGATAGAGAGAGAGAGAGAATTTGTCATCTCTAAAGGGAGATAACTCACCTATTCATCACAAAATGTTGAGTAATTGGTTATAAGGGAAATTACTTTAACTGGAATATGTAGAATCCAGCAATGCCATAATTTCCTTTATAAGAGGGATGTCATGAAGGAAGAAGCTTTAACTCAGTGTTGAGCAATGCCACTTTTTCCTTATGAATCTTTCATGTTAAGTGCTTACTCTACTTTATATAATGCTATTCTTTTGAATAATAGAGCAATGGCGTCACATGCAAGTATACATGCTTGGTAATGTAGCAAGTGATAAAGTAAAGGTCGAACCCACAAGGAAGTGTAAAGTATTTGAACTACTAATATTAGTTTTCTTTGTTTAAGAAAAGTATGAGCAAGGTAACAGAATTATGAGAATAATGAGCAAGAGCACACACAATTAACTAAAATAACTTAAAGCTAAAGAAGAGTTAAAAATATCAGAAAGAGTAGCGGATGAGCTAAATCCATTAGTATAGTTGTTGTTTAGAATGCCTTTATGATGTGAAGTGTCGTGCCTCAAAAGGTCAGAACGTGATCTAGTGGTGTATCTCTACAACATCAAAAACATGTATAACTAGGGCAAGGGAACAAATCTCTAAGTCTCACTTGTAACCCTAAAATACGTATGGTTTTAATTCTAAAAAAATTTTATGCTCTCAACTTCTTATCTCTAAGCAAGTTGAATTAAGTGAATATCTCTATCCTACTTTATTAACCACTTTTGTTATGAAATCCACTTGTTTATTGGATCTCTCTCAACAACAAGCTTTTACTTTTTTCCTAGTTGATCACTCTAAGAACCAAGTTTATAGCATAAAAACACATAACAAAATAAGACACTAGCCAACACATCATATTAACATAAAAACAACTTTTATACTAACTTCATTAGTCTCATCAAACAAAGGTTTAGCTCATAGTGAACTGAGTACAAACTACTGGAATGAAATTAATAGGAAACATCATCTTACAGAGTGTAGTAAAGAAATGCAACCTAATAATAACTTGGAGATCTCTTGCGTTGGATAAACAACAACAACTCTCTTCAGTCACGACAGTTCTCAGCAGGATGTACAGGTCTGGAAAAGAAAAGAATACTCTAATAATACTCTAATTCTTGAAAATGAAAATAACTTAAGAAGAAAAAATAAACTATTGTTGTGTGTGGAATCTCTCGTCTCTCCCTCTTCTTTTTTCAATGTACAAACTCTCTTTAAATAGTGATGAGTGGAAGTGGTTGTTGCTCCTCTCTTGGATCATGGGTCTCTTGATAAAATTAAGGTTAGGCGCAAATCAAATCCTCATGTGGACCAGCTGTTCCTCAACCCTTCTGTTGCAAGCAATCTGGTACAGATGTTTGTGGGAGACAAATCTACTTTTTGCAGGCGGCTGTAGCAGGTTGGTGGAGCACAGTAGACGGCTAGTGGTGCTGGTGTTCGGCGCTCTTTGCTGCGTGGTCCCCACCGTACTACCTTTTGTCCTCTAGCTTTCTTGATCTTATCCATTCCTTTTACTCCAATGATCTTCAAAATGTTGCCACGTGAGCCCTAGTTATTTTTGGCTTTTCATCATCAATCTCCAACTCTCTTGGTGAAATAGTTGATTAACCCATCAACTACTTTCTCTTCAAATGGCTCCTCATTCTGCTCCAGAATCTGTCAGCTGGGGTCATGCCTCTTCTCATCATCATCTACTTCCTTTTAGAGCATAAACACAAAGAAAATGTAAAAGCAGCACTTAAAGTGCTTAAAGCTTAAATCATGCTAAAACACCCTAAACTCATGCTACATAAGTGAAATCATGAACTAGAAATGTCACATAAAATGGGTTAAAGTAACACACTAAAATAGTTTTATCACTCCCCCAAACTTGAATGATCACCTGTCCTCAGGTGATGTGATAGTGAAAGACATAGGAAAGTGAAATTGGTTCTTAACAGCTTTAGTTAGGCTTAGCAGGGTAATGAGGCTTAAGAATTGGAAGGGTCAGGAAGTGGTACTGGTGCAAGTTGCTCAACTTTGCAATTGTCCCAAAGTTTTGTTAGCTCAAAGGGGAACTGACGTCTCCTATCACGACCCTACTCTTCTAGAAAACAAGCCACAATTTTCTCTTTTTGATCCCTCCATTTGTACTTTCTTGAGTGGGGTTTCTTCTCTTTTGGCCTCACTAGGGAATTCTGTCCTGATTCTCAAATGATATTTTTGACTGGCACACTTGGGACCACACTTCTCCACTTATTTATTTTTTTGTTCTTTTTCTTCTTTCTTCTCTTTTTTTTTGGCAAAATGTTTCATCATAGAATCATCTCATGCGAGTTCAACTGGATATTATGATGAACGCTTGTTGTTCCTCCAGTTTCAGGCACAGGAACTTCATTGGTGGTCTTTGCCACTTTTTGCACACTTTCGTGTGTCTTTGTGTGAAGTGTGTCCCTTATGTGATTGTCTCAATCATTATTTAAATCTTCTTGCTCTTCCCATTGTGATTCCTAAGATTTCAACCTTTCCCTTGATTTTCACAATTCAGTTTTCTTTTGGAAAAAAATTTCTGCCTGGTTTAGGAGACTAGTGCTGTCGTGACGAAGAACATCAGTCTCCTCTGTCAAACTCATTTGGTGAAATTCCTACACCTTGCTTTTCTAACACCTAACAACTTCATTCCCCTTTTTTATTCTTGAGCCCAGAAATTAAAAATTTAAGCTCCTGACTTAGTTGAATCCCAACATTCCCTAGTTCTTCCTTATTCTAAGTTATGATAAACACAAATTTAACAAAAGAATTATCACACCAAGTGCCACACACATATCATTAAAACAAACATAAAACATCAGGTCATCATGTTCTGGGAGCGTTACAGCATCCCCACAATAAAATTAAAAACATCTGGCTTAAAACACGGCCAACCAATCACAATATCCAAAACATTATCCATGAGTAGAAAATAGGACAATAGTCATAGACAGAAACGACAGCAAAAGATAGAAACAGTTAATTGCAGAGGGTTAGAATTGGTGAAAATAGGCTGAGTACTGATACCCTCCCCCAAACTTAGTGAGGACAACGTCCTTACTGTTTAGTGATGAGAGGTGGCAAGTCAGTGCTCGCCTATTTCACCTTACCACTTAGGTCCTTAGTCTGGAGCTCTTTCTTGGTGCCTGCAGGGTTTGTTTCTTCTTCTTTTTGGTCTCCTGCGCTCCCAGGTCTTTCTTTTCACTGCCCTCTCCAGCTGTGCCAGCAGTAACCTCCTTCCTAGCAGCTTTCGTTGGACATTTCTCCTTCTGTTGAGGTTGCTCTTCAATTTTCTCCCGCTGCTCCTCCGCAATAATGTTTTCCTTATTCACGGTAGGTTCCATGACAGGCAGGGGTTCTGGCTCAGCTATGTTCTTTTCAGTCTCCTCACTATCCGCCTTCTCATCTTCTTTGGCAACTTCTTCTTCTTCTGTCTCCGTGGAGGAGTAATATTTCCTCACTTTTCTGCTTCCTTGTCTTCATCTCCTCCTTCAGATTATACCATCTCTTCCACAGTATCTTCTTTCTCTTCACTGCTTCCTTCATCCTCATTAGCGGTCTCCTTGTTCATTTTCAATTCCTCAGCATCCTTGTCTACTTCTGACAACATAGTTTCCAAGACTTCATCTTTTTATGATCCTTCCTCCTCTTGATCTGATTTGTTCAAGTCAAATTTGTTGGCATTGGTTACAGGGCTGGCAGGTGGTGTCGTTACTGCAACCGTCTCCTTCTTTTTCCATTCAGCTTTCAACTTCTTTTTCTTTGGGCTTTCCTCCATTTCTGGAGGTGGAGACGAATATGCCTTCCTTAGTTTTTTCTTCTTTTTGACTTGGTTTTGGATGGTTTCCAGAGACACACCTTTGCAGGTCTCTTCAACATCCTTCTTTTTTGACTCCTTGTCTTTCTTCTTCTTTTTAGCCTTCTCCTTTTTTGTGAGTTTCTTTTCCTTCCCTTCATCAGCAGCAATAACTGGTTCAACAATCCCTAAAATATGATCTGGGAATTTTGGAGCCTCCAGCGCATTAGATGGGGCTTGCATGGCCCACATTTTTTCTAGCCATTGCGCCTTGGCCTTTTGGTAAGCCAAGTATGCTTGTTGATCTTTCTGCATCTGCCTTAAGATCTCCATTGCTAGGTCTGGTTGCTCCTCTGTTCCATATGAGTTTTGACTTGTTGTAGCTGCTTTCTTCCTTGATCCCTTGGGCCTCATGAGGGTCATAATCAGTGTCTTATCCAATGGTTATCGTGGGGAGCCAAAGTTGTCTGAGTCATACTCAGACACACCATGTCTCCAACACAAATTTGTAATCAAGCAAGAGAAATAGAGCACCCCCTCTTTCTTTTTGGAACAAACATGGATTTTCTGTACTATGATCTTCCCAACATTGACAGGCCTTAAACCAGTGATGCAGTCTAAAAGTACCAGACTCGCCCTAGAGACCGTCTCGTTATGAGCGGTCGGCTTGATTGAGTGCTTCAAGAACTGATACCATACTTTGACCTTTGGCCTGAGATCCATTCTCTTAACTGCTTTATCCACCCATTTGGCACCTGGGACGCACAAATATTCTAGATATGGATCATACTCGTCTTCTTGAGAACTTAGTACCAAGTTTTGGTACTCGTCTTGTACACCTTCCAGTTTGAAGTAGTAGTTGATGTTGGATTCAGTGTAGATGACTTTTGTTCCTCTGATGATGACCTCCAACCTCTTGTGTCCAGGATCAGTCAAATTAGCATAAAACTCCTTGACTAGGTTAGCATTGTACACACCAGGTTGCTTGCACAAATGTTCCCATTTCAAACTTGAGATTGTAGTGCCAATGTCCCCTGGTAGTCCCAGGTTTTCATCACTACTGTCCATTATGAATCCACGTTCAGCAAATACACTTATGTTACTAAAGTGTTCCATGAAACGCCTGTGTGCTTCCACGTTGACAAAAATCTCGTCTTCATTTTGACTTGATATGTCAATGGTAGGGGTGACATTCTTCTTTGCAGTTACTTTGTAACGGCGGCCAGTTTATGGGTCTCGTGCCGTTTTTCTTGAGTGAGAGAGGAAAAAGGGTGTGAGAAATTTTTAGGGTTACGGAGAAGGTGATGAAATGAAAGATGAAGAGGTTTTTGTTTGAAGGTTTGTGTGTAGGTAAAATTGGGGGGAAGTTGTAAAGATGTTTGGGAAAAGTTTTTAGAAAATAATAAAATAAAACGTTTCTTGAAAGGTGGAGAGAGAAATTTTCTGTTTTTGTGCTTCGTAGGGCAAGGGGTGGAATGGCTTAGGTCTGACAGCTGAAAAGATGTATTTTAGTGGGTTTGCGTGTTTAGGTAGCTGAAGTGTATGACGTGGCAGAGCTGGACATCATGACTCTGCTATCACCCAAAGCCCAAGACGCTTACTCCCTATGATGCGTTTCGTTTCTCTCTGTTCCTCTTTAAACACAACGTTTCATTTCTTTTTTGGTTTTCCAAAAGAAAAATAATCAACGCGAACTCAGTATTAATATTAATCTCATTGGACTTAGGAAAATTTTTTGATTCCTTCAATCTTTTCTACTATTCCACTCCATTGTTCTTGTGTCTATTGCTGGTATGTCACGTCTTGTCATGAGCTGACTCCACTAGAACACATCATGATCCTGTACAAAATAAAACAAAAGAAAAAAAATGCATAAAGCCGGGCTGCCTCCCAGTAGCGCTATTTTAAGGTCTTATCGCCTGACTAACACAAAAATCCATTAATGAATGAAATGGAGATAATCCCTTATGTTACTTGAGGGTTCTCCAAAATAAGCTTTGACCCTTTGGCCGTTAACCTTAAGTTTCTCTCCATTTTTCTCATTCAACAATTCCACAGCACCATGGGGGTAAATCTCCTCTAAGATAAAGGGTCCAAACCATCTTGATTTTAATTTTCCAGGGAATAGTTTCAGCCTTGAGTTAAAAAGTAAAACTTTTTGGCCTTTCACTAATTCCCTCTTCTGGCATTTCCTGTCATGCCACCTCTTGGTCTTCTCTTTGTACAATTCAGCATTCTCGTATGAGAACAACCTATGCTCATCTAACTCATTTAATTGGAGCATTCTAGCTTGGCCAGCATTTTGAGTATTAAAATTTAATTGCTTCACATCCCAAAATGCCTTATGCTCCAATTCGATAGGTAGATGACAAGCCTTCCCATAGACAAGTCTATATGGAGACATGTCTAAGGGAGTTTTATAGGCAGTCCTATATGCCCATAGTGCTTCGTCCAAGTGCTTGGACCAATCTTTTCTTGTGGGATTAACTACTTTTTCCAGAATTCTCTTGATTTCTCTATTGGAAAGCTCCACTTGTCCACTAGTTTGTGGATGATAAGCTGTAGCATCCTTGTGTTTGATCCCATATTTTGCCATTAAATTTTCAAAAAGTTTGTTACAAAAATGGGATCCCCCATCACTGATGATAGCCCTAGGCGTGCCATGTCTTGTCAAGATATTCTTGAGCAAGAACTTGGTCACAACCTTAACATCATTGGATGGTGTTGCTACTGCCTTAATCCACTTGGACACGTAGTCTACTACTACAAGGATGTAAAGATAGCCAAAAGAGGGAGGGAATGGTCCCATGAAATCAATTCCCCACACATCAAAAATTTCTACTTCAAGAATACTAGTGAGCGACATCTCTTGTCTCATGGACACATTTCCAACCCTTTGACATCTATCACACCTTTTTGTAAATTCATGAGCATCTTAAAAAATGGAAGGCCAGAAATAACCTGATTGCAGCACTTTTGCTGCAGTTATGACTCCACCAAAGTGTCCACCATAGGGGGCTTTATGCCAGGCTGATAAGATCTGTCGCGCCTCCTCATAGTCAACACATCTACTTAGTAACTGATCTGCACACTTCTTGTACAGATAAGGCTCATCCCAGAAGTAGTTCTTGACAGTGTGAAAGAACCTCTTTCTCTGTTGGGAGTTGAATTCTAGTGGCACAACTCTACTGACTAAGTAATTAACAATGTCAGCGTACCAGGGAGTCGTGCCATCAGTAATCATTAAACGTTTCTCATCCAGAAAACTCTCTTTGATGTCTCTATTGTTTTGAGATTGCACCTCTTCAGGAAGTCTTGAGAGATGATCAGCAACTGAGTTTTCTACTCCTTTCTTGTCTCTTATTTCCAGGTCAAACTCTTATAGAAGAAGCACCCATCGTATGAGATGTGGCTTTGCATCTTTTTTAGCAATCAAATACTTAATTGCTGCATGATCCGTATACACAATGACTTTAGTTCCTACCAAGTAAGGTTTGAACTTATCAAAAGCAAACACTACTGCCAGCAACTCCTTCTCCGTGGTTGTGTAATTGATTTGCGCTTCTATCAAAGTTTTGCTCGCATAGTAAATTGTGTGAAAGACTTTGCTATGCCTTTGGCCTAACACATCACCAATGGCAAAGTCACTGGCATCACACATTAACTCAAATGGTTTGGACCAATCTGGAGTTTTGACTACAGGTGCAGAAATAAGAGCCTTCTTCAAAAGATTGAAAGATTCAAGGCACTCTTCACTGAAGACAAAAGGCGTGTCATGTTGCAGCAACTGGCATAGGGGTTTAGTTATTTTTGAAAAATCTTTTATAAACCTCCTATAAAATCCACCATGCCCCAAGAAACTCCTAATGCCCTTGATGTTGACTGGTGGGGGTAGTTTTTCAATTACCTCCACTTTTGCTTGATCTACCTCTAATCCTTCTTTTGAAATTCTATGACCAAGAACAATTCCTTCTTTTACCATAAAATGGCATTTCTCCCAATTAATGACTAAGTTGTTCTCTTCACATCTGGCCAGTACCATCTCCAGATTATTTAGACAGTCATTAAATGACTCACCAAAAACTGAAAAATCATCCATGAACACTTCCATGGAATTCTCTATGATATCCGAGAAGATAGCCATCATGCAACATTGGAAAGTGGCTGGTGCATTGTACAATCCAAACGACATCCTTCTGAAGGCAAAGGTGCCATAGGGGCATGTGAATGTTGTTTTTTCTTGATCTTCTGGAGCTATTGCAATTTGGTTGTAGCCCGAATATCCATCTAAGAAGCAATAATACTCCTATCCAGCCAATCTATCCAGCATCTGATCAATGAAAGGCAAAGGAAAATGATCCTTCCTTGTTGCCTTGTTCAACTTCCTATAATCCATGCAGATTCTACAAACCAGAAACTGTTCTAGTGGGAATGAGCTCATTCTTTTCATTGGTAATGACTGTCATGCCTCCTTTCTTCGGTACGCACTAGATTGGACTTACCCACACACTATCAGAGATAGGGTAAATAATCTCTGCGTCCAGCCACTTGATAATCTCCTTTTTTACAACCTCCTTCATGATAGGGTTCAGCCTCCTTTGACTCTCAATGCAATTCTTAGCATTTTCTTCCAACAGAATTTTATGCATGCAAACTGTTGGGCTGATTCCCTTGATGTCAGAAATCTGCCAAGCAATTTCCTTCTTGTGTCTCTTCAGTAGTGTAATCAATTGATCCTTCTGCTCCTCTTGTAAGTTTGTGGCAATGATAACTGGTAGCTTTTGTCCTGCCTCTAGATATGCATACTGCAAGTGTTCCGACAGTTTTTTTAGCTCCAATTCAGGGGGCTCTTCTATGGAAGGTAGCTGCTGCTTGTGAGCAACAATGGTTGATTCAATCACTTCAACATTTTCTTCCTCTAGCTTTTACATAGGACCATAGATGATTCCATCTTTTAGTCCTTTATCTTCCACTTTTCCTAACTCAATTTTAGCACATCATTTGCCTTTAAAGGTTTCTATGAATTAAACCTTCCCAGCTAGATATCATAGAACACTCAGCCACCTCTTCTTCAGGGTATTGCAAGGCATTAAGTATGTTGAACACTACTTGCTGCCCATTCACACTCATAGTGAGTTCTCCTCTTTCAACATCAATTAAGGTTCTACCCGTTGCTAGGAATGGCCTTCCCAACAAAATGGGTGTCTCCTCATCAGCTTCAAAATCCATAATGATAAAATCAGCAGGGAAGACAAACTTGTCAACCCTTACCAGCACATCTTCAATCTTCCCTTGTGGGTAGCAAATACTCCTATCTTCCAGCTGCAAGGTGATGGTTGTAGGCCTAGCAGCACTTATCCCCAGCTTCTTGAATATGGATAAGGGCATGAGATTAATGCTGGCCCCTAAATCACATAATACCCTTCCACAAAAGGTGTTTCCAATGGTGCATGGAATAGTGAAACTTCCAGGATCCTTCAACTTGGGAGGGAGTCTGCCTTGAACCAATTGGCAACACTCTTGCGTAAGTGCAACCGTAGCAAACTCTCCTACCCTTTTTCGCTTAGTAAGTACATCCTTCATTAACTTTGAGCAGTTTGGAATTTTTTGAATGGCTTCAATCAATGGTATGTTGATGTGAAGCTGCTTCAAGATCTCCATGAACTTTGAAAATTGTTGTTCTTCTTTTGCCTTTTTCATTCTATGTGGAAAAGGGGGTGGTGGTCTTTCTTGCACAAACTTCTGCTTCTTGTTGGCTTCAGCAATGACTTCTTGAGTCTCTATAGGAATGCAATCTTCAGTGAGTATATCATCTTTGTGCTTCTGTTGTTTGGATGAAGACGGTTCTTCATCTTTGTCTTTTGCTCTAGGACTGTCGGGCTTAGACACAACAGTACTTGACTCTTTTCTCTTTGCAGTGGTTTCTTCAATTTCTTTTCCACTTCTGAGTTTAAGAGCTTGACAAGTTTCAACATTCTTCACTCCAGCTTGTGTATTGGGATTCTCAGTAGAGCTGGGAAGATTTCCCAAGTTTCTTTAACTTAGAGCTGTAGCAATTTGGCCCACTTAGTTCTCCAAGTTTTTGATGCTCACTCCTTGTGCTTGAAATTGATTCTTTGCTTCTTGAATGAAGGACTTGAGAACATTTTCTAAATGGTTGTTTCCCTGGTTGACCCCAGCATAAGTAGGGTTAGAAAAACTAGGTGGAACTTGTGGTGTAGTTGCTTGCGGTTTAGGTTAATTTTTATTGTTACTCCAAGAAAAATTAGGATGATTGCACCATCCTGGGTTGTAAGTGTTGCTGTAGGGGTTGTTGTATCTGCTGTTGTTGTTGGGATTGCCAACATAGTTAACTGAAACAGGATTGGCAGAACATTCTTCAAATAGATGTGGTCCTCCACAGTAAACATAGGCAACCTCAGAAGCGTCAGTAACCACCTTAACAGGGTCAGCTTTGGCACTTCAGGGTTCATCAGATTCTTTATCATTTGGTGGATCTGAGCCACTTGGGCAGCAAGAGCTGTAGTCTCAGTGACTTCATGAACTCCAGCAGGCTTCTTTTGAGTTGAACTTGAAGTGGCCCTTGTGACTGGCCATTGATAAGTGTTGGCGGTAATGCTCTCAATCAACTTGTAACCATCATCATAGGATTTATACAATAGAGCTCCACCACTGGATGCATCTAACATATTCCTTGAGGATGGAACTAATCCATTATAGAAAGTCTCAAGTTGTATGCAGATGGGAATCCCATGAAGTGGACATTGTCTCAACAGCTCCTTAAATCTTTCCCATGTGTCAAACAACGTTTCATCATCTCCTTGCCTAAAAGATGTGATTTCATTTCTCATTTTTGCATTTTTGGAAGGAGGAAAGTACTTGGCCAGAAACTTTTCTCCCAAGGCGTTCCATGTAGTAATGGAATTTGGTTCCAAAGAATTAAGCCAACTCTTGGCTCTATCCCTTAGAGAATATGGAAACAGCCTCAACCTAAAGGTATCCACTAGCACGTCAAGGATTTTGAAGTTATCAGCCACATCCAGAAATTATTTTAAGTGAAAATGAGGATCTTCATGAGGAGAGCCTGAATATTGACCAGCAGCTTGTAACATTTGGAACATCATAGGCTTGAACTCAAACTGTGGTGCTATGATGGTTGGCCTAGCAATGCCAGTAGTCATAGCATTAGGATCAAATACATCATATTCCCTGATGCTACGTGCTCGGTCATTGGCAATGCCAATAATGTATGGCTCTGCCATGGTTGCGCTTTGTAATGACTCGGCTGAAGAAGACGATGAACTTTCTTCATCTGTATCCTCCTCGTACAGTACTCCTTCAGGTTCAGCCACAGCTGAAGTTGAGGAATCTCCAGATGTTTGCTGAGCACGTAAAAATTTCCTTCGTGCTTTGAGAATTCTTTCAGGTTCAGGATATCCATTGTAAACTAGTTGTAACGACCTGCGCATACAATAGCTTTAGCCTGTCGAGACACCAAGTCACAGCAAACGTTAAAGGCTCAAATATAGTCTTAAACAAAATATTAAATATAGTTTTTCAAACTTTTTCACTTCCCCGGCAACGGCGCCAAAAACTTGCTTACTCTACTTTATATAATGCTTTTCTTTTGAATAATAGAGCAATGGCGTCACATGCAAGTATACATGCTTGGTAATGTAGCAAGTGATAAAGTAAAGGTCGAACCCACAAGGAAGTGTAAAGTATTTGAACTACTAATATTATTTTTCTTTGTTTAAGAAAAGTATGAGCAAGGTAACAGAATTATGAGAATAATGAGCAAGAGCACACACAATTAACTAAAATAACTTAAAGCTAAAGAGGAGTTAAAAATATCAGAAAGAGTAGCTGATGAGCTAAATCCAT
Organism: Lathyrus tuberosus; assembly: GCA_022829125.1. Taxonomy (NCBI): domain Eukaryota; kingdom Viridiplantae; phylum Streptophyta; class Magnoliopsida; order Fabales; family Fabaceae; genus Lathyrus; species Lathyrus tuberosus. Next base: position 4,689,792 of record JALAZF010000269.1, on the reverse strand, counting down.
TAGTATAGTTGTTGTTTAGAATGCCTTTATGATGTGAAGTGTCGTGCCTCAAAAGGTAAGAACGTGATCTAGTGGTGTATCTCTATTACATCAAAAACATGTATAACTAGGGCAAGGGAACAAATCTCTAAGTCTCACTTGTAACCCTAAAATACGTCTGGTTTTAATTCTGAAAAATCTTTATGGTCTCAACTTCTTATCTCTAAGCAAGTTGAATTAAGTGAATATCTCTATCCTACTTTATTAACCACTTTTGTTATGAAATCCACTTGTTTATTGGATCTCTCTCAACAACAAGCTTTTACTCTTTCCTTGTTGATCACTCCAAGAACCAAGTTTATAGCATAAAAACACATAACAAAATAAGACACTGCCCAACACATCATATTAACATAAAAACAACTTTTAGACTAACTTCATTAGTCTCATCAAACAAAGGTATAGCTCATAGTGAACTGAGTACAAACTACTGGAATGAAATTAATAGGAAACATCATCTTACAGAGTGTAGTAAAGAAACGCAACCTAATAATAACTTGGAGATCTCTTACGTTGGATAAACAGCAACAACTCTCTTCACTCACAATAGTTCTCAGCAGGACGTACAGGTCTGGAAAACAAAAGAATACTCTCTAATAATACTCTAATTCTTGAAAATGAAAATAACTTAAGAACAGAAAATAAACTATTGTTGTGTGTGGAATCTCTCGTCTCTCCCTCTTCTTTTTTCAATGCACAAGCTCTTTTTAAATAGTGATGAGTGGAAATGGTCGTTGCTCCTCTCTTGGATCATGGGTCTCTTGATAAAATTAAGGTTAGGCCCAAATCAAATCCTCATGTGGACCAGCTGTCCCTCAACCCTTCCTTTGCAAGAAATCTGGTACAGATGTTGGGGGGAGACAAATCTGCTTTTTGCAGGCGGCTGTAGCAGGCTGGTTAAGCAGAGCAGACGGCTAGTGGTGTTGGTGCTGGATGCTCTTTGCTGCGTGGTCCCTATCATACTGCCTTTTGTCCTCTAGCTTTCTTGATCTTATCCATTCCTTTTGCTCAAATGATCTTCAAAATGCTGCCACGTGAGCCCTAGTCATTCTTGGCTTTTCATCATCAATCTCCAACTCTCTTGGTGAAATAGTTGATTAACCCATCAACTGCTTTCTCTTCAAATAACTCCTCATTCTGCTCCAGAATCTGTCAGCTAGGGTTATGCCCCTTCTCATCATCATCTACTTCCTTTTAGAGCATAAACACAAAGAAAACGTAAAAGAAACACTTAAAGTGCTTAAAGCTTAAATCATGCTAAAACACCCTAAACTCATGCTACATAAGTGAAATCATGAACTAGAAATGTCACATAAAATGAGTTAAAGTAACACACTAAAATAGTGTTATCATTAAGAGAGGGACATTGGCTTGGATATATGGAATCCAGAGGCTTGCCACTTACAACAGTTAGATGAAAGATAAATTTTAACCAGGATAAGGGAAGGACTCTAGCTTGGATTTTGAATCAACAAGTGTGCCACTTACAACAATTATCTGGAAAAAGGTTTCTGATTGTTTGTTTTGATATGTGATGTATAGAGGAGGTATCTTCCTACAGAGAGGACTCATGGTCTCATCTGAGGGGATGATGGGTTTTGTGTGCCTTGATCAAAGCCCAAGGTTGAAGCTAAAGGAAAATGACTCTACTGGGGGGATTTTATCTGTCTTGTACAAAGCCCAAGATTGAGGCGAACTGAGGAAATTATTATATGAAGCCTAAGAGGAGGCTATCTCTTGCTGAGGATTTATGGAAATCCTGGAGCAGGTTTAAATTGTATTGGGGAATCCAAAGGAATTTACTCTAGCTGGGAATCAGTGAAGAGTTGAAGTATCATATGCCATGGGGCTCTGTTTCTGTTGGGATTTTGTTTAGGTCAATCTGACCTTGGTTGGGATTTTCAAAGTTAAAGTTAAGCCTTGTTGGAGGTCAGAGAAGTTTAAAGGTGAGTTTGAAGACCTTAGAGGTTTTTACTCTACTGGAGACTCGTGTATTGGTAAAATGATCAGGGTTTTTCCTATGTTTTTAGGAAACTTGAGGGTCTCTGTGTGAGATCCAAGAAGAGACTAGGATAATTAGACTTTCCAAGTCTATTTGAATGAAACCCAATAGGAGGATGGTGGTTTAAGGGATGAAGACCAATCCTTTGATGATTGGATGTGTAGCTTTTGACTTTCCTAGGGATAGAATTGGTAGAAATGACTACTTTCTATCGTATGCTTTTAGGAAGCCTTTTGGTCCTTGTACTAAGCCCAAGAGGAGGCTGGGGAACTTCTAAGAAGCCTGTGGGTCCTTGTACTAAGCCCAAGAGGAGCCTGGGGATACTTCTAGGAAGCCTGTGGGTCCAACCCTAGGAAGAGTTCAAGAAAGGTTTCAACGGGAATAAGTCCTTTCTTTGTTGAACAGTTCTAAGGTTTGAAGAAATTCAAAAGAGGTTTCACCGGGAATTAATCCTCTCTGGGGAAATGAATTTCTTGTATATGTATATTTCTAAGTTTTGACAGTCTTAAGAATAATTTCACCGGGAATAATGTCTTTCTCTGTTCCATATTGAATAAGCCCAAGAGGAGGCAGATTATATTAAGGGAATTTCCTATGAGGGAACTAGTTTTGACTATGTTAGAAGTGACCTCTGGTTTGACCTAAGTGTAGACCTAACTGTTGGGGAAACTCTAAACAGATATGCATAAGAATATATACAAATAAGTGAATTGACAGGTATATAAACAAATATGCATTGAATTGAAAAGATGTTGGGTCTTACACTCTGAGAAGAGGCCCAAGTGTATGGTGACTGATTGTACTGATTACAACTGTATGATTAGGGTTTTAAGAAATTGAAGAAAGTTTTGAGAAAACCTTTGAATTTGAGTTTGAATTAAAAACAAGTAGTTCAAAATAAAAGAAAGTTTGGGGCTTATAACTCAAAGAGAGGCCCAAGTGGTCTAAGAGCAGTTTCATCGGGAATAATGCTCCTCTTAGTACTAGTTAAAACAGACAGATGATTTTGAAAATAGAGGTATGGGGCTTACAACTCAAGGAGAGGTCCATGGAAGTTATTTATTATTTAAAACAAAGTTTTGTACAAAAATATTGGGGCTTATACTCAAGGAGAGGCCCAGATGACTTGTTTCGAAAACAGTGATCGCACCGCGATACCGAAAGATGTGGGACTTATACTACAGCAGAGGCCCAATATTTATTTCTGTACAAAGGGGTTAGGTCTTACACTCTACAAAGAGACCCAAGAATGTTTTTAAAGAAGAAAAATGGGGCTTATACTCAAGGAGAGGACCAGATGATTCTTTGACAAGCAACGATCGCGTCTCAATTTTGAAAACCACGGAGGAACTTATGCCATGACTGAGGCCCAAAAATTATTTATGTACAAAAGGAATGGGTCTTACACTCCACAAAGAGGCCCAAGATTATTTTTATACAAGAGATGGGGCTTTTAGCTCAAGGAGTTGCCCAGTTGAAAAAACAGCGATCGCACCGTTATTTTGAAAATCGCGACGGGATTTATAAAATGACTGAGGCCCAAAAATTTGTTTACAAAAGAGGTGGGTCTTACACTCTACAAAGAGGCCCAAAAGTGTTTTTAATGAAGTTTGAAAAATTAAAATTAAGGAAAAACCCTAATTTTAATTAAAAATAACACTTTTCAAAGAAAATTAAATAGAAAATGATATTAAATATCAAATATATTTAAAAAAAGTTGTGAATTTTGAACAATATTTTGAAAATTAATGTTATGTTTATATGAAAGTGTGAAATTCAGTTGAATTTGAAAAATCAAGAGGAAATTTTCATTAAAAAATGTATCAAAACAATTAAAATGAAATTCTTTACAAAAATTCCAAATATGTTAAATAAATAATATAATTTTGATTTTTTTGTAGAATAAAATATTTTAACATTTTTTTGAATTTTGAAAAAAAGAATCAATAAAAAATGATTAAAAATCAGAGAGAAATTAATTTTTGAAATCAATTAAAAAAATAACAAAATTCAAAAATTCAAAAAATTTGAAAAAGGCGCCAAGGTAACCTTCTTCTTCCTCGCGCGAACCTCAGTGGCCAGATTTGCAAAACCTCTCATATCTCTCTGATTACTTAATGGTTTTGACTTTTGTAAACATGAAAGTTGCTCGTTTTTGAACAAGGATTCCAATGGTACCAATTAATTGCATTTATATTAAGTGTGGAGAGAGAAATCAAGTGATGAACACTTGAACCCTAATTTCTACAAGAACACTTTGAAATCCTATACACGATAGCTACAAAGAAATTGATTGAGGGGAAACACTCTATACAAGTACATAAACATGTTTGTAACTTGAAAACACATTTATGATGCATGGATCATAGAGTTTGAGAGTGTCAGGCTTACCTCTACAAGAGGAAATTGAATCCTTAGTTGTAGGTGTTACAGAAGTGTTTTGATGATCTGGACAACTTCCTTGGACCTCAAGTAGTGTGTTGAGATGCTTCGAATTGATTGGAAACACGTGGAACTTGTTGTGGTACCTTAACTGCAAATAGGCCTAAGTTGGATTTTGAGCTTTGTGATTCTGAGGTTACAGATGATGGAGAAGTGTTTGGATAGCTTCTATATGATGTATATGATGTGTCTACACTCTTGGTTTTGATGGAATTGTTCTCTATTTGAAAATTTGAACCTTACTTACTAAAGAAGCAAATTCTGGTTCATGAGAAGGAAATGAGAGAAAACATGAGTGGAGATGTTTTGGGGTGGTTTGATCAGTCATACATGAACTCTATTTATAGTAGAGGGAGTTTGTTTTGCAAGGAATAGTGAATGGCAACTGATCATGGTGTGTAGCTTGCAGCCCTTGACTTGGATGTTCCAAAATGCCAAGTCAACTCTAGCTTGACTCCATTCAATTTCTGCAGGTTTGAACACTCACAGTTTGGACTCAATCTTGACTGGTTTGGATCGTTATGGCTTGGTTCATGACACCCCAATGCATTGCATTAATGTAACCTTGGCAAAATTGAATTTCAAAGTTCATGTTATGATGGTTTTGCACATGCCAAGTTGAATTCTCGACTCCTTGATCAAGAAACAAGTGAGTCATCAGAAGTTTTGTGTTTTTGGAAGATGACAAAATTGGCAAAATGGCCAGACTTGAGTGAAAAAATCGTGTGGCACAAGTAATGTATTCATGCTATTGTGTAAGCAGGGTGAAAATGCCATTTTGGGGAGCTTATAACTCCTTGCTCAAGTTGAATCATGGGAGGCCCTTGTACTTTTTAGAAACCCCCTATTTCATACTTTAACTTTGATGTTTAACTTTGGTCTTGAATCACTTGGATCATAATGAAAAATGGTCTCAAAGTTGGAGAAAATGCAAACAGATTATGTCCAAAAGTTCACTAAGTGTTTGAAAAATGTCCATTATCCATTTTTTGTGATTTTGATCAATCCATAACTCAAAATCCATGAGGATTTAGAATATGTTTTAGTTTACAATTTTGTAGTATGTAATGAGAGATTTCATTTGGCTTTGGATGGAAGAAAAAGGTTACTTGGATCACAAGTTATGGTCTTGCAAAGTTGGGTAAAAATCACTTTTTTTCATGACTTAGTGAAATTTCAAGTTTCTTAAGATTACGCCTTTTGCAAGTAACCTCACTTTTCTTGATTTTTATTGATGGATGATGATACAAACCATAAGTTAACATTGTTTTTGACTTGAAGAAGTCATGTTTGTCAAGAAATCTCAAAAGTCAAACATGGTTTTGGGCACAGTTGACTTTTTATCATATGAATTTCAAACTTTGTGATCCTTTATGAAATCAAGTCCTTGGGCTAAATCAAACCTAATGGATGGATTCCATAGGTTTTTTAGAGTGTCTTGAATCATTTCCCAAGGTTTGAGATCATGTCTTGGTCAAAAGTCAAAGATATGGTTGACTTTTTCTTAGAAACCCTAGTTTGTGGTCCAGATGAATTTGAATCTTTATATTGATCATGAACCAGGTTCTTTGTGTCAATTTGAACTTGTAAGAGGATCAATATAAGATATTTGAGGTCTTCAAAAGATTCATTGAGGTCTTGGCTCATGTCTTGTTCCAAAAGTCAACTTAGGGGTGAATTAGGTCAAGAAACCCTAATTCTTGATTTTTGATGAATGCATCCCCTGAGGCTACTTTGAACTTATGATTGGATCCATGAGGTTCCTTTGAGATTCTTGGATCATGTTTTGAAGTATTGGCTCATGCCCAGATGAAAATTTTCCTCTGGAGGCCTTGGTCGACCTAAAGCCTAATTTGGTGACACTAATGATCTTGAGGCTTGATCCACTTGAAATGTTGCACTCTTGTGCTTGATTCTTGATGTGGGAGACCTTTTGATCCATCATGGATGTTTGAGAGACTTGACAAGTTGAAGATTATGTCCATTCTTGATTGATCCTTTGTCTGAGTACTCTGAGAGGGTCCAAAACCTTAATTCCTGGTTGAGGTGAATGCTCAACAATCTTTGAGAGGATTGATGAAGCATGAAGGTACATCCATATTGTGGTGATGATTTTCACAATGATGGGAACTTTTGTGGTCAAAATTTAGGGTATGACAACATCATACAAAGATCTCCCTACAATAGAGTCTATCACTTCTTAAAAAGACATGGATAGTCTCAGCCTCCTCTTGGGCTTCATTTAAGTATACTGGGATAGTCTCATTATCATAGTCTCTCTTTGGACTTCACACCAAGACCCTCAGACTTCCTAAAAGCATAGGATAAAACCTGATCATTTTATCAATACACCAGTCTCCAACAGAGTTAAAAACCTCTAAGGTTTACAAACTCACCGCTAAACTCCTCAGACCCCCCACAAGGCTTAACTTTCACCTTGAAAAAACCAGCCAGAGTCAATTTACCACCAACGAATCCCCAACCGAATCAGAGCCTCATGGTATCTGGTACTTCAACTCTTACCTGATTCCCAGCAAGAGTAAATTCCTTTTGGATCCCCAAAAATAGTTTAGACCTTTTCTTGGATTTCAAGAATCCTTAGCAAAAGTCAGCCTCCTTTTAGGCTTCATATAAGGATTTTCCCCTGTCAGCCTCCTCTTAGACTTTATATAATGATTTTTCCCGACAGCCTTAATCTTGGGCTTTGTACACGACAGATAAAGCCCTCCCCAGAGGAGTCATTTTCTTTCAGCTTCAACCTCGGGCTTTGAACAAGGCACACAAAAATCAACATCCCCTCAGATGAGACCATAAGTTCTCTCTGTAGGAAGACACCCTTTCTATACATCACATATCAAAAACAAACAATCAAAAACCGTTTTCCAGATAATTGTTGTAAGTGGCACACTTGTTGATTCAAAATCCAAGCTGGAGTCCTTCCCTTATCCTGGCTGAAATTCATCTTTCATCTAACCGCTGTAAGTGGCAAGCCTCTGGATCCCATTCATCCAAGCCAATGTCCCTCTCTTAGCATGAAAGATTCATAAAGGAAAAAGTGGCATTGCTCTACACTGAGTTAAAGCTTCTTCCTTCATGACATCTTTCTTATAAAGGAAATTATGGCATTACTGGATCCCATAAATCCCAGTTAAAGTAATTTCACTTATAACCAATTACTCAACATTTTGTGATGAATATGTGAGATATCTCCCTTTAGAGATGACAAATTCTCTCTCAATCACCCTTGTAGCTTTAATCTTGGGATTTAAACAAGACACAAATACCCTTTTAGCTTCAATCTTGGGCTTTAAGCAAGACACAAATACTCTGTTAGCTTCAATCTTGGGCTTTGAACAAGACACCAAATATCTTTCCTCCCATAGAAATAGGAGGAACTACGATTGCTCAGATTTCCCAAATCTCTTTACGGGAATACGTAGGCATAAGATTGAGAAATCTTAGCGAGCACACAAATAAAAAATCTTAGGTCCATATACCTTCCCAAAAAACAATAGAAAACCCGAAAACAACAAAAACATTCTCTCAACACTCCCAAAAGAGAAAATTTCCCAATCCATAGCAGATAAACACAAGAAAGCATTTCAAAATAACAGAAATACATGCAAAAGAAGGTTCCTATAGATTACTATAGATACTCTGGGTGTTAATAGCTTCCCTTTGTATAACCAGACCCTGATCCCCGATCTCTTAGAATTTGTTAAAGAAAACACTTGCGTGCAAGGTTAGTTTAAGATATCTTCCCCTTCCTTTCAAGCTTCATAGGATAAATACAGAAATCAGAAAGTAGCACCACATCATGTGGTAGGTGGCCGCGTCACCAAAAAATCGACGGTTGCAGGTTGGACACCAATATTGTGGAACACCACATGCCATTGAAGCTAGAATGTCCACCAATCAAGCAAAAGTTGAAAAGGACTCACCCAGATATAGTAATCAAAATTAAAGAGGAAATGCATAAGCAGATTGACGCAAGTTTCCTTGCCATGTCAGAATACCCTCAGTGGTTGGCCAACATAGTGCCTGTTCCAAAAAAGGACGAAAAAGTTAGAATGTGTGTGGACTATTGAGACTTAAACAAAGCTAGTCCAAAACAGAAGATTGCCAGAAGGCCTTTGACAGTATCAAAGAATATATACTTGATCCTCCTATCCTAATTCCTCCAATGGAAGGAAGACCTTTGATCATATACTTAACTTGTATTGGAAGATACCATGGGCTGTATGCTTGGCCAGCAAGATGAAACTAAGAAAAAGGAGCACGTCATGTATTACTTATGTAAGAAATTCATAGATTGTAAATCTCGTTACACTGTACTTGAAAAAACTTGTTGTGCGTTGGTGTAACACCCCAAAATTTGCCCTCCTATTTATACTCAATAAATGGCTTATGCTTCACCTTTCATATACATTCAGGTCATGAATATTACACAAGCATCATTGGTCTTCCCAAGGCATGGTATCAAGGGTTCCTTCATCATTGATTGTGCAAAGCAAAGAGAATGGGATATACTAAAGAACTCAAGCCACAAAGACTCCTCAAGACTGAAGACATCTCATTTGGTTCACCATTTCATCAAGAGATTAAGATTGGCAAGAAACTTAAAGAGAATCACCTCCTCCTATCCCTTGATCCTCTAACTAGGGTTTTGTGCATATGAGCATCTGACAACTCCACTGAGCAAGTATCCTGGAGCTTTGATACCATCTCATCACCTACAACATCTTGGTTTAAGAGGATCTCCATTATCTCCAAAGGAATTAGGGTTTTGATCATAAGTCAACATCTCCTATCATCAAGTGCCTAAACTAGGGTTTTGCCTAAAATTAGTTTATTTCTAATTCTTTGGGAAAGAATTGATTCCAATGCTCTCTATGTGTTCTCAAGTATATAGAGGTGGATTATGGACCTGTAGCGAGCGATTTTGGACGCGGTTCTTAAGTGCTGGTCGCTCTCTGCGGTTTGAGCTTTAAACTACAGGTCGATTCATTTTTTCCCTATTGTGAGCTGATGAAGGAAGGGAAATAGATGTCTCCAATTAACCCTGCTTGCATACTGAGTTTAAACAGCGGTCTGTTAGGTTACGGATGCTATCAATGTGGGGGGGCCTTTGTACTGGTTATTTGTATTTTCGCCAATACTGTTTTCTTTCTTTTTATCTAGGCTGAAGGTTTCTGGCGGGGAACAAGGATTAGGATGTTAGGACTGATGTTTTTGAATTACTGCTTTTGATTGATGGAGATATGGGATTTTGGGTTTTTGTTTAGTGTGCTCGCTAAGATCTTTCTTTCAATCTTATGCCTACGTATTCCTGTTTACCGAAACAGGGAAATCAGAGCGTTCGTAGTTCCTCCTATTCTATGGGAGGAAATGGGAGTTTTTGGTGTCTTGTTCAAAGCCCAAGACGTGAAGCGAAAGGTGGTTTGTATCTTGTTCAAAGCCCAAGATGTGAAGCTAAAGGGTGTTGACTTTAGAGAGAATTTGTCATCTCTAAAGAGGGGGTTGTATGTCACAACTGTTTATAAAGGAGAATTACTTTAACCAGGATTTGTGAATCTGGCAATGCCATAATTTCCTTTATAGGGGGTTTTAACCTGAAGGATAAAACTTTAACTCAGTGTAGAGCAATGCCATCTTTCCTTAGGAATTGCTCATGCTAAAAGAGGGACTGTGGCGTGGATGTAGATGATCCAGAGGCTTGCCGCTTACAGCAATTAGATGAAGGGGAAGGAGTTGTTGATGTTTATGTACTGTGAACGAGGCACAACTTTGAGGCTAAAAGGCTGATTGGATCAACCAGTGGTTTTCTTATACAAAGCCTAAGAGGAGGCTAATATATGTCTCGTACAAAGCCCGAGAGAGAGGCTAAAAGGTTTTGACTCAACGAGGGAATCTTTTGGTATCTCGTATAAAGCCCGAGATGGGGGCTATTTGACTTAACAAGGGAGTTTTTTTGTATCTCGTATGAAGCCCGAGAGAGAGGCGAAATGGATGATTGACTCAACGAGGGAGTCTCTTATGTGTCTCGTACAAAGTGCGAGAGAGTGGCCAAACGTTGTCTCAGTTAAGTGACAGGTCCAGTATACTGATTTTGAAAGAGAAAATCAGTTCTTATATAAGCAACACTGTACTCAGGGATTTGATTCAAGGATCCGGGTTATTCCTGTTCTTTAAGGAAGCAGGAAATTTGAAGGGTATTGAGATTGTCCGAGTCTGCAGGTTTCCTTCCTATTTAACGAAGGGGTCACTTGAGAATGTCTTTGAGACTCAAGGAAGTTTAGACGGTCCGCGTCTAGAGTTTCATCTTTTGTACTATGCTTTGAGAAACAGTGGTAGACTCTATGAAAGGACTGTTCTATACAGAGGACTAAGTTATGTTCCTATACCTCTAGGAGGTCGTCGGGACAATTTGTACAAAGCCCAAGAGGAGGCTGGAAACTTTTAAGAAGCCGACGGGTCCTTGTACGATGCCCAAGAGGAGGCTATCATTCCCGGAGGAAGAGATCATTATACGAAGCCTAAGAGGAGGCTGTGAATACTTCTAAGAAGCCGTAGGGTCCTTGTACTAAGCCCAAGAGGAGGCGGGGTTGCTTTTAGGAAGCTTGTGGGTCCTTGTATGATGCCCAAGAGGAGGCCGATTGCTTTTAAGAAGCCGATGGGTCCCCAAACCCTGAGAATTTCAAGGCAATGCTATTCACCGAGAATAGATCAAAGTCAGGAAAGTCCGAGAATTTGGAAGAAACTCAAGAGATGCCATTCACGGAGAAAAGATCATCTCTGGGGAGTAGAGTCTCTTGACAAGTGCTTTTAAGAAGCCTGTGGGTCCCCAAACCCCGAGAAATTCAAGGCAATGCTATTCACCGAGAATAGATCAAAGTCAGGAAAGTCCGAGAATTTGGAAGAAACTCAAGAGATGCCATTCACGAAGAAAAGATCATCTCTGGGGAATAGAGTTTCTTTGACAACTTCTATGAGTGACAGTCTATGAAAGGGTTCACAGAGAATGCTGCCTTTCATATCTCCATATTGTTTAACCCCAAGAAGAGGGAAGACTGTGTCTGGTAATCCTATGGGGATCTAGTTTACACTATTTCTAAGAGTGATCGAAACGGCTTTACCAAGTGCTAGACGTAGTTGCCGGGGAAACTCTAAATATCTATACTATTATTACACAGTTGATATGAGTTTATGAAAGAAGACTTACAGCGAAACAGCCCCACAATACAGTTATATACATATGAAAGCGGTAAATGAAAGCGGGTAAACACTTACTCGGTTGTAGAGCTTCCGTGCTGTTTGGTTAGTTGTTCAACAAAGAAAGATTGAAAACAACAGTATATTCAAAATCAAAGGAGAAAGTGCTTTGAAAAAGATAGTTTTGGGGCTTACACCTCAAGGAGAGGCCCAGGGTTTTATCAGTGAGCACACTGTTTGAATTTGTACAGAGGGACTTATACAAGTGACTGAGGCCCAAAAATGGTTTTCTGTACAAAGGGATGGGTCTTACACTCTCTCAAGAGGCCCAAAAAGTTTAAAGAAAAAAGAGTGGGGCTTATAACACGAGGGTAGGCCCAATTTATTTTTCCGTTTAAAATGGCGATCGCGCCGAGGTTTTCTTTTAACGCAGAGGGACTTATACGATAAGTGAGGCCCAAAATGTTTTGGTTAAAAGGGGGTTGGGTCTTACACTCTATTAGAGGCCCAAAGTGTTTTTGAATGAGTCTTATAGCTCAAGGAGAGGCCCAAGGTTAATTTTCAAAAGGCGATGATCGTGCCGTTTATTTGAAAATGTACAGAGGGACTTATACAACGAATGAGGCCCAAAATATTTCTGTACAAGTGGGTTGGGTCTTACACTCTCTCAAGCGGCCCAAAATGATTTGAAAATGATTTATGAGGGTTGAATTAATCCAAAAACCCTAATTTGTTTTCAAAAATGTATTTAATTGAATAAAAATTCAATTAAAAATGATCAAAATTGTTTAACATATGAAAAACAAATTGTGATTTTGGATTAATGCTTCAAAAATTAAGTATTGACCTACAAAATAATTAGAAAGCATTAAAAGTTGCAAAATCAATGTAGAAAACATATTTAAAATGTCAAAAACAATTAAAATATTAATTCTTTGCAAAAATATCAATTATATGAAATAAATAATATTTTTGGGATTTTTTGATAAAATAAAATATTTTAACATTTTTGTGAATTATTAAAAAAAGAATCAACTCAAAATCATTAAAACTCAGAGAGAAATTAATTTTTGAATCAATTAAACAAAAATCACAAAATTCAAATATTTGAATTTATGAAAATGGCGCCAAGAACATGGACCAAGAACACGCGCGTGTTCTGCCTTGGCCAGATTTGCATTTTCTATCCAATCTCACTGAATACTTGATTATAACATGCAATCCACATATCATTATGCTCGTCTCAACCTCACGATCATGTCTATGTCCATTAATTTCATTTAAATTAAACATATAACAAGAAATCATGAAAAATCCTCAAGAACCCTAATTTCTGCATGAAGGCTAGGATTTTTGATACACGATTCAAACAATGCAATTAATTGAGGGAAAACATTCCATGCATGATTATGAACATATGGCCAAATTATTGTGCAGCAAAAATTGCGTGGATCATAGAGTTAGAAGAGCTCATGCTTACCACTTGCAGCTGGTGATTGTGATTTGTGTTGGAGGTGTTACAGCTAGGTTCCAATGATGTGGATAGCTTCCCTAGGTACCAAGTGATGCGTCTGAGTGCTTGGAATGGATTGAAATGGTTTGGAGTTGAAGATGGCACCTCAACTGCAAAACTGTCAAGAACTTGAGCAATTGGCTGGTGATTTTGTGAAATCAGTGTTCCAGATGTTATGTGAGTGTTTGGATCACTTCTATATGATGTATGTGAGGTGTGTGAGTGATTGGTTTGATTGGAAAAGCTCTCAAACTCAAAACCTGATAGCTACCTTGCTAAGAAAGGCATTTTTGCCAAGAGAAAGAGATTTTGAGGAAAGCATCTGTTAGATAGCTTTGGTGTACTCAAACTGATCATAATTGAGCTCTATTTATAGTAGAGCAAGTTTATTTTGCAAGGAATAATGAATGGCAACTGGTAAGTAGGTTTGGCCAATGTTGTCCAATGGAAATCCAAGTCTCCTCTAGCCATTGACTAGAGGTTAGGGCACAGAGCTTTGGTCCCCTTGGTCTTGGATAAGTCTTGAATGATTTCAGATGAGAATGGCTCAGTCCATACCACCTTGATGCTTCCATTGAATGCTTCAATCCAAATTTGGAGTCTTGTCCCTATTTTGGCCATTCTAGGTTCAACATGCTATTTCTTGTTCCATGGACTTTGGAGGCTTGGCTCAGTGATTGTCCCCTTTATATTCAATCCTCAGATGTGTCCAAGTGGATAGGAGCATTTGAATTTGGCTGATTTTGGCAAATCGAGCAAAAATGCAAATTCTGCCTTGCCTTGGCAGATTTCAACAAGGTAACTTGACAATGTCATAACTCATAGCCCAAATGGAATTTGGCAATGTTCTTGGCCATTTTGGAAAGCCCTTACATGATACAACAACTGTTTGAACATGTTTGGTTATGATCTCTTTTGAATCCAAGTGAAAAATCCCCCTACATTTGGCAAAAAGTGAAGGCAGATTCTGACTTAGTGAAAATTTCACTAAGTGTTGGAAAAAGTGACATTTTCACTTTTCAGCCATTTTGATCACTCCATAACTCAAAATCCTTAATGAATTGGACTTAGGTCTAGTTGAAGTTTTTGTAGAGGGTAATGAGGGCTACAAATACATCTTTGGATGAGAAAAAATGGCCTTGTGGTTTAGGAGTTATGATCCTTCAAAGTTTGTACCCTTGTCACTTTATTTTTAACTTAGAAAATTTTCTAAGTTTTTATGGTGACCCCTTTTACAAGTTATCCCACTTTTCTTGATTTTTCTTAATGAATGATGATTCAAATCATACATTAACATCATTTTAGGGTTAAAAATCCATTTTGGTGAAAAATCTCAAAAAGTCAAAGTTGACTTTTGTGCATAGTTGACTTTTCATCAGATGAATTCCAAACTGTGCAATTCTTCAGGAAATCATTTCCTTGACCTAAATCAAACTTGATGGACATGTTCCATGGGTGTCATAGGGTATATTGGGGCATGTCCTAGGGCTTGGGAGCATGTCCTGGTCAAAAGTCAAAGTTACAGTTGACTTTCCTCGCGAAACCCTAATTGTGGTGCAGATGAAATTGAGACGTGTTGCTCAAGCTTCTTGGATTAATCCATTGTTCCAAATGGATTAATATAGTTCATTAGAGACCCTCAAACCCTCTCTTGAGGTCTTGGCTCATGATTTGCCCTAAAAGTTAACTTAGGGGTGAATTAGGTCAAGAAACCCTAATTCCTGATTTTTGATGTATGCATCCCCTGAGGCAAAATTGAATTGATGATTGGGTCCATGAGGTTCCATGGAGTATATTAGGTTGTGTTTTGGATCATTGGCTTGTGCCCAGATGAAAAATTTCCATCTGGAGGCCCTGGTCGACAAAAACCCTAATTTGGTGACACTGTCGATCTTGAAGCTTGATCCACCTAGAAGGGAGCAATCTTGTGCTTAATCCTTGAAGTGGGAGTCCTATTGATCCATTGTGGATATTTGAGAGGTTAGACAAGTTGAAGATCATGTCATTCCTTGATTGATCCTTTGTCTAAGGCTCTAAGAGGGCTTAAAACCCTAATTTTGATTGTAGTGAATGCTCAACAACCCTTGAGGCATTTGATGAGGCATGATGGTTCATCCACATTGTGATGATGATTTGCACAATGATGGGAAATCTTAGTGGTCAAAATTTGGGGTATGACAGATGCCCCTATTTAATCTTCTTGGACCCGAAGGTGTGAATGACGAAGGTATTCGGGCATTCGGGGTGCAAGGGGATTAAATATCGGAATACCCGAAATTTTGATGGTGGTTATGAATGGTAGCTTACACATTCATATTCTTTTGCTAAGCAATGATGCTTAGAAAAGGTAAACTTCCCCCTCGATCCTGGTCTTCAGCCAAGGAACTGGTCTCAGTTGCTGATTTAAACTTCCCCTCGATCCTGGTTTCCTACCAAGGAACTGGTCTCAGTTTCTGTTGTAAACTCCCCCTCGATCCCGGTTTCCTACCAAGGAACTGGTCTTAGTTTCTGATTTAAACTTCCCCTCGATCCTGGTTTCCTACCAATGAGCTGGTCTCAGTTTCTTTTGAAATAAACTTCCCCTCGATCCTGGTTTCCTACCAAGGAACTGGTCTTAGTTTCTTTTGTCAATAAACTTTCTTGACAAGGAACGCTGTTAGTAGCGGTTTTCCTTCAAACTTCTCGACGAATTTTCCTGGGGAGATGCCATTTGAGTGGAAAAAGTTTTGATGTCAGACTTGCTGGAGAACCCAATCGTCTGAATTGTAGAGGTACACAAACTTCTCTGTTTGGAGACGCCATTTGTCGATTCTACTAGGGGAAAGCGAGTATCTTGAGAGACTGTTTCCACTTGGGATCTTACATCATACTTTTCTCGGGATCTTCCCAAAGAAATGCCATATGATGGGGTCCAATTTTGAGGTGTCGATGACCTTTTCATCAGCAATCTTTTTGGAGCGAAACTGGCATGCTACCGAAACTCTGATTACGAGGCTTTCTCCGTGGATTTTCCTTAATCCAGGAAAGCAAGGATATCATCTTCAATGGCGAAGAGTGATGCTGACTGAAGGTTCCTCTGGTCTTTCAGAGGTTCAAGTTATCAAAGTGGTCAAGGGCCAACTTCCTTCCAGAAATAAACTGGAGGCGAGGTTGTTCAAACGCAGCGTTTCCTGACGAGGCAAGAACTAACAACTCGATTGAGAGGACTCCTATCACTAAGGGATAAGACCGACTAGAGTGATAGCGATGCAATATGAAATGTGAATGCAAATCAATAATGCATGATGTATGTATGTATATGCTGACAAAACTGACGCGACACACAAACTAAAAGATGAACATGACTGGATACTCGGCCATCGCGGGGCGTGCAGAGATATCGCTGGTTCAAGATAGCAATTTCACCTTACTTAGGAGAGATAGTCCCTGCGGGGAATACCGTTGATCGGGCTTAGGAGATAAGAACTCGGCCGAAGATGTCAGATGGAATAGTTGCATCCGACGTTGTTGATCCTTCATTCAGGCGCACTGGCGTAGAAGAAGTACTTTGATTCTGCACTTTGAAGTTTGCTTAATTCTGGAGAAGCGATTGATGTTCTTTTGATGTTCAATAGTCAAAAGAAATTGCCATCTTTATTTTTAAAAGCAGAAAAAGTTTTACCAAGTAAATTCATTTTTGTTTTATTTCAAGAGTCGTTAGTCATGTTAACAACGTCGTTCTGTAAAGCTAAAACAAGTAAGAATTACAAACAAAAGCACAAAGGCTCAAATTTTATTGATAAGATGGAGATCAGCTAAACGCGTGATTCCAAAGAGTATATACAAAGTTTAAAAATGGTAATTTACAGGGAAAAGGGCTACGTTGAAACATAACGACCACTATCCTTCTACCAACTTTGAATTCGGGACATCCTGAGCTTCTGTCGAAGATGACCTTGACTGGAGTTTTCCTCTGATGGATGATGTAACTGCTGCTGCTGCTGAGGGACTTGCCTCTGTTGAACATAGTTACTTGCCATTATCCCTAATTTTTGCCTGGATTGTACTTTGATGTTTCCAATCCATCGGGATGGTTTTTTTTCATGTCTCTAACTTTTGCCTGGACCGCCCTTTCGGGTTTTCAATCCACCGAGACGTTTTTTTTTTAGTTTAGGCGAAGTATTTCTTGACTACATCAACATTCGTGGGGTATGCAAATTCCTCTCCGTCCATGGTTGCAAGTCTCAAGGCGCCTCCTGAGAAAGCTTTTGTGACCACATAAAGGCCATCATAATTCGGAGTCCACTTGCCCCGGGAATCAGCGAGAAAAGATTGTATCTTCTTGAGCACGAGGTCTCCTTTTCTGAAGACACGAGGTCAGACCTTTTTGTCGAACGCCCTCTTCATTCTCTGTTGATACAACTGACCGTGGCATAGTGTCGTGATTCGTTTCTCTTCGATAAGGTTTAATTCGTCGTGTCGGCTTTGACACCATTCAGCTTCGGTGAGCTTAGCTTCCATCAATACTCGGATTGATGGGATCTCTACTTCTATGGGGAGAACTGCCTCCATGCCATACACTAGAGAGAAAGGGGTAGCCCCTGTTGAAGTACGAACAGATGTGCGATAACCGTGAAGAGCAAAGGGTAGCATCTCGTGCCAGTGTTTGTAGGTTATAACCATCTTTTGAATGATCTTCTTGATGTTCTTGTTAGCCGCTTCTACCGCTCCGTTCATCTTGGGTCGGTAGGGAGATGAGTTATGGTGTTCAATCTTGAACTCTGCACACAACTCCGTCATCATCTTGTTGTTCAAGTTAGATCCATTATCAGTAATGATCTCGCTTGGAACACCATAACGGCAGATGATATTATTTTTGATAAATCAGACCACCACTTGTCGGGTTACATTGGTGAATGACGCTGCTTCGACCCACTTGGTGAAATAGTCAATGGCTACTAGAATGAACCGATGTCCGTTTGAAGCCTTAGGTTCAATCATGCCAATCATGTCGATTCCCCATATGGAAAATGGCCATGGGGAAGAGAGAACTTTGAGATGTGATGACGGTACATGAATTTTGTCGGAGTATATATGACACTTGTGACACCTCCTCATGTACTTGCAGCAGTCGGATTCCATGGTTAACCAGTAGTACCCTGCTCTCAGAATTTTTCTCGTCATTGTATGTCCGTTGGCATGAGTGCCAAAGGATCCTTCATGAATTTCTTTCATAAGCATGTCTGCTTCTGGCCTGTCGACGCATCGGAGCAAGACCATGTCAAAATTTCTCTTATAGAGAGTGTCACCTCTCAGGAAGAAGCTTCCAGCCAATCTTCTGAGGGTTTTCCTATCTTTTCTGAGTGCCCCAGATGGGTACTCTTGTTTCTGAAGGAAGCATTTGATATCGTGATACCAAGGTTTGTCATCTATGACTGCTTCAATCGTGAAGATGTAGGCGGGCCGTTCAAGGCGCATTATGTCGACCTTAGGTATGTCATTCCATTGTCCTACACTAATCATGGAAGAGATAGTGGCTAATGCATCAGCCATGTGATTCTCCTCACGAGGGATGTGATGAAACTCGATTCTGTTGAAGAAGGGTAACAACCTTCTTGCATAGTTTTTGTAAGGAATCAATCCTGATTGGTATGTGTTCCAATCTCCTTTTATCTGATTGATAACCAAGGCTGAATCACCGTATACGTCCAAATTTTTTATCCTTAAATCAATCGCTTCCTCGAGACCCATAATACAAGCTTCGTATTCGGCCTCGTTGTTCGTACACTTGAACGTAAGTCGAGTGGTGAAAGGAATGTACCCTGAGGGGTAACAATGATTGCCCCAATTCCATTTCCGTAGTGATTAACTGCTCCGTCAAAGATAAGTCCCCACTGGGAACCTGGTTCTGGCCCTTCACTGGGTAGCGGTTCATCGCAGTCTTTCATTTTTAAATACATGACATCTTCGTCTGGGAAGTCAAACCCGATTGATTCTTGATCGTCGATCGGTTGATGAGCCAAATGATCGGCTAAAATACTTCCCTTAACATCTTTTTGAGCGTGGTACTCTATGTCATATTCTGATAACAACACCTGCCAACGGGCAATTCTTCCCGTAAGAGCAGGTTTTTCGAAGACATACTTGATTGGATCCATTTCTGAGATCAACCAAGTAGTGTGACGAATCATGTACTGGCGAAGACGTTTGGCTGCCCAAGCCAAAGCGCAGCAAGTTTTCTCAAGCATCGTGTACCGAGTCTCGCAGTCGGTGAATTTCTTGCTCAAATAGTAGATAACAGACTCTTTTCTTTTTGTTTCGTCTTGTTGCCCAAGTACATATCTCATCGAGTCCTCTAAGACTGTGAGGTAAATGATCAGTGGTCTTCCTTCCACTGGAGGTGATAGAATCGACGGATTCAACAGATATTCCTTAATACTGTTGAAGGCGGTTTGGCAATCTTCTGACCAAACGCAATCCTGGTTCTTTTTCAGTAATTTGAAAATCGGCGCACATGTGGCGGTCATAAGGAATATGAATCTGGAGATGTAGTTCAAACATCCCAGGAATCCTCTGACTTGTTTTTCAGTTTTCGGCGAAGGCATTTCTTGAATGGCCTTGACCTTGTCAGGATCAACCTCAATTCCTTTCTGGCTGACGATGAACCCTAGTAGTTTCCCTGAACGGACACCGAATGTGCACTTGTTGGGATTCAAGCGGAGCTTGAACTTTCTTAAACGTTCGAACAATTTTGACAGATGTTCAACGTGCTCACTCTCTGTTTTTGATTTTGCAATCATATCATCGACATATACCTCGATTTCTTTGTGTATCATGTCATGAAACAGAGTAGTCATGGCCCTTTGATAGGTTGCCCCGGTGTTCTTCAAACAGAACGGCATTACCTTGTAACAAAAGGTACCCCATGGGGTAATGAACGAAGTTTTCTCCATGTCTTTCGGCGCCATTTTGATCTGGTTATAGCCCGAGAATCCATCCATGAAGGAGAAAATTTTGAACTTTGTTGTGCTGTCTACCAGCATGTCAATGTGTGGTAAAGGAAAGTCGTCCTTTGGACTTGCCTTGTTCAGATCTCGATAGTCGACACACATTCTAACCTTTCCGTCCTTCTTCAGAACAGGTACGATGTTGGCTAACCATTGAGGATATTCAGATGCAGTGAGGAAACCCGCGTCGATCTGTTTCTGTACCTCCTCTTTGATTTTGATGGCCATGTCCGGATGGGTTCGTCTCAACCTTTGCTTTACTGGAGGACATTCCAATCTTAACGGTAAGTGATGTTCCACGATGCTGGTATCCAACCCTGGCATATCCTGATAGGACCAAGCGAACACATCGGGGAATTCTTTTAGAAGCTTTATCAAACCCTCTCTGGTAGTTGGACTGAGCAGTGCCCCAATCCTGATTTCTTTTCTCTCTTGCTCTGAACCCAAGTTTACCGTTTCCAACGGCTCTTTGTGAGGTTCAATGGACCTTTCCTCTTGTCTGAGTAGTCGAGTGATCTCTTCTGGAATTTTATCGTCATCTTCTTTTTCAGCCCCAAATACCGGGAACTCAAAGTCGGGAGAAGGCATTGGATCGTATGTTTCGACGGGGTTTAAAACAAGCAATCTGCATGACGTGATGATTCGTGTTTAGAAGAGATAGAGAAAATGCAAGTGTGTGCAGTGTATTTATTTTACTGCTTGTTTTTATTTTTAAATGTTTTTTAGGATTACCATTTTCTGAAAAAGCAAAAAGAGAAAACAACAATAAATGCGGAAATTACAGAACGACATTATTTTATTAATGAACAAGTCGATCCTTGAAACTACAGCCCTATAAAATAAAACTCTGTCGCTTTGGGCAAAACGAAGAGGGAAAATTTACAGAAAACGAACCCTATCAAAACATCCGTTTCACCTGGGCAGGGTGAAAGGTTAAAGATGGCAATTACTTTGACTGATGAACGACCTTCGGAACCTTGATGGCAACCCATTGGCGGCGAACTCCTCGGTGAATCACAAAGTCTGGAACCTTCTTTGATTTGTCTCCAGAAATGACGCTGATTTCTGGTGGAGCGGGATCATTGGAATCTGTCTCCCAGGCAGAATTGTCGTAGGAGAATTCCTCTGTCGCATTTTGCATAGCATTTGTACTTTCAGGTACATCTTCCCATCCAGTTGGCTGGATATCTTCGAACCTGATACGAGAGCTTTCGGGAGCGGTGTACTTGACCATATAGTCGTATTTTCCACTTGGTTCTCCCAGAGTGTCCCAAACTTCTTTGGAACTGGAGGAGTCATCTCTCTCAATGACATTGACCTCAGGAAAAGCATAGTTGATGAACTCAAGTCCTGCAAATGTTGCGAATTCATCTTCACGTTGAGTAGTTTCTGAGTGACCTGAGTGTTGATCTCATGACATGGTGGGGACACAGGTATTCTGTTCAATGACGGTCAGTTGATTTTCATTGTTCGGCTGACCCTCTTGCCCCAAGTTTCCTGGGTAAGGCTGCCATATTGGCAGACTATCCATTGGGCCATAGTAATTGTAGTCAAAGTTGTCTTTCATAGGAGTGTCCTCCTCTAATGAATTTGGCGGAGCATGACATCCTTCCGGATCACAATCTCCATATGTCATTTTGACATCTGACCATGGTATAAATCTCGGACTCTGTGCGGGAAAGCAAAATGGCGTAGGCACCTCTTCCTGAGACATATAACCATCCTTGTTAAGGTAGGACTTCCATTCTTCATCTGTGTCAAAGGGATCTTCCTCATTGATAGCATGTACTGCTTGAGACACTGGGTGAAGGAAACCTCCACTGTGGAAGAAGTTTTGAAGGGGATGAAGACTTTCATCGTTAGCAGCTGTTTGGGTACAGGTTGCAGAAAAACCAAGACCCTTCTTTGTTTTATTGTCAGTAGGAATGACAAGCTATCCCCATCCTGTTGTATCGGTACTCTCGACCGCTTTGATAGCATCTTTGTATGAGGAAATCGAAGTTCCTCCTTGGGATTGATTGTCCTTGCTCACCGACAATGCTTAGAACTGAGTTCCAATAACCTCCTCGGGTTCTATACCAGTAGATGATGACAAGTTACTCACAAGCAAGGCTTGTTCCCCACAAACCGTGACAAGTTGATCGTTCTTGACGAACTTTAGCTTTTGGTGGAGGGTCGAAGTGACCGCTCCAGCCTGATGTATCCAAGGTCTTCCTAATAAACAACTGTATGTTGCCCGGATGTCCATGACCTGGAAAGTGACTTGCAAAGTGTGAGGACCGATAGTTATGGGAAGATCAACTTCGCCGATAACTGTTTTTCTGGATCCGTCGGATGCTTTGACGACAACCTCGTTGACTCTCATTGGAGGGCCTTTGAATGATAATTGCATCAAAGTGGACTTCAGCATAACATTCAGGGCTGACCCTGTGTCTACCAGTACGCTGGCTAAAGCATCATCCTGGCAGTTGACTGTAATGTTGAGTGCCATGTTATGACGGCGACCCTCTTCGGGTAATTCCTCATCACTAAATCCCAAATTGTTGCGGGAAGTGATGTTAGAGACAATGCTATCGAACTGTCTGATTGTTACATCCTGCTCCATAAAGGCTTTCTCCAAGACTTTCTGTAGAGCCTCCCTATGGGCTTCTGAACTGAGTAACAGTGATAACACCGAGATCTTAGAAGGTGTCTGTAACAGTTGATCAACAATGTTGTATTCACTCCTTTGGATGAGCTTCAACATCTCATCATCATTTTTCGAAAGGTCGGGATTACTGGATTGACCGACTGATAGATCGGGAGCTTCTGTCTGAAGTTCCTTTTCCTTGTTAACTTCCCCAACCCCTCGGTTGAAGATTCTACCACTCCGTGTTACTCGACTGATGTTTGCAATATTCACAACGGAGGCTAGTGGAATTTCCTTTCCATTTTCAATTATTGTTGCACCGTATTTGTAAGGGAACGCCTTAGCTGATTCATATGGTAGCGGTCCTGGTAGATAGATGACTACAGGAGCCTTCTGATTTTTCTGACCATCGTAAGCAATCTCAATTCGTTCCCGGTTGAGAACCTTAGACTCGTCAAGTAGAGGGATGATGGCAAAAACATCCCTGGTATGGTGATGACCAGAGATTGTGACAACATCCTCGACTTGATTGGCAAGGTAGTTCGGCATCCAGTTGATGGGTCCAGAACCCGGATATGGACGAATTTCTCCACGATCCACCTGACCCTGAAGAGCTGCTCTCACAAGGTAACACCCTTGGTTACTTTCCGAACAGATGCTACAACTGTCATAGTTGTGTGGTGGCACCTGGCCACGCCCGCTTTGAATACAATGTAACCTTACTAGGTTAGCTTCCACTGATCGGACATCCTGACTTTGACGCCGGGTAGGATTCCTGTTACTGATACTAATCTGCTGAGTATCTTCATCCATATAAATTGGCATCCACCAGTGATTTAACAAGTGCTGAAGTGCCTCCTGGACAAGGGTACAACCTCGATCGTTTTAGCAACCTGCTTTACAACTTTGATAGTCGTGTGATATTAAGAATCCGAGTCGGACCTGCTCAGCATGTAACTCTACCAGGTTGGTATTCATCACGCGAATATCGAAGATTTGAACCATGTTGATCTGATAAGGGTTCCTATCATGGTAGTCTTGGATCCATCCAAGATCCATCTGACGCTGGAGGGCCTCTTGTATGAAAGAGCATCCCTGTTTGTTTACCGAGCAAGTCAGACAGGAACTGTAATCGTGCCGCGGCAGATTATAATACTGGCTTTGCCTTGAGTGCATTGCCACCAGATTGACATTCATCGCACGGATGTCGTGGTTTTGAATGACGTTGGAATTCGTGTAGACCATGTTAACTCCACGAACTCGGTGCTCTTGGATCCATCCGAGAACCATTTGTTCCTATAGAGCTGATTGCACCACAGAACATCCTTGATTGTCTTTAGAGCAGATATCACACTGATGATAATTATGAGGTGGCACATGGCCATATCCACAATGTCTACAATGCATCTTGACCAAATTGGTTTTCAACAAGAGTACATCGTGAATTTGATAGACATTGTTAAATTCTCCTTCTATCAAATTGACTCCGGCCTTCTAATGTTGAGGCAGCGGGTTCGTGAGAACATTAGGATTCGTATCCTTGAAGGATAAGACCCCGCTCCTAATAAGCTTTTGTACGTCGGACTTGAAATTGAGGCAAGTCTCTATGTTATGCCCCGAACCTCCTTGATGATAAGGGCATGTTTGATCCAACTTAAACCAAAAAGGCGGGTTTTCCGGTACTGTAAGAGGAGACTTAGTCTGGATGTGCCCCTTAGCCAGTAGTAACGGAAACAGTTCTGCATACGTTACGGGTATAGGATCAAATCCGGGTGGCCGTGTTGTACGGTTGTTGTTATATGGAGGACGAACCTGCTGAAGAGGTTGTTGTGTCCTTTGTTGATCAGGCTGGCTCTGCGCAACCTGAGATTGATACGTAGGAATAGACGCAGGGTTGATAGCAGGAGTCACAGCTGCTACCGATTGATAACGTCGCCTTTGCTTTCCGAGAGAGATATTCCCAATATCTTGCTCTTTTTTCTTAGGGAGAGCACTACCGTATTTTTTAGTACCGCTCGTCGATCCAGTGTCTTTTACCAAACATTCTTCTCGGACGGCTTCCTCAAGACGTACGCCCATGCCGACCATTTCGGTGAAATCACTGGGCGCATTGGCAACCATTCGGTCATAGTAAAATGAGCTTAAGGTCTTTAAGAAGATCTTTGTCATCTCTTTTTCCTCAAGAGGTGGACAAATTTGAGCGGCAATTTCAAGCCACCTTTGAGCATACTCCTTAAAGGTTTCCTTGTCCTTTTGCGACATTGACCTGAGTTGATCTCTGTCGGGTGCCATGTCCAAATTGTATTTGTATTGTTGGACGAAGGCAGTACCAAGATCTCTGAATGTGCTGATCGTAGTATGGTTTAAACCCATGTACCATTTTAACGCGGCACCGGTAAAACTATCCTGAAAGTAGTGAATCAGTAGGTCCTGATTCTCCGTCTGAGCTGACATCCGCCGAGCGTACATCACCAGATGGCTTTGAGGGCAAGAGTTACCCTTGTACTTTTCAAAGTCGGGCACTTAGAACTTGTGCGGGACTTTCACATTGGGGACCAAGTAGAGGTCTGCGGCGTCCTTTCCAAATAGATCCTGACCGCGAATGGCTTGCAGCTCCTTCTGCATTTCCAAGAATTGCTCCTGGAATTCCTCCATTTTGTCAAACATAGTTTCCTTCTTACCAACAGGTATCGGTGGAATCTGTCCTTCCGGGACAGTGTACACCACAGGGGGTGGTACCGTGACTACGGTAGTGAGTCTTGGAGTTTCCCGAAGTTTGTAACCTTCAGGAGTCTTCAGTATGCCCCTGGCATCTTCGCTTTCCTGAAGTTTGTAACCTTCAGGCCCAGCGGCTTCTGTTGCGATTCCCTGATCTTCATTGATCGGCGGAACATATCCTTCCGGGATATAGTTAACAGGCATGCCCCAAGGACGATCTTTCGGTATTTGATACCTAGGATCATACTTCTCCACTATGGGCATTGAGGTGATCTCTGAGATCACAGTTCTTTGTAGCTGAGCTTCTGCCATGGCTTGCATGTCGTTACGAAGCTTTCTCATATCCTCTCTTAGAGCGTTGATTTCTTCCTTCAACTCTCTATTTTCTTCCTCAAGATCATCCATCCTTTTCTGACGATTGGCCCGAGTATTATACGAATGAGACAGTTTGACTCTAGAACCGAGACACAAACGTGAGATTCGTAGGTAAGAAGAATACGCGATGTGAGAATGATGAATGCAATGATTATATTAATTGTTTAAGGTTTAATCAAAATAAACTTCGACAATTAGATTGCAAATATCAAACAGTGGGGAAATCCCTTTTTTATTGAATTCAAAGGATTACAGAAATGGAAATACAGTAGATTACAAGGTGCAGAAACAGAAACCTAAGCTAATGGATCCCGAGTCCTCTCTGAGGAGAAATCAGGTGCTGATTCTTGTATCTACCTTTTCTTTGACCGGGGCTCTTGGGCCGTTGTTGGGTTGTCATTCCTTTGCCAAGTGAAAGGAGCGAGCAAATTCCTTTGGTCATCCTGATTATCTACAGCATGTTGCTCTAAAATTTCAATCAGAGCATCTTTTTCTTTCAGTAATTGTTGTATTTTGATGCATTCTAAGTTGAGGGTGCGGTACTTGTTCTTCCAAGACCTTCTATCCCGTTGAACTTTGTTGAGAGTAACCTGAAGCTTTTCAGTTTCTGTCATGAAGTACATGATAGATTCCCTCGGCGGAAGAATTCCGTAACGAGGATAAGGCATTTTTAGCTTGAGAGCTCTAGTTTGTACCCAATGGAGATAAGGCTCCACCGAGACACAATCCGGTTTTCCTAGAGACTCTCGTCCTTTCTTATGAACATGCTTCCAAGCGTGCACTATTTCCATCTTTAGTGCTCTGTCGTTTTCTCCTTCCTTTAAGAAAAGACCTTCCAGATGAACACCCAGTGGGATGTGTCTCATCGGGTATCCAAATTTACGAAGAACCAATACCGAATGGTAGTTGATTCCTCCCTTAGTTCCTATGAGGGGTACGTTGGGGAAGTTTCCACAACGATCAATGATCCTGATTCCATCATAAATCCTATTACACCAATCTATTTCAGAGTTGGTAAGAGACATGATCTTCTGCGACCAACGTAAGGCACTCTTACAATCCCAAAAAGCAACAGACTTGGGCAAGTGAGAGATAAATCATTTGTAAAGCAGAGGTACACAGCATGTGATCTCCCCTCCGCTGTACAAATTTCCCAAGTGTACAGAATGATACGCATCTGCGAGCAAAGTCGGCACAGGATTTCCAATGAGAAAAACCTTAATAGAGTTAATATCGACGAAGTTATTGATGTTAGGAAACAAAAATAACCCGTAGGTGAGCAAGACAAAGATGCTTTCAAAAGCAGTCACGTTTCCTATACTGGCAAAATACAGGGCTTTCTTTGTCAAGAACTGGGCTGGCAAACCTTGGACGCCAACCTTAGTGGTTAGGTGAGTCCTGACCTCAGACTCGTCCAAATGAATTGCTCTCGCAATGGTCTGATTCTTTGGAATATCTTCCAGTCCAGAAAATGGAGCTCGATCTGTAATGTGTAGATCAATTAAGTGAGAATACTCCTTCAGCGTTGGTGCGAGCTGGTAATCCGGGAATGTGAAACAGTGATAAACCGGATCATAGAACTGAATGAGCGCATCCATGATTCCCTCAATCACATGGACTCTTAACAGTGGTAGCAAACCTCTGTGCTTGGATCTGAAAGCCTCTGGGTTAGTGATCATCCTCGCTAACCTTCTCAAATCCTCTAGTTTTGGAACCTTGAAGGTATACTGGTGAGTTCTCCTTCTACCGAAATCCATTAGTGCAATCCTTTTCTCTGATATTTGCAATCAGTCTTAGTTTATTTTGAAAAAACAGAGAGACTAGAAGAGAATATTTTTTAAATGTTTTAATGTTTTTTAGATGAATGCATGAATGCAGCACACAAAAACATAGGAAAAACATTGGTCAAAGGGTCGTTGTCATGAAGTCAAGGCTCTACCCATCCCCAAAGGTTTATACTAGGGTGATTTTTATACCTGTACTCATTATCATCAGCTCCTCCCAGGAAAGCAAAACAACAAGCGGATCGCCAGCGAGTTGTAGAGCAATCTTAGAGTAAGTGCCATTCACCGAGAATAGATCACCAGCCTCAAATGAGGGTAGTATCGCGTAACAACTATTTCCGATAGTTTCCGCACTACGAAAGGGTTTGGCTCCCCAGCTTCTCAGACTTAACAACCGGCCCATTGTCTAGGTGAGAGAATGGATTGCATTGGTCAGCCTCCACTGAGGTTGATGGTCGACCCCATCGCCATCACTTATCTTAAGTGTATACTCAATCTTTCCACATACGGCATCACCCACATTCCCATTAGCAGAAAAATAAACATGTATAGCAATTAGGAAAAGCAGTATATATATTTGTCCTAAACATCCTAGACCTTTAAAGCTACGAATCCTAAGTTCCTGACAGAAAATGGGTTCCCCGGCGGAAGCCCCAATCTGTGGTATTCACACAAGAGGTGAAAAGGTAGTCCGTGCCTAGATCTAACTTTGATAGGCCCCACGGTGGGCGCCATTTTTTCTGTAGCGAGCGATTTTGGACGCGGTTCTTAAGTGCTGGTCGCTCTCTACGGTTTGAGCTTTAAACTACAGGTCGATTCATTTTTTATCCTATTGTGAGCTGATAAAGGAAGGGAAATAGATGTCTCCAATTAACCCTGCTTGTATACTGAGTTTAAACAGCGGTCTGTTAGGTTACGGATGCTATCAATGTGGGGGGGCCTTTGTACTGGTTATTTGTATTTTCGCCAATACTGTTTTCTTTCTTTTTATCTAGGCTGAAGGTTTCTGGCGGGGAACAAGGATTAGGATGTTAGGACTGATGTTTTTGAATTACTGCTTTTGATTGATGGAGATATGGGATTTTGGGTTTTTGTTTAGTGTGCTCGCTAAGATCTTTCTTTCAATCTTATGCCTACGTATTCCCGTTTACCGAAACAGGGAAATCAGAGCGTTCGTAGTTCCTCATATTCTATGGGAGGAAATGGGTGTTTTTGGTGTCTTGTTCAAAGCCCAAGACGTGAAGCGAAAGGTGGTTTGTATCTTGTTCAAAGCCCAAGATGTGAAGCTGAAGGGTGTTGACTTTAGAGAGAATTTGTCATCTCTAAAGAGGGGGTTGTATGTCACAACTGTTTATAAAGGAGAATTACTTTAACTAGGATTTGTGAATCTTCCAATCCCATAATTTCCTTTATAGGGGGTTTTAACCTGAAGGAGAAAACTTTAACTGAGTGTAGAGCAATGCCATCTTTCCTTAGGAATTGCTCATGCTAAAAGAGGGATAGTGGCGTGGATGTAGATGATCCAGAGGCTTGCCGCTTACAGCAATTAGATGAAGGGGAAGGAGTTGTTGATGTTTGTGTACTGTGAACGAGGCACATCTTTGAGGCTAAAAGGTTGTTTGGATCAACCAGTGGTTTTCTTATACAAAGCCTAAGAGGAGGCTAATATGTGTCTCGTACAAAGCCCGAGAGAGAGGCTAAAAGGTTTTGACTCAACGAGGGAATCTTTTGGTATCTCGTATAAAGCCCGAGATGGGGGCTATTTGACTTAACAAGGGAGCTTTTTTGTATCTCGTATGAAGCCCGAGAGAGAGGCGAAAGGGGTGATTGACTCAATGAGGGTGTCTCTTATGTGTCTCGTACAAAGCCCGAGAGAGAGGCCAAACGTTGTCTCAGTTAAGTGACAGGTCCAGTATACTGATTTTGAAAGAGAAAATCAGTTCTTATATGAGCAACACTGTACTCAGGGATTTGATTCAAGGATTCGGGTTATTCCTGTTCTTTAAGGAAGTAGGAAATCCGAAGGGTATTGAAACTGTCCGAGTCTGCAGGTTTCCTTCCTATTTAACGAAGGGGTCACTTGAGAATGTCTTTGAGACTCAAGGAAGTTTAGACGGTCCACATCTAGAGTTTCATCTTTTGTACTATGCTTTGAGAAACAGTAGTGGACTCTATGAAAGGACTGTTCTATACAGAGGACTAAGTTCTGTTCCTATACCTCTAGGAGGTCGTCGGGACAGTTTGTACGAAGCCCAAGAGGAGGCTGGAAACTTTTAAGAAGCCGACGGGTCCTTGTACGATGCCCAAGAGGAGGCTATCATTCCCGGAGGAAGAGATCATTATACGAAGCCTAAGAGGAGGCTGTGAATACTTCTAAGAAGCCGTAGGGTGCTTGTACTAAGCCCAAGAAGAGGCATGGTTGCTTTTAGGAAGCCTGTAGGTCCTTGTATGATGTCCAAGAGGAGGCCGATTGCTTTTAAGAAGCCAATGGGTCCCCAAATCCTGAGAATTTCAAGGCAATGCTATTCACCGAGAATAGATCAAAGTCAGGAAAGTCCGAGAATTTGGAAGAAACTCAAGAGATGCCATTCACGGAGAAAAGATCATCTCTGGGGAGTAGAGTCTCTTGACAAGTGCTTTTAAGAAGCCTGTGGGTCCCCAAACCCCGAGAAATTCAAGGCAATGCTATTCACCGAGAATAGATCAAAGTTAGGAAAGTCCGAGAATTTGGAAGAAACTCAAGAGATGCCATTCACGGAGAAAAGATCATCTCTGGGGAATAGAGTTTCTTTGACAACTTCTATGAGTGACAGTCTATGAAAGGATTCACAGAGAATGCTACCTTTCATATCTCCATATTGATTAACCCCAATAGGAGGGAAGACTGTGTCTGGTAATCCTATGGGAATCTAGTTTAGACTATTTCTAAGAGTGATCGAAACGGCTTTACCTAGTGCTAGACGTAGTTGCCGGGGAAACTCTAAATATATATACTATTATTACACAGTTGATATGAGTTTATGAAAGAAGACTTACAGCGAAACATCCCCACAATACAGTTATATACATATGAAAGCGGTAAATGAAAGCGGGTAAACACTTACTCGGTTGTAGAGCTTCCATGCTGTTTGGTTAGTTGTTCAACAAAGAAAGATTGAAAACAATAGTATATTCAAAATCAAAGGAGAAAGTGCTTTGAAAAAGAAAGTTTTGGGGCTTACAGCTCAAGGAGAGGCCCAGGGTTTTATCAGTGAGCGCACTGTTTGAATTTTTACAGAGGGACTTATACAAGTGACTGAGGCCCAAAAATGGTTTTCTGTACAAAGGGATGGGTCTTACACTCTCTAAAGAGGCCCCAAAAGTTTAAAGAAAAAAGTGTGGGGCTTATAACACGAGGGTAGGCCCAATTGATTTTTCCGTTTAAAATGGCGATCGCGCCGAGGTTTTCTTTTAACGCAGAGGGACTTATACGATAAGGGAGGCCCAAAATGTTTTGGTTAAAAGGGGGTTGGGTCTTACACTCTATTAGAGGCCCAAAGTGTTTTTGAATGGGTCTTATAACTCAACGAGAGGCCCAAGGTTATTTTTCAAAAGGCGATGATCGTGTCGTTTAGTTGAAAATGTACAGAGGGACTTATACAACGAATGAGGCCCAAAATATTTCTGTACAAGTGGGTTGGGTCTTACACTCTCTCAAGAGGCCCAAAATGATTTGAAAATGATTTATGAGGGTTGAATTAATCCAAAAACCCTAATTTGTTTTCAAGAATGTATTTAATTGAATAAAAATTCAATTAAAAATGATCAAAATTGTTTAACATATGAAAAACAAATTGTGATTTTGGATTAATGCTTCAAAAATTAAGTATTGACCTACAAAATAATTAGAAAGCATTAAAAGTTGCAAAATCAATGTAGAAAAGATATTTAAAATGTCAAAAACAATTAAAATATTAATTCTTTGCAAAAATATCAATTATATGAAATAAATAATATTTTTGGGATTTTTTGATAAAATAAAATATTTTAACATTTTTGTGAATTATTAAAAAAAGAATCAACTCAAAATCATTAAAACTCAGAGAGAAATTAATTTTTGAATCAATGAAACAAAAATCACAAAATTCAAATATTTGAATTTATGAAAATGGCGCCAAGAACATGGACCAAGAACACGCGTGTGTTCTGCCTTGCCCAGATTTTCATTTTCTATCCAATCTCACTGAATACTTGATTATAACATGCAATCCACATATCATTATGCTCGTCTCAACCTCACGATCATGTATATGTCCATTAATTTCATTTAAATTAAACATATAACATGAAATCATGAAAAATCCTCAAGAACCCTAATTTCGGCATGAAGGCTAGGATTTTTGATACACGATTCAAACAATGCAATTAATTGAGGGAAAACATTCCATGCATGATTATGAACATATGGCCAAATTATTGTGCAGCAAAAATTGCATGGATCATAGAGTTAGAAGAGCTCATGCTTACCACTTGCAGCTGGTGATTGTGATTTGTGTTGGAGGTGTTACAGCTAGGTTCCAATGATGTGGATAGCTTCCCTAGGTACCAAGTGATGTGTCTGAGTGCTTGGAATGGATTGAAATGGTTTGGAGTTAAAGATGGCACCTCAACTGCAAAACTGTCAAGAACTTGAGCAATTGGCTGGTGATTTTGTGAAATCAGTGTTCCAGATGTTATGTGAGTGTTTGGATCACTTCTATATGATGTATGTGAGGTGTGTGAGTGATTGGTTTGATTGGAAAAGCTCTCAAACTCAAAACCCGATAGCTACCTTGCTAAGAAAGGCATTTTTGCCAAGAGAAAGAGATTTTGAGGAAAGCATCTGTTAGATGGCTTTGGTGTACTCAAACTGATCATAATTGAGCTCTATTTAAAGTAGAGCAAGTTTGTTTTGCAAGGAATAGTGAATGGCAACTGGTAAGTAGGTTTGGCCAATGTTGTCCAATGGAAATCCAAGTCTCCTCTAGCCATTGACTAGAGGTTAGGGCACAGAGCTTTGGTCCCCTTGGTCTTGGATAAATCTTGACTGATTTCAGATGAGAATGGCTCAGTCCATGCCACCTTGATGCTTCCATTGAATGCTTCAATCCAAATTTGGAGTCTTGTCCCTATTTTGGCCATTCTAGGTTCAACATGCTATTTCTTGTTCCATGGACTTTGGAGGCTTGGCTCAGTGATTGTCCCCTTTAGATTCAATCCTCAGATGTGTCCAAGTGGATAGGAGCATTTGAATTTGGCTGATTTTGGCAAATCGAGCAAAAATGCAAATTCTTCCTTGCCTTGGCAGATTTCAACAAGGCAACTTGACAATGGCCTAACTCATAGCCCAAATGGAATTTGGCAATGTTCTTGGCCATTTTGGAAAGCCCTTACATGATACAACAACTGTTTGAACATGTTTGGTTTTGATCTCTTTTGAATCCAAGTGAAAAATCCCCCTACATTTGGCAAAAACTGAAGGCAGATTCTGACTTAGTGAAAATTTCACTAAGTGTTGGAAAAAGTGACATTTTCACTTTTCAGCCATTTTGATCACTCCATAACTCAAAATCCTTAATGAATTGGACTTAGGTCTAGTTGAAGTTTTTGTAGAGGGTAATGAGGGCTACAAATCCATCTTTGGATGAGAAAAAATGGCCTTGTGGTTTAGGAGTTATGATCCTTCAAAGTTGGTACCCTTGTCACTTTATTTTTAACTTAGAAAATTTTCTAAGTTTTTTTGGTTACCCCTTTTACAAGTTATCCTCCTTTTCTTGATTTTTCTTGATGAATGATGATTCAAATCATACATTAACATCATTTTAGGGTTAAAAATCCATTTTGGTGAAAAATCTCA
Organism: Lathyrus tuberosus; assembly: GCA_022829125.1. Taxonomy (NCBI): domain Eukaryota; kingdom Viridiplantae; phylum Streptophyta; class Magnoliopsida; order Fabales; family Fabaceae; genus Lathyrus; species Lathyrus tuberosus. The sequence continues at coordinate 4,656,217 of JALAZF010000269.1, read as the reverse complement.
AAAAGTAAAAGTTGACTTTTGTGCACAGTTGACTTTTTAGCAGATGAATTCCAAACTGTGCAATTCTTCAGGAAATCATGTCCTTGACCTAAATCAAACTTGATGGACATGTTCCATGGGTGTCATAGGGTATATTGGGGCATGTCCTAGGGCTTGGGAGCATGTCCTGGTCAAAAGTCAAAGTTACAGTTGACTTTCCTCGTGAAACCCTAATTGTGGTGCAGATGAAATTGAGACTTGTTGCTCAAGCTTCTTGGATTAATCCATTGTTCCAAATGGATCAATATAGTTCATTAGAGACCCTCAAACCCTCTCTTGAGGTCTTGGCTCATGATTTGCCCTAAAAGTTAACTTAGGGGTGAATTAGGTCAAGAAACCCTAATTCCTGATTTTTGATGTATGCATCCCCTGAGGCAAAATTGACTTGATGATTGGGTCCTTGAGGTTCCATGGAGTATATTAGGTTGTGTTTTGGATCATTGGCTTGTTCCCAGATGAAAAATTTCCATCTGGAGGCCCTGGTCGACCAAAACCCTAATTTGGGGACACTGTCGATCTTGAAGCTTGATCCACCTAGAAGGGAGCAATCTTGTGCTTAATCCTTGAAGTGGGAGTCCTCTTGATCCATTGTGGATATTTAAGAGGTTATAAAAGTTGAAGATCATGTCATTCCTTGATTGATCCTTTGTCTAAGGCTCTGAGAGGGCTTAAAACCCTAATTTTGATTGTAGTGAATGCTCAACAACCCTTGAGGCATTTGATGAGGCATGATGGTTCATCCACATTGTGATGATGATTTGCACAATGATGGGAAATCTTAGTGGTCAAAATTTGGGGTATGACAGGACCATCAATTTTAGTCAGAAGGTTTTCAATTGGACATATGATTGAGAATCAGACAGATTGTGAATAAAGTCAACTAATTAAGGGAAAAGTCAACTCTTGACTTTTTTAGGTCAAGTTCATGTTCATCATGTCAAATATGGTCAATGGGTGAGATTTGATCAAGAAATATCAAAGGCATCATGAAAAATCAAGAATTATGGAAAGTTACCCAATTTGGAAAATTTGGGTTTTAGAACTTTCTATTTTGGGAAAGTTTTTCATGCCAGGCAGTCAACTTCATGGCCATTTTTCTCTATGATTCAAGCTTCATTTAAACTTTTGTTAAGCATGAAAGTTGTGGTGTGTAATCCAAGCTTTCCAACCATATAAAGAATGGTCCATTTGGATTTCTATATCAAAAGTTATGATCAATCAAAGTTGGGATCATCAAGTTGTTCAAATGAAAAACTTAGAATTTTTTTAAGTTCTAAAATTCAGTTTTGTGACCATGTTTTCAACACCAATTTCCAACATGTTCTAAGCCCTTTTTCAATTTGATTTTCGCATGAAAGTTGTAGTATCAAGTGTCCTCTTTAATTTGGTATCAAAAACTTAAAGATTGGATCAATATTCATAGAGTTATGATGCTCCAAAGTCATGGTCATGCAAGTTGTGAAATATGAAATAACTTAGAAATTTTTCAGCACTTTTGGCAGCTTGTAACATGTGACTTTCATGGCCATTTCTCATGGTGTTTGAGACCTCCATTCCACTTATTTCCAACATCAAAATCACTCTATCAAATAACCTCTTACCATTGGTACCAAGAATGGACAAAATGGTTCAAAACTCACCAAGTTATGTTGATTCAAAATCACCTTCATGAAAAGATTTCTCCAAGTGTACAAACCATGATTCATGCCATGCATTTTGAATTCAAGGCATATCCTTGTGTTGCTGCCCAACCTCATGCGCACATGACCTCACATTTACTTCATTAAACCACACAAAATTCTTACATCCCATGCACACATACAAACCTTACCCCATCTGCCAAAGGAAAGGAAAAAGAAACTTATACAACAAGTTTAATTGTACCAGCTCATGTTAATATGATCCTTACCATACATTAACATCCATCACACATCATCATGATACATCACACTCAACAAAACCAATGAACCCGTGTACACCAATACATCACCCTCATTTTAACAATTTTCACCAACTTTCTTAACCTCACTTTAACTAGCATTAAAACTGTGATTAAACTCTTACCTCATGTTAACCTCGCCTATATAAGATCTAAACCCCTAACAGAATATGGTTACAATCCATTTTCACCAAAAACAGATCCAAAACACCACAAAAAGCTCCATTGAAGCTCTCAACTTCAGAGCTTCGAAACACACTCATCTGAGAAGCTTTTTGCAAACTTTCTTCATCAAAATCATCTCCACAATTCAATCCACCAACTGTATGCAATGATTTTCATTTGGAGAAACAAAATCACCATCTACGAATACAACAATATTCATCAAGAACGTGTATTTTCAGCAAGGTTCAAAGGGTTTTTTCAGGCATTTATTTTGCCTTCGTTGTAGCTCCAAGTGTTGATCAGAAGATAGCAGAAACTTTTTGGGTTTCTTGGGAGCTTGGGATACATCTCAGATTACGTGAGTTTTCTCAATCTTGCAACATCATATTATAGCATTTCAGGTGGCTAGAATCATGTAGGAAGCTGCATCTGAAGTCCTCTCCATAGAGGCAATGTTTGTGGATAGAGATTAGGTCCATATGTGATTTCCAAAGTTTTAGGGTTTAATTTATTCTGGTTCGTATCCCATGTTAGAATGATCGTTTGAAGAAACTAACTGTAGAATCGGACTCAGCACAAAAAAAAGAGTGAGGAGATGATCTTTTCTTTTATTTCTGGAAGATTTCATCAACTCACGGTGGCCATCCCACCGGAGAAGACGACCGGAGGTCTTCTCCGGCCACCTGAGTTCTAACCCTAGCCCTTGGTCAATGCATACGTGTGATGCTGCAATTGGTCCATGCCATTAATTCCTAATCCAACCTAGATTCTCTTTACCCGCGTGTGAGAATAATTCAAACTGACCAGTCATAGCGCAACAAAGCATTAATGAGGTCAGGTAATCCACACATGATTAATTCGTTTACCATCTTTTCTTTTCTTTTTTCCTTTTTGTCTGAAATAATAATTAATAATAATAATCAGAAGGAGATTTTTGGTAGCTTGGGCCCAGCGCGTTTCCTACACGCACCCCCCATAACTGGGCCCAACACTTTCTGGAACTAGGCTTTTACTTTATATGCACCCCTAGCCAGTTTTGTGAGTTTTTTGTTTTTTCTTTTACTACACGCTTCAAAAGTGAATATTAAAAATAGTTCCTTTTGCCTAAAAATCACAAATAAATTCGAGAATACTCTATGATGATTTAACTAATTTTTGACGAATTTTATTTTAAGTTTTGAGTAAATTTTGTTTTTTTCTCAATTTCTGATTGGAGAGTGTTCATAGTGACATACCTTGTGATTCAAGCCTTGAGAAATGACTTTCCTCTAATAGTTTTGATCCAATTTTTTGTGTGCACTTTTCCACTTCATGATAGTACTCTTACATGTTCAATTTATGTTTTGTTCATGATTTTTGAGTCACTTTCTAAATGGTTTTGTGACTTGTATTTGTATGATCCCTAATTGTGACATGCCTAATGTTTACAACTTTTTTAGCACCCTTATTGCTAAATTTTGAGCCAATTTTTTGTACATGATCACCTACTGACCTTAATATGACATGGTTAAATTATCATAATTTTCCAAAGCATTTCACCATTTTTCATGGATATTTCAATGTGAACCTATTGTATGGATGTATGCCTAGAACTAGGGTAGGTTTGAAACTTGTTTGTGGCCACTTTAGGCCAACTTTAAGAGCATGTTGGAGCATATTCATGATTCCATTTGATCATGACTCACATGATTTCTTTGAACCCTAAATTGCTTACCCGATCTTACTCGATGCTTGCTTAGATGCTTTGGTTTGATGATGCATTTATGCAACCCTTCTTGGGATATTTTTTGTGCATCATTTCACATGTCGTTTAGCATGATGTAGAGCCTGTCCATATTGATTTATAGGTAATTTCACATGCTCCTAATTGAGGTTATGCTTTCACAAGTCTGAACATGAATAAACATTTAACTTTGTTGTTTTCACTTGAACTTTGGGAGTGCCATATTTGTCCAATGTTTTTGATATTCAAATGTGCAATGTCACATGTTATTTACCACTGACCCATATGTGTGAATACTTGAGTGACTGGACCTTGGCTTTACTTTTACATGCTTGAACTTACTTTGTTTCTAGTGGAAGATTAAGTTGATTTTTGACCACTACTTGTGATATCTTTTGAAAACATGTTGCCATGATGATTTTGTGAGATCTAAATGCTCATTTTTAATATGGATAACAAGTATACATTGACATGAGCATGAATAAGAACTTCCACATCCCATTTATAGGTCATTTGGTGTACCTTAAGTGCTTACTTTTGTGTGAATGAGAACATGATGTGTGCACTAACTTTGATCACTTCCTTAACATCATTTGTATGCCATATTTGCTCATTTATTTTGGGATTCAAATGTGAAATATTATAGGTCTCTTACCTATGATATGGATGCTTTGAAATTTCCTTACCATGTTATTTCTTTTCACTTCATTTGAATGATAAGTTGCATGCTTTTAGAGGATATTTAAGTTTGGATTTTGGTCCTTACTTACATTAGCTTTGGAGATTCAGTTTAACATGAAATGTTGTGACAATTTGAGGATGATTTTGAGCATTGGATACATGTTTCTAATTCTGACCTAGGTCTTTTATGAGTTCATCTCACATTCGTTTGCTCATTATGTAACCATGAATGATTAAAACATGCTTAAGGTGACATCTTTGTGTGCAACTTTCAAACCTCTTGAACATGATTTGATGTACATTCCATAATCATTTATTAATACTTCAAGTATCCATTTGACATGATTATATCACATATGTTGCTTGAATACATGACTTGACTTCCATTTGTGTGACTTTTAGACGTCATTTTGACATGGTTGGTAAATGACAAATGTTTGTGTGTTGATGTTGGATATAGCTTGTAATCTTTTGAAAATGTTTAGGACATTAACCTAGACTGGATAGAGTAGGTTTAGATACTTCCCCTATTGGGTTCATGTCCCTTTAGGGTTCATTTCTCATTGCTTATTGTTTGATTTTGATCGTAGAGTAGAACTAGGGCACTTGCTTGTGCATTAGGACATAGTTTTGCATTTTGCTTTCAACTATCCAATAGTTAAGCTTGGCTTGGAGATGGTAAGTACTTGTGATAATATCACTTGATTTTTACACTCACATAACCCCTTTTATCTCACTTCTCCTTTACTTCCTCCTTTTGTGATTGATTAGTATGATGTTTAGTTGTGTATGTTCACATGATCCCTTAGGATTTCTAGCTCGACTTAATTTCCGATTAAGCTTGAGGTAGGAGAGACATTAGGTTTTCAATCCAAGCATGCTAACATAGGTAGAGATCCCCTCTTAACCTCAACTATAGGGCCACCATTGCATGACAACATTAGGATCTAGATCCCTTTAGTTGTTTTCTTTTCACCCCTTAAGTCTCTCTTCTCTCCCTATAAAAGAAAAGCCAAAAACATTTAATAAATATCGTATGTGGAGTGCGCCACGATTCTAAACACATGGGAAGTGATAAGCGGGAGTCCCTCCTTACCTTATCTAGGGTGTTTTGCATGCTGTCATACCCCAAATTTTGACCACCAATTGTCAAAACCTGATTGTGTTTTCACTTCGTGTCATCTGCATACCATATCATCTGTTTTTGTCATGCATATCTTTTAGATTTTCAGTCAGAATATATACGTTGAAATCTCCGTCTTTTTTGGTTAATTATGCGAAAAATCGATGGACGGACGTGTTTTTCAATTAAACTCGCAAATGTCTATTATTCATCTATCTTTCGCACGATTTAATCAATATTCCATTTTTGTTTTATTTTCACATATAAAATTAAAAAATGAATTAAATGGAAAAATATCAAAAAAATGTGTGTATATATATATATATATATATATATATATATATATTTCGCATAAATAAATATATGTATTTATATATATTCAAATTTTCATTCTTTTTAGAAAACAAATATAATTTCATATATTTTTGTTTTTTGTATATAAAATACAATTTTGTTCTTATATCAATTTTGTTTTTTTATATATTTTATTTTTAGTGAATTTTTGTTTTATACAATTTTGTTTTTTATACAAGTTTGGTTTATATGTCAAGTTCACTTTTGTTTTACATAACATAAATTTTTTTTGTTTTGTATACATAATGTCTAACAAACTTGGAATCTTGAATTTTGAACAAGAATGTTGAAACTTAAGGCACAAGTCTTAGTATTTTGAAATCAAAATTTGAATATCATTTTCTTACTATCTTTTGATTTCTTCCTCATCAAGTCTCTTTTGCCTAAAAATAGGCTTTCAAATTTCATTTAAAAACTTACACCAAACAAGTCTTAACTTGTTTCTCTTTTCTCTTTCTCTCAAAATTTTCTTTACTTTATTTTGTAACTTTGAAAATATTTGAAGCATACACAAAAGGGGAGGGTGTCACACCCCTTTCTCCCTATTTCAATTTCTATGTTAAAGCTTTGTTCACATACACATACATAGAAAAAAAGAAAAAAAAGAAAGAAAAACAACACATGAGGGTGGTGCCCTCCTTTTACAACTTTCTGCATAATTTGTAAAATATATATACAGTTTTCAAATTTTCATTTCTTTTGTACAGGTTTATTCCTTCTTTTGGATTGAACATAAAAGGAAATTTCTATTAACAGACCAACCATGTTTTTCCTAACATAAACATACACAGCTTTTTTTATGAAAAATTCACACAAGAGGAAGTGGCGCCCCTCCCTGTCTCTGTTATTCTCTTTATGCAGAAATTTGCTTTCCTTTTCTCATGAACTTGCAGGAACAGAAGCAACAATCATCACCCTTCATGATTCAAACATCTGCAAAATTCAACAGCAGTAGTTTCAGGAACAAAATCTACAGCATAACATTTTTCTGTTATAATATATGACAGAACAAGAATAACAGCAGCAATCTTTCAATTTTCAATTCAAAATCAATCTGATTTCATCAATTTACAAGATTCTAATAGAACTTACAACTCCTTTTCTGTTATCCTTTTTTATAGGAAATCCATAATCACTGTAATTTCTGCAGAAAAGAATTCGGCACCAACACAGTGGGATTGTGCAAATTCTGCAGAACCGGAACAACAGAGCCTCACAAAGCAATATCAGCAGAACAACATCAACAACCGTGACATAAGAATTTTACAAAAATCTGAAGGGTTGAAACAAAAAGAAGGAAAACAAACCTGTTACAAGCAAGCATCAGCTCCAAGCTTCAAAATCTACCGCGAAAAACCAACGATGTCGACACGCAAAAAAATCAAAGCAAAAATTCTGCATAAAAACAAATTCATGACACTTTCAATTTCACTTCTATTTCAATTATCTCTCAATTTTCATAAAAATTCACTTCAATTTCTAAACCCTAACACAAAGTTATTTGTTTAATAGTAAATTGCCGAAATCAAAGAAGAAAGAAGACGAACCCATCCTTCAAAGCGCACTGCCGCGAATCAAAACCAGAAAGGAAAGGCACGCCACCCTTGTGCTTACCCTCGCCGCCGCGCCACTCTTTCCTCTTCGTGAAACGGAAGCCGCGCAGGAAAAACCAAGGACGGAGGGAGCATCAACAAAGCCTTTTCCTCCGTTGCATCATCGTGAGAGAGCACCGATTCGGGGAAAGATTCGCGATTTGAGAGAATGGAGGGAAGTTGTCATACCCCAAATTTTGACCACTAAGATTTACCATCATTGTGCCAATCATCATCACAAAATGGAGATACTTTCATGTCTCATCAATCTCCTCAAGGAATTGTAGAGCATTCACTACTAACAAGAATTAGGGTTTCAAGCCCTCTTAGGGAACTTAGACAAAAGATCAATCAAGAAATGACCTGGTCTTCAACTTGTATAACCTCTCAAACATCCATAAGGGATCAAGAGGACTCCCACATCAAGAATCAAGCACAAAGTTGCAGCATTCCAAGTGGATCAAGCCTCAAGATCTACAGTGTCACCAAATTAGGGTTTTGGTCGACTGAGGCCTCCAGATGGAAATTTTCATCTTGGCATGAGCCATTGCTTCAAAGCACAACTTAAGATACTACAAAGGACCTCATGGACCCAATCATCAAGTCAATTTTACCTCAGGGGATGCATCCACAAAAAAAATCAGGAATTAGGGTTTCTTGACCTAATTCACCCCTAAGTTGACTTTTGGGACAAAACATGAGCCAAGACCTCAAGGCATGATTTGAGGGTCTCTAACACGCTATATTGATCCATTTACAACAATGGATTGATCCAAGAAGCTTGACTCACAAGTTTCATTTTCATCAGGACCACAATTAAGGTTTCGAGGGAAAAGTCAACTGTACCTTTGACTTTTGACCCAGACATACTCCCAAACCTTGGGACATGATTCAATACACCCTATAACACCTATGGAATGTATCCATTGGTTTTGATTTAGGTCAAAGACTTGATTTCACAAAGGATCGCACAGTTCGTATTTCATCCTATAAAAAGTCAACTGTGCACAAAATCAAGTTTGACTTTTTGAGATTTTTCACAATTATGGTTCTTTGACCCTAAAAAAATGTTAATATGTGTTTGGAATCATCATTCATCAAGAAAAATCAAAGAAAGTGAGTTAACTTGTAAAAGGGGTAACCATAAAAAACTTAGAATTTTTCTAAGTTATGGAACAAAGTGGCTAGGGTACTAACTTCCAAGGACCATAACTTGAGATCCAAGCGACCATTTTGGATGGTCCAAAGCTGGATTTGTAAGATCTCCTGGCATAATTTAAAAGTGTCAACTACAGCTCATTCCAATTCCTCATGGATTTTTATTTATAGAGTGATCAAAATGGCTGAAAACACAAAAGTTACATTTTTCCAACACTTTAGTAAAATTTTCACTAAGTCAGAATCTGCCTTATTTTCTCCCAAATGTAGAGGCATTTTTCATTATAATTCAAGTTGACTCAAAACTAAAGTTGCACATCATGTTAAAATAGGATATGTCAGCTTTCCAAAATGTCCAAGAACTCCATCAAATTCCATCTGAGCTAGGAGTTATGACAGCTGCAACATGCCTTGCTGCAAACTGTCTTGGCAAGGCAGATTTGTGCATTAGTGCTTGAATTACTCAAATTGTGCAACTTCAAGCATGGTTATCCATCTGCACACCTCAAAGGGGAACAACCAAGGGACAAGCACTGATCCATAAGCCTCCCAAGTCTTTGGAACTACATATAGGTTTGGCACCCCTAAAAGCTAAAGATGCCTCAAGACTCCAATTTGGTTTTGAGGAATTCAATGGATGCTTAGAGGTAGCATGTATCAGAGAAAAGATGAACACTTCAGTCAAGCCTTATCCTTGAATCAGAGAACCATAGGCATGTGCTCTAATCTCAAGTTAATGGCTAGAGGAGACTTGAGATTCCCTTTGATCCACATTGGCCAAAGGCCTGCTGTAGTTGCCATTCCTTATTCCTTGCAAAACAAACTTGACACACTATAAATAGACCTCATTTCTGATCAGTTTGAGTACACCAAAGGCCTATAACACTTGCCTTTCTCAAAATCACACTCTCACTCCCAAAAATGCCTTCTAATGCAAGCTACCACCGGGTTTTGAATTAGAAAGTGTTTCCAACCAAACCAATGAGACACACACCTCATAAACATCATATGTGAGCTGATCAAACACTAAACCAACAACTGGAACACCAAATTCATGAAATCATCATCCATTTACTCAAGTTTTCAACAAAGTTACAGCTGAGGTGCCACAATCTGCTCCAGCCCATTTGAAATCAATCCAAGCTTTCAAACACACTCCATATGGTGTAGGGAAGTTGTTCAGATCATCACAACTCATCTGTAACACCTCTAACTCAAAAATTAAGTTGCTATTGCTGCCACGACCTTCAAGTAAGCCTAAACTCGGTCATCTCATGATTCATGCATATTTCCTCGCACAATAATTTTGCCATATGTTCATAATCATGTATGGAGTGTTTCCCCTTAATTAATTGCTTTGTATGAATCGTGTATGGAAATTCTTAGTCTTCATGCAGAAATTAGGGTTCGTGAGGTTTCTCTTTGATTTCTTATTCCATGCTTAAAATAAATGAAATTAAAGACCATAAACATGATCGTGAGGTGAAAACGAGTAGATTGATATGTGGATTGTGTGATTTCATCAAGTATTCAGTGAGATTGATGAGAAAATGCAAATCTGGGAAAAATAGAGCACACGGGCAAAACCAAGGTGTTCTTGGCGCCCTTTTTCAAACTTTCAAATATTTGAATTTTTGTGATTTTATTTAATTGATTCAAAAATTAATTTCTCTCTGAATTTTAATGATTTTGAGTTGATTCTTTTTTTAATAATTCACAAAAATGTTAAAATATTTTATTTTTCAAAAATTTCCCAAAAGTATTATTTATTTCATGTACTTGATATTTTTGCAAAGAATAAATTTTTATTTGTTTTTTGACATTTAAAATATTTTTTCCTTCTTGATTTTCCAAATTAAAATGATTTTCAATCATTTTGTGGATAAAAACATGATTTTTAAACATTGATCCAAGGTCACCACTCATTTTTCACATGTTTTCAATAATTTTTATTAATTTTTAAACAAAATTAATTCCATTTTTAAACAAAATTAGGGTTTTGATTGATTCTACCCTCATCGATCTTTTTCAAATTCTTTGGGCCTCTAATAGAATGTAAGACCCAACCCCTTTGTAAATAAACAATTTTGGGCCTCACACATTGTATAAGTCCCTCTGTATATTTTCAAAAGTTCGGCGCGATCGTAGCCTTTTTAACAAAATCAACTAGGCTTCTCCTTGAGCTATAAGACCCATCTTTATTCATTTCCAAACTCATTGGGCCTCAAGTAGAGTGTAAGACCCAATCCATTTTTAACCAAAACCATTTTGGGCCTCAGATATTGTATAAGTCCCTCGGCGTTAAAAAAATCTCAGCGCGATCGCCATTTCGATACAAAAATCATATGGGCCTACCCTCGTGTTGTAAGTCCCATTTCTTTTCTTTTAAAACACCTTTTGGGCTTCTCCTTGAGTTGTAAGACCCAACCCTTTTGTAAATAAACCTTTTTGGGCCTCAGTCATTGTATAAGTCCCGAGACGATAGTCAAAATAATGGTGCGATCACTGTTAAACCTTGGGCCTCTCCTTGAGTATAAGCCCCACCAATCTTTTCAAAACAATTCCCTTTTGATTTAGATTCAAATATATATTGCTATAAAAACTTTCTTTAATTTCTTTGAACAACTAACCATACAGCATGGAAGCTTGCTCGCCTGTAAGTTTTAAACAGCTTTCATTTACTCGCTTTCATATATATAACTGTATTGTGGGAAGCTACGCACGGTTAGTCTTCTTTCATATCCTTTTAAAATACTTGTCATATATCATCTGTATATATACTAGTATAGTTATTTAGAGTTTTCCCCGGCAACTAGGTCTAGACTAGGTAAAGCCCTGTTGGTCGCTCTTAAATACAAACAAAACTAGATTCCCATAGGATTTCCAGATACAGTCTTGCCTTCTCTTGGGCTTAAACAATATGGAACAAAGAGAAAGGCAGTATTCCTCGTGAACCTTTTCTCAGACTGTCACCCCTAGAAAATGTCAAAGAAATTCTACTTCCTAGAGTTGATCTATTCTCGGTGAATAGCATCTCTTGAATTTCTTCAAACCTCAGAACTTTCACTAAATGATCCATTCTCGGTGAATAGAATTTCCTCAACTTTTCTTGGTTTGAGACCCACGGGCTTCCTACAAGCATCCCCGCCTCCTCTTGGGCTTTGTACAAGGACCCTCCGGCTTCTTAGAAGTTCTCATGCCTTCTCTTGGGCTTAATACAAGGACCCTGACGACCTCTTAAAGGTATAAGACAAAACTTAGTCCTCCTTTGCTAGAGAAGTCTTTCCAGTGTCAAAACCTCAGGCCACTTTAGGGTTGATTCTCATCCCTTAATGCATGTGCCTCCTCTTGGGCACCATACAAAAGATAAACTCTTCCAAGCCAGTAGACTTGGACAGTCTAATCTCCTTGAGTCTCAAAGCCATTTGCAAGTTCCTTACAAATATAGGAAGAAACCTCGGGCTCTCTGGATCAATCTCCAATAGAAACCCAGCCTCTCTCTTGAGAGTTCCCCAACCAGGGCCAGCTTATCCCAAATCAGAACCTCAAGGTCTCTGATATCTCAACTCTTCAGTAATCCTCAGCAAGAGTTGATTCCCCATTTGGACCTGCCTCGGGATCTTAATAATCCCCAGCAAAAGATAGCCTCCTCTTAGGCTTTGTATAATGATCTTTCCTCAGTAAAGTCAGCCTCCTCTTGGGCTTTGTACAAAGATTCTCCCCCAGCGGAGCTAACCTTTTCAGACTCTCTTGGTGAGTCCATGACTTTTCCAGACCCTCTTGTTGAGTCAATCAACTTCCAGACTCTCTTGTTGAGTCAATCAACTTTCAGACTCTCTTGTTGAGTCAATCACCTTTTCAGACTCTCTTGTTGAGTCAACCTTTTTTAGCCTCAATCTTGGGCTTTGTACAAGACAGATAAAAGCACTCTCTTGTTGAGTCAAACCCTTTCAGCCTCAATCTTGGGCTTTGTACAAGACATAAATCTCCCTCTCTTGATCTTGGGATAGGTATCTTCCCTAGAAGAGTCATTTCCTCCCAGCCTTCTTCTAGGCTTTGAGGAATGATTTTCCCCAAGAAGAGTCAAACTCATTTCAGCCTCAACCTTTGGCTTTGTACAAGACACATAAAAATATCCTCACCAGAGTCAGTTAAATTTCTCATTTCAGCCTCAATCCTGGGCTTTGTACAAGACACATACAAACCTCCCCGGCGGAGTCAAAATCCTTTTAGCCTCAATCTTGGGCTTTGTACAAGACAGATAGAATATTTTCCCCAGAAAAGTCAAACTTCTAGCCTCCTCTTAGGCTTTGTATAATGTTATCCCCAAAGAGTCAGTCTCTTATTTGCCTCAATCTTGGGCTTTGTACAAGACACCAATATATACACTCTCTTGTTGAGTGGGTCTTATCCAGCCTCCTCTTAGGCTTTGTATAAAGAAACCCCCTAGCCGAGTCAATTAACCTTTAAGCATCAACCTTGGGCTTTGATCAAGGCCCAAAAAAATCAACAATCCCTCTTTAGAGATGACAAATTCTCTCTCAGTCAAAACCTTTTAGCTTCAATCTTGGGCTTTGAACAAGACACCAAAACATCTTTTTCCTCCCTTAGAATAGGAGGAACTACGATTGCTCTGATTTCCCTGTTTCGTTTAAATGGGACTGCAGGTGATGCCGCATCTGGAAAGTTTAAGTGACACCTAAGATAAATGATGGCACTAGACGGGTAATCTTACAAGGAGTGACTCCCAAATAAGAGACCCCGGTCGACCATCGAGTCTGTGGAGACACGCTTTGCGGATTCAATGCCTATACGACTTCGGTTGTTGAAATCAGATTGTTCGATTGTGGTTGTCCATGAAACTGCAGATTTAGTAAGCTGAGACCTTGTTACTATTTTGTAGTGCGGAAGCTATCGAAAATAGTTGTCACGCGATACTACCCTCATTTGAGATTACTCTAAGCTACTACAGCTCGCTCGGGTGAACCAGCCTGCTGTTGTTATCCCAAGAGGGGTCAATGATTTTGAGGACAGTTACAAAAATCACCAGTACAACCTTTGGGGATGGGTAGAGCCTTGACTTCATGACACCGAACCTTTGACCCCATGTTTTTTCTATGTTTTTGTGTGCTGCATTCATGCATTCATTTCATTAAAAAACTTTAAACAAAGAAAAAATTTCTCTTCTAGTCTCTCTTTTTCAAATTAAACTAAGACAATGATTGCAAATGTCAGAGAGAAAGATTGCATTATGGATTTCGGTAGAAGGAAGACTCACAAATACACCTTCAAGGTTCCAAAACTAGAGGATTTGAGAGGGTTGGCAAGGATGATCACCAACCCTTATGCTTTTAGAGCTAAGTACAGAGGGTTGCTGTCTCTATTAAGGGTACATGTAATTGAAGGAATCCTGGCTATGCTCATTCAATTCTACGATCCGGCCTATCACTGTTTCACATTCCCGGATTATCAGCTCGCACCAATGCTGGAGGAGTATTCTCACCTGACTGATTTACCCATTACTGACCAAGCTCCCTTTTCTGGACTGGAAGAAATTCCAAAGGATCAAACCATTGCAAGAGCAATCTATTTGGACAAGTCAGAAGTCAAGACTCACATGACCACTAAGGGTGGAATCCAAGGTTTACCAGCCAAGTTTTTGATAAAGAAAGCCATGTACTTTGCTAGTATAGGGAACGTAACTGCTTTCGAGAGCATCTTTGTTCTGCTCACCTACGGGTTATTTCTGTTTCCCAACATTGATAACTTCGTGGATATCAATGCCATTAAGGTTTTTCTAATTAGAAACCCTGTACCGACCTTGCTCGCAGATGCTTATCATTCTGTACACTTGAGGAATTTGTATAGCGGAGGAATGATCACATTATGTGTACCCCTGCTATACAAATGGTTCACTTTCCATTTACCTAAGTCTACCGCTTTTTGGGATTATAAGAGTACTTTGCGTTGGTCGCAGAGAATCATGTCTCTTACCAACTCTGACATCGATTGGTATAATCAAATCTATGACGGGATCAGAATCATTGACCGTTGTGGAAACCTCCCTAATGTATCCCTCATAGGAACTAAAGGAGGAATCAATTATCATCCAGTTTTAGTTCGTCGTCAATTTGGATACCCGATGAGACATGTCCCGCGTAATATTCATCTGGAAGGTCTTTTCTTCAAGGAAGGAGAAAATGACAGGGCACTAAAGACAGAAATAGTGCATGCCTGGAAACGTGTTCACTGGAAAGGAGGAGAGTCTCTTGGAAAACCAAACTGTATCTCTGTGGAACCTTATCTCCACTGGGTACAAACTAGAGCTCTCAAGCTAAGGATGCCTTACCTTCATCAAGAATATCTTCCGTTAAAGGAATCTTTCCTTTATTTTATGTCTGATACGGAAAAACTTAAAGTTACTCTCAACAAAGTTCAACAGGAGAAGAAGTCTTGGAAGAACAAGTACCATATTCTCAATGTGGAGTGAAAGAAAATACAGCAACTGTTAAAAGAAAAAGATGCTCTGATCGAGATTTTAGAGCAACATGCTGTAGAGAATCAAGAAGACCAAAGGAATTTGCTCGCTCCTTTCACTTGGCAAAGGAATGACAACCCGACAATGGCTCGAGAGCCTCGGTTAAAGAAAAGGAAAGTACCAGAACCAGCACCTGAGCCCTCCTCAGAGAGGACTCAGGATCCATAAGCTTAGACATTTCCTTTCACAGCACTTTGTCAATTACTGTATTTCCATTTCCGCAATCTTTGAATTAAATAAAATGGGGTTTCCCCATTGTATGATATTTACAATCCAATTGTTGAAGTTTCCTTTTTGATTAAAGCAAAAAAACTATAATTAATATAATCATTGCATATCATCCATCATTCTCACGTAACGCATTCTTCTTACCTACGAATCTCACGTTTGTGTCTCGATTCTAGAGTCAAACTATCTCATTTCTTACAATACTCAGGCCAGTCAACAAAAGTAAATGGATAATCTCGAGGAAGAGAACAGAGAGTTGAGAGAAGAACTCGGCGCTCTGAAAGAAGATCTAAGGAAACTTCATAATGACATGCAAGCTCTGGCAACAGCTCAGATACAAAGGATTGTGATTTCAGAGATCACATCGACGCCCATAGTGGAGAAGTATAGTCCTTGGTATAACATGACTAAAGATCGTCCCTGGGGTATGCCACTTAACTATATCCCGGAAGGATATATTCCGCCGATCACAGAAGATCTGGAAACTGCAGCAGGAACCGCTGGGCCTGAAGGTTACAAACTTCGGGAAAGCGAAGATGCAAGAGTGATGACAGCAACTCCTGAAGGTTACAAACTTCAGGGCACGGAAGCACCAAGAGTCACCGCCATAATGACTATACCACAACCAGTGGTACACACTGTTCCGGAAGGACAGATCCCACAGGTACCTTCTGGTGGGAACGAAAGTATGTTCGACAAAATGAAGGAGTTCCAGGAACAGTTCTTGGAGATGCAGAAGGAACTGCAAGCCATTTGCGGTCAGGATTTATTCAGAAAGGATGCCGCAGACCTTTGTTTGGTCCCCAATGTGAAAGTTCCACACAAATTCAAGGTGCCCGAATTTGAAAAATACAAGGGTAACTCTTGCCCTCAAAGTCATTTGGCGATGTACGCTCGGAGAATGTCAACTCAGACAGAGAACCAACAGCTACTGATTCACTATTTCCAAGATAGTTTAACCGGTGCCGTGCTCAAATGGTATATGGGATTAAACCGCACTTAGATAGTCACTTTCAGAGATCTTGGCGCTGCCTTCGTTCAACAATATAAGTATAACCTGGACATGGCACTGGACAGAGATCAACTCAGAGCCATGTCACAGAAGGACAAGGCAACCTTCAAGGAATATGCTCAGAGATGGCGTGAAATTGCCGCTCAGATTTGTCCACCTCTTGAGGAAAAAGAGATGACAAAGATCTTCTTGAAAACCTTGAAGCTCATTTTACTACGACAGAATGGTCGCCAGTATGCGCAGCGATTTCACTGAGATGGTAGGCATGGGAGTTCGTCTTGAAGAAGCAGTCCGAGAAGGACGTTTTGTTAAAGAGGTCGGACCATCAAGCAGTACCAAAAGATATGGTAGTGCTTTCCCTAAGAAAAATTAGAAACATATTGATAATATCTCTCTCGGAAAGCAAAGGCGACGATACAAACCAGTAGCAGCTATAACTCCTGCTTTTAACCCTGTGTTGGTTTGGACATATCAACCTCCGGTTGCTCAGAGCCAACCGATTCAACAACAATATCTGCAAAGGACACAACAACCTCTTCAGCAGGCTCATCCTCAGTACAACAACAACCATACAACGCGACCACCAGGGTTCAACCCTATACCAATGTTGTACGCAGAACTGTTTCTGCTACTACTGGCCAAGGGGCACATCCAGACCAGGTCTCCTCTTCCAATACCAAAGAATCCGCCTTTTTGGTTCAAAGCGGACCAGACTTGCCCTTATCATCAAGGAGGACCAGGGCATAACATAGAAAACTGTCTCAGTTTCAAATCCAACGTACAAAAGCTTGTCTGGAACGGGGTTTTATCCTTCAAGGATATGAATCCTAATGTCCAGACGAACCCGTTGCCTCAACACGAGAAAGCTACAGTAAATTTGACAGAAGAAGAATCTATGCACAACTATCAAATTCATGATGTACTCTTATTGGGAACCAACATGGTCAAGATGCATTGCAGACAAAGTGGATATGGTCATGTACTGTCTCATAATTATCACCAGTGTGATATCTGCTCAAAAAACGACCAGGGATGTTCTTTTGTACAAGAGGCCCTCCAGCGTCAAATGGATCTTGGATGGATTCAGGATTACCGTGATAGAAGTCATTATCAAGTGAATATGATTCAAATCTTTGATATTCGTTTGATGAATACCAGCTTGGTGGAGTTACATGCTACACAAGTTCAGCTCGGGTTTTTGACTTCGCATAATTATCAGAACTGTACAGTATACCGTGAGAGCAACCAAGGATGTGCTTTCGTTCAAAGAACTTTGCAACACTTGTTAAACCACTGGTGGCTTTTGATCTATCTAGATGAAGACACACAACAAGTCAGCATGATTAATGGGAACCCTACTAGGCATCAAAGTTAGGATGTCCGATCAATGGAAACAGACCTAGTAAGGTTACACTGCATACAAAGCGGACGTGGCCAGGTGCCGCCACACAACTATGAGCGCTATAGAGTTTGCTCGTAAGATAATCAAGGATGTTACCTCGTGCGAGCTGCCCTTCAAAGTCAGTTCGACCACAAAGAGATTCGACCGTGTCCAAGTTCTGGGTCAATCAACTTGATGCCCGACTATTTCGCTGATCAAATCAAAGATGTTATCGTAATCTCTAATCATAAGAGGACCAAAGATGTTTGTACCATAATCCCTCTACTTGACGAATCAAGAATTCCTTTGGACAATAGAAAAGTTCCCAACCAGGAACTGATCGAAATTACTTACAATGGTCAGAAGAATCAGAAGGCTTCTGTAGTTATCTATCTGCCGGGACCACTACCGTAAGAATCAACTAAGGCTATCCCTTACAAATACGGTGCAACAACAATTGAGAATGGAAAGGAAACTCAATTATCCTCCGTCGTGAATATTGCAGACACCAGTCAAGTAACACGGAGTGGTCGAATCTTCAACCGAGGAGTTGAAGAACCCAGCAAAGAAAAGGAACCTCAAACAGAGGGTCCAATTCAACCAGTCGGTCAATCCAGTGATCCCGACCTTTCGAAGAACAACGATGAGATGCTGAAGCTCATCCAGAAGAGTGAATACAACATAGTTGATCAACTGTTGCAAACTCCTTCGAAAAAATCATTATTATCACTTCTACTTAGTTCTGAAGCTCACAGGGAAGCTTTACAGAAAGTCTTAGAGCAAGCCTTTAAGGAACAAGATGTAACAATAAGACAATTCAACAGCATCATCTCCAACATCACTTCCTACAACAACTTGGGATGCAGTGATGAAGAATTGCCGGAAGAGGGCCAAAGTCACAACATGGCACTCAATATTACAGTCAACTGCCAGGACGATGCTTTAGCCAGCGTACTGGTACACACTAAATCAGCTCTAAATGTTATGTCGAAGTCTACATTGATGCGATTATCATACCAAGGATCTCCGATGAGAGGCAGTGAGGTCATAGTCAAAGCATTTGACGGATCCCGAAACACAGTTATCGGTGAAGTCGATCTTCCCATAACTATCGGTCCTCACACAATCCAAGTCACTTTCCAGGTCATGGACATCTGGGCAGCATACAAATGTTTGTTAGGAAGACCTTGGATACACGAGGATGGGGCAGTCACTTCGACACTTCATCAGAAGCTGAAGTTTGTCAAGAATGACCAACTAGTCACAGTTTGACCAACCAGTTCCAAGCACTTTCAGTGAGCAATGACAACCAATCAGAAAGAGGAACGTCGATTTCCTCGTGCAAAGATGCTCTCAAAGTAATCAAAAGAAACAATGCAAAAGGATGGGGACATCTTGTCATTCCTACTGACAACAAGACAAAAAAAGGTCTTGGTTTTTCTTCAAACTGTACCCAGACTGCTACTAACGATGAAAGTCTTCATCCCATTCAGAACATCTTCCATAGTGGATGTTTCCTTCACCCAGTGTCTCAAGAAGTACATACCATCAACGAGGGTGATTCCTCTGATACGGATGAAGAATGGAAGTCCTATCTTAACGAGGACTGTTATATGTCTCAAGGAGAGGTGCCTACACCATTTTGCTATCCCGCACAGAGTCCGAGATATATACCGAGGTCAGATGTCAAGATGATATACGGAGATTGTGATCCGGAAGGATGCCGCGCTCCACCAAACTCATTAGAGGAAGACACTTTGATGAAAGACAACTTTGACCACGACTATTATGGCCCAATCACTACTACAAAAACCCCATTTAACGACGCCAGGTTTACCACGGTTTCGTATCCCACCGTTGTAACAGGATTAAAAATTTATAACGCCATATTTAACGACGGTTGTATTACATAACCGTTGTAATACAAGCTGTGTAACAAGCTTCGATTCCCAGCTACTATATTTTTTTTCCATATTTTTACATTTTAACACGCTTGTATTAGAAGACCGTTGTAATACATGTATCATGCTTCGATTCTTAGCAATGTATTTTTTGTCATATTTTTAGATTTTAAACATGTCTAACGCCATGTAATGTATGATGTATATTCCCAGCAATGTATTCTTTAGTATTTTTAAGTGCAATAGAGTATATATATAACTTTAAAAATAAAACTGTAAGAGATGAACATATATAGAGATAATTTTTTTTTAATATTCCATTGAGAGTACATTGATAAACATATTACATATCAAGATCATTGTCAAAGCCCATAGCATAAAATGCATCTTCATAATCTAGACATCTCTCCTCACTCCCCTCATCGGAATCATAATATACAGGCCTCCTTTTCTTCTTTATCTTCTTCTTCTTTAGCTTCTTCTTCTTCTTCTTCTTATCCTTCCTTACCCTTAAGGCATCCCTGAAGTTGGCAGTTACTGGTTGGACGACCTCCTGGATTGGCGCCTGACGTTCCTCATTGAGGTTTCTAGGATTCTCATTTGTTGAACTCATTGTTACGAAGAATATATTATTTAGATATGTAAAATTGTCTATTTATAGATGAGGTTGAAGATGAAAAGACGAATAGTTTAATGCTTGTAATGATGATAACTTGTAAACCGTTCATATTCTGGAACGATATTTTCTTGTAAACC
Organism: Lathyrus tuberosus; assembly: GCA_022829125.1. Classification (NCBI taxonomy): domain Eukaryota; kingdom Viridiplantae; phylum Streptophyta; class Magnoliopsida; order Fabales; family Fabaceae; genus Lathyrus; species Lathyrus tuberosus. The sequence continues at coordinate 4,635,627 of JALAZF010000269.1, read as the reverse complement.
GTTCATATGTTGGGAAGTGCAACGGTTAATAATATTACGACAGTTATAAGTAATGACCGTAGCGATATCACTTATAATCCAGGCGTAATTTTAGGAAAATGTTGTTGCCTGGTTTCGAACCTTGTACCACGTATAACGGGTATCACTACGATTATTATAACTAATCGTTGTGATATTATTAAATTAATATATAATCTATCATAACGGTTATTTAAGAAAACCATTGTGAAAAATTTACCTATATAAGGGAATTAACTTTCCTTATTTGACAGTCGCGCCGTTTCCTTCACAGCGAAACTCTAGCACCCAAACTTCATCTTTTTTTAGAATCTGCGAGAAGAAATACAAGAAGTATGAAGCTTTTGATTCAAGCTTCTTCCTCCTTGTAGGTCTTCTTGCAGAATCTAAAACTATATGAACATGGTGATGATGCTGGCGGTAGCAAGCGTAATGTACATATTGTTTATGGAAAATAAGGTAGTCTTCTACTTCAATCTTTTTGTTAGATAGTTCCCATTATCTCGTTTGCTTCATGTTGTTTTTGTCGATTATTCTTATTTTGTGCAGATTCGACTTCAAAGCTTCACAAGCAAGGTGAACTTCATTGTAATGGTACAGTCCCACTTCTTAGGGTTTTGTTTCAACGTTTGGTTGTTTTGTTATGAATACTAACTAATTTTCTTCATTGCTTCCCACTTCTTAGGGTTTGTTTCACATGGTGATGATGATGGTGGTACATATATATATAAATTCATTCTGATAAGATACATATATATGAATTCATTCTTATATTGTATATGAAATTTAGTTTATTATATACTATGTATATTGTTTGTTTCACTATCCTTTTATTGAAAATGCAATCAGTTAAATTGATATAGAACATTAGTTTATTATATATATACTATGTATATTGTATATAGTTAAATTTAATACTAACTAATTTTCTTCATTGCTTCCCACTTCTTAGGATTTGTTTCACATGGTGATGATGATGGTGGTACATATATATGAATTCATTCTGATAAGGTACATATATATGAATTCATTCTGATATTGTATATGAAATTTAGTTTATTATATACTATGTATATCGTTTGTATATGAAATTCATTCTGATATTGTATATGATAAGGTACATATATATTAATTCATTCTGATATTGTATATGAAATTTAGTTTATTATATACTATGTATATCGTTTATTTCACTATCCTTTTATTGAAAATGCAATCCGTTAAATTGATATAGAACATTATAATCTAAAAATTAAGATGTATTTGAAAACCAACCTTTATCATGTCAATGTTTTCCGAATTGCATCCATTTCATTTAGCACATTTAATGTTCCTTAACATAAAATTTATGGTCCAATAGTCCGTTTGCCTCAATTCATCGATATCTTTTATTATAGTTTACCTCATCGTCATCACTAATCGCCGTGGTTGTTAAGATCATGATCATTGTTATGATGATAAAATCGTGGTGATTTTTGGCGATGATGAGGTAAACTATTATAAAAGATATCGATGGATTGAAGGAAATCGACCATCGAACCATAAATTTTATGTTAAGGAACATAAAATGTGCGGAATGAAATGGATGCAATTCAGAAAACAGTGGTGTGTTTAAGTTGGTTTTCAAGAACAGTTTAATTTTCAGATTATATAGTTCTTTACCAATTTTAATGGTTGTATTTCTTTAATTAGGTGGATGGTAAAACAAGCAATATACATTTGTATTTAATAAACTAAGGGTACATTTCACAACAGTTGAGACAAATAACCATTGTGATAGTTAATATATATGACAATGGTTCATACTGATAACCGTTGTGATAGTTAATATATATTACAACAGTTGAAATACCTAACCGTTGCAATATATCGCGCACTTCCAAAATACAACAACGGTTTCCAGACCGTTGTAGAAACGGAGAACTTACAACAACAATCTACATAACAACGCCTTCGCCCGCGTCATTATATGTCATTCCCAATCGTTGCTAAATGGGTTTTTCGTAGTAGTGAATGGATGGCCTGCCTATGTGGCAGCCGTACCCAGGAGACTCGGGACAAAAGAGTCAGCCGAACGATGCATATCAATTGAGCATCATAGAAAAGAATACATGCGTCCCCATCGAATCACGGGATCATTACTCAGGGCATTCAGAAAATATCCAGTACGACGATGAATTTGCAAAGATTGCAGGACAATAGTTCCTTAACTATGCTTTTCCTGAGGTCAACGTCATTGAAAGGGATGACTCCTCCAGTTCCAAAGAAGTGTGGGACACCTTAGGACAACCGAGTGGCAAATTTGACTTCCTTGTCAAGTACACCGCTCCCGAAAGCTCTCGTATCAGGCTCGAAGACATCCAGCCAACTGGATGGGGAGATCCACCTGAGAGTGCAAACGCTGTGCAAGATACAGCTGAAGAATCCTCCTACGACAACTCTGCCTGGGAGACAGATTCCAACGATCCTGCTCCACCAGAAATCAGCGTCATTTCTGAAGACAAACCAAGAAGGAAGGTACCAGACTTTGTGATTCACCGAGGAGTTTGCCGCCAATGGGTTACAGTCAATGTTCCAAAAGTTGTTCATAAGTCGTAGTAATTGTCGTCTGTATTTTAACCTTTCACCTTGCTCAGGTGAAACGGATGTTTTGATAGGGCTCACTTTCTGTAAATGTGCCTCTTCGCTTTGCCCAAAGCGACAGAGTTTTGTTTTATAGGGCTGTAGTTTCAAGAATCAACAAAATCATAAATAAAATAATGTCGTTCTGTAATTTCCGCATTTATTGTTGTTTTCTCTTTTCATTTTTCAGAAAATGGTAATCCTAAAAACAACTCAAATAATAAAAACAAGCATTTTTCAGAAAATACACTGCACACACTCTTGCATTCTCTCTATCTCTTCTAAAAACAAATCATCACGTCATGCAGATTGCTTGTTTTAAACCCCATTTAAACATACGATCCAATGCCTTCGCCCAACTTTGAATTCCCGATATTTGAGGCTGAAGAAGAAGAGGACGAAGAAATTCCAGAAGAGATCTCCCGATTACTCATACAAGAGGAAAGATCCATTGAACCTCACAAAGAGCCATTGGAAACGGTTAACTTAGGTTTAGAAGAAGAGAGAAAAGAAGTCAAGGTTGGGGCACTGCTCAGTCCGATTGTCAAAGAAAGTTTGATAAATCTTCTCAAAGAATTTCTCGATGTATTCGCTTGGTCCTATAAGACATGCCAGGGTTGGATACCCGCATCGTGGAACATCGTCTACCATTGAGATCAAAATGTCCACCGGTAAAACAAAGACTAAGACGGACTCATCCAGACATGTGTCGTAACCGCGAAAAACAACCGGAGAGAAAACAAGAACAGAAGAGTAGCCACCGAACGTTATTTATCCCGACGCAGGGAAAGGAAACGATCGAAGAAAACCTGAAGAGAGGGAGAAGACATGGTCATCACAACCATAGTCCGGGTTCGGGAGTCGGATAGGCGAGGGGAAGGTATTAGCACCCCCACGCGTCCATCATACTCGATGTGATCCATGCTTATTGTCTAAACAAAGGGTGAGTTATCCTACAGTCTACGGCTAAACAAAAAACGGAGATAGGGGAGACTAAGACGGACTCACAAGGATTATCGCAATCCAATGCCTACGTATCTTCGTGGACGAATGAAGAATCAGAGTCAACGTAGTTTGACGGACTACGCAAAAAGGGGGAAGGTTGCCCGCCGAGATATCGCATCTCGTGCCTACGTATCCTCAATCGGACTAGAGAGAGGAAGTCCGAGCAGTCGTAGTTCGACCTAACAAGGTCTTTATGTTTTTTACGTGAGCGACGAGCTCTTTTCTGAAAACAGTTTGAAACCCAACAATCTTGAAGGATAAAAAGTTTTGAATTTGTTTTTTGTGTTTTTTAGACATAAGTGGATTGAAGTTATTTCGTAACTTACATTGCACAAAACTCTACCATGCGGGAACGAATGCGTCGCATGGTCGCCCCTAATGGGACGTATGCTAAACATACTAGAAGAGGAAGGGAGACCCCTCTTTCTCCATTTCCTACACTTATGGCTCGAGCACAATATACGTTATATTTATTAAGTGTTTTAAGAGATGAGAAGAGAAGACTCAAAAGAAAAGAAAACACTAAGGGGAATTCTATCCTAATGTTGTCATGCAAAAGTGGACCTATGGATGACGTTAAAAGGGAAACATCTACCTAAGTTATCATGCATGGTTTGAATCCTAATGTCTATCCTACTCCAAGCTTAATCAAAAATTAAGTTAGACTAGGAACCCTAAGGGAGCATACAAAAGTGAATCCAAGACTTGAATAAGTCTTAAGATCCAAGGGGGAAGAAAGGAGTGAAAGAGATGAAGAAGAAAGAGAGATATGAGATGAGAAACCAAAGAGGGCAGCAAGTACATCATGCACATCATATCCAATTCACATCATTAATCAAACTTCAAAGATCATGCAAGCAAGTTCAAGCAGGCAAGAAAGGATGCAAGCAAACTTGCATTAGAAGCACAATTGAACATCATCAAGAACCATACAAGGATGAAGTGAACAAAATAAGATGAAAGTGAATCCAAGTCAGAACTCAAGTCAATCAAAAAGACTCATCAAGCATCATGCACAAAGCAAGTATTAAAACTATGCAAGTATGCAACAAAGTAAAGTCCCAAAATGACTCAAAAGCTTCCACACAAGCAAAGCCACACAAAAGATGAGTCATGCACCAAGGTCCAAGGCAAAATAGAGTCTCAAACATGTTTTATTAATCAAAGAAGGATTACAAAGGATCAAGGAAGTTCATGCCACTCAAAGGCACAAAATTTGATCAAGAGGTGTGCATTAGTAAGCTTAACACATCATCAAATGGGAGCATCAACTAAAAATAGTAAAATGATCCAATAAAATCCCAAAAATGTCCAAAGGTATGTTAAACCATTCAATTAAGCATATACAAAAGATGGGATAAAATTAAGATGAAGAACATGTTCAACATGGACAAATTAGCTAATGTATACACACAATCAAGCAAGAATCGAGGGTCTACAAAAACTTGAATGGAAAGTCACCTAAAGCAACTCAAACCATCCCTATACCAGCATCAAAACACCCTCATATGATGACCTAAAGGTGGCCAAAAGATCAGCTTCAAAAGGCTAAGAAAAAACACAAAAGTCCCTAACCCTAAATGAAGGGTATCCGTGGGAACTCATCACCAAATTAAATCCAAATAAAGTAATAAAAGGAAATTAAAAATAAAATAAAAATATGGAAAAATAAGTCAACACAATAGTTGACCAGAAAAATATTTTTGGGAATTTTTATAATGAGTTTAATATTTTAAAATAAAATGAAATCATAGAATCAAATAAAAGGAAATAAAATAAAAGAGATAAACATGGTGGGGGTGCAGAAGCAAAACAAGATATCACATGATCCAAGCTTGTGCGCACAGTGGGCCTCAAATGGTGGGGTGTGAAAATCAAGTTCACCAAGCCCAGTTCCTAATTATCAGAGAAAAAAAAAGGACAAAAGTAGTGTATGAAACGCATCGTTTCATTAAAGCACCCAAAACACATCAGCATGTGGCTACCAATCACGCACCGGTCAACAAGTCCTGCTTGCCAAGTCAGCTTGTTGCCTCAGACACCGGAGCTAGGGCTTCGGTCGTCTTCTCAGGTGAGTCTCCGGCGACGCAAAAACAAATCATCATGAAAAACAACAAAACCTACATCAAATCGTAGGGAATTCCAAGGGGATCTCAAATCTATCATCCAAAGTAATTTAAAATAACTGAAAGGCCATGAAAATTAAGCTCGAAGATATGACATACACACTGAAGTCCATTCAAATCAACATAACCATTACGTAAACATTGCCTACACTAGTGTAGGACTTCAGAACAACGAAAAACAAGCAAAATGCATGTTCATTATGAAGGAAAAATGGTGAGGGAGATTACCTAACGGAGTAGCTCCGTTGGCTCTTCAAGCCGCACTTAAGCTTCAGATAACCTCTCTATTTAGCTTCCTTATGCCTCTGAGATGCTTGAATGCGCAAGAGATTGAATAAAATTTGAAGAAGAAACCCAATTCCAAGAGAGAGAATGCTTTGATCTGATCTTGCACACAATGAGCCTCTGCCCTCGTTTCTAGTGTTGTGTAGTTTTAGTATGATGGATTAGAGAGATTAGTTAGGCCTAAAATAGAATGGAAAGTTCTAGCTGAACTTTTTGCCAAAAACACCTCATGGTTGCACACACACGGGCTCAGCAAAGTGAGGGGTGTGGAGTGTGATATTGTTGTGATTTGGAAAGAGAGAATGAGGTTAGAAGTGAGTGGAATTCAATGCTTATCATGCAAGTTTTAGATTTTCTAATTTTGGCCCAAATATGAAAATGAGGTGCAATAATCACGTGGTATTGTTGGTCTTGTTTTGGTAATGTGTAGGGTGAAGAAAATGAGCAAAATTCGTGTGATTTAGACAAGCCTTGCTTGGTGTAAGATCATGACACATGATGCATCATTTCATGCGTGAAGAACATTTGCAAGTTAGTAACTTCGAGCCATCATAAGTCAATGAATTCATACCCAAATTGTGTCATCAAATGCTCTTTAGAAAGCCCATTCATTAAGGAACATCTTTGGTGTTCAAAAGAGATGCAAATTGAGCTTGGAAGATGATGTAATTTGTCCATGAAATTATGTACTCAAAACTACCAAAATAATTCAAGTCATGAATCCAACAATGAGTATGAAAACCTTGATCTTTTAGCAACCATAACTTCCATCACAATGATCCAAATGACACAAACTTGGATTCTTTGGAAAAAGGGGATTTCCCTCTACACTTTTCTTGCTTGATGTTTCTCAATTCAAGGCTTGAAAGTCATTCAAAAGTGAGCATGAACATGAGTGCACAAAACTGTCCAAGAATAACTTAGAAAAAATTCTAAATTTTCAAATTTTACAACTTGAAACCTTGGACTTTAAGAAACCATATCTCTCTCAAAAATGGTCTAAATGGGATAAACTTTACATGGTTGGAAAGCTTGGAAAAGGCTCTATAACTTTCGTGTGAAAAAGAATTCCAAATGGAGCTTGCATCATGGTGCAAAATGGCCATGAAGATGACTGGTCCAAGCTTAGAAATTTCCAAAAATAGAAAGTTCCCAAAACCTAGTTTCTTCCAAAAATGGCAATTTTTAACTTTCTTGATTTTTCATGAGTCCTTGAACATTTCTTGATAAAATCTCATACATGGATCACATTTGACCTGAAAATCATGATGTTGACCTCAAAAAGTCAGGAGTTGACTTTTTCACTGCATAGTTGACTTTATCCCCAATACTCCTGATTTTGAATCTTTTAATCAATTGAAACCCTTCTGAACCAAATTGATGGACAATTCTCCATTCCTAGACACTTAGGGACATGAGGAATACCATGGAATCAAGTCCTCCCAAAAAAATAAGAAATAAACTGATTTTATGGCAAACCCTAGTTTTGGTGCCCTTAGTCTAGGAGGAATCGACCGATGCTCCAAATCCAAATTCCTCTGAATATGATGTGTATCCTCTCAAACAATGATGAGATGTGCCATTTGGTGATGGTAAAAACTCAAAGAACATGCCCATTGGGGTGTCAAACTCAAGGATCCCAAAAACCCTAATATGAGAAATTAGGCTAGTAGAGTGTGATTCACTTGAAATTTCTTGCCAATTGTAATCTTTTGGTGAGGTGATGGGCAAATCAAGATGCCCTGAGGCCCAAGGCTCCTTTGTTACCCAAGTAATGATGACATCAGGATCCATCTCTCCTCTTAGTCTTTTGGATAGTACACATGAACTTTTTCTTGACCCTTGGGGAAACAACTTCTTCCCTTGAGTTAACCTAGATACCTTGATCCCATGCTAAAGAACAATGATATGCACAAATGAAAATGAAAAATGAAATGAAACATAAGCCAGTTAGTGTTAGAAACACGAGGGCAAATTTTGAGGTGTTACAACATGGCCATCAAAATCAAAGAGGAAGTACAGAAACAGATTGATGCAGGTTTCCTCTCCACATCAGAATATCCTCATTGGCTAGCCAACATAGTACCCATTCCGAAAAAGGACGGAAAGGTTAGAATGTGTGTAGACTACAGGGATCTGAACAAGGCAAGTCCAAAGGACAACTTTCCCTTACCACGCATTGACATGCTGGTAGACAGTACAACAAAGTTCAAAGTCTTCTCCTTCATGGATGGATTCTCGGGCTATAATCAGATAAAAATGGCACAGAAAGATATGGAGAAAACTTCGTTCATTACCCCATGGGGTACCTTTTGTTACAAGGTAATGCCATTCGGTTTGAAGAATTCCGAGGCAACCTATCAAAGGGCCATGAATACTATGTTTCATGACATGATACACAAAGAAATCGAGGTATATGTCGATGATATGATTGCCAAATCTAAAATAGAGGAGGAGCATGTGACCCACCTGTCAAAGCTATTCGAACGGCTGAGAAAATAGAAACTCCGCTTGAATCCCAACAAGTGCACGTTCGGTGTCCGTTCAGGGAAACTGCTAGGGTTCATCGTCATCCAGAAAGGAATTGAGGTTGATCCTGACAAGGTCAAGGCCATTCAAGAAATGTCTTCTCCAAAGACTTAAAAACAAGTCAGGGGATTCCTGGGACGTTTGAACTACATTTCCAGATTTATATTCCTTATGACCGCGAAATGCGCGCCAATCTTCAAATTACTCAAAAAGAATCAGGACTGTGTTTGGACAAAAGACTGCCAAACAGCCTTTGACAGTATCAAGGAATACCTGTTGAATTCACTGACTCTGTCACCTCCAGTGGAGGGAAGAACACTGATCATCTACTTAACAGTCTTGGAAGACTCCATGGGTTGTGTACTTGGCCAACAAGACGAAACAAAAAGAAAAGAGTCTGCCATTTACTATTTGAGCAAGAAGTTCATCGACTGTGAAACTCGGTACACTATGCTTGAGAAAACTTATTGCGCTATCGCTTGGGCAGCCAAACGTCTTCGCTAGTACATGATTCGTCAAACTACTTGGTTAATCTCTGAGATGGATCCAATCAAGTACGTCTTTGAAAAACCTGTTCTCACAGGAAGGATTGCCCGGTGGCAGATGTTGTTATCAGAATACGACATAGAGTACCATGCTTAGAAAGCCGTCAAAGGAAGTATTTTAGCCGATCATTTGGCTCATCAATCGATTGAAGATCAGGAATCAGTCGGATTTGACTTCCCAGACGAAGATGTCATGTACTTGAAAATGAAATATTGCGATGAACTGCTACCTAGTGAAGGGCCAGAACCAGGTTCCCAATGGGGACTTATCTTTGACGGAGCTGTCAATCATTATGGAAACGGAATTGGGGCAATCATCATAACACCTTAGGGTACCCACATTCCTTTCACTGCCAGATTGACATTCAAGTGTACAAACAACGAGGCCGAATACGAAGCTTGTATCATGGGTCTCGAAGAAGCATTTGACTTAAGGATTAAGAACTTGAATGTATATGGCGACTCAGCCTTGGTTATCAATCAAATCAAAGGAGATTGGAACACATACCAATCAGGGATGATTCCTTACAAAGATTACGCAAGAAGGTTGTTACCCTTCTTCAACAGAATCGAGTTTCATCACATCCCTCGTGAAGAGAATCACATGGCTGATGCATTAGCCACTCTCTCTTCCATGATTAGTGTAGGTCAATAGAATGAAATACCTAAGATCGACATAATGCGCCTAGAACGGCCCGCTTACATCTTCGCGATTGAAGCAGTCATAGACGACAAACCTTGGTATCACGATATCAAATGCTTCCTTAAAAAACAAGAGTACCCACCTAGGGCATTAAGAAAGGACAGAAAAACCCTCAGGAGATTGGCAGGCAGCTTCTTCTTGAGTGGTGATACACTCTATAAGAGAAACTTTGACATGGTCTTGCTTCGATGTATAGACAGACCAGAAGCAAACAAGCTGATAAAAGAAATTCACGAAGGATCCTTTGGCACTCATGCCAATAGACACACAATGGCGAGAAAAATTATAAGAGCAGGGTACTATTGGTTGACAATGGAATCCGACAGCTACAAGTACATGAGGAGATGTCATAAGTGTCAGATATACTCTGACAAAATCCATGTACCGCCTACGCATCTCAAAGTTCTCTCTTCCCCATGGCCCTTTTCCATATGGGGAATCGACGTGATTGGCATGATCGAACCCAAGGCTTCAAACGGACATCGGTTCATCCTGGTAGCCATTGACTACTTCACCAAGTGGGACGAAGCAGCATCATACGCCAATGTAACCTGATAAGTGGTGGTCTGATTTATCAAAAACAATATCATCTGCCGTTACAGTGTTCCGAGCCAGATCATTACTGACAATGGATCTAACTTGAACAGCAAGATGATGAAAGAGTTGTGTGTTGAATTCAAAATCAAACACCATAACTTATCTCCCTACCAACCTAAGATGAATGGAGCGGTAGAAGCGGCCAATAAGAACATCAAGAAAATTGTTTAGAAGATGGTTGTAACCTATAAATACTGGCACGAGATGCTACCCTTTGCTCTTCATGGTTATCGCACATCTGTCCACACTTCAACAGGGGCCACCCCTTTCTCTCTAGTATATGGCATGGAAGCAGTGCTCCCCATGGAAGTAGAGATCCCATCAATCCGGGTATTGATGGAAGCTAAGCTAACAGAGGCTGAATGGTTTCAAAGTCGACACGACGAACTGAATCTGATCGAAGAGAAGCAAATAACGACACTATGCCATGGTCAGTTGTATCAGCAAAGAATTAAGAAGGCGTTTGACAAAAAGGTTTGACCTCGCGTCTTCAGGAAAGGAGACCTCGTGCTCAAGAAGATACAATCTTTTCTCACTGATTCCCGGGGCAAATGGGCTCCGAATTATGACGGCCCTTATGTGGTCAAGAAAGCTTTCTCAGGAGGTGCCTTGAGACTCACAACCATGGACGGAGAGGAATTTGCCTACCCCACAAACATTGACGTAGTCAAGAAATACTTCGCCTAAACTAAAAAAAAGGAAAAAAAATGTCTCGGTGGATTGAAAACCCGAAAGGGAGGTCCAGGAAAAAATTAGAGACACAAGCAAAAAAAATCATCCCGATGGATTGGAAATCTCAAAGTACAATCCAGGCAAAAGTTAGGGATAATGGCAAGTAACTACGTTCAGCAAAGAGGCAAATCCCTCAGCAGCAGTCGTGCCATCCATCAGGAAAATTCTAGTCAAGGTCATCTTCGACAGAAGCTCAGAATGCCCAGAATTCAAAGTTGGTAGAAGGATAGCGGTCGTTATGTTTCAATGTAGCCCTCTTCCCTTAAATTACCATTTTCTAAACTTTGTAAATACTCTATGGAATCACGTGCTTGGCAGATTTCCATCCTATCAATAAAACTTGAGCCTTAATGCTTTTGTTTGTAACTCTTATTTGTTTTAGCTTTATAGAACGAAATTTTAACATGACTAATGATTCTTGAAATAAAACAAAAATGAATTTACTTGTCAAACTTTTTCTGCTTTTAAAATAAAGATGGCAATTCTTTTGACTGTGGAACATCGAAAGAACATCGATCACTTCTCCAGAAGTAATCGAACCCCAAAGTGCAGAGTCAGAGTACTCCTTTTAAGCCAGTGCGCCTGAATGAAGGATCAGTTGTGTCAGATACGAATATTCCGTCTGACATCCCCGGCAGAGTTCTTATCTCCTAAGCCCGATCAACGTTTTCCCCACAGGGACTATCTCTTCTAAGCAAGGAAGAACTTCTATCTTGAACCAAACAGTATTTCTTTGTCCCCTGCAGTGGCCGATTATCCAGTCGTGTTCATCTATTAGTCTGTATGTCATGTCAATTTTGTCAGCATAAACATACATACATCATGCATTATTGATTTGCATTCGGATTCATATTGCATCACTATCACTTTAGTCGGTCTTATCCTCAAGTGATAAAACTCCTCTCAATCGAGTTGTCAGTTTTTTCCTCATCAGGAAATGTTGCGTCCGAACAATCTCTCCTCCAGTTTATTTCGGGATTGGAGCCGATCCTCGGCCACTTTGATAACTTGAACCTCTAAAAAGCAAGAGGACTATCGACAAATATCATTCTTCGCCATTAAAGTTGATATCTTCGCTTTCCCAGGTTAAGGAAAATCCCTAGAGAAAACCTCTTAATCAAAGATTCGGTAGTACATCAGTTTTTCTCTGGAAAATTCGCTGACGAAAAGGTCATCAGCACCTCAAAATTTGATTACATCATATGACATTTCTCCAAGAAGATCTCGAGAAAAAGGTATGATGTAATATCCCCAAACAGGAAGCAGCCTCTCAAGAGACTCGTTTTCCCCAGTAGAGTCAACAAATGGCATCTCAAAAACAGAGAAGTTTGAACACCTCTACCGCTCAGACAAATGGGTTTCCCCAGCAAGTCTGACATCAAAACATTTTCCCATCAAATGGCATCTCCCCAGGAAAATTCGGCGAGAAGTTTAAGGAAAACCGCTACAAATAGCGTCTCTTGTCAAGAAAGTTTATTGACAAAAGAAACTGAGACCAGTTCCTAGGTAGGAAACCAGGATCGAGGGGAAGTTTATATCAGAAACTGAGACCAGTTCCTTGGTAGGAAACCAGGATCGAGGGGAAATTTATATCAGAAACTGAGACCAGTTCCTTGGCTAAAAACCAGGATCGAGGGGAAGTTTTTACCCTTTTCTAAGGCATCATTGCTTTGCAAAAGAAGATGGATGAGCAAGCTGCCATTCATAACCACCATCAAAATTTTAGGTATTCCGATATTTAATGCTCTTGTACCCCGAATGCCCGAATACCTTCGCCATTCACACCTTCGGGTCCAAGAAGATTAAATAGGGGAATCAGTTATTCCCCAAAATTTGACCACTAAGATTTCCCATCATTGTGCCAATCATCATCACAAAATGGAGATACTTTCATGTCTCATCAATCTCCTCAAGGAATTGTTGAGCATTCACTACTAACAAGAATTAGGGTTTCAAGCCCTCTTAGGGAACATAGACAAAAGATCAATCAAGAAATGACCTGGTCTTCAACTTTTCTAACCTCTCAAACCTCCATAGGGGATCTAGAGGACTCCCACATCAAGAATCAAGCACAAAGTTGCAGTATTCCAAGTGGATCAAGCCTCAAGATCGATAGTGTCACCAAATTAGGGTTTTGGTCGACTGAGGTTTCCAGATGGAAATTTTCATCTGGGCATGAGCCATTGCTTCAAAGCACAACTTAAGATACTACAAGGGACCTCATGGACCCAATCATCAAGTCAATTTTACCTCAGGGGATGCATCCACACAAAAAATCAGGAATTAGGGTTTCTGACCTAATTCCCCCCTAAGTTGACTTTTGGGAGAAAACATGAGCCAAGACCTCAAGGCATGATTTGAGGGTCTCTAACACACTATATTGATCCATTTGTAACAATGGATTTATCCAAGAAGCTTGACTCACAAGTTTCATTTTCATCAGGACCACAATTAAGGTTTCGAGGGAAAAGTCAACTGTACCTTTGACTTTTGACCCAGACATGCTCCCAAACCTTGGGACATGATTCAATACACCCTATAACACCTATGGAATGAATCCATTGGGTTTGATTTAGGTCAAATACTTGATTTAACAAAGGATCACACAGTTTGGATTTCATCCGATAAAAAGTCAACTGTGCACAAAATCAAGTTTGACTTTTTGAGATTTTTCACAATTATGGTTCTTTGACCCTAAAATAATGTTAATATGTGTTTGGAATCATCATTCATCAAGAAAAATCAAAGAAAGTGACTTAACTTGTAAAAGGGGTAACCATAAAAAAGTTTTAATTTTTCTAAGTTATGGAACAAAGTGGCTAGGGTACCAACTTCCAAGGACCATAACTTGAGATCCAAGCGACCATTTTGGATGGTCCACAGCTAGATTTATAAGATCTCATGGAATACTTTAAAAGTGTCAACTATAGATCAATCCAATTTCTCATGGATTTTTAGTTATGGAGTGATCAAAATGGCTGAAAACACAAAAGTGACATTTTTCCAACACTTAGTGAAATTTTCACTAAGTTAGAATCTACCTTATTTTTTCCCAAATGTAGAGCCATTTTTCATTATAATTCAGGTTGACTTAAAACCATAGTTGGACATCATGTTAAAATAGGATATGTCAGCTTTCCAAAATGTCCAAGAACACCATCAAATTCCATCTGAGCTAGGAGTTATGACAGCTGCAACATGCCTTGTTGCAAACTGTCTTGGCAAGGCAGATTTGTGCATTAGTGCTCGAATTGCTCAAATTGTGCAACTTCAAGCATGGTTATCCATCTGCACACCTCAAGGGGGAACAACCAAGGGACAAACACTGATCCATAAGCCTCCCAAGTCTTTGGAACTACATATAGGTTTGGCACCCCTAAAAGCTAAAGATGCCTCAAGACTCCAATTTTGTTTTGAGGCATTCAATGGATGCTTAGAGGTGGCATGTATCAGAGCAAATATGAACACTTTAGTCAAGCCTTATCCTTGAATCAGAGAACCATAGGCATGTGCTCTAATCTCAAGTCAATGGCTAGAGGAGACTTGAGATTCCCTTTGATCCACATTGGCCAAAGGCCTGCTGCAGTTGCCATTCCCTATTCCTTGCAAAACAAACTTGACACACTATAAATAGACCTCATTTTTGATCAGTTTGAGTACACCAAAGGCCTATAACACTTGTCTTTCTCAAAATCACACTCTCACTCCAAAAAATGCCTTCTAATGCAAGCTACTATCGGGTTTTGAATTAGAAAGTGTTTCCAACCAAACCAATGAGACACACACCTCATAAACATCATATGTGAGCTGATCAAACACTAAACCAACTACTGGAACACCAAATTCATGAAATCACCATCCATTTGCTCAAGTTTTCAACAAAGTTGCAGCTGAGGTGCCACAATCTATTCCAGTCCATTTCAAATCAATCCAAGCTTTCAAACACACTCCATATGGTGTAGGGAAGCTGTTCAGATCATTACAACTCGTCTATAACACCTCTAACTCAAAAATCAAGTTGCTCTTCCTGCCACGGCCTTCAAGTAAGCCTAAACTTGGTCATCTCATGATTCATGCATATTTCCTCACACAATAATTTTGCCATATGTTCATAATCATGTATGGAGTGTTTCCCCTCAACTAATTGCTTTGTATGAATCGTGTATGGAAGGGTTCTTGAGGTTTCTCTTTGATTTCTTATTCCATGCTTAAAATAAATGAAATTAAAGACCATAAACATGATCGTGAGGTAAAAACGAGTAGATTGATATGTGGATTGTGTGATTTCATCAAGTATTCAGTGATATTGATGAGAAAATGCAAATCCGGGCAAAACAGAGCACGCGGGCAAAACCAGGATGTTCTTGGCGCCCTTTTACAAACTTTCAAATATTTGAATTTTTGGGATTTTATTTAATTGATTCAAAAATTAATTTCTCTCTGAATTTTAATGATTTTGAGTTCATTCTTTTTTTAATAATTCATAAAAATGGTAAAATATTTTATTTTACAAAAAATTCCCAAAAATATTATTTATTTCATATACTTGATATTTTTGCAAAGAATTAATTTTTCTTGGTATTTTAACATTTAAAATATTTTTTCCTTCTTGATTTTCCAAACTTAAATGGTTTTCAATCGGTTTGTGGATAAAAACATGATTTTTGAAACATTGATCCAAGATCACCACTCATTTTTCACATGTTTTCAATAATTTTTATTAATTTTTAAACAAAATTAATTCCATTTTTAAACAAAATTAGGGTTTTGATTGATTCCACCCTCATCGATATTTTTCAAATTCTTTGGGCGTCTAATAGAGTGTAAGACCCAAGCCCTTTGTAAATAAACAATTTTGGGCCTCACACATTGTATAAGCCCCTCTGTATATTTTCAAAAGTTCTGCGCGATCGTCGCCTTTTTAACAAAATCAACTGGGTTTCTCCTTGAGCTATAAGACCCATCTTTATTCATTTTCAAACTATTTGGCCCTCTAATAGAGTGTAAGACCCAATCCCTTTTTAACCAAAACCATTTTGGGCCTCAGATATTGTATAAGTCCCTCTGCGTTAAAAAAATCTCGGCGCGATCACCATTTCGAAACGAAAATCATCTGGGCCTACCCTCGTGTTGTAAGTCCCATTTCTTTTCTTTTAAAACACCTTTTGGGCTTCTCCTTGAGTTGTAAGACCCAACCCTTTTGTAAATAAACCTTTTTGGGCCTCAGTCATTGTATAAGTCTCGAGACGATAGTCAAAATAACGGTGCGATCACTGTTAAACCTTGGGTCTCTCCTTGAGTATAAGCCCCACCAATCTTTTCAAAATAATTCCCTTTTGATTTAGATTCAAATATATATTACTATCAAAACTTTCTTTAATTTCTTTAAACAACTAACAATACAGCATGAAAGCTTGCTCGCCTGTAAGTTTTAAACAACTTTCATTTACTCACTTTCATATATATAACTGTATTGTGGGATACTACGCGCGGTTAGTCTTCTTTCATATCCTTTTAAAATACTTGTCATATATCATCTGTATATATACTAGTATAGTTATTTAGAGTTTTCCCCGGCAACTAGGTCTAGAACTAGGTAAAGCTCTGTTGGTCGCTCTTAAATACAAACAAAACTAGATCCCCATAGGATTTCCAGATATAGTCTTGCCTTCTCTTGGGCTTAAACAATATGGAACAAAGAGAAAGGCAGTATTCCTCGTGAACCTTTTCTCAGACTGTCACCCCTAGAAATTGTCAAAGAAATTCTACTCCCTATAGTTGATCTATTCTCGGTGAATAACATCTCTTGAGTTTCTTCAAACCCCAGAACTTTCACTAAATGATCTATTCTCGGTGAATAGCATTTCTTGAAATTTTCTTGGTTTGAGACCCACGGGCTTCCTACAAGCATCCCCGCCTCCTCTTGGGCTTTGTACAAGGACCCTCCGACTTCTTATAAGTTCTTATGCCTTCTCTTGGGCTTAATACAAGGACCCTGACGACCCTTAAAGGTATAAGACAGAACTTAGTCATCCTTTGCTAGAGCAGTCTTTCCAGTGTCAAAACCTCAGGCCACTTTAGGGTTGATTCTCATCCCTTAATGCATGTGCCTCCTCTTGGGCACCATACAAAAGATAAACTCTTCCATGCCAGTAGACTTGGACAGTTTAATCCCCTTGAGTCTCAAAGACATTCTCCAGTTCCTTACAAATATAGGAAGAAACCCCGGGCTCTCTGGATCAATCTCCAACCGAAACCCAGCCTCTCTCTTGAGAGTTCCCCAACCAGGGTCAGCTTATCCCAAATCAGAACCTCAAGGTCTCTAATATCTCAACTCTTCTGTAATCCTCAGCAAGAGTTGATTCCCCATTTGGACCTGCCTCGGGATCTTAACAATCCCCAGCAAAAGATAGCCTTCTCTTAGGCTTTGTATAATGATCTTTCCTCAGTAAAGTCAGCCTCATCTTGGGCTTTGTACAAAGATTCTCCCCCAGCGGAGCTAACCTTTTCAGACTCTCTTGGTGAGTCCATCACTTTTCTAGACTCTCTTATTGAGTCAATCAACTTCCAAACTCTCTTGTTGAGTCAATCAACTTTCAGACTCTCTTGTTGAGTCAATCACCTTTTCAGACTCTCTTGTTGAGTCAACCTTTTTTAGCCTCAATCTTGGGCTTTGTACAAGACAGATAAAAGCACTCTCTTGTTGAGTCAAACCCTTTCAGCCTCAATCTTGGGCTTTGTACAAGACATAAATCTCCCTCTCTTGAGCTTGGGACAAATATCTTCCCTAGCATAGTCATTTCCTTCCAGCCTTCTTCTAGGCTTTGAGGAATGACTTTCCCCAAGAAGAGTCAAACTAATTTCAGCCTTAACCTTGGACTTTGTACAAGACACATAAAAATATCCTCACCAGAGTCAGTTAAATTTCTCATTTCAGCCTCAATCTTGGGCTTTGTACAAGACACATAAAAACCTCCCCGGCGGAGTCAAAATCCTTTTAGCCTCAATCTTGGGCTTTGTACAAGACATATAGAATATTTTCCCCGAAAAAGTCAAACTTCTAACCTCCTCTTAGTCTTTGTATAATGATATCCCCAAAGAGTCAGTCTCTTATTTGCCTCAATCTTGGGCTTTGTACAAGACACCAATATATACACTCTCTTGTTGAGTCAGTTTTATCCAGCCTCCTCTTAGGCTTTGTATAAAGAAACCCCCTAGCCGAGTCAATTAACCTTTTAGCATCAACCTTGGGCTTTGATCAAGGCCCACAAAAATCAACAATCCCTCTTTAGAGATGACAAATTCTCTCTCAGTCAAAACCTTTTAGCTTCAATCTTGGGCTTTGAACAAGACACCAAAACATCTTTTTCCTCCCTTAGAATAGGAGGAACTACGATTGCTCTGATTTCCCTATTTCGTTTAAATGGGAATACGTAGGCATAAGATTGCGAAATCTTAGCGAGCATACCAATCAAAAACTCTAAGTACCTTCACACATCTAGAAACCTAGGTCCAGTACCTTACCAAAGACATCGGAAAAACCCGAACATCAACCAAAACTCACTCACTCACTCATACTTCCCAAGAAACTTCCCCAACGTATTAACAGATAAACACTATCAATTACAAAGCGAGACCTAAAGCTGATATCATGTGGATAACCACATATAGGATGGGCAATTGACAACTCCCCATTGTATAACCTGACGTCGGACCCCCCAATCTCTTTAAAAGCGTTTTGTTCAGTTAAACATTTCGCGTGCAAGGTTAGTTTTAGATAGCTTCCCTTTCCCTTTCAGCTTCACGGGATAAATAAGAAATCAGAAAGTAGCACCCCACTCCTCCTCATTGTGGTGAGGAGAAAACCCAGCGATAAGGTGATTGCGTCACCGACAAAAATCGCTCGCTATAGAAGTTCACGCATGAAGGTTAGTAAGGGAGGGATAGGTCTCACGATCAATTTCCCCTAAATCAATTTTCTAACTAATGACTAAAGGTTGTGTTGTAAAGAAAAAAAAAGCTAATTTCTTTTAGTTTTTTCTTTTGGGCTTAATATAGATTCAACTCATCTGCTAATCACACCTCTCCAAATTACTAACTGCATTTTTTTTTAATTATAATTAGTTGATGATTATTCTTAAAATTAATGTTAGTTTTACTAAACACACCCCATGAGCCTATTTTCTTTTTTAAGAGAATTGTTAAGTGATTGGTTAGTTATTATTGAATTTAGTCATTAGTATTTTTTACTAAGTATATTCAAATAACTAACTGGTGTGATAATCATTTAATTGTTTAGTCGATTATTTGATTTAATCAATTCACTTGCTTCACTCTGATTCAATTTTAACCACTTGATGAGATCAAAATGCATTTCTATGCGATCTCGGGTTTTCTCCGCTTGTTTGGTTTTCCACTGAATGTAGGAGGTCTTAATTGAACAATTCGATGATCTTTGAAAAATCATTGAACACTTAAAGCTTCCTCAGACGCTTCTCTGCTTGCGTAGAAAAATTCACTGGTGTTCGGTAAACTCGAATTTAAACGCTTTGCTTGTATGCCATGCAT
The DNA here is from genome assembly GCA_022829125.1 of Lathyrus tuberosus. Taxonomy (NCBI): domain Eukaryota; kingdom Viridiplantae; phylum Streptophyta; class Magnoliopsida; order Fabales; family Fabaceae; genus Lathyrus; species Lathyrus tuberosus. Next base: position 4,615,897 of record JALAZF010000269.1, on the reverse strand, counting down.
TTATTCACATCTGTTAAAAACAATTGAACTTGCAAACAAGAATTTCCGGTAAATACATAATACGCTGATACAGATAGAGGGTTTATTCACGATAAAACCTCTCTCAAACGTTTTTTATTTAAAAATAGGGTTTCCTCTTGATTTTAAATTTTCAAACACTCATGGGCCTCTAATAGAGTGTATGTCCCATCCCTTTGTAAATAAACAATTTTGGGCCTCACACATTGTATAAGTCCCTCTGTATATTTTTAAAAGTTCGGCGCGATCGTCGCGTTTGTAACAAAATTAGCTGGGCTTCTCCTTGAGCTATAAGACCCATCTTTATTCTTTTTCAAACTCTTTGGGCCTCTAATAGAGTGTAAGACCCAATCCCCTTTTAACGAAAATTTTTGGGCCTCAGATATTGTATAAGTCCCTCGGCGTTAAAAGAATCTCGGCGCGATCGCCATTTTAGAGCAAAATCATCTGGGCCTACACGCATATTGTAAGTCCCACTTTTCTTTTTCAAAACCTCTTTGGGCCTCTATTAGAGTATAAGATCCAACCCTTTTGTAAATAAACCTCTTTGGGCCTCAGTCGTTGTATAAGTCCCTATACGATATTCAAAACAACAGTGCGATCACTGTTAAACCTTGGGCCTCTCTTTGAGTATAAGCCCCAACAATCTTTTAAAAACAATTTCCTTTTTGATTTAGATTCAATATACATGATATTATCAAAACTTTCTTTAATTTCTCTGAATAACTAACCATACAGCATGGAAGCTTGCTCGCCTGTAAGTTTTAACAGCTTTCATTTACTCGCTTTCGTATATATATATAACTGTATTGTGGGAAACTGCGCATGATTAGTCTTCTTTCACATCCTTTTAAATACTTGTCATATATCAACTGTATATATACTGGTATAGTTATTTAGAGTGTTCCCCGGCAACTAGGTCTAGAACTAAGTAAAGCCATGTTGGTCACTCTTAAACACAGACAAAACTAAATCCCCGTAGGATTTCTAGATACAGTCTTGCCTTCTCTTGGGCTTAAAAAATACGGAACAAAGAGAAAGGCAGTATTCTTTGTGAACCTTTTCCTAGGCTGTCACTTTAGAAATTTTCAAAGGAATTCTACTCCCCAGAGTTGATCTTTTCTCAGTGAATAGCATCTCTTGAATTTCTTCAAACCGTAGCACTTTAACTAAATGATCTATTCTCAGTGAATAGCATTTCTTGAACTTTTCTTGGTTTGAGACCCACATGCTTTCTAAAAGCATCCCCGCCTCCTCTTGGGCTTTGTACAAGGACCCTCCGGCTTCTTAGAAGTTCTCATGCCTTCTCTTGGGCTTAATACAAGGACCCTGGCGACCTCTTAATCACAGACCAGTGTAGGGATGTTTCTCATCCCTTAATACACCCGCCTCCTCTAGAGGCATCATACAAAAGATAAAACTCTTCCACAACAGTAGACTTGAACAGTCTAGATCCCCTCTTGAGTCTCAAAGACATTCTCAAGTTCCCTACAAACATAGGAAGAAACCCCGGTCATTCTGGATAAATCCATAACTGAGTTAAAATCCAGTCTCTATCCTAAAAATTCCCCAACCAGGGTCAGTTTATTATCAGGATAACACTATCTCAAATTAGAACCTCAAGGCATCTGATACTTCAACTTTGCTGTAAACCCTCAACAAGAGTTGATTTTCCCACTTGGACCTGCCTCGGGATCTCAATAATCCCTAGCAGAAGTTAGCTTCCTCTTAGGCTTTGTATAATGATCTTTCCTAAGCATAGTCAGCCTCCTCTTGGGCTTTATACAAATGATTCTCCCCATCAGAGCTAACCTTTTCAGACTCTCTTGTTGAGTCAATCACATTTTCAGACTCTCTTGTTGAGTCAATCACCGTCTCAGACTCTCTTCTTAAGTCGATCACCTTTCAGTACTCTCTTGTTGAGTCAATCCCTTTTAGCCTCCATCTCGGGATTTGTACGAGACAGATAAAAAACACACTCTTGTTGAGTCAATAGCCTCCTCTTAGGCTTTGTATAATGATTTCCCCTAGCAGGAGTTATCCTCCTCTCAAGCTGTGTATGATGACTTCTCCAGCTTGTTCAACCTTTTTCCCTCAATCTTGGGCTTTATACAAGACAGATAAAAGTAATCTCTTGTTGAGTCAAACCCTTTCAGCCACAATCTTGGGCTTTGTACAAGACATAAATCTTTATAACCTTCTCTTAAGCTTGGGACCAACATCTTTCCCAAGCAGAGTCAAACTCATTTTAGCCTCAATCTTGGCCTTTTTACAAGACAGATAATACTCTCCAGCAAGAGTCAAGCTCATTTCAGCCTCAATCTGGGGCTTTGTACAAGACACATACAAATCTCCCCGGCGGAGTCAAAACCCCTTTTAGCCTCAATCTTGGGCTTTGTACAAGATAGATAAAACATTTTCCCCGGAAAAGTAAAACTTTCAGCCACCTCTTAGGCTTCGTATAAAGAGATCCCCAAAGAGTCAGCCTCTTATAGCCTCCTCTTAGGCTTTGTATAAGGACTTCCCCAGTGGAGTCAATCAACCTCTTAGCTTCAACCTTGGGCTTTGATCAAGGCACACAAAAATCAACAATCCCTCTTTAGAGATGACAAATTTTCTCTCAGTTAAAACCTTTTAGCTTCAATCTTGGGCTTTGAACAAGACACAAATACTCAACCTTTTAGCTTCAATCTTGGATTTTGAACAAGACACCAAAACATCTTTTTCCTCCCATAGAATAGGAGGAACTACGATTGCTCTGATTTCCCTGTTTCATTTAAACGGGAATACGTAGGCATAAGATTTCGAAATCTTAGAGAGTATACTAATCAAAAACTCTAGGTCCAGTACCTTCATATCAATCAAAACTTAGGTCTAGTACCTTACCAAAAACACCCGAACATCAACAAAATCTCACTCCCTCACTCATACTTCCCAAGAAACTTTCCCAACCCATTAACAGATAAACACCATCAATTAAAAAGCAAAACCTAAAGTTAATATCCTGTGGATAACCACATATAGGATGGGTAATTGACAACTCCCCATTGTATAACTTGACCCCGGACTCCCAAATCTCTTTTAAGCGTTTGTTCAGTTAAACAATCGCGTGCAAGGTTAGTTTTAGATAGCTTCCCTTTCCCTTCCAGCTTCATGGGATAAATAAGAAATCAGAAAGTAGCACCCCTTTCTCCTCGAGGAGGAAAACCCAAACTTCAGCGATAAGGTGGTCGCGTCACCGACAAAAATTGCTCGCTACAGAAAAATGGTGACTCTGCTAGGGAAATCCTTAGAATGATCTTTGGGGCATCGTCCCCATTTTCCAACAGAAAAATGCCGACTCTGCTAGGGAGTCATTGACTGTATAGGACTAGGATTATAGCTCTTAAGAGGTATAGGATGTTATTTTTAGGAATTAATATATATATCGCTTTTCCTAATTGATATCCGTGTTTATTTTTCTGCTAATGGGACTGCGGGTGATGCCGCATCTGGAAAGTTTGAGTGACACCAAAGATAAGTGATGGCATTAGACGGGTAGTCTTACAGGGAGTGACTCCCAAATAAGAGACCCCGGTCGACCATCGAATCAGTGGAGAGACCCTTTGCGGATTCAATGCCTATACGACTTTGGTTGTTGAAAGCAGATTGTTCGATTGTGGTATTCTATGAAACTGAGGATTTAGTAGGCTGAGACCATGTTACTATTTTTTAGTACGGAAGCTATCAGAAATAGTTGTCACGCGATACTACCCTCATTTGAGATTACTCTAAAATACTGCAACTCGCTCGAGTGAACCAGCCTGCTGTTGTTATCCCAAGAGGGGTCAATGATTTTGAGGACAGGTACAAAAAATCACCAGTACAACCTTTGGGGATGGGTAGAGCCATGACTTCATGACACCGAACCTTTGACCCCATGTTTTTTCTATGTTTTTGTGTGTTGCATTTATGCATTCATTAAAAAACTTTAAACAAAGAAACATTTTCTCTCCTAGTCTCTCATTTTCAAATTAAACTAAGACAATGATTGCAAATATCAGAGAAAAAGATTGCGTTATGGATTTCGGTAGAAGGAAGACTCACAAGTACACCTTCATGGTTTCAAAACTAGAGGATTTGAGAGGGTTGGCAAGGATGCTCACCAACCCTGATGCTTTCAGAGTTAAATACGGAGGACTGCTGTCTCTGTTAAGGGTCCATGTAATTGAGGGAATCCTGGCTACGCTCATTCGGTTCTACGATCTGGTCTATCACTGTTTCACATTCCCAGATTATTAACTCGCACCAACACTGGAGGAGTACTCTCACCTGATTGATTTACCCATCACTGACCAAGCTCCCTTTTCGGGGCTGGAAGAAATTCCAAAGGATCAAACCATTGCAAGAGCAATATATTTAGACGAGTCAGAAGTCAGAACTCACATGACCACTAAGGGTGGAATCAAGGGTTTGCCAACCACGTTTTTGATAAAGAAGGCCCTGTACTTTTCCAGTATAGGGAACATAACTACTTTCGAGAGCATCTTTGTCTTACTCACCTACGGGTTATTTCCATTTCCCAACATTGATGAATTTGTTGATATCAATGCCCTTAGGATTTTTCTGATTGGAAACTGTAATACCCCAAAATTTGGTCTCCCTCTTTGTCATCATAGCATGGCATTATCATTTATCATATCATATCCACCTCATTAACATTACATTGCATTTAACATAGAAAAATGGAGCATGGCATCCTTCTTACCATCAGGGCATGTGATCAGGTGGAAGGTGGACGATCAAGGAATCATTCAAAGCACAAAAAGGTCAATCAAGTTTCCTCAGGGCAAGCCAAGAGGCCTTTCATGTCTCATACCATCTCAATGGATCATCCACAACCTCAAGGATGAGAGATTCAATGGGAGATTGAAGCACTACATCTTTCACTATGCAAGAGGTTCAAAAATGAAGGAAAACCCTCAAAAGAGATAGCTCATTGATCCAAAATCATCCTCAAATGGCATATATCATCATCCTTTAAGAAGGTACACAACATACTCTGAGGAATTGGAAATTGAAGACTGCACATTTTTCTCCTAGGAGGTGGGCACCAAAACTAGGGTTTCTAATAAAATCAGGGAATTTTTTATTTTTAGGACCAAATTTGATGTCATGGTATTTCATATGTCCCTAAGTGTATGGAGGTGGAAAATTGCTTCTCAATTGGTTTTGGGAAGTGGTTCAATTGGAAGAAGGATAAAAAATCAGGAAATTTGGGGCCAAGTCAAATAATCAGAGGGAAAAGTCAACTCTTGACTTTTTGAGCCCAAAATCATGAAATTCATGTTACATATGTCCAATGTACAAAATTTGGTCAAGAAACTCCAAAGGAATCATGAAAAAATCAAGAGGTGGAAAGTTGCCATTTTTGGAAGAGGAAGGGTTACTAAAAATTGCAAGTTTTGGCCATTTTGCATCAGAGTTTGAACCAAGGCCATTTAAAATTGAAGCACCAAATGAAAATTCCACTCGGCCACAACAAAAGATCTTGTTTTAAGCTTCACATCCATATGTGGAACATCTCTATTGGATAAAAATTGAGTGAGATATGATTGATCAAAGTTTGAGCAAAGTAGGTTCAAAACTAGGTCATGACCAAGATTTTCAGGGCACGCGCGCAGTCATTTTAACAAACATGTGGTGGGCCAAATGTCCACTCATTTTTCTCATGGTTAAAGGCCTCAAATGAAAAATCTTTCAACATGAAAGTTGTTCCTCTATGTGAGATCTTTAAGATTGGTGTTCATGTTTTTTTCATTTGATCAAAGGTCAAGAAGTTATGTTGAGTCCAAGTTGTGATGATCTTGCTGAAAATCCATGCCAGGTACACCTTGCCAACCAACCTCATTTCCTCGTCCATAACTAGCTTCCAAACCTTTGTGTTTCAGGTCATGTTTCAACCTTTCCCAAGCATTATGTCAACTCATTTTTCATACCAAAGTTGTTCTAATATGTGCCCTCTTTCCAATGACTCCAAAAACACACCAAATCATCCACAATGCCAAGAGAAAATCACCATTAAACATCCATGTTTGCATTATTTCCAAACTGTCATAAAAAACCAGAAAAAATGAATGTTGTTGTTGTTGTCTCAGCTTGCTCGTGCATTGCTCACCCTCCAACTCTTTCTTCATTTAACCAAACACTCATCACATGTCCATGCACATGAGCACGTGCCATGCACGAAAATAGAAAAAAGCAACTTGATGAACAAGTTTGGTTAGACAGCCGTGCAATGTCAGTTCATTTTCACTTCCACCATAACACCATGGACCTCCACCACTATAGCACACCCACAGCTGACTCGCCCTAACTAACTTGGCTCAGTTAGTTAGAGGCAGCTCAGTTAACTCAACTTGGACTCAGTTGACTCACTCACTTAACCACCTCTGGTTCATTTCTAACTCACACTATAAAACCAAATTTCACTCACATTTCTAAAAAAAGACTCATTTTCTCACATTCACTTCAGAATTCTCCTCTCACTCTCTCTGATTTTGCTCATCTTTTTCTCCACGATTTCAACTCCATTGTGCTCCCATTGATCATTGCTTGGTGTGGTTGAATAAAAAATAGCAAGAACAGTTCCCTTTCTACAAGTTCAGCATCAGTGCAAGCTTCAATATCCTTCATCTACTCGTGAATCCTTAGCATTTATTTTGCTAAGGTTGAGGATCTAGAAGCCCTGCATATCAAGCTTTTCTCTGGTTTTCTCAACATTTCCAATCCCTCTACATTTTCAGGTTTCATCCTTGAACTGTGCTTCAGTTGATTTGCATTAGTTTTGATTGGTTTTTGTTGATATGAGCTCACTAGGAGCATTCCTAACTCCGGCTAGTTGATAGGCCTTCTAAAGGCGTAGTTGCAAAACTTAGGGCACAAATTCATCTCCTCTGTTCTTGCTATGTGTGCATGCTTTGTGGTTTTCATGAGCATATTCTTGATCTACATAAGTTCAGCTTCAATTTGGTATGCGATTTGTTTGTTTTCATGAACATGTGAGTTTACAGGTGGTGGCTGTTGGCCGGAGAAGATGACCGGAGGTCATCTCCGACCGGTGATCTTGAATGTTAGGGTTTGTGTGTGTTCTAATCGTGTCCGTTTATTTTTCCTCATCGTGTGGTTCAAAAGCATGCCAGCACATTAAAATCAGTGTGCCTCTCACGTGCCAATTTTCTGAACTCACTTAAACTTTGTGTGGTGTGGCACATGGTATGGAGTGTGGACATTCATGAACATGCATTGATTTTCATTACTTTGACTTGCCTGTGGACTTGACTTAATCCAATGGTCACGCGTGAGTCCATTTTGTTGACTGAGTGAGCATGCTAGTTATTGTGTGTTGCGTGTAATTGGACTTAAGCCAGATTGCTCTTTACACCTCCCTGTTCCAAGGCCCAAACATTTTTGAACTGATGGATTGCTATGTATACACCCCCATTCCTTTTTGCATTGCATTTTATTTTTCCATTTTTCTACACGTTTTCTTTTTAATTTTTAAAAATACTAAATAGTATCATAAAATTCCACAAAAATTCATGAACATCAATAAAACATTTAGAAAATATTTGGTGATTTTATTTTCTGATTTTATGACCTTTTTGCCCCTGCTCCATAATTTTCTTTGAATTTCTTTGATGTGCATTCTTAATATGGTACATGATCTTGTTTAATTTTGTTCTTGATCATTAAAAATTGTTTTGATGCTCTTCTTTTTGCATTGAGTCATTATCATCTTGAGGTATGTTAAGTGATTTTTATTTGATTTTTTAGGTCATTTTATGGCATGTTTGGTGTTCACTTTTGTGCTACTTTGTATGATATGTCTATTTGACCTAAGTGCATTGTTTGACATCATTTTGCCTTGGTTCCTTGCATGCTACTTTGATATGTGATTCATCTCTGATTGGTGAACTTCAATACCATGTTTTCATAATTTTCATGAGGCCATTTGATTTTTGTTTGATGCATTTCATTTAAAGCATTATAACATGTCATATCATTGTAATCTTTTGTGCATGTTTACATGTTTTCTTTTGTGTATACTTGCATGATCATTTGCCTATTGGGTGAGTTACAATCTTGACATTATAGGTCATTGGTACATATTATATGTCATCCTTGCATGTTGACTTTCATTTAAATCTTGTGCACCTTTAACATGTGGTGTTTGTACTTGTGTTTTCTTTTGAACTTCCATTTCAATCCTACTTCTTCTATCACTTCTTAAAAGTCTTGTTGTGCCTCATAAATACTTGTGTGAGGTTTGTGAATCATTTTTCATTTCATTTCATTTCTGATCCATGGATTACATGTTCCATTTATGCATTTCTTCTTTTTCCTTTCATCTTTCATTCTCCCTTTTTTCTTATGGTGGCATGTTCTAATGCCATGGATGATGTTTGTTGCCTATCCACTTGGACTTGCATGATAATAACCATTTATTTCTCATATGATGTACATTCTGGTTGTGGTTCTAGGATTTGATTTTTATTTAATTCTTTTGAGTTTTATGGTGCATTACATGTTCTTTTACTTCTTATACTTCTTGTACACGTTTACTAACCATGTAGGGGCTTTGGTAAGTTTCAATTGAGTGTGGATAAGGAATCCACATTCAACTTCTATCCTTTCTCTTTTACAATTCCATTTTATGTTTTGTTAAGCACTTATGTGCTTTCTTTTAATAACTCATCACTTTCCCTTTGTGAATTACAATTCATCTTCTACTTTAGAAGTGAATTGTTTAATTCATCCTTTCTTTAGACTTTAGGTTGAAACCTCACAAACCATTAGGATCACTCCCTTTAATCTTCAATTAGGATTGAGTCTTAGTCCACATAGGTTTTACCTTTTCTCCTCTCTTGAGTCTCTTTTCTCATCTCAAAGAAAATACAAAAATATCTAATAAAGGTAGGCATTTATTGCATTTAGGCCTTTCATATAAAGAAAAGATTATAAGGGGTCTTCTCTTATAATCTTAGAATGTATAGCATATAGCCCATCTTGGGTCAATGTGTTAAACATTTGATCTTGTATGAGGGACTTAAATGCAATACTTGTTGAAGGTACAAATAATAAAAAACATTTCTTCATTTCATAATCAACAAAAACACTTAATAAATACAAGTATGCTAGTGTGTTTGAACCTTGATAATTGGAACTAAGTGTGGGGGTCTTCTTCACTCTTAGTGTGATTTCTTACCCATTCCATCTTGGAATGTGAGAATGTACACATTCGAATGACTAAGATTTAAATACACTATCATATGCAAGCAAATCCAAAACACTTTCTTCTAAGAGACAAAAACAAACAATGACGTCTTTCCTTCGGGAATTCTTTTCTCGCCTCACTCACTCTCAGCGTACGAACGCGCTCCTACTCGTTCTCTTGCAAGATGGTAACGCACTCGGACCAGCGAGCCTGCAACACCTGAGCCAGAACGTAAGCCGTTCTCTAAAAAACACAAACAATCCATCCCTAGTTAGGGGAACTACGTCGCTCTGATTCTCATGTTCCCGATGAGATACGTAGGCAGTGGGGTAGGGCCCATTCGAGCACTTCTTTTATTTTCCCTACATTTGTTTCTCTTTCTCTCTCCTTTCCTTTTCCTTTCCTTTTTCAGTTTCTTTCTCAGTATTCTTTTCTTACACCCTTTGATCGAGACAAGCAAGCGTGGATCCCATCGGGTACGATGGACGCGTGGGGGTGCTAATACCTTCCTCTCGCGTAACCGACTCCCGAACTCAGTTCTCTTGGTCGCAAGACCATGCTTTTCCTTTCTCTTCAGGTTTATGCAGTGTTTCCTTTCCCTCTCTTGGGATAAATACACATTGCTGGCGACTCTGTTTCGGTGCCACTTTCGCGTTTGTACTTGGATGAAAATCCCGGGAGCGACAGCTGGCGACTCTGCTGGGGACAGGTTGACCTATTGCTGGTCCATCCTAAGCGAGTCAACCCTAACGCTTGTCTGTTTTTCTTTCATTGGGTGTTTATTGTTGTGCTGTATAGTTATTTACTGTATATTACTGCATTTACTGCATTTTACCATTTTTATTTCATACGATATATTATGCTATGCTGGACTGTGCTTTGTCTGTTTGGCGGGATGGGATTTCTGAGAGATAAGCCCATTACACAGGCTTGAGTATACACTTAGAATTAGAGTGGAGAGTAGTGGGACCTACGTGCCGTTTGGAGTGCGTTGGGTGTTCACGAAATTCACAGCTAGACGAGGCTATCTTGGGACACGTCGTGGCATGCGCATCTTGCGTATTCCAGGATGTAGATCTAGAGAGCTGTCGACTCTAGTGACCGATCATGAGGACCTTAGTGGAAACATCCTTCTTTAGCTGTGACAATGGCAGACCACATTCTGTGGCAAACCCATTCGCACCCGAGGGCCCACTTTGGAACTTGCATAGGATGACTTTTATTTTCTAAGGGGAGTCAGTGGACGACCTCTTTTATTGGCATAGCATTGTATCCTACGGGCTGAATGTGCTATTGCTTCTCAAACCTCCGAAGCTGACAAGCCTTATTTTCTAAGAACCACATGTGAGTATGGGCGGGATGTTTACAGGTTTGCAGGAAACCCAGCCTCCTACCTACCTTACTTGTGATTCTATGAGGATTTCAGGCATTGTATCCTATGACAGTGATTTAAGTGTTCATCTCAGATATTGCCAGATTCAGTACAGAGACACAGTGCACACAGTTCAATACAGACACAGACACTTGATTACCTGATCACATGCCCTTTTGCATTGCATTATCATATCATAACAGTTATGTTTGTCATTTTCAGGTGCATAATACATTTCTGATTCCAACCCATGGGTTCAACAGAGATCGTTGCCGAGAGAAAGAACAATGTGTCTTACAAGTTTCCAGATCCTGTTTTGGATTCATTGCTCAAAGTTATAGATATGGCTGGTCCGGGTATTCTTGATAGGTTTCAGAAGAGCTACGGGAATTTGGTTGGGATGGTCCGTACAATCACCAAGTATGAACATGATGCTTTGCACACTCTGCTGCAGTTCTACGAGCCTTCGTTGAGATGCTTTCTTTTTTCAGATTACATTTTGATGCCAACACTGGAAGAATTCTCATTTATTTTAGGAATTCCGATCACGCCGGCAATACCATTCTTCTCTGGTAGTTCTCCCAGCGTAAAAGAAATTGCTGCTGCGTTACAAATGGATCAGGCAGTGGTAAAGAGTGGTGTGAGCAGTAAAAATGGAGTTAGCGGATTTCATTTAGAATTTCTGTCTGGACAAGCCCAAGAGGCTGCTAGTGCTAAAAATTGGACGGTTTACAATTCCATTCTGGCTCTCTGCATATACGGCCTAGTTCTCTTTCCCAATCAGCAAGACTTTGTGGATATGCAAGCGACAAGAGTTTTCGTTCTTAAAAATCCAGTCCCTACTTTGTTAGGAGATTTTTATCATTCCGTGCACTATAAGAATGAGAAAAGGAGGGGAGGATCTGTTAGTTGTTGTACTCCACTGCTGAGTCATTGGTTTTTCAAACATTTGCCTCAGACAGGTGCCTTTGTGGAAACCAAAGATGTGGCGAAATGGTCTAAACGATTGATGGGTTTAACTGCTGATAACATTGTATGGTTTGACCACCGGTTATTGAGAATAGAGCTTGTCACAAGATGCGGAAATTTTCCAAATGTGCCTTTGATTGGCAGAAAAGGAGGGATCAATTATAATCCAGTTTTGGCCATCCGACAGTTTGGGTATGCTTCCAGGGATCCTCCTACAGAGCAAGATGTGGAAGAATCTTTATTCTTTACAGGAACTAAAGATGCGAAGGTGGTAGAAGTAGTGAATGCTTGGAAAGATAAGCACAAAATTGGAAAAGCAGTTTTCGGGAAAGGAGATTGTAGGTCTTATCCTGAATATGACAGGTGGATTGAGACGAAAGTAAAGGAATTGCTTTTACCCTTTTCAAGGGGACCTCTTTTATGTTCAGTACAGCCAGAACAACCCACCATGGTGGCTATTGAAGAATGTGAGAAGTGGAAGAAAATGGTCAGAGAGCTGCAGATAGAAAATTCTGGAATGAGCAGATGTCTTCAGAAAGCTCTAGCTGACAACAAAGAGTTGGAAAAGAGAGCCTTGAAAGCGGAAAAAACCTTGGCTGACAAAGAGGAAGATTTTGATGACAGAGCTCGGTACTTTCGGAAACTTACTTTGGGAGCAGATGACACTAGCCAAGCTCACAAGATTACAAAACAGGCTTTAGCCCGAAGCAAGGATTCATTAGCTCAACTTCGTCAAGCTTGGGATGAAGTCAGAATTGAAAATGCCGAGTTAAAGGATCAGTCGAAGACTAAAGACGAGGAGCTTAAAAAGGCACATGAGCAGAGGAGAAAGTATCGGGAAAGTCTCGGTAAAAGTCAAGAACAGTTAGAAGAAGCTAGAAGCCAGCTGAAGAATACCAAGAAAGAGCTTGAGGAAGCCATGATAGAAAGAGAGATGCTCAAGACGCAAGCTGGCGTAAAGAGACACAAAGGAGTGCATGATGACGAAGCTCTTATGCTGCATATGGGTTCTTTAACTGAAGCTCTTGAGAAAAGGGATGTCTTGATCAAAGAAATGATTGAAAAGCCGAATCACCAGCGTACCCGTATACTTTTTGAGGAGATCAAATACTCAAGTGACAGGCTGAAGGATGTGGAATTGTCAGATTGATGTTCTTTTCCTTATTGTTTGTTATTAATGGTTACCATTAGGCTTGTTGATGGATCCATTTTTCCTTGTATCGCATTTGCGGTTGAACCTTTCTTAAATATACTTGAATACTTCGTTGAATGAGTATGAGCAGTTTTATTCAGAATTATTCCTTATCAGATAGTTGCACACAAGCACATGACCACGATACGTCTCTTTATATCACGATTTCTGGTCTTCAGATTTCTGTGGTTTGGATTGGAATCAGGGTATAAAAGCACCTAGGAAATGACAAACATGGCACTGCATGGCATTGCATATCATTTTGCATTTTTGTTACTTGCTTTTCAGGTACTCGTTGCAGGGTCTCTAACCTTTATTTGGTTTCAGGCAGTATAGCGGAGAATCATATTCACCGATATTCGACGCGAAGAAATCAAGTAAGAATCATGGATCAAGTGCAAAGTGATTTGGCCGAAATGAGGGCGCGTATGGACCAGTTTATGACCCTCATGACTGGCATGGCGCAAAATCAGGAGAGATTGAGGCTTCTGGTCGAGCGTCCAGACAATGGGCCCGAAGGTGATCAGCATGACAATTCACAGGGACATGGCATCCCTCCTCCCGGTGGCAACCCTCCTCCTGGTGGTAACAATCGGGGTAATGGAAATGGTAGGCATGCTGGTGTTACTCTTGAAGATACTCTGGAAGACCAATTTACTCTGCTGGATGCTGATGTGGGTAATCAAGGTGATCGAAGGTATGATGAGTTAGCAGAAAAGATCAGGGCCATAGAATGCAAGAACTCTATGGGTATTGATGTTACCAGCTTGGGGCTGGTCTCAGGAGTCAGAATTCCCCCTAAATTCAAACCTCCTACTTTTGATAAGTATCACGGCAATGCGTGTCCCCAAACGCATCTTCAAGCTTATTTTGGGAAGATTTCAGCCCATACGGATGACGAGAAGCTATGGATGCACTATTTTCAGGACAGTCTGGCTGGGGCGTCCTTGACCTGGTATATGAAGTTGAATAGAGCTGCTGTGAAGAGTTGGAAAGATCTGGCAGAGGCGTTCCTGAAGCAATACCAGTATAATATTGACATGGCGCCCAACCACACTCAATTGCAGGGGTTGTCACAAAATGCCAAGGAGAGTTTCAAAGAATATGCACAAAGGTGGAGGGAAATGGCTGCCCAGGTTCAACCTCCCTTGTCAGACAGAGAAATGGCGGATATGTTTATGGGCACCTTGCAAGGGGCCTATCTTGATAGATTAGCTGCTTGTCCGTCAACTGGATTTGCTGATATTGTGATTGCGGGAGAAAGAATAGAAAGTCTGTTAAAGCTTGGAAAGATCCAGGATGTGAGTGGGGCTGGCTCTTCGGGGACGAAGAAACCGTTTGCTAGTAACCAGAAAAGAAGAGAAGGTGATACGAATGCTGTGTTTAGAGGACGAGGCAGAGGGCGTTCTCAAGCTTATTATCAGGTAGATGCTGTAACAATCCCCACACCGTCTGTTCAGAAACAACAACCCCAACAATAAGTTCAACAGCAACAACCTTTTTTCCAGCAAAGGTCTAGGCAGAGGGATCGTAAAATGGATTCTCTCCCTATGACTTATGCCGCGCTGTTGCCCCGACTACTCGAGTTAAAGTTGGTAGAACTCCGTACTATGAAAGCTCCGGTTGCTGGAAACCTGCCACCTAACTTCGATGCTAATGCTCGTTGTGAGTTCCACTCAGGTGCTCAGGGGCACTCCATTGAAAAATGCTGGGCTTTCCATCATAAAGTACAAGATTTGATTGATGCTAAAGCCATCAATTTCTCTCCCGCTCCTAATATTACTCAGCATCCCATGCCTGATCATAGTGTAGCAAATGTGTACGCTATTGAAGATGGGAGGAGATTGAATCTGGTGACAGATATTCATCAAGTGAAAACTTCTTTGTTGGTTGTAAAAGATCGTTTATTGAAGGGACAGGTGTTCCCGGGGTGTAATCAAGATTGTTTCGAGTGTATGAATCAGGAGAATGGCTGTAATAAGTTGAAGGTGGGTTTACAGAATCTGATCGATGAAGGATGTCTACAGTTCGACCGAGTCGTGAAGGACACTGATGAGATATCAACCGTGACCATCTATTACACTCCCGCTGAGTTTCAAGTGCCGATCAATACAGTTCCCGTGGCGAGTGTTGCGCCAGAAAGGCCCAGTCCTGTCACTATCACGGTGCCAGGACCAATTCCGTTCACATCTACGAAGGCTATCCCATGGCACTATGGGGCAGATGTATATTACGAAGGTAAAAAGCAGGAAGTTGAGTAATCAGTCAGCCCAAATATTGATAACGTAGGGGGTGTAGGGGGCTTTACAAGGAGTGGAAGGTTGTTCGCTCCCCAAACCTTGAGAAGTGATAAAGAGGCAGAAGCCGCAGCAAAGGCTAAAGGTAAACAGGTGGTTGAAAATGCGCCTACACCTGAAGCAAAGACAAAGATTACTTTTGATAAGGAAATGGAAGAATTTATGAAGATAATCAAGAAAAGCGATTATAAGATTGTGGACCAACTGAATCAGACCCCTTCAAAGATTTCAATCTTGTCACTATTGATGTGCTCTGATGCGCATCGGCAGGCGTTGTTGAAAGTATTGAAGAGTGCATACGTGCCACAGGAAATTACCGTTAATCAGCTCGAGGACGTAATCTCTAATGTTAATGTTAGCCATGGCTTGGGATTTACAAGTAGAGATCTGACTGTTGAAGGAAGAAACCACAATAAGGCTTTGCATATCACGATGGAGTGTAAGGGCGCAGTGTTATCTCATGTACTGGTAGACACTGGTTCATCACTCAATGTCTTGCCCAAGAAGGCATTAATGAAGCTGGAAGTTGATGGTTTGATCTTAAGGCCTAGTGAATTGGTGGTCAGAGCATTCGATGGAACTAGACGATCTGTGTTTGGTGAGGTGGAATTGCCCGTACAAATTGGACCACAGGTATTCAAATCCACGTTCCATGTAATGGACATACAACCTGCATATAGCTGCCTATTGGGGCGCCCTTGGATTCACGGAGCCGGGGCTGTTACTTCTACTCTACATCAAAAGCTGAAGTATGAGTTTGAAGGGCAGGTTGTGACGGTGAGTGGGGAAGAAGATATCTTTGTGAGTCACTTGTCCACGTTCAAGTACATTGAAATGGATGGGGAAATTCATGAGATGTTGTGCCAATCATTTGAAGCAGTCAATATTGACGATGCACCTGAGTCTTCTTCTGTACCAATTGGGGCCGGTACCTCCATTTCATCTTATAAACAAGCTGTCGAAGTCGTCAGGGCAGGCAACGCCCAAGGTTGGGGCAGGTTGATAGAGACCCCAATGAAGGAAGACAAATTTGGTATTGGTTATCATCCCTCTACAACTTCAGATGCGGGGAGCAGGGGACCCATTACTTTCAATAGTGGGGGAATTATCTACACGGACCAGTCTTGTGTAGCCACAGAGGATAGTGTTGACAGTAATTGTGACCTGGACAACTGGGTACGCCCTCATGCTCCGGGACAACAAGTGCAGAACTGGTCCGTTGAAGAAGTCATCCGGGTTGCTCTTCAAACAGAGTAATTTTTCTTTGTTTTTTCTAACCATAATGCATGTCAAAATCTTGCGCTCTGCCCAAGGCGTATAGGTTCATTTGTAGGGCCACCATGGTTGCATTTGCAATGTTTAATCATTAATAAAGGACGTTTTGCAATCAAATTTTGTTCTCTGTCTTTCAGTTTTTATTTTTGCACAAAAATAAAATGGCAATGTTTCATTTTCTTTTGTTTTGTTTAAAAATAAATTCTAAAATAAGGCATGAACCCGTTCATGCAGACTTGATCCTCCGGATACCACTGATAACGATTTTGATATGGCTATGTATGACTTTGACAATCCGATTTATCAAGCCGAAGAAGGGGATGAGAAAGATTGTGAACTCTCTGAAGAACTGGCCAGATTGTTGAAACAAGAGGAAAGGGTCATCCAGCCTCATCAGGAGACTGTAGAAATCATCAATATTGGTACCAAGGACACCAAGAAAGAGATCAGGATTGGTGCCAGCTTGCAAGCAGATGTGAAGCCAACTTTGACGGAAATGTTGCGCGAGTATGTTGACATCTTCGCCTGGTCGTATCAAGACATGCCGGGGTTGGATACGGATATTGTCGTGCACAGGCTGCCATTAAGAGAAGAATGTCTGCCAGTCAAGCAGAAACTTCGTCGGACTCACCCCGACATGGCTTTAAAGATTAAGGAGGAAGTCCAGAAGCAGTGGGATACTGGTTTTCTTGCTGTGACAAAGTATCCTCCATGGGTAGCCAACATCGTGCCAGTACCGAAGAAAGATGGAAAAGTGAGAATGTGTGTGGATTATCGAGATCTTAATAAAGCTAGCCCGAAAGATGATTTTCCACTACCTCATATTGATGTGCTGGTCGATAATACAGCTCAGTTTTCAGTGTTCTCATTTATGGACGGTTTCTCCGGGTACAACCAGATCAAGATGGCACCTGAAGATATGGAGAAGACCACGTTCATTACTCCGTGGGGTACATATTGTTATAAAGTAATGCCTTTTGGGTTGAAAAACGCAGGGGCAACGTACCAGCGGGCGATGGTGACATTGTTTCATGACTTGATTCATAAGGAGATCGAATGTTATGTAGATGATATGATTGCCAAGTCGAGAACAGAAGAGGAACATCTGATTAACCTGAAAAAGCTGTTTGAAAGGTTGAGAAAGTTCCGTCTGAGATTAAATCCAAACAAGTGCACGTTTGGGGTGCGTTCTGGAAAGTTACTGGGTTTCATTGTGAGCGAAAGAGGAATCGAGGTTGATCCTGCCAAGGTGAAAGCAATACAAGAAATGCCTGAACCGAGAACAGAAAAAGAGGTTCGTGGTTTCTTGGGTAGATTGAACTACATTGCAAGGTTCATATCTCACCTAACAGCCACGTGTGAGCCAATATTTAAATTGTTAAGGAAAGATCAAATGGTCAGGTGGAATGACGATTGCCAATTGGCATTCGATAAGATAAAAGAATACTTGCAGGAACCTCCGATTCTAATGCCTCCAGTTGAGGGGAGACCGCTGATAATGTATCTGACAGTGCTTGAAGGTTCCATGGGTTGTGTTCTCGGTCAACATGACGAGACAGGTAGGAAGGAGCATGCTATTTACTACCTGAGCAAAAAGTTCAATGATTGTGAGTCCCGATACTCAATGCTTGAAAAGACATGTTGTGCGCTTGCATGGGCCGCTAAGCGATTGAGGCAATATATGGTTAGGCACACGACCTTGTTGATTTTAAAAATGGATCCTATCAAGTACATTTTCGAGAAACCAGCATTGACAGGCAGAGTTGCACGGTGGCAAATGGTCTTGACAGAGTATGATATTCAGTACACTTCACAAAAGGCCATCAAAGGAAGTATCCTGTTCGACTATCTTGCGCAACAGCCGATTGATGATTACCAACCCATGAAATTTGACTTCCCTGATGAGGACATCATGTTTCTCAAAGCTAAAGACTGCGAGGAACCACTCCCGGAGGAGGGGCCAGACCCTGAGGCCAAATGGAGTCTGATGTTTGATGGGGCTGTCAATATGAATGGATGCGGAGTTGGAGCAGTTCTTATCACGCCGGAAGGTGTTCATATGCCTTTCACTGCCCGAATAACTTTCGGATGCACCAACAATGAAGCAGAGTACGAAGCTTGTATAATGGGGATCGAGGAGGCGGTTAATCTACGGATTAAAACCCTTGATATATTCGGTGATTCAGCTTTGGTAATCAATCAAGTGAAAGGGAGTTGGTACACGCACCAAGCAAATCTAGTGCCGTATAGAGATTATACAAGGAGATTGCTGACATTTTTCACAACAGTGAAACTGTACCATATTCCTCGAGATGAGAATAGGTTCGCTGATGCCTTGGCCACTTTGTCTTCCATGATCAAAGTGAAAGGATGGAACCATGTACCTAAGATTGAGGTATCCCGCCTTGACAGACCAGCATTTGTGTTTGCGGTCGATGCAGCGTCTGATGACGAGCCATGGTTTCATGACATTAAGTGTTTCTTGAAAAGTCAAGAGTACCCGTCCGGGGCATCGTCCAAAGACAGGAAGACGTTGAGAAGGTTAGCTGGTAGTTTCTTCTTGAACAAAGATGGCGTGCTGTATAAAAGAAATTTTGACACGGTCCTGCTTAGATGTGTGGATAGACATGAAGCAGACTTGTTGATGATTGAAGTGAACGAAGGCTCTTTCGGTACCCATGCCGGAGGGCATGCAATGGCTAAAAAGTTGTTAAGATCGGGATATTATTGGTTGACTATGGAGTCAGATTGTTGCAAATATGCCCGCAAATGCCATAAATGCCAGATCTATGCAGATAAGGTGCATGTGCCTCCAAATCCGTTGAGTATCATGTCGTCGCCTTGGCCGTTTTCCATGTGGGGCATTGATATGATCGGAAAGATTGAGCCTACAGCTTCCAATGGTCATCGTTTCATCTTGGTGGCCATTGATTACTTCACCAAATGGGTTGAAGCCGCATCCTATGCCAATGTTACAAAACAAGTGGTCGCTCGTTTCTTAAAACGGGATATCATTTGCCGATATGGAGTTCCCGAAAGAATCATTACTGATAATGGTTCTAATTTGAACAATAAGATGATGGCTGAGTTATGCCGGGACTTCAAAATCGAACATCACAATTCTTCTCCGTACCGCCCAAAGATGAATGGCGCGGTCGAAGCGGCCAACAAAAATATCAAGAAGATTGTGCAGAAGATGGTTGTCACGTACAAAGATTGGCATGAGATGTTACCATTTGCTTTGCATGGGTATCGAACGTCGGTACGCACGTCCACTGGGGCAACCCCATTCTCACTTGTATATGGTATGGAGGCAGTACTACCAGTTGAAGTGGAGATTCCGTCCCTCAGAGTCATGATGGATGTTAAGCTAGATGAGGCTGAATGGGTACGATCCAGATTTGATCAGCTGAGCCTTATTGAGGAAAAGCGATTGGCGGCTGTATGTCATGGGCAACTATATCAGCGCAGAATGAAGCAGGCATTTGACCAAAAGGTGCGTCCTCGGGTTTACAAAGTCGGAGATGTGGTACTCAAAAGGATCCTTCCTCCCAATACAGATCACAGGGGCAAATGGACTCCTAACTATGAAGGTCCATTCGTGGTTAAAAAGGTCTTTTCGGGCGGAGCCTTATGGCTTACAACCATGGATGGCGAAGACTTTTCATCCCCTGTCAACTCGGACGTAGTCAAAAAATACTTCGCATGAATAGACCCGCTGGATAATAAAAATAAAAAAAAATCCAGGCAAAAAAGGGCATCCCGGTGAACCAAAAACAGAATAAGGTTCGGGCAAAAATTAGGGATATAATTGAAAAAAATTGTACACCCGGTAAGTTGAAAACCCGAAAGGGCAACTTAGGCAAAAAAGGGTATCCTGGTGGATCCAAAACCTGAAAGGGCGGTCCACACAAAAGAGGGATTTAAGCGAATGACTACGGTATGAGTTATCTGTACCCCATTGCCGTTTGAACAACTGACGTTCTTAAAGATAGGGATCGGTCTGATCGTTCCTCAGAAGGCAAGGTCGGGGAGTTTTGAAGACATACTGGTCATAACAGAATGGAAACTCAGTGGAATTCCGTTTTCACATTGCCATTAGGATAGTTTCTTTTCTCAATTTTCAGCGATCACCTCTTTCCAGGGATTGCTTCCGGATGTAATTGCCTATTCTGGGCTCTCAGTCAATAAATTGAATTTCAATAAAAAGCTTCCTATTTTTGTTTTATTGCTTTGTTTGCAAAAACGTCCTAATTTTGATAAAACATTGCATTTGAAAACATGGCGGCCTTGCAATAACATGCGCGAAAAAAAAACATTTGAAATTACTTTGAATGTTGAATATTCCCGGATGGTGGATTCTAGCCACGCAATATTCGGGGCATGTGTGCATATTCTTTTGTTGCAGGTAGTAGGTGCAGATGATGTTAAGCACAAGACCAGTAATAAATCACCCCACGCAAAAGACTGGGGCAATTACGGGTAAGGAGATCGGCGTTCATCGTTCGGTCGACGATTGTTCATAACGGGTCGATATTAGTGAATTAAGTTCAACTGGGTACCGTTGCATCTTATTAAGTCGATTCTCTCATACAGTACTTCCAACAGCTACAAGCTTTTCTGTGTCGATAACGGTCACAGGTTCCCCAAAAGAGTGGTCTCGTCGACACCGAAACTGATGGTCATTATCCCCAGCGAAGTCACAAGAGTTTGAAGAGGCTAAATCTTCTGTAAAATCCTCTTATGACATCCTCTTCGGGGACGAATTGTTGGTTTGTCCAAGGTTGGGGCATGATTGTTTCCCCAGCATGAAGTGTTGATCATCCCCAGTAGAGTTTGAGGACAGCTAGTCTTCTGTAAAATCCTCTCAAAAAGGCATTCCCCAACACGAGACGTTTTAAAGCAGTTTCCTCCAGCAGAGTTTGTTATAAACTCGTCATCCCTAACGGAATTGTCTAAAGGGAAGCTCGCCTAACAGGGTGCATTGTGGTGCTTATCCTAAGCTCGACAGTCATATTCTTCAGCAGACTACTGTAGATTTGATTTGGGTTTCCCCAACAGATCTCTAAGGACTCTTTCTAGCAAGTTGCATGGAATGTTCTAACCAGGATTTGTATGTCCCCGGCAGAGTAACCCTGATCCCCCGGCAAGATCGTATCTCTGGTCATTGTATTCCCCACGGAGTTCAATGTTGAGTCTTGTCAGCAATACTCCCCAGCTGAGTTGTTGTTCTCCTCGCGGAGGTTTATAGGATCGGTAGAATCTATTCCTCAACAAGGATGGTACAGTCTTTCCCCAGCCGGGTCAGAAGGTTGATAACCCCTACAAAGGGTCTTGGATTGGATAGATCCTCAAGCAGAGTTTTTATGACTCTTCCTCCCTAGCAAGACGCCATGCAAAGAAATTCTCATCCCCAGCGGAATCACTGTGACCAGAATTCATTCCCCCAGCAGATGAAGTGATTCCTGGTAGATTTATTATTCTTCAAGTCCAATTTATTTTTGGCGAACTTGACAATTCGAAGCAGACGGATTGTTCATTTATTCTCCCACAGAGATACTATCCTCTCAGGAACCTCTAAAGTCAAGTCATTGATCATTGTTCCTCAGCAAAGTCGGCAGAGATGTCTGACACGGATGCAGAGTGCAATCCGTTATTGGAATATTGCAAAAGTCCAACAGTGGATTGGCAAAAGTCCGTCTTCGGGTGGCAAAAGTCCAACAGTGGATTGGCAAAAGTCCGTCTTCGGGTGGCAAAAGTCCAACAGTGGATTGGCGAAAAGTCCGTCTTCGGGTGGCAAAAGTCCAACAGTGGATTGGCAAAAGTCCGTCTTCGGGTGGCAAAAGTCCAACAGTGGATTGGCGAAAAGTCCATCTAAGGGTGACATATTCTAAAAGTCCAACAGTGGATTGGCAAAAGTCCATCTTCGGGTGGCAAAGCAGCTAAAGTCCAACAGTGGATTGGCAAAAGTCCGTCTTCGGGTGGCAAAAGTCCAACAATGGATTGGCGAAAGGTCCATCTAAGGGTGGCATATTCCAAAAGTCCAACAGTGGATTGGCAAAAGTCCGTCTTCGGGTGGCACGAAGCTGCAAAGTCCACCAGTAGCGTGGCAGGCCAGTAGTCGTCTGGAATTGCATAAAAGACATTATTAAAGTCCACCAGTAGCGTGGCAGGCCAGTAGTCGTCTGGCGTCGTTCAACAAGACATTTCTAAAGTCCACCAGTAGCGTGGCAGGCCAGTAGTCGTCTGGAATTGCATAAAAGACATTATTAAAGTCCACCAGCAGTGTAGCAAGCCAGTAGTCGTCTGGTGTCGTTCAAAAGACAGATTTCTCCGACAATGTTTCATTGAAGATTCAATCCAGCAATGTCGGGGGAGTTTCTTCCTCATCATCCAGAGCAAATTTTTGGTTATATTTGGTATTCAATCACTATATACCTTGAAAGTCTGAAAGCAATCGCTTTCAGGCATTCAGGTCTACAGCGTTTGAATAGGGGCAGCTGTAATACCCCAAAATTTGCTCTCCCTCTTTGTCATCATAGCATGGCATTATCATTTATCATATCATATCCACCTCATTAACATTACATTGCATTTAACATAGAAAAATGGAGCATGGCATCCTTCTTACCATCAGGGCATGTGATCAGGTGGAAGGTGGACGATCAAGGAATTATTCAAAGCACAAAAAGGTCAATCAAGTTTCCTCAGGGCAAGCCAAGAGGCCTTTCATGTCTCATACCATCTCAATGGATCATCCACAACCTCAAGCATGAGAGATTCAATGGGAGATTGAAGCACTACATCTTTCACTATGCAAGAGGTTCAAAAATGAAGGAAAACCCTCAAAAGAGATAGCTCATTGATCCAAAATCATCCTCAAATGGCATATATCATCATCCTTTAAGAAGGTATACAACATACTCTGAGGAATTGGAAATTGAAGACTGCACATTTTTCTCCTAGGAGGTGGGCACCAAAACTAGGGTTTCTAATAAAATCAGGGAATTTTTTATTTTTTGGACCAAATTTGATGTCATGGTATTTCATATGTCCCTAAGTGTATGGAGGTGGAAAATTGCTTCTCAATTGGTTTTGGGAAGTGGTTCAATTGGAAGAAGGATAAAAAATCAGGAAATTTGGGGCCAAGTCAAATAATCAGAGGGAAAAGTCAACTCTTGACTTTTTGAGCCCAAAATCATGAAATTCATGTTACATATGTCCAATGTACAAAATTTGGTCAAGAAACTCCAAAGGAATCATGAAAAAATCAAGAGGTGGAAAGTTGCCATTTTTGGAAGAGGAAGGGTTACTAAAAATAGCAAGTTTTGGCCATTTTGCATCAGAGTTTGAACCAAGGCCATTTAAAATTGAAGCACCAAATGAAAATTCCACTCAGCCACAACAAAAGATCTTGTTTTAAGCTTCACATCCATATGTGGAACATCTCTATTGGATAAAAATTGAGTGAGATATGATTGATCAAAGTTTGAGCAAAGTAGGTTCAAAACTAGGTCATGACCAAGATTTTCAGGGCACGCGCGCAGTCATTTTAACAAACATGTGGTGGGCCAAATGTCCACTCATTTTTCTCATGGTTAAAGGCCTCAAATGAAAAATCTTTCAACATGAAAGTTGTTCCTCTATGTGAGATCTTTAAGATTGGTGTTCATGTTTTTTTCATTTGATCAAAGGTCAAGAAGTTATGTTGAGTCCAAGTTGTGATGATCTTGCTGAAAATCCATGCCAGGTACACCTTGCCAACCAACCTCATTTCCTCGTCCATAACTAGCTTCCAAACCTTTGTGTTTCAGGTCATGTTTCAACCTTTCCCAAGCATTATGTCAACTCATTTTTCATACCAAAGTTGTTCTAATATGTGCCCTCTTTCCAATGACTCCAAAAACACACCAAATCATCCACAATGCCAAGAGAAAATCACCATTAAACATCCATGTTTGCATTATTTCCAAACTGTCATAAAAAACCAGAAAAAATGAATGTTGTTGTTGTTGTCTCAGCTTGCTCGTGCATTGCTCACCCTCCAACTCTTTCTTCATTTAACCAAACACTCATCACATGTCCATGCACATGAGCACGTGCCATGCACGAAAATAGAAAAAAGCAACTTGATGAACAAGTTTGGTTAGACAGCCGTGCAATGTCAGTTCATTTTCACTTCCACCATAACACCATGGACCTCCACCACTATAGCACACCCACAGCTGACTCGCCCTAACTAACTTGGCTCAGTTAGTTAGAGGCAGCTCAGTTAACTCAACTTGGACTCAGTTGACTCACTCACTTAACCACCTCTGGTTCATTTCTAACTCACACTATAAAACCAAATTTCACTCACATTTCTAAAAAAAGACTCATTTTCTCACATTCACTTCAGAATTCTCCTCTCACTCTCTCTGATTTTGCTCATCTTTTTCTCCACGATTTCAACTCCATTGTGCTCCCATTGATCATTGCTTGGTGTGGTTGAATAAAAAATAGCAAGAACAGTTCCCTTTCTACAAGTTCAGCATCAGTGCAAGCTTCAATATCCTTCATCTACTCGTGAATCCTTAGCATTTATTTTGCTAAGGTTGAGGATCTAGAAGCCCTGCATATCAAGCTTTTCTCTGGTTTTCTCAACATTTCCAATCCCTCTACATTTTCAGGTTTCATCCTTGAACTGTGCTTCAGTTGATTTGCATTAGTTTTGATTGGTTTTTGTTGATATGAGCTCACTAGGAGCATTCCTAACTCCGGCTAGTTGATAGGCCTTCTAAAGGCGTAGTTGCAAAACTTAGGGCACAAATTCATCTCCTCTGTTCTTGCTATGTGTGCATGCTTTGTGGTTTTCATGAGCATATTCTTGATCTACATAAGTTCAGCTTCAATTTGGTATGCGATTTGTTTGTTTTCATGAACATGTGAGTTTACAGGTGGTGGCTGTTGGCCGGAGAAGATGACCGGAGGTCATCTCCGACCGGTGATCTTGAATGTTAGGGTTTGTGTGTGTTCTAATCGTGTCCGTTTATTTTTCCTCATCGTGTGGTTCAAAAGCATGCCAGCACATTAAAATCAGTGTGCCTCTCACGTGCCAATTTTCTGAACTCACTTAAACTTTGTGTGGTGTGGCACATGGTATGGAGTGTGGACATTCATGAACATGCATTGATTTTCATTACTTTGACTTGCCTGTGGACTTGACTTAATCCAATGGTCACGCGTGAGTCCATTTTGTTGACTGAGTGAGCATGCTAGTTATTGTGTGTTGCGTGTAATTGGACTTAATCCAGATTGCTCTTTACACCTCCCTGTTCCAAGGCCCAAACATTTTTGAACTGATGGATTGCTATGTATACACCCCCATTCCTTTTTGCATTGCATTTTATTTTTCCATTTTTCTACACGTTTTCTTTTTAATTTTTAAAAATACTAAATAGTATCATAAAATTCCAAAAAAATTCATGAACATCAATAAAACATTTAGAAAATTTTTGGTGATTTTATTTTCTGATTTTATGACCTTTTTGCCCCTGCTCCATAATTTTCTTTGAATTTCTTTGATGTGCATTCTTAATATGGTACATGATCTTGTTTAATTTTGTTCTTGATCATTAAAAATTGTTTTGATGCTCTTCTTTTTGAATTGAGTCATTATCATCTTGAGGTATGTTAAGTGATTTTTATTTGATTTTTTAGGTCATTTTATGGCATGTTTGGTGTTCACTTTTGTGCTACTTTGTATGATATGTCTATTTGACCTAAGTGCATTGTTTGACATCATTTTGCCTTGGTTCCTTGCATGCTACTTTGATATGTGATTCATCTATGATTGGTGAACTTCAATACCATGTTTTCATAATTTTCATGAGGCCATTTGATTTTTGTTTGATGCATTTCATTTAAAGCATTATAACATGTCATATCATTGTAATCTTTTGTGCATGTTTACATGTTTTCTTTTATGTATACTTGCATGATCATTTGCCTATTGGGTGAGTTACAATCTTGACATTATAGGTCATTGGTACATATTATATGTCATCCTTGCATGTTGACTTTCATTTAAACCTTGTGCACCTTTAACATGTGGTGTTTGTACTTGTGTTTTCTTTTGAACTTCCATTTCAATCCTACTTCTTCTATCACTTCTTAAAAGTCTTGTTGTGCCTCATAAATACTTGTGTGAGGTTTGTGAATCATTTTTCATTTCATTTCATTTCTGATCCATGGATTACATGTTCCATTTATGCATTTCTTCTTTTTCCTTTCATCTTTCATTCTCCCTTTTTTCTTATGGTGGCATGTTCTAATGCCATGGATGATGTTTGTTGCCTATCCACTTGGACTTGCATGATAATAACCATTTATTTCTCATATGATGTACATTCTGGTTGTGGTTCTAGGATTTGATTTTTATTTAATTCTTTTGAGTTTTATGGTGCATTACATGTTCTTTTACTTCTTATACTTCTTGTACACGTTTACTAACCATGTAGGGGCTTTGGTAAGTTTCAATTGAGTGTGGATAAGGAATCCACATTCAACTTCTATCCTTTCTCTTTTACAATTCCATTTTATGTTTTGTTAAGCACTTATGTGCTTTCTTTTAATAACTCATCACTTTCCCTTTGTGAATTACAATTCATCTTCTACTTTAGAAGTGAATTGTTTAATTCATCCTTTCTTTAGACTTTAGGTTGAAACCTCACAAACCATTAGGATCACTCCCTTTAATCTTCAATTAGGATTGAGTCTTAGTCCACATAGGTTTTACCTTTTCTCCTCTCTTGAGTCTCTTTTCTCATCTCAAAGAAAATACAAAAATATCTAATAAAGGTAGGCATTTATTGCATTTAGGCCTTTCATATAAAGAAAAGATTATAAGGGGTCTTCTCTTATAATCTTAGAATGTATAGCATATAGCCCATCTTGGGTCAATGTGTTAAACATTTGATCTTGTATGAGGGACTTAAATGCAATACTTGTTGAAGGTACAAATAATAAAAAACATTTCTTCATTTCATAATCAACAAAAACACTTAATAAATACAAGTATGCTAGTGTGTTTGAACCTTGATAATTGGAACTAAGTGTGGGGGTCTTCTTCACTCTTAGTGTGCTTTCTTACCCATTCCATCTTGGAATGTGAGAATGTACACATTCCAATGACTAAGATTTAAATACACTATCATATGCAAGCAAATCCAAAACACTTCCTTCTAAAAGACAAAAACAAACAATGACGTCTTTCCTTCGGGAATTCTTTTCTCACCTCACTCACTCTCAGTGTACGAACGCGCTCCTACTCGTTCTCTTGCAAGATGGTAACGCACTCGGACCAGCGAGCCTGCAACACCTGAGCCAGAACGTAAGCCGTTCTCTAAAAAACACAAACAATCCATCCCTAGTTAGGGGAACTACGTCGCTCTGATTCTCATGTTCCCGATGAGATACGTAGGCAGTGGGGTAGGGCCCATTCGAGCACTTCTTTTATTTTCCCTACATTTGTTTCTCTTTCTCTCTCCTTTCCTTTTCCTTTCCTTTTTCAGTTTCTTTCTCAGTATTCTTTTCTTACACCCTTTGATCGAGACAAGCAAGCGTGGATCCCATCGGGTACGATGGACGCGTGGGGGTGCTAATACCTTCCTCTCGCGTAACCGACTCCCGAACTCAGTTCTCTTGGTCGCAAGACCATGCTTTTCCTTTCTCTTCAGGTTTATGCAGTGTTTCCTTTCCCTCTCTTGGGATAAATACACATTGCTGGCGACTCTGTTTCGGTGCCACTTTCGCGTTTGTACTTGGATGAAAATCCCGGGAGCGACAGAAACCATGTACCGACCTTGCTCGCGGATGCTTATCACTCTATACACTTAAGGAATTTGTACAGCGGAGGCATGATCACATGCTGTGTACCCCTACTATACAAATGGTTTACTTCCCATTTACCCAAGCCTGCTGCATTTTGGGATCATAAGAGTACTTTGCGTTGGTCGCAGAGAATCATGTCTCTTACCAACTCTGACATCGACTGGTACAATCGGATCTATGACGGGATAAGAATCATTGACCATTGTGGAAACTTCCCTAATGTACCCCTCATAGGAATTAAAGGAGGAATCAATTATCATCCAGTTTTAGTTCGTCGTCAATTTGGGTACCCGATGAGACATGTCCCGCGTAATGTTCATTTGGAAGGTCTTTTCTTCAAGGAAGGAGAAAATGACAGGGCACTAAAGACAAAAATAGTGCATGCCTGGAAACAAGTTCCCAGGAAAGGAAGAGAGTCTCTAGAAAAACCAGATTGTGTCTCGGTGGAACCTTATCTTCACTGGGTACAAACTAGAGCTCTCAAACTGAGGATGCCTTATCCTCGTCAAGAAGTTCTTCCGTTAAAGGAATATGTCCTTTATTTTATGTCTGATACGGAAAAACTTCAGGTTACTCTCAACAAAGTTCAGCAGGAGAATAAATCTTGGAGGAACAACTACCGTATTCTCAATGTAGAGTGTAACAAAATACAACAACTGTTAAAAGAAAAAGATGCTCTCATCGAGATTTTAGAGCAACATGTTGTAGAGAATCAAGAAGACCAAAGGAATTTGCCTGCTCCTTTCACTTGGCCAAGGAATGACAACCCGACAACGGCTCAAGAGCCCCGGTTAAAGAAAAGGAAAATACCAGAACCAGCACCTGAGCCCTCCTCAGAGAGGACTCAGGATCCATAAGTTTAGAAATTTCCTTTTGTAGCACATTGTAATTACTGTATTCCCATTTCCGCAATCTTTGAATTTATTAAAACGGGGTTTCCCCACTGTATGATATTTGCAATCCAATTGTTGAAGTTTATTTTGATTAAACAAAAAAAAATATAAATAACTAATATAATCATTGCATATCATTCATCATTCTCGCATAGCACATCCTTCTTTCTTACGAATCTCACGTTTGGGTCTCGATTCTAGAGTTAAACTGTCTCATTCGTACAATACTCAGGCCAGTCAACAAAAGAAAATGGATAATCTCGAGGAAGATAACAGAGAGTTGAGAGAAGAACTTGACGCTCTGAAAGAAGATCTGAGGAAACTTCACAATGACATGCAAGCTCTGGCAGCAGCCCAGATACAACAACAAAGGACTGTGATCTCAGAGATCACATCAACGCCTATGGTGGAAAAGATTGATGATCCTCAGTATAACATGCCTAAAGATCGTCCCTGGGGCATGCCACTCAACAATATCCCGGAAGGATACATTCCACCGATCACGGAAGATCCGAAAACTGTAGCAGGAGCCGTTGGGCCTGAAGGCTACAAACTTCGGGAAAGCGAAGATGCAAGGGGCATGACAGCAACTCCTGAAGGTTACAAACTTTAGGAGAGGAAAGCATCAAGAGTCACAACCATAACGACTATACCACCACCCGTGGTCCACACTATCCCGGAAGGACAGATTCTACAGATACCGTCCGGTGGAAACGAAATTATGTTCGACAGAATGAATGAGTTCTAGGAACAATTCTAGGAGATGCAGAAGGAGCTACAAGGAATTCGCGATCAGGATCTGTTTGGGAAGGACGCCGCAGACCTTTGTTTGGTCCCAAATGTGAAAGTTCCGCACAAATTCAAGGTTCCCGAATTTGAAAAGTACAAAGGTAACTTTTGCCCTCAAAGCCATTCGGTGATGTATGCTCGGAGGATGTCAACTCAGATAGAGAACCAATAGCTACTGATCCACTATTTTCAAGATAGTTTAACCGGTGCCGCACTCAAATGGTACATGGGTTTGAACCGCACTAAGATCGTCACTTTCAGGGATCTTGGCGCTGCCTTCGTTCAGCAGTATAAGTATAACTTGGACATGGCACCAGACAGAGATCAACTCAGAGCCATGTTGCAGAAGAACAAAGAAACATTTAAGGAATACGCTCAGAGATGGCGTGAAATTTCCGCCCAGATTTGTCTACCTCTTGAGGAAAACGAGATGACAATGATCTTCTTAAAAACCTTAAGCTCATTTTACTACGACAGAATGGTTGCCAGTGCGCCCAGTGACTTCACTGAGATGGTGGGCATAGGAGTTCGTCTTGAGGAAGCAGTCCGAGAAGGAAGTTTAGTAAAAGACGCTGGATCATCAAGTAGTACCAAAAGATACGGTAGCGTTCTCCCTAAGAAAAAAGAGCAAGATATTGATAATATCTCTCTCGGAAAGCAAAGGAGATGTTACCAACCAGTAGCAGCTGTAACTCCTGCTATCAACCCTGCGCCTGTTCCTACGTATCTACCTCAGGTTGCTCAGATCCAACCGAATCAACAACAATATTAGCAAAGGACGTAACAGCCTCTTCGGCAGGCTCGTCCTTAATACAACAACAACCGTACAACGCGACCACCAGGGTTTGACCCTATACCAATGTTGTACGTAGAACTGTTTCCACTACTACTGGCCAAAGGGCACATCCAAACCAGGGCTCCTCTTGCGATACTGGAGAATCCGCCTTTTTGGTTCAAAACGGATCAGACTTGCCCTTATCATCAAGGAGGGCCAGGGCATAACATATAAAATTGTCTCAGCTTCAAATCTGACGTACAAAAGCTTGTCCGGAATGGGGTCTTATCCTTCAAGGATACAAATCCAAATGTTTAGACAAACCCGCTCAACACGAGAAAGCTGCAGTAAATTTGATAGAAGAAGAGTCTAAGCACATCTATCAAATTCATGATGTACTCTTATTGGGAACCAACCTGGTCAAGATGCATTGCAGACAGAGCAAATATGGTCATGTACTGTCTCATAATTATCACTAGTGTGATATCTGCTCTAAAAACGATCAAGGATGTTCTGTGGTGCAATCAGCTCTACAGGAACAGATGGATCTCGGATGGATCCAAGATCACCGAATTCATGAAGACAACATGACTTATACAAATTCCAACGTCATTCAGAACCACGACATCCGTGCTATGAATGTCAACTTGGTGGCCATGCACTCAAGGCAAGGCCAACATCATAATCTGCCACGACATAATTACGATTCCTGTCTGATTTACTCGGTAAACAATCAGGGATGCTCTTTTATACAAGAGACCCTCCAGCGTCAGATGGATATTAGATGGATTCAGGATTAACGTGATAGAAGTCATTATCAAGTGAATATGATTCAAATCTTTGATATTTGCTTAATGAATACCAGCTTGGTGGAATTACACGCTAACCAAGTCCAGCTAAGTTTTCTGACTTCGCATAATTATCAGAACTGTAAGGGATGTCGGGAGAGTGACCAAGGATGTACACTCATTCAAAGGACTCTGCAACATTTGTTAAACCACTGGTGGCTTCCGATCTATATGGATGAAGCTACACAACAGGTCAGTATGACTGACGGGAACCCTACTAGCCATAAAAGTCAGGATGTTTGATCAATGGAAACAAATCTAGTGAGGTTACACTGCATATAAAATGGACGTGGCCGAGTGCCACCACACAACTATGAGCACTGTAGAGTTTGCTCAGAGAATAACCAGGGATGTTACCTTGTACGAGCAGCCCTTCAAAGACAGTTGAACCATAAGGTGATTCAACCATGGTCAAGCTCTGGTTCAATGTCAGATTATCATTCTAATCGAGGAAAAGAAGTTGTCTTGATCCCTAAGCGAGAAGTGGCCAAAGATATGTGTGTCATAATCCCTTTACACCATGAATCAAGAGTTCCTCTTGATGGTGGAAGGGTTCTCAACCTCGAACCAATTGAGGTCGGCTATGATGGTCAGAAAAATCAGAAGGCCCCTGTAGTAATCTATCTGCCAGGACCAGTACCATACAAATTCGATAAGGCTATCCCTTATAAATACGGTGCAACAACATTTGAGAATGGAAAGGAAATTCCATTACCCTCCGTCGTGAATATTGTAGACATTAGTCGAGTAACACGGAGCGATCGAATCTTCAACCGAGGAGTTGGAGAATCCAGTACAGAAAAGGAACCTCAAACAGAAGTTACAAATCAACCAGTCGGGCAATCCGGTGATCCCGACCTTTCAAAGAACAACGATGAGATGTTGAAGCTCATCCAGAAGAGTGAATACAACATTGTTGATCAACTGTTGCAAACTCCTTTGAAAATCTCAGTGCTGTCTCTTTTACTCAGTTCCGAAGCTCACAGGGAAGCTGTCATACCCCAAAATTTGACCACTAAGATCCCCATAATTTTGGAAATCATCATCACAATATGGATGAACCATCATACCTCATTAAGTCTCCCCAAAGATGGGTGAGCATCCACTACAATCAAAATTAGGGTTTCAAGCCCTCGCAGAGCTCTTAGACAAAGGATCAATCAAGGAATGACATGATCTTCAACTTGTTTAACCTCTCAAACATGTACAATGGATCAAGAGGACTCCCACATCAAGGATCAAGCACAAGGTTGCAACATTCCAAGTGGATCAAGCCTCAAAATCAACAGTGTCACCAAATTAGGGTTTTGGTCGACCAGGGCCTCCTAGTGGAAATTTTCCTCTGGGAATGAGCCAATGCTTTAAATCATAATCTAAAATACTACATGTAACCTCATGGACCCAATCATCGAGTCAATTTAGCCTCAGGGGATGCATTCATCAAAAATCAGGAATTAGGGTTTCTTGACCTAATTCATCCCTAAGTTGCCTTTTGGCGCAAAATAGGAGCCAAGACCTCAAGACATGATTTGAGGGTCTCTAATACACCACATTGATCCATTTACAACAATGGATTGATCCAAGAAGCTTGAGCAACAAGTTTCAATTTCATCTGAACCACAATTAGGGTTTTGTGGGAAAAGTCAACTGTAGCTTTGACTTTTGACCAGGACATGTTCCCTAACCCTAGGACATGATTCAATACACCCTATAACACCTATGGAATCAATCCATCAAGTTTGATTTAGGTCAAGGACTTGATTTCATAGAGGATCGCACAGTTTGGAATTCATCTGATAAAAAGTCAACTGTGCACAAAAGTCAAACTTTGACTTTTTGAGATTTTTCATAAAAATGGTTTTTTAACCTTAAAATGATGTTAATGTATGATTGGAATCATCATTCATCAAGAAAAATCAAGAAAAGTGGGATAACTTGTAAAGGGGGTAACCATAAGAACTTAGAAATTTTTCTAAGTTATGAAACAAAGTGGTTAGGGTACCAACTTTGGAGGATCATAACTCCTAAACCACAAGGCCATTTTTTTTCCCATCCAAAGCTGGATTTGTAGCTCTCATGGCACTCTACAAAAGCTTCAACTACCATTCATTCCAATTCCTCATGGATTTTAAGTTATGGAATGATCAAAATCACAAAAAGTGAAAATGTCAATTTTTTCCAACACTTAGTGAAATTTTCACTAAGTCAGAATCTGCCTTCACTTTTTCCCAAATGTAGGGGCATTTTTCACTTGGATCCAAAAAGTATCAAAACAAATTATGATCAAACAGTTGTTATATCATATAAGGGCTTTCCAAAATGGCCAAGAACTCCATCAAATTCCACTTGAGCCATGAGATATGACCATGCCAATATGCCTTGCTGAAAACTACCAACACAAGGCAGATTTTGGAGTTTTGCTCGATTTGCTCAAATTTTGCAAAGGGCAGGCAACTCTATACATCTGAACACCTCAAGTGGGGACCAAGGAGGAACCAACTCTGATCCCAAGCCTCCCAAGTCTTTGGAACCAAAAGTAGCATGCCAAACCTAGAAATCCCTAAAAGAGGGACAAGACTCCAATTTTGGATTGGAGCATTTAATGGATGCACCAAGGTGGCATGGACCAACACATTTGCAACTGAATTCAGTCAAGAATGATCCAACAACTAGGGAACCACAGCTCTGTGCTCTAACCTCTAGTCAATGGCTAGAGGAGACTTGAGATTCCAAAGTGCAACCATTGGCCAAACCTCTGCAGCAGTTTCCATTCACTATTCCTTGCAAAACAAACTTGCTCTACTATAAATAGAGCTCATTTGTGATCAGTTTGAGTACACCAAAGCCATCAAACAGATGCTTTCCTCAAAATCTCCTTCTTCACTCCAATTTTGCCTTCTAAGGCAAGTCACTATTGGGTTTTGAGTTTGAGAGCTATTCCAATCAAACCAATCCCACGCACACCTCATAAACATCATATAAAAGTGATCCAAACACTCACATAACATCTGGAACACCAAAATCACAAAATCACTAGCCAATTGCTCAAGCCTTTGACAGATTTGCTGTTGAGGTGCCAAATCAAGTTCCAGAACATTTCAATCCACTCCAAGCATCTAGACACACTCCATGGCACCTAGGGAAGCTATCCACATCATTGGAACCTAGCTGTAACACCTCTAACACAAAACACGATCACCATCTGTAAGTGGTCAAAACATAATTTTTGAAACATTAATCCAATATCACAATTTGTTTTCTACATGTTTAACAATTTTGATAATTTTAATTGAATTTTTATTCAATTAAAATACATTTTGGAAACAAATTAGAGTTTTTGATTAATTCAACCCTCATCAAATCCCTTTAAAACAATCTTTGAGACTCTAATAAAGTGTAAGACCCAACCCCTTTTGAAAACCAAAATAATTTGGACCTCAGTCATCATATAAGACCCACTGTGTTTTCAAACCTCGGCGCGATCGCCATTTTTCAAACAAATAATCACCTGGGCCTCTCCTCGAGCTATAAGACCCATTCAAAATAATTTTGGGCCTATAATAGAGTGTAAGACCCAATCCCCTTTTAACCAAAACAATTTTAGGCCTCAGATATTGTATAAGTCCCTATGTGTTAAAAGAAAACCTCGGCGCGATCGCTAGTTGAAAAAGCAAACCCTTGGGCCTACCCTCATGTTATAAGCCCCATTCTTTAAAAATAAATCTTTGGGCCTCTTGAGAGAGTGTAAGACCCATCCCCTTTGTACAGAAAACCTTTCTCGGGCCTCAATCACTTGTATAAGTCCCTGTACAAAACGACAGTGCGATCACTGATAAAACTTGGGCCTCTCCTTGAGTTGTAAGCCCCAATTTTCCTTTAAAAAAGCACTTTCTCCATTAATTTTGCATATAATATTGTTATCAAAGTTTTCTTTGTTGGACAACTAAAAAAACAGCATGGAATCTCTACAACCGAGTAAGTGTTTACCTGCTTTCATTTACTGCTTTCATACGTATATAACTGTATTGTGGGGCTGTTTCACTGTAAGTCTTCTTTCATAAACTCATATCAACTGTGTAATAATAGTATAGATATTTAGAGTTTCCCCGGCAACTACGTCTAGAACTAGACAAAACTTCGTCTCCTTACAACAATTTCAGATAACTAGATCTAAGAAATTTCCCCTTTGAATAGTTCATATACAGATGGACATTGTTCCATGTGAAACCCCTTCTGGAACTGTTCACCAACCTCCTCTTGGGCTTAGTACAAGGACCCGCAGGCTTCCTAAAAGCATCCCCCACCTCCTCTTAGGCGTTGTACAAGGACCCTTCGGCTTCTTAGAAGTTTTCACAGCCTCCTCTTAGGCTTCATATAATGATTCTTCCTCCGGGAAGATAGCCTCCTCTTGGGCTTAGTACAAATTGTCCCTCGGCTTCTTAAAAGTTTCCAGCCTCCTCTTGGGCTTCGTATAAACTGTCCCGACGACCTCCTAGAGGTATAGGAACATAAATTAGTCATCTTAATAGAACAATCTTTCAAAGAGTCTAGATCTCACTACTACTCTTTCTTAAGCATAGTACAAAAGATAAAACCCGTACACTAGGATAGTCTAAAGCTCCTTTGGATTCCCCGTTTCCCTAGAGAACATGAAATAATCACAACCCTCAGATCAAGTCAATGAATGCAACATTACTCATATAGGAACTGATTTTCTCTTTTAACCAACATACTGGACCTGTCACTCAACCGAAACAGTTACCCTCGCCTCCTCTTGGGCTTAGTATAATGATTCTCCCCCAGCGGAGCTAACCTTTTAACACTCTATTGTTGAGTATAAAAGACTCTCTTGTTGAGTCACACTCTTCAGCCTCCATCTCGGGCTTTGTACGAGATACAAAAACACTTTCTTGTTGAGTATAAAAGACTCTCTTGTTGAGTCAAACACCTTTCATCCTCCATCTCGGGCTTCGTACGAGATAAAAAACACTCTCTTGTTGAGTATAAAAGACTCTCTTGTTGAGTCAAACATCTTTAGCCTCCATCTCGGGCTTCATACGAGACACCAAATCACTCTCTTGTTGAGTATAAAAGACTCTCTTGTTGAGTCAAACAACTTTTAGCTTCCGTCTTGGGCTTCGGGCAAGACACACAAAAAGACTCTCTTGTCGAGTCGAACCCCTTTAGCCTCAATCTTGGGCTTTGTACAAGACAGAAAGAACATTTTCCCCGGAAAAGTCAGCCTTTTAGCCTCCTCTTAGGCTTTGTATAAGGAAAACCCGGTTGAGACAATCAACCTTTTAGCATCAAAGCTGTGCCTTGCCACAATATACAAACATCAACAAATCCTTTCCACCCCAGCTAATTGCTGTAAGCGGCAAGCCTCTGGATTATTTACATTCATGCCACTGTCCCTCTTTTAGCATGAGAAATTCCTAAGGAAAGATGGCATTGCTCTAAACTGAGTTAAAGTCTTCTCCTTCAGGTTAAAAAACCCCTATAAAGGAAATTATGGCATTGCTGGATTCACATATCCCCAATTAAAGTAATTCTCCTTTATAATCAGTCACCCAACTGTTGTAACAAACAGATCCCCTCTTTAGAGATGACAAATTCTCTCTAAAGTCAAAACCCTTTAGCTTCATATCTTGGGCTTTGAACAAGATACAACCAAATCACTTTTAGCTTCACATCTTAGGCTTTGAACAAGACACCAAAACACCATTTCCTCCCATAGAATAGGAGGAACTACGATCGCTCTGATTTCCCTGTTTCGGTAAACGGGAATACGTAGGCATAAGATTGAAAGAAAAATCTTAGCAAGCACACTAATCAAAAAACCAAAGTCTCTTACCTCTATCCAATCTAGCACAGTATCCTAACAAATTCCCCATGAACAACCCCGGTATTTCGTTCCGAAAAAAAATAAGGAGAGAGAGGCCCCACATCCACATGGCATCTATAAAACAACAATTTTGACTGTTTAACCTCAGTTTGCAAGCAGGGTTAGTTGGAGACATCTATTTCCCTTCCTTCGTCAGCTTTAATAGGATAAAAAATGAATTGACCTGTAGTCCCCCAAGAGCGACAGTGCTTAAGAACCATGTACAAAATCGCTCGCTACAGAAAAATGGCGCCCACCGTGGGGCCTTTCAAAGGAATCTTGTCTCTCTTATCTCTCTGGTTGAAATCGTCTCTTAGGGTGAGTCCTTGGGTTCATAGGGTATCACCAAATGAAGGTTCCATCGGGGAATGTCATTATTGCTAAGATCGTCCTTCACTAGGATCTTAGGTCAAAACCTTTTAAATTGGGAAGGAACCATAGAATGGCGACTCTGCCGGGGAGCCATTTTTTGTCAGGAACATAAGACTCATAGCTCTTAAAAAGTCTAAAACATTAGGACAAATATATATACTTCTTTTCCTAATTGATATCTGTGTTTATTTTTCTGCTAATGGGAATGCGTGTGATGCCGCATGTGAAAATATTGAGCATACACCTAGGAAAAACCTCTTTCAGTAGTGCGGAAGCTATCGGAAATAGCTATTACACGATACTACCCTCTTCTGAGATTCTTCGAAATTACATCACCTAGCACGGTTCCCAGCCCTAGCACGGTTCCCAGCCTGCTGATGTGATCTCGGCAAGAATCAATGATTTTGAGAGACAGGTACAAAAACCACTAGTATAAACCTTTGGGATGGGTAGAGCCTTGACTTCATGACACCGACCCTTTAACCCCATGTTTTTTCTATGTTTTTGTGTGCTGCATTCATGCATTCATTTTAAAAAAAACATTAAACAAAGAAAATTTTCTCTTCCAGACTCTCTTTTTCAAATTAAACTAAGACAATAATTGCAAATGTCAGAGAAAAAGATTGCGCTCAAGGATTTTGGTAGAAGGAAAACTCACAAGTATACCTTCAAGGTTCCAAAACTAGGGGATTTGAGAGGATTAGCGAGGATGTTCACTAACCCTGATGCTTTCAGAGCTAAGTACGGAGGTTTGCTACCTCTGTTAAGGGTCCATGTAATTGAGGGAATCTTGGAGGCACTCATTCAGTTTTACGATCTGGTTTATCACTGTTTCACATTCCCGGATTACCAGCTCGCACCAACACTGGAGGAGTATTCTCATCTGACTGATCTGCATGTCACTGATCATGCTCCATTTTCTGGACTGGAAGAAATTCCAAAGGATCAAACCATTGCAAGAGCAATCTATTTGGATGAGTCAGAAGTCATGACTCACATGACCACTAAGGATGGGCTCCCAGGTTTACCAGCCAAGTTTCTGGTAAAGAAGGCTCTATACTTTGCTAGTATAGGGAACATGACTGCTTTTGAAAACATCTTTGTTTTACTCACCTACGGGTTATTTTTGTTTCCCAACATTGATAACTTTGTAGATATCAACGCCATTAAAGTTTTTCTCATTGGAAACCCTGTACCTACCCTGCTCGCAGGTACGTACCATTCTGTACACTTAGGGAATTTGTACAGTGGAGGGGAGATCACGTGCTGTGTACCCCTGCTATACAAATGGATTATCTCTCATTTTCCTAAGTCTGTCGCTTTTTGGGATCATAAGAGTGCCTTACGTTGGTCGCAAAAAATCATGTCCCTTACCAACTCTGACATAGATTGGTGCAATAGGATTTATGACGGGATCAGGATCATTGATCGTTGTGGAAACTTCCCCAACGTACCCCTCATAGGAACTAAGGGAGGAATCAACTATCATCTGGTGTTAGTTCATCGTCAATTTGGATACCAGATGAGGCATGTCCCGCGTAATGCTCATCTGGAAGGTCTTTTCTTCAAAGAAGGAGAAAATGACAGGGCACTAAAGATGGAAATAGTGCACGCTTGGAAACATGTTCACAAGAAAGGACGGGAGTCTCTAGGAAAACCAGACTGTGTCTCAGTGGAGCCTTATCTCCACTGGGTACAAACTAGAGCTCTCAAGCTAAAAATTCCTTATCCTTGTCACGGAGTTCTTCCGCCAAGGGAATCTGTCATGTACTTCATGAC
This sequence comes from Lathyrus tuberosus, assembly GCA_022829125.1. NCBI lineage: Eukaryota > Viridiplantae > Streptophyta > Magnoliopsida > Fabales > Fabaceae > Lathyrus > Lathyrus tuberosus. The sequence goes on along the minus strand of JALAZF010000269.1, from coordinate 4,576,307 downwards.
TGAAACGGAAAAGCTTCAGGTTACTCTCAACAAAGTTCAACAGGAGAGGAGGTCTTGGAAGAACAAGTACCGCATTCTCAATGTGGAGTGTACCAAAATACAGCAACTATTGAAAGATAAGGATGCTCTAATTGAGATTTTGGAGCAACATGCTATAGAAAATGAGGATGACCAGAGGAATTTGCTCGCTCCTTTCACTTGGCAAAGGAATGACAACCCGACAGCGGCCCAAGAGCCTCGGTCCAAGAAAAGAAAAGTGCCAGAATCAGCACCCAAATTCTCCTCAGAGAGGACTCGGGACCCATTAGCTTAGGTTTCTGTTTCCACACCTTGTAATTTATTGTATTTCCATTTCTGCAATTGTTTGAATAAAACGGGGTTTCCCCACTGTTTGATATTTGCAATCTAATTGTCGAAGTTTATTTTGATTAAACCAAAAAAATAATTAATATAATCATTGCATTCATCATTCTCGCGTCACGTATTCTTCTTACCTACGAATCTCACATTTGTGTCTCAGTTATAGAGTCAAACTGTCTCATTCGTACAATACTCGGGCTAATCGTCAGAAAAAGATGGATGATCTCGAGGAAGAGAACAGAGATTTGAAAGAAGAGATCGACGCTCTGAGAGAAGATATGAGGAAGCTTCGTAATGACATGCAAGCCATGCCAGAAGCTCAACTACAAAGAACTGTGATCTCAGAGATCACCTCAATGCCCATAGTAGAGAAGTATGATCCTAGGTACAGAATGCCAAAAGATCATCCTTGGGGCATACCACCTAACTATATCCCGGAAGGATATGTTCTGTCGATCACTGAAGATTAGGGAATCATAGCAGGAGCCGCTGGGCCTGAAAACTTCGGGAAAGCGAAGATGCCAGGGGCATACTAACAACTCCCGAAGGTTACAAACTTTGGGAAACGCCAAGATTCACTGTCGTAGTCACGGTACCACCCCCTGTGGTGCACACTGTCCCGGAAGGGCAGATTCCACAGATACCTTCTGGTAGAAAGGAAACTATGTTTGACAGAATGGATGAATTCCAAGAGCAGCTCTTGGAAATGCAGAAGGAACTGCAAGCCATTCACGTTCAGGATTTATTTGGAAAGGACACCGCAAATCTCTGCTTGGTCCCCAATGTGAAAGTTCCGCACAAGTTCCAAGTGCCCGATTTTGAAAAGTACAAGGGTAACTCTTGTCCTCAAAGCCATTTAGTGATGTACACTCGGTGAATGTCAGCTCAGACAGAGAATCAGGATCTATTGATTCGCTACTTTCAGGATAGTTTAACCGGTGCCGCCTTAAAATGGTACATGGGTTTAAACCGCGCTACGATTAGCACTTTTAGAGATCTTGGCACTGCCTTCGTCCAATAATATAAATACAATTTGGACATGGCACCAGACAGAGATCAACTCAGATCAATGTCGCAAAAGGACAAGGAAACCTATAAGGAATACGCTCAGAGATGGCGTGAAATTGCCGCTCAGATTTCTCCACCTCTTGAGGAAAAAGAGATGACAAAGATTTTCTTAAAGACCTTGAGCTTATTTTACTATGACAGAATGGTCGCCAGTGCGCCCAGTGACTTCACCGAAATTGTAGGCATGGGAGTTCGTCTCGAGGAAGCAGTTCGAGAAGGACGTCTAATCAAAGACACTGGGTCGACAAGCGGTACAAAGAAATATGGTAGTGCTCTCCCTAAGAAAAAAGAGCAAGATATTGGGAATATCTTTCTCGGAAAGCAAAGGCGTCGGTACCAACCAGTAGTAGTTGTAACTCCTGCTATCAACCCCGCGCCTATGTATCAACCTCAGGTTGCGCAGAGCCAACCTAATCAACAACAATTTCAGCAAAGGACACAACAGCCTCTTCAGCAGGCTCGTCCTCCATACAACAAACCCCGTACAATGCGGCCACCAGGATTTGATCCTATACCCGTATCGTACGCAGAACTATTTCCGTTACTGCTTGTCAAAGGGCACATCCAGACCAAGGCTTCTCTTACAGTACCGGAAAATCCACCTTTTTGGCTTAAGGTGGATCAGACTTGCCCCTACCATCAAGGAGGGCCAGGGGATAACATAGAGAACTGTCTCAATTTTAAATCCGATGTGCAGAAGCTTGTTAGGAGCGGGGTCTTATCTTTCAAAGATACGAATCCGAATGTTCTCACGAACCCGCTGCCTCAACACGAGAAAGCTGCAATTAATTTGATAGAGGGAGAGTCTAGCGACAACTATGAAATTCGGGATGTACTCTTATTGAGGGCCAACTTGGTTAAGATGCATTGTAGACAGAGTGATATGGCCATGTTCCACCTCATAATTATCACCAGTGTGATATCCGCTCTAAAAACAATCAAGGATATTCTGTAGTGCAATCAGCTCTACAGGAACAGATGGATCTTGGATGGATCCAAGAGCATCGAGTTCGTGAAGTTAACATGGTTTATACGAATTCCAACATCATTCAAAACCATGACATATGTGCGATGAATGTCAACTTAGTGGCGATGCACTCAAGGAAAATCCAGTAGTATAATTTACCGCGGCACGATTACAATTCCTGTCTGACTTACTCGGTAAACAAACAAGGATGCTCTTTTGTACAAGGGGCCCTCCAGCGTTAGATGGATCTTGGATGGATCTAAGACTACCATGATAGGAATCATTATCAAATCAACATGATTCAAATCTTCGATATTTGCTTGATGAATATCAACCTGGTGGAGTTACATGCTACGCAAGTCCAACTCGGTTTTCTCACTTCACATGATTATCAGAACTGTAAAGCGGGTTGCGAAAACGATCAAGGTTGTGCCCTTGTCCAGGAAACACTTCAGCACTTGTTGAACCACTGGTGGCTTCCAATCTATATGGATGAAGACACCCAGCAAATTGGTATCACTAACGGGAATCCTACTAGATATCAAAGTCAGGATGTTCGGTCGATGGAAACAGACCTCGTCAGGTTACACTGTATTCAAAGTGGACGTGGCCAGGTTCCACTACACAACTATGAGCGGTGTGGAGTTCGTTCAGTGGACAATCAAGGATGCTACCTCGTGCGAGCAGCCCTTCAAAGTCAGTTGGACCGCAAAGAGATTCAACCATGGTCAAGTTCTGGATCAGTCAATTACCTCGCTGATCAAATCGAGGACGTTGTCATAATCTCCGATCATCAGAGGGCTAGGGATGTTTGTACCATCATCCCTCTACTTGACGAATCAAGAGTTCCCAACCAAGAACGGATTGAAATTACTTACGATGGTCAGAAAAATTAGAAGGTTCCCATAGTCATCTATCTGCCGAGACCACTACCGTATGAATCAACTAAGGCTATCCCTTACAAGTACGGTGCAACAACAGTCGAGAATGGAAAGGAAATTCCGTTACCCTCCGTCATGAATATTGCAGACATCAGTTGAGTAACACGGAGCGGTCGAATCTTCAACAGAGGAGTTGGAGAACCTAACAGAGAAAAGGAACCCCAGATAGAAGTTCCCAATCCACCAGTCGGTCAATCCAGTGATCCTGACCTTTCAAAAAACAATGATGAGATGTTGAAGCTCATCCAAAGGTGTGAATACAACATTGTTGATCAACTGTTACAGACTCCTTCAAAGATCTCAGTATTATCACTGTTACTTAGTTCAGAAGCGCACAGGGAGGCTCTACAGAAAGTTTTGGAGCAAGCCTTTGTGGAACAGGATGTAACAATCAGACAGTTCGACAGTATCGTCTCTAACATCACTTCCTGCAATAACTTGGGATTTAGTGATGAGGAATTACCTGAGTAAGGTCGCCGTCATAACATGGCGCTCAACATTACAATCAACTTCCAAGACGATGCTTTAGCCAGCGTACTGGTAGACATAGGGTCAACCTTGAATGTTATGCCGAAGTCCAATTTGATGCAATTATCATTCAAAGGACCTCCGATGAGAACCAGCAAGGTCATTGTCAAAGCATTTGACGGATCCAGAAAAATGGTTATCAGCGAAGTTGACCTTCCCATAACTATCGGTCCTCACACTTTCCAAGACACTTTCCAGGTCATGGACATCTGGGCAACATACAGTTGTTTATTAGGAAGACCTTGGATACATCAGGCTGGGGCGGTCACTTCAACCCTCCACCAAAAGCTAAAGTTTGTCCAGAACGACCAACTCGTCACAGTCTGTGGAGAACAGGCCTTCCTCGTAAGCAACTTATCGCCATCCACTTATGTAGAACTGGAGGGGGTAATCGGAACCCAGTTCCAAACGCTTTCGCTACATAATGACAATCAATCCGAAGGGGGAACTTCGATTTCCTCGTACAAAGATGCTATCAAAGCGGTCGAGAGTGCCAATACAACAGGATGGGGGCAGCTTGTCATTCCTACTGACAATAAAACAAAGAAGGGTCTTGGTTTTTCTACGACTTGTACCCAGACGGCTACCAACGATAAAAGTTGTTATCCCATTCGGAATTTCTTCCACAGTGGAGGCTTCCTTCAACCAGTGACTCAAGAAGTGCATACCATCAATAAAGATGATTCATCCGATATGGAGGAAGAATTGATGTCCTATCTCAACGAGGACGGTTATATGTCTCAAGACGAAACGCAGACTCCCTTTTGCTTTCCTACACAGAGTCCGAGATTTATACCAAGGTCAGACGTCGAAATGCTATACGGGGATTGTGATCCGAAAGGATGTTGTGCACCTCCAAACTCATTAGAGGAGGACATTCTGATGCAATACGACTTTGACCACAGCTATCATGGCCCGATGGATGGCCTGCCAATGTGGCAGCCTTACCCAAGAGACTTAGGGCAAGAAAATCAGATGAACAATGAAAATCATCTGAGCATTATTGAAAAAAATACCTGCTCCCCACCATGTCATGGGATCAACACCCAGGTTATCCTGAAAATACTCCACACAACGATGAATTCGCAACGTTTGCAGGACTAGAATTCATTAACTATGCTTTTCCCGAGGTCAACGTCATCGAGAGGGATGACTCCTCCCGTTCCAAAGAAGTGTGGGACACCTTGGGACAACCGAGTGGAAAGTACGACTACTGGGTCAAGTACACCGCTCCCGAAAGCTCTCGTATCAGGCTCGAAGACATCCAGTCAACTGGATGGGGAGATACAGCTGAGAGGAAAAATGCTATGCAAAATACAACTGAGGAATCCTCCTACGACAACTCTGCCTGGGAGACAGATTCCAATGATCCTGCTCCGCCAGAAATCAGCGTCATTTCTAAAGACAAATCAAGGAAGGTACCAGACTTTGTGATTCACCGAGGAGTTCACCGTCAATGGGTTGCTGTCGATGTTCCGAAGATTGTTCATAAGTCAAAGTAATTTCCATCTTTACTTTAACCTTTCACCCAGCCCAGGTGAAACGAATGTTTTGATAGGGCTTACTTTTTGTAAATTTCCCTCTTCGCTTTGCCCAAAGCGACAGAGTTTTGTTTTATAGGGCTATAGTTTCAAGAATCGACTTGTTCATTAATAAAATAACGTCGTTCTGTAATTTCTGCATTTATTGTTGTTTTCTCTTTTTGCTTTTCATAGAAAATGGTAATCCTAAAAAAAACAAATAATATAAACAAGCAGTAAACAAAAAAAACACTGCACGCACTCTTGCATTCTCTCTATCTCTTCTAAAACAAATCATCACGTTATGCAGATTGCTTATTTTAAACCCCGTTGAAACGTATGATCTGATGCCTTCTCCCGACTTTGAATTCCTGGTATTTGAGGCTGAAGAAGAAGTTGACGACGAAATTCCAGAGGAGATCTCCCGACTACTCAGACAAGAGGAAAGGTCCATTGAACCTCACAAAGAGCCGTCAAAAACAGTCAACCTAGGTTCGGAAAAAGAGAGAAAAGAAATCAGGATTGGGGCACTACTCAGTCCAGCTGCCAAAGAGAGCCTGACAAAGCTTCTCAAAGAATTTCCCGATGTGTTTTCTTGGTCCTATCAGGATATGCCAGGGTTGGATACCAGCATCGTGGAACATCATCTACCGCTAAAATTGGAATGTCCGCCTATAAAACCAAGGTCGAGAAGAACTCACCCGGACATGGCCGTCAGAATCAAAGAGGAGGTACAAAAATAGATTGACGCGGGTTTCCTCGCTACATCAGAATATCCTCAATGGTTAGCCAACATCGTACCCGTTCTGAAAAAAGATGGAAAGGTCAGAATGTGTGTCGATTACAGAGATCTAAACAAGGCAAGTCCAAAGGACGACTTTCCTTTACCACATATTGACATGCTGGTAGACAGTACAACAAAGTTCAAAGTTTTCTCCTTCATGGATGGATTCTCGGGCTATAACCATATTAAAATGGCGCCGAACGACATGGATAAAACTTCCTTCATTACCCCATGGGGTACTTTTTGTTACAAGGTAATGCCGTTCGGTTTGAAGAACGCCGGGGCAACCTATCAAAGGGCCATGACTACTCTGTTTCATGACATGATACACAAAGAGATAGAGGTATATGTCGATGATATGATTGAAAAATCCAAAACAGAAGAGGGGCATGTAACCCACCTGTCAGTTATTCGAGCGGTTGAGAAAGTACAAACTCCGCTTGAATCCTAGTAAATGCACCTTCGGTGTCCGTTCAGGGAAACTTTTAGGGTTCATCGTCAGCCAGAAAGGAATTGAGGTTGATCCTGACAAGGTCAAGGGGGGACCAAGGAGGAACCAACTCTGATCCCAAGCCTCCCAAGTCTTTGGAACCAAAAGTAGCATGCCAAAGCTAGAAATCCCTAAAAGAGGGACAAGATTCCAATTTTGGATTGGAGCATTTAATGGATGCACCAAGGTGGCATGGACTAACACATTTGCAACTGAATTCAGTCAAGAATAATCCAACAACTAGGGAACTACAACTTTATGCTCTAACCTCTAGTCAATGGCTAGAGGAGACTTGAGATCCCAAAGTGCAACCATTGGCCAAACCTCTGCAGCAGTTGCCATTCATTATTCCTTGCAAAACAAACTTGCTCTACTATAAATAGAGCTCATTTCTGATCAGTTTGAGTACACCAAAGCCATCAAACAGATGCTTTCCTCAAACTCTCCTTCTTCATTCCAATTTTGCCTTCTAAGGCACGTCATTATCGGGTTTTAAGTTTGAGAGCTATTCCAATCAAACCAATCACACACACACACACCTCATAAACATCATATATAAGTGATCCAAACACTCACATAACATCAGGAACACCAAAATCACAAAATCACTAGCCAATTGCTCAAGCCTTTGACAGATTTGCAGTTGAGGTGTCAAATCAAGTTCCAGATCATTTCAATCCACTCCAAGCATCCAGACACACTCCATGGCACCTAGGGAAGCTATCCACATCATTGGAACCTAGCTGTAACACCTCTAACACAAAACATGATCACCAACTGTAAGTGGTCAAAACATAATTTTTGAAACATTAATCCAATATCACAATTTATTTTCCACATGTTTAACAATTTTGATCATTTTAATTGAATTTTTATTCAATTAAAATACATTTTGGAAACAAATTAGGGTTTTTGATTAATTCAACCCTCATCATATCCCTTTAAAACAATCTTTGGGCCTCTAATAGAGTGTAAGACCCAACCCCTTTTGAAAACAAAAATAATTTGGGCCTCGGTCACCGTATAAGACCCACTGTGTTTTCAAACCTCGGCGCGATCGCCATTTTTCAAACAAATAATCACCTGGGCCTCTCCTCGAGCTATAAGACCCATTCAAAATCATTTTGGGCCTCTAATAGAGTGTAAGACCCAATCCCCATTTAACCAAAATAATTTTGGGCCTCAGATATTGTATAAGTCCCTCTGTGTTAAAAGAAAACCTCGGCTCAATCGCCAGTTGAAAAATCAAACCCTTGGGCCTACCCTCGTGTTATAAGCCCCATTCTTTAAAAAGTAATTCTTTGGGCCTCTTGAGATAGTGTAAGACCCACCCCCTTTGTACAGAAAACCTTTCTCGGGCCTTAATCGCTTGTATAAGTCCCTGTACAAAACGACAGTGCGGTCACTGATAAAACTTGGGCCTCTCCTTGAGTTGTAAGCCCCAATTTTCCTTTCAAAAAGCACTTTCTCCTTTAATTTTGCATATAATATTGTTATCAAAGTTTTCTTTGTTGGACAACTAACAAAACTGCATGGAAGCTCTACAGCCGAGTAAGTGTTTACCCTCTTTCATTTACTGCTTTCATATGTATATAACTGTATTGTGGGGCTGTTTCACTGTAAGTCTTCTTTTATAAACTCATATCAACGGTGTAATAATAATATAGATATTTAGAGTTTCCCCGGCAACTACGTCTAGAACTAGACAAAACTTCGTCTCCTTACAACAATTTCAGATAACTAGATCTAAGAAATTTCCCCTTTGAACAGTTCATATACAGAAGGACATTGTTCCATGTGAAACCCCTTCTGGAACTGTTCATCAGCCTCCTCTTGGGCTTAGTACAAGGACCCACAGGATTCCTAAAAGCATCCCCGCCTCCTCTTGGCGTTGTACAAGGACCCGTCGGCTACTTAGAAGTTTTCACAGCCTCCTCCTAGGCTTCGTATAATGATTCTTCCTCCGGGAAGATAACCTTCTCTTGGGCTTAGTACAAATTGTCCCTCGGCTTCTTAAAAGTTTCCAGCCTCCTCTTGGGATTCGTACAAATTGTCCCGACGACCTCCTAGAGGTATAGGAACAGAAATTAGTCATCTTAATAGAACAGTCTTTCAAAGAGTCTAGATCTCACTACTACTGTTTCTTAAGCATAGCACAAAAGATAAAACCCGTAGAGTCGGACAGTCTAAAGCTTCTTTGGATTCCCCATTTCCCTAGAGAACAAGAAATAATCACAACCCTCAGATCAAGTACATGAGTGCAACATTACTCATATAAGAACTAATTTTCTCTTTTAACCAACATACTGGACCTGTCACTCAACTGAAGCAGTTACCCTAGCCTCCTCTTGGGCTTAGTACAATGATTCTCCCCCAGCGGAGCTAACCTTTTAACACTCTCTTGTTGAGTTTAAAAGACTCTCTTGTTGAGTCACACTCTTCAGCCTCCATCTCGGGCTTTGTGCGAGATACAAAAACACTATCTTGTTAAGTATAAAAGACTATCTTGTTGAGTCAAACACCTTTCAACCTCCATCTCGGGCTTTGTACGAGATACAAAAACACTCTCTTATTGAGTATAAAAGACTCTCTTGTTGATTCAAACACCTTTCAGCCTCCATCTCGGGCTTCGTACGACATACAAAAACACTTTCTTGTTGAGTATAAAAGACTCTCTTGTTAAGTCAAACATCTTTAGCCTCCGTCTCGGGCTTCATACGAGACACCAAATCACTCTCTTGTTGAGTATAAAAGACTCTCTTGTTGAGTTAAACAACTTTTAGCTTCCGTCTTGGGTTTCATGCAAGACACACAAAAAGACTCTCTTGTCGAATCGAACCCCTTTAGCCTCAATCTTGGGCTTTGTACAAGACAGAAAGAACATTTTCCCCAGAAAAGTCAGCGTTTTAGCCTCCTCTTAGGCTTTGTATAAGGAAAACCCGGTTGAGACAATCAACCTTTTAGCATCAAAGCTGTGCCTCGCCACAGTATACAAACATCAACAACTCCTTTCCACCCCAGCTAATTGCTGTAAGCAGCAAGCCTCTGGATTATTTACATCCATGCCACTGTCCCTCTTTTAGCATGAGAAATTCCTAAGTAAAGATGGCATTGCTCTAAACTGAGTTAAAGTCTTCTCCTTCAGGTTAAAAAACCCCTATAAAGGAAATTATGGCATTGTTGGATTCATATATCCCCATTTAAAGTAATTCTCCTTTATAATCAGTCACCCAATTGTTGTAACAAATAGATCCCCTCTTTAGAGATGACAAATTCTCTCTAAAGTCAAAACCCTTTAGCTTCATATCTTGGGCTTTAATCAATATATAAATAGACCCTTCAGCTTCATATCTTGGGCTTTGAACAAGATACAACCAGATCACTTTTAGCTTCATGTCTTGGGATTTGAACAAGACACCAAAACACCATTTCTACCCATAGAATAGGAGGAACTACGATCGCTCTGATTTACCTGTTTCGGTAAACGGGAATACGTAGGCATAAGATTGAAACAAAAATATTAGCGAGCACACTAATAAAAAAACCAAAGTCTCTAACCTCTATCCAATCTAGCACAGTATCCTAAGAAATTCCCCATGAACAACCCCGGTATTTTGTTCCGAAAAAAAAAAGCAGAGAGAGGCCCCACATCCACATGGCATCTGTAAAACAACAGTTTTGGCTGTTTAACCTCAGTTTGCAAGCAGGGTTAGTTAGAGACATCTATTTCCCTTCCTTCGTCAGCTTCAATAGGATAAAAAATGAATCGACCTGTAGTCCCCCAAAGCGATAGTGCTTAAGAACCACGTCCAAAATCACTCGCTACAGAAGCTCTACAGAAAGTCTTAGAGCAAGCCTTTGTGGAACAAGATGTAACAATAAGACAATTTGACAACATCATCTCCAACATTACTTCCTGCAATAACTTGGGATTTAGTGATGAAGAACTACCAGAAGAGGGCCAAAGTCACAACATGGCACTCAACATTACAGTTAACTGTCAGGATGATGCTTTAGCTAGCGTACTGGTAGACACCGGATTGGCTCTGAATGTGATGCCGAAGTCCACTCTAATATGACTATCATTCAAAGGATCTCCGATGAGGGGCAGTGAGGTTATCGTCAAAGCATTTGACAGGTCCCGAAAAATGGTTATCGGCGAAGTCGACCTTTCCATAACTATCGGTTCTCACACTTTCCTCGTCACTTTCCAGGCCATGGACATCCGGGCAACATACAACTGTTTGTTAGGAAGACCTTGGATACACGAGGTTGGGGCAGTCACTTTGATGCTTCACTAGAAACTGAAGTTTGTCAAGAACGACCAACTAGTCACAGTCTGCGGAGAGCAAGCCTTGATCGTGAGTAACTTATCGCCGTCCACTTGTGTAGAACCAGAGGAGGTTATAGGAGCCCAATTCCATGCACTTTCGGTGAGCAATGACAACCAATCAAAAAGAGGAACGTCGATTTCCTCGTACAAAGATGCTCTCGAAGTAATCAAAAGTAACAATGCAAAAGGATGGGGACAGCTTATCATTCCTACAGCTAACAAGATGAAGAAAGGTCTTGGTTTTCATTCAAACTGTGCCCAGACTGCTACTAATGATGAAAGTATTCATCCCATGCAAAACTTCTTCCATAGTGGAGGTTTCCTTCACCTAGTGTCTCAAGAAGTACATACCATCAACGAGGGTGACTCCTCCGATACAAATGAAAAGTGTAAGTCCTATCTTAATGAGGACAGTTATATGTCTCAGGAAGAGGTGCCTACACCATTTTGCTTTCCGACACAAAGTATGAGATATATACCAAGGACAGATGTCAAGATGTTATACAGAGATTGTGATCCGGAAGGATGTCGTGCTCCACTAAATTCATTAGAGGAAGACACTCTGATGAAAGACAACTTTGAGCACGACTATTATGGGCCAATGTATGGCCTGCCTATCTGGCAGCCGTACCCAGGAGACTCAGGGCAAAAGAGTCAGCCGAACGATGTATATCAGCTGAGCATCATTGAAAAGAATACCCGCGTCCCCACCGAATCATGGGATCATTATTTAGGTCATTCAGAAAATATCCAGTACAACGATGAATTCGCAACAATTGCAGGATAACAGTTCATCAACTACTCTTTTCCTGAGGTCAACGTCATCGAAAGGGATGACTCCTCCAGTTCCAAAGAAGTTTGGGACACCTTTGGACAACTGAGTGGCAAATACAACTTCATGGTCAAGTACTCCGCTCCCGAAAGCTCTCGTATCAGGCTCGAAGACATCCAGCCAACTGGATGGGGAGATATACTTGAGAGTGCAAACACTGTGCAAAATACAACAGAAGAATCCTCCTACGATAACTCTACCTGGGAGACAGATTCCAACGATCCTGCTCACCCAGAAATCAGCGTTATTTCTGAAAACAAATCAAGAAGGAAAGTACCAGACTTTGTGATTCACCAAGGAGTTCGCTGCCAATGGATTGCTGTCAACGTTCCGAAAGTTGTTCATAAGTCGAAGTAATTGTCGTCTTTACTTTAACCTTTCACCCTCCCTAGGTGAAACAAATGTTTTGATAGGGCTCACTTTTTGTAAATATACCTCTTCGCTTTGCCCAAAGCGACGAAGTTTTGTTTTATAGGGCTGTAGTTTCAAGAATTGACAAAATCATAAATAATATAACGTCGTTCTGTAATTTCCGCATTTTATTGCTGCTTTTTCTTTTCGCATTTTCAGAAAATGGTAATCCTAAAAACCAACTCAAATAATAAAAACAAGCAGTTTTCAGAAAATACACTGCATACACTCTTGCATTCTCCCAATCTCTTCTAAAACAAATCATCACGTCATGCAGATTGCTTGTTTTAAACACCATTGAAACATACGATCCAATGCCTTCTCCCAACTTTGAATTCCCGGTATTTGAGGCTGAAGAAGAAGATGATGAAGAAATTCCAGAAGAGATCTCCCGATTACTCAGACAAGAGGAAAGGTCCATTAAACCTCACAAATAGCGTTGGAAACAGTCAACTTGGGTTCAGAGGAAGAGAGAAAAGAAGTCAAGATTGGAGCATTGCTCAGTCCAACCGTCAAAGAGGGTTTGATAAAGCTTCTCAAAGAATTTCTCGATGTATTTGCTTGGTCCTATCAGGATATGCCAGGGTTGGATACCAGCATCGTGGAACATCATCTACCGTTAAGATCAGAATGTCTGCCGGTAAATCAAAGACTAAGACGGACTCATCCAGACATGGCCATCAAAATCAAAATCGAAGAAACAGATTGACATAGGTTTTCTCGCTACATCAGAATATCCTCAATAGTTAGCCAACATAGTGCCAGTTCCGAAAAAGGACGGAAAAGTCAGAATGTGTGTAGACTACAGGGATCTGAACAAAGCAAGTCCAAAGGACGACTTTCCCTTACCGCACATAGACATGCTGGTAGACAGTACAACAAAGTTTAAAGTCTTCTCCTTCATGGATGGATTCTCGGGCTATAATCAAATCAAAATGGCGACGAAAGATATGGAGAAAAATTCGTTCATCACCCCATGGGGCACTTTTTGGTATAAGGTAATGTCGTTTGGTTTGAAGAACGCAGGGGCAACTTTTCAAAGGGCCATGACTACTCTGTTTCATGACATGATACACAAAGAAATAGAAGTGTATGTCGATGATATGATTGCCAAATCCAAAACAGAAGAGGAGCATGTGACCCACCAGTTAAAGCTATTCGAGCGGCTGAGAAAATACAAACTCTGCTTGAATCCCAATAAGTGCACATTCGGTGTCCGCTCAGGAAAAATTTTAGGATTCATCGTCAGCCAGAAAGGAATTGAGGTTGATCCTGACAAGGTCAAGGCCATTCAAGAAATGCCTTCTCCAAAGACTAAAAAACAAGTCAGGGGATTCCTGGGACGTTTGAACTACATTTCCAGATTCATATTCCTCATGACCGCGACATGTGCGATAATCTTCAAATTACTCAAAAAGAATCAGGACTGCATTTGGACAAAAGACTATCAAATTGCCTTCGACAGTATCAAGGATTACCTGTTGAACCCACCGATTCTATAACCTCCAGTGGAAGGAAGACCACTGATCATTTACTTAACAGTCTTGGAGGACTCCATGGGTTGTGTACTTGGCCATCAAGACGAAACAAAAAGAAAAGAATCTGCCATCTACTATTTGAGCAAGAAATTCATAAACTGTGAAACTCGGTAAACTATGCTTGAGAAAACCTGTTGTGCTTTGGCTTGGGCAGCCAAACATCTTTGCCAGTACATGATTTGTCACAGTACTTGGTTAATCTCCGAAATGGATCTGATCAAGTATGTCTTTGAAAAACCTGCTCTCACGGGAAGGATTGCCAGGTGGCAGATGTTGTTATCAGAATACGACATCGAGTACCATGCTCAAAAAGCCGTCAAGGGGAGTATTTTAGCCGATCATTTGGCTCATCAACCGATTGACGATCAGGAATCAGTCGGATTTGACTTCCCAGATAAAGATGTCATGTATCTAAAAATGAAAGACTGCGATGAACCGCTACCCAGTGAAGGGCCAGTACTAGGTTCCCAATGGGGACTAATCATTGACAGAGCTGTCAATCATTTTGGAAATGGAATTGGGGCAATCATCATAACACCTCAAGGTACCCACATTCCTTTCACCGCCAGACTAACATTCAAGTGCACAAACAATGAGGCCGAATACGAAGCTTGTATCATGGGCCTCGAAGAAGCGATCGACTTAAGGATTAAGAACTTGGATGTATATGGCGACTCAACCCTAGTTATCAATTAGATCAAAGGAGATTGGAACACATACTAATCAGGATTGATTCCTTCCAAAGACTACGCGAGAAGGTTGTTACAATTCTTCAACAGAATCGAGTTTCATCATATCCCTCGTGAAGAGAATCACGTGGCTGATGCACTAGCCACTCTCTCTTCCATGATTAGTATAGGTCAATGGAATGACATACTTATGATCAACGTAATGTGCCTTGAACGACCCGCTTACATCTTCACGATCGAAGCAGTCATCGACGACAAACTTTGGTATCATGATATCAAACACTTCCTTCAGAAACAAGAGTACCCACATGTGGCATCCAGAAAAGACAGAAAAACCCTCAGAAGGCTAGCAGGCAGCTTCTTCCTGAGCGGTGATACACTCTATAAGAGGAACTTCGACATGGTCTTGCTCCGATGCGTAGACAGACCAGAAGCAAACATGATCATAAAAGAAATTCCCGAAGGATCCTTTGGCACTCATGCCAACAGACACACAATGGCGAGAAAAATTCTAAGAGCAGGGTACTATTGGCTAACAATGGAATCCGATTGCTACAAGTACATGAGGAAGTGTCATAAGTGTCAGATATACTTAGACAAAATCCATGTACCGCCAACGTATCTCAAAGTTATTTCTTCCCCTTGGCCTTTATCTATATGGGGAATCGACATGATTGGCATGATTGAACCCAAAGCTTCAAACGGACATCAGTTCATCCTGGTAGCCATTGACTACTTCACCAAGTGGGTCGAAGCAGCATCGTACGCCAATGTAACCTGACAAGTGGTGGTCTGATTTATCAAAAACAATATCATCTGTCGTTATGGTGTTCCAAGCCAGATCATTACTGACAATGGATCTAACTTGAACAACAAGATGATGAAAGACTTATGCGTTAAGTTCAAGATCAAACACCATAACTCATCTCCCTACAGACCTAAGATGAATGGAGCAGTAGAAGCGGCTAACAAGAACATCAAGAAGATTGTTCAAAAGATGGTTGTAACCTACAAAGACTGGCACGAGATGTTACCCTTTTCTCTTCAGGTTATCGCACATCTGTCTGCACTTCAACAAGGGCAACCCCTTTCTCTCTAGTATATGGTATGGATGCAATGCTCCCCATAGAAGTAGAGATCCCATCAATCCGGGTATTGATGGAAGCCAAGATAACAAAGGCTGAATGGTGTCAAAGTCAACGCGACGAACTGAATCTGATAGAAGAAAAACGAATAACGACTTTGTGTCATGGTCAGTTGTATCAACAAAGAATGAAGAAGGCTTTTGACAAAAAGGTCCGACCTCGCGTCTTTAGAAAAGGGGACCTCGTGCTCAAGAAGATACAATCATTCCTCACTGATCCCCGAGGCAAGTGGACTCCGAATTATGACGGCCCCTATGTGGTCAAGAAAGCCTTCTCAGGCGGTGCCTTGAGACTCACAACCATGGATGGAGAGGAATTTGCCTACCCCACGAATGTTGACGTAGTCAAGAAATATTTCACCTAAATAAAAAAAACGTCTCGGTGGATTGAAAACCCAAAAGGGCGGTCCAGGCATAAATTAGAGACATAATAAAAAATTTTCCCGATGGATTGGAAATCTCAAAGTACAATCTAGGCAAAAATTAGGGATTCATGGCAAGTAACTACGTCCAATAAAGAGGCAAATCCCTCAGCAGCAGTAATGCCATCCAGCAGGAAAACTCCAGTCAAGGTCATTTTCGATAGAAGCTCAGGATGTCCAAAATTCAAAGTTGGTAGAAGGATAGCGGTCGTTATGTTTCAATGTAGCCCTTTTCCTTTAAATTACCATTTTCTAATTTTGTAAATACTCTATGGAATCACGCGTTTGGCTGATTTCCATCCTATAAATAAAATTTGAGCCCTAGTGCGTTTGTTTGCAATTCTTATTTGTTTTAGCTTTACAGAACGACATTTTAACATGATTAACGATTCTAGAAATAAAACAAAAATGAATTTACTTGTCAAATTTTTCTGCTTTTAAAGTAAAGATTGCAATTTTTTTGACTGTTGAACATCGAAAAGAACCTCGATAGTTTCTCTGGAGATGGTTAAGCTTTAAAGTGTAGAATCAAAGTACTCCTTCTAAACCAGTACGTCTGAACGAAGGATCAGCTGTGTCAGAGATCGTGTTCCATCTGACATCCCCGGCAGAGTCCTTATCTCCTAAGCCCGACCAACGGTTTTCCCCACAGGGACTATCTTTACTAAGCAAGGCAGAATTGCTATCTTGAACTGAAGATACTTCTTTGTCCCCTGCAATGGCCGAGTATCCAGTCGTGTTCATCCACTAGTCTGTATGTCATGTCAGTTTTGTCAGCATATACATACATACATCATGCATTATTGATTTACATTCATATTCATGTTGCATCATTATCACTTTAGTCGGTCTTGTTCCCAAGTGATAAAAGTCCTCTCAATCGAGTTGTCAGTTCTTTCCTCGTCAGGAAATGTTTTGTCTGAACAATTTCACCTCCAATTTATTTCTGGAATGGAGACGGTCTTCGACCACTTTGATAACTTGAACCTCTGAAAAGCAAGAAAACTTTCGACAAACGTCACTCTTCACAACTGAAGATGATATCTTCGCTTTCCCGGATTAAGGAAAATCCCTAAAGAAAGCCTCTTAATCAAAGATTCTGCGATACAACGATTTCTCTCCGAAAAATTCGCTGACAAAAAGGTCATCAGAACCTCCCAGTTGGATTGCATCACATGGCATTTCTTCGAAAAGATCTCGAGGAAAAGTATGATGTAATATCCCCAAGTAAGAAACAGTCTCTCAAGAGACTCGTTTTCCCCAGTAGAGTCAACAAATGGCGTCTCCAACCGAGAAGTTTGCACACCTCTACAACTCAGACGAATGGGTTTCCCCAGCTAGTCTGACATCAAAACTCTTTCCCATCAAATGGCATCTCCCCAGGAAAACTCGGCGAGAAGTTTGAGGAAAACCACTACAAATAGCGTCCTTTGTCAAGAAAGTTTATTGACAAAAGAAACTGAGACCAGTTCCTTGGTTGAAGACCAGGATCGAGGGGAAGTTTATATCAGAAACTTAGACCAGTTCCTTGGTAGGAAACGAGGATCGAGGGGAAGTTTATTTCAGAAACTGAGACCAGTTCCTTGGTAGGAAACCAGGATCGAGGGGAAGTTTATTTCAGAATCTGAGACCAGTTCCTTGGTAGGAAATCAGGATCGAGGGGAAGTTTATATCAGAAACTAAGACCAGTTCCTTGGCTGAAGACTAGGATCGAGGGGAAGTTTCACCCTTTTCTAAGCATCATTGCTTAGCAAAAGAAGATGGATGAGCAAGCCACCATTCATAACCACCATCAAAATTTTGGGTATTCCGATATTTAATCCTCTTGCACCCTGAATGCCTGAATACTTTCGTCATTCAAACCTTCGGGTCCAAGAAAATTAAATAGGGGCATCTGTCATACCCCAAATTTTGACCCAAATTTTGACCACCAATTGTCAAAACCTGATTGTGTTTTCACTTCGTGACATCTGCATACCATATCATCTGTTTTTGTCATGCATATCGTTTGGATTTTCATTCAGAATATATACGTTGAAATCTCCATCTTTTTTGGTTAATTATGCGAAAAATCGATGGACGGACGTGTTTTTCAATTAAACTCGCAAATGTCCATTATTCATCTATCTTTCGCACGATTTAATCAATATTCCATTTTTGTTTTATTTTCACATATAAAATAAAAAAAAATGACTTAAATGGAAAAAGAATCAAAAAATGTGTATATATATATATATATATATATATATATTTTATTTCGTATTTCTTTATATATATATATATATATATATATATATTCAAATTTTCATTCTTTTTAGAAAACAAATATAATTTCATATATTTTTGTTTTTTGTATATAAAATTCAATTTTTTTTCTTATATCAATTTTGTTTTTTTATATATTTTATTTTTAGTGAATTTTTGTTTTATACAATTTTGTTTTTTATACAAGTTTGTTTTATATGTCAAGTTCACTTTTGTTTTACATAACATAAATTGTTTTTGTTTTGCATACATAATGTCTAACAAACTTGGAATCTTGAATTTTGAACAAGAATGTTGAAACTTAAGGCACAAGTCTTAGAATTTTGAAATCGAACTTTGAATATCAATTTCGTACTATCTTTTGATTTCTTCCTCATCAAGTCTCTTTTGCCTATAAATAGGCTTTTAAATTTCATTCAAAAACTTGCACCAAACAAGTCTTAACTTGTTTCTCTTTTCTCTTTCACTCAAATTTTTCTTTACTTTATTTTGTAACTTTGAAAATATTTGAAGCATACACAAAAGGGGAGGGTGTCACACCCCTTTCTCCCCATTTCAATTTCTATGTTAAAGCTTTGTTCATATACACATACATAGAAAAAAAGAAAAAAGAGAGAGAAAAACGACACATGAGGGTGGTGCCCTCCTTTTACAACTTTCTGCATAATTTGTAAAATATATATACTATTTTCAAATTTTCATTTCTTTTGTACAGGTTTTTTCCTTCTTTTGGATTGAACATAAAAGGAAATTTCTATTAACAGACCAACCATGTTTTTCCTAACATAACATACATAGTCTTTTTAATGAAAAATTCACACAAGAGGAAGTGGCGGCCCTCCTTGTCTCTGTTATTCTCTTTATGCAGAATTTTGCTTTCCTTTTCTCATGAACTTGCAGGAACAGAAGCAACAATCATCACCCTTCATGATTCAAACATTTACAAAATTCAACAGCAGTAGTTTCAGGAACAAAATCTACAGCAGAACATTTTTTCTATTATAATATATGACAGAACAAGAATAACAACAACAATCTTTCAATTTTCAATTCCAAATCAATCTGATTTCATCAATTTACAAGATTTTAATTGAACTTACAACTCCTTTTCTGTTATCCTTTTTTACAGGAAATCCATAATCACTGCAATTTCTGCAGAAAAGAATTCAGCACCAACACAGTGAGACTGTGCAAATTCTGCAGAACAGGAACAACAGAGCTTCACAAAGCAATATCTGCAAAACAACATCAACAACCGTTACATAAGAATTTTACAAAAATCTGAAGGGTTGAAACAAAAAGAAGGAAAACAAACCTGTTACAAGCAAGCAGCAACTCCAAGCTTCAAAATCTACCGCGAAAAACCGACGATGTCGACACGCAAAAAAATCAAAGAAAAAATTCTGCAGAAAAACAAATTCATTACACTTTCAATTTCACTCCTATTTCAATTATCTCTCAATTTTCATCAAAATTCACTTCAATTTCTAAACCCTAACACAAAGTTATTTGTTTAATAGTAAATCGCAGAAATCAAAAAGGAAAGAAGATGAACCCACCCTTCAAAGCGCACCGCCGCGAATCAAAACTGGAAAGGAAAGGCACGCCACCCTTGTGCTCGCCGTCGCCGCCGCGCCACTCTTTCCCTTTTGGTGAAACGGAAGCCGTGCCGGAAAATCCAAGGACGGAGGGAGCATCAACAAAGCCCTTGCCTCCGTTCCATCATCGTGAGAGAGCACCGATTCGGGGAAAGATTCACGATTTGAGAGAATTGAGGGAAGTTCACGCATGAAGGTAAGTGAGGGAGGGATAGGTCTCACGATCAATTTCCCTAAATCAATTTTTTTGACTAATGACTAAGGGTTGTGTTGTAAAGAAAAAAAAAACCTAATTTCTTTTAGTTTTTTCTTTTGGGCTTAATATAGATTCAACCCATATGCTAATCACACCTCTCCAAATTACTAACTACATTTTTTCAATTATAATTAGTTGATGATTATTCTTAAAATTAATGTTAGTTTTACTAAACACACCCCATGAGCCTATTTTCTTTTTTAAGAGAATTGTTAAGTGATTGGTTAGTTATTATTGAATTTAGTCATTAGTTTTTATTACTAAGTGTATTCAAATAACTAAGTGGTGTGATAATCATTTAATTGTTTAGTCGATTATTTTATTTAATCAATTCACTTGCTTCACTTCGATTCAATTCTAACCACTTGATGAGATCAAAGGCATTTCTATGCGATCTCGGGTTTTCTCCGCTTGTTTGGTTTTCCACTGAATACAATTATTCTTAATTGAGCAATTCGATGATCTTTGAAAAATCATTGAACGATTAAAGCTTCCTCAGACGTATCTCTGCTTGCGTAGAAAAATTCACTAGTGTTCGGTAAACTCGAATTTAAACGCTTTGCTTGTATGCCATGCATTTATTCACATCTGTTAAAAACAATTGAACTTGCAAACAAGTATTTCCTGTAAATACATAATACGCTGATACAGAGAGAGGGTTTATTCACGGTAAAACCTCTCTCAAATGTTTTTTATTTAAAAATAGGATTTCCTCTTGATTTTAAATTTTCAAACACTCATGGGCCTCTAATAGAGTGTAAGTCTCATCCCTTTGTAAATAAACGATTTTGGGCCTCACACATTGTATAAGTCCCTCTGTATACTTTCAAAAGTTCGGCGCGATCGTCGCCATTGTAACAAAATCAACTGGGCTTCTCCTTGAGCTATAAGACCCATCTTTATTCATTTTCAAACTCTTTGGGCCTCTAATAGAGTGTAAGACCCAATCCCCTTTTAACTAAAATTTTTGGGCCTCAGATATAGTATAAGTCCCTCGGCGTTAAAAGAATCTCGGCGCGATCGCCATTTTAGAGCAAAATCATATGTGCCTACCCGCGTGTTGTATGTCCCACTTTTCTTTTTCAAAACCTCTTTGGGCCTCTATTAGAGTGTAAGACCCAACCTTTTTGTAAATAAACCTCTTTGGGCCTCAGTCGTTGTATAATTCCCGATACGATATTCAAAACAACGGTGCGATCACTATTAAACCTTGAGGCCCTCTTTGAGTATAAGCCCCAACAATCTTTTCAAAACAATTTCACTTTTGATTTAGATTCAATATACATTATATTATCAAAACTTTCTTTAATTTCTCTGAACAACTAACCATACAGCATGGAAGCTTGCTCGCTTGTAAGTTTTAACAGCTTTCATTTACTCGCTTTCGTATATATATAACTGTATTGTGGGAAGCTGCGCATGGTTAGTCTTCTTTCACATCCTTTTAAATACTTGTCATATATCAACTGTATACATACTAGTATAGTTATTTAGAGTTTTCCCCGACAACTAGGTCTAGAACTAAGTAAAGCCATGTTGGTCACTCTTAACCACAGACAAAACTAGATCCCCATAGGATTTCTAGATACAGTCTTGCCTTCTCTTGGGCTTAAACAATATGGAACAAAGAGAAAGGCAATATTCTTTGTGAACCTTTTCTCTGGCTGTCACTTTAGAAATTGTCAAAGGAATTCTACTCCCCAGAGTTGATCTATTCTTGGTGAATAGCATCTCTTGAATTTCTTCAAACTGTAGAACTTTCACTAAATGATCTATTGTCGGTGAATAGCATTTCTTGAACTTTTCTTGGTTTGGGACCCACAGGCTTCCTAAAAGTATCCCCGTCTCCTCTTGGGCTTTGTACAAGGACCTTTCGGCTTCTTATAAGTTCTCGTGCCTTCTCTTGGGCTTAATACAAGGACCATGACGACCACTTAAAGGTATAAGACAGAACTTAGTCATCCTTTCCCAGAGCAGTCTTTCCAGTGTCAAATCTCAGACCAGTGTAGGGTCATTTCTCATCCCTTAATACACTCGCCTCCTCTAGAGGCATCATACAAAAGATAAAACTCTTCCACACCAGTAGACTTGGACAGTCTAGATCCCCTCTATAGTCTCAAAGACATTCTCAAGTTCCCTACAAACATAGGAAGAAACCCCGGTCATTCTGGATAAATCCCCAACTGAGTTAAAATCCAGTCTCTATCCTAAAAATTCCACAATTAGGGTCAGTTTATTATAAGGATAACACTATCACAAATCAGAACCTCAAGGCATCTGATACTTCAACTCTGCTATAAACCCTCAGCAAGAGTTAATTTCCCCACTTGGACCTGCCTCGGGATCTTAATAATCCCTAGCAAAAGTTAGCCTCCTCTTAGGCTTTGTATAATGATCTTTCCTCAGCATAGTCAACCTCCTCTTGGGCTTTGTACAAATGATTCTCCCCAGTGGAGCTAACCTTTTCAGACTCTCTTGTTGAGTCAATCACATTTTTGACTCTCTTGTTGAGTCAATCAGCGTCTCAGACTCTCTTGTTGAGTCGGTCACCTTTCAGTACTCTCTTGTTGAGTCAACCCCTTTTAGCCTCCATCTCGGGCTTTGTACAAGACAGATAAAAAACACTCTCTTGTTGAGTCAATAGCCTCCTCTTAGGCTTTGTATAATGATTTCCCCTAGCAGGAGTTATCCTCCTCTTAAGCTGTGTATGATGACTTCTCCAGCTTGTTCAACCTTTTTGCCTCAATCTTGGGCTTTATACAAGACAGATAAAAGCACTATCTTGTTGAGTCAAACCCTTTCAGCCATAATCTTGGGCTTTGTACAAGACATAAATCTTCATGAGCTTCTCTTAAGCTTGGGACCAACATCTTTCCCAAGCAGAGTCAAACTCATTTTAGCCTCAATCTTGGCCTTTGTACAAAGACAGATAATACTCTCCAGCAAGAGTCAAGCTCATTTCAGCCTCAATCTTGGGCTTTGTACAAGACACATACAAATCTCCCCGGCGGAGTCAAAACCCCTTTTAGCCTCAATCTTGGGCTTTGTACAAGACAGATAAAACATTTTCCCCGGAAAAGTCAAACTTTCAGCCTCCTCTTAGGCTTCGTATAAAGATATCCCCAAAGAGTCAGCCTCTTCTAGCCTCCTCTTAGGATTTTTATAAGGACTTCCCTAGTGGAGTCAGTTAACCTCTTAGCTTCAACCTTGGGCTTTGATCAAGGCACACAAAAATCTACAATCCCTCTTTAGAGATGACAAATTCTCTCTCCGTCAAAACCTTTTAGCTTCAATCTTGGGCTTTGAACAAGACACAATTACTCAACCTTTTAGCTTCAATCTTGGGCTTTGAACAAGACACCAAAACATCTTTTTCCTCCCATAGAATAGGAGGAACTACGATTGCTCTGATTTCCCTGTTTCATTTAAACGGGAAAACGTAGGCATAAGATTGCGAAATCAGCGAGCATACTAATAAAAAACTCTAGGTCCAGTACCTTCATATCAATAAAAACTTAGGTCTAGTACCTTACCAAAAACACCCGAACATCAACAAAATCTCACTCACTCACTCATACTTCCTAAGAAACTTTCCTAACCCATTAACAGATAAACACCATCAATTACAAAGCAAAACCTAAAGCTAATATCATGTGGATAACCACATATAGGATGGGTAATTGACAACTCCCTATTGAATAACCTGACCCCGGACCCCTCAATCTCTTTTAAGCATTTGTTCAGTTAAACAATCGCGTGCTAGGTTAGTTTTAGATAGCTTCCCTTTCCTTTCCAGCTTCATGGGATAAATAATAAATCAAAAAGTAGCACCCCATTCTCCTCGAGGAGGAAAACCCAAACTTCAGCGATAAGGTGGTCACGTCACCGACAAAAATCGTTCGCTACACAGGTGTCCTGTCTTGGGTCGATTTGCAAAGCATTCGATCCTATGTCATAGTCTTCCAGCATGTAGGATTTAGACCCAAACTTAAGATGTCGAGTGAAATGCCACAACATGAAGACTTGACATCATAACTGTCATATCAGGTTTTGTTTAAATCTATTCCATGATTCAAGGCATGACTAGCAATGGATCAAGGAAGAAAGATACAAAGCCCAACTCAGCAGAAGACTATAAAAGAAGACCAAGACCTAGACAGAAGAGAGAGACGACGACATAGACTTAGGAATCCTATTTTGTAAAGGAGGTTTTAGGTTTGAGAGTCGTAGGTTTCTCTTGTAAGTCACCCTTTGTATGAGTTGATACACTGTGGCAGATATAGGTGTCACACATATCCATAAGCCTTGAGGTATTAGATTGCGTATTGTTCTTGGATGAAGCTTTTAAGAAAATTCGAGTTGGCTTTTTTGTCAACTATGCTTGACAGAATTCTGTATTGATAGGGACGATGAAGAAATCACTATTGGTGATTAAGGGAAGTGAGTGGGGTATCTCATATCAGGGTTCTAAACGTTTGATTTTAACCTTGGTAAAGATGTTTATGGGGTAGATGTTAGGGATAAAGCTGTAAACGTGGGAGTTTAACTTTGTAACAGTCTACACGATAGTGAAGTCTTCTTCCTGGATTGGTATCCCCCAGATGTAGGTGAGTTGCACCGAACTGGGTTAACAATTACTGTGTTCTTTATCATTCTGCAAATTTACGTTTTCTATTAGGGTTCATGATAAACATGTTGGATCAGATGTCGTGACATCTAAGAGTGTGCAGTTCTGATATTCAAGGTATCAGTCTTCTGTTGCGCCTTCTAGTTTAAATGATTATGCAGCACAATGTCTTGACATGTGCTGGGACATCTGCTGTCTGCATAGGCCAGAATTTCAATTGGTATCAGAGCAGGCATCCTGTCTCGTTCTGGATGAGATCTTTGGGAGATACTTTCTGGCGTTTAAACAAGGAGGAGTTTTGGAGATCAGATCAATCAACTCAAACATACCCAAGGGTATTAATAGATGAGATGGATGTTCTGGATCAAAGGGAGCAACCCGGAGGTTGTTCATGGTGCTGAGGAGATTCTACAACATCTACAAGAGAAGTGGCTAGTTCTATTGTTGGTGTGTCTTATAAGATGTTGTGACATCTTATTAGGGCAAGTAGGATATGTTCCTTGGTGGTTCCGCTACATGTGTTTCTGATGGAAGAACTCTAGAAGTATGGGATTCTGGAGTTGTTACTGAAGACAGTTGGTGGAAGGTCTCAATCGTCGACCTCTATATTTGAAGATATCTGTGTTTTTTTATTCCAGAGTCGGGAGCGATGGAGTAAAGGGAGTTGTGGTTAGATATATGGTATGGTGGCTTGGTACTTGGAAGCTTGGTTTCTTAGTGCAGTTTGGAGTCAGTTGAAGAGGAGAGGAGTTGAGTTAAAGTTTATCAGGTTCTTGCTCTTGGAGTTTGATGAATGTTTGATCGGCTAGGTTGTCAAAGATACTTGAGAATTCTCTCAAGTCCACTCATAAAGGCATATATGTCGTGTATCGGGAGTCTTCTAGTTACTCTTCTGACTAGAAGGTGTTTCTTTGAAACACGATCTGAAGAAAGTGGAGGTGATTTATTTTCACCATCCAAAAACAGCATGGAAGGATTCATCACTCTTGACCCTAAGAGTGGATCCAATCTGATTGAAGAGTTGTTGAGGTAAATAAGACTTGTTCAGAGAAAGTCTTAGTTACTTGAGTCAAGGGTGGCAGCCTTGGTATCTCAACATTGTCATTGAAGAAGATACTTGCAAAAAGATTGAATACTGTATAAGTGTTCATGACATGATCTGGTGGAGCTTAGCTATAGCAGTGAAGAAGGATTATTGTACAAGGATTTAAGATCAATTGCTACTTGTGGAATCCACATGTATTTAATTGATTACCCTTGAAAGTCAAGATTGAGGATGTTTTGTCAGATGTTCTAACATCTTTTCATCAGAGGCTTGGAGAATCATGGGAGGGGTTCTGCATTCGCTCAAAAGTCTCCAAGGTGTTGACCTGGGATTATTGGCTTAGCATCTGTTCCTGGAAAGTATTGTGAATGACTTGTCCAGATAGTGATGTTGTTGAAGATGGAGATGGAAGACTATGAAGACATCATAATCTTGATGGTTACTGCTTGGGTTAGTTTATTTCTGATCCAGGTGCTTTGGAGCATAGTGTTTGCTCTGGTTGTGAAGGTCGAGGATAAGTGGCAGTTATCTCTGGCTTTCTACTGACGGCTCTACTAAGGGAAGTGGCATTCTTTGGTATTGCTATGGGGTAGTCTTGGACTACTTATTTTCTAAAGATTCAGATGTGGCAGGTTTAAAGTCTTTGGTGTTTCAAAGCAGAATGGAGGTTGTCTACTCAAAACTTGGTTGTTGAATCAAGTTTGTGAAAGCATGGAAATCTGTTTCTGCAAAGGGAGGAGGTTCTTCTAAGTGGCAGAAGGAAGAGCTGAATTTAACAGTTGGATGTCATAATGTTCTGACATCTAACTTAACATCAGAAGTCTCAGCTGGTGATGTGGCACATCAGCTTAAGATAAGGTGATCTACAGGAGAATGAGAGTGATGGATTCTTCAAAAAGGTCTATCTCATACAGTTTGCAGGAGCTGTGGATGAGAAGATGTTACATGACTAAGAGGCTTGGTGTATCCAAGATGTCTTGCTATAGGGCAAGTATTTCATGTGACTTGAAGATCTGATTTCATTAGTAGATCAGGGTATCTTGTGGGTGTTCTGAAGATGAGTGAGGTCAATCAAAAGGTGGGATTTGATTGGTTTCACAATGTACGTTCAAGCAGGATGCTTGAAACTGACTGCTCTTTTGTAGAAGAGTAGTTAATTAAAATTGTAAGGAGGTTCTGGTTCTCTGGGAGCTTGTGGTAAAAGTTCTGAATTGAGGATGAAAACATACCTTCTTGGTGGATGAGAGTTTATTTCTCTCTGGGTTTCTGAAGTCTTCTTTGTTCAACTGGTGGTGCGGTGTTGTGTGAAGATCTTCAATGTGGATTACTATGCCGATAGTAAGTCCAGTGGTGGAACATATCAAGAACCATGGTGTGTGGTGTCTGTGATGTGTGGAAGATGTCCTAACTGATGTTAGAACATCTTTGGGTTAGTTATCCTTGGTGAAGGATTTCAGGTTCTGTGATGAACTGGTTACTTGCATCGTGTCCAAGAAGTATCTACATGATCATCCGGGAGAATGATGGAGTAGAAGGGTCCCTTGGAAGGAGGATGTAAGTGTTTGTGAAGACTGAAGTGGATCATGTGTTGATTGAATGGAAGTCTGTTTCCTAAATGCGTTCAAAAGTGGAGATTCACCATAAATCAGAAGTATTCCAAGTTATCATATGGGAGAATGATAGGAATGACTATCTTGGATTGCGGGGTGTTTATCTCTATTGCTGGCTGGGTGAGGTCAGTGGAAAATCTTGCATACGACATTGGAGCCCTTGGAGCAAGTCATGCTAGTAGTGGATCAGTTTAGAAGCTGTGAAGTTCTGGAGCATGCATACGATAGCTGACATCGTTATAACAAACTAAGGGGCCCTGTGCATCTCTTTGAGGAATGTGAAGCATTCTGATTCATTTAGTTTGTGCCTCAAGCAGCTGGAGGTCTATACATGAGAATTCAAGAGGAGTTCGTGTGGTGTGTAGATGGTTGCAGGATGAGGGGGATCAATGGGACTTTGATCTCAACCCAAGAGTTTGTTATGGTTGGTATACACTTCCTCACGGGTAGCATGATGGTGATCATGTGTGAGTGATTATTGTTTCTTGTCAGAGGGAACAATAAGAGAGTTGATGATTGCGTTCAGCAGGTGTGTTGAACAGAGGGTGCGCTCTTGAAGACTTGAAGATGCATCTTATGTTTTCCAACCATTAGCTTGGGTGTTCTGTGGAGGAGCACCAGTTACCTTAGTCAGGGGGAGAGGCCTCTTGATCTGAGATGAAGTTCTAGTTTGCATTTGTGCGTCAAGCAAACTGAGATGTCAAGGAGGATGGCTTGAAATTATTGAAGATCCAGTTTGCATTTGTGCATCAAGTAAACTGAGATGTCAAGGAGGATGGCTTGACATTATTGTTGAATTTCCAGTTTACATTTGTGCGTCAAGCAAACTGAGACATCAAGGAGGATGTCCTGACATTTTGTATTGTTGCAAGTTGTGGGAAACTTGGCAGTGCATGCTGAATGGTTCTTATTGGATGCTTAAGAATCATTGATGAGTCTGGGAGAATTTATTTTTCTCTGCAGATTGTAGTCACGAAAATTGTGAAGAGTTTATTCAATACAGAAATCTATTGGTTGCTGACAGGAAGAAATTGGTTCTGTGCTAATGAAAGAATTCTGATTGTAATCGAGTCTGCTAAATCTGGATTAAGAAAGTCCTATCTGTGGGGACCATAAGCCTGACAATATCAGGTTAGGTATCAGGACAAGGTTTAGAAGTAGTTTCGAGGACAAGTCAGAAACGATGGAATCTTTGACAAGTCTTTTGGCTCTATCTACATAGCCTTCTTTAAAGAAGAGGTGGAAACACTCGTCTTAAGTTAAGGGAAAATGAGTTATGTTTGGATGTGTGTAAGCATCATTTTGGTTTGGGTATGCATGGGCCACGTTTGCCATCTTTTGGCTAAAAAGGGGGAGAATGGATTTTTGCTGTGAGGTGTATGGTCTGTGCTGCTGGGATATGCAAAATGTTCCAAAGGATGTTCCAACGTTTTTGGTTATAACATCTTGGGAAGTTGTGTTTTGTGACCTGAGTTAAATTCACTATGTTCCAGGTATCACAAGGAAATGAAGAGGGTAACTCCAAATTATCTTCTCCCTTTTCCTCACCACTTGCTCCAAGTACTTTTCCACTGCATGCATCATCAGGTTGAAGGATGTTTTAGCCAAAATTTGTCAAAAGGGGGAGATTGATGGCTCTAAGAGTTTGACTAAATTTTGGTAAAACATAATGTTGGGAAAGATGTTCCAACATGTAGGATTTAGAACCACACTAAAGAAGTCGAGTGAAATGTCATAGCATGAAGACTCGACATCATGATTGTCATATCAGGTTTTGTTTAAATCTGTTCCATGATTCAAGGCATGACTAGCAATGGATCAAGGAAGAAAGATACAAAGCCCAACTCAGTAGAAGACTATAAAAGAAGACCAAGACCTAGACAGAAGAGAGAGACGAAGGCATAGACTTAGGAATCCTATTTTGTAAAGTAGGTTTTAGGTTTGAGATTCGTAGGTTTCTCTTGTAAGTCACCCTTTGTATCAGTTGATACACTATGGTAGATTTAGGTGTCACACATATCCATACGCCTTGAGGTATTGGATTATGTGTTGTTCTTGGATGAAGCTTTTAAACAAATTCGAGTTAGCTTGTTTGTCAAGTATGCCTGACAGAATTCTGTATTGATAGGGACGATGAAGAAATCACAGTTGGTGATTAAGGGAAGTGAGTGGGGTATCTCATATCAGGGTTCTAAACGTTTGATTTTAACCTTGGTAAAGATGTTCATGGGGTAGATGTTAGGGATAAAGTTGTAAACGTGGGAGTTTAACTTTGTAACAGTCTACACGATAGTGAAGTCTTCTTCCTGGATTGGTATCCCCCAGATGTAGGTGAGTTGCGCCGAACTGGGTTAACAATTACTGTGTTCTTTATCATTCTGCAGGTTTACATTTTCTGTTAGGGTTCATGATAAACATGTTGGATCAGATGCCGTGACATCTAAGAGTGTCTAGTTCTGATATTCAAGGTATCAGTCTGCTGTTGCGCCTTCTAGTTTAAATGATTGTGCAGCACAATGTCTTGAAATGTGCTAGGACATCTGCTATCTGTATAGGCCATAATTTCATATCATAAATAGGTAAACGCGTAAGGCTCCACATAACGAGCGACAACACCTGAACTGCTTGAGCGCGAATGTTAGCGTGATCCACTTAAAAAACAAAAGACAAACAAAGACCCTATAGGTCGAACAACGACTTCTCTTACTTCCTCTCTCCCCTCCGATTGAGGATACGTAGGCACAAGACGGCGATGTCTTGGCGAGCAACCTTCCCCCCACGATCCCGTAGTCCTCTGAACTACGTTGACTCTGACTTTCCCACTCCTAAGAGAATACGTAGGCCTAGGGCGGCGATGTCCTATCGAGTCACCTTTTGTTTTCTTCCCCCATTTCCTGTTCTATTTCCTTTTCTAGTTAGCATTTGAGTTTCAGATACCCACACCCTTTGATAGGACAACAAGCGTGGATCCCATCGAGTACGATGTACGCGAGGGGGTGCTAATACCTTCCTATCGCGTAACCGACTCCCGAACCCAGACTATGGTTGCAATAACCATGTCTTTCCCTTTTTCTAGGTTTTCTTCGATCGTTACCTTTCCCTGCGTCGAGATAAATAACGTTCAGTGGCGACTCTTCTGTCTTTTCTGCTGGTTGATTTTCACAGATGCGATAGCAGGCGACTCTGCTTGGGACTTTCCCATCCCTAAGCGAGTCAATCCTAGCGTTTGCTTTTTTTTTTCGGTCGTGGGGTGTTTATCTGTATGTTTTACCTATTTTTTATGGCTTTTATTGCATGTTTATCGCTTTTATCGCATTTACTTGCTTTACATTCGTTATTGCCATATATACTGGACTGTGTTGGATTGCTGTTTCCTTTGGTGGGCAGGGTGTTCTGAGCGATAAGCCCAATACCCAGGCTTGAGCGTACACATACGACTAGAGTGGAAAGTAGTGTGGCCTGCGTATCGTCTTGGTACATTTGGTTTTCACGAAACCCACACCCAGACGAGGTTTTCTTGGGAGATGTTCTGATTTGTGTGTCCTGTGCATTTTGGGGTGTTAACTTAGAAAGCTGTCGACTCTGGTGACCATTCCCGAGGACTCAGTTGAGGCACTCCTCCCAAGGGGCGATAATGTTAGACCAGAAATGGAAAACACATTACTCTTCTTGATCCGAGGACCCGAAGCTGTGATTTTTCCATAATGATGACCTTTTGAGGGAAATCAGTTGAGGCCTCCTCGATTGATGATGATGCCAAACCATAAATGGTGAACGTATCATCATTTCTCGACCTGAGCGCCCGTGACGCTGAGGATCCTTGGTTTTAGAACTCACATGTGAGAGGGGCTGGGTGTTTACAGGTTTGCAAGAAACTTTGACTTCCAACCTACCCGGTTTTCTGGTATTCTTACAGAAGTGGACAGTTCAGCCTATTATATTTAGTCAGTTGTTATTCACAGTTCTGTACAAACACTATTTACACAGTTCAGCACAGACACATCCAGTTATGTGTGGCATCTCTGATACCATGCCTTTGCATTACATCATTTCATACCCTAACATTCATGTTTTTTCATTTCCAGGTTTATATCGTACTATTGATTCCGGTCAGTGGGTTCTATAGGGATGGATACCAAGAGAAAGAACAATGTGGTCTACAGGTTTCAGAAGCCGACTCTAGACTTGCTTCATAAAGTGGTTGATATGGTTGATCCGGGAGTTCTTACTAATTTCAAAAAAGAGTATGGGAGGTTATTGAATGTTGTCCGTAATATCACGAAGTATGAGCGTGACGCACTTCATACACTATTGCGGTTTTATGAGCCTCCGTTGTGTAGCTTCATCTTTCTAGATTATGTTCTAGCACCAACTCTGGGAGAATTCTTTCATCCTGGGGATCTCTATCAAGCCAAGGTTACCGTTCTTTTCTAAGGAGTGTCCAAATTTAGAAGAAGTTGTAGCTGCCCTTCATGTGGGTCAGTCAGTTTTGAGTAATAACATGGCTGATAAAGGAGGATTTAAAGGTTTTTTAAGTTGGAGTTCCTGGTTAGCCAAGCTCGAGAGTATGTCGATGCCAAAAGTTGGACTGTTTTCAATGCTATCTTTGCTCTATGCATCTACGAGATTGTTTTGTTCCCCAATGTACATGATTTTGTGGACATGCACGCCGTGAGAATTTTCATTCTGAAAAATCCAATTCCTACTCTTCTTTGTGATTTCTATCATTCAGTGCACTTCAAGAGCGAGAAGATAAGAGGGGGGTCTGTAAATTGTTGCACGTCGCTCTTGTCCGATTGGTTTCTGAATCATCTTCCTCAGAATGGTGCCTTTGTTGACACAAAGACTTCTATGAAATGGTCTAAAAGGATAATGGGTCTGACTGCTGACAACATCGTCTGGTTTGATCATCAGTTGTTGGGTACGGAGATTATTTCTAGCTGCGAGAACTTTCCAAATGTGCCTCTGGTGGGTAGGAAGGGTGGAATCAATTACAACCCTATTCTGGCCGTCCGACAGTTTGGATATGCTTTGAGTAGTCTTCCTGAAGACCAAGACCTTGAGGAATCTTTGTTCTTTAATAGTGTTGAAGACCAAGAGATACTGAGGAGAGCTGTAAGTTCTTGGGCACATATTCACAAGAAAGGGAAGACTGTTCTTGGAAAGAGTGACCGTAGAGCTTACCGTTCTTATGTTGAGTGGATCCAGAGGAAAGTGGAAGAGGTGCTCTTGCCTTTTTCAATGGAGCCACCTTTGTACCCATTAATGCTAGAGCAACCCACCACTGTTGCTATTGAAGAATTCAACAAGCTGTAAGCTCTTGTGAATGAGCTCCGTGCAGAAAACTCTGACTTGAGTAGCCATCTTAAAGATACTTTTCATAACAATGTGGAATTGGAATTTAAGGCTCGAGACGCGACGAAGCTGCTAGCAGAGAAGGAGATAGACTTTGCAGATAGGGCTCAGCTCTACCGAAAAGCTAAGTTTATTGCCGAATACTCCGCCCGGGCTCACTAGCAAACTAAGCAACTTTTGTCCGAGGCAAACATCAAGCTTGCTGATTCTCAGAACATGTGGGTTGAAATCATGGCTGAAAATGAGGAACTAAAGGAAGAGCTCCAAAAGGCGCAAAGAGGCAAGAAGCACTTCTCCAATAAACTGAAGGAGGCTCAGAAGGAGATAGAAGCGCTCAAGATTCAGGTTGGGATCAAGAAGGTGAAGCTCAGAGATGTCTTTGGACACGACGATAACGCGGAGCATATTATCAAGTTGAACCAAGATATTAGGAGAAGGAATAAGCTGATCAAAGGGCTGATAGAACGACCAACTCATCCAGACACCGAAGCCCTCGTCGAAGTAGTCAAGACCAGTTTGTACGGATTAAGGGTTTGGGATTAGTTTGTCTTTCTGTATGCTGTCTATTGTGATTACCATCAAGCTTGTTGATGGACTCATTCCTTGGTTGTATCAGACATATTTGTATGAATTTCATAAATGTTATATGATGATGTGGTTGTTTCAGCTATATTGTTTCAGTGGTATTCTCAATAATGTTGTTCCAGCTGTATTTTCTCTACAATATCTATTCATTCCTATGATATTTTTCCCTGCAACGTATTTAATCCCTCGCCCGACAAATACTGGAATCAAAGTAGATATATCCTGGAAATAATTAAACATGGCATATGCATGCATTCATACATTTCATTTTGCATAACAGGTGCTTATTTATGGATTTCCTAACCTTGTTTGATTTGGAAGGATTGCTGATTCTCATATCCACCGCTATTCAACGCGTCAAAACCAACAACAAGCCATGGAACAACTGCAGGAAGAGATGTCCAAAATGAAGGCCCATATGACCCAGTTTATGGACCTAATGCAAGGAGTGGCTTAGGGCAAACAAGAGATAAGGGCAATGGTGCAGAGGCCCGAAGTTGAGATTCCAAATGCTGACAATCAATTTGATCCTCCACTTGGAGGTGGTATTCCCGTTGGTGGAGTTAATGGTGGTAATCTAGTCGGTGGAGTTAATGCTGGTATTCCTGTTGCTAGAGTTAATGGTGGTATTCCTGTTGTTGGAGCTGTTGGGGGTGCTATTCCCATTCATATTCCTGTTCCTCATCTGGAGGACAACAACGAGGATCAGTTTTCTTTGATGAATGCAGATTTGGGAAGTAACAATGGTGACGGAGATCGGAGGTATCAATTTCTTGCTGAAAGGCTCAAGGCCGTAGAATGTCAGAATACTATGGGCATTGATGTAGTAGACATGGGATTGGTTCAGGGAGTAAGGATCCCTCCTAAATTCAAGGCTCCATCTTTTGACAAATACAACAACAACTCTTGCCCAAAAACTCATTTGCAAACCTACTTCAGGAACATTTCTGCTTACTCCATTGATGAAAAGCTATGGATGTACTTTTTCCAAGATAGTCTGTCTGGGGCATCTCTGGAGTGGTAAATGAAACTTGAAAGGGCTCACGTCAGGAACTGGAAGGAGTTGGCAGAGGTATTTCTAAAACAATATCAGTATAATATCGATATGGCACCTAATCGTACTCAGCTGCAGAGCCAGACTCAGAAAAGTAAAGAAAGTTTTAAGGAATACGCCCAGCGATGGCGTGAGTTAGCTGCACGGGTGCAACTACTGTTGCTTGAAAGAGAAATGGCTAACATTTTCATGGGGACGCTGCAAGGTCCATTCCTGGAACGCCTGGCAGGGTGTCCTTCAACTGGTTTTTCTGATATTGTAGTTGCTGGGGAGAGGATTGAGAATTTTCTTAAGCTGGGTAAGATTCAAGATAGTGTCGAGTCATCTTCTGGTGTGGGATAACCTTTTGCGGGTGCAAGTAAAAAACTTGAAGGGGAGATTAATGACGCGTCTTCTCAGAAGAGCAGAAATAGAGGATATCAGGCCCCATATCATCAAGCTGCTACTGTAACCATCCCCGTTGCTGCACAACAACAAAATCAACAACAACAACAACAGGCCCCAAGACAGGCCTACCAACAGAGGCAGAGAATGGTTGACCGACATTTTGATCCCTTACCAATGTCCTATGCTATGTTGCTTCTGCAATTGCTAAAATTGAATTTAGTAGAGCTCCGTACAATGGGTCCACCTCCGACAAAGCTCCCAGTGGGGTATAATGCAAACGCGTGTTGTGACTTTTATTCCGGTGGCCCTGGGCATACTATTGAAAGATGTAGAGCCTTTCATCACAAGGTTCAAGATTTAATCGACTCCAAGGCTATCAATATTGCTCCTCCTACCACTCTAAATGTTATCCAGAATCCGATGCCTACCCACGTTGGAGCAACTGTCAATGCTGTTGAAGAAGACGGTGGTCAGAAGTTGGTATCTGATGTTGGGGCTGTCAGGACGTCGTTATTGGTCGTGAAGGACCGTTTGTTGAAAAGGGGCATATTCCCTGGTTGTAGTGTAGACTGTGCAGATTATTTGATTCGAGTGAATGGATGTGATAAACTGAGAAGTGGTATTCAGAATTTAATGAACGATGGGTGTTTACAATTAAATCAAGTTTCCAGTCCTGATAATGATGTTTCAACTATTAACATTCCTTTTACACTGGTACAGATTCCAGTGCCAGCAAGGCGAGCGCCGGTGACCATCACGATGCCCGGACCGATCCCGTTTGAAAGTGAGAAGGCAATTCCATGGCACTATGGTGCTGAGGTATACTACAATGGTCAAAAGCAAGAAGTTGATACTCTGGCTGTAATTGATCAGAAAGTTGATAATGTAGGCGTTGGCAGTTTTACTAGAAGTGGAAAGCTGTTTGCACCGCAAACTCTTCGAAACGATAACGCAGGTGCCTTGGCAAAGGCCAAAGGCAAGCAAGTGATGAATGAAGAGCCTGTGTAGAGGACAGAGCCTGGTACGTCTTTTGAAAATGATGTCGAGGAATTTATGAAGATCATCAAGAAAAGTGACTACAAGATCGTAGATCACCCCCACCAGACTCCATCAAAGATATCCATTTTGTCTCTGTTGTTGTGTTTTGAAGCACACCGTAATGCTTAGTTGAAAGTTCTGAATGCAGCGTATGTGCCTCAAGAAATCTTAGTCAACTAACTAGAAGGTGTAATATCCAATGTTAATGCTAGCTGAGGGCTGGGTTTTATCGACTTTGATTTGACATCGGAGCACCAAAACCACAATAAAACACTTCATATTTCTATGGAATGCAAAGGGGCTATTCTGTCTCACGTGTTAGTAGATACTGGTTCCTCGCTTAATTTGCTTCCTAAAAAGGCACTAATCAAGCTGGACATTGAGGGAGTGGTGCTCAGACCAAGTGACCTGGTAGTTCGAGCGTTTGACGAATCGAAGAGATCGGTTTTTAGGGAAGTTGAATTGCCTATCAAGGTGGGACCCCAAATCTTCAACACTACTTTTTACGTGATGGATATTCAACCCGCATACAGTTGCTTGCTAGGGAGCCCTTGGATTCATGGTGCTGGAGCTGTATCATTGACCCTCCATTAGAAGGTTAAGGTTGTGGTAGATGGACAAGTAGTCACTATCTGCGGTGAAGAAGACATCTTTGTAAGCCATCTGTCTTCCTTCAAGTATGTTGATATGGATGGCGAAATCCATGAGACCTTGTGTCAAGCATTTGAAATGGTGAATGTGCAAGAAGTATCTCCTTCATCAGAGAAGAAGCCGGAAGATTCTATTGCATCCTACAAGCAAGCCCAAGCGGTTGTACAGTCAGGCAACATTGGAGGTTGGGGTCGAGTAATTGAAGCGCCCGTCAAAGAAAACAGGTTTGGAATTGGTTATCGAGGACCAAAGGTTCAAGGCCGTCAAGGACCCATTACTTTCTCCAGTGCTGGAATTATTGAGCCTGGTCAGATTTTCGCACTGAGCGATAAAGACGAAGAGAGTGACTGTGACATCAGCAACTAGATACACCCATCTGTCCCGGGTCAAGAGCTCCACAGTTGGTGTTCTAAAGATTTCATTCAAGTCACTCTCCACGAAGAGTAATTTTCTTTGTTTTCATGTTAAATCCTACGTCTTTCTCATTGTAGGGCTTACATTGTTACACATTCAACTTTGTCATTAATAAAGGACATTTTTTTGCATTCAAATATTGTGCTCCCTGTCTTTCTTTTTTACTTTTAATAATAAATGGAAATGTTTATTTTTGTGCACTCATAAAGTGGGAATAACCATTCATGCAGATGCATTTCACCAGATTTCATTGATAA
This sequence comes from Lathyrus tuberosus, assembly GCA_022829125.1. NCBI lineage: Eukaryota > Viridiplantae > Streptophyta > Magnoliopsida > Fabales > Fabaceae > Lathyrus > Lathyrus tuberosus. The sequence continues at coordinate 4,539,138 of JALAZF010000269.1, read as the reverse complement.
CGATTCTGCTATGGCTTATTATGACTTTGACAATCCGATTTAGCAAGCCGAAGAGGATGGTGAGGAAGATTGTGAACTTCCTGAGGAATTAGCCAGGACGTTGAAACAGGAGGAAATGGCCATTCAGCCACATGAAGAGGCACTGGAAGTTATTAATCTGGGGACCGAGGATGCTAAGAAAGAAGTCAAGATCAGGGCTGCCCTAAATGAGAACTTAAAGAAGGGGTTGATTGAAATTCTGCATGAATATGTAGACATCTTTGCTTGGTCGTATCAAGATATGCCAGGGCTTAACACCGATATAGTTATGCACAGATTTTCTCTCAAAGAGGGTTGTCCTCCCGTCAAGCAGAAGCTTAGAAGAACAAAATCAGACATGGCAATCAAGATCAAGGAAGAAGTCCAAAAGCAATTAGATGTGGGTTTCTTGGCTATTACCAGTTATCCACCATGGGTTGCAAATATTGTGCCGGTACCTAAGAAGGATGGCAAGGTCCAGATGTGTGTTGATTACCATGATCTGAACAGAGCAAGTCCGAAAGATGACTTCCCATTACCTCACATTGACATATTGGTTGACAAAACGGCTCAGTTCTCGGTATTTTCTTTCATGGATGGCTTCTCTGGCTACAATCACATTAAGATGGCACCAGATGACATGGAGAAAATGACATTCATTACCCCATGGGGAACATTCTGTTATAAAGTGAAGCCCTTCGGTCTAAAGAACGCAGAGGCAACCTATCAACGCGCAATGGTGACTCTCTTTCATGATATGATTCATAAGGAGATTGAAGTCTACGTTGATGACATGATCGCGAAGTCACAGACCGAAGAGGAACATTTGGTGAATTTGTAGAAACTATTTGAACGGTTGAGAAAATTCAAGTTGAGGATGAATCAGAATAAGTGCACTTTCGGGGTGCGGACTGGCAAGTTGTTGGGCTTTATCGTTAGTGAAAAAGGTATCAAGGTTGATCCAGCAAAAGTAAAAGCAATTCAAGAGTTGCCTGAGCCTAGAACAGAAAAATAGGTTCGTGGTTTCCTAGGGAGGTTGAACAACATTGCTAGATTCATCTCTCATCTTACGGCCACTTGTGAACCAATTTTCAAGTTGTGAGAAAAGATCAGGCTATCAGGTGGAATGATGACTGCCAAAGGGTATTTGAAAAGATAAAAGAGTATCTTTAACAACCTCCAATCCTTATACCTCCAGTTCCAGAAAGACCACTGATACTGTATTTGACAGTACTTGAAAACTTAATGGGTTGTGTACTCGGTCAACACGACGAGACAGTTAGAAAAGAGCACGCCATCACTACCTTAGCAAGAAATTCAATGATTACGAGTCGAGATACTCAATGCTTGAGAAGACATGTTGTGCACTGGCATGGGCTGCTACGGGTTTGAGATAATACATGCTGACTCACACAAATCAATTAATATCTAAGATGGATCCAGTCAAGTACATCTTTGAAAAGCCGGCTCTCATCGGAAGGGTGGCTCGTTGGCAAATGGTCCTGACAGAATATGACATTCAATATACTTCACAGAAAGCCATCAAAGGTAGTGTTATGTCTGACTATCTTGCTCAACTGCCACTTGATGACTATCAGCCGATGAAATTTGAATTCCCTGGTGAGGACATCATGTACTTGAAAATGAAGGACTATGAAGAACTGTTAGTTGAGGAAGGGCCAGATCCTGATTCTAAGTGGTGTTTGATGTTTGATGGGGCCGTTAATGTAAATGGTAATGGAGTTGGTGCAGTTATTGTCACTCCGAAGGGTTCTCATATACCTTTCACCGCCAGACTAACTTTTGAATGCACCATCAATGAAGCTTGCATTATGGGTATCGAAGAGGCTATTGATCTAAGGATTAAAACGCTTGACATATTTGGGTATTCGGCTTTGGTGATCAATCAGGTCAACGAGGATTGGAACACTCATCAGCCCAATTTGATTCTGTATAGAGATTACACGAGAAGACTGTTGACTTTCTTCAATACAGTGAAGCTTTACCATATACCTCATGACGAAAATCAAATGGCAGACGCTCTGGCCACGTTATCCTCAATGATTAAAGTGAATTGGTGGAATCATGTGCCCAAAATTTTTGTGACGCGCCTCGATAGGCCCGCTTATGTGTTTGAAGTCGAGACTTGTAGATAGTAAACCTTGGTATCATAATATCAAGTGTTTTTTGAAAAGTCAAGAGTACCCGACAGGGGCATCCAACAATGATAAGAAGACTCTGAGAAGATTGGCTGGTAGTTTCTTCTTGAATGAGGATGACGCGTTGTATAGCAGAATTTCGACATTGTTTTACTCAGATGCGTGGATAGACACGAAGCAGACACGTTGATGCAAGAAGTGCATGAAGGTTCCTTTGGTACCCATGCCAACAGACATGATATGGCAAAGAATTTGTTGAGAGCAGGTTATTACTGGATGACCATGGAATCAGATTGTTTCAAATATGCTCAAAAGTGCCATAAATGCCAGATTTATACTAACAAAGTGCATGTGCCTCCGAATCCTTTGAACGTTATGACTTCTCCGTGGCCCTTTGCTATGCGGGGCATTGATATGATCGGAAAGATCGAGGCCGCCGCTTCCAATTGGCACCATTTCATTCTAGTTACCATTGATTATTTCACCAAGTGGGTGGAAGCAGCTTCTTTTACAAATGCACCAAACAGGTGGTTGCCCAGTTTATTAAGAAAGAGATCATTTTTCGTTATGGGGTTCCTGAAAGAATCATCACTGATAATGGTTCTAACCTCAATAACAAGATGATGTAAGAGCTGGGCCAGAGCTTCAGGATCGAACACCACAATTCTTCTCCGTATCGTCCAAAGATGAACGGTGCTATTGAAGCAGCCAACAAAAACATTAAGAAGATTGTGCAAAAGATGGTTGTGACGTACAAGGATTGGCATGAGATGTTGCCTTTCGCTTTACATGGGTACCGTACTTCAGTGCATACGTCAACCGGGGAAACCCCATTTTTACACGTGTATGGTATAGAAGCAGTCCTACCGGTTGAGGTTGAAATCCCTTCTCTGAGGGTTATGATGGATGTAAAGCTTGAAGAAGCTGAATGGGTCCGATCGAGATTCAATGAGCTGAGCCTCATTGAAGAAAGACGAATGGAAGCTATATGCCACAGGCAGTTATATTAGAGAAGGATGAAGAAGGCCTTTGATCAGAGGGTGCGTCCTCGTTGTTTTTAAGCTGGTGATTTGGTGTTGAAGCGGATCCTTCCTCCTCAGACAGATCACATGGGCAAATGGACCCCTAATTATGAAGGCCCATACTTTGTTAAGAAGACCTTCTATGGAGGAGCCTTAATGCTTTCAACTATGGACGGTGAAGATTTTACATCCTCTGTGAACTCAGACGTAGTTAAAAAATACTTTGCATAAAAGAGACCCGCTGGACAACAAAAAGAATAAGTTCAGGCAAAAAAGGGCATCCCGGCGAACCATAAAAAGAAAAAGGTTCGGGCAAAAATTAGGGATAAAAAGAAAAATGAGTAAACCCGCTAAGTTGAAAACCAGAAAAGGCAACTTAGGCAAAAAAGGGTATCCCAGTGGATTGAAAACCCGTAAAGGGCGATCCAGGCAAAAGTTAGGGATTAAAGTGAAAGGCTGTGATCTGATTAGTCTGTACCTCATCTCTTTTCAACATCTCAGAATCTCGAAGGATAGGAATCATTCCAATCACCCTTCTCAGAAAGCAGAGTATTCTGAGCGTTTTGGAGTCATACAAGTCATAGCAGAATTGAAACTCAATGTGAATCCGTTTTTTACATTGCCACTAGCGTAGTTTCTTTTCTTTTTATGCAATTGCCTCTTTCTAGGAATTGCTTCCTGGTGTAAATGCCTATTTACAGGCCAATTCAATCAATAAAATTCATTTTCATTCAAATAGCTTTCTCTTTTGTTTTCATTTTACTGTTTTGTTTACAAAAGATGTCTGAATTTTTTATAAACATTGCATTTGAAAACAATAAAGCTATACAAGAACACGCGTGAAAACATTTAAAACTGCTTTGAATGTTGAGTGTCCTTGGGTGGTAAATTCAGACCACATGATACCCTGGGGCACATGCGTGTATCTTTTTGTGTTTGCCGACACAGGTATCCATACTCAATGGTCACTGTGCAAGTCAAAGACCATTCTCCTCCCACAGCACTGGTAGCATGATTCAGGTATGAGAATGAATGTCTCCCTGACAGAAGTAGCTAAGGTTGTATCCTCCTTGGCAGAGTGTTATGCTTTCTTATTATCCTCCCCAGCGAGAGTCCAGAGGTCGGGTTTCCCCAGCCAAAGTTGAATTTGTCTTTTCTCTAGTAAAAGTTCAACCCCAAGATAGGGTAAAGAGGGTTCGTTTTACTCTCCGAGCATGTTGGCATCCCCAGCAAGAGGCTTGTTTGACCTTCCTTCTCCAGTAGCATTTCTCTCCCCACAGTGTACTGGTGTATAAATTCCTCATCAAGTCAGGAAGCATTTCCTTCCTCGGCAAAGGTTTGTTTGATCTCAGTTCCCCTAGCAGCCAGGTCAGAAGGTTGTCATTTCCCCAGCAAAGCCCTATGGTTATAGGCTCTCCTCAAGCAGGACTGGTTCTAGTGATGTCTTCCCAACCAAGTCATTATTCCCCGCGATTCAGAGTTCAGATGTATCAACATTATTCCCCAGCTGAGTTGTTGATCTTTTCCCTACAGAAAGTTAGAAGATCAAATCAGTGATCACTTCCTCAACAGAATTGATAATCATCATCCCTAGCCGAGGATCCTCTTTGCATCTTGCATATAGTAATCATTGCATCCTTAGAACGCGTAACATTTCCATTTGATAAGAAGCATTACGCCATAGAAAAATTCAAACATATGCATTTGAAGCATAGGCTAGGTTTGGATATTCTCGTTGCCAGATGTCCCCCAACATAAAGTGGTTTAACTCAAGGAGTTTAATTTTACTTTATCCCCAGAGAAGTTGCCAATGAACTTGTTCATCTTACTTATATTCCCCTACAGAATTGTCTGTTCAGACATCTCTTTTCCCCAGCAGAAAACGATGTAGTTGTAGCCCTAAGTAGACACCTCAATCAATCCCTAGGGTAGTAGATCTATCAATCTTCCCCCTTCTGATCTTTGTTCCCTAGCAGAGTCGTCTGACTAGGATTCTATTATTCCCTTAGAATTTTCCTTGATACCGAAAAGTATCATCTTTTGATACCGGTAAGTGTCGTTAACCCAGTACACGTGCTCGTGTCTGTATTTTCCTTTGATACTGGAAAATATCATCTTTCGATACTGGTAAGTATCGTCATCTCAGTATTCTTTCGATACTGGAAAGTATCATCATCTCAGTATTCTCTCGATACCAGAAAGTGTCGTCAGTCAAATTTTCCTTGATACCAGAAAGTATCATCTTTCGATACCGGTCTGCATCGTCATCTCGATGTTCTTTGATCTTTTGACACCCGTCTATATCTTTAAACCAGTTTCCTGTGATACCGAAAAGTATCATCTTTCGATACCGATAAGTATCTTCATTTCAATTTTAGCTTGATACCGAAAAGTATCATCTTTCGATAACAGTAAGCGTCGTTATCTCAATTTTCCTTGATACCGAAAAATATCATCTTTCGATACCGAAAAGTATTGTCATTTCAGTACACTCATTCGTGTCTGTATATTTCTTTTGATACCGAAAAGTATCATCTTTTGATACCGGTAAGTATCGTCTTTTCAGTACACTCATTCGTGTCTGTATCTTTCTTTTGATACCGGAAAGTATCATCTTTTGATACCGGTAAGTATCGTCTTTTCAGTACACTCATTCGTGTCTGTATCTTTCTTTTGATACCGAAAAGTATCATCTTTCGATACCGGCAAGTATCATCTTTTCAGTACATTCATTCGTGTCTATATATTTCTTTTGATATCGGAAAGTATCATTTTTCGATACCGGTAAGTATCATCTTTTCAGTACACTCATTCGTGTCTGTATCTTTCTTTTGATACTGGAAAGTATCATCTTTCCATACCGGTAAGTATCGTCTTTTCAGTACACTCATTCGTGTCTGTATCTTTCTTTTGATACCGAAAAGTATCATCTTTCGATACTGGTAAGTATCGTCAATCCAGTACACTCATTCGTGTTTGTATCTTGCTTTTGGTACCGGTAAGTATCATCTTTTGATACCGGTACGTATCGTTAACATAAACATTCTTCTGTGTTCAGCTTTATTTGATACCTGTAAGTATCATCTTCTGATACTCATTTGTGTCATTATTCCAACCCTACATCTACGTCTTACCTCATGATTTTAGACACCAGTCTGTGTCGTTTCTTCTCCATAGCAGATTTTTTAATCTCGCCTACCCTTTTATCCCTAGTAGAGTTTTACACTCATCAGGTCCTCTACCCCTTATTTATACCCACAAAGTGCAAATTTTCTGTTTCCTTTGGTATTCAAACCCTATTTACCTCAGATGTCTGAAAGCCGACGCTCTCATCCCTTCAGGTCCATAGTTGATTGAATAGGGACAGCTGTAACCCCCCAAAATTTTCCCTCCTATTTATACTCAATAAATGGCTTATGCTTCACCTTTCATATGCATTTAGGTCATGAACATTACACCATGGGGAACATTTTTTCTACGAAGTGATGCCTTTTGGCTTGAAAAATGCAGGTGCAACTTACCAAAGGGCCGTGATAACTCTTTTCCACGACATGATGCACAAAGAAATTAAATTATACGTCGATGACATGATTGCTAAGTCCAGAACTGAAGAAGAACATGTGGAATATTTGTTGAAGTTATTCCAGCATTTGAGGAAATACAAACTCCACTTGAATCCTAACAAGTGTACCTTTGGTGTTCGTTCAGGGAAGCTCTTGGGTTTCTTTGTTAGTCAAAAGGGAATTGAAGTTGATCCTGATAAAGTCAAAGCCATTCAGGAAATGGACACACCCAAAAAACTAAGAAGCAAGTAAGAGGATTTCTGGGCCGTTTAAACTACATCTCCAGATTTATCTCTCATATGACCGCTACTTATGGGCCGATATTCAAACTTCTTCGTAAAGACCAGAGCTGTATATGGACAGAAGATTGCCAGAAGGCCTTTGACAGCATCAAAGAATATCTACTTGAGCTTCCTATCCTGATTCCTCCAATGGAAGGAAGACCTTTGATCATATACTTAACTGTATTGGAAGATTCCATGGGTTATATGCTTGGCCAGCAAGACGAAACTAACTGAAAGGAGCACGCCATGTATTACTTAAGTAAGAAATTCATAGACTATGAATCTCGTTACACTGTACTTGAAAAAACTTGTTGTGCCTTGGTGTAACACCCCAAAATCTACCCTCCTATTTATAATCAATAAATGGCTTATGCTTCACCTTTCATATGCATTTAGGTCATGAACATTACACAAGCATCATTGGTCCTCCCAAGGCATGGTATCAAGGGTTCCTTCATCATTGATTGTGCAAAGCAAAGAGAATGGATATACTCAAGCACTCAAGCCACAGAGGCTCCTCAAGACTCAAGACATCTCATTTGGTTCACCATTTCATCAAGAGATTGAGATTGGCAAGAAACTTGAAGAGAATCACCTTCTCTTATCCCTTGATCCTCTAACTAGGGTTTTGTGCATCTGAACATCTAACAACTCCACTGAGCAAGTATCTTGGAGCTTTGATATCATCTCATCACCTACAACATCTTGGTTTAAGAGGATCTCCATTATCTCCAAAGGAATTAGGGTTTTGATCATCAGTCAACATCTCTTATCATCAAGTGCCAAAACTAGGGTTTTGCCTAAAATTAGTTTATTTCTAATTCTTTGGGCAATAATTGATTCTAAGGCTCTCTATGCGTTCTCAAGTATCTAGAGGTGGATTATGGACCATCAATTTTAGTCAGAAGGTTTTCAATTGGACAGATGATTGAGAATCAGACACATTGGGAATAAAGTCAACTGATTAAGGGAAAAGTCAACTCTTGACTTTTTTAGGTCAAGTTTATGTTCATCATGTCAAATATGGTCAATGGGTGAGATTTGATCAAGAAATATCAAAGGCATCATGAAAAATCATGAATTATGGAAAGTTACCCAATTTGGAAAATTAGGGTTTTAGAACTTTCCATTTTGGGAAAGTTTTTCATGCCATGCAGTCAACTTCATGGCCATTTTTCTCTATGATGCAAGCTTCATTTCAACTTTTGTTAAACATGAAAGTTGTATTGTGTAATCCAAGCTTTCCAACCATATAAGGAATGGTCCATTTGTATTTCAAGATCAAAAGTTATGATCAATCAAAGTTGGGATCATCAAGTTGTTCAAATGAAAAACTTAGAATTTTTTTAAGTTCTAAAAGTCAGTTTTGTGACCATGTTTTCAACACCAATTTCCAACATGTTCTAAGCCTTTTTTCAATCTGATTTTCACATGAAAGTTGTTGTATCAAGTGTCCTCTTTAATTTGGTACCAAAAACTTGAAGATTGGATCAATATTCATAGAGTTATGATGCTCCAAAGTCATGGTCATGTAAGTTGTGAAATATAAAGTAACTTAGAAATTTTTCAGCACTCTTGGCAGCTTGTAACATGTGACTTTCATGGACATTTCTCATGGTGTTTGAGACCTCCATTCCACTTATTTCCAACATCAAAATCACTCTATCAAATACCCTATTTCCAATGGTACCAAGAATGAACAAAATGGTTCAAAACTCACCAATTTATGTTGCTTCAAAATCACCTTCATGAAAAGATTCCTCCAAGTGTACCAACCATGATTCATGCCATGCATTTTGAATTCAAGGCATATCCTTATGTTGCTGCCCAACCTCATGCACGTATGACCTTACATTTACCTCATTAAACCACTCAAAATTCTTACATCCCATGCACACATACAAACCTTGCCCCATATGCCAAAGGAAAGGAAAAAGAAACTTATACAACAAGTTTAATTGTACCAACTCATGTTAATATGATCCTTACCATACATTAATATCCATCACACATCATCACGATACATCACACTCAACAAAACCAATTAACCCGTGTACACCAACACATCACCCTCATTTTTGCAATATTCACCAACTTTCTTAACCTCACTTTAACTAACATTCCAACCATGATTAAACTCTTACCTCATGTTAACCTCACCTATATAAGATCTAAACCCCTAACAGAATATGGTTACAATCCATTTTCACCAAAAACAGATCCAAAACACCACAAAAAGCTCCATTGAAGCTCTCAACTTCAGAGATTAGAAACACACTCATCTGAGAAGCTTTTTGCAAACTTTCTTCATCAAAATCATCTCCACACTTCAATCCACCAACTCTATGCACTGATTTTCATCTGGAGCAACAAAATCACCATCTATGAATCAAATAATATTCATCAAGAAAGTGTATTTTCAGCAAGGTTCAAAGGGTTTTTTCAGGCATTTATTTTGCCTTCGTTGTTGCTCCAAGTGTTGATCAGAAGATAGCAGGAAGTTTTTGGGTTTCTTACGAGCTTGGGATACATCTCAGATTAGGTGAGTTTTCTCAATCTTGCAGCATCATATTATAGCATTTTAGGTTGCTAGAATCATGTAGGAAGCTACATCTGAAGTCCTCTCCATAGAGGCAATGTTTGTGGATAGAGATTAGGTCCATATGTGATTTCCAAAGTTTTAGGGTTTAATTTATTCTGGTTCGTATCCCATGTTAGAATGATCTTTTAAAGAAACTAACTGTAGATTCGGACTCAGCGCAAAAAAATGAGTGAGGAGATGGTCTTTTCTTTTATTTCTGGAAGATTTCATCAACTCACGGTGGCCATCCCACCGGAGAAGACAACCGGAGGTCTCCTCCGGCCACCTGAGTTCTAACCCTAGCCCTTGGTCAATGCATGCGGTGATGCTACAATTGGTCCATGTAATTAATTACTAATCCAGTCTGGATTCTCTTTACCCGCGTGTGAGAATAATTCAAATTGACCAGTCATAGCGCAACAACGCATTAATGAGGCCAGGTAATCCACATGTGATTAATTCGTTTACCATCTTTTTTTTCCTTTTTGTTTGAAATAATAATTAATAATAATAATAAGAAGGAGATTTTTGGTAGCATGGACCTAGCGCGTTTTCTACGCGCACCCCCCATAACTGGGCCCAACACTTTCTGGAACTAGGCTTTTACTTTATATGCACCCCTAGCCAGTTTTTGTGAGTTTTTTGGTTTTTCTTTTACTACACGTTTCAAAAGTGAATAATAAAAATAGTTCCTTCTGCCTAAAAATAGTTCTTTTGTATTTGTATGATCCCTAATTGTGACATGCCTAATGTTTGCAATTTTTTGAGCACCCTTAGTGCATAATTTTGAGCCAACTTTTTTTACATGATCACCCACTGACCTTAACATGACATGTTTAATTTCTCATAAGTTTCCAAAGCATTTCACCATTTTTCATGGATATTTCAATGTGAACCTATTGTGTGGATGTATGCCTAGAACTAGGGTAAGTTTGACACTTGCTTATGGCCACTATAGGCCAAATTTAAGAGCATGTTAGAGCATATTCATGATTACATTTTATGTGCCTTTGTAATCCTTGGATTTTGCTTTTTGATCATGACTCACATGATTTCTTTGAACCCTAAATTGCGTTCCCGGTCTTACTTGATGCTTGCTTAGATGCTTTGGTTTAATGATGCATTTATGCAACCCTTCTTGGGATATTTTTTGTGCATCATTTCACATGTGGTTTAGCATTAGGTAGATCCTGCCCATATTGATTTATAGGTTATTTCACATGCTCCTAATTGAGGTTATGCTTTCACAAGTTTGAACATGAATAAACATTTAACTTTGTTGTTTTCACTTGAACTTTGGGTGTGCCATATTTTTCCAATGTTTTTGATATTCAAATGTGCAATGTCACATGTCATTTACCACTGCCCCATATGTGTTAAAAATCGAGTGACTTGACCTTGGATTTACTTTTACATGCTTGAACTTACTTTGTTTCTAGTGGAAGATTAAGTTGATTTTTGACCACTACTTGTGATATCTTTTAAAAACATGTTGCCATGAAGATTTTGTGAGATATAAATGCTCACTTTGAATATGGATAACATGTATACATTAACATGAGCATGAATAGGAACTTCCTCATCCCATTTATAGGTCATTTGGTGTACCTTAAATGCTTACTTTTGTGTGAATGAGAACATGATGTGTGCACTAACTTTGATCACTTCCTTAACATCATTTGTATGCCATATTTACTCATTTATTTTGGGATTCAAATGTGAAATATTATAAATCTCTTACCTCTGATGTGGATGCTTTGACATTGCCTTACCATGTTATTTCTTTTCACTTCATTTGAATGATAAGTTGCATGCTTTTAGAGGATAGTTAAGTTTGGTTTTGGTCCTTACTTACATTAGCTTTGGAGATTGAGTTTAACATGAAATGTTGTGACAATTTAAGGATGATTTTTAGCATTGGATACATGTTTCTAATTCTGACCTAGGTCTTTTATGAGTTCATATCACATTTGTTTGCTCATTATGTAACCATGAATGATTAAAACATGCTTAAGGTGACATCTTTGTGTGCAACTTTCAAACCTCTTGAACATGATTTGATGTAAATTCCATTATCATTTCTTAATACTTCAAGCATCCATTTTACTTGTTTATATCATATATGTTTCTTGAATACATGACTTGACTTCCATTTGTGTGACTTTTAGAAGTCATTTTGACATGGTTGGTAAATGACAAATGTTTGTGTGTTGATGTAGGACATAACTTGTAATCTTTTGAAAATATTTAGGACATTAACATAGATAAGATAGAGTAGGTTTAGCTACTTCCTCTCTTGGGTTCATGTCCCTTTAGGGTTCACTTATCATTGCTTATTGTTTGATTTTACTCCTAGAGTATAACTAGGGCACTTGCTTGTGCATTAGGACATAGTTTTGCATTTTGCTTTCAACTATCCAATAGTTGAGCTTGGCTTGGAGATGGTAAGTACTTGTGATAATTTCACTTGATGTTTACACTCACATGACCCCTTTTATCTCAATTATCCTTTACTTCCTCCTTTTGTGATTGATTAGTATGATGTTTACTTGTGTATGTTCACATGATCCCATAGGATTCCTAGCTCGACTTAATTTCAGATTAAGCTTGAGGTAGGAGAGACATTAGGCTTTCAATCCAAGCATGCTAACATAGGTAGAGATCCCCTCTTAACCTCAACTATAGGGCCACCATTGTATGACAACATTAGGATCTAGTTCCCTTTAGTTGTTTTCTTTTCACCCCTTGAGTCTCTCTTCTCTCCCTCTAAAAGAAAAGCCAAAAACACTTAATAAATATCGTATGTGGAGTGCGCCACGAGCCTTAAGCACATGGGAAGTGATAAGAGGGAGTCCCTCCTTACCTTATCTTGGGTCTTTTGCATGCGTCCCGTCTTGGGTGGATTTGCAGAGCATTCGATTCTATGTCATAGTCTTTAGCACGATACATACCACAAACACAATCAATCAAGAGACTTTTTTCAAAAAAACAAAAACAAAACAATCATCTTCCTTCGGGATTCTTCTCTCGTATCCTTCACTCCAATTGTAAGGATACGTTATTTCCTTTCTATTGTAAATAGGTAAACGCGTAAGACTCCACACAACGAGCGACAACACCTAAACTGCTTGAGCGCGAATGTTAGCATCATCCACTTATAAAACACAAAACAAATAAAGACCCTATAGGTCAAACTATGACTGCTATGACTTCCTTTCTCCCGTCTGATTGAGGATAAGTAGGCACAAAACGGTGATGTCTTGGCGAGAAACCTTCCCCCCACGATCCCGTAGTCCTTCGAACTACGTTGACTCTGACTTTCCCACTCCCGAGGGAATACGTAGGCCCACGACGGCGATGTCCTATCGAGTCACCTTTTGTTTTCTTCCCCCATTTCCTGTTCTCTTTCCATTTCTAGTTAGCATTTGAGTTTCAGATACCCACACCCTTTGATCAGACAACAAGCATGGATCCCATCGAGTATGATGGAAGCGAGGGGGTGCTAATACCTTCCTCTCGCATAACCGACTCCCGAACCCAGACTATGGTTGTGATGACCATGCCTTTCCCTTTTTCAAGGTTTTCTTCGATCATTTCCTTTCCCTGCGTCAGGATAAATAACATTCGGTGGTGACTCTTCTATCTTTTTTGTCGGTTAATTTTTGCAGATGCGTCACTTGGCTTGCGCTCCTAAGCGTCTCTATCAATACATGATTTGTCATACCACTTGGTTGATCTCCAAAATGGACCCGATCAAGTATATCTTTGAAAGCCCTCTTTAACCAAAAGGATTGTTCACTGGCAGATGTTGCTGTCAGAGTATGATATTGAATACCATGCACAAAAAGTCATCAAGGGAAGTATTCTAGCTGATCATTTGGCTCACCAACCAATTGATAACTATGAATCTATCAAATTTGACTTCCCAGATGTAGATGTAATGTATCTGAAAATGAAAGACTGTGATGAACCCTTGCCAGACGAAGGGCCAGAGCCAGGATCCTGATGGGGATTAATATTCGATGTAGCTATCAATACTTATGGAAATGGAATTGGGGCAATCATTGTTACACCTCAAGGTACCCATATTCCTTTCACCGCAAAGTTGACATTCAAATTCACAAATAATGAAGCTGAATATGAAGCCTGTATCACGAGACTTGAAGAAGCCATTGATTTAAGGATCAAAATTTTGGATGTATATGGAGACTCAGCTTTGGTCATAAATCAGATCAAAGGTGAATTGGAAACACATCAACCCAGATTGATTCCTTACAAAGACTATGCAAGAAGGTTTCTACCTTTCTTCAATCAAGTTGCATTTCGTCACATTCCTTATGAAGACAATAATATGGCTGATGCACTAACTACATTATCTTCCATGATTGTCATCAACCGATGGAATGATGTACCTAAAATCGATGTTATGCACCTTGATTGGCCCGCTCACGAGTTGGCTATGGAAGAAATTGTTGATGATAAATCATGTTAACATGACATCAAGTGCTTACTTCAAAAACAAGAGTACCTGATTGGGGCATCAAAGAAAGATAGGAAGACCCTTAGAAGACTGGCTGGCAACTTCTTCCTGAATGATGATATGCTATAGAAAAGAAACTTCGACATAGTCTTCCTCAGATGTGTAGACAAACACGAAGCAGACATATTGATGGAAGAAATTCATGAAGGCTCTTTTGGTACTCATGCCAATGGGCAAGCAATGGCAAAGAAAATATTAAGGGTGGGATACTATTGGCTGTCAATGGAATTTGATTGCGGCAAATACGTGAAGAAGTGTCACAAATGTCAGATTTATGCCGACAAAATTCAAGTACCGCCGACTCTTCTCAATATTCTCTCATCTCCATGGCCTTTCTCTATGTACGAAATTGACATGATTAAACCCAAAGATTCCAATGGATATCGTTTCATCCTAGTGGCCAATGATTACTTCACCAAATGGGTTGAAGCAGCCTCTTACGCCAATGTAACCAGGAAAGTAGCGGTCTATTTTATCAAGAAAAATCTAATCTTTCGTTATGGTGTTGCAAGTAAGATCATTATCGATAACGCATTGAACTTGAACAACAAAATGATGAAGGAATTATGTGTTGAATTCAATATTGAACACCATAATTCTTCTCCTTACCGACCTAAGATGAATGGAACTATTGAAGCAGCTAACAAAAAAATCAAAAAGATCGTCCAGAAGATGGTAGTAACCTACAAGGATTGGCATGAGATGCTACCATTTGCTCTTCATGGATATCATACATGTGTTCGTACTTCAACAGGGGTAATCCCTTTCTCTTTGGTATATGGCATGGAAGTAGTGCATGAGAGTCTTGATGGAAGCTAAGTTGACAAAGGTTGAATGGTGTCAAAGTAGATACGATGAGCTAAACTTGATCTAAGAAAAAAACTGACAACTTTATGTCATGGTGTAGCGTGCGACTTTTGTCGGTGACGCGACCACCTTATCGCCACGGGTTTCTCCTCACCGCAATGGTAGGAGTGGGGTGCTACTTTCTGATTTCTTATTTATCCTATGAAGCTGGAAAGGAAAGGGAAGCTATCTAAAACTAACTTTGCACGCAAATGTTTAACTGAACAAATGCTTAAGAGATTGGTGAGTTCGGGTCAGGTTATACAATGGGGAGTTGTCAATTACCCATCCTACATGTGGTTATCCACAGGTTGTTAGCAATTTTCCTTACTGCTTTCTACTTACTGGTGTTTGTCTGTTGTGGATTGGGAAAGTTTCTCCTTTGGGAGTGTTGAGAGAGAGAGAGAGAGTTTTTATTTGATTTTGGGATTTCCGATGTTTTTGGTAAGGTGCTGGACCTAAGGTTTTGTTTGGTGTGAAGGTACTGGACCTACAGTTTTTGATTGGTATGCTCGCTAAGATTTCGTAATCTTATACCTACGTATTCCCGTTAAAGATAAACAGGGAAATTAGAGCAATCATAGTTCCTGCTATTCTATGGGAGGAAAAAGATGTTTGGTGTCTTGTTTAAAGCCCAAGATTGAAGCTAAAAGGTTATTTGTGTCTTGTTCAAAGCCCAAGATTGAAGCTAAAAGGTTTGACTGATAGAAATTTGTCATCTCTAAAGGGAGACATCTCGTCTGTTTATCACAACTGTTGGGTGAGTGATTATAAAGGATGATTACTTTAACTAGGATATGAGAATCCAGCAATGCCATAATTTCCTTTAGAAGGGGTGTTGTCCTGAAGGAGAAAACTTTAACTCAGTGTAGAGAAATGCCATTTTTCCATAGGAGTCCTTCATACTAAGAGAAGGACAGTGGCGTGGATGTATATAATCCAGAGGCTTGCCACTTACAGCAATTAGATGAAAGAGGAAGTTTTACCAGGATAAGAGATGGACTGCAGCTTGGATATTTGAATCAGCAAGTGTGCCACTTACAACAGTTATCTGGGATTAGGGTTTATTTTGATTTATCTGTTTTGATGCGTGATATACAGAGAAATGTCTTCCTACAAAGAGGTTTTGATTTCCTCTTAAGAGAATGTTGATTTTTGTGTGCCTTGATTAAAGCCCAAGGTTGAAGCTAGGAGATTGATTGACTCCACTAGGGAAGTCCTTATACAAAGCCTAAGAGGAGGCTGGAAAAGACTGACTCAATAAGAGAGTGTTTATCTGTCTTGTACAAAGCCCAAGATTGAGGCTAAAAAAGAGACTGACTCTTTGGGGGATATCATTATACAAAGCCTAAGAGGAGGCTAAAAGTTGACTTTTCTGGGGAAATATTTTGTCTGTCTTGTACAAAACCCAAGATTGAGACTAAAAGGGGAAACTGACTCTACTGGTGAGAGGTTTTATCTGTCTTGTACAAAGCCCAAGATTGTGGCTGAAAGAAGATTGACTGACTCAGCTGAGGATATTTTAGGTGTCTTGTACAAAGCCCAAGATTGAGGCTGAAAAAAGATTGACTCTGCTGGAGAGTATGATTTGTCTTGTACAAAGCCCAAGATTGAGGCCGAAAAGAGGATTGACTCTACTTAGGGAGCTTTATATGTGTCTTGTACAAAGCCCAAGATTGAGGCTGAAAAGATGATTGACTCAACAAGAGAGTGTTTTTATCTGTCTTGTACAAAGCCCAAGATTGAGGCTGAAAGATATTGACTCAACAAGAGAGTGATTTTGAGACTAACTCTGCTGAGGAAAATCATTATACAAATCCTAAGAGGAGGTTGAAAAAGGTTGACTCAACAAGAGAGTGCTTTAAGAAAGAAGATGGACTCAACAAGAGAGTTCTTTGTTTGTCTTGTACAAAGCCCAAGATTAAGGCTGAAAGAGGTGACTCAACAAGAGAGTGGGGAAAATCTTTATACAAATCCTAAGAGGAGGCTAGTTTCTGCTGAGGATTATTGAGATCCAGAGGCAGGTCCAAGATGGGGAATTAACTTTTGCTGAGGGTTATAGAAGATTTGAGGTATCAGATGCCTTGAGGTTCTGATTTGGTTATACTGATGATAAGCTGACCCTAACTGGGGAAACTTAGGATGAAAGACTGAGTTTTAGATCCTGTGAGGGTTTTAACTCTACTGGAAATTGGTTAAATGACCAGGTTTTTTTTCTATGTTTGTAGGGAACTTGAGAATGTCTTTAAGATCCAAGAGGAGATTAGATTGTCCAAGTCTACTGGTATGGATGAATTTATCTTTGTATGATGCCCAATAGGAGGCTGGTGCTTTAAGGGATAAGAATCAACCCTTAAAATTGTTCTGAGGTTTTGACTCTTTAGAAAGACTACTCTAACAAAGGATGACTAAGTTCTGTCCTATACCTTTTAAGAGGTCTTCAGGGTCCTTGTATTAAGCCTAAGAGAAGGCATGAGAACTTCTAAGAAGCCGGAGGGTCCTTGTACAAAGCCCAAATGGAGGCGGGGATGCTTTTAGGAAGCCTGTGGGTCCAACCTTAAGAAAAGTTCAAGAAAAGTTTCACCAAGAATAATCTTTTCTTTAGTGAACAGTTCTAGGGTTTGAAGAAATTCAAGAGAGATCTCACTGAGAATTAATCCTCTATGGGGGAAATGAATTTCTTTGACAATTTTCTAATAGTGACAGTTTGAGAAAAGTTTCACCGGGAATAATGCCTTACTCTTTGTTCCATATTGTATAAGCCCAAGAGGAGGCAAGACTGTATCTGGAATTCCTATGGGGAACTAGTTTTGACTGTTGAAAGAGTGACCGCTGGCTTTATCTAGTTCTAGACCTAGTTGTCGGGGAAAACTCTAAGCAGATAATATACAGGCATATATATACAGATGAAATATATACTGTATGTAAAAAGAGGGTAGGAGGACTTACATGTGAGCAAGCTTCCAACACAAACAAATATATATATATATATATATATATATATATATGTGTGTGTGTGTGTGTGTGTGCGTGTGTGTGTGTGTGTGTGTGTGCAAGTATGTAAAAGAAAGCTGTTTAAAACTTACAGGTGAGTAAGCTTCCATTGTAACAGCTGTATGGTTAGTTGTTCAAGAATTTAAAAAAAGTTTTGATAACAACTATGGATTTGAATCTAAATCAAAAGAGAAAGTTGTTTTGAAAAGAAAATTGGGGCTTATACTCAAGCAGAGGCCCAGATATAACAATGATTGCACGTTGTTCTGAAAATTGTATCGGGACTTATACAATGACTAAGGCCCAAAAAGGTTTTATTTACAAAGGGATGGGACTTACACTCTATCAAGAGGCCCAAAGGTTTAAAAAATAAAAGAAATGGGACTTACAACACAAGGGTAGGCCCAAATGATTTTGTTTGAAAATGGCGATCGCACCAAGATTTTTTGAAATCGCAGTGGGACTTATACAATGACTGAGGCCCAAAAATGGTTTACATGTACATGGAATCAGTCTTACACTCTATTAGAGGCCCAAAGTGTATTTACAAAGAATAAAAATGGGACTTACAACCAAAGGGAGGCTCAGATGAAAAATGTTTTGAAAACTCCGATTGCGCCGAGATTTTTAAAATCGTATCGAGACTTATACAACGACTGAGGCCCAAAAATCAAATTATTTACAAAAGGATGGGATTTACACTCTATAAAGAGGCCAAAAGTTTCTTTTTGTACAAGAGATGGGGCTTACAACTCAAAGAGAGGCCCAAATTAAAAACAGTGATCGCACCGTTATTTTGAATATCGTATCGGGTCTTATACAATGATTGAAGCCCAAAAAAATGTATGTACAAAGGGGGGTTGGGTCTTACACTCTATTAGAGGCCCAAAAGGAGAGATGGCTCTAATTAGGCCAATATGGTAATGAGCTATCCATGATATTGAAATCAATGGAGAGGCTTTCCTTTGGAAGGAGAGAAATGAGTGGATTAAGGAGGAGGGCTAACACGCTAACCTCACTCAAGAGGGGTAACTTAATGAAGTTGGAAAATGATATTCATATAACAAAAGTACATGGATATAACAAATGAATAAGGATGATGAATGTGATGACATTCAAAGTAAACATCTTAAACAAGCACACAAGTATCATGTAAGTATTCAAGCATGATATAAGTCCAAACATCTTACACGTAGGTGGTGAACGACCAAGGGGAAAACTAGAGTCCACTTTTAAGAAAGGGAGGATGTTTAAATATCCTAAGCATGAAGAAAAACAGTTGAAAAAAAACAAAAACTTGACACCTTCGCATCGCGACCAGATGCTTCGCTACGCGAGCGATCGCTATGCGAACTGAAGCGAGGCGAGGCGATTAGAAACAAAACCAAAAATGGTCAAACTTCGCTTAAAGCGAAAGGAAGCGAGAGGAAGCGAAAGGTTTGCTTGAAGCTCACTGTGCTTTGCATAGCGAAACAGGACAGTTGCAGAAAAAAACAGTTTATGTTAAGCAACTTTAATGGATCAAACATGTCCTATACATCACATTGAAGTTATCCATACTCAGTGCACATAAAAAATCATCATATTTCAAAGAGTAGTAGTTTGAAAGGAACCTACCTCTTGTAGCTAGTGATTGAGCTTGATGATGGAGGTGTTACAGATGTGTAATGATGATCTGGACAGCTTCCTTATACCTCAAGGAATGTGTTTGAATGCTTAGAGTGGTTGGAATTGCTCTCTAACTCAAAAACTCAGAGATGACTTGCAAAGGAAGGCATTTTGGCCTAAAGGGAGAGATTTTGAGGAAAGCATCAGTTGTAGTGCTTTGGTGTGATCTAAATAAGGCAATGTGACCTCTATTTATAGGTGATCAAGTTTTGTCTTGGAGAAATAGTGAATGGCTGCAAGATCAGATCACATTCAATGGCTTTAGCTTGGTGGCATTTCTGCTTGTGCAAGGCAAATTGGCCCCTCCAAGCAACAAGGGTATGCTTTGACCAATTCCGCATTCCTCAGATGTTTTTAATGTTTTTAAAGCATGAATCTTGACTAAGAAGATCAACTTTGTTGAATATGCACTATTGCACATAAATGCACTTTGAATTCCAAGTCTTTGTTCAAAGACACATCATGCCAAAGGATGAACTTTGAAGCATCTTGGTCTAATTTTGCAGGTTTGACATGATTCAATCTGATCCTCATTGATTTAGGAAGATGACAAACTTGTAAGTGGAAATCGTGTGGTGCAAGAAAAGGTCTCAAAATCTGTCTTGAAGACAGGTGCAGCAGGGCAACTTGGGAGGATCATATCTTCTTGCTCACATGGAATCTTTGAGTGTTCTTATACTCTTTGGAAAGCTGGGATAACATACTTCAACTTTGATGTTTACATATGGTTCTGAATCCCCTTGGATCATAGTGAAAAATGCCTCTACATTTTGGATTTTGGATTGTTTTTAACTTTAGGCAGATTTTCACTAAGTGTTGGAAAAAGTGGTATTTTCATGTTTTAGTGATTTTGCTCCATCCATAACTCAAAATACATGGAGATTTGGAATTTCTTGTAGTTGACATATTTGAAGTATGTCAGATGGACTTTCATTTGAGCTTTGAATGGTAGAAATGGCCTTGTGGTTTAGGAGTTATGACCTTGCAAAGTTGGTACAAAATCACTTTTGTTCCATAACTTAGAAAAAATTTGGTTTCTCAAGGTTTCCCCTTTTGCAAGAAACCTCACTTTTCTTGATTTATCTTAATGAATGATGATCAATATCATACATTAACATTGTTTTTGACTTAGGGGAACCATATTTGTGAAAAATTCCAAAAAGTCAAACTTGATTTTGTGCACAGTTGACTTTTTATCGGATGAAATCCGAACCGTGCGATCCTTTGTGAAATCAAGTACTTGACCTAAATCAAACCTAATTAATGGTTTTCATAGGTGTTATAGGGTGTATTGAATCATGTCCCAAGGTTTGGGAGCATGTCTTGGTCAAAAGTCAAAGGTACAGTTGAATTTTCCTTCAAAACCCTAATTGTGGTCCAGATGAAATTGAAACTTGTGATTCAAGCTTCTTGGATCAATCCATTGTTGTAACTGGATCAATGTGGTGTATTTGAGACCCTCAAATCATGTCTTGAGGTCTTGGCTCATGCTTTGCCTCTAATTCTTGATTTTTTATGAATGCATCCCTGGGGATAAATTGACTTGATGATTGGGTCCATGAGTTCCCTTTGAGTATCTTGGGTTATGCTTTGAAGCATTGGCTCATGCCCAGAAGAAAATTTCCATCTGGAGGCCTTGGTCGACCAAAACCCTAATTTGGTGACACTAGAGATCTTGAGGCTTGATCCACTTGGAATGTTGCAACCTTGTGCTTGATTCTTGATGTAGGAGACCTCTTGATCTCTTATGGGTGTTTAAAAGGTTAGACAAGTTGAATATCATGTCATTTCTTGATTGATCCTTTGTCTAAGTGCTCTGAGAGGGCTCAA
Organism: Lathyrus tuberosus; assembly: GCA_022829125.1. Lineage (NCBI taxonomy): Eukaryota > Viridiplantae > Streptophyta > Magnoliopsida > Fabales > Fabaceae > Lathyrus > Lathyrus tuberosus. The sequence goes on along the minus strand of JALAZF010000269.1, from coordinate 4,517,633 downwards.
AACCCTAATTCTTGATTATGGTGAATGCTCACCCATCTTTGGGAGATTGATGAGGCATGAAGGTTCATCCATATTGTGGTAATGATATTCACAATGATGGGAAATATTGGTGGTCAAAATTTGGGGTATGACACATGGTCAGCTATATCAACAAAGAATGAAGAAAGCTTTCGACAAAAAGGTTCAACCTCATGTATTCAGAGAGGGCGACCTTGTGCTTAAGAAAATTTAATCATTCCTTACTAATTCTAGGGGCAAGTGGACTCCTAATTATGATGGTTCATATGTTGTTAAAAAAGACTTCTTAGGTGGTTCTTTAATGCTCGCAACTATGGATGGCGAAGAGTTCACTCGTCCTACAAATGTCGATGCAGTTAGGACATACTTTGCCTAACAAAAAGAAGAAAAAAACGTCTTGATGGATTGAAAACCCGAAAGGGCGGTCCGGGAAAAAATTAGAGACATAAAAAATATCATCCTGATAGATTGAAAACCCGAAAAGGGAAATCTAGGCAAATGTTAGGGATATATGGCAAGTAACTACATAAAACCAGATTGGATCATCTGAAGCAGCAACGTCTATCAAAGAGCCCTCAAATCAAATCAAGTTGTCGAAGCTAAAGAATATTGGAAATTCAAAGTTGTTAGGGAGAATTCGGTCATTATATTATAATGTAGCTCTTTCCATTTAATTACCATTTTTCAACTTTTATAATAATCCATGGAATCACGCTATTTGCGGGTTACCATTCTATCAATAAAATTTGAGCTTTTGCCCATCTGTTTGCAACTTTTGTTTTATTTATATCTTGTAAAATAACATTTTTACTTTGATAAAAATTCTTGAAACAAAAGGGTAAATTTTTTTCTTTTTTGGCTTGAAATGCTTGTGTTTACTTTCCTTTGATTTGTGAACAGGAGAAGGAACATCAACAATTTCTCCAAGAATGATTAAAACCTCAAAATATAGGATCGATTGTTCTTCTGATTTTCCTTGAAAGGTATCTCCAAAATAATGGATCTTTAACTCCATCCACACCTTGATATGTTGGACATACGATCCCATATCTCCAGTAAAATTTTGGACATGATGCTCTCCAGTAAAGGACTAAACTTGGTGTCCCAAATCAAGCTTTGAATAGAGTTTCTCCAAACTGAATGAAATTCTCATCTCCATTAGAGCTCAGAGTTACTTTATCCCCAGTTAAACAAGATAATGAGTTTAGAAGATTGTTTGGGTTCTTTCCCCAAGAAAAGTATATTCCTTTCCCTAGAGAGACTTAAGCCTTATAGTAGGACTTTGTTCCATTGATGACTCTCTTTGTTTTATCTCCTGTGATATTTCCAGGAGACTGACTGAGTACTCAGTCACATTGTGATGTTTATTTCATCGCCAGTATATCTCTTTCATCTGTTTTGTCAGCATAAAAACATAACATGCATACATATCATACATATATCAGGCATAGCTGAAATCATATTCATGTTCATAATGCATTTATTGATAATGTTTAGTTCATTCACCTTGGTTGTGTTTATCCCTAAGTGATATGTTTCCCCTCTCCGATAGAGTGGTCAGCCGTAGGCAGAAAGTGTATATCCTTTCTAACTCCCCGCTGAGTTTAATCCTCATGGAAGTTTTGATTTAGTTTTCCTTTCCACATTTGAATATGATAAATCCCCAGTTCGAGTTCATTCCTCATTGGTTAGCGTCTTGTTTGACAATATCTTTCCAGCTTATTCCTGGATTGAGTTGGTCTTTTGACCATTTTGATAACTTGAACCTCTGATTTAAAAGGGCATTTATTTTACGCCTTTTAGGTGGCTGACATCCCCATAAAGGATCTATTGAAGTTTCCCCAGCAAGATAAATTTATTCCAAGCAGTTTGACTATCCCCATTAAAACTATCAGCATATCAAGTTTTCTTTCATCTTATGGCATCTCTCCGAAGAAGTCTCGAAGGGAAGTATGATGAAGATACGTTTTCAGCAAATGGCTTTTCTCTAGAGAAGTTTGTTGTGAATCCTTATTCTCTATCAAATGGAACCTATCTGGACAAGTCCTACAGAAAAGTTTGATTGTTAAATCATCATATTTACATCACATGTCATCTATCCGAAGAAGTCTCGAAGAGAAGTGTGATGAAGAAATGGTTAACTCTCTGGAAGCTTCCATCATAGAAACCTATTGAAGATTATCACAAGTGTGTATTGGAGATAAATTGCTAAAATTGGTTTTATCTGCTCGATACGAAAGAAAAACTGCATCCAATTGTATTTCAAAGTAAGTCTGCTACCAATTTTCTCTCGTTACATGGCATCTCTCCGAAGAAGTCTCGAAGAGAAGTATGATGAAGTTTATTTTCCATCAAATGACATCTCCCCAGTGAATCCCTGTGAAAAGTTTGATGAAGATTCTTACAAGAAGTTTTTCTCTTTATTTGAGAAACTCGTTTTGCAAATTAACCGGCCCACATCTCTTTGAAGATCCCCGGTGAAGTTGTTACTTCAACAAATAATTACCCTTTTCAGGAACTTGTCTGCTTAACCTTTTTAAGCGAAAGACTTGATAAAAAGTAACCGAGACTAGTTTCGTGGCTTATGTCCAGAAACGAGGGGAAGTTTATTTCAGAAACCGAGACCAGTTTTGTGGCTTATGTCTAGAAACGCGGGGAAATTTAATTTACCCTTTCTAAGTAGGATTACTTAGTCAAAGAAGGTACTGAATCATTTTTTTTCCAACATTGAAAGTTCAATTGTCAAATTTATAATACTATCCCTATGGAGTTGTATTCTTTTCCCCTGTGGAATTGTCATCTCTCTACTGATAGAGTTACAACATCTTCCCCAATTTTTCTTTCCCCAGTGGATAATTCTGATTTTATACCCCATTGGTTTAGTCTGTTCTCAGTCTCTTGTGGCATCATTTCCCACAGGTCTCATATTTTGCATTCATAAATGCACTCATATCATATCACCTTTTGTGGCTTCTTAGGGGCCAAAATTGCGCATTGTTGTATTTATGCCTCCCCCATCTGGTCGAGACTAAGATGTCAATATTCATCTCCCCGGATTGGAGAAACTTAAATAGGGGCATTGTCATACCCTAATTTTTACCCCTTAGATGCCACCTCATTTACATCATTTGCATAACATTCATCATTACATAAGTGTGTATGTCTTTATGCATCACTAACCCATATTAAATACAAGATGTGTGTGCTTGCCTGCTTTACAAGTTAGGTGGTCCCCCAAGGGCTCAAGCAGATGAATTATCAAAGGATGTGCATCAAATTCAACATCTCAAGTCTCTTATCCATTCATCATTGATCAAGAGTTTCCTCTCATCAATAATCAAGTGCAAAGTTTCATTGAATCAAGATCATCAAGCCCCAAGTCATCAGATGCATCCAAATTAGGGTTTAGACCTAATTCCATCCTTGGTTTGACTTTTGAAGCAAGACATGATCCAACACCTCAATATATGTTTCAAGGACCTCAAATACATCATATTGGTCAATTCATATGATTGGGTTTATCCAAGGAGCTTGATTCATAAGCAATGCAAGAATTCAAATTCATCTGGCCCACAGACTAGGGTTTCTGATAAAAAGTCAGCTGCATCTTTGACTTTTGACCAGGACATGATCTCAAGCCTTTAGACATAATTCAAGACACTCAAGACCACCTTTGGAGTCCATCCATAGTGTTCGATTAACCCAAGGGTTTGATTTCATCGAAGATTACAAAATTCAAGTTTATCTGATACAAAAGTCAACCACTGATCAAAGTCAAGTTTGACTTTTGACTTTTTCAGTCAAACATGGGTTCCTCAAGTCAAGAATGATGATAATATGTGATTTGGATCCTGATTGATAAAGAGAAATAAAAAACAATTGAGGAATTAAAATTTTCCTAGGTTATGAAAGTTCATGATTTTTGTCCAACTTACCAAGGCCATAACTTCCAATCCAAGGAACCATTTTCTTTGCTCCAAAGACCAAATTGAAGAGCTTATTACATACTAAAACTTTGTCCTTGAGGATGAATTCCCAAAAAATGCATAGGTTGAGAGATATGAAGCCATGAAGTTGGAGGTTCAATACTTTTTGAACTTAAACACTTAGAAATTTTTCAAACTGAATCTGTCTTGTGTTGGATCCAACTTTAGGGCTATTTTACACTATGATCCACATTGATTCAAGATAAACCTTGAACATCAAAGTTGAAGTATGTTATCTCAGCTTTCCAAAATGTCCAAGAACACCCATTTATCTTACTTGAGCAAGGACATATGATTTTCACAATAAGCCTTGTTGCAACTAAATTCTTAAGACAAATTTGCTACACATACTTGTGCCACACGATTTTGGAGTGAGTTTTGGCCGATTTCTTCACAATATCAACAAAAAATATCATGCACCATGTGCTCTGCCAGACCGTAACAGAATTTTCAAAGTTCTATCCCTTGGCATGTGATAAAAATCATTCAAAAACTAGGAAGTGAAGTTTTGTCTTCTATCATTAAAGTGCAATAGTGAATTTGCTAAAAACCACTCCAATCTGTCCAAGAATGATCAAAACACCAAGGGATTGTCATACCCCAAATTTTTACCACTAAGATTCCCCATCATTGTGCAAATCATCATCACAATATGGATGAACCATTATACCTCCTTAGTCTCCCCAAAGATGGGTGACCATCCACTACAATCAAACTTAGGGTTTCAAGCCCTCTCAGAGCTCTTAGACAAAGGATCAATCAAGGAATGACATGATCTTAAACTTTTCTAACCACTCAAACATACAATGGATCAAGAGGACTCCCACATCAAGGGTTAAGCACAAGGCTGCAACATTCTGAGTGGATTAAGCCTCAAGATCGCCAGTGTCACCAAATTAGGGTTTTGGTCGACCAGGGCCTCCAGATGGAAATTTTCCTCTGGGCATGAGCCAATGCTTCAAAGCATAACCCCAAATACTCCAAGAGACATCATAAACCCAATTATCAAGTCAATTTGGCCTCAGGGGATGCATTCATCAAAAATCAGGAATTAGGGTTTCTTGACCTAATTCACCCCTATGTTGACTTTTGGGACAAATCATGAGCCAAGACCTCAAGGGAAGATTTGAGGGTTCCTAACACACCATATTGATCCATTTGTAACAATGGATTGATCCAAGAAGCTTGAGCAACAAGTTTCAATTTCATCAGAACCACAGTTAGGGTTTCGCGGGAAAAGTCAACTGTGCCATTGACTTTTGACCAAGACATGCTCCCAACCCTTGGGACATGATTCAATACACCCTATAACACCTATGAAATCAATCCATCAAGTTTGATTTAGGTCAAGGACTTGATTTCATAGAGGATTGCACAGTTTGGAATTCATCTGACAAAAAGTCAACTGTACACAAAAGTCAACTTTGACTTTTTGAGGTTTTTCACAATTATGGTTCTTTGACCCTAAAATGATGTTAATGTATGATTGGAATCATCATTAATCAAGAAAAATCAAGAAAAGTTGGATAACTTGTAAAAGGGGTAACCATAAAAAACTTAGAAATTTTCTAAGTTATGGAACAAAGTGGCTAGGGTACCAACTTTGGAGGATCATAACTCCAAAACCACAAGGCCATTTTTCCCCATCAAAATCTGGATTTGTAGCTCTCATTGCCCTCTACAAAAGCTTCAAACATAACTCATTCCAATTCCTCATGGATTTTAAGTTATGGAATGATCAAAATCACAAAAAGTGAAAATGTCACTTTTTTCCAACACTTAGTGAAATTTTCACTAAGTCAGAATCTGCCTTCACTTTTTCCAAATATAGGGGCATTTTTCACTTGGATCCAAAAGGTATCAAAACCAAATATGATCAAACAGTTGTTGTATCATATAAGGGCTTTCCAAAATAGCCAAGAACTCCATCAAATTCCACTTAAGCCATGAGATATGACATTGACAATATGCCTTGCTGAAAACTGTCATGGCAAGGCAGATTTGTGCATTTTACTCGAATTGCCCAAATTTTGCAAAGGGAAAGCAACTCTATCCATCTGAACACCTCAAGGGGGACCACAAAGGAACCAACTCTGATCCCAAGCCTCCCAAGTCTTTGGAACCAAAAATAGCATTCCAAACCTAGAAATCCCTAAAAGAGGGACAAGACTCCAATTTTGGATTGGAGCATTTAATGGATGCACAAAGGTGGCATGGACTGAGCCATTTCCAACTGAATTCAGTCAAGACTTAACCAAGACCAAGGGAACCAGCAGCCTGTGCCCTAACCTCTAGTCAATGGCTAGAGGAGACTTGGATTCTCATTGCTCAACATTGGCCAAACCTATACAGCAGTTACTATTCACTATTCCTTGCAAAACAAACTTGGTCTACTATAAATAGAGATCATTTATGATCAGTTTGAGTACACCAAAGCCATCGAACAGATGCTTTCCTCGAAATCTCCTTCTCACTTCCAATTTTACCTTCTAAGGCAAGTCATTATCGGGTTTTGAGTTTGAGAGCTATGCCAATCAAACCAATCACACACACACCTCATAAACATCACATAGAAGTGATCCAAACACTCATATAACATCTGGAACACCAAAATCACAAAATCATTAGCCAATTGCTCAAGTTCTTGACAGATTTGCAGTTGGGGTACCATCTCAAGTTCCAGATCATTTCAATCCACTCCAAGCATCCAGACACACTCCATGGCACCTAGGGAAGCTATCCACATCATTGGAACCAAGCTGTAACACCTCTAACACAAAACACGATCACCAGCTGCAAGAGGTAAGCATGAGCTCTTCTAACTCTATGATCCATGCATTTTTTGCTGCACAATAATTTGGCTATATGTTCATAATCATGCATGGAATGTTTTCCCTCAATCAATTGCTTTGTTTGAATCGTGTGTGGAATTTCTGAACCTTCATGCATAATTTAGGGTTCTTGAGGTTTCTCTTTGATTTCTTATTCTATGTTTAAAATAAATGAAATTAAAGACCATAGACATGATCGTGAGGTTGAAAAGAGTAGATTGATATGTAGATTGCATGATATAATCAAGTATTCAGTGAGATTGGATAGAAAATGCAAATCTGCAGAAACCGAGGGAGGGCGCGTGTTCTTGCCATGTTCTTGGCGCCCTTTTTCAAAATTTCAAATATTTGAATTTTGTGATTTTATTTAATTGATTCAAATATTAATTTCTCTCTGAGTTTTAATGATTTTGAGTTGATTCTTTTTTTAATAATTCACAAAAATGTTAAAATATTTTATTTTACCAAAAAAAATCCCAAAAATATTATTTACTTCATATAATTGATATTTTTGCAAATAATTAATATTTTAATTATTTTTGACATTTAAAATATTTTTTCCTTCTTGATTTTGTAAATTTTAATGATTTCTAATCATTTTGTAGGTCAAAACTTAATTTTTGAAACATTAATCCAAGATCACCATTTGTTTTTCACATGCTTAACAATTTTGATCATTTTAATTGAATTTTTTATTCAATTAAAATACTTTTTGAAAACAAATTAGGGTTTTTGATTAATTCAACCCTCATCAAACTTTTTCAAACTTTTTGGGCCTCTAATAGAGTGTAAGACCCAACCCCTCTTGATCACCAAAATATTTTGGGCCTCAGTGTATTGTATAAGTCCTGATACCGTCAAAAACTTCGGCGCGATCATCGCTCGTTTAAAATAAATAATTTGAGCTTCTCCTCGAGCTATAAGTCCCAATTCTTTTTCTTAAAACTTTTTGGGCCTCTAATAGAGTGTAAGACCCAACCCTTTTTTGAAAACCAAAATGATTTGGGCCTCAGTGTATTGTATAAGTCCCGATACCATCAAAAAGTTCGGCGCGATCGTCGCCTTTTTTAACAAAAACCTTGGGCCTCTCCTTGAGCTGTATGCCCCACCACTTGTACAAAAATAAACTTTGGGCCTCTAATAGAGTGTAAGACCCAACCCCCTTTTAACCAAAACCATTTTTGGGCCTCAGATATTGTATAAGTCTCTCTGCGTTAAAAGAAAATCTCGGCGCGATCGCCAGTTCAAAAATCAAACCCTGGGCCTCTCCTTGAGCTGTAAGCCCCAACAATCTTTTCAAAGCACTTTCTCCTTTGATTTTGAATATAACATTGTTATCAAAGCTTTCTTTGTTGAACAACTAACAAAACAACATGGAAGCTCTACAACCGAGTAAGTGGTAACCCATTTTCTTTATCCGCTTTCATATATATAACTGTATTGTGGGGTTGCTCGCTGTAAGTCTTCTTTCACAAACTCTTATATACTCGTCAAAATATCCATTGTGTAATACTAGTATAGTTATTTAGAGTTTTCCCCGGCAACTACGTCTAGCACTAGGTAAAGCCCTGTTGGTCACTCTTAAATACAAACAAAACTAGATCCCCATAGGATTACCAGACACAGTCTTCCCTCCTCTTGGGGTTAAACAATATGGAGACGTGAAAGACAGAATTCTCGGTGAACCCTTTCTCAGACTGTCACCCTTAGAAATTGTCAAAGAAACTCTAACTCCCCAGAGATGATCTTTTCTCCATGAATGGCATCTCTTGAGTTTCTTCCAAATTCTTGGACTTTTCTGGCTTTATCTATTCTCTGTGAATAGGCTGTCTTGAACTTCTCAGGGTTTGGGGACCCACAGGCTTCCTAAAAGCATCCCCGCCTCCTCTTGAGCGTTGTACAAGGACCTTTCGGCTTCTTAAAAGCTCTCATGCTTTCTCTTGGGCTTAGTACAGGGACCCAAAGACCTCTATAGGTATATGAACAGAACCTAGTCATCAATTTGCTAGAGCTGTCTTTCTGAGTCAAGGGTCAAACCAGTTAATGGGTTGAACTTTATCCCTTAACATACCATCCTTCTCTTGGGCATCATACGAATATCATTCATTTATCCGAGAATCAATTTCTCAAAACACCAGTAGACTTGGATCGTCTCAGTACCCTTTGGATTCCCCTTTCCTTAAAGAACAGGAAATAACCCCGATCTTCTGATCAGTACCAAGGTACAACATACCTTTAATCAGTCTCTTTATAAGAACTGATTTTCTCTTTTATCCAACATACTGGACCTGTCACTCAACTGAAACAGTCACCAGCACATTTAGCCTCCTCTTGGGCTTTGTACAAATGATTCTCCCCAGTGGAGCTAACCTTTTTAGACTCTCTTGTTGAGTCAAAGAAACCTTTTTAGCCTCCATCTCGGGCTTCGTACGAGATACAAAAACACTCTCTTGTTGAGTATAAAAGATCCTCTTGTTGGGTCAACACACCTTATAGCCTCCTATTGGGCTTTGTATAATGATTTTTCCCCACACTCTCTTGTTGAGTATAAAAGACTCTCTTGTTTAGTCAAACACTTTTAGCCTCCATCTCGGGCTTCGTACAAGATAGAAAATCACTCTCTTATTGAGTATAAAAGACTCTCTTGTTGGGTCCCTTCCCTTTTAGCCTCCATCTCGGGCTTCGTACGAGATAGCAAAACACTCTCTTGTTGAGTATAAAAGACTCTCTTGTTGAGTCAAAACCTTTTAGCCTCTATCTCGGGCTTCGTACGAGACAGAAAAAAAAAACACCCTCTTGTCGGGTCAATAGCCCCCTCTTAGGCTTTGTATAAGAAAACCCCGGTTGAGTCAATTAACCTTTTAGCATCAAAGCTGTGCTTCGCCATAGTATACAAACATCAACAACTCCTCTTTAGAGATGACAAGTTCTCTCTAAAGTCAAAACCCTTCAGCTTCACATCTTGGGATTTGAACAAGATACATATACTCCCTTCAGCTTCACGTCTTGGGCTTTGAATAAGACACCAAAACAACTTTTTCCTCCCATAGAATAGGAGGAACTACGATCGCTCTGATTTCCCTGTTTCGTTAAACGGGAATACGTAGGCATAAGATTGAAAAATCTTAGCGAGCACACTAATCCAAAAAACCAAAATCCCGTACCTTCACACATCAATCAAAAAGCATCAGTCCTAACATCCGACCAATGATCCAGACACTGTGTTCTTGACAAAATAAGCAGAGAGAGGCCCACAATCTAAACCGCATCTGTAAACCAACAGTCTTGACTGTTTAACCTCAGTATGCAAGCAGGGTTAATTGGAGACATCTATTTCCCTTCCTTCATCAGCTTCAATAGGATAAAAAATGAATCGACCTGTAGTACCCCAGAGCGGCAGTGCTTAAGAACCACGTCCAAAATCGCTCGCTACAAGGATGAGATGCAATATGATAGAATCAAGCTCAAAAGATCATAATTGGTAGCCATGTGAGAATGGAGGCTATGTACCTTGGCACTCAAGTTATAGGTACATGAAACCATTCATTGGATAATAGCATGTATCCTCATCCAGACCTTTCTCCAAATATCTGAAACATTTCTCTATAAATAGAGACCATTTTTCATCATTCAAATTACACCAAAACATTGCAAAGACTTGCTTTCCAAGAAATCCTCCTCCTTCCAAAATTCAAAGTTTCAAAGAAGTGAGAAATTGAAACTTCATCTCCAAGAAATTTCCAACCAAACCAGGCATCCAAACACTTCATATACATCATATAGAAGTGATTCAAATACTCATTCACCAACTGTAACATCAGAATCATCAAATCCATATCCCACTTGCATCAATCTGCAACTTGATTCGAGTTGAGAGTTCTAGAAGGTTTCAGATCAATTTGAGCACATCAACACACGCCTTGGAGATCAAGGAAGCTGCATCAATAAAAAAATTACATCCGGAACACTTCTAACAAAGACCACGATTTCCACTTTTGAAGGTAAGTTGTGCTTTCTCAAACTCTATGATTCATGCATCATTCTTGATCATTTGAGGTACAAACATGTTTGTTATGATGTGGTGATCATTTCCCCTATCTCAATTGCTTTGTATCTGTTGCATATGGAATTTCATATTGAACTTGCATTTTAGGGTTCATACCGGTTTCAGTTTGATTACTTGTGATACACTGAAAATAAATGAAATTGAATAGAATTATTGTGTTCCTTGTCAAAATCTAAGCAATTTTCATCTTTACATCATCTGATTTGGTTGAGAAACCAAGGAGTTAGCATTTTGAAAAGTTTGGAAATGATGAAGAAGCTCAAGGAGGAAGATAACCATGGTGGCGCAAAATTCTCTTTTAAAAATTAAGTTTATTATATTATTTATTGGTTGCAAATTAACACTTGAATTGGCATTGCGCCATATTGTAGCGCGATTTTTGTGGTATCGAAGCACTATCGCTTGGGTACTACAGTTCGATTCATTTTTTATCCTATTAAAGCTGATGAAGGAAGGGAAATAGATGTCTCCAATTAACCCTGCTTGCAAACTGAGGTTAAACAGTCAAAACTGTTGATTTACAGATGCTATCAAAATAGGGGGGTTCTCCCTTTGGGGTTATTTTGTTGAAAACAGTGTCTGGGTAGGGTGTTGGGACTGATGCTCTTCAGTTGATATATGGGATTTTGGGTTTTTGAGTAGTGTGCTCGCTAAGATTTTTTCAATCTTATGCATACGTATTCCCGGGATAGGGAAATCAGAGCGATCGTAGTTCCTCCTATTCTATGGGAGGAAATGGTGTTTTGGTGTCTTGTTCAAAGCCCAAGACGTGAAGCTAAAGGTGATCTGTATCTTGTTCGAAGCCGAAGATGTGAAGCTGAAGGGTCTATTTTTAACTTGTTCGAAGCCCAAGATGTGAAGCTAAAGAGTTTTGAACTTTTAGAGAGAATTTGTCATCTTTAAAGAGTAGTTGTTGAGGTTTGTATACTGTGGCGAGGCACAACTTTGATGCTAAAAGGTTGATTGTCTCAACTGGAGTTTCCTTATACAAAGCTTAAGAGGAGGCTAAAAGGTTGACTTTTCTGGGGAAAATGTTCTTTCTGTCTTGTACAAAGCCCAAGATTGAGGCTAAAAGGTTCTGACTCAGCAAGAGAGTCTTTTTGTGTGTCTTGTACGAAGCCCAAGACAGAAGCTAAAGGGGTTTGGCTCAACAAGAGAGTCTTTTATACTCAACAAGAGAGTGATTTGGTGTCTCGTATGAAGCCCAAGACGGAGGCTAAGGGGTGATTCAACAAGAGAACCTTTTATACTCAACAAGAGAGTGTTTTGGTATCTCGTACGAAGCCCAAGATGGAGGCTGAAAGGTGATTCAACAAGAGAATCTTTTATACTCAACAAGAGAGTGTTTTTGTATCTCGTACAAAGTCTGAGATGGAGGCTGAAAGGTGATTCAACAAGAGAATCTTTTATACTCAACAAAAGAGTGTTTTGGTATCTCGTACGAAGCCTGAGATGGAGGCTGAAAGGGTTAGCTCCGCTGGGGAGAATCATTGTACAAAGTCCAAGAGGAGGCTATAGTAACTGTTTCAATTGAGTGACAGGTCCAGTAGGTTGGTTAAAAGAGAAAATCAGTTCTTATATGAGTAATGTTTTACTCATGGATTTGATCTGAGGGTTGGGATTATTTCCTGTTCTCTAAGGAAACGGGGAATCCAAAGGGTTTTGGAGACTGTCTAAGTCTACGGGTGCTCTTCCCATTCTTGAAAGGGGCTTGAGAATGTCTTCGAGACTCAAGGGTTTTAGACTGTCTAAGTTTAGAGTTTCATCTTTTGTACTATGCTTAAGAGAAATTAAGAGACAGTACATTTGCGGTAGAAAGATCTAGACTCTTTGAAAGACTGTTCTATTAAGATGATTAATTTCTGTTACTATACCTTTAAGAGGTCGTCGGGTCAATTTGTATGAAGCCCAAGAGGAGGCTGGAAACTTTTAAGAAGCCGAGGGACAATTTGTACGAAGCCCAAGAGGAGGCTATCTTCCCGGAGGAAGAATCATTATACGAAGCCTAAGAGGAGGCAGTGAATACTTCTAAGAAGCCGACGGGTCCTTGTACAATGCCCAAGAGGAGGCGGGGATGCTTTTAGGAAGCCTGTGGGTCCTTGCACTAAGCCCAAGAGGAGGCTGAAGAACAGTTCCAGAAGGGGTTTCACTTGGAACATTGGCCTTCTGTATATGAACTATTCAAGGGGGAAATTTCTTAGATCTAGTTATCTAAAAATTGTTGTAAAAGAAAATGGTTTAGGTCATGTCGAAATATCCGGAAGAACGTCGGATGTATGGAGACGAGGCTTTGTCTAGTTCTAGACGTAGTTGCCGGGGAAACTCTAAATATCTATCCTATTATTACACAGTTGATATGAGTTTATGAAAGGAGACTTACAGTGAAACAGCCCCACAGTACAGTTATATACATATGAAAGCAGTAAATGAAAGCGGGTAAACACTTACTCGGTTGTAGAGCTTCTATGTTGTTTGGTTAGTTGTTTAACAAAGAAATTGAAAATAACAGTATGTTACAAAATCAAAGGAGAAAGTGCTTTTGAAAGGAAAATTGGGGCTTGCTGCTCAAGGAGAAGCCCAGGGTTTTATCAGTGATCGCACTGTTGTTTTGTACAGGGACTTATACAAGTGACTGAGGCCCAAGAAAGGTTTTCTGTACAAAGGGGATGGGTCTTACACTCTCTCAAGAGTCCCAAAGGTGTTTAAAGCAAAGGAATGGGGTTTATAACACGAGGGTAGGCCTAAATGATTTGATTTTTTGAACTGGCGATCACGCCGAAGTTTTCTTTTAACACAGAGGGACTTATACAATATCTGAGGCCAAAAAATAGTTTTTGTTAAAAGGCGATTGGGTTTTACAATCTATTAAAGGCCCAAATTTGATTTTGAATGGGTCTTATAGCTCGAGGAGAGGCCCAGATGGTTTGTTTTAAATGGGCGATAATCGCGCTGAACTTTTGAAATACAACGGGACTTATACAATAAGTGAGCCCAAAATAGGTTGTATTTACAAAGGGTTGGGTCTTACACTCTATTAGAGGCCCAAAATCATTTTTGTACAAGCGGTGGGGGCTTACAGCTCAAGGAGAGGCCTAGGGTTTATTTTGAAAAGGCGACGATCACACCATGGTTTTTAAAAATACAGTGGGACTTATACAATGACTGAGGCCCAAATTATTGTTTCAAAAAAGGGTTTGGGTCTTACACTCTATTAGAGGCCTAAAGGTGATTTGAAAATGATTTGTGAGGGTAAAAATCAAAGAAACCCTAATTTTATCTTCTTTAAAAGTAAATATTTAAAGAAAATCAAATAAAAATGATAAAAATACCAAATAAATTTGAATAAACCACTTGTGATTTTGGTTTTAGGTTTTGAAAATGAGGATTTAATCACAAGATGAATTAAAACTCACTTGGTTTTGATTTTTCAAAAGGAATGTTTATTTTTAAAAGGTTTAAAAACAAATAAAAGGTATTTATTCACAAAAATACTAATTATATTAAATAAATAATATAAATCTAATTTTTTTTGTGGAATAAAATATTTCAACATTTTTGTGATTTTTTGCAAAAAGAACCAATCAAAAATAATTAAAATTGAGTGAGTTATTAATTTTTCAAATCATTTAAAGTAAATATGTAAAATAACAAAAAATAAGAAAAAGTGGTAAAAAAGAGATCTGGGGCGAGGGGGATTCGAACCCCAGACCTCTCGCTTGCCAATACACACAAACCAGCTGATCAACCACTAGGGCGCAATGCCAATTCATTAATAAAATGGCAAGGAAAAAATATATAGAGAACTTGGTTGGAAAACCTGAAGAATGGCGCCATGGCCATCTTCTTCCTCGAGCTCGTGCATGAAGCCCCCTATTTCACTCATCTCTCAACCATTTGACATGATTCAAACACCAAACTCGTGTGTTTCTGAAACAAACTTCCCCTCGGTCCTGGTTTCCTACCAAGGAACTGGTCTCAGTTGGTGAGATAAACTTCCCCTCGATCCTGGTTTCCTACCAAGGAACTGGTCTCATTTTCTGATGTAAACTTCCCCTCGATCTTGGTTTCCTACCAAGGAATTGGTCTTAGTTTCTGAAATAAACTTCCCTTCGATCCTGGTTTCCAACCAAGGAACTGGTCTAAGTTTCTGATATAAACTTCCCCTCGACCCCGGTTTCCTACCAAGGTACTGGTCTCAGTTTCTGAAATAAACTTCCCCTCGATCCTGGTTTCCTACCAAGGAACTGGTCTCAGTTTCTGATATAAACTTCCCCTCGTTCTTGGTTTCCTACCAAGGAACTGGTCTAAGTTTCTGATGTAAACTTCCCCTCGATCCTGGTTTCCTACCAAGGAACTGGTCTCAGTTTCTGATATAAACTTCCCCTCTTTCTTGGTTTCCTACCAAGGAACTGGTCTAAGTTTCTGATGTAAACTTCCCCTCCATCCTGGTTTCCTACCAAGGAACTGGTCTTAGTTTCTGAAATAAACTTCCCCCTCGATCCTGGTTTCCTACCAAGGAACTGGTCTCAGTTGCTGAGATAAACTTCCCCTCGATCCTGGTTTCCTACCAAGGAACTGGTCTCATTTTCTGATGTAAACTTCCCCTCGATCTTGGTTTCCTACCAAGGAACTGGTCTCAGTTTCTGATATAAACTTTCCGTCGATCCTGGTTTCCTACCAAGGAACTGGTCTAAGTTTCTGATATAAACTTCCCTTCGACCCTGGTTTCCTACCAAGGAACTGGTCTCAGTTTCTTTTGTCGATAAACTTTCTTGACAAGTGACGCTACTCGTAGCGGTTTTTCCTCAAACTTCTCCCCGAATTTTCCTGGGGAGATTCCATTTTATGGAAAAAATTTTGATGTCAGACTTGTTGGGGAACCCATTGGTCTGAAATGTAGAGGTGCACAAACTTCTCTGTTGGAGATGCCATTTGTCGGCTCTATCGGGGAAAACGAGCCTCTTGAGAGACTGCTTTCGTTTGGGGACATTACCTCATACTTTTCTTGGAGATCTTCTCATAGAAACGCCATATGATGTGATCCAATTTTGAGGTGTCGATGACCTTGTTGACATCGTCTCTCCGGAGAGCAAAATCAATGCGTTGCTGAAAGTCTTTAGTTTAGAGGCTTTCTCTGAGGATTTTCCTTAATCCGGGAAAGCGAAGATGTCATCTTCAATGGCAAAGAATGATGCCGGCTGAGGGTTCTCTAGTTTTCCAGAGGTTCAAGTTATCAAAGTGGTCGAGGACCGTCTCTAGTCCAGAGATAAACTGGAGAGAGATTTCTTAGATGATTCACTTCCTGACGAGGAGAGAACTGACAACTCGATTGAGAAGAATTTTATCACTAGGGTGTAAGACCGACTGGAGTGATAGTGATGCAATATGAATATGAATGTAAATCAATAATGCATGAGGCATGTATGTATATGCTGACAAAACTGACACTACATACTGACTTAATGAGCACGACTGGATACTCGGCCACAGTGGGAGATGAAAAGGTATCCCTGGTTCAAGATAGCAATTTTGCCTTGCTTAGGAGAGATAGTCCCTGCGGGGAGCTACGTTGATCGGGCTTAGGAGATGAGAACTCCTCCGAGGGTGTCAGATGAAACATGGTCTCTGACACAAGTGATCCTTCAGTCAGTTGCACTGGTTTAGAAGGAATACTTTGATTCTGCACTTTGAGGTCCGCTTACTTATGGAGAAGCGATCGATGTTCTTTCGATGTTCAACAGTCAAAAGAAATGGCCATCTTTTTTTAAAAGCAGAAAAATTTTATCAAGTAAATCCATTTTTGTTTTATTACAAGAATCGTGATCATGTTAAAAACGTCGTTCTATAATGCTAAAACAAATAAGAATTGCAAACAAAAGCATAAGGGCTCAAATTTTATTGATAGGATGGAAATTAGCCAAACGCGTGATTCCAAAGAGTATATACAAAGTTAGAAAATGGTAATTTAAGGGAAAAGGGCTACATTGAAACATAACAACCGCTATCCTTCTACCAACTTTGAATTCCGGATATCCTGAGCTTCTGTCGAAGATGACCTTGACTGGAGTTTTTCCTGATAGTGTAACTGCTGTTGAGGGACTTGCCTCTGTTGGACATAGTTACTTGCCATTATCCCTAATTTTTGCCTGGATTGTACTTTGATGTTTCCAATCCACCGGGATGATTTTTTTTTTATTTTGTCTCTAACTTTTGCCTTGACCGCCCTTTTGGGTTTTCAATCCACCGAGACGTTTTTTTTTTAGGCGAAGTATTTTTTGACTACATCAATATTTTTGGGGTAGACAAATTCTTCTCCGTCCATGGTTGCAAGTCTTAAGGCGCCGCCTGAGAAAGCTTTCTTGACCACATAGGGGCCATCGTAATTCGGAGTCCATTTGGCCCGAGAATCAGTGAGAAAAGATTGTATCTTTTTGAGCACGAGGTCTCCTTTCCTGAAGACGCGAGGTCGGATCTTTTTGTCGAACGCATTCTTCATTCTCTGCTGATACAACTGACCGTGGCATAGTGCCGTTATTCTCTTTTCTTCGATCAGATTTAGTTCGTTGTGTTGACTTTGACACCATTCAGCCTCCGTTAGCTTAGCTTCCATCAATACCTAGATTGATGGGATCTCTACTTCTATGGGGAGAACTGCTTCCATGCCATATACTAGAGAAAAAGGAGTTGCCCCTGTTAAAGTGCAGACAGATGTTCGATAACCATGAAGAGCAAAGGGTAGCATCTCGTGCCAGTCTTTGTAGGTTACAACCATCTTTTGAACAATATTTTTGATGTTCTTGTTAGCCGCTTCTACCGCTCCGTTCATCTTAGGTCGGTAGGGAGATGAGTTATGGTGTTCAATCTTGAACTCAGTGGACAACTCATTCATCATCTTGTTGTTAAAGTTAGATCCATTATCCGTAATGATCTGGCTCGAAACACCATAACGATAGATGAGATTGTTTTTGATAAATCGGACCACCACTTGTCGGGTTACATTAGCGTACGACGCTGCTTCGACCCACTTGGTGAAGTAATCAATGGCTACCAGGATGAACCGATGTCCGTTTGAAGCCTTGGGTTCGATCATGCCGATCATTTCGATTCCCCATATGGAAAAAGGCCATGGGGAAGAGAGAACTTTGAGATGCGTTGGCGGCACATGGATTTTGTCAGAGTATATCTGACACTTGTGACACTTCCTCATGTACTTGTAGTAGTAGGATTCCATGGTCAACTAATAGTACCCTGCTCTCCAAATTTTTCTTGCCATTGTGTGTCCGTTGGCATGAATGCCAAAGGATCCTTCATGAATTTCTTTTATCAGCATGTCTGCTTCTAGTTTGTCGATGCATCGAAGCAAGACCATGTCAAAGTTCCTCTTATAGAGTGTATCACCGCTCAGGAAGAAGCTACCTGCTAGCCTTCTAAGGGTTTTTCTGTCCTTTTTGGATGCCTCAGGTGGGTATTCCTGTTTCTGAAGGAAGCATTTTATATCGTGATACCAAGGTTTGTCGTCTATGACTGCTTCAATCGTGAAGATGTAAGCGGGTCGTTCAAGGCGCATGATGTCGATCTTAGGTAAGTCATTCCATTGACCTACACTAATCATGGAAGAGAGAGTGGCTAATGCATCAGCCATGTGGTTCTCCTCACGAGGGATGTGATGAAACTCGATTCTGTTGAAGATGGGTAACAACCTTCTTGTGTAATCATTGTAAGGGATCAGCTCGGACTAGTATATGTTCCTATCTCCTTTGATCTGATTGATGACCAGAGCTGAGTCGCCATATACGTCCAAGTTCTTAATCCTTAGGTCGATAGCTTCTTCGATACCCAAGATACAAGCTTCGTATTCGGCCTCGTTGTTTGTACACTTGAATGTCAGTCTGGTGGTGAAAGGAATGTGGGTACCCTGAGGTGTTATGATGATTGCCCCAATTCTGTTTCCGTAATGATTGACAGCTCCGTCAAAGATGAGTCCCCATTAGGAACCTAGTTCTGGTCCTTCACTGGGTAGCGGTTCATCGCAGTCTTTTATTTTTAAATACATGACATATTCGTCTGGGAATTCAAACCCGATTAATTCTTGATCGTCAATCGGTTGATGAGCCAAATGATCGGCTAAAATACTCCCTTTAACGACTTTCTGAGCGTGGTACTCAATGTCGTATTCTGATAACAACATCTGCCAACAGGCGATTCTTCCCGTGAGAGCAGGTTTTTCAAATACATACTTGATTGGATCCATTTTTGAGATTAACCAAGTAGTGTGATGAATCATATACTGGCGAAGACGTTTGGCTGCCCAAGCCAGAGCACAGCAAGTTTTCTCAAGCATAGTGTACCGAGTCTCGCAGTCGGTGAATTTCTTGCTTAAATAGTAAATGGCAGACTCTTTTCTTTTGGTTTCGTCTTGTTGGCCAAGTACACAACCCATTGATTCCTCTAGGACTGTGAGGTAGATGATCAGTGGTCTTCCTTCCACTGGAGGTGATAGAATTGGTGGGTTTAACAGGTATTTTTTAATACTGTTGAAGGCAGTTTGACAGTCTTCTGTCCAAACGCAGTCCTGATTCTTTTTGAGTAATTTGAAAATCAGCGCACATGTCACGGTCATGAGGAATATGAAGATGGAAATGTAGTACAAACGTCCCAGGAATCCTCTGACTTGTTCTTCAGTTTTTGGAGAAGGCATTTCTTGAATGGCATTGACCTTGTCAGGATCAACCTCAATTCCTTTCTGGCTGATGATGAACCCTAAGAGTTTCCCCGAACGGACACCGAAGGTGCACTTGTTGGGATTCAAGCAGAGTTTGTACTTTCTCAACCGCTCGAATAGTTTTGACAGGTGGCACATGCTCCTCTTCTGTCTTAGATTTTGCAATCATATCATCGACATATACTTCGATTTCCTTATGCATCATGTCATGAAACAGAGTAGTCATGGCCCTTGGATAGGTTGCCCCGATGTTCTTTAAACCGAACGAAATTACCTTGTAACAAAAGGTACCCCATGGGGTAATGAACGAAGTTTTCTCCATATCTTTCGACGCCATTTTTATCTGGTTATAGCACGAGAATCCATCCATGAAGGAGAAAACTTTGAATTTTGTTGTACTGTCTACCAGCATGTCAATGTGTGGTAAAGGAAAGTCGTCCTATGGACTAGCCTTATTTAAATCTCTGTAATCGACACACATTCTGACTTTTCCGTCCTTTTTTGAAATGGGTAAAATGTTGGCTAACCATTGAGGATATTCTGATGTGGCGAGGAAACATGCGTCAATCTGTTTCTGTACCTCCTCTTTGATTTTGACAGCCATGTCTGGATGAGTCCGTCTTAACCTTTGTTTTACCGGCGGACATTCTGATCTCAACGGTAGATGATGTTCCACGATGCTGGTATCCAACCCTGGCATATCCTGATAGGACCAAGCGAATACATCGGGAAACTCTTTGAGAAGTTTCGTCAAACTTTCTTTGACAGTTGGACTGAGCAGTGCCCCAATCTTGACTTCTTTTCTCTCTTCTTCTGAACCCAAGTTGACCGTTTTCAACGGCTCTTTGTGAGGTTCAATGGACCTTTCCTCCTATTTGAGTAGTTGGGAGATCTCTTCTGGAATTTCGTCGTCACCTTCTTCAGCCTCAAATACAGAGAATTCAAAGTTGGGAGAAGGCATCAGATCGTATGTTTCAACGGGGTTTAAAATAAGCAATCTGCATGGCGGTATGATTCGTGTTTAGAAGAGATAGAGAAATGCAAGAGTGTGTGCAGTGTTTTTCTTTGGAAAACTGTTTGTTTTTATTATTGAGTTGTTTTTTACGATTACCATTTTCCGGAAAAGCAAAAAGAGAAAACAACAATAAAATGTGGAAATTACAGAACGACGTTTATTTTATTTTTGATCAGTCGATTCTTGAAACTACAGCCCTATAAAACAAAACTCTGTCGCTTTGGCCGAAGCGAAGAGGGAAATTTACAGAAAGTAAGCCCTATCAAAACATCCGTTTCACCTGGGCACGGTGAAAGGTTAAGATAAAGACGACAATTACTTTGACTTACGAACGATCTTCGGAACATCAACTGCGACCCATTGGCGGCGAACTCCTCGGTGAATCACAAAGTTTGGTACCTTCCTTGTTTTGTCTTCAGAAATGACGCTGATTTCTGGTGGAGCAGGATCATTGGAATTTGTCTCCCAAGCAGAGTTGTCGTAGGAGGATTCCTCAGTTGTATTTTGCGTAGTATTTGTACTCTCAGCTGTATCTCCCCATCCAGTTGGCTGGATGTCTTCGAGCCTGATACGAGAGCTTTCAGGAGCGGTGTACTTGACCTTGAAGTCATATTTTCCACTTGGTTGTCCCAAGGTGTCCCATACTTCTTTGGTATTGGAGGAGTCATCCTTCTCGATGACGTTGACCTCAGGAAAAGCATAGTTAATGAATTCTTGTCCTGCAAACATTGTGAATTCATCGTCATGCTGAGTATTTTCAGGATAACCTGGGTGTTGGTCCCATGACATGGTGGGGACGCAGGTATTCTTTTCAATGATGCCCAGCTTATTTTCATTGTTCGGCTGACTCTCTTGCCCTATGTTTCCTGGGTAAGGCTGCCACATTGGCAGACCATCCATCGGGCTATAATAGCTGTGGTCAAAGTTGTCTTTCATCAGAGTGTCCTCCTCTAATGAGTTTGGCGGAGCACGACATCCTTCCGGATCAGAATCTCCGTATATCATTTCGACATTTGACCGGGGTATAAATCTCGGGCTTTGTGTAGGAAAGCCAAAGGGAGTATGCGTTTCGTCTTGAGACATATAACCGTCCTCGTTGAGATAGGACTTCCATTCTTCCTCCGTATCGGATGAATCATCTTTATTGATGGTATGCACCTCTTGAGTCACTGGTTGAAGGAAGCCTCCGTTGTGGAAGAAGTTCTGAATGGGATGAAGACTTTCATCATTAGCAGCTGTCTGGGTACAGGTCGCAGAAAAACCAAGACCCTTCTTTGTTTTATTGTCAGTAGGAATAACAAGCTGCCCCCATCCTGTTGTATTGGTACTCTCGACCGCTTTGATAGCATCTTTGTATGAGGAAATCGAAGTTCCCCCTTCGGACTGATCGTCCTTGTGTAGCAAAAGCGTTTGGAACTGGGTTCCGATTACCCCCTCCGGTTCTACATAAGTGGATGACGATAAATTGCTTACGGGCAAGGCTTGTTCTCCACAGACTGTGACGAGTTGGTCGTTCAGGAGGAACTTTAGCTTTTGGTGGAGGGTCGAAGTGACCACCCCAGCATGATGTATCCAAGGTCTTCCTAATAAATAACTGTATGTTGCCTGGATGTCCATGACCTGGAAAGTGACTTGAAAAGTGTGAGGACTGATAGTTATGGGAAGGTCGACTTCGTCGATAACAGTTTTTCTGGATCTGTCAAATGCTTTGACGACGACCTCGCTGGTTCTCATCAGAGGTCCTTTGAATGATAATTGCATCAAAGTGGACTTCGGCATAACATTCAGGGCTGACCCTGTGTCAACCAGTACGCTGGCTAAAGCATCGTCCTGGCAGTTGACTGTAATATTGAGTGCCATGTTATGAAGGCGACCTTCTTCAGGTAATTCCTCATCACTAAATCCCAAGTTATTGCAGGAAGTGATGTTAGAGACAATGCAATCAAACTGTCTGAATGTTACATCCTGTTCCACAAAGGCTTGCTCCAAGACTTTCTGTAGAGCCTTCCTGTGCGCTTCTGAACTAAGTAACAATGATAATACCGAGATCTTTGAAGGAGTTTGCAACAGTTGATCAACAATGTTGTATTCACTCTTCTGGATGAGCTTTAGCATCTCATCATCGTTTTTTGAAAGATCGGGATTACTGGATTGACCGACCAGTGGATTGGGAACTTCTGTCTGAGGTTCCTTTTCTTTGCTGGGTTCTCCAACTCCTCTGTTGAAGATTCTACCACTCCGTGTTACTCGACTGATGTCTGCAATATTCACGACGGAGGGTAACAAAATTTCCTTTCCATTCTCGATTGTTGTTGCACCGTACTTATAAGGGATAGCCTTAGTTGATTCATACGGTAGTGGTCCCAGTAGATAGATGACTATGGGAGCCTTCTGATTTTTCTGACCATTGTACATAATTTCGATCCGTTCCTGGTTGGGAACTCTCGATTCGTTAAGTAGAGGGATGATGGCACAAACATCCCTAGCCCTCTGATGATCAGAGATTATGACAACGTCCTCGATTTGATTAGCGAGATAGTTGACTGATCCAGAACTTGAGCATGGTTGAATCTCTTTGCGGTCCAACTAATTTTGAAGGGCTGCCCACACGAAGTATCATCCTTGATTATCCACTGAACAAACTCCACACCGCTCATAGTTGTGTAGTGGCACCTGGCGACATCCGCTTTGAATATAGTGTAACCTTACTAGATCCGTTTCCATCGATCGAACATCCTGACTTTCATATCTAGTAGGATTCCCGTTAGTGATACTAATTTGTTGGGTGTCTTCATCCATATAGATTGGAAGCCACCAGTGGTTCAACAAGTGCTGAAGTGTTTCCTGGACAAGGGCACAGCCTTGATCGTTTTCGCAACACACTTTACAATTCTGATAATCATGTGATACCAGGAACCCGAGCCGGACCTATTTAGCATGTAACTCCACCAGGCTGGTATTCATCAAGCGAATATCAAAGATCTGGATCATTTTGATTTGATAATGATTCCTATCATGGTAGTCCTGGATCCATCCAAGATCCATCTGACGCTGGAGGGTCTCTTGTACAAAAGAGCTTCCCTGTTTGTTTACCGAGCAAGTCAGACAGGAATTCTACTCATGCCGCGGCAGATTATAATACTGGCTTTTCCTGGAGTGCATCGCCACCAAGTTGACATTCATCGCACGGATGTCGTGATTCTGAAAGATGTTGGAATTCGTATAGGTCATGTTAACTCCACGAACTCGGTGCTCCTGGATCCATTCGAGATCCATCTGTTCCTGTAGAGCTGATTTCACCACAGGACTTCCTTGATTACTTTTAGAGCAGACATCACACTGGATATAATTGTGAGGTGGCACATGGCTATATCCACTCTGTCTACAATGCATCTTGACCAAGTTGGCCCTTAATAAGAGTACATCGTGAATTTGATAGACGTTGTTAGACTCTCCTTCTATCAGATTGACTGCAGCTTTCTCGTGTTGAGGCAGCGGGTTCGTGAGAACATTCGGATTCGTATCTTTGAAAGATAAGACCCCGCTCCTAACAAGCTTTGATCGTCAGATTTGAAACTGATACAGTTCTCTATGTTATGCCCTGGTCCTCCTTGATGGTAAGGGCAAGTCTGATCCACCTTAAACCAAAAAGGCAGATTTTCCGGTACTGTAAGAGGAGACTTAGTCTGCATATGCCCCTTGGCCAGTAGTAACGGAAATAGTTCTACGTACGATACGGGTATAGGATCAAATCCTAGTGGATGCGTTGTACGGTTGTTGTTGTATTGAGGACGAGCCTGCTGAAGAGGCTGTTTTGTCCTCTGCTGATATGCTGCGATTGCGGTTGGCTTTGAGCAACTTGAGGTTGATACGTACGAACAGACGTAGGATTGATAGTCGGAGTTACCGCCGCTACTGGTTGATATCATCGCCTTTGCTTTTCGAGAAAGATATTCCCAATATCTTGCTATTTTTTCTTAGGGAAAGCATTACCGTATTTTTTAGTACCGCTTGTCGACCCCGTGTCTTTGACTAGACGTCCTTCTCGAACGACTTCCTCGAGATGCACTCCCATACCGACCATTTCGGTGAAGTCGCTGGGCGCACTGGCAACCATTCTGTCATAGTAAAATGAGCTCAAGGTTTTCAAGAAGATCTTTGTCATCTCTTTTTCCTCAAGAGGTGGACAAATTTGGGCAGCAATTTCACGCCATCTCTAAGCGTATTCCTTGAAGGTTTCCTTATCCTTCTGCGACATTGATCTGAGTTGATCTCTGTCTGGTGCCATGTCCAAATTGTATTTATAGTGTTGAACGAAGGCAGCGCCAAGATCTCTGAACGTGCTGATCGTAGCGCGGTTTAAACCCATGTACCATTTTAAGGCGGCACCAGTTAAACTATCCTGAAAGTAGTGAATCAGTAGATCCTGATTCTCCGTTTGAGCTGCCATTCGCCGAGCGTACATCACTAAATGGCTTTGAGGGCAAGAGTTACCCTTGTACTTTTCAAAATCGGGTACTTGGAATTTGTGTGGAAATTTCACATTGGGGACCAAGCAGAGATCTGCAGCGTCCTTCCCAAATAAATCATGACCACGAATAGCTTGCAGTTCCTTATGTATTTCCAGGAACTGCTCCTGGAATTCATCCATTATGTCAAACATAGTTTCCTTTTTACCAGAAGGTATCTGTGGAATCTACCCTTCTGGGACAGTGTGCACCACATGGGGTGGTACCGTGACTACGGCAATGAATCTTGGCATTTCCCGAAGTTTGTAACCTTCAGGAGTTTTTGGTAGGCCCCTGGCATCTTCGCTTTCCAAAAGTTTGTAACCTTCAGGCCCAGCGGCTCCTGCTGAAGTTTCTGGATCTCTAGTGATCGGCGGAATATATCCTTCCGGGATATAGTTAGGTGGCATGCCCCAAGGACGATCCTTTGGCATTCTGTACCTAGGATCAAACTTCTCCACTATCGACATTGAGGTGATCTCCAAGATCACAGTTCTTTGTAGCTGAGTTTCTACCATGGCTTGCATGTCGTTACGAAGCTTTCTCATATCTTCTCATAGGGCGTCGATCTCTTCTTTCAACTCTCTGTTCTCTTCCTCGAGATCATCCATCTTTTTCTGATGACTGGCCCGAGTATTGTACGAATGAGATAGTTTGACTCTAGAACCGAGACACAAACGTGAGATTCGTAGGCAAGAAGGATACGTTTCGTTAGAATGATGAATGCAATGATTATATTAATTATTTTTTTGGTTTAATCAAAATAAACTTCGACAATTAGATTGCAAATATCAAACAGTGGGGGAAACCCCATTTTATTGAATTCAAAGGATTGCGGAAATGGAAATACAGTAAATTACAAGGTGCGGAAACAGAAACCTAAGCTAATGGGTCCTGAGTCCTCTCTGAGGAGAACTCGGGTGCTGATTCTGGTACTTTTCTTTTCTTGGACCGGGGCCCTTGGCCCGTTGTTGGGTTGTCATTCCTTTTCCAAGTGAAAGGAGCGAGCAAATTCCTTTGGTCATCCTGATTTTCTATAGCATGTTGCTCCAAAATCTCAATTAGAGCATCCTTATCTTTCAGTAGTTGTTGTATTTTGGTACACTCCACATTGAGAATGTGGTACTTGTTCTTCCAAGACCTCCTCTCCTGTTGAACTTTGTTGCGAGTAACCTGAAGTTTTTTCGTTTCAGTCATGAAGTACATGACAGATTCCCTTGGCAGAAGAACTCCGTGACGAGGATAAGGCATCTTTAGCTTGAGAGCTCTAGTTTGTACCCAGTGGAGATGAGGATCCACCGAGACATAGTCTGGTTTTCCTAGAGACTCCCGTCCTTTCTTATGAACATGTTTCCAAGCGTGCACTATTTCCATCTTTAGTGCCCTGTCATTTTCTCCTTCCTTGAAGAAAAGACCTTCTAGATGAGCATTGCGCGGGACATGCCTCATCGGGTATCCAAATTGACGACGAACCAACACTGGATCTTAATTGATTCCTCCCTTAGTTCCTATGAGGGGTACGTTGGGGAAGTTTCCACAACGGTCAATGATTCTGATCCCGTCATAAATCCTGTTGCACCAATCTATGTCAGAGTTGGTAAGAGACATGATTTTCTGTGACCAACGTAAGGCACTCTTATGATCCCAAAAAGCGGCAGACTTAGGCAAATGGGAAATAAACCACTTATATAGTTGGGGTACACAGCATGTGATCTCCCCTTCGCTGTACAAATTCCCTAAGTGTACAGAATGATACGCATCCGCGAGTAAAGTCGGTACAGGGTTTCCAATGAGAAAAACCTTAATGGCGTTGATATTGATGAAGTTATCAATGTTGGGAAACAGAAATAACCCGTAGGTGAGTAAAACAAAGATGCTTTCAAAAGCAATCACGTTTCCTATACTAGCAAAGTATAGAGCCTTCTTTACTAGAAACTTGGCTGGTAAACCTGGGAGCCCACCCTTAGTGGTCATGTGAGTCTTGACTTCTGACTCATCCAAATAGATTTCTCTCGCAATAGTTTGGTCTTTTGGAATTTCTTCCAGTCTATAAAATAGAGCTCGATCAGTAATGGGTAGATCAATCAGATGGGAATACTCCTCCAGCGTTGGTGCGAGCTAGTAATCCAGGAATGTGAAACAGTGATAAACCGGATCGTAAAACTGAATGAGTGCCTCCATGATTCTTTCAATTACATGGACCCTTAACAGAGGTAGCAAACCTCCGTACTTGGCTCTGAAAGCGTCAGGGTTAGTGATCATCCTTGCTAATCCTCTCAAATCCTCTAGTTTTGGAATCTTGAAGGTATACTTATGAGTTTTCCGTCTACCGAAATCCATGAGCGCAATCCTTTTCTCTCTGACATTTGCAATCATTGTCTTAGTTTAATTTGAAAAAGAGAGACTAGAAGAGAAAATTTTTCTTTGCTTAATGTTTTTTAAAATGAATGCATGAATGCAGCACACAAAAACATAGAAAAAACATGGGGTCAAAGGGTCGGTGTCATGAAGTCAAGGCTCTACCCGCCCCCCAAAGGTTTATACTAGTGATTTTTGTACCTGTCTCTCAAAATCATTAATTCTTGTCGAGATCACATCAGCGGGCCGGGAACCGTGCTAGGTGATGTAATTCAAAGAATCTCAGAAGAGGGTAGTATCGCGTAACAACTATTTTCGATAGCTTCCGCACTACTGAAAGAGGTTTTTCCTAGGTGTATACTCAATCTTTCCACATGCGGCATCACACACATTCCCATTGGCAGAAAAATAAACACAGATATCAATTAGGAAAAGCAGTATATATATATTTTTCCTAATGTCCTAGAATTTTTTTAAAATCTATGAATCCTATAATCCTAACAGAAAATGGCTCCCCGGCGAAGTCGCCATTTTGTGGTACCTTCCCAACTTAAAGGTTTTGACGTAAGATCCTAGTGAAGGTCGATCCTAGTAATAATATTGGTCCCCAGTGACATCACTATGCCTGTGACACCTTGAGTTTAGGATTTTCATCCCTTGGGGAAACAAGAAAAAATGTCTCCCACTCTGGTCGCCATTTTTCTGTAGCGCGATTTTTGTGGTTTCAAAGCATTCTTTTTTGAAGCTGATGAAGGAAGGGAAATAGATGTCTCCAATTAACCCTGCTTGCAAACTGAGGTTAACCAGTCAAAACTGTTTATTTACAGATGCTATCAAAATAGGGGGGTTCGCCCTTTGGGGTTATTTTGTTGAAAATAGTGTCTGGGTAGGGTGTTGGGACTAAAGCTCTTCGGTTGATATATGGGATTTTGGGTTTTTGAGTAGTGTGCTCGCTAAGATTTTGTCAATCTTATGCCTACGTATCCCCGGGATAGGGAAATCAGAGCGATCGTAGTTCCTGAATAGGAGGAAATGGTGTTTTGGTGTCTTGTTCAAAGCCCAAGATATGAAGCTAAAGGTGATTTGTATCTTGTTCGAAGCCCAAGATGTGAAGCTGAAGGGTCTATTTGTATCTTGTTCGAAGCCCAAGATGTGAAGCTAAAGAGTTTTGAACTTTTAGAGAAAATTCGTCATCTCTAAAGAGGAGTTGTTGAGGTTTGTATACTGTGGTGAGGCACAACTTTGATGCTAAAAGGTTGATTGTCTCAACCAGAGTTTCCTTATACAAAGACTAAGAGGAGGCTAAAAGGTTGACTTTTCTGGGGAAAATGTTCTTTCTGTCTTGTACAAAGCCCAAGATTGAGGCTAAAAGGGTCTGACTCAACAAGGGAGTCTTTTTGTGTGCCTTGTACGAAGCCCAAGACGGAAGCTAAAGGGGTTTGACTCAACAAGAGAGTCTTTTATACTCAACAAGAGAGTGATTTGGTGTCTTGTATGAAGCCCGAGACGGAGGCTAAGGGGTGATTCAACAAGAGAACCTTTTATACTCAACAAGAGAGTGTTTTGGTATCTCGTACGAAGCCCGAGATGGAGGCTGAAAGGGGATTCAACAAGAGAATCTTTTATACTCAACAAGAGAGTGTTTTTGTATCTCGTACGAACCCCGAGATGGAGACTGAAAGGTGATTCAACAAGAGAATCTTTTATACTCAATAAGAGAGTGTTTTTGTATCTCGTACGAAGCCCGAGATGGAGGCTGAAAGGATTAGCTCCGCTGGGGAGAATCATTGTACAAAGCCCAAGAGGAGGCTATAGTAACTGTTTCAGTTGAGTGACAGGTCCAGTAGGTTGGTTAAAAGAGAAAATCAGTTCTTATATGAGTAATGTTGTACTCATGGATTTGATCTGAGGGTTGGGATTATTTCTTGTTCTCTAAGGAAATGGGGAATCCAAAGGGTTTTGGAGACTGTCTAAGTCTACGGGTGCTCTTCCCATTCTTGAAACGGGCTTGAGAATGTCTTTGAGACTCAAGGGTCTTAGACTGTCTAAGTTTAGAGTTTCATCTTTTGTACTATGCTTAAGAGAAATTAAGAGACAGTACATTTGCGGTAGAAAGATCTAGACTCTTTGAAAGACTGTTCTATTAAGATGATTAATTTCTGTTCCTATACCCTTAAGAGGTCGTCGGGACAATTTGTATGAAGCCCAAGAGGAGGCTGGAAACTTTTAAGAAGCCGAGGGACAATTTGTACGAAGCCCAAGAGGAGGCTATCTTCCTGGAGTAAGAATCATTATACGAAGCCTAAGAGGAGGCTGTGAAAACTTCTAAGAAGCCGACAGGTCCTTGTACAACGCCCAAGAGGAGGCGGGGATGCTTTTAGGAAGCTTGTGGGTCCTTGCACTAAGCCCGAGAGGAGGCTGAAGAACAGTTCTAGAAGGGGTTTCACTTGGAACATTGGCCTTCTGTATATGAACTGTTCAAGGGGGAAATTTCTTAGATCTAGTTATCTAAAAATTGTTGTAAAAGAAAATGGTTTAGGTTATGTTGAAATATCCGAAAGAACGTCGGATGTAAGGAGACGAGGCTTTGTCTAGTTCTAGACGTAGTTGCCGGGGAATCTCTAAATATCTATACTATTATTACACAGTTGATATGAGTTTATGATAGGAGACTTACAGTGAAACGGCCCCACAGTACAGTTATATACATATGAAAGCGGTAAATAAAAGCGGGTAAACACTTACTCAGTTGTAGAGCTTCCATGCTGTTTGGTTAGTTGTTCAACAAAGAAATTGAAAATAACAGTATGTTACAAAATCAAAGGAGAAAGTGCTTTTGAAAGGAAATTTGGGGCTTACTGCTCAAGGAGAGGCCCAGGGTTTTATCAGTGATCGCACTGTCATTTTGTACAGGGACTTATACAAGTGACTGAGGCCCAAGAAAGGTTTTCTGTACAAAGGGGATGGGTCTTACACTCTCTCAAGAGGCCCAAAGGTGTTTAAAGAAAAGGAATGGGGTTTATAACCTGAGGATAGGCCCAAATGATTTGATTTTTTGAACTGGCGATCGCGCCGAAGTTTTCTTTTAACACAGAGGGACTTATACAATATCTGAGGCCCAAAAATTGTTTTGGTTAAAAGGGGATTGGGTCTTACACTCTATTAGAGGCCCAAAGGTGATATTGAATGGGTCTTATTGCTCGAGGAGAGGCCCAGATGGTTTGTTTTAAACGGGCGATAATCGCGCCGAACTTTTGAAATACAACGGGACTTATACAATAAGTGAGGCCCAAAATAGGTTGTATTTACAAAGGGTTGGGTCTTACACTCTATTAGAGGCCCAAAATGATTTTTGTACAAGTGGTGGGGCTTACAGCTCAAGGAGAGGCCCAGGGTTTATTTTGAAAAGGCGACGATCGCACCGTGGTTTTTGAAAATACAGTGGGACTTATAAAATGACTGAGGCCCAAATTATTGTTTCAAAAAAGGGTTTGGGTCTTAACCTCTATTAGAGGCCCAAAGGTGATTTGAAAATGATTTGTGAGGGTAAAAATCAAAGAAACCCTAATTTTATCTTCTTTAAAAGTAAATATTTAAAGAAAATCAAATAAAAATGATAAAAATACCAAATAAATTTGAATAAACCACTTGTGATTTTTGTTTTAGGTTTTGAAAAATGAGGTTTTAATCACAAGATGAATTAAAACTCACTTGGTTTTGATTTTTCAAAAGGAATATTTATTTTTAAAAGGCTTAAAAACAAATAAAAGGTATTTATTCAAAAAAATACTAATTATATTAAATATATAATATAAATCTAATTTTTTGGTGGAATAAAATATTTCAACATTTTTGTGATTTTTTGCAAAAAGAACCAATAAAAAATAATAAAAATTGAGTGAGTTATTAATTGTTCAAATCATTTAAAATAAATATGTAAAATAACAAAAAATAAGAAAAAGTGGTAAAAAAGAGATCTGGGGTGAGGGGGATTCGAACCCCAAACCTCTCGCTTGCCAATACACACAAACCGGCTGATCAACCACTAGGGCGCAATGCCAATTCATTAATAACATGGCAAGGGAAATATATATAGAGAACTTGGTTGGAAAACCTGAAGAATGGCGCCATAGCCATCTTCTTCCTCGAGCTCGTGCATGAAGCCCTCTATCTCACTCATCTCTCAACCATTTGACATGATTCAAACACCAAACTCGTGTGTTTTTCAACAAGGAACAAGATGGCAATACTTGATTTTATTTATTTTCAGTGTATAGCAAATTATATCTTCATGGCCGTATGAACCCTAATTTTGCAAAAGCAGTCGTGCAGACATGGTTATGAGGGCTATGATCAAATTTCTTGAGGGGAAACACTCAACATATGATGGCAAGCAATTGGCAAAAATATCATACGAGGAAATATGCATGGATCATGAAGATGGAGTTTTGAGGCTTACCTTGATGCAAGCTGAAATGGAACTCTGCACAGATGGTTTTCCAGATATAATTTGATGATCCCTACAGCTTCAATGGATATTGTGGAGTGTGTTGCAAGCTTTAGAACACTCTGAAAACTTCTGGATCAAGTTGGAGAACTCCAACTGCATAATTGAGGCATAATGGCTTGGTTGAAGAGTGATTTTGAGCTAGGGGTGTTACAGTTGGTGTTTAAGTGTTTGGACACCTCAAATACATCATATGTGATGTGTCTGAGCAATTAGAATGGATTGCTTAGGGCTGTAACTCAAAACCCGATGGTGGTTGCTCAAAAACAAAGAAAATTGGCACTTAAGAGAGAATGAGAGAAAGCAGTGCTATAAAGTGCTTTGGTGTGCCTTGAATGATCCACTGGAACCTCTATTTATAGGTGATCAACTCTTGTCTTGGAGGAATAGTGAATGGTTGCTGGATCAGATCACCTTCAAAGGGATTGGTTGGACATAAATGCCTCTTGCATTAGGTGCAACAACTGCTCCAAATAGATCAGTTATGCCTTGACTGAAATCACATTCCTCAGTCACTTTAATTGTTGTTTAATCGGAGAACTTGACTGAGGAGAGTGAGAATCTTGACAATGCACTATTCCACATTAATGCCCTTTGAATTCAAGGTAAAATGTGACAAAATGCAAGAACTTCAATTGGAAGATTCCTTGGCTTTGTGACTCATTTTTGTAGGTTGGATCAGATGCATTGTGATTGGTTTGAGTACATGTGGCATAATGATCCTTGGTTTTGATTCAGAAATCGTGTGTGGGCAAGCAAACATGCAAACTGATTTTTCCAAAACAGCTTGCAGCAGCATGGCTTAGGGCATGGATTCCTCTTGGCTCAAGTTGAATCAATTCATGCTGAGAGGCTCTTTGGATTCTTAGAAACATATGCAACAACATTGATGTTTACCTTTGGACTTGATTCAGCTTGCAACTATGTGAAAAGATCTCACAAGTTTTGGTGTTTTCAACAAAATCTGCCTTGGCCAGAATTTTTCTAAGTGTTGGAAAATGATGTATTTTCATGTTTTAGTCACTTTGGCCCAATCATAACTCAGAATCCATAATGAATTGGAGTGAGGTGTAGTTGAAGCTTTTGTAGAGGGTAATGAGAGCTAAAAATCTAGCTTTGGATGGGGGAAAATGGCCTTGTGGTTTAGGATTTATGATCCTCCAAAGTTGGTACCCTAGCCACTTTGTTCCATAACTTAGAAATATTTCTAAGTTTTTATGGTTACCCCTTTTACAAGTTATCCCACTTTTCTTGATTTTTCTTGATGAATGATGATTCCAATCATACATTAACATCATTTTAGGGTTAAAAAATCATTTTTATGAAAAATCTCAAAAAGTCAAAGTTTGACTTTTATGCACAGTTGACTTTTTGTCAGATGAATTCTAAACTGTGCAATATTTTATGAAATCATGTCCTTGACCTAAATCAAACTTGATGGATTGATTTAATAGGTGTTATAGGGTGTATTTAATCATGTCCTAGGGTTAGGGAGCATGTCCTGGTCAAAATTCAAAGCTACAGTTGACTTTTCTCGCAAAACCCTAATTGTGGTTCTGATGATCTTGAAACTTGTTTCTCAAGCTTCTTGGATCAATCCATTGTTGAAAATGGATCAATGTGGTGTATCAAAGAGCCTCAAACCATCTCTTGAGTTCTTGGCTCATGATTTGTCCGAAAAGTCAACTTAGGGATGAATTAGGTCAAGAAACCCTAATTCCTGATTTTTTATGAATGCATCCCCTGAGGCTAAATTGAATTGATGATGGTGTTTATGATGTCCCTTGGAGCATCACAGGTTATGCTTTGAAGAATTGGCTTATGCCCAGAGGAAAATTCCTATCTGGAGGCCCTGGTCAACCAAAACCCTAATTTGGTGACACTGGCGATCGTGAGTCTTGATCCACCTGGAATGCTACAACATTGTGCTTGATTCTTGATGTGGGAGTCCTCTTGATCCTTTGTAGATGTTTGAGAGGCTAGACAATTTGAAGATCATGTCATTCCTTGATTGATCCTTTGTCTAAATGCTCTGAGAGGGCTTGAAACCCTAGTCCTTAATTGTAGTGAATGCTCAAACATCTCTGAGGAGATTGATGAGTGTCTGATGATTCATCCATATTATGATGATGATTTTCACAATGATGGGAATCTTAGTGGTCAAAATTTGGGGTATGACACATATTGGTTAAACGGTTGGTTTTGTGTGTGAAGCGAGCATAAGGTCTGGCGTTCGAATCCCCCTCGCCCCAGACCTTTTGTATTTTCATTTTAAACCTTTTTTATATTAAGATTCAATATATTATTCAATGCATGCACTCTTTGTCACCACACAAGCAAGTGGCTCAGTGGTAAAATTTTGAGCCCCTCACCCCAAGGGCACAGGTTCAAACCATGGTTGGAGCTTTGCCTTCTTTTTTATCACTATTTTTCTCTTTTTTTTTTCTCAACTTCATCCAATTATTTCACCAAGCAAAATTAATTATTTTGAGCCTATTATTTGCACACTTCTCACTTATCTTCCCTATTTTAAGAATCCATAAAAAAATCCCAAAAATAATATTCATTTTTGACATTTTATTAGGTTGAAAATTAGTACTTTTTAAGTATTTTTCATTCCTTTTCATGATTTCGTTGATTCTTTTCTTGACCTAATTGTACATGTGTGTCTTTATGGTCATAATATAATTTGCCTATGTCTTATTTAATGTACATAACATGCTGTCTTGACTTATACATACCATGATTAGGTGTTCTTTCTTTTGGAGAATAACTCGATTAAATTTTGTTTTAGTTGAAACTCTAGGATTTTGTCAACTAATCTTTTGAAAACATCTTGATACAAGACTAGGGAATCCACTTAAGTTTGGACTCCCCAAAGCCCTTAATTCAACCATGTTTGAATGTCTTGTTCATTTGTTCATATTCATGAATTTTCGTTAGGGTTTTGTTTACCCTTTTCCATATTCATCTGATCCTCAATTCATCTTGAATATATGGTTTGCTTGAACTTCTTTGTGGTTGCTTCTATTGATCAAATCTTTGCTCACATATTCAAGTATTTCCTTCATAAACACTCACCATGATAAACATATCTACTTTTCTGATACTCATTCACATGTTGATATACCATGCTTATTTAATACCATGTTCATTTTATCCTTGATGACTGCATTTTGTTTAAAAGCTTAATCAATCTTATCTTGTTAAGTTTCTCTTGACATTTACGTTGGTAACACATGCATTCATACAAATGTTGCATTTCAGTACTCCTCCTTAGTTTAGACTTAGTTAAAATCCAGGATTCAAACTACAACCTAGTTAAAACCTTAGGACCCCCTTTGAGTTTCTCAAATTCAATCAAACATTAGGATTCCCCTTGAAGATTTCAACTTCATTCAAACCTCAAACTTCAAACCCTAGCCCTTTTGTGGCTTAAAACCTTCAAAAATTTAAAACTCAACTTCAAGTCAAAACCTTAGCCATTCTTGGCTTCAACTCAAGTCTTCCCCCCAGAGATGAGACATGAGTCATCTCAGTAGAAGAGATGTCTCTTATATACCCCACAACATAAATCAAACATTTCAAACTTTTTTTACATTTAAGTGAGGTAAGTGGCATACTTGTTGATTCAAAATCCAAGCTAGAGTCCTTCTCTTATTATGGTACAAAAACACTTCTTTCATTTAAGTAAAATAAGTGGAACACTTGTTGATTTTATATCCAAGTCAAGGTCCTTCTCTTAGTATGTAAAGACTCATTTATAGGAAGATGTGGCATTACTCTGGATTTTCTACATCCAAGTTTAAAGCTTATTCCCTTTATTATCTTCTTTTCTTAAAATGTTTGTGGTGAATAGGTGAGATATCTCCCTTAAGATGACAACTGTCTCTTCTCTAAAACCCAACAAACCCAATTCCACCCATTAGTAGGTGGAACTACGAACGCTTTGATTTCTCAACTTCCTTTTGAGAATACGTAAGCATAAGATTTAGAGATCTTAGCGAGCACAATAATAAGTAAAACCTTTAGGTTCCTATACCTTTGTCTTAGTTTATCATACCCTACAAAAACAACAAAAACATTTCCCACTCTTATCACTCACTCAGAACAATCAACAAATCCCCAATACACAGTAAATGATTCAATCAACAGTTACACAAACATAACAAGAGATTTCTATAGAATACTATAGATACTTAGGGTCCTAATACCTTCCCTGAGTATAACCAACCCCGATTCCCAATCTCTTATTGCATTGTTTCACACTTTACACCACTCACGGGTTTATTTATATTTTTTCCCCTTCCCTATTTTTGGGATAAATTAAAAGTTCACATGTAGTGGCGACCTCGAAAAAAAGGAAATCGCCCGCGTACACTGTCGAACCAAGAAGCTACCTTTATCGACACTAAAGTTTGATACAAATACCACAAATCTCCACCTTGGAACAAACTCTACACTAACAAGGGAAAAATCTAGCTTTCATCATGCAACTTTATCAATTGCATATAGTGGAAAAACTTGCTACTTGACAATGTCTTAGTGATCATGTCAGAAGCATTGTCATCAGTCGAAATCTTCAGCACTTAAACTTCTCCATGCTCGATTATATCTCTGACGAAGTACAACCTCACATCGATTGTAATACCCCGTATTTGATAAAATGATCTAAATAATATTAGTTGAGATCTACTGGGTTTCGGTGTACTCTTAGAGTTATCTATTAAGATAATTAGAGCAACCGATGAGCTCAGATTTGATTTAATATCATCTGACTCTGAGGTTTTATTAATTGGTACATTAGAGATATTTTGGATACTCTTAAAATTGGACTTTTACTAAGTTAGTCTTACTAACTTTTTATGTTACTACCTTGTGTTTCCTTTCCAATTTTGTGGGAGAAGTATTAAAGAGGAGAATAGAAGGAAAAGAAAAAAAAGATAGTAAGATTAGAAAGAAAGAAGAGAAAGTGGAAAAGAGGAAGAAGAGAAGTAGAGAGAAAGAAGAAACCCTAGAAGAGGAAAACATTGAAGTTCATCAATCTTCATCATCAACAACTTCTTCATCTTTACTTAGAGGTGGGCTCTAGTTAGATGCATTAGGGTAAGAGTATTATCGATAGAAATATGTGAGATTGGATTTGGTAAGATTTCTCCATTTCCATGGAAATATCATGTTTCTTGTTGTGTTTATGTTGTTGTTGTTGGGATGTTGCTATAATGTTGTTTTGTACATGAAATATTGATATCAATGCTTGGAATGAGGTTGGGTGAAGGGGGTTTGAAAACCCCTTTGGAACTGTCCATGCTATGCAAATTTTTTGGGATTTCCAACGCTCGCCTGGCCTTCGCAATACGAACCTGGAAGCGTTTTTCATACTTTATTTTGATGTTTGCTTGGTTGATTCACATGCACGTTTATTGTTACTATATCTTGTTTACATTGATTATTGTGAGTAATATGCATGTGGATTTGTGGATGGTGGATAGATTAAAACGATGATTATGTGATTAAAAAGGATTAAGAAAAAGTGAGGGAAACCTTATCACAATTCAATGGAATGACCTAGTGATGTAACTAGGAAATGATAGATGACTTAGATGATAATGCTTATGCATTTGATTCCTAAGTGTGCATTCTTGACAAGTAGTTGCCTAGTGGTGAAGTGAGAAATTATATGGAACATGTGTTAACTTTGTGTGACTTTGAGAATAAGATGAATGAGTTACCTTGTGGTTGTCGAATACAATCCTGTTTATGTATGTGCTCTCATAGTCGGAACCAATTCCCTTGAGTTATGTCGTTCTGGGAGTGGAGGCTTATATAGAGAGCTTATCTGAAATGTACGCATTATTACTTTGATAGGTTTGATTCCCGTTGTACGAATCGAGCCTATGGGTAAAGAGACTTGTGATGGGGTATAACCCATGAGAAGTGACGATTCATGTGGACCATGTTTCCCTTGGATCCGAATCCATTTTGTATGTCAAAGTACATTACAAGTATCCATGACTCGTGCCGATCTCCTAGACGTAGGAGAGGATGGTAAAAGGGGATGCCTTGGTGAGGTTTTTGACTAGTGATAATTTGAGTTGTTGAACTTAAGCAACATTTTCGATATAGTGTGAAGTGTTAACTCAAGTCTTGTCCCTTCCCTATTTACCTGAGTTAGGATTGGTTAGAACCTTCTAAAGCCGAGAGAATCCATAAGATAGGGAACCCACTGGGATTATTATCTCACCCCATATTGTTGAATGTTTTTCAGGTGTTTCCTGTTCCATGAAGGGTAAGGATAAGGTCATTTGATATCCTTACTTGTCTTGGCTATTTTGGGATGGCATTGTGTCGCGGTGAGAATCAGATACCATATCTATTGAGTAGCTGGGCTTCACAAATCTTAAGATATACCACCAATCTTTAATTTATCCAAGGGAAGGGAAAAAGAAAGAATAACCCATAAATATGCAATTCAAAAAAGAATCTAAGGTTCGGGGGTTGGTTATACAAAGGGAAGGTATTAACACCCTAAGGATCTATAGTACTCTATAGGAACCTCTTGTTGAATATGTGTTATTTGTTTGTTTTCCAATTGGGACTGATTGGGGAGATGAGAAGAGAAATGTTTTTTATTGTTTTTGTGTTTGGCAAGACACAGAGTCTTGTGCCTACGTACCAATAAAGAATCAAAACCTCGTAATTCGAGGTAGAAATTGAAAAGGGGTTTGTTATGGTGGATTTTAATTGAAGAAGAGACAATTTGTCATCCTAAGAAGAATACTTATCTAAAACACCACAAACATGTGGAAGAGGGATCTTTGCTTCACATTGAGAGAAGGGCTTCAACTTGGATTGTAATCAATAAGTATGCCACATACCTCTCTCAAGTGGAAAAGAATCAACATTTTTCTCAACAATGTCATAAGGGTAGGAGATTTATATCTCAACTAAGGATGACTAATGTCTAGTCTTATGAAAATGGTTTAAATTTGAAAAGCCAAAGTGGCAAAAAGTCTGAATTGAAGTTTGTGTTTTTTAGTCTTTGTGAAAGAAGTTTGAATATGCTTAAAGTGTCTTGAATCATTTGTTAAGAAAGAGTTTGAAAAGATCAATTATCAAAGGTCATGGTTTTTAATGAAAGTGGTTTTGAGTTTAAAAAGGGGAAACCCTAATTGAAAATATTTAAGTTGAAGGTAATCCTAAGGGAGACTTCCTAAGGGATAGCAAGTTCTAGGATTGCAAGGGAGATATATACAAGAAGATGCAAAGATGCAAATGCAAATAACCAAGAAGTCAACCAGAAGCCCTTCCCTTGGAATGGATAACAATGATTGATCACATAAACAGACATTCATAAACATGATGAATAAAGCATTAGCATGCTTTAGACATAGTGAACATGGCAAAGGTTTATATAACATCACAAAAAAACATCTCATGGGAAAACACAAGACAAGAGATATGCTTAACAATGTGGAAATACTTGGAAACAAGTGAACATCACAAGATATGAATCATGATATTGTTGACGGGAGATTTCGACCAAGGTAAAAGGAAAGGAGGAAAACCAAAAGCTAGTCGATGACAAGGGATTCTCCAGGCGTCGATCCGACACAGGTCAGAAGGGCGCGTCGGAAGGAAGGCGGCAAGCAATGGCATCGGGGGATGCCAGGTGACGGACAAATCCAATTCAAAGATAAAGGCTTAGGCGGGAAAGTTTGAAAGTTCCAAGAATATGGGAAGTTGAAAAGATAGTGGGGTGACACGTGTCAGCACCAAAGGAAATCTGGGCAGATGAACAGTTATTTCTTAGGCCTATATAAAGCATTATTATTTTTTCCAATTTTTGGGGGTCGCATTTTGTAACATTGCAAAGGGAAAACACTCAAAGTACAAAGCTTAGAGAGAAACGAGTTCAACCCTGCAAAAATGTATAATTGTGTCCACAAATCCTTAATACAATTTACTTTCAGAATTTAAATTACTGTCGTTTATTTTCCCTTTCATTTTTCTCTTTGTTTTTTCTGCTTTGTGTTATTAAGCACCCCAACCTTTATTTCTTGCCTTTCTAACATTTATTATCACACTTGCAAAGGAACCGTTACATCAAACGAACATACGCTTCCAATCACTTGTTCTGGGATTTGTATGGCCGATCCCGCGAGTAAACCTGCGAGGGAAGGCAGCGGTTGGTTGCGCTGGCGAACAAATTGGCACGCCCAGTGGGATCCGTGTGAGTTAAGTGTATGTTTTTGCATAGTGGTAAGATGGTAATACCACGTTCGAACAACAAACTGTCTTCGACGGAAAGTACAGTTGTAACACAAACAACTGATGTTGGCTCTGGTACCATGTCAGCGGTTTCAACTACCCCTAGTGGTTCAACCGCGACGTCACATCGACATGACCCAAAGTCAACAATGGCGGGGACTACAAGGCAGTATATGCCTAGTATCACCATGCATATTCCTTGATCTTATGGGATGCCGACAGAGTTCATGTCGAGTTTGCACTCTACAGGCCCTTTGTTTGGGGAAAGTTCGTCGCCAGTGTGTTTCACCCTATCAGGGGGCAGGATATCTGTCGAACTAGGTGGTTCGACTCCCAGGTTTTAATCTTTTTTCTCAATCCATACCGACGTTTACCACGAGTTCTGTCACGGTTATGAGGCAACAGATGGATGAGAGCAATCATGAGATGATTCATATGTTGACTCAACAAATGGGTACAATATTGAGACCACTGATACAAGAATCAACACAGAGTTACCAATAACTGGCGACTTAAATGATACGTATAGGTGACTTCCTAGGCGCTCCTAGGGCTCAGGGTCGATAGACCCCACTGCCTCGACCGGAGATGCCCGTTTGTCAAGATGAGGTCTTCGACGAAATAATTGAACAACCCCGGGAGTTTGAAGAGATTCCTAGGATGGCCCAAAGGCCTCCTGTGATGGTCCATAGGAACCAAGATCCGGACTTTGTCCTCAGACAAGGTCGACAGGATGCCTTGGCTGGGGAACACAATTTGGAGGCTGTGGTCGAATGTATCATGGTCCATAATGGGACAAATCCAGGCCTTCGACGGTCGACATACACGTCCCCATTACCAGATTTTGTATTACAGACAGAGTTACCCAGGGGTTGGAAAGTGCCAAAGTTCACCAAGTTCGCTGGTGAGACTAAGGAATCCACCGTCGAACACGTCACTAGGTACCAAACCGAAGCTGGCGACATAGCAAATAACAAGGATTTGAAAATGAAGTATTTTCCAAGTTCCCTCACGAAGAATGCATTTACGTGGTTTACTACGTTGCCCCCTCAGTCTGTCCACACGTGGGCACAATTGGAAAGATTGTTTCATGAACAATTTTACATGGGGAAGTCGAAAATAAGTCTGAAAGAGTTGGCAAGCGTCAAACGCAAAGCCACAGAGTCAGTAGACCAGTACTTGAACAAGTTTAGACTTTTGAAAGCGCAGTGCTTTACTCAAGTCCCTTAACACGAATTAGTCAAAATGGTAGCCGGTGGTTTAGATTATTCTATCAGAAAGAAGCCTCACACGCAATATCTTAGGGATATGGCCCAATTTGTTGACCGAGTCCGATAGGTCGAACGCTTTAAAGCTGAGAAAACCCAGACTAATAAATATTGTAAAAAAGAAAAAGTTTCATATGTGGCTGCTGACGAGTATTCCTCCGACGATGAGGAATTTATCGATGAAAGTGAGATCCATGTGGCTGAACTTAAGCCAGGACCTCCCTACACGTGTAAATTGTTGAAACCATTATAGGGAAAAATCCCGTCGAAACCGGAAAAACGGATAAATACGTTGCTAAAACATATACTTTTGATGTTTCTAAGTGCGATGAAATATTTGATTTACTGGTTAAAGATGGTCAAATAATTATTCCTTCTGGTTTAAAAGACCCCCCTTTAGAACAAAAGAAAAAGAGGGGATTTTATAAATTTTATGATTTCCTTGGCCATTAAACAGCTCAATGTGGTCTTTTCAGGGATTTGGTGCAGAAAGCTTTGAAGGAGGGCCGTCTTCAATTTGGAGAAAAGCCAAAGATGCAAGTCGACATTGACCCACTGAAGGTCAAAGAGGCTCTGTACTCAGAGGTGTACGAATGCCTAATGGTTGAGGCTACTGAGGGTCTCAATGAACAACCAACTGAAGTGGTGGAATGCATGATGGTCGAAACTACTGAGGGTTCCGACAAGAAAGCTGAGGAAAAACTCGAAGTGGTGTATCTCCAGGCTGGCGAAAGTTTGGCAGATTTCCAGGAAAAGTGCAGGATAAGCGGGTCGACGGCCGCATTATGCCCTACGTGCAATGTCGTGTTTGATGAGGCAAGTAAGACAGAAGCGCTGAAAGAAAACAAGCCACCTGTCCCAAGGTATGTGTTTGACAAGAGCGGTGCCCCTAGTCGAAATGAGAAATACCAGAAGCTGTTCCAAGAGGCACAACCTAAAACTTTTGTGCCTCCGTCAGATACCCCACAGGAAAGATGGATGGCATCAGTCAGCCAGAAAGGGAGTAAAAGACCAAAATGGAAGGTTTTGGATTTGGAAAAAGAAGCGAATTTCTCCGACAAGAGGGTCGAGCCAAGGGGTTATGTGGTGTCCCCGAACTATAACAAAAAAAACCCCATGACTAGGACTCAGTGGAGACGTTATCAGTGCAGCAAGAAGGCTGAGAAGGAGGCTGCAACTTCACAGTTGAAGCCTGTCGGAATGTCTGAACACAAGCGGCAACACCCAAGATGGAAATGTGTAGAAAAAGACAAAGTAGTGACAAACCAGACCATGGCAGTAACCGTGGAAGCGTCAGGAGAAAAGGGGGTGGTTTCGACCCAGAGTTCAAAATGTACTTGGCTGGTTGAAAGCAAGAAGGAGCCAGAATACACCTCTGAGTAGGATGAGGAGGAGCCAAAATATTCTCCTTAGTCGGATGATGAATATGACCCTACACCAGAGGGGGATTTTGACGAAGACATGTACGACGACACCAATGATGACACTTATAGTGAAGATTTCGTGCTGAATTGTGGTATCGTGTCA
This sequence comes from Lathyrus tuberosus, assembly GCA_022829125.1. Classification (NCBI taxonomy): domain Eukaryota; kingdom Viridiplantae; phylum Streptophyta; class Magnoliopsida; order Fabales; family Fabaceae; genus Lathyrus; species Lathyrus tuberosus. The sequence continues at coordinate 4,474,556 of JALAZF010000269.1, read as the reverse complement.
ATCTTACCAGCTGATTAAGATGTGGTGTCAGAAATCTCTGAAGCATTAGAGGATTTCGTTCCTGGCGAAAATGTGGATGATAAGCCGCTATGTTATTATGTGATGAATGGTGGTGTGGTCGAAGAGCAAACGACTATGTTTGATTGCCCTAGCCCTGGGATGATGTATTATTTGAAGCTGTTATTCATAAACGCAAAAGTTGACGGAGTGGCAGTCAACAAGGTGTTCGTGGATGGTAGGGCAACTGTGAATCTGATGCCCCACAATTTATTCCAGAAAATTGGAAAAACGGAGGCTGACCTCCGGCAGCACAACATGTTTCTTTCCAACTATAAAGGCAAGACCATTAATATCCTGGGGGTCATCCAAGTGGACTTGGCAGTAGGTACAACCAACATGTTAACACTCTTCATAGTCATCAATTCAAAAGCAAATTTCAATCTGTTGCTGGGACGGGAATGGATCCATGGAATAGGGGCAATCCCATCGACAATGCACCATAGATTGACCATTTGGAGAAAAGATGGCATCGTCAAAAATATTGAGGTGGATCAAAGTTACTACAAGGTCGACGAAGACAAGGGTAACAAGAGATCTTTTGACCATCACTTAGCAAATGTGGCTCCTTATGATGACGGGTCGGGGTCCTACACTTCCGTCGACACGAGTCGCGTCCTGAACTTAGACCCCGAGTATGGGTTCATCTGGGATGCTGCCAACAAAGCTATGGAGCCTGCAGAAATGCCACCAACGGGGTGGCCCACAGTCGGTGAAAATGACTGTTGAGTCAGAAAGCATGACTCGAATTTCGGCCTATTTGGCTGAAAACAGGAGAATGTCGGCACTCAAAATAGAGAAGCCACCACAAGTAATTGAGGAAGCCGACTGTGGTACACAAATAAATGTCCTACAAGGCCAAGAAGCAGCTTCAGAAAGCTGGAGGCTCTACTGTATTTATGACGAAGATCCTTTAGGGTTTGAGGAAGACCCAAATCATGAGACGCAAAAAATTCAGGCGCAGGACCCACTTGAGGAGATTGACTTAGGGAATGGGATAACCAAAAAACCCACCTATGTGAGCACCAAAGTGGGGCCAGAGATAAAGGCCAAGCTGATTAAGGTATTAAAAGAATACAAGGATTGCTTTGCCTGGGATTATGGCAAAATTCCTGGTCTGAGTCGAAGTGCAGTGGAGCATCGACTTCCAATTCAACCAGGTAAGAGGCCAGTAAAGCAACAACCTCGACGCTTCGCCCCAGAAGTCACGTCGAAGATCAAGTAGGAAATTGAAAGACTGCTCAAAAGCCGGTTCATCAGGACTGCAAGGTATGTAGAATGGATAGAAAACATAGTACCTGTTATCAAGAAAAATGGAACCCTTCGAGTTTGTATCGACTTTAGGGATTTGAATAAAGCTACCCCTAAGGACGAATATTCGATGCATGTGGCAGAGATGCTTGTTGATTCAGCCGCAGGGTTCGAATATTTGAGCATGCTCGATGGCTACTCCGGCTATAATCAAATCCTCATAGCCGAAGAGGATGTCCCCAAAACCACGTTTCGATGCCCTAGAGCTTTGGGGACATATGAGTGGGTTGTGATGCCTTTTGGGCTGAAAAATGTTGGGGCAACCTATCAAAGGGCTATGAATGCTATATTCCATGAATTTATTGAAAATTTTATGCAGGTATACATCGATGACATTGTGATAAAATCGTCATCAGAAGATGGTCACCTTGACCACCTTCGACGCTCATTCGAGAGAATGAGGAAATAAAGATTAAAAATGAATCCACTAAAATGTGCTTTTCGTGTTCATGCAGGGGACATTCTAGGATTTATAGTCCACAAGAAAGGCATCAAGATCAACCAGAACAGGACGAAAGCAATTTTGGATCTCAAGCCTCCTTTGACAAAGAAACAACTCCAGTCTTTGTTGGGGAAGGTAAACTTCTTGAGGAGGTTTATATCGAACCTAAGTGGTAAGACAAAAGTGTTCTCACCACTACTCAAAGCCAAGAAGGAAAATGAGTTCCGTTGGGGACATGAACAGCAGGAGGCTTTCGAAACAATCAAGGAATACCTTACAAAGCCTCCAATCCTATTACCACCTAGTATAAATAAAAACATGAAGTTGTACATTGCAGCGTCGGAGACGACCATAGGAAGCATGTTAGCACAAGAGGATAGTAGTGGCATCGAAAGACCCATTTATTACCTTAGTAGGATGTTAATAGATGCTGAAACTAGGTACACTATGATTGAAAAGTTGTGCCTATGCTTGTACTTCTCATGTATGAAGTTAAAGCAATATATTAAACCAGTTGATGTCTATGTTTCATCGCATTTTGATGTTATAGAACATATGTTGTCCAAACCTATTTTACACAGTCGAATTGGGAAATGGGCACTAGCGTTGACTGAATTTTCCTTGACATACGTTCCTTTAAGGGCGATGAAAGGTCAAATAGTGGCAGATTTTATTGTCGACCACGCATTAGTCGAAACGTTGATACACAGTATCGATATTGCTCAGTGGAAGTTGTACTTCGATGGATCGAGCCATAAAAATGTGGTAGGTATCGGAATCCTAATAATATCACCACAGGGTATTCCAACTACATTTAAATGTAGAGTTGATGGAAAATCCTCCAATAATGAGGCAGAGTATGAAGCCTTAATCACGGGTCTCAAAATACTTAAGGATTTGGGAGCCAGGGAGGTAGAGATAAGAGGAGACTCAGAATTGGTGATTAAACAAATCACAAGAGAATACAAGTGCGTTAAAGAGCATCTTGTGAGTTACTTCTCATTGGCGAAATGTTTGTTAGAGCATTTCGAAGTCGTCAACATTTCGCATGTACCTAGGATAGAAAACCATAAAGCCAATGAATTAGCACAAATCGCCTTTGGCTATAAAGTGTCAGAGGGAAGGCAGAAGGATTTCATCGAAACTAGGGAAAAGTTGGTGTCGAACATATATTCACCATCAATTTGGTAAATAACCAGGGACTCGAGGAGTTTGCTCGAAGGTTTGGAAAGTTATGAGGCTTTTGTTAATAATATGTCACCAACAGATTGGAGAAGATCAATCATGGAGTATTTGGAGAATCCGTTAGGCAACACCAATAGGAAGACTAAGTATAAAGCGTTGAATTATGTCCTTATGGGAAATGAGTTACTAAAGAAAACTCCAGAGGGAGTATTGCTCAAATGCCTAGGGGATACGGAGGCCTATTTGGCAATGTCTGGGGTTCATTGTGGGACTTTTGGAGCTCACCAAGTTGGCAACAAAATGAAATGGCTTTTGTTTCGACAAGGGGTTTATTGGCCAAGCATGCTCAAAGATTGCATAGACTTTGCGAAAGGATGCCAAGATTGTTAGAAACATGCAAATATTCAGCATGTACCAGCCAGTGAATTGCACATTATAGTCAAACCATGGCCATTTCGAGGTTGGGTTTTGGATGTAATAGGAGAGATTCGGCCAGCTTCGTCGAAACAACAAAGATTCATCCTTGTGGGAATAGACTATTTCACAAAATGGATAGAAGTTGTGCCCCTAGTGAAGGTGGATCAAGAGGTCGTGATAGAATTCATCCAGAATCATATCTTGTATAGATTCGGGATACCTGAGACATTCACGACAGATCAAGGCTCTGTGTTTGTTGGGCAGAAAATGCAAGAGTTTGCAGTAGAAACAGGTTTCAAGCTGGTTACTTCGACACCATATTATGCTCAGGCAAATGGTCAGGTCGAAGCAACTAATAAGGTGATAATTGGGCTAATCAAGAAGCATGTTGCGAAAAAGCCAAAAAACTGGCACAAAAAGTTAAGTCAAGTTTTGTGGGCTTGTCGAACGTCACCCAAGGAGTCGATCAATTCGACCCCATTCCGTTTAACCTTCGGGCATGACGTTGTGCTGCCAACAGAAATATGCCTACAATAAGTTAGGGTACAACGACAACATGAGATTTTGTAACACCCCTTCTATACCCCGTACAAAAACGGAATAAAAAAAATAATCTTATAATAAAACATCAGAGCAAAGATTAAGTCATTTAGATATAAACAGAGATGTCACATCAACGTGAACTAAAAACAACCTGCTCATAAAGATATATAACACCTGGATAGTTTTTATAAACAAAGGAACTCCGTTCCAAAATATCAGCATTCAGTTACAGAATTAAAGCGGAACATCCATAACTGATGTCATCACAAAATATAAGTATGTCATATACATATTCATACAAGGCCACTATATACAAGCTAAAAGAAACATCTACACTCGAACCCCGACTACCCGTGTTACATATCAGAGCCGACGGAACGACAAAAAGACGAAGACACTAATCTTCGCAAAAGACCTCCAGCGTCTAATCTGCAATGCCATTACAGCATTAAACCACAGCAGAAGGGTGAGAAACAGGATTATAATATAATTGCATATCATTATATAACACTTAGCAAAATATGCACAATTATTCTCACCACACAAATACGATACTTGTAAACAACACAAGACATATTAAACCCATTTCACACATCAATCACATAAGCATATACATTACCACAATGCATAACAAATCCTTCTCAAAATTTAACACATAAACATTCATGTAATGAATTATGCAAATGCACAGAGACCGACACAACGACTCTACGCATGCGGTACCAATCCAACCTTGTAATTCATTAGTCCCCCAGGAACTCTTGGAATCATCGCTCGTTACATAGAGTAACTCCCCGTCGGGCCTACGATGTTCCCCGTCGCTATAAACCATTATTTTAGGGCGTACGACGTTTATGGATTGCTTTAGACCACTATTTCAAGGCGCACAATCCGATTGCCATAGTCCACTATTTCAGGGCGCACAATCATTTGTGATTAATCGTTTCTACCATTATTTCAGGGCGTAAGATGATAAAACTGATTCATTTATGAATCTTCTAATGCAAGAATGCATATCATGGTACTTGACACATTAATGACTCATGCCAACATCAAATGCTCATGCATTAACAATAATCATGTATTTCAAGTACATATAAAGTAATGCACACAATTTCCCAAAATGGCCACAAACACCAATATACCATTCCACAACATCAAATTCCCATCAAAGAAACATCACACAAGCCATCTCATAACATATCATAATATGTCTTACAATATTGAAAAATAACTCAAAATTCCATTATTCGGTTTTCCGAAAAAGTCGGCTAAAAGTCGGCCAAAAATAATATTTTCTATCATCATCAAAAAGTACTCATCGACAGCTTCGATTCGGTATAAAGAACTCTTAAATACGATAAACGGTTAACAAGATATGAATATTTCAAAATAACGCAAAAACATAAATCGAACACCCGACACCACGAAACGGTTCGTAAAAACTGTACCGATTGGACCAAGTTCAGACCCCAAAACTATTTTTCCTAGAAAGAGCATCTCGTTAGCTTCCCAACGCTTCGAACGGGGATCAAAAACGACTTACGGTTCAAGAGATATGAATTTCCGAAGTTTCCCCGACAAACCCGAATTTTATGGTTCAGCACAGTATGTATCGATACATAGGCTTATGTATCGACGCATAGAGGCCACATGTATCGATACATAGCACGCATGTGTCGACACATGCTGTAGTGAAAATGTTGTTTTCCCAAATTTCTACAGTATGTATCGATGCATAAGGGTTATGTATCGATACATAAACCATTTCGTATCGATACATAGCTGTTATGTATCGATTCATAACTCTGTTTTTCCTCAAAAACCAGATTTTCTCAAAATACACCTTTGCTGCCATTTTTCCAAAGTGCCCGGAAACTCGACTAAATCGAACATTTTCACCGAAACAAACATATACGCGCAACCACCAAATACATAAGAACAATTTAGAACACATAAACGAAATTTCTACGACGTTCGATTTTTCGATTAAATTTCAACCTTTCAAAAACCAGAATTTTCAAACATCACCAAATCGAATAAAAAGCACGCTATACGACGACCTAACCTTACTCGATACAACTACGTAGTTTATTTCGAATTCTAACCGCGAAAACATCGGTTTTTATCGATTTCCTACAATTCGACCTAAACGGACAAAATAACGGAAACATAACGAAAACTAACCAAAACATAACCAAACTTCATGAAACTTTAAACAGCAGCTCACATACATATAACCAACCAACACATGTATTTATACGACTTTTCGACCGTAAAAACATCGGTTTCTATCGATTTCGTCCAATACGGCATAAACGGAAACATATGGAAAACCAACCAAAACATCCACACAAAACATACATAATCATACACAATCAATATAATAACCAAGTTTCACACCCTTACCCGATTTAATCGATTCCTAGAAGTGATTTTCTTGAGTTTCCAAGCTTTTCCTCTTTTTCTCTCTTTTTCTCCTTTCTCTTCTTTTCTTTCTTCCCTTTCTCTCTATTTTTCTGTTTTTCTTTCTTTTCTCTCTTTCTTACTACTTTTTTTTCTATTTATAAAAAATAAAAATATCTAACCACCCAAAAAGACCAAAATACCCCTACACTCAAATTTCTCGCAAACGTTCCCAAAACGCGACAAAATATCACAACATTGAAAAATAACATATTTCCAAATAAAAGTCAGAAATAAAATAATATAATAATAGAATAATAATAAAATAATCAAAAACGACTCAATTAAATAAAAATACTAAAACTGGGGCGTTACAACTCTCCCCCACTTAGAAATTTTCGTCCTCGAAAATATACCGAGACGAACAACTCTGGACACGACTCTCGCATCCGACTAACAAACTAACATGCCAACAAAAGCACACCACGAATAACACAAACTGACAAACCACCTTGCTAACCGCAGCTACAACAACGACACGACAACGATGGCAACTACAACGACAAGATGCAAAGCCCATACAATGCACTTGACGACCAACTTACAACTCAAAGAATACTCAGAACACAACTCATAGGTTCACTCTTGAACCAAAACACAACAAGATCGTTACCCTCACTCTAGGTAACACTCCCCTAACTCCCCACACAGGAATTAACTACTCGCACTCGAACCAACACGATAGGAACGAGGCAACAACACAAACAAGAACACAAGTTCCACTACACCACATTGTCTCAACAACCTCAACAAAACTAGAATACCAACATCCTTGTCATGCCACATTATTACAACAATTCTACGATTCCCCAATCGACCATATAACCAAGACATCCATCTACATAGTAGCCCATGAATAATAGCTAAACCTTTCACCTATCACTTCCATTCTGAAACGTACAATGGTCTCATCATTCCTACATGTTTCCAATGTTCAACCTATGAACTCTTACAAGTCCCACACGTAATTACAAAATGTGCCACCTCACACTTCCGCTGCACACTCTGATTACTCGAAACCATCAAGTCTGCCAATCTCACGTCCAAAGTCTAACTCTTTCTCACCTCTGCCAAAAATCACTGTGCACTTTAATATACCCAACCTCGCACTCTGCATGTTAGCTTACACACCAGACACAAGTCTCTGATCTGCTCAAATAATTCTAACTCCCTGACCATCAAAATAGACATGTATAAAACCTTCGACTTAACTCATCCGACACAACCTTAGCTTTTCCCGAAGGATAATCCAATCCAAATTCATAACTCGTCACGAATTCTAACCATCCTCGTTGTCTCATACTCTATTCCTTCAGACCAAACAAATACTCTAAACTCTTGTGATTACCAAACACCGCGAACCTAGAACCATAAAGATGATACCTCCAAATATTCCAACACAATACAACCGCGACCAATTCCAAATCCAGAATAGTATAGATCCTTTTATGAATCCTCAATTGTCGTAAAGCATAATCCACGACTTTACCCTCTTGCATTAACACACTGACTAAACTCATCAAAGACACATCACAATACCTCACAAACGGTTGAACAGGATCACATAGAATCAAAACTGGAGCCGTAGACCATTTCTACTTTGATCCTCTCAAACTTTCCTCACAATGAACATCCAAAGCAAACGACTCACCCTTTGCAATTCAACCGAAGTAACGAAAACGCTGACTTGGAAAAACCTTCCATAACCTCCGGTAATATCCAGCTGAACCCAGAAAACTGAGAATTTCAGTAACAGATCTAGGAGCCTCCCATTGTAGAACTGCCTCTACTTCCGATGGATCCATTAACCATACTCTCATCTGAAATAACATTTCCAAGAAAACTAACCTTTTTCAACCCAAATTCTCACTTGAATAACTTAGCATAAAACTTCATCTCTTTTCAACACTTGTAGTTCAAATCTCAAACACTCTACCTGTTCTTCCTCTGAGTTTTATAACAGATCCTAATATCCTCAATCGAAACCACTACGAAATTATCCAATTTAATATGGACGATACGATTCATCCACTCCACAAACACTCCAGACGCATTACTAACACCAAATAACCTCACTGTACCTTGTAATTCCCAACCAAAATTCAAAAGATATAAATTCTTAAAACTTTTGCAAAACTTTCCACTGGGTAACTGGTTACTCCCATACAAGCTTAACCGAGTAAATAACAGCCTATCCCGATGATAACAAACATAATCAGTCACATCAAATCGACCCAAGCCTCAGCTCACACAAATTCACCACTCTTATCAAACATTCCAAACGATTGCAATTTCAATCAAACTCAACCAAACCATTCTAGTCATCTGTTCATGAAAGTGGACACTTATTCTCAACCATTACCTTATTCAACTGTTAGTAATCCATACCCAATTTCTTCTCCTGACCGTCCAATTCCGCAATTCCAACATGTATCAACAACCAACCAAAAAGAATTCTCAAACACAATGTTACATCCACCCACAAGGGTTTCCTCACAATTCCATTAATGCCTTAAAACTCCAAAGACTCCAAACCCACCAGAACTCTAAGTTTGTTGTCCATAGTCTCAATACCATTATACTTGTTATTCCATCCCATCATCCTTCCTTTTGTTACCAACAATACTGGAGCTCTCTAAGACAACACCTTAATGTTCCATCCAAAAACACATCTGAAAACTATGCCCAACTGATGGCCCATCACTGCGACTTCCTGCCAATTCCCAGAACACTACCATCACAGACAAAACAAACATCTTATTCCCATCTACTAAGAGTTTCCTACTTACTTAGCAGATATAAACCTCAACTATTCACCTTCGTCCAATTAAGTTCAATCTCCACTCTCTGTGAAGCAGTCCTTAAATAAAACCCAATCATTCTCTCTCAATGACTTCCCAACTGGACTAACATACCAAAACCTCTAATCCATTTCATCTTCCGATATTAGCATCTTCATCGACTCATCAAAACAATCTGTAATCATCTCCTTAAATTCGAAACAACTCATTTCACACACTATCAAAGCCGGAAAGACCCGCCTATTCCATCCAACATAATTTCCGTCTGCTATCAACAAGAGATTAAGGGTGATCAGTTCCTCAATTTGCCAATAGACAGCCGACAATCATGATGGGGCATAAACCCTCTTTACCAAACTATAATAGCATTTCTTACATCTCATGCACAAAAATAACTAAGGCACCAATCCTTAGCCGACATAAACCTTACCTTCGCATTCCCTCCGGAATCGGGAACAACACTGTCCAAAGAGCACTTACAATCTTGCAATTCACAACACACTGAGCCAACGCTCCACACCTGAAGCAACTTGGAGAAGTACCAGCTTCTCCCCCACTTATCTCAATCTAAATCTTGCAGACAAAGGACTAGAAAAACCAGAAAGTACTGACAGTGTTTCCCACACATATCACGTACTACGGAACAAACAACATCGACAGTATTCAACTGTCATGCCAACAGACTCAACAACTTGGCCGGACGGACCGACCTGCTCTGATACCACTTAATGTAACACCCCTTCTATACCCCGTACAAAAACGGAATAAAAAAAAATAATCTTATAATAAAACATCAGAGCAAAGATTAAGTCATTTAGATATAAACAGAGATGTCACATCAACGTGAACTAAAAACAACCTGCTCATAAAGATATATAACACCTGGATAGTTTTTATAAACAAAGGAACTCCGTTCCAAAATATCAGCATTCAGTTACAGAATTAAAGCGGAACATCCATAACTGATGTCATCACAAAATATAAGTATGTCATATACATATTCATACAAGGCCACTATATACAAGCTAAAAGAAACATCTACACTCGAACCCCGACTACCCGTGTTACATATCAGAGCCGACGGAACGACAAAAAGACGAAGACACTAATCTTCGCAAAAGACCTCCAGCGCCTAATCTGCAATGCCATTACAGCATTAAACCACAGCAGAAGGGTGAGAAACAGGATTATAATATAATTGCATATCATTATATAACACTTAGAAAAATATGCACAATTATTCTCACCACACAAATACGATACTTGTAAACAACACAAGACATATTAAACCCATTTCACACATCAATCACATAAGCATATACATTACCACAATGCATAACAAATCCTTCTCAAAATTTAACACATAAACATTCATGTAATGAATTATGCAAATGCACAGAGACCGACACAACGACTCTACACATGCGGTACCAATCCAACCTTGTAATTCATTAGTCCCCCAGGAACTCTTGGAATCATCGCTCGTTACATAGAGTAACTCCCCGTCGGGCCTACGATGTTCCCCGTCGCTATAAACCATTATTTCAGGGCGTACGACGTTTATGGATTGCTTTAGACCACTATTTCAAGGCGCACAATCCGATTGCCATAGTCCACTATTTCAGGGCGCACAATCATTTGTGATTAATCGCTTCTACCATTATTTCAGGGCGTAAGACGATAAAACTGATTCATTTATGAATCTTCCAATGCAAGAATGCATATCATGATACTTGACACATTAATGACTCATGCCAACATCAAATGCTCATGCATTAACAATAATCATGTATTTCAAGTACATATAAAGTAATGCACACAATTGCCCAAAATGGCCACAAACACCAATATACCATTCCACAACATCAAATTCCCATCAAAGAATCATCACACAAGCCATCTCATAACATATCATAATATGTCTTACAATATTGAAAAATAACTCAAAATTCCATTATTCGGTTTTCCAAAAAAGTCGGCTAAAAGTCGGCCAAAAATAATATTTTCTATCATCATCAAAAATTACTCATCGACATCTTCGATTCGGTATAAAGAACTCTTAAATACGATAAACGGTTAACAAGATATGAATATTTCAAAATAACGCAAAAACATAAACCGGACACCCGACACCACGAAACGGTTCGTAAAAACTGTACCGATTGGACCAAGTTCAGACCCCAAAACTATTTTTCCTAGAAAGAGCATCTCGTTAGCTTCCCAACGCTTCGAACGGGGATCAAAATCGACTTACGGTTCAAGATATATGAATTTCCGAAGTTTCCCCGACAAACCCGAATTTTATGGTTCAACACAGTATGTATCGATACATAGGCTTATGTATCGACGCATAGAGGCCACATGTATCGATACATAGCACGCATGTGTCGACACATGCTGTAGTGAAAATGTTGTTTTCCCCAAATTTCTACAGTATGTATCGATGCATAAGGGTTATGTATCGATACATAAACCATTTCGTATCGATACATAGCTGTTATGTATCGATTCATAACTCTGTTTTTCCTCAAAAACCAGATTTTCTCAAAATACACCTGTGCTGCCATTTTTCCAAAGTGCCCGGAAACTCGACTAAATCGAACATTTTCACCGAAACAAACATATACGCGCAACCACCAAATACATAAGAACAATTTAGAACACATAAACAAAATTTCTACGACGTTCGATTTTTCGATTAAATTTCAACCTTTCAAAAACCAGAATTTTCAAACATCACCAAATCGAATAAAAAGCACGCTATACGACGACCTAACCTTACTCGATACAACTACGTAGTTTATTTCGAATTCTAACCGCGAAAACATCGGTTTTTATCGATTTCCTACAATTCGACCTAAACGGACAAAATAACGGAAACATAACGAAAACTAACCAAAACATAACCAAACTTCATGAAACTTTAAACAGCAGCTCACATACATATAACCAACCAACACATGTATTTATACGACTTTTCGACCGTAAAAACATCGGTTTCTATCGATTTCGTCCAATACGGCATAAACGGAAACATATGGAAAACCAACCAAAACATCCACACAAAACATACATAATCATACACAATCAATATAATAACCGAGTTTCACACCCTTACCCGATTTAATCGATTCCTAGAAGTGATTTTCTTGAGTTTCCAAGCTTTTCCTCTTTTTCTCTCTTTTTCTCCTTTCTCTTCTTTTCTTTCTTCCCTTTCTCTCTATTTTTCTGTTTTTCTTTCTTTTCTCTCTTTCTTACTACTTTTTTTTCTATTTATAAAAAATCAAAATATCTAACCACCCAAAAAGACCAAAATACCCCTATACTCAAATTTCTCGCAAACGTTCCCAAAACGCGACAAAATATCACAACATTGAAAAATAACATATTTCCAAATAAAAGTCAGAAATAAAATAATATAATAATAGAATAATAATAAAATAATCAAAAACGACTCAATTAAATAAAAATACTAAAACTGGGGCGTTACAGATTTCGTCAGAGCAATATTGGGAAATGATGCTTGACGAACTCGTAGACTTAGACGAGGGAAGAATGTTAGCTTTGAACGTATTGCTATGCTAGAAGGCACGAGTTGCCATGGCATACAACAAGAATGTTAAAGAGAAAACATTCGCTGTCGATGACTATGTATGGAAGGCAATGTTAGCCATGGATCGACGGGATCGAACGATGGGAAAGTGGTCACCAAATTGGGAGGAACCATTTAAGGTGAATCAAGTGTTTAGCAACAATGCATATGAAGTGCAAGAGTTGGGAATGGACCAACAAATCTTGAGAGTAAATGGGAAATATTTATAGAAATATAGACCTATGCTACAAGAGATTCACATTAAAACTTAACTTTCTCATTAATTAAAAGCCAAACTAGGCTAAGGGGGCCAAAAATGGCTTACAAAGCGTTGTGAGGGAGTTACAGTAATTCGACCTACAGACTAAGGAAACTCAGGGAATCTGGACTTGAAGTCTTCAAAGAACGTCTTCTCATGAACAATTTTGCCCTCGACGAGCATTTTCTTTCTCCGCATACGGTCAATAGCATCCTTGATCTTCATGGCCACTTCGACGTGAGCAATACCTTGGGCCACTTCGTGGTCGACGACTTCCTGAGAAGGAAAATGCTCAGCTGAGTCTAAGGAGGCTTTCTGCTGTTCGACTTTAGCAATCTTTTTCGTCAGTTCTGATATCTGAGCCTGATAATCGGATATCTGCTGGTCGAAGGCGCGACGCTTATCGGAACGCTCTTGTTTCTTGGTTTCAAAATCTCCAAGTTTCTTTTCGCAGACTAAGCTGAGATACCACTCACGTTTCATATCATTGCGTTTAAACTGAATTTGGGCGTCGACCTGATGACACAAAGAAAGGTCCTGGGCTAACTGAGTGAAGAAGGCTTCGAACTCGATCAGGTACGTGGCCATGGGAGCAGGAAGTTAGAATTTAGAAAGCTCATCCAAAATCTTAAAAACGTCGTTAACTATGGCTGACTCTTCTGCGACAGCTGCCAGAAATTATTCTTCGAAAAGATAGGTCCGCAACTGTTGAAGTTTGAGAGAGAAAGAGGCGTCCAAATCTGGAGTTCGGATGGCCGTCGAACTAGTGGGTTGAGCATCGTCAGTCTCTTTGTGAAGTTTGTGTTGCGTCTTTAGGGTCGCTGCTGGATCCGTTTGTTTGGTTACCAGAAGTTCCTCTGCGGTAAGGATTTTATCGACAGTAGGTGAGATTTTCTCTGAGCCATGTTCAGGGGCTTGAAGGTTCTCCCCGACGTCAACTGTGGTGACAACAGGTGAAGGATTGACATTCTCCCTAAGGGTTGCACCATAATTTCCATTCCCAAGGTTGGCATTTTGGGGAGGAGGCATCTTCGCCACCAAGTTTTCCTCTAACAAAGGCATCTGGAATTCGTCGACCTTCTGAGGACTTGGTGTGATCGTGGTTTCAGCAGGAGTGGTGTCGTCAGTCAGTTCGGTATCACCATTGTCGACAGTGGTTGAAGTGACCACATTTTCCTACAAAACGAGGTGCGGTGAGATATTTTCACCTGAATATCATCTGAGGTACTAAAGAGAAAAAAGTAAATACCTCCGCAGGTTGTGAAGGAGTCGTTTTAGGAGGAACTTCAGTAGGGATTAGCTCAAATACTTATTCAATATTTTTTGGGACGACAGGAGCCACTGTCGAAGCGCCGGCTCTTGAAGGTTTTCTCCTTGTCAAAGCCTTTTTCTTCCTCACCAAAGGTGTGGATGGAGGGGACGCTGGAGCTGTTGTGGTGAAAACTCGAGAGAGAGAGAGAGACAGAGACAGAGACAGAGAGAGAGAGAGAAAGTACTCTTATTCGATGCAGTTCTTTCAGGAGAAGGCATTTTCTCAGAAGCATGTGCAGACTACCATCAGACAGAGAAAAAGAGAAAGAGAGCATAATGAAAGATAAAATATACATGTGAAGTGGTATTTTTAGCAAGCCAAGTAGAGGTCGACACGGCAACTGCTTCCCGTTTACGACCCTGAAAATAAAAATGACATGATTTAGTTCAAACTCACGGATGAAACAAAATCAAAGTCCAGAATCCACATTTGTGGAGGGGTCTTCTGTGGTGTCCATGTCTACAACAGGAGCTATAGTTGATGATTTAAGAGCACCACCAGCCAGAGAAGCAAATTCATAGACCATGTTCTCCAGGAAAAGGTTTGGAGAGAAGTTTTGAGACTGGTACTCCGACCATCAGGTGTCAAACTCTTGAGTAGTGAAAAAGGAAGGCTGGAATACAAATACCGGCAGTTCAAGATGCTGAGTGGCTCTGATGAATCTCATACAAGCCCTATGGCCTGTCTGAGTCAAGCGTCAGCCAGACTGTACTATATCATCAGGGTGTTTCACTAAAGGCTTTGGCAACATTTGGCTCAAGCCAAATTGTCTGGCCACCAAATTTGGCTGATAGTTCATGAAACCATAGCCATTGTTTCATGGTTCGATCCGAAAAGATATCATGGTAGGAGTAAGAAACGTCCACCATATGACATTCGATTATGCAGCAGCCTTGGGGGAGACTCCAGGAAATGGGTTTCTAAACTATTCAGGACCTAACTTACGCTCCACAAAAGACGCCATGTCGGGGACGAAGGAAGTGGTCTCGACAAACATACTGAGATACCTCATGAAGAGGGTTTTCTTAGGATCCTCTTTGGTAGTCATCAGAGCAAGTCGCATGCCTTTGAGAGGATGCTCTCGGTTCAAACGTTCCATTGTCGCAGAAGCGGGATATCCCAATTTGTGTTCG
This sequence comes from Lathyrus tuberosus, assembly GCA_022829125.1. Lineage (NCBI taxonomy): Eukaryota > Viridiplantae > Streptophyta > Magnoliopsida > Fabales > Fabaceae > Lathyrus > Lathyrus tuberosus. The sequence continues at coordinate 4,459,038 of JALAZF010000269.1, read as the reverse complement.
AAAGTGGCGTTGAGCCAATGCTGCAACAACCACATAGGCCCTGAGATGTTCAAAGCCTTGGTGGTCTGGTGGAGAAGTTTCAGTCGCATAGTCGACAAACTAAGAGAGAGGTAGAGAGAGGCTAGCAAAAGCTTGGCCAAGGATACCTGTCGGCCTTCATGGATCTGGATGGCCAAATTGATAAAAATTTTGGCTATTTGTAGAGTACCAGGGCAAAACAGATAATAAGACAGTCATAATGTTAAGAACGCAATGTGCTCCTCATCAGACACTTCTTTAGAGCGTTTGTCGTGATGATCTTCAATATAATTCTGGAAGCTAGCATGCTCGAAGTCGGAGGTGTTTTTGGTCTCCAGGGTCGGGTCGAACGTATCTCCTAGTGGCGAAAGGCCAATAATGGCCGCCACGTCGAAAAGCGTTGGTGTGAACATACCATAGGGGAGGTGGAATGTATTCGTCGACCCTTCCCAAAAATACTTCGACGCAAGTAGCAAACAAGGGTTAACCCTATGAGCAGTTCTTGAAAGTTGGATGGCGTCGAAAATGCCAGATTCTTTCCATTGCCCTTTACGTTGACCCTCGACTTTGTCAAGCTAGGCGATGTAGTCTTTGTTTCCTGGGGTAGGCATGGATCTGAAGACTCGATATTTAGGCGCCATAAATTTGAGATCTAAAGTGCTGCCATTTTCGAAGGCCGGTGGAATTGTTTGCTCAAAGCAAGGAAAGAACTGTTGGAGTTCTTGTGGATTGTGTTTTTTGTCCGGAAATGGGCCATGGAAGGCATGAAGCTTGTTCTCCACCGCGAAGAGGATAACCATCTGGCAGCGCCAGTTGTTTACCACCATTTCGTCAGCGGATGACGGTTGAGAAAGAGGACAGAGGGTTTCTCCTTCAGAAAGCACAAACGCAACTGGGTTCTTTTCGGTGGTTTGAGGAATGGAAGTGGTGGCAATGGTTGATGAGGCCATTTGAAAAGAAAGAAGTGCAGAGGTTTTGTTTCAAGAACAAAGAACACGCCAAAGAAGAAGAAGTTGTGGTGAAAGGCTGAAACGGTTTTCCAGGTGATGCTATTTATAGGGGAGACGCATGCAAAAATGAAGGATCATCCAACTATTCAACTTCTGAAAATGAGTGGGCGTTGGTTTCGAGGCCCATAACTTAGGACGGGACTAGCCATCATGGCGTTTGTCTTGGAAATCATGGTACAAGATTGCCATCATCATGTCAGACGACGTTTGACACGTGTCTTGGAAGAAGATGAAACGCTGGCGAACGCGTCGAAGAAAGACGTCGTCGAATTCTCGTTAGAAACCAAAGAGCCAGATTTCTCAATCGACAGAGCGCTCAGTCGAAACTGGCCTTTTGGGGGGGCAATTTGTTGACAGGAGATTTCGACCAAGGTAAAAGGAAATGAGGAAAAGTAAAAGCTAGTCGACGACAAGGGATGCACCAGGCGTCGATCCGACACAGATCAGAAGGGTGCGTCGGAAGGAAGGCGACAAGCAATGGCGTCGGAGGATGCTAGGTGACAGACAAATCTAATTCAAAGATAAAGGCTTAGGCGGGAAAGTTTGAAGGTTCCAAGAATATGGGAAGTTGAAAAGATAGTGTGGTGGCACGTGTCAGCACAAAAGAAAATCTAGGCAGCACAGTTATTTCTTAAACCTATATAAAGCATTGTTTTTTTCCATTTTTTGGGGGGTCGCATTTTGTAACATGGCAAAGGGAAAACACGCAAAGTACCAAGCTTAGAGAGAAACAAGTTCAATCCCACGAAAATGTATAATTGCGTCCATAAATCCTTAATGCAATTTACTTTTAGAATTTAAATTACTGTCGTTTATTTGCCCTTTCCTTTTTCTTTATTTTTTCTGCTTTGTGTTATTAAGCACCCCAACCTTTATTTCTGGCCTTTCCAACATTTATTATCACACTTGCAAAGGAACAGTTACATCAAACGAACGTACACTTCCAATCACTTGTTCTGGGATTTGTGTGGCCGATCCCACGAGTAAACCTGCGACGGAAGGCTAGCGGTTGTTCGCGCCGGCGAACAGTTATACAAACCTAAACAAAGTTCACAAGGATTATAAGTACACAAATGAAAGCAACACTTAACCCTAAAAGGGAATCATCATGTACACATGAATAGAAACAAAGTCATGGTAAGAACACAATAAATCCTAAACCCTAGGAGAAATAAGCATGCTTTGACAAATGAGTTTTCATGAAAGAAAAGCTTGAACATGGTAACAATTTGGCACATTTAGTCAAGGTGAACAACAAAGGCATGACATTTTGACATGGTACAAGACATAACATGATCACACAAACATTTATGAGTCATTTGGTTAAGGAAACAATTCAAAACAAACATTAAAAGTCCTAAAAATACATGAAAAATAACAAGTTTTTAACCTAATAAAAGGTAAAATAAATAATATTTTTGTAATTTTTTATACATTCACAAAATACATATAATAAATAAGAAACATATTGAAATGATTGGAAGAAAATGAGGAAAACAATGAAGGAACAAGTGATAAAAAGAAACGTTCTTGTCATCCACATGAGTTGTACTCACGCAGTACATCCCACTGCCTAAAATCTTGCCACCGGACCATGTGATACAAGCTGATAACAAAACACGCGTGCAACATAATATATTCAGAATACATGGAAAAAGTGAAAAATAAAAACAAAACAAAAGGGCTGGGGCGAGGGGGATTCGAACCCCAGCCATCACAATGCTAGCACACACAAACACACACAACAACCACCATGGCACAATGCCTATTTAGTATGTAATATGCATAAAATAAAATTAATATAAAAATAGTTTTTCAAAATGAGAAACACGCGCCATCTTCTTCATCATCATCAGCCACCATTTTTGAAAATATGGAAATGTTATCTTCTTCAATACTCATTGAAATCAAGTAGTATAAAAATGAAGTTGTTTGGTTTTTCATGAGGAACACGATGGTACCTGTGAATCACATTAAATATCAGCACAGTGCAAATAATCAAACCTGGACCAGAATGAATCCTATGATACAAATTCAAAATGAAATCATGTATAGTAATGATCAGGATCAATTAGCATGGGGTTTTTGATGTCTACATCATGAAAAATGATTTGGTAACTCACATGTATGAAGATGGTACAAGAATCACATAATTACAGAGGGTATGGACTTACCTATTGGTGTAGGTCCAATTCCTCTTCAATCTCACTGCCAGAAGGTGATTGATGATCTAAAAAGCTTCTATGAACCTCCAAGGTGCTTTTAGGATGCTTGGTTTGCACTGAAATAACTTTTATTTCCTTACACGATCCCTCTTGCAAATGTGAGAAATGGGAATTTAATCTTGATGGAAATGAAGTTACAGTTGCAAAATGATGTTATGGAAAATTTGTGGGATGTTTATGGAAGGTGTTGGAAGGCTTGAGTGGATTGGAAATGGCTTGGTTGAAGTGTTGAGGCATTTTGTACAGAAAGTCAACAAAATAGTGTTGTGAGTTGACTTTCTGAATCTAAGGGTTTTTTGATGAAGGTGATGGTTTGAACACCTTTGGTATGTCATTTATGGTGTGTGTGGATGGGTGGTTTGGTTGTTTTATGATTATGGAAGACTTTGAGGTGCTTGGTGGTTTGGATGCAAATGATGAACAAAAGTGTTTCAAGGTTGGATGTTCTGATTTGAGAAGGTTCTTAGCTCCAATTCTTGTGTGTGTTTGCTATTGAAGCTAGCGGGATTATACCTCAGCGAATCCCTCACTCAAAGATACAACAGAGTCTCCACCGAACTTTATTTAGTCCCTAAGGACAAGGAAAATATCGATAAAACCCAAGGGGAAGAGAAACGGGTAAGGCGGTCGGTTATGTGAAAGGAAGGTACTAGCACCTTACGCATCCGTTGTACTCGACGGGAACCATTTTGCTTGCTTCTAGGCTTGGATAGGTTATCTATCTAAAGGCTTCTAGCTAAAAGAAAGAGGAGAGAGAAGAGAAAAGAGAAAGAAAGTGCTCGCGGAGGATTAGGGCCCTCGTGCCTACGTACCCTCATAGTGCAATGAGAAAATCAGAGCTATGTAGTTCATGGAAAAGAGATTGAAAGGGACAGGAGTGTTCAATGATCAACTCGACAGGGGATTGAGAACACTACAGTCTGGAGATAGAGACGATTATTCCAGGCACAGATTCATTTGTCCCCTACCCAAAATAATCAAGATGAGTGTAGGAATTCTCCACTCTCATCCCTTCTCTAGCACAAGAATATAGTGTGGAGATTTAAACCGACAAAGTAATAGCGCCAATTTGTACAGTGCTACAGTGTGTCGTGCAGACTTCCGACTTAGAAGGGGATAAAGAGAACAAAGCTCCAAAGGACCCTAGAGAGAGAAGCAAGGGGAGATTGACTATTTGAAACAAGGTTTCGATCAATCGATCAAGGGAAATGATCAAGCCAACAATCTTCCAAAAGGATCGGAAGATCGTCAAAGAAAACGTGCAGATTATTGATTGTACAAGATTAAATTTCCTTAATAAAGAACAAACTTAATATGATCAATAATGAAAGTACAAGGCAGTACCAAATGTCAAGTAGCATGAATCACAAATCATGTTATCATGTGAACATAAGTGTGCAAGAAGCATCATGCTCATACAAATGTAAAAAATGCAAATAATTCCATAATGGACAAATCGTGCATCGAAAGTTAGAAAACATGCTTCAAAAAGAAGTTAAACAGCTCATAAAACATCCACAAATATCAAGCATATCAAGCCATGGAAGTTAAATGAGGAAAAGAGATCAAACAAGCTTGAAAATAGGCAAAAATGGCATTCTGGTTCAGTGTTAATCGGTTATCCATTTGCTAGTGCAAAGTGGTTAATTGATTAACCCTTGAAAAACAACAAAATTTTGCTGAAAACGGAGGTGTTAATCGATTAACCATTTTGCACTAGCAAATGGTTAATCGATTAACCCTGGAGCAGTGGCTGAAAAATCAGTTTTCAAAAGCACTTCCAACAATTAATCACTTATCCAATCATCCACATGTTATGGCATGCCTTTGTGCATGAAAATTACATCAAGTAGAAGCAATTAATCATCAATTAGAAGCATTAAACAAGGAGATAAAGATACAACAATCACATGATTAGTCAACACCGAAAAACCATCGAAACTACATCATAAATGCACGAAAGTGATCGAAACAGTAAATCGAGCGAGAATTACCAACCTACAAGGTGGAGAATTGCCTTGGTGATTGTTGAGAGTAAAATGTAGTGAGAAGAAGCCAAGAAAACCATATAATTCCAAGCATGTGCTCAAATCGTAGCGAAACCGATCAAAATGCGATAGAAGTTCCAAAATCGAATTTGCACCGAAACGATCGAATTGAACACTTGAATTGAAGTGGAAGTTGCTATAATTGTAGAGATCCAAGAAGAAATGCAATGCGATAGAGGTTTAAGCTCAAGAGAAAGTAATTTCAAGGTGAAATTTGCTACTCTTCAATGGTGAAAATTGAGCTCTAGTGTGGTTTTGGGCTGAAGATGAAGATGAATGTGAAGAAATGGCATAAATTGTAGAGAGAACTAAGAGAAATGAGAGAGTGAAGAGTGAAGAATTGTGAGAAATGAGTGAAGTTTCAAGGATACTTTGTGAAATGGTGGAGGTTTGTTTATATAGAGGCTAGCTTTGGAGTTGGCTAGGTTTGGAATGTGCTTTGGAGTTTGTTTTGGAGATAGCTTTAGAGTTAGTGATATTTAACTCACTGAGTCAGAAGTTGACTCAATTAGTTATTTGTTAACTCAGTGGAGAAATCCCAATGCAAGTCCAAATCAAATGGTCCTCATGCTTATAAATGAAGTTACATGGTGTCATACCCCAAATTTTGACCACTAAGATTCCCCATCATTGTATAAATCATCATCACAATATGGATGGACCATCATGCCTCAATAGTCTCCCCAAAGATGGGTGAGCATCCACTACAAACAAATTTAGGGTTTCAAGCCCTCTTAGAGCTCTTAGACAAAGGATCAATCAAGGAATGACATGATCTTAAACTTGTCTAAACCTCTCAACAACCCCAATGGATCAAGAGGACTCCCACCTCAAGGATTAAGCACAAAGCTGCAACATTCTGAGTGAATTAAGCCTCAAGATCGCCAGTGTCACCAAATTAGGGTTTTGGTCGACCAGGGCCTCCAGATGGAAATTTTCCTCTGGGAATGAGCCAATGCTTCAAAGCATAACCTAAGATACTCCATGAGACTTCATGGACCCAAATATTAAGTCAATTTTGCCTCAGGGGAAGCATTCATAAAAAAATCAGGAATTAGGGTTTCTTGACCTAATTCACCCCTAAGTTGACTTTTGGGACAAAATATGAGCCAAGACCTCAAGAAAGGATTTGAGAGTCTCAAATACACCACATTGATTCATTTGCAATAATGGATTGATCCAAGAAGCATGAGCAACAAGTTTCAACTTCATCATAACCACAATTAGGGTTTTGCGGGAAAAGTTAATTGTTCCTTTGACTTTTGACCCAGGCATGCTCCCAAACCTTGGGACATGATTCAATACACCCTATAATACCTATGAAATCAATCCATCAATTTTGATTTAGGTCAAGGACTTGATTTCATAGAGGATCGCACAGTTTGGAGTTCATCTGACCAAAAGTCAACTGTGCACAAAAGTCAACTTTGACTTTTTGAGATTTTTTACAATTATGGTTCCTTAACCCTAAAATGTTGTTAATGTGTGATTTGAATCAACATTCATCAAGAAAAACCAAAGAAAGTGGGATAACTTGTAAAAGGGGTAACCATAAAAACTTAGAGATCATAACTTGAGATCCAAACAACCATTTTGGCTGATCCAAAGATGGATTTATAGCTCTCATGGCACTCTACAAAAGCTTTAACTACCACTCATTCCAATTACCCATGGATTTCAAGTTATGGAATGGCCAAAATCACAAAAAGTGAAAATGTCACTTTTTTCCAACACTTAGTGAAATTTTCACTAAGTCAGAATCTGCCTTCACTTTTTTCCAAATGTAGGGGCATTTTTTACTTGGATCCAAAAGGTATCAAAACAAACTATGATCACATATGTTGTATCATATGAGGGCTTCCCAAAATGACCAAGAACTTCACCAAACTCAATTTGAGCTAGAAGTTATGACAGTGGCAATATGCTTTGCTGCAACTGTTATAACAAGGCAGATTTGGGAGTTTTGCTCGATTTACTCAAATTTTGCAAAGGGCAAACAAGTTTATCCATCTGAACACCTCAAGGGGGGCCAAGGAGGCAAAACCACTGATCCATAATCCTCCCAAGTCTTTGGAACTAAAAATAGCATGCCAAACCTAAAAAAACCCTAAAGAGGGGACAAGACTCCAATTTTGTCTTGGAGCATTCAATGGATGCACCAAGGTGGCATGGACTGGGTCTCTTCCAACTGAATTCAGTCAAGATATATCCAAGACCAAGGGAACCAGCAGCCTGTACCCTAACCTCTAGTCATTGGCTAGAGGAGACTTGGATTCCCATTGATCAACATTGGCCAAACCTCTGCATCAGTTGCCATTCACTATTGCTTGCAAAACAAACTTGTTGCACTATAAATAGACATCATTTGTGATCAGTTTGAGTACACCAAAGCCATCAAACATATGCTTTCCTCAAAATCACCTTCTCACTTCCAAATTTGCCTTCCAAAGCAAGTCGCCATCGGGTTTTGAGTTTGAGAGCAATTCCAACCAAACCAATCACACACAAACCTCATAAACATCATATAGAGGTGATCCAAACACTCACAAGTGACCTGTAACACCAAAATCACAAAGTCACCTCTCAAAACCTCAAAATAGGACCTTTGTGCATTTTTTAAGCCATATCTTGATTCAGTCACTTTCCAAACCAGATAAAACCTCAAACACACTCCAAATATCATCCTTGAACTGTCCCAAATGGTTCCACACATCTGGAACACCATTTAAGAGATTTGCTATTTTGGCCACTTTTGCCCCTTTGGCAAGAAAGAGCTCAAACTTGTTCCTGAGGTTTCCAGCTGATTCCAACCATCCTAAAAGCTTCTAAGAGATCATTTGAGGGTGTCCTAAGCATCAAATCATTTCTGGAAGAAAGCACTTGGCAGATTGCACAAAAGTTCCAAAAAGAGGTAAGCATCACAACTTGAATTCTTTGAATCATGCTTTCCTTTGATGTCCACTGATCATGCATCTCTTATACATGTTATATGTGTTGTGTTTGCACCAATTTATCATGTAATTCATACCTGTACCAAGAGATAGCACAGAAAATGTAAATCAAGGCCTATTTCAAAACCACTATCGGGTTTTTCATTAGGAGCATGATCTGACAAAAAAACAGCACCACCATTGGATTCCTTGTGAAATTCTAGGCAGGATAGACCTAAATTTTGTCCCAATCCATGGAGAAATGAGAAAGTTAAGGCCTTCACGTTTCTAACCAAAATCTTGCCTTGCCTTGCCTTGGGCCAGGCCAAAAATAAGGCAAGCCTTGTATATTTGTGGTTGTGTTTCAATCAACGGATGTATCACCACCCTAGTGGTAAGGCGCGTGCCCTGTACACAAGAGGTCTGGGATTCGAATCCCCCTCGCCCCAGATCCTCTTTTTTACCCTTTTTTTCATATTTTTTCATATTTTACTATTTTTCATATTATTTTTAATGATTTGATAAATTAATAACTCCCTCAATTTTAATTATTTTTTATTGGTTCTTTATGTAAAAAATCAAAAAAAATGTTGAAATATTTTATCCCACAAAAAAATAAAATTTATATTATTTATTTAATATAATTAGTATTTTTGTGAATAAATTCATTTTAAATTGTTTTTAAACATTTAAAAGTGAATATTTACCTTGAAAATCAAAACCAAATGAGTTTTAATTCATCTTGTGATTAAAACCTCATTTTTCAAACCTTAAACAAAAATCACAAGTGGTTTATTCAAACTTGTTTGGTATTTTTATCATTTTATTGATTTTCTTTAAATATTTACTTTTAAAGGAAAACAAATTTAGGGTTTCTTTGATTATCACCCTCACAAATCATTTTTGGGCCTCTAGTAGAGTGTAAGACCCAACCCTTTTTGAAAACCAATATGATCTGGGCCTCAGTGTATTGTATAAGTCCCGATCCCATCAAAAAGTTCGGTGCGATCGTCGCCTTTTTAACAAAAACCCATGGGCCTCTCCTTGAATTGTAAGCCCCATCTCTTGTGCAAAAATCAATTTTGGGCCTCCTGATAGAGTGTAAGACCCAACCCCCTTTTTAACCAAAGCCTTTTTGGGCCTCAATGCATTGTATAAGACCCAGTACGTTAAAGATACTTCGGCGCGATTACCAGTTCAAAAATAAATTCATCTGGGCCTACCCTCATGTTATAAGCCCCATTCCTTTCTTTAAACACCTTTGGGCCTCTTGAGAGAGTGTAAGACCCATCCCTTTGTACAGAAAACCTTTTTGGGCCTCAGTCACTTGTATAAGTCCCTGTACAATTTCAAAACAACAGTGCAATCAGTGATAAAACCTTGGGCTTCTCCTTGAGCTGTAAGCCCCAACAATCTTTTCAAAGCACTTTCTCCTTTGATTTAGAATATAATATTGTTATCAAAGCTTTCTTTATTGAACAACTAACAAAACTGCATGGAAGCTCTACAACCAAGTAAGTGTTTACCCGCTTTCTTTATCTGCTTCCATATGTATATAACTGTATTGTGGGGCTGCTTCACTGTAAGTCTTCTTTCACATCCTTTATATACTTGTCACATATCCACTGTGTAATACTAGTATAGTTATTTAGAGTTTTCCCCAGCAACTACGTCTAGCACTAGGTAAAGCCCTCTTGGTCACTCTTAAATACAGTTAAAACTAGACCCCCATAGGATTACCAGATGCAGTCTTCCCTCCTCTTGGGGTTAAACAATATGGAAACGTGAAAGGCAGCATTCTCGGTGAACCCTGTCTCAGACTGTCACTCTTAGAAATTGTCAAAGAAACTCTACTCCCCAGAGATGATCTTTTCTCCGTGAATGGCATCTCTTGAGTTTCTTCCAAATCCTGAAACTTTCCTGGCTTGATCTATTCTTGGTGAATAGCATGTCTTGAACTTCTCGTGGTTTGGGGACCCACAGGCTTCCTAAAAGCATCCCCGCCTCCTCTTGGGCATTGTACAAGGACCCTTCGGCTTCTTACAAGCTCTCATGCCTTCTCTTGGGCTTAGTACAAGGACCCAGAGACATCTATATGTTTAGGAACAAAACCTAGTCATTAATTTGCTAGAGCTGTCTTTCTGAGTCAAGTGTCAAACCAGTTAATGGGTTGACCTTCATCCCTTAACAAACCAGCCTTCTCTTGGGCATCATACAAAGATCATTCACTATCTGAGAATCGATTTCTCAAAACACCAGTAGACTTGGACAGTCTCAATACCCTTTGGATTTCCCATATCCTTAAAGAATAGGAAATAACCCTGATCCTCTGATCAATACCAAAGCATAACCTTACCTATAATCTTTCCCTTTATAAGAACTGATTTTCTCTTTTATCCAACACATTGGACCTGTCACTAAACTGAAACAGTCACCAGCACGTTAGCCTCCTCTTGGGCTTTGTACAAATGATTCTCCCTAGTGGAGCTAACCTTTTCAGACTCTCTTGTTGAGTCAAACTTGTAACCTCCATCTCGGGCTTCGTACGAGACACGAAAACACTCTCTTGTTGAGTATAAAAGACTCTTTTGTTGAGTCAAACCCCTTTTTAGCCTCCTTCTTAGGCTTCGTATAAGACAGATAAAAATCACTCTCTTGTTGAGTATAAAAGAGTCCCTTGTTGGATCACTTCCCTTTTTAGCCTCCATCTCGGTCTTCATACGAGATATAAAACACTCTCTTGTTGAGTCAAAATTTTAGCCTCCGTCTTGGGCTTCATACAAGACACATATAAATCACTCTCTTGTTGAGTATAAAAGACTCTCTTGGTGAGTCAATCTCCTTCTAGCCTCCATCTTGGGCCTTATACAAGATACATTCTCCCCAACGGAGTCAAAATCCCTTTTAGCCTCAATCTTGGGCTTTGTACAAGCCAGAAAGAACATTTTTCCCGGAAAAGTCAAACTTCCCGCCTCCTCTTAGGCTTTGAATAAAGAAACCCCGGTTGAGTCAATCAATATTTTAGCATCAAATTTGTGCCTTGCTCACAACATACAAACATCAACAACTTCTCTTTAGAGATGACAAATTCTCTCTCATCCAAAACCCTTTAGCTTCAAATCTTGGGCTTTGAACAAGATACAAACCACCTTTAGCTTCATGTCTTGGGCTTTGAACAAGACACCAGAACAACCTCTTTCCTCCCATAGAATAGGAGGAACTACGATCACTCTGATTTCCCTGTTTCATTAAACTGGAATACATAGGCATAAGATTGCAAAATGTTAGTAAGCATACTAATCAAAAACCCAAAATCCAGTATCTCCACCGAATCAACCCAAAAGCATCAAATTTAAACACATTACCAAAAACCTCACAAATAATCCAGACACTGTGTTCTTAACAAAATAACCAAAGATTGGGCCCCACATCCACATAGCATCTGTAACCTAACAGACCGCTGTTCAAACTCAATATGCAAGCAGGGTTAATTGGAGACATCTATTTCCCTTCCTTAATAAGCTCAATAGGATAAAAAATGAATCGAACTGTAGGACACAAGCAATCGTGACTCCGGACCACAAAAATCGCACTACAGAAAAAATAGCGCCCACCGTGGGGCCCTTTTCTCTTTCTTACAATCTTAGGTAGAAACCCTGAGCTCACAAAATGTCACAGAAATGGCGACTCTGCTGGGGAGTCATTGTCTGTATAGGATCATGAGACTAGAGGTCTAGGATGATTAAGATAAATATATATACTGCTTTTCCTAATTGATATATGTGTTTATTTTTCTGCTAATGGGAATACGTGTGATGCCGCATGTGGAAAGATTGAGTATACACCAAAGATAGGTGATGACAATGCGGGTAATCTTGGGAGGTGTGAATCCAAGTTAAGAGTCCCCGATCGACCATCAAACTTAGTGGAGACTCCCTTTGCAGATACATTGCCTATACGACTTTGGTTGTTGAAAGTAGTGTGGTTGACTGGGTTATTTGAGAAGCTGAGGTTTTTAGTAGGCTGAACCATTTTGTAGTGCGGAAGCTATCGGAAATAGTTGTCACGCGATTCTACCCTCATCTGAGATCACTCTAAGATACATCAGCTCGCTGGCGATCCGCTTGTTGTTGTTATCCCAAGAGGGGTCATTGATTTTGCGGACAGGTACAAAAAATCACCAGTATAAACCTTGGGGGGGGGGGGGGGGGTAGAGCCTTGACTTCATGACACCAACCCTTTGACCCCATGTTTTTTCTATGTTTTTGTGCGCTTCATTCTTACATTTATTTAAAAAACATTAAAACAAAGAAAAATCTTCTCTTCTAGTCTCTCTTTTTCAAATTAAACTAAGACAATGATTGCACATGTCAGAGAAAGGAGATTGTGCTAATGTATTTCGGTAGAAGGAGGACTCATAAGTACACCTTCAAGGTTCCAAAGTTAGAGGATTTAAGAGGTCTGGTAAGAATGATCACCAACCACGAGGCTTTCAGAGCCAAGTATGGGGGACTACTGTCTCTATTAAGGGTCCATGTAATCGAAGGAATCCTGTCCACACTAATCCAGTTCTACGGTCTGGTCTATCACTGTTTCAAATTCTCGGATTATCAGCTAACACCAACACTAGAGGAGTATTCTCACCTGACTGATCTGCATATCACTGATCAAGCTCCCTTTCCTGGACTGGAAGAAATTCCAAAGGATCAAACCATTGCAAGGGCAATTTATTTGGACGAGTTAGAAGTCAGGACTCACATGACCACTAAGGGTGGAATCCTGGGTTTGTCAGCCCAGTTCTTGACAAAGAATGCTCTATACTTTGCTAGTATAGGGAACGTGGCCGCTTTCGAGAGCATCTTCGTTTTACTCACCTACGGGTTATTTTTGTTTCCCAGCATTGATAACTTCGTAGATGTAAACGCCATTAAGATTTTTCTTATTGGAAACCCCGTACCGACCTTGCTCGTAGATGCGTATCATTCTGTACACTTGAGGAATTTGTACAGCAGAGGAATGATCACATGTTGTGTACCCCTGCTGTACAAATGGTTCACTTCCCATTTGCCCAAGTCTGCTGCATTTTGGAATCAAAAGAATACTTTACGTTGGTCACAGAGAATCATGCCTCTTACTAACTCTGACATCGATTGGTACAATCGAAACTACGACGGGATCAGGATCATTGACCGTTGTGGAAATTTCCCAAATGTACCCCTTATAGGGACTAAGGGGGGAATCAACTATCATCCAGTTCTAGTTCGTCGTCAATTCGGATACCCGATGAGGCATGTCCCGCGTAACGCTCATCTGGAAGGTCTTTTCTTAAAGGAAGGAGAAAATGACACGGCACTAAAGACGGAAATAGTGCATGCCTGGAAACACGTTCATAGGAAAGGAAGAGAGTCTCTAGGAAAACCAGACTATGACTCGGTGGAACCTTATCTCCACTGGGTACAAACTAGAGCTCTCAAGCTGAGGATGCCTTACCCTCGTCAGGAAGTCCTTCCGTTAAGGGACTATGCCTTTTATTTTATGTCAGACACGGAAAAACTTCAGGTTACTCTTAACAAAGTTCAGCAGGAGAGGAGGTCTTGAAGGAACAAGTACCGTATTCTCAATGTAGAGTGCAAGAAAATACATCAGCTATTAAAAGAAAAAGATTCTCTGATTGAGATTTTAGAGCAACATGCTGACCAAAGGAATTTGCTCGCTCCTTTCACTTGGCAAAGGAATGACAACTCGAAAACGGCCCAAGAGCCCCGGTCAAAGAAAAGGAAATTACCAGAACCAGCACTTGAGCTCTCCTCAGAGAGGACTCAGGATCCATTAGTTTAGATTTCCTTTTACAACACTATGTAAATTACTATATTTCCATTTCCGCAATCTTTGAATTCAATAAAAACGGAATTTCCCCACTATGTGATATTTGCAATCCCATTGTCGAAGTTTACTTTGAATAAACAAAAACATATAATTAATATAACCATTGCATATCATTCATCATTCTCACATAACGCATTCTTCTTAGCTACGAATCTCACGTTTGCGTCTCGATTCTAGAGTCAAACTGTCTCATTCGTACAATACTCGGGCCAATCGCCAGAAAAAGATGGATGATCTCGAGGAAGAGAATAGAGAGTTGAGGGAAGAGATCGACACTCTGAAAGAGGATCTGAGAAAGCTTCGTAAAGACATGCAAGCTCTAGTAGAAGCTCAGATGCAACAACGGACTGTGATCTCAGAGACCGCGTCCACGCCCATGGTGGAAAAGTCTGATCCTAGGTACAAAATGATGAAAGATCATCCCTGGGGCATGCCACTTAACTATATCCCAGAAGGATATGTTCCGCCGATCGCTGAGGACCAGGGAACCGCAGCAGGAACCTCTAGGCCTGAAGGTTACAAACTTCGGGAAAGCGAAGATGCCAGGGGCATGACAGCAACTCCTGAAGGTTACAAACTTCGGGAGGCACCGAGAGTCTCGGCCATAATGACTATACCACCGCCCGTGGTACACACTGTCCCAGAAGGACAGATTCCATAGATACCTTCTGGTGGAAGCGACAGTATGTTCGATAGAATGAATGAATTCCCGAGACAATTCCTAGAGATGCAGAAAGAACTACAAGCCCTTCGCGGTTAGGATTTATTTGGAAAGGATGCCGCGGACCTTTGTTTGGTCCCCAATGTGAAAGTTCCGCACAAGTTCCAGGTACCCGACTGATCCGCGTGTCGCGCACGGATCAAAAACGAGTAATTTTGTAAAACGGTAGTATAGCGACAATTTTAACTCGGATATCGTTCTCACAAGGATTCTTAAATTATTAAGCGATAGTAGTAACAAATAGTGGGGGTTTTCGAATTCGGAAAAGCGATTAGAAAAAGCAATTGGAAAAGTGATTATAAAAATAAGTTATTATAAAACAAACGGATTCACTGTGCCGGGTTCTACTTATCATCGATTGCTACAACTACGACTTCTATCCTATTTGAACACAATATCATTCAACAAGCGTGATTGACACTGTAAAATATGTCTTCTTATTACCGGATTAAGCATACGGTTATTGATATCGCGAATTTAACGGTTAAGCAGAGTCGAATTGCGATTAGAAATCAAGAACACATAACATTCAAATTTAACCAACAATATTATATGGAAATCGAAATAAGCAAACAACAATCATATAATATTATTGAAAGGAATAGAATTCTAATTGTAATTGTAACAATCTCAAAGTATTGAACCTGAATACAGCAAATCCGTCCGGGTAGATTAGTTCTCCATTACGGTTCTTTCCAAGCGTAAGAAAAATAATTCGTGAATAGTCAAGGTGAATAGTACACGGCTCCCTCAATGTTTTAACAAAACAAGGGTTTCAATTCTGATACAAAACCGGGTCGGAAAACTCGACCCAGGCCCAATTCTAAATGACCCAAAACAACTTAAAACTAATGCTGCAACTTCAAACGGAATTCTGGAAAATATGGCTCAGAATCTGATTTCGACTCCAACACGAAAGTCGTAGCTCTCTGTCTTAGCTTTCCATCGACTAGTAGAACGCCTCAAGCCTATTTCTGGAACTCCAGTTATGATCGTTTCCGTAAAAACTGTCAAAGCTGAAAATTAAGTACGAAAATTAAATAAAGGTAAATAAAAACTGAAATAGAAAAACATTATAAAATATAAAAATAAGCTAAACAAACCATGGAAATGCATAACTACAAACATGGGAAAATGTGCATCAAAATGTACTGATCACCGACTTTGAAAAGTACAAGGGTAACTCTTGCCCTCAAAGCCAATTGGTAATGTACGCTCGACGAATGTCAGCTCAGACAAAGAACTAGGAGCTACTAATTCACTACTTTTAGGATAGTTTAACCGGTGCCGCATTAAAATGGTACATGGGTTTAAACCGTGCTACGTTCGGCACGTTCAGAGATCTTGGTGCTGCTTTCGTTCAACAATATAAATATAATTTTGGACATGGCACCGGACAGAGATCAGCTTAGATCGATGTCACAAAAGGACAAGGAAACCTTTAAAGAATATGCTCAGAGATGGCAAGAAATTGTCGCTCAGATTTCTCCACCTTTGGAGGAAAAAGAGATGACAAAGATCTTCTTAAAAACCTTGAGCTCATTTTACTACGACAGAATGGTTGCCAATGCACCCAATGACTTCACCGAGATGGTGGGCATGGGAGTTCGTCTTGAGGAAGCGGTCTGGGAAAGACGTTTAGTTAAAGACGTTGAATCATCAAGCAGTACAAAACGATATGGTAGTGCTTTCCCTAAGAAAAAAGAGCAGGATATTGGGAATTTCTCTCTCGGAAAGCAAAGGCGACGATACCAACCAGTAACAGCCGTAACTCCTGCTATCAACCCTGCGCCTATTCCTACGTATCAACCTCAGGTTTCTCAGAGCCAACCGATTCAACAACAATATCAGCAAAGGACACAACAGCCTCTTCAGCAGGCCCGTCCCCCGTACAACAACAACCGTACAACACGACCACCAGGGTTTGCCCTATACCCATGTTGTAAGCAGAACTATTTCCATTACTACTAGTCAAGGGGCACGTCCAAACCAAGTCTCCTCTTATAGTACTGGAAAATTCGCCTTTTTGGTTTAAAGCGGATCAGACTTGTCCTTACCATCAAGGAGGACCAGGGCATAACATAGAAAACTGTCTCAGTTTCAAATCCTTGTGCAAAAGCTTGTTAGGAGCGGGGTCTTATCTTTCAAAGATACGAATCCGATTGTTCTCACGAACCCGTTGCCTCAACACGAGAAAGCTGCGATAAATTTAATAGAGGGAGAGTCTAACAACATCTATCAAATTCATGATGTACTCTTATTGAGGACCAATCTGGTCAAGATGCATTGTAGACAGAGTGGATATGGCCATGTGCCACCTCACAATTATCACCAGTGTGATATCTGCTCTAAAAACAATCAAGGATGTTCTGTGGTGCAATCAGCTCTACAGGAACAATTGGATCTCGGGTGGATCCAAGAGCATCGAGTTCGTGGAGTCAACATGACCTACACAAATTCCAACATCATTCAGAGCCAAGACATCCATGCAATGAATGTCAACTTGGTGGCAATGCACTCAAGGCAAAGCCAGTATCATAATCTGGCGCGGCACGATTACAATTCCTGTCTGACTTGCTCAGTAAACAAACAGGGATGCTCTTTTATACAAGAGGCCCTCTAGTGTCAGATGGATCTTGGGTGGATCCAAGACTACCGTGATAGAAATCTTTGATATTCGTTTGATGAATACCAGCTTGGTGGAGTTGCACGCTAAGCAGGTCCAACTCGGTTTTCTCACTTCGCATAATTATCAGAACTGTAAAGGATGTTGTGAGAGTAACCAAGGGTGTGCTCTCGTGCAAAGAACTTTGTAAAAATTGTTAAACCCCTGGTGGCTTCCGATCTATATGGATGAAGACATGCAATAAATCAGTGTACTTAATGGGAACCCTACTCGGCGTCAAAGTCAGGATGTCCGATCTATGGAAACTGACCTGGTAAGGTTGCACTACATTCAAAGCGGACATGGCTAAGTGCCACCACACAACTATGAACGTTGTAGAGTCTGCTCGGAGAATAACCAAGGATGCTACCTTATACGGGAAGCTCTTCAAGGTGAGTTGGATCGTAAAGAGATTCACCCATGTCTGAGTTCCAAGCCAATCAACTAGACGCCGGACTACTTCGCTGATCAAATCAAAGACATTGTCATAATCTCTGATCATCAACAGAACAAGGATGTTTGTACCATCATCCCTCTACTAGACGAATCAAAGGTTCCTAACCAGGAATTGATTAAAGTTACTTACGACAGTCAAAAAAATCAGAAGGCTCCTCTAGTTATCTATCTACCGGGACCACTACCGTATGACTCAGCTAAGGCGATCCCTTACAAATACGGTGCAACAATAGTTGAGAATGGAAAGGAAATTTCATTACCCTCCGTCGTGAATATTGCAGACATCATTTGAGCAACACGAAGCGGTAGAATCTTCAACCGAGGAGTTAGAGAACCTAACAAAGAAAAGGAACTTCAGACAGAAGCTCCCAATCCACCAGTCGGTCAATCCAGTAATCTTGACCTTTCGAAAAACAATGATGAGATGCTGAAGCTCTTCCAAAGGAGTGAATACAACATTGTTGATCAGCTATTACAAACTCCTTCAAAGATCTCTGTGATATCACTTTTACTCGGTTTCGAAGCCCACAGAGAGGCTCTACAGAAAGTCTTAGAGCAGCCCTTTGTGGAACAGGATGTGTCAATACGACAGTTCGATAACATCATCTCTAACATCACTTCCTGCAACAACTTAGGATTCAGTGTTGAGGAGTTGCCAGAGGAGGGCAAAAGTCACAACATGGCGCTCAATATCACAGTCAACTGCCAGGACGATGCTTTAGCCGGCGTACTAGTAGACACTGGATCGGCCATCAACGTTATTTCGAAGTTAACTTTAATGCGACTATCATTCAAAGGATCCCCGATGAGGGGCAGTGAGGTTATCGTCAAAGCCTTTGACGGATCTCAGAAAGCAGTTATCGGCGAAGTCGACCTTCCTATAACTATCGGTCCTCACACTTTCCTAATCACTTTCCAGGTCATGGATGTCGGGGCAGCGTACATCTGTTTATTAGGGAGACCTTGGATACACCAGGCTGGGACAGTCACTTCGACACTGCACCAATAACTGAAGTTCGTCAAGAACGATCAACTCGTCACAGTCTGTGGAGAACAAGCCTTGATCGTGAGTAACCTGTCATTATCTACTTGTATAGAACCCGAGGAGGTTGTTGGAACTCAGTTCCAAGCATTTTCGGTTAGCAATGAGAATCAATCAGAGAAAGGAACCTCTATTTTCTCATTCAAAGATGCTCTCGAGGCAATTGAAAGTAACAATACGAAAGGATGGGGACAGCTTGTCATTCCTACTAATAATAAAACAAAGAAGGGCTTGGTTTTTCTGCAACCTGTACCCAGAAGCTGCTAACGGTGAAAGTCTTCATCCTACTCAGAACTTCTTCCACATTGGAGGCTTCCTTCACCCAGTGTCTCAAGAAGTCCATACCATCAAAAAGGGTGACCCCTCCAACACAGATGAAGAGTGGAAGTCCTATCTTAACGAGGACGATTATATGTCTCAGGAGGAGGTGCCTACACCATTTTGCTTTCTGGCACAAAGTCCGAGATTTATACCCAGGTCAGATGTCAAAATGATATACGGAGATTGTGATCCGGAAGGATGTCGTGCTCCGCCAAATTCATTAGAGGAAGACACTTCGATGAAATACAACTTTGACCACAACTATTATAGCCCGATGGATGGTCTGCCTATCTGGCCGCCGTACCCAGGAGACTTGGGGCAAGAAAATTAGCCGAACAATGGAAATCAGCTGAGCATCATTTAAAAGAATACCTGCGTCCCCACCATGTCATGGGATCATTACTCAGGGAATTCAGAAAACATCCAGTACGACGATGAATTTACAAAGTTTGCAGGACTAGAATTCATCAACTATGCTTTTCCCGAGGTCAACGTCATTGAAAGGAATGACTCCTCCAGTTCCAAAGAGGCGTGGGACACCCTGGGACAACCAAGTGGTAAATACGACTTCTTGGTCAAATACACTGCTCCCGAAAGCTCTCATATCAGGCTCGAAGACATTCAGCCAACTGGATGGGGAGATCTACCTGAGAGCACAAATACTATACAAAATACAACTGAGGAATCCTCCTACGACAACTCTGCCTGGGAGACAGATTTCAATGATCCTGCTCCACCATAAATCAGTGTTATTTCGGAAGACAAATCATGGAAGGTACCAGACTTTGTGATTCATCGAGGAGTTCGCCGCCAATGGGTTGCTGTCGATGTTCCGAAGATTATTCATAAGTCAAAGTAATTACCGTCTTTAATCTTTCACCTTACCCAGGTGAAATGGATGTTTTGATAGGGCTCACTTTCTGTAAATATCCCTCTTTGCTTCGCCCAAAGCGACAGAGTTTTTTTATAGGGCTGTAGTTTCAGGAATTGACTTGTTCATAAATAAAATAACGTCGTTCTGTAATTTCCGCATTAATTGCTGTTTTCTTTTTTTCTTTTTCCAGAAAATGGTAATCCTAAAAAATAACTCAATAATAAAAACAAGCAATTTTCCAAAGAAAAACACTGCACACACTCTTGCATTTTCTCTATCTCTTCTAAACACAAATCATCACATCATGCAGATTGCTTGTTTTAAACCCTGTTGAAACATACGATCCAATGCCTTCTCCCAACTTTGAATCCCCGGTATTTGGGGCTAAAGAAGAAGATGACGAAGAAATTCCAGAAGAGATCTCCCGACTACTCAGACAAGAGGAAAGGTCCATTAAACCTCACAAGGAGTCGTTGGAAACTGTCAACTTGGGCTCAGAGGAGGAAAGAAAAGAGATCAGGATTGGGGTACTGCTCAGTCCAACTGCCAAAGAAAGTTTGATAAAGCTTCTCAAAGAGTTCCCCGATGTATTCGCTTGGTCCTATCAGGACATGCCAGGGTTGGATACCAGCATCGTGGAACATCATCTACCGTTAAGATCAGAATGTCCGCCAGTAAAACACAGGTTGAGACGGACTCATCCAAACATGGCCATCAAAATCAAAGAGGAAGTACAGAAACAGATTGACACGGGTTTCCTCGCCACGTCAGAGTATCCTCAATGGCTAGCCAACATAGTACCAGTTCCGAAAAAGGACAGAAAGGTCAGACTGTGTGTCGACAACAGAGATCTAAACAAGGCCAGTTCGAAGGATGACTTTCCTTTGCCACACATTGACATGCTGGTAGACAGTACACCAAAGTTCAAAGTTTTCTCCTTCATGGATAGATTCTCGGGCTATAATCAGATAAAAATGGCCCCGAAAGACATGGGGAAAACTTCGTTCATTACCCCATGGGGTACATTTTGTTACAATGTAATGTCGTTCAGGTTGAAGAACACCGGGGGAACCTATCAACGGGCCATGACTACTCTGTTTCATGACATGATACACAAGGAAATCGAGGTATATGTCGATGACATGATTGCCAAATCTAGAGCAGAGGAGGAGTATGTGACCCACCTGTCAAAGCTATTCGAGCGATTGAGAAAGTACAAACTCCACTTGAATCCCAATAAGTGCACCTTCGGTGTCTGTTCCGGGAAACTCTTACGGTTCATCGTCAGCCAAAAAGGAATTGAGGTTGATCCTGACAAGGTCAAGGACATTCAAGAAATGCCTTCTCCAAAGACTAAAAAACAAGTCAGAGGATTCCTAGGACGTCTGAACTACATTTCCAGATTCATATTCCTCATGACCGCGACATGCGTGCCAATCTTCAAATTACTAAAAATGAATCAGGACTGTGTTTGGACAGAAGACTGTCAAACCGCCTTCAACAGTATCAAGGAATATTTGTTGAATCCACCTATCCTGTCACCTCCAGTGGAAGGAAGACCACTGATCATCTACTTAACATTCCTAGAGGACTCAATGGGTTGTGTGCTTGGCCAACAAGACGAAACCAAAAGAAAAGAGTCTGCCATCTACTATTTGAGCAAGAAATTCACTGACTGCGAGACTCGGTACACTATGCTTGACAAAACTTGTTGCGCTTTGGCTTGGGCAGCCAAATGTCTTCGCCAGTACATGATTCATCACACTACTTGGTTAATCTCCGAAATGGATCCAATCAAGTACGTCTTTGAAAATCCTGCTCTCACGGGAAGGCTTGCCCGTTGGCAGATGTTGTTGTCAGAATACGACATTGAGTATCACGCTCAGAAAGTCGTTAAAGGAAGTGTTTTAGCTGATCATTTGGCTCATCAACCGATTGACGATCAGGAATCATCGGGTTTAACTTCCCAAACGAAGATGTCATGTATTTGAAAATGAAAGATTGCAATGAACCGCTACCCAGTGAAGGGCCAGAACCAGGTTCCCAATGGGACTTATCTTTGACGGAGCTGTCAATCATTATGGAAACGGAATTGGGGAAATCATCATAACACCTCAGGGTACCCATATTCCTTTCACCGCTCGACTGACATTCAAGTGCACAAACAACGAGGCCGAACACGAAGCTTGTATCATGGGTCTCGAGGAAGCGATCGACTTAAGGATCAAGAACTTGGATGTATATGGCGACTCAACCCTGGTTATCAATCATATCAATGGAGATTGGAACACATACCAATCAGGACTAATTTCTTACAAAGATTATGCAAGAAGGTTGTTACCATTCTTTAACAGAATGAAGTTTCATCATATCCCTCGTGAAGGGAATCACATGGCTGATGCATTATGTAACACCCCTTCTATACCCCATACAAAAATCGGAATAAACTATTCTTATAAATAAAACATCAGAGCAAAGAATAATTTATCATGATATAGCCAGAGATGTCACACCAACGTGAACTAACACATTATGCTCATATAGATATATAACAACCTGATAGCCATATTAACATAGGAACTCAGTTCCAAAATACCATCATTCAGTTACAGAATTAAAGCGGAACATCCATAACTGATGTCATCACAAAAGATAAGTATGTCATATACATGTTCATACAAAGCCACTAGATACAGGCCAAAAGAAACATCTACAGTCGAACCCCGACTACCCGTGTTACATATCAGAGCCGACGGAACGACAAAAGGACGAAGACACTAATCTTCGCAAAAGACTCCAGCATCTAATCTGCAATGCCTCATAGAGCATTATAAAACAGCAGAAGGGTGAGAAACAGGATTATAATATACTTGCATATCATTATATAACACTTAGCAAAATATGCACAATTATTCTCACCATACAAATATGATACTTGTAAACAATACAAGACATATTAACCCCATTTCACACATCAATCACATAAGCCTATACATTAACACAATGCATAACAATTCCTTCTCAAAATTCAACACATAAACATTCATGTAATGAATTATGCAAATGCACAGAGACCGACACAACGACTCTATGCATGCGGTACCATTAGTCCCCCAGGAACTCTTGGAATCATCGCTCGTTACTTAGGGTAACTCCCCGTCGGGCATACGATGTTCCCCGTCGCTACCACTTATCACCAAGCATACGACGTTATGGATCGTTTTTAGTCCTTTATAATAGGCACACGATCAATACAACAATTGCTTACACCCATAAGGGATCTACAATTTAATATGCATTGTTTACACCCACAAAGGGATCTACAATGTCTTCATGCATTGTTTACACCCACAAAGGGATCTACAATGTCTAACTGCATTGTTTACACCCACGAAGGGATCTACAATGTCTACCACATGATGCATGTCATATAATGACCCATGGCAATCAAAGCTCATACATTAAATCATGCATTTCAAGTACATATAAAGTAATGCACACAATTGCCCAAAATGGCCACAAACACCAATATACCATCAAAGAATCATCACACAAACCATCTCATAACATATCACATTCTATCGCACAATATAGAAAATAACTCAAAAATTCCATTTTACGGTTTCTCGGAAAAGTCGGCTAAAAGTCGGCCAAAAATAATATTTTCTACCATCATCAACAAGTACTCATCGATAGCTTCGATTCGGTATAAAGAACTCTTAAATACGATAAACGGTTAACAAGATATGAATATTTCAAAATAACGCGAAACATAAACCGGACGCCCGACACAACGAAACGGTTCGTAAAAACTGTACCAATTGGACCAAGTTCAGACCCCAAAACTATTTTTCCTAGAAAGAGCATCTCGTTAGCTTTCTAACACTTCGAACGAGGGTTAAAACCGCCTTACGGTTCAAGAGATATGAATTTCCGAAGTTTCCCCGAAAAACCAGATTTTCATGGTTCAGCACAGTATGTATCGATACATAGGCTTATGTATCGATACTAAAAGCCACATGTATCGATACATAGCACGCATGTGTCGACACATGCTGTAGTGAAAATGCTGTTTTTCCCAATTTTCACAGTATGTATCGATGCATAAGGGTTATGTATCGATACATAATCCATTTCGTATCGACACATAGCTTATGTATCGATGCATAGCCCTGTTTTTCTCAAAAATCAGAATTTCTCAAAATACACCTTTGCTGCCATTTTTCCCTTTTGCCTGAAAACTCGACTAAATCGAACATTTTCACCGAAACAACCATATACGCGCAACCACCAAATACATAAGAACATTTTAGAACACATAAACGAAATTTCTACGACGTTCGATTTTTCGATTAAATTTCAACCTTCCAAAAACCAGAATTTTCAAACATCATCAAATCGAATAAAAATCACGACATACGATGACCTAACCTTACTCGATACAACTACGTAATTTATTTCGAATTCTAACCGTGAAAACATTGGTTCCTATCGACTTCCTACAATTCGACCTAAACGGACAAAATAACGGAAACATAGCGAAAACTAACTGAAACATATCCAAACTTCATGAGACTTTAAACAGAAACTCACATACATATAACCAACCAACACATGTATTTATACGACTTTTCGACCGTAAAAACATCGGTTTCTAACGATTTCGTCCAATACGGCATAAACGGAAACATATGGAAAACCAATCCAAAACATCCACACAAAACATATATAATCATACACAATGATATAATAACCGAGTTTCGCACCCTTACCCGATTTAATCGTGTTCTAGAAAGTCAGGAGATTGGTTTCTTCCTTCACAAGTTTTCCTCTCTTTTCTTCTTTCTTTTCTCTTTTCTTCTTCTCTCTTTTTCTTCTCTTTTGGAAATTCTTACTAACTTTTCTAAACTTATACTAACTATTTTCTTTTATATTTTCTTAACTTAAAAATTCTAAACATTTCTAATAAATATCTAAACTAACTATTATTAACTAATACTATTAATTATGAAATATGTCAAATACCCTCTATTCCAATTTTCCCCGCAACTCTAAAAAACGGTAAAAATACACAATGTGCAAAAATAACATATAATCACACCAATTAGCAATTAACATAAATATTGCTCAATTAAAAATAAAGACTCGACCAATTAACACCAAAAAGCACGGAAAAAGGAAATATTAAAAACGGACCGTTACAACTCTCCCCCACTTGAGAAATTTTCGTCCTCGAAAATATTACCTGATCCAAACAACTCCGGATACGATTCCCGCATCCGACTTTCCAATTCCCAAGTCAAATTGCCCTCAGCAGCGCCTCCCCACGCCACTTTCACAAGTGCAATCTCCTTGCCTCTTAACCTTTTCAACTCGCGATCTAAAATCCTCACCGGTAAAACCTCAACCGTAAGATTATCTCTTACCTCAACCTCATCCATCGGAATCACATGAGACGGATCTGGAACATACTTCCGTAGCTGTGAAACATGGAAAACATCATGTAGATTCGAAAGATTCGGTGGCAATGCTATCCTGTAAGCCACTGCACCAACTCTTTCGGATATCTGATATGGACCAATAAAACGAGAAGTCAACTTCTTCGACTTCAGAGCACGACCCACACCCGTAACCGGTGTAACTCTCAAAAACACATGGTCGCCTTCTTGAAATTCAAGATCTTTCCTTCTCTTGTCATGATAGCTCTTTTGTCTACTTTGAGAAGCTTTCATCTTCTCCCGAATAAACTTCACTTTCTCCGTTGTTTGTTGTACCATTTCCGGTCCAACTATCGTCCTCTCGCCGGTTTCATGCCAACACAAAGGTGTTCGACATCTCCGACCATACAAAGCCTCAAATGGTGCCATACTTATACTTGAATGAAAACTGTTATTGTAAGTGAATTCAATCAACGCCAAATAACCATCCCAAGCACCACCTTGCTCGAGTACACAAGCACGCAATAAATCCTCCAACGATTGAATCGTCCTCTCGGTTTGACCGTCCGTTTGCGGATGGTAAGCCGAACTCAATCTTAGCTTAGAACCCAAAGCCTTTTGTAAACTCTCCCAAAACCTCGATGTAAACCTAGGATCTCTATCCGATACAATACTCTTAGGAACTCCATGTAACTTCACCACCACAAGAATATAAATCTCGGCTAACTTCTCCAAAGGATAACTAATATCAATTGGAATAAAGTGAGCAGATTTAGTAAGCCTATCAACAATTACCCAAATAGCATTATGACCTCTTTGCGTATTCGGCAATCCCGTAACAAAATCCATCGATATACTATCCCATTTCCATTCCGGAATATCCAACGGTTGCATAAATCCACTCGGTTTTTGATGTTCCACCTTAGACTTTTGACAAGTTAAGCATGCATACACAAATTGAGCAACGTCCCTCTTTAATCCGGACCACCAAAAGATTTTTCTCAAATCTTGATACATTTTGTTCGCTCCCGGATGAATACTTAAGTTACTTCGGTGCCCTTCTTCCAATATCATCTTTTTCAACTCCACATCATCGGGAATACAAATACGACCACAGAATCTCAAAACTCCAAAATTATCAACTTTGAAATCTTCATTCTCATTCAACATCAAATCAACGAATTTCAAGTCCAACTTTTGCTTTTCACCTACCGTTGCAAGAAAATCATTTGTAACATGTAGCATACCAAGTCTCACACTTCTCGGCGTCATTTCACAAACTAAACTCAAGTCTCTAAAATCCTCCAAAAGTTCCCATTCTTTCATCATCAATGCGGACATATGTAACAACCTCCGACTTAAAGCATCGGCCACCACGTTTGCCTTACCCGGATGGTAATTCAAACCAAAATCATAATCCTTTAAAAGTTCTAGCCACCTCCTTTGTCTCATGTTCAACTCTTTTTGATCAAATAAATATTTCAAGCTCTTGTGATCACTAAAAACTTCAAATCTCGCACCATAAAGATAATGCCTCCATATTTTCAAAACAAACACCACGGCCGCTAACTCCAAGTCATGCGTAGGATAATTCTTTTCATGCACTCTCAATTGTCTAGAAGCATATGCCACAACTTTTCCATCTTGCATCAAAACACCACCTAAACCCGTCAATGAAGCATCACAATACACAACAAATGGTTCATTAGGATTAGGCAAAATCAAGATCGGAGTCGTTGTCAACCTTCTCTTTAGCTCATTGAAACCCTCTTCACAATGAATATCCCAAATGAAAGCCTTTCCTTTACAAGTCAATTGCGTCAAAGGAAGTGCCAATTTCGAAAATCCCTCAATAAACCTCCGATAATAACCTGCCAAGCCTAAAAAGCTTCGAATCTCCGTAACCGACCTAGGAGCCTCCCATTGCATCACCGCATCTATCTTGGATGGATCAACACTAATACCACTACCGGAAATAACATGTCCAAGGAAACTTACTTCCGACAGCCAAAATTCACATTTTGACAACTTAGCATACAATTGTTTCTCTTTCAAAATTTGCAACACAATTCTCAAATGCTCTTCATGCTCCTCTTGAGACTTAGAGTAAATCAAAATATCATCGATGAACACAACCACAAAACGATCCAACTGTTCATGAAAAATACGATTCATGTATTCCATAAACACACCCGGCGCGTTAGAAACCCCGAATGGCATCACGGAGTATTCGTAATGACCATACCGTGTCCTAAAGGCCGTCTTTTGAATATCCTCTCCTTTCACACGAATCTGGTGGTATCCTGATCTCAAATCAATCTTGCTAAAAACATTTGCACCAACCAATTGGTCCATCAAATCATCGATCCTTGGAAGCGGATATTTGTTCTTAATTGTCACTTTGTTCAACTGTCGATAATCAATGCATAACCGCATACTCCCGTCCTTCTTCTTTACCAACAATACCGGAGCACCCCAAGGAGAAACACTTGGCCTTACAAATTTCTTGTCCAACAAGTCATTCAATTGCTTTTTCAATTCTACCAATTCCGATGCCGACATACGATACGGTGCCATCGAAATCGGTCTAGTACCCGGAACTAGATCAATAGAAAATTCAACTTCTCTTTTCGGCGGTACATCCGTAATATCTTTCGGAAATACTTCTGGAAATTCACACACCACTGGAAACACATCAAGCTCAACTTTACTCTCCACCGACAATGATGCAAACAAACCAAACAATTGAGCTTCGTCCGCTAAAAGTTTCTTCAACTCTTTAGTGGATAGGAAACTCTCAAATTCATCATCTTCCATAGAAGGAAACCTTACTAACTTGTGATAGCAATCTATATGAACTCGATTAAATTGCAACCAGTTCATACCCAAGATCACGTCTAATCCCACCAACGGCAAACATACTAAATCCATAACAAAGTCTTTACCATACATGGTTAAAGGACAACTCATACACACCAAAGATGTATTTACCGACCCTGAAGCAGGAGTCTCAATAACCATTTCAGCACCCATCAAAGTTAACGCAAGATTCAAACGCTTCGCGCACTCAGACGAAATAAACGAATGAGTCGCTCCCGTATCAATAACAGCAACTAAAGGTGTACTATTAATAAAGCATGTACCTTTAATCAAACGGTCTGCATTCGTAGTTTGAGTCCCCGCCAATGGAAACACCTTTCCGCCCGCTTGAGCTTGTCTTGGTTTCGTGCACTTTGTACTATAGTGACCATTCTCCCCACAATTATAACACTTGATTGCATTCCTCCTACAATCAGCAGCCACATGACCCTTCAACCCACAATTAGCACACCTATTCATATTATTCATATTCCTCTTACATTCCGATATACGATGACCTAAACCACCACAATTATAACATTTCACAGAAGAATTCATTCCTCCTCCACTCGGCTTCCTATCAAAAGTAGCCTTCTGTTTCCCCCTATCAACAGAAGTCACATAAGGCCTACCTCTGAACCGCCCCTTTCCTTTCTTATCATTCAGATTCTTGTAATGAGTAGCACGTGCTTTGCTATCCTCATCAAAAATCCGACTCTTGTTCACCAACACTGAAAACTGTCTTATCTCCTGATAACCGATACCTTGCTTGATTTCTGGCCTCAAGCCATTCACAAATTTCAGACACTTAGACCTCTCCGAACCAGCCGTATTATAATTGGGACAAAACTTCACCAGTTCTTCAAACTTAGCAGCATAATCCGCAACAGAGGAATTATCCTGCTTCAGTTCAAGAAATTCAATTTCCTTTTTACCTCTCTCATCTTCCGGAAAATACTTCTCCAGAAAAGCATCTTTGAACACAGCCCAAGTAACCACAATTTCATCCTCCTCAAACCTCTGAGAAGCATTTATCCACCAGTCCTCAGCCTCCTTTTCCAGCACATGAGTACCATACTGCACTTTCTGTTCCTCGGAACACCTAATGAAACGGAAGATCTTCTCAATCTTCTTCAGCCAAAGTTGTGCTCCATCAGGATCATGAGTACCCTTGAAGCTCGGTGGGTTATTCTTCTGAAACTTATCCATACTACGCGACTCCTCGTCCGCCGCAGCATTCGGTAAATTCTGCATCGCTTGCGCCATAGCTTGCATGGCCGCAGTCATAGCAGCGTCACGTCTTGCCGCCATAATCTGAACATTCCCAATGATAGCAAATTATGGTTAAACAACCACTCCACAGAGTGCAACAGACCAACCAGACACAACCGACACGACAACATGGTCGGACAAACCAAACATTGGCTCTGATACCACTTAATGTAACACCCCTTCTATACCCCGTACAAAAATCGGAATAAACTATTCTTATAAATAAAACATCAGAGCAAAGAATAATTTATCATGATATAGCCAGAGATGTCACACCAACGTGAACTAACACATTATGCTCATATAGATATATAACAACCTGATAGCCATATTAACATAGGAACTCAGTTCCAAAATACCATCATTCAGTTACAGAATTAAAGCGGAACATCCATAACTGATGTCATCACAAAAGATAAGTATGTCATATACATGTTCATACAAAGCCACTAGATACAGGCCAAAAGAAACATCTACACTCGAACCCCGACTACCCGTGTTACATATCAGAGCCGACGGAACGACAAAAGGACGAAGACACTAATCTTCGCAAAAGACTCCAGCATCTAATCTGCAATGCCTCATAGAGCATTATAAAACAGCAGAAGGGTGAGAAACAGGATTATAATATACTTGCATATCATTATATAACACTTAGCAAAATATGCACAATTATTCTCACCATACAAATATGATACTTGTAAACAATACAAGACATATTAACCCCATTTCACACATCAATCACATAAGCCTATACATTAACACAATGCATAACAATTCCTTCTCAAAATTCAACACATAAACATTCATGTAATGAATTATGCAAATGCACAGAGACCGACACAACGACTCTATGCATGCGGTACCATTAGTCCCCCAGGAACTCTTGGAATCATCGCTCGTTACTTAGGGTAACTCCCCATCGGGCATACGATGTTCCCCGTCGCTACCACTTATCACCAAGCATACGACGTTATGGATCGTTTTTAGTCCTTTATAATAGGCACACGATCAATACAACAATTGCTTACACCCATAAGGGATCTACAATTTAACATGCATTGTTTACACCCACAAAGGGATCTACAATGTCTTCATGCATTGTTTACACCCACAAAGGGATCTACAATGTCTAACTGCATTGTTTACACCCACGAAGGGATCTACAATGTCTACCACATGATGCATGTCATATAATGACCCATGGCAATCAAAGCTCATACATTAAATCATGCATTTCAAGTACATATAAAGTAATGCACACAATTGCCCAAAATGGCCACAAACACCAATATACCATCAAAGAATCATCACACAAACCATCTCATAACATATCACATTCTATCGCACAATATAGAAAATAACTCAAAAATTCCATTTTACGGTTTCTCGGAAAAGTCGGCTAAAAGTCGGCCAAAAATAATATTTTCTACCATCATCAACAAGTACTCATCGATAGCTTCGATTCGGTATAAAGAACTCTTAAATACGATAAACGGTTAACAAGATATGAATATTTCAAAATAACGCGAAACATAAACCGGACGCCCGACACAACGAAACGGTTCGTAAAAACTGTACCAATTGGACCAAGTTCAGACCCCAAAACTATTTTTCCTAGAAAGAGCATCTCGTTAGCTTTCTAACGCTTCGAACGAGGGTTAAAACCGCCTTACGGTTCAAGAGATATGAATTTCCGAAGTTTCCCCGAAAAACCAGATTTTCATGGTTCAGCACAGTATGTATCGATACATAGGCTTATGTATCGATACAAAAAGCCACATGTATCGATACATAGCACGCATGTGTCGACACATGCTGTAGTGAAAATGCTGTTTTTCCCAATTTTCACAGTATGTATCGATGCATAAGGGTTATGTATCGATACATAATCCATTTCGTATCGACACATAGCTTATGTATCGATGCATAGCCCTGTTTTTCTCAAAAATCAGAATTTCTCAAAATACACCTTTGCTGCCATTTTTCCCTTTTGCCCGAAAACTCGACTAAATCGAACATTTTCACCGAAACAACCATATACGCGCAACCACCAAATACATAAGAACATTTTAGAACACATAAACGAAATTTCTACGACGTTCGATTTTTCGATTAAATTTCAACCTTCCAAAAACCAGAATTTTCAAACATCATCAAATCGAATAAAAATCACGACATACGACGACCTAACCTTACTCGATACAACTACGTAATTTATTTCGAATTCTAACCGTGAAAACATTGGTTCCTATCGACTTCCTACAATTCGACCTAAACGGACAAAATAACGGAAACATAGCGAAAACTAACCGAAACATATCCAAACTTCATGAGACTTTAAACAGAAACTCACATACATATAACCAACCAACACATGTATTTATACGACTTTTCGACCGTAAAAACATCGGTTTCTAACGATTTCGTCCAATACGGCATAAACGGAAACATATGGAAAACCAATCCAAAACATCCACACAAAACATATATAATCATACACAATGATATAATAACCGAGTTTCGCACCCTTACCCGATTTAATCGTGTTCTAGAAAGTCGGGAGATTGGTTTCTTCCTTCACAAGTTTTCCTCTCTTTTCTTCTTTCTTTTCTCTTTTCTTCTTCTCTCTTTTTCTTCTCTTTTGGAAATTCTTACTAACTTTTCTAAACTTATACTAACTATTTTCTTTTATATTTTCTTAACTTAAAAATTCTAAACATTTCTAATAAATATCTAAACTAACTATTATTAACTAATACTATTAATTATGAAATATGTCAAATACCCTCTATTCCAATTTTCCCCGCAACTCTAAAAAACGGTAAAAATACACAATGTGCAAAAATAACATATAATCACACCAATTAGCAATTAACATAAATATTGCTCAATTAAAAATAAAGACTCGACCAATTAACACCAAAAAGCACGGAAAAATGAAATATTAAAAACGGACCGTTACACATTAGCCACTCTCTCTTCCATGATTAGTGTAGGTCAATGGAACGACTGTTTGGTCAAAAAAGGATTGGGTCTTACACTCTATTAGAGGCCCAAAAGTTTTCAAAAAGTTTGATGAGGGTTGAGTTGATTCAAAACCCTAATTTGTTTTCAAAATGTATTTTTTAATTGAACAAAAATTCAATTAAAATGATTAATATTTGTTAAATATATGAAAACAAATTATGATCTTGGACCAATGTTCCAAAAAATCAGGTTTCTTCCTACAAAATGATTGAAGTCAAATTAGGGTTAGAAAATGAAAAGAAAAGAAACATTTTAAATGCTAAAAACACATAAAACATTAATTCTTCTCAAAAATATCAAATATAGGAAATAAGTAATATTTTGGGTATTTTTTGGTAGAATCAAATATTTAAACATTTTTGTGAATTATTGCAAAAAGAACCAATAAAAAATGATAAAAATTGAAGGAGTTATTAATTTTTCAAATCATTAAAGATAATAATATGAAAAAAAAAAAAATAAACAAGTGATAAAAAGAAGTCTGGGGCGAGGGGGATTCGAACCCCAGACCTCTCGCTTGCCAATACACACAAAACCAGCTGGTGAACCGCTGGGGCGCAATGCCAATTCAAATATAATATGGCAAGGGAAAAATATATAGAGAACTTGTTGGATTTTCTGAAAATGGCGCCATGGCCATCTTCCTCCTCGAGCTCGTGCATGAAGCACCCTATCTCCGTCATCTCTCCACCATTGGACATGATTCAAACACCAAATCCGTGCGTTTTTTCACAAGGAATAAGATGGCAATACCCAATTTTATTCATTTTCAGTGTGGAGTAAAATAATCATGATGAACACAGATGAACCCTAATTTGCAAAAGCAATCGTACAGGCATGGTTATAAGGTCTATGATCCAATTTCTTGAGGCAAAACAATCAACACATGATGGCAATCAAATGGCAAAAATATCATGCGAGGAAATATGCATGGATCATGGAGTTTGAGTTTGAAGCTCACCTTGATGCAAGCTGAAATGGAACTTTGCCCAGATGGTGTGCCAGTCGTGAATTGATGATCCCTACAGCTTCAATGGATGTTATGGAGTGTGTTACAAGCTTTGGAACACTTTGAAACTCTTTGGATCAAGCTGGAGACCTCCACCTGCAAAATTGAAGCATAATGGCTTGGTGGAAGAGTGATTTTGAGCCTGAGGTGTTACAGTCAGTGTTTAAGTGTTTGGACACCTCAAATACATCATATGTGATGTGTTTGAGCAATTGGAATTGATTGCTTATGGCTGCAACTCAAAACCCGATAATGGTTACTCAAAAACAAGAAAACTTGAGTTTTAAGAAAAAATGAGAGAAAGCAGTGCTGTAACTGACTTTGGTGTGAGTTGAATGATCCATTGGGACCTCTATTTATAGGTGATCAACTTTTGTTTTGGAGGAATAGTGAATGGCTCCTGGATCAGAACACATTTGCATGGATTGGCTTGGAGGATTTCTTCTCAAGCAAGGCAAGCTAGCCATTCCCAAGAGCAGGGCTATGCCTTGACCAAAATCACATTCCTCAGATGTTTTTATTGTTGTTTAATCAGAGAATTTGACTGAGTAGGGTAGCTACCTTGACAATGCACTATTCCACATTAATGCACTTTGAATTCAAGGCAAAATGTGCCAAAGTGGATGAATTTCAAGTTGGAAGATTCGTTGGCTTTTTGACTCAGATTTATCAGTTGGATCAGATGCAATGTGATTGGTTTGAATACATGTGGCTTGCTGATCCTCAGTTTTTGGTTCAAAATCGTGTGTGGCAAGCAAACATGCAAACTGATTTTTCCAAAACAGCTTGCAGCAGCATGACTTTGGGCAAGGATTTCTCATGGCTTAAGTTCAATCAATTCATGCTGTTGAGCTCTTTGAATTCTTAGTAACATATGCAACAATATTGATGTTTAACTTTGGACTTGATTCAGCTTGCAACTATGTGAAAAGATCTCACAAGTTTTGGTGTTTCAACAAAATCTGTCTTGGACAGAATTTTTCTAAGTGTTGGAAAATGGTATACTTTCATGTTTTCCGCCACTTTGGCTCACTCATAGCTCAAAATCCATAATGAATTGGAGTTAGGCCTAGTTGAAGTTTTTGTAGAGGGCAATGAGATCTACAAATCAAGCTTTGGATGGGGCACAATGGCCTTGTGGTTTAGGAGTTATGGTCTTCCAAAGTTGGTGTATTAGTGGTACTTTTCCATAACTTAGAAAAATTTCTAAGTTTTATGGTTACCCCTTTTACAAGTTATCCCACTTTTCTTGATTTTTCTTGATGAATGATGATTCAAATCATACATTAACATCATTTTAGGGTTAAAAATCCATTTTGGTGAAAACTCTCAAAAAGTCAAAGTTGACTTTTGTGCATAGTTGACTTTTTATCAGATGAATTCCAAACTGTGCAATTCTTCAGGAAATCATGTCCTTGACCTAAATCAAACTTGATGGACATGTTCCATGGGTGTCATAGGGTATATTTAGGTATGTCCTAGGGCTTGGGAGCTTGTCTTGGTCAAAAGTCAAAGTTACAGTTGACTTTTTCCTTAAAACCCTAATTGTGGTGCAGATGAAATTGAGACTTGTTGCTCAAGCTTCTTGGATTAATCCATTGTTGCAAATGGATCAATATAGTTCATTAGAGACCCTCAACTCATGTCTTGAGGTATTGGCTCTTGATTTGTCCCAAAAGTCAACTTAGGGGTGAATTAGGTCAAGAAACCCTAATTCTTGATTTTTTGATGAATGCATCCCCTGAGGCAAAATTTACTTGATGAATGGGTCCATGAGGTTCCATGGAGTATATTAGGTTGTGTTTTGGATCTTTGGCTTGTGTCCAGATGAAAAATTTCAATCTGGAGGCCCTGGTCGACCAAAACCCTAATTTGGTGACACTGGCGATCTTGAGACTTGATCCACCTAGAAGGGAGCAACCTTGTGCTTAATCCTTAAGGTGGGAGTCCTCTTTGATCCATTGTGAATGCTTGAGAGGTTAGAAAAGTTGAAGATCAAGTCATTCCTTGATTGATCCTTTGTCTAAGAACTCTGAGAGGGCTTGAAACCCTAATTTTGATTGTAGTGAATGCTCAACAACCCTTGAGGTATTTGATGAGACATGATGGTTCATCCACATTGTGATGATGATTTGCACAATGATGGGAAATCTTAGTGGTCAAAATTTGGGGTATGACAGATGCCCCTATTTAATCTTCTTGAACCCAAAGGTGTGAATGACGAAGGTATTCGGGCATTCGGGGTGCAAGAGGATTAAATATCGGAATACCCGAAATTTTGATGGTGGTTATGAATGGTATCTTACGCATTCATCTTTTTTAGCTAAGCAATGATTCTTAGAAAAGGTAAAAACTTCCCCTCGATCCTGGTTTCCTACCAAAAACTGGTCTCAGTTTCTGAAGTAAACTTCCCCTCGATCCTGGTTTCCTACCAAGGAACTGGTC
This sequence comes from Lathyrus tuberosus, assembly GCA_022829125.1. Lineage (NCBI taxonomy): Eukaryota > Viridiplantae > Streptophyta > Magnoliopsida > Fabales > Fabaceae > Lathyrus > Lathyrus tuberosus. Next base: position 4,422,789 of record JALAZF010000269.1, on the reverse strand, counting down.
TTAGTTTCTTATTTAAACTTCCCCTCGATCCTGGTTTCCTACCAAGGAACTGGTCTTAGTTTCTGATTTAAACTTCCCCTCGATCCTGGTTTCCTACCAAGGAACTGGTCTTAGTTTCTGATTTAAACTTCCCCTCGATCCTGGTTTCCTACCCAGGAACTGGTCTCAGTTTCTTTTGTCAATAAACTTTATTGACAAGGGACGTTATACGTAGCGGCTTTTCCTCAAACTTCTCGCCGAATTTTCCTGGGGAGATGCCATTTGACGGAAAAAGTTTTGATGTCAGACTTGCTGGGGAACCCATTCGTCTGAGTTGTAGAGGTGTGCAAACTTCTCTGTTGGAGACACCATTCGCTGTTTCTACTGGAGAAAACGAGTCGCTGAGACTGCTTTCTGCTTGGGGATTTTACATCATACTTTCCTTCGAGATCTTCTTGGAGAAATGCCATACAATGTCTCCCAATTTTGAGGTGCTGATGACCTTTTCATCAGCGATCTTTTCGGAGCGAAACTGATGTACTGCCGAATCTCTGATTAAGAGGCTTTCTCTGGGGATTTTCTTTAATCCGGGAAAGCAAGGATATCATCTTCAATGGCGAAGAGTGACATCTGTTGAAGGTTCTCTGGCTCTTCAGAGGTTCAAGTTATCAAAGTGGTCGAGTGCCGACTCTGATCTAAAGATACACTGGTGGCGAGATTGTTCAGACACAACGTTTCCTGACGAGGAAAGAACTGACAACTCGATTGAGAGAACTCCTATCACTAAGGGACAAGACCGGCTAGAGTGATAGCGATGCAATATGAAATGTGAATGCAAATAAAATGCGTGATGTATGTATGTTTATGCGGACAAAACTAACGCGACATACAAACTAAAAGATAAACATGACAGGATACTCGGCCATCGCGGGGCGTGTAGAGATATCGCGGGTTCAAGATAACAAGTCCACCTTGCTTAGGAGAAATAGTCCCTGCGGGGAATACCGTTGATCGGGCTTAGGAGGTAAGAACTCTGCCGTGGTGTGTCAGACGAAACAAGGTCTCTGACACAGTTGATCCTTCATTCAGGCGTACTGGGTTAGAAGGAGCACTTTGATTCTGCACTTTGAAGTTCGCTTACTTCTGGAGAAGCGATTGATGTTCTTTCGATGTTTAATAGTCAAAAGAAATTGCCATCTTTATTTTAAAAGCAGAAAAAGTTTTAACAAGTAAATTCATTTTTGTTTTATTTGAAGAATCGTTAATCATGTTAACAACGTCGTTCTGTAAAGCTAAAACAAATGAGAATTACAAACAAAAGCACAAAGGCTCAAATTTTATTGATAAGATGGAGATCAGCGAAACGCGTGATTCCAAAGTATTTACAAAGTTTAAAAAAATGGTAATTTACAGGGAAAAGGGCTACGTTGAAACATAACGACCACTATCCTTCTACCAACTTTGAATTCAGGGCATCCCGAGCTTCTGTCGAAGATGACCTTAACTGGAGTTTTCTTCCGATGATGATGTAACTGCTGCTGCTGAAGGACTTGCCTCTGTTGAACATAGTTACTTGCCATTATCCCTAACTTTTGCCTGGATTGTACTATGATGTTTCTAATCCATCGGGATGATTTTTTTTTCATGTCTCTAACTTTTTCCTGGACCGCCCTTTCGGGTTTTCAATCCACCGAGACGTTTTTTTTTTAGTTTAGGCGAAGTATTTCTTGACTACATCAACATTTGTGGGGTAGGCAAATTCCTCTTCGTCCATGGTTGCAAGTCTCAAGGCGCCGCCTGAGAAAGTTTTCGTGATCACATAGGGGCCATCATAATTCGGAGTCCACTTGCCCCGAGAGTCAGTGAGAAATGATTGTATCTTCTTGAGCACGAGGTCTCCTTTCCTGAAGATGCAGGGTCGAACCTTTTTGTCAAACGCCCTCTTCATTCTCTGTTGATACAATTGACCGTGGAATAGTGCCGTGATTCTCTTTTCTTCGATCAGATTCAGTTTGTCATGTCGGTTTTGACACCATTCAGCTTCAGTGAGCTTAGCTTCCATCAATACTCGAATTGACGGGATCTCTACTTCTATGGGGAGCACTGCTTCCATGCCATATACTAGAGAGAAAGGGGTAGCCCCTGTTGAAGTGCGGACAGATGTGCGATAACCATGAAGAGCAAAGGGTAGCATCTCGTGCCAGTCTTTGTAGGTTACAACCATTTTTTGAACGATCTTCTTGATGTTCTTGTTAGCCGCTTCTACCGCGCCGTTCATCTTGGGTCGGTAGGGAGATGAGTTATGATGTTCGATCTTGAACTCTGCGCACAACTCCTTCATCATCTTGTTATTCAAGTTAGATCCATTATCAGTAATGATCTCGCTTGGAACACCATAACGGCAGATGATATTGTTTTTGATAAATCGGACCACCACTTGTCGGGTTACATTAGCGAACGATGCTGCTTCGACCCACTTGGTGAAATAGTCAATGGCTACCAGGATGAACCGATGTCCGTTTGAAGCCTTGGGTTCAATCAAGCCAATCATGTCGATTCCCCATATGGAAAAAGGCCACGGTGAAGAAAGAACTTTGAGATGTGATGGCGGTACATGAATTTTATCGGAGTATATCTGACACTTGTGACACCTCCTCATGTACTTGTAGCAGTCGGATTCCATTGTCAACCAATAGTACCCTGCTCTTAGAATTTTTATCGCCATTGTATGTCCGTTGGCATGAGTGCCAAAGGATCCTTCATGAATTTCTTTCATAAGCATGTTTGCTTCTGGTCTGTCGACGCATCGGAGCAAGACCATGGCAAAATTTCTCTTATAGAGAGTGTCCCCGCTCAGGAAGAAGTTTCCAGCCAATCTTTTGAGGGTTTTTCTATCTTTTCTGAGTGCCCCAGATGGGTACTCTTGTTTCTGAAGGAAGCATTTGATATCGTGATACCAAGGTCTGTCGTCTAGGACTGCTTCGATCGTGAAGACGTAAGCGGGTCGTTCAAGGCGCATTATGTCGATCTTAGGTATGTCATTCCATTGACCTACACTAATCATGGAAGAGAGAGTGGCTAATGCATCAACCATGTGATTCTCTTCACGAGGGATATGATGAAACTCAACTCTATTGAAGAAAGGTAGCAACCTTCTTGCATAGTCTTTGTAAGGAATCAATCCTGATTGGTATGTGTTCCAATCTCCTTTTATCTGATTGATGACCAAGGCTGAGTCGCCGTATACGTCCAAGTTTTTGATCCTTAAATCAATCGCTTCCTCGAGACCCATAATACAAGCTTCGTATTCGGCCTCGTTGTTCGTACACTTGAACGTAAGTCGAGCGGTGAAAGGAATGTGGGTACCCTGAGGGGTAACAATGATTGCCCCAATTCCGTTTCCGTAATGATTAACTGCTCCGTCAAAGACAAGTCCCCACTGGGAACCTGGTTCTGGCCCTTCACTGGGTAACGGTTCATCGCAATCTTTCATTTTTAGATACATGACATCTTCGTCTGGGAAGTCAAACCCGACTGATTCCTGATCGTCAATCGGTTGATGAGCCAAATGATCGACTAAAATACTTCCCTTAACAGCTTTCTGAGCGTGGTACTCTATGTCATCTTCTGATAACAACATCGGCCAACGGGCAATTCTTCCCGTAAGAGCAGGTTTTTCGAAGACGTACTTGATTGGATCCATTTCGGAGACCAACCAAGTGGTATGACGAATCATGTACTGGCGAAGACGTTTGGCTGCCCAAGCCAAAGCACAACAAGTTTTCTCAAGCATCGTGTACCGAGTTTCGTATTCGGTGAATTTCTTGCTCAAATAGTAGATGGCAGACTCTTTTCTTTTAGTTTCGTCTTGTTGGCCAAGCACACAACCCATTGAGTCCTCTAGGACTGTGAGGTAAATGATTAGTGGTCTTCCTTCCACTGGAGGTGATAGAATTGGAGGATTCAACAGGTATTCCTTAATACTGTCGAAGGTAGTTTGGCAATCTTCTGACCAAACGCAATCCTGGTTCTTTTTCAGTAATTTGAAAATCGGCGCACATGTGGCGGTCATAAGGAATATGAATCTGGAGATGTAGTTTAAACGTCCCAAGAATCCTCTGACTTGTTTTTCAGTTTTCGGAGAAGGCATTTCTTGGATGGCCTTGACCTTGTCAGGATCAACTTCAATTCCTTTCTGGCTGACGATGAACCCTAGTAGTTTCCCTGAACGGACACCGAAGGTGCACTTGTTGGGATTCAAGCGGAGCTTGAATTTTCTCAAACGTTCGAACAATTTTGACAGATGTTCAACGTGCTCACTCTCTGTTTTTTATTTTGTAATCATATCATCGACATATACCTCGATTTCTTTGTGTATCATGTCATGAAACAGAGTAATCATGGCCCTTTGATTGGTTGCCCCGGCGTTCTTCAAACCGAATGGCATTACCTTGTAACAAAAGGTACCCCATGGGGTAATGAACGAAGTTTTCTCCATGTCTTTCGGCGCCATTTTGATATGGTTGTAGCCCGAGAATCCATCCATGAAGGAGAATACTTTGAACTTTGCTGTGCTGTCAACCAACATGTCAATGTGTGGTAAAGGAAAGTCGTCCTTTGGACTTGCCTTGTTCAGATCTCTGTAATCAACACACATTCTGACCTTTCCGTCCTTTTTGGGAACGGGTACGATGTTGGCTAACCATTAAGGATATTCAGCTGTGGCGAGGAAACCCGCGTCAATCTATTTCTGTACCTCCTCTTTGATTTTAATGGCCATGTCCGGGTGAGTGCGTCTCAACCTTTGCTTTATTGGCGGACATTCCGATCTCAATGGTAAGTGATGTTCCACGATGCTGGTATCCAACCCTGGCATATCCTGATAGGACCAAGCGAATACATCGGGAAATTCTCTGAGAAGCATTATCAAACCCTCTCTAGCAATTGGACTGAGCACTGCCCCAATCCTGATTTTTTTTCTCTCTTGTTCTGAACCCAAGTTTACCGTTTCCAATGGTTCTTTGTGAGGTTCGATGGACCTTTCCTCTTGTCTGAGTAGTCGGGAGATCTCTTCTGGAATTTTGTTGTCATCTTCTTCTTCAGCCTCGAATACCGGGAACTCAAAGTTGGGAGAAGGCATCGGATCGTATGTTTCAACTGGGTTTAAAACAAACAATCTGCATGACGTGATGATTCGTGTTTAGAAGAGATAGAGAAAATGCAAGTGTGTGCAGTGTATTTATTTTACTGCTTGTTTTTATTTGAATTGTTTTTTAGGATTACCATTTTCTGAAAAAAGCAAAAAGAGAAAACAACAATTGATGCGGAAATTACAGAACGACGTTATTTTATCAATGAACAAGTCAAATCTTGAAACTACAGCCATATAAAACAAAACTCTATCGCTTCGGGCAAAGCGAAGAGGGAAATTTACAGAAAGCGAGCCCTATCAAAACATCCGTTTCACCTGGGCAGGGTGAAAGGTTAAAGATGGCAATTACTTCGACTGATGAACGATCTTCAGAACCTCGACGGCAACCCATTGGCGGCGAACTCCTCGGTGAATCACAAAGTCTGGCACCTTCCTTGATTTGTCTTCAGAAATGATGCTGATTTCCGGTGGAGCGGGATCATTGGAATCTGTCTCCCAGGCAGAATTGTCGTAGGAGAATTCCTCTGTTGCATTTTGCATAGCATTTGTGCTCTCAGGTAGATCTCCCCATCCAGTTGCCTGGATATCCTCGAGCCTGATACGAGAGCTTTCGGGAGCGGTGTACTTGACCATATAGTCGAATTTTCCACTTGGTTCTCCTAGAGTGTCCCAAACTTCTTTGGAACTGGAGGAGTCATCTCTCTCGATGACGTTGACCTCAGGAAAAGCATAGTTGATGAATTCAAGTCCTGCAAACGTTGCGAATTCATCTTCATATTGAGTAGCTTCAGGATGACCTGAGTGTTGATCCCATGGCATGGTGGGGACACAGGTAGTCTGTTTAAAAACGGTCAGCTGATTTTCATTGTTCAGCTGACTCTCTTGTCCCAAGTTTCCTGGGTAAGGTTGCCACATAGGCAGACCATCCATTGGGCCATAGTAATTGTGGTCAAAGTTGTCTTTCATCAGAGTGTCCTCCTCTAATGAATTTGGCGTAGCACGGCATCCTTCCAGATCACAATCTCCATATATCATTTCGACATCTGATCTTGGCATAAATCTCATACTTTCTGTAGGAAAGCAAAAAGGCATAGGCACCTCTTCCTGAGACATATAACCGTCCTTGTTAAGGTAGGACTTCCACCCTTCATCTGTGTCAGAGGGATCTTCCCCATTGATAGCATGCACTGCTTGAGACACTGGGTGAAGAAAACCTCCACTGTGGAATAAGTTAGGGGATGAAGACTTTCATCATTGGCAGCTGTCCGGGTACAGGTTGCAGAAAAACCAAGACCCTTCTTTGTTTTATTGTCAATAGGAATGACAAGTTGTCCCCATCCTGTTGTATCGGTACTCTCGACCACTTTGATAGCATCTTTGTATGAGGAAATCGAGGTTCCTCCTCCGAACTGATTGTTCTTACTCACTGACAGTGCTTGTAACTGAGTTCCAATAACCTCCTCGGGTTCTATACCAGTAGACGATGACAAGTTGCTTACAAGCAAGGCTTGTTCCCCACAAACCGTGACAAGTTGATCGTTTTGAACGAACTTTAGCTTTTGGTGGAGGGTCGAAGTGACCGCTCCATCCTGGTGTATCCAAGGTCTTCCTAATAAAAAACTATACGTTGCCCGGATATCCATGACCTGGAAAGTGACTTGGAAAGTGTGAGGACCAATAGTTATGGGAAGATCAACTTCGCCGATAACTGTTTTTCTGGATCCGTCGAATGCTTTGACGACAACCTCGCTGATTCTCATCGGAGGTCCTTTGAATGATAATTGCATCAAAGTAGACTTTGGCATAACATTCAGGGCTGACCCTGTGTCTACCAGTACGCTGGCTAAAGCATCGTCCTGGCAGTTAACTGTGATATTGAGCGCCATGTTATGACGACGACCCTCTTCAGGTAATTCTTCATCACTAAATCCCAAATTGTTGCAGGAAATGATGTTAGAGACAATGCTATTGAACTGTCTGATTGTTACATCTTGTTCCACAAAGGCTTGTTCCAAGACTTTCTGTAGAGCCTCCTTGTGGGCTTCTGAACTGAGTAACAGTGATAATACCGAGATCTTTGAAGGAGTCTGTAACAGCTGATCAACAATGTTATATTCACTCCTTTGGATGAGCTTCAGCATCTCATCATTATTTTTCGAAAGGTCGGGATTACTGGATTGACCGACTGGGGGATCGAGAGCTTCTGTCTGAAGTTCCTTTTCCTTGTTAAGTTCCCCAACCCCTCGGTTGAAGATTCTACCACTCCGTGTTACTCGGCTAATGTCTGCAATGTTAACAACGGAGGGTAATGGAATTTCCTTTCCATTTTCAATTATTGTTGCACCGTATTTGTAAGGGATCGCCTTAGCTTATTCATGCGGTAGCGGTCCTGGTAGATAGATGACTACAGGAGCCTCCTGATTTTTCTGACCATCATAAGTAATCTCGATTCGTTCCCGGTTGGGAACTTTAGATTCGTCAAGTAGAGGGATGATGGCAAAAACATCCCTGGTCCTGTGATGACCAGAGATTGTGACAACATCCTCAACTTGCTCGGCAAGGTAGTTCGGCGACCAGTTAATAGGTCCAGAACCTGGATATGGACGAATTTCTCCACGATCCACCTGACCCTGAAGAGCCGCTCGCACAAGGTAACACCCTTGGTTATTTTCCGAACAGACGCTACAACGGTCGTAATTGTGTAGTGGCACTTGGCCACACCCACTTTGGATACAATGTAACCTCACTAGGTTACCTTCCACTGATCGGACATCCTGACTTTGACGCCGAGTGGGGTTTCTATTACTGATACTAATCTGCTGAGTATCTTCATCCATGTAGATTGGCATCCACCAATGATTTAACAAGTGCTGAAGTGCCTCCTGGACAAGGGTACAACCTCGATCGTTTTTGCAACCCGCTTTACAACCTTGATAGTCATGTGATATTAAGAATCCGAGTCGGACGTGCTCAGCATGTAACTCTACCAGGTTGGTATTCATCACGCGAATATCGAAGATCTGAACCATGTTGATCTGATAAGGGTTCCTATCATGGTAGTCTTGGATCCACCCAAGATCCATCTGACGCTGGAGGGCCTCTTGTATGAAAGAGCATCCCTGTTTGTTTACCGAGCAAATCAGACAGGAACTGTAATCGTGCCGCGGCAGATTATGATACTGGCTTTGCCTTGAATGCATCACCACCAAGTTGACATTCATCACACGAATGTCGTGGTTTTGAAGGACGTTAGAATTCGTGTAAACCATGTTAACTCCACGAACTCGGTGCTCCTGGATCCATCTGTTCCTGTAGAGCTGCTTGCACTACAGAACACCCTTGGTTGTCTTTAGAGCAGATATCACACTGATGATAATTATGAGGTGGCACATGGCCATATCCACTCTATCTACAATGCATCTTGACCAGATTGGTTTTCAACAAGAGTACATCGTGAATTTGATAGACATCGTTAGTCTCTCCTTCTATCAAATTGACTGCAGCTTTCTCATGTTGAGGCAGCGGGTTCGTGAGAACATTAGGATTTGTATCCTTGAACGATAAGACCCCGCTCCTAACAAGCTTTTGCACGTAGGACTTAAAATTGAGGCAAGTCTCTATGTTATGCCCTGATCCTCCTTGATGATAAGGGCATGTTTGATCCACCTTAAACCAAAAAGGCGGATTTTCCAGTACTGTAAGAGGAGATTTAGTCTGAATATGCCCCTTAGCCAGTAGTAATGGAAATAGTTCTGCGTATGTTACGGGTATAGGATCAAATCCTGGTGGTCGTGTTATACAGTTGTTGTTATATGGAGGACGAGCCTGCTGAAGAGGCTGTTGTGTCCTTTGCTAGTCAGGTTGGCTATGCGCAATCTGAGGTTGATACGTAGGAATAGACGCAGGGTTGATAGCAGGAGTCACAGCTACTACCGGTTGATAACGTCGCCTTTGCTTTCCGAGAGAGATATTCCCAATATCTTGCTCTTTTTTCTTAGGGAGAGCACTACCATATTTTTTAGTACCGCTCGTCGATCCAATGTCTTTTACCAAACGTCCTTCTCGGACGGCTTCCTCAAGACGTACGCCCATGCCGACCATTTCGGTGAAATCACTGGGTGCACTGGCAACCATTCGGTCATAGTAAAATGAGCTTAAGGTCTTTAAGAAGATCTTTGTCATCTCTTTCTCTTCAAGAGGTGGACAAATTTGAGCGGCAATTTCACGCCACCATTGAGCATACTCCTTAAAGGTTTCCTTGTCCTTTTGCGACATTGATCTGAGTTGATCTCTGTCGGGTGCCATGTCCAAATTGTATTTGTATTGTTGGACGAAGGCAGTACCAAGATCTCTGAATGTACTGATCGTAGTACGGTTTAAACCCATGTACCATTTGAGTGCGGTACCGGTTAAACTATCCTGGAAGTAGTGAATCAGTAGGTCCTGATTCTCCGTCTGAGCTGACATCCGTCGAGTGTACATCACCAGATGGCTCTGAGGGAAAGAGTTACCCTTGTATTTTTCAAAGTCGGGCACTTGAAATTTGTGCGGAACTTTCACATTGGGGACCAAGCAGAGGTCTGCGGCGTCCTTTCCAAATAGATCATGACCGCGGATGGCTTGCAGTTCTTTCTGCATTTCCAAGAACTGTTCCTGGAATTCATCCATTCTGTCAAATATAGTCTCCTTCTTACCAGAAGGTGTTGGTGGAATCTGTCCTTCCGGGACAGTGTGCACCACAGGGGGTGGTACCGTGACTACGGCAGTAAATCTTGGCGTTTCCCAAAGTTTGTAACCTTCAGGAGTCTTTAGTATGCCCCTGGCATCTTCGCTTTCCCGAAGTTTGTAACCTTCAGGCCCAGCGGTTTCTGTTGTGATTCCCTGATCTTCAGTGATCGGCGGAACATATCCTTCCGGGATATAGTTAACAGGCATGCCCCAAGGACGATCTTTCGGTATCTGATACCTAGGATCATACCTTTCCACTATGGGCGTTGAGGTGATCTCTGAGATCACAGTTCGTTGTAGCTGAGCTTCTGCTATGACTTGCATGTCGTTACGAAGCTTTCTCATTTCCTCTCTAAGAGCGTCGATCTCTTCTTTCAACTCTCTGTTCTCTTCCTCAAGATCATCCATCTTTTTCTGACGATTGGCCCGAGTATTATACGAATGAGACAGTTTGACTCTGGAACCGAGACAAAACGTGAGATTCGTAGGTAAGAAGAATACGCGATGTGAGAATGATGAATGCAATGATTATATTAATTGTTTAAGGTTTAATCAAAATAAACTTCGACAATTATATTGTAAATATCAAACGGTGGGGAAACCCCTTTTTATTGAAATTCAAAAGTTTACAGAAGTGGAAATACAGTAGATTACAAAGTGCAGAAACAGAAACCTAAACTAATGGGTCCTGAGTCCTCTCTGAAGAGAAATCAGGTGCTTTCTTATGAACATGCTTCCAAGCGTGCACTATTTCCAGAGACTCTCGTCCTTTCTTATGAACATGCTTCCAAGCGTGCACTATTTCCATCTTTAGTGCTCTGTCGTTTTCTCCTTCTTTGAAGAAAAGACCTTCCAGATGAACACCCAGTGGGATGTGTCTCATCGGGTATCCAAATTGACAGCGAACCAATACCGGATGGTAGTTGATTCCTCCTTTAGTTCCTATAAGGGGTACGTTGGGGAAGTTTCCACAACGGTCAACAATCCTAATTCCCTCATAAATCCTATTACACCAATCTATATCAGAGTTGGTAAGAGACATGATCTTCTGCGACCAACGTAAGGCACTCTTACAATCCCAAAAAGCAGCAGACTTGGGCAAGTGAGAGATAAACCATTTGTAAAGCAAAGGTACACAGCATGTGATCTCCCCTCCGCTGTACAAATTTACCAGGTGTACAGAATGATACGCATCTGCGAGCAAAGTCGGCACAGGATTTCCAATGAGAAAAACCTTAATGGAGTTAATATCGACGAAGTTATTGATGTTGGGAAACAAAAATAACCCGTAGGTGAGCAAGACAAAGATGCTTTCAAAACCAGTCACGTTTCCTATACTGGCGAAGTATAGGGCTTTCTTCGTCAAGAACTGGGCTGGCAAACCTTGGATGCCACCCTTAGTAGTCATGTGAGTCCTGACTTCAGACTCGTCCAAATGAATTGCTCTTGCAATAGTCTGATTCTTTGGAATTTCTTCCAGTCCAGAAAATGGAGCTCGATCCGTAATGTGTAGATCGATCAGATGAGAATACTCCTCCAGCATTGGTGCGAGCTGGTAATCCGGGAATGTGAAACAGTGATAAACCGGATCATAAAACTGAATGAGCACATCCATGATTCCCTCAATCACATGGACTCTTAATAGTGGTAGCAAACCTCCGTGCTTGGCTCTGAAAGCCTCTGGGTTAGTGATCATCCTCGCTAACCTTCTCAAATCCTCTAGCTTTGGAACCTTGAAGGTATACTGGTGAGTTTTCCTTCTACCGAAATCCATTAGCGTAATCCTTTTCTCTGATATTTGTAATCACAGTCTTAGTTTATTTTGAAAAACAGAGAGACTAGAAGAGAACTTTTTTGAATGTTTTAATGTTTTTTTTAAATGAATGCATGAATGCAGCACACAAAAACATAGGAAAAACATGGGGTCAAAGGGTCGTTGTCATGAAGTCAAGGCTCTACCCATCCCCAAAGGTTTATACTAGGGTGATTTTTGTACCTGTACTCATTATCATCAGCTCCTCCCAGGAAAGAAAAACAACAAACGGATCGCCAGCGAGTTGTAAAGCAATCTTAGAGTAAGTGCCATTCACCGAGAATATATCACCAGCCTCAAATGAGGGTAGTATCGTGTAACAACTATTTCCGATAGTTTCCGCACTATGAAAGGGTTTGGCTCCTCAGCTTCTCAGACTTAACAACCGGCCCATTGTCTAGATGAGAGAATGGGTTGCGTTGGTCAGCCTCCACTGAGGTTGATGGTCGACCCCGTTGCCATCACTTATCTTAGGTGTATACTCATTCTTTCCACATACGGCATCACCCGCATTCCCATTAGCAGAAAAATAGACATGTATAGCAATTAGGAAAAGCAGTATATATATTTGTCTTAGACATCCTAGACCTTTAAAGATATGAATCCTAAATTCCAGACAGAAAATGGGTTCCCCGGCGGAAGCCCCAATCTGAGGTATTCACACGAGTGAAGAAAAGGAAGACCGTGCCTAGATCTAACTTTGAAAGGGCCCACGGTGGGCGCCATTTTTCTGTAGCGAGCGATTTTGGGACGCGGTTCTTAAGCGTTGGTCGCTCTCTGCGGTTGAGCTTAAACTACAGGTCGATTAATTTTTTATCCTATTGTGAGCTGATGAAGGAAGGGAAATAGATGTCTCCAATTAACCCTGCTTTGCATACTGAGTTTAAACAGCGATCTGTTAGGTTACGAATGCTATCAATGTGGGGGGGCCTTTCTTGTGCTATTTAACAGAATGACAGGTTTCTGGCGGGGAACAAGGATTAGGATGTTAGGACTGATGCTTTTTGATAGGTATGTGAGAGTATGGGATTTTGGTTTTTTTGTTGATTGTGCTCGCTAAGATCTTTTCTTTCGATCTTATGCCTACGTATTCCCGTTTACCGAAACAGGGAAATCAGAGCGTTCGTAGTTCCTCCTATTCTACGGGAGGAAATGGTTGTTTTTGCGTCTTGTTCAAAGCCCAAGACGTGAAGCGAAAAGGTGGTTTGTATCTTGTTCAAAGCCCAAGATGTGAAGCTAAAGGTGTTTTGTATCTTGTTCAAAGCTCAAGATATGAAGCTGAAGGTCTCAACTTTAGAGAGAATTTGTCATCTCTAAAGAAGGGTTTGTCTGTCACAACTGTTGGGTGACTGGTTATAAAGGAGAATTACTTTAACCGGGATACGCGGATCCTAGCAATGCCATAATTTCCTTTAAAGGGGATTTTAACCTGAAGGAGAAGACTTTAACTTAGTGTAGAGCAATGTTATCTTTCCTTAGGAATTTCTCATGCTAAAAGAGGGACAGTGGTATGGATGTAGATGATCCAGAGGCTTGCCGCTTACAACGATTGGATGAAGAGAAAGGAGTTATTGATGTTTGTGTACTGTGAACGAGGCATAGTTTTGATGCTAAAAGTTTGATTGGATCAACCAGTGGTTTTCTTATACAAAGCCTAAGAGGAGGCTAATATGTGTCTCGTACAAAGCCCGAGAGAGAGGCTAAAAGGGTTGACTCAACTGGAGAACCTTTTATACTCAACAAGAGAGCGTTTTTGTATCTCGTACGAAGCCCGAGATGGAGGCTAAAGGGGTGATCGACTTAATGAGGGAGTCTCTTATGTGTCTGGTACAAAGCCCGAGAGAGAGGCTAAACGTTGTTTGACTTCGCTGGGGAGAATCATTGTACAAAGCCCAAGAGGAGGCTATGGCGCTGTTTCAGTTAAGTGACAGGTCCAGTATGCTGATTTAAAGAGAAAATCAGTTCTTATATGAGCAACACTGTGCTCATGGATTTGATTTGAGGGTCCGGGTTATTCCTGTTCTTTAAGGAAGCGGGGAATCCGAAGGGTATTGAGACTGTCCGAGTCTGCGAGTTTCCTTCCTATTTAACGAAGGGGTGCTTGAGAATGTCTTTGAGACTCAAGGAAATTAGACTGTCCAAGTCCATAGTTTCGTCTTTTGTACTATGCTTTGAGAAACAGTAGTAGACTCTTGAAAGGACGGTTCTATGAAGATGACTAGGTTCTGTTCCTATACCTCTAGGAGGTCGTCGGGACAATTTGTACGAAGCCCAAGAGGAGGCTGGAAACTTTTAAGAAGTCGACGGGTCCTTGTACTAAGCCCAAGAGGAGGCTATCATTCCCGGAGGAAGAGATCATTATACGAAGCCTAAGAGGAGGCGGTGAATACTTCTAAGAAGTCGTATGGTCCTTGTACGATGCCCAAGAGGAGACGGGGTTGCTTTTAGGAAGCCTGTGGGTCCTTGTACGATGCCCAAGAGGAGGCCGATGCTTTTAAGAAGCCCGTGGGTCCCCAAACCCCAAGAAATTCAAGGCAATGCTATTCACCGAGAATAGATCAAAGTCAGGAAAGTCCGAGAATTTGGAAGAAACTCAAAGATGCCATTCACGGAGAAGACATTCATCTCTGGGAGTAGAGTTTCTTGACAACTCCTAATGAGGACAGCCTGAGAGAAGACTGTGTCTGGTGATCCTATTGGGGATCTAGTTGTCTATTTCTATGAATAAACGAAACGGCGTCACCTAGTTCTAGACGTTGTTGCCGGGGAAACTCAAAATATCTATACTATTATTACACAGTTGATATGAGTTTATGAAAGAAGACTTATAGTGAAACAGCCCCACAATACATTTATATATATATATGAGTTTGTGAAAGGAGACTTACAGTGAAATAGCCCCACAATACAGTTATATACATATGAAAGCGGTAAATGAAAGCGGGTAAACACTTACTCGGTTGTAGAGCTTCCATGCTGTTTGGTTAGTTGTTCAACAAAGAAAGATTGAAAACGACAGTATATTCAAAATCAAAGGAGAAAGTACTTTGAAAAAGAAAGTTTTGGGGCTTACAGCTCAAGGAGAGGCCCAAGGTTTTATCAGTGAGCGCACTGTTTGAATTTGTACAGAGGGACTTATACAAGTGACTGAGGCCCAAAATGTTTTCTGTACAAAGGGATGGGTCTTACACTCTCTCAAGAGGCCTAAAAAGTTTTAAAGAAAAGAGTGGGGCTTATAACACGAGGGTAGGCCCAGATGATTTTTCGTTTAAAAATGGCGATCGTGCCGAGATTTTCTTTTAACGCGAAGGGGCTTATACAATATCTGAGGCCCAAATGATTTTGGTTAAAAGGGGGTTGGATCTTACACTCTATTCAGAGGCCCAAAGTGTTTTTGAATGGGTCTTATAGCTCAAGGAGAGGCCCAAGGTTATTTTGAAAAGGCGACGATCGCGCCGTTGGTTTTTTATGGTATCGGGACTTATACAATACACTGAGGCCCAAAAATGGTTTGGTCAAAAAAGGATTGGGTCTTACACTCTATTAGAGGCCCAAAAGTTTTCAAAAAGTTTGATGAGGGTTGAGTTGATTCAAAACCCTAATTTGTTTTCAAAATGTATTTTTTTAATTGAACAAAAATTCAATTAAAATGATTAATATTTGTTAAATATATGAAAACAAATTATGATCTTGGACCAATGTTCCAAAAAATCAGGTTTCTTCCTACAAAATGATTGAAGTCAAATTAGGGTTAGAAAATGAAAAGAAAAGAAACATTTTAAATGCTAAAAACACATAAAACATTAATTCTTCTCAAAAATATCAAATATAGGAAATAAGTAATATTTTTGGGATTTTTTGGTAGAATCAAATATTTAAACATTTTTGTGAATTATTGCAAAAAGAACCAATAAAAAATGATAAAAATTGAAGGAGTTATTAATTTTTCAAATCATTAAAGATAATAATATGAAAAAAAATAAAATAAACAAGTGATAAAAAGAAATCTGGGGCGAGGGGGATTCGAACCCCAGACCTCTCGCTTGCCAATACACACAAAACCAGCTGGTGAACCGCTGGGGCGCAATGCCAATTCAAATATAATATGGCAAGGGAAAAATATATAGAGAACTTGTTGGATTTTCTGAAAATGGCGCCATGGCCATCTTCCTCCTCGAGCTCGTGCATGAAGCACCCTATCTCCCTCATCTCTCCACCATTGGACATGATTCAAATACCAAACCCGTGCGTTTTTTCACAAGGAATAAGATGGCAATACCCAATTTTATTCATTTTCAATGTGGAGTAAAATAATCATGATGAACACAGATGAACCCTAATTTGCAAAAGCAATCGTGCAGGCATGGTTATAAGGTCTATGATCCAATTTCTTGAGGCAAAACAATCAACACATGATGGCAATCAAATGGAAAAAATATCATGCGAGGAAATATGCATGAATCATGGAGTTTGAGTTTGAAGCTCACCTTGATGCAAGCTGAAATGGAACTTTGCCCAGATGGTGTTCCAGTCGTGAATTGATGATCCCTACAGCTTCAATGGATGTTATGGAGTGTGTTGCAAGCTTTGGAACACTTTGAAACTCTTTGGATCAAGCTGGAGACCTCCACCTGCAAAATTGAAGCATAATGGCTTGGTGGAAGAGTGATTTTGAGCCTGAGGTGTTACAGTCAGTGTTTAAGTGTTTGGACACCTCAAATACATCATATGTGATGTGTTTGAGCAATTGGAATTAATTGCTTATGGCTGCAACTCAAAACCCGATAGTGGTTACTCAAAAACAAGAAAACTTGAGTTTTAAGATAGAATGAGAGAAAGCAGTGCTGTAACTGGCTTTGGTGTGAGTTGAATGATCCATTGGGACCTCTATTTATAGGTGATCAACTTTTGTTTTGGAGGAATAGTTAATGGCTGCTGGATCAGATCACATTTGCATGGATTGGCTTGGAGGATTTCTTCTCAAGCAAGGCAAGCTAGCCATTCCCAAGAGCAGGGCTATGCCTTGACCAAAATCACATTCCTCAGATGTTTTTATTGTTGTTTAATCAGAGAATTTGACTGAGTAGGGTAGCTACCTTGACAATGCACTATTCCACATTAATGCACTTTGAATTCAAGGTAAAATGTGCCAAAGTGGATGAATTTCAAGTTGGAAGATTCGTTGGCTTTTTGACTCAGATTTATCAGTTGGACCAGATGCAATGTGATTGGTTTGAATACATGTGGCATGTTGATCCTCAGTTTTTGGTTTAAAATCGTGTGTGGCAAGCAAACATGCAAACTGATTTTTCCAAAACAGCTTGCAGCAGCATGACTTTGGGTAAGGATTTCTCATGGCTTAAGTTGAATCAATTCATGCTGTTGAGCTCTTTGAATTCTTAGTAACATATGCAACAATATTGATGTTTAACTTTGGACTTGATTCAGCTTGCAACTATGTGAAAAGATCTCACAAGTTTTGGTGTTTCAACAAAATCTGTCTTGGACAGAATTTTTCTAAGTGTTGGAATATGGTATACTTTCATGTTTTCAGCCACTTTGGCTCACTCATAGCTCAAAATCCACAATGAATTGGAGTTAGGCCTAGTTGAAGTTTTTGTAGAGGGAAATGTGATCTACAAATCAAGCTTTGGATGGGGCACAATGGCCTTGTGGTTTAGGAGTTATGGTCCTCCAAAGTTGGTGTATTAGTGGTACTTTTCCATAACTTAGAAAAATTTCTAAGTTTTATGGTTACCCCTTTTCCAAGTTATCCCACTTTTCTTGATTTTTCTTGATGAATGATGATTCAAATCATACATTAACATCATTTTAGGGTTAAAAATCCATTTTGGTGAAAACTCTCAAAAAGTCAAAGTTGACTTTTGTGCATAGTTGACTTTTTATCAGATGAATTCCAAACTGTGCAATTCTTCAGGAAATCATGTCCTTGACCTAAATCAAACTTGATGGACATGTTCCATGGGTGTCATAGGGTATATTTAGGTATGTCCTAGGGCTTGGGAGCTTGTCTTGGTCAAAAGTCAAAGTTACAGTTGACTTTTTCCTTAAAACCCTAATTGTGGTGCAGATGAAATTGAGACTTGTTGCTCAAGCTTCTTGGATTAATCCATTGTTGCAAATGGATCAATATAGTTCATTAGAGACCCTCAACTCATGTCTTGAGGTATTGGCTCTTGATTTGTCCCAAAAGTCAACTTAGGGGTGAATTAGGTCAAGAAACCCTAATTCTTGATTTTTTGATGAATGCATCCCCTGAGGAAAAATTTACTTGATGAATGGGTCCATGAGGTTCCACGGAGTATATTAGGTTGTGTTTTGGATCTTTGGCTTGTGTCCAGATGAAAAATTTCAATCTGGAGGCCCTGGTCGACCAAAACCCTAATTTGGTGACACTGGCGATCTTGAGACTTGATCCACCTAGAAGGGAGAAACCTTGTGCTTAATCCTTAAAGTGGGAGTCCTCTTTGATCCATTGTGAATGCTTGAGAGGTTAGACAAGTTGAAGATCAAGTCATTCCTTGATTGATCCTTTGTCTAAGAACTCTGAGAGGGCTTGAAACCCTAATTTTGATTATAGTGAATGCTCAACAACCCTTGAGGCATTTGATGAGACATGATGGTTCATCCACATTGTGATGTTGATTTGCACAATGATGGGAAATCTTAGTGGTCAAAATTTGGGGTATGACACTCAGGTATATTTTCGAGGACGAAAATTTCTAAGTGGGAGAGAGTTGTAACGCCCCAGTTTTTGTGTGAGTTTTATTTAATCGAGTCGTTTGATTATTTTATTATTATTTTATTTTATTTTTGACTTTTATCTGAAATTACATTATTTTTCGATGTTATGATATTTTATCGGGTTTTGGGAACGGTTGTGAGATATTTGAGTGTGGGGGGTATTTTTGACATTTCACAATATTTTGTTAAGTTAGAATAGAAGGGGAAATAGGAAGAGAGAAAAAGAGAAAGAAAGAAAAGGAGAAGAAAGAAAAAAGAGGGGAAAAGAGAAGAAGAAGAGAAATAGTAAGAAAACTTGGAAAATCAAAGAAATCAACTCCTAGAATCGATTTAATCGGGTAAGGGTGCGAAACTCAATTATTGTATGATTGTGTATGATTATGTATGTGCATTTGTGGTTGTTATTGGATTGAAATGGAAAAATTTAGCAAAACCCATCTTATGTGAAATTGACTAGAAATTGATTCAAATGTGTCTAAACTCATGTTGATTGTGTTCTTTGTTGTTTATACATGTTGGATATGTATTGTTATACCTCAAAATGGTGTTTTTCTGTATTTGGATGATGAATTTGGAGGAAATTGGATGAAAAACGCAGAACCAAGTTCTGCAGAATTTTTCTGCATTTGCCCTGGCCGTACGCATATGGGGCATGTTCAT
Source organism: Lathyrus tuberosus (assembly GCA_022829125.1). NCBI lineage: Eukaryota > Viridiplantae > Streptophyta > Magnoliopsida > Fabales > Fabaceae > Lathyrus > Lathyrus tuberosus. The sequence goes on along the minus strand of JALAZF010000269.1, from coordinate 4,403,692 downwards.
ACGTGTATGAGCCTAGGCGTTACGCGTATCATTGGCTTGTTTTGGGCCACTACGCGTATGGAATGTGACCTTTCCCAGCCATCTGGTGATACGCGTATAGTGTTGGGCATACACGTATGGACTTTTAAATGTGAATTTTGGGGGGAAATTGACTTCTACCATACGCGTAGGGGTCCTGGTAGTACGCGTATGGGAATGGCGAGGAATCAGGGCTGTACACGTATGAGAATGGTGATACGCGTATGGTCAGGCCAATTGTAAAAATGGGATTCTTCAAAATGTCGTTTTCGTTTTCCTTGCGTAACTTGGGTTCCGTTTATCCGATTTTTACATTCTTGGTATCGTTGTGTAGCTATTGAACAGTACTTTCTTATTATGATGGTTTGGAAATTATTAGCCGATTTAATTATGTCAGAAAATCAAGAATAGTGTCGGTTGTTGACTTTTGTCGTTATGACTGTGCGTAATTGATATGTATTAAGCAAAGTGATGTTGTATGATGTAAATGTATGTGTTTAGATGGTGTTGAGATAATTTGTGGCCGTATGACTATTAAATGCATTGTTTTGGGCATAAGTACAAAGTGTGATTTTGTTGATTGGAATGAATGCATTTATGTGTGCATATTAAATGTCATGAGTCATTGTGTGCCAAGCATCATGATATGCATTGTTGAGACATCCTGAGTGACGGTTTGGATTCCAGAGGGAATTCGCTATAACGTCGTGTGCCCATGTGGGGTGTGACCGATGATTATAGACGATCGTGTGCCAATGTGGGGTGTGAGCGATCGGGTCGTGTGCCCGTTGGGGTGTGAGCGATCCATAAACGTCGTGTGCCCATGTGGGGTGTGAGCGACAGGGAACATCGTATGCCCGATGGGGAGTTACAGTGATGTAACGAGCGATGATTCCAGCAGAGTTCCTGAGTGAACTAGTGATGAGGAACAATGGAAGTCGGTACCGCATGTGCATATGCATGGAGTCGTTGTGTCGGTCTCTTGCATTGCATAAATCATTATGGTTGTTTATGCGTGGAATTGTGGCTAGAATTGATATATGGATATGTGTTGGGGATGGGAATATGAATTATACCTTGTGTTGCATTGTGTTGGAATTATGGTGTGAGTTGTGATGAGAAACGTATATATGTGTATTTTTGTGTTATATATGATTGTATCCAATTATGTTATGGTTGTTTTTCTCACCCTTTTGCTGTTTTATAATGCTCTATGAGGCATTGCAGATTAGAGTTGCTGGAGGTATTTTTGTGAAGCTTTGCGTCTTCATTCTTTTGTCGGTCGGCTCTGATATGTGACACCGGGTAGTTAGGGAGGCCGTTTGTGATTATTGTGTATTATGTATATATATCCCTTGGCTGTGCATGTACAACTTGATCTATGACAACCTTTGCATGATATATATATATATATATGTTATTCAGTTTTAGATTTTCCGCTGTTATTCTAAATTCTGAAATGTGGGTGTAAGGAACTGAGTTCCTCTGTTGATTGCTACCCCACTGTTGCATATCTTTATGAGCAGGTGTTGTATGTATTATTTCAATTTGATGTGACCCCTCAGTCTATGCCATGATAATTTAAATATAGTCTGACGAAATTTTGAATTTTCTTTTACTGCTTTTTATTTAGTTGGGGGTATAATTGGGGTGTTACATTATCCCTCTGGGCAGAGGAGCTAGAGTTATCATTCCTCTTAGAGGAGGTATTGCTGGTGGAGTTCCTGTTGGAGGTGGCATTGGTGGATGAAGTGTTTGTGCTGTCCATGGAGCTGGTGGAGCTCATAATCATCATTGGGAGGAGGACCGATAGGAAGATGCATTTTCTATGCGCGACCTGGATGTCAGTCTCCCATCTGAGGCGGATAAGAAATTTAAGATGATTGAGGAGAGAATCCGTGCTTATGAGAACTAAAATGTTGTTAGGATTGATACGACTGATCTTGGGTCGGTTCCTGGCATGAGAATTCCACACAAGTTAAAAGTCCCAGACTTTGACAAGTACAAGGGGATGACCTGTCCCAAGACCCGCATCAGAGCCTAGTACCAGATGATGTCTACGTATCAAGATGATGAAAATCTCCTTGTGCACTTTTTCCAAAACAGCTTAGTTGGGGCTCCCCTGGAATGGTATATGGGACTAGAAAGGACCTACATTAGAAGCTGGAAGGATTTGGCAGAGGCCTACGTCAAACATTACCAATATAATAGTGACATGTTTATAGGCACTCTTCGGGGTCAAAAGTTTTAAGGAGTACGCCCAGAGGTGGCGCGAATTGGCAGCGAGAGTTCAACCTCCTATGATGGAGAGAGAGGGATAATTGATATGTTTATAGGCACTCTTCGGGGTCCATACTATGACAGGCTGGTCGGGTGTACTTCTGCAAGGTTTTCGGACTTGGTTATGGCTGGAGAACGTGTGGAAAGTGGGATAAAGATTGGAAAAATCCCAAGTGGTAATGGCTCCTCGTCTGGAGGAGGAAAGAAGCCTTATGCGGGGAATCCCAAGAAGAGGGAGGGGGATACCAATTCTATTTCTTCTTATCGGGGTAAAGGCAGAATCAATTATAGTTTTACATAGCAGGTTGCTACTGTAGCCATCCCGGCTGCACCTCAGCAACAACCTTATGCTTCTCATCAGTATCAAAGTAAACAAAGGAATGCTGAAAGGCATTTTGATCCTCCACCTATACATTACACCCAATTGTTACAACACTTGCTACAACTACGTTTAGTTGAGCTTCGAACTTTAGCTCCACCTACAGGGAAGCTACCAACGGGCTATGATGTTAACGCCCGCTGTAATTTTCATTCTGGTGCCCCGGGGCACAGTATTGACAGATGTAGAGCCTTCCAGCATAATGTTTAGGATCTGCTTAATTTCAAAGCTATTGATTTCACTAATAACGGCCCAAACATGATACAGAACCCTATACCACAGGATGGCGCGGCAAGGGTAAATGCTGTTGAAGGAGGGGAAAAGTTGAATCTGGTATCTGATGTTAATGAGTTGAAGACTTCTTTGCTGTTTGTCAAAGAACGTTTGTTGAAGGGGTGTGTTTCCTGGATGTGCAATTGACTGTCAAGGATGTGCATCATGGCCAAAGGGTTGTGACTCTTTAAAGGAAGGTATACAAAGGTTGATTGATGTTGGACAACTTTAATTTGACACAACTTGTGTTGTGGACAACGATGACAAGGATGTTGCAACAATCTCAATTCCGTACAGGACCATTCATATATCGGCGCTAGTGCAACAGGCACCCTTCGTTATTACTACACTAGGGCCAATACCATACGAAAGCACCAAAGCGATTCTGTAGAATTATGGAGCTGAGGTATTTTGTAATAGGCAGAAGCAAGAATTGGCAGGTCCTTCAGATGTTAGATCTAATGTTGAGAACATTGTTGGGGTCGCTGATATTACACGTAGTGGTAGGGTATCCTCTCTGCTAGATGTTAATGTTGACAGTTCTGATAAAGGTAAGGGTAAGTAGGTTGCGGAAGATTCCATGTAGAAACAGGCTAGTGATGCTTCCTTTTCAAAGGATGTGGAGGAATTCATGAGATTGATTCGGGAAAGTGATTATTAGATCATTGACCAACTGAATCAGACACCATCCAAAATTTCCATTCTATCTTTGTTGCTATGTTCAGAAGCACATAGGAATGCATTGTTGAAAGTGTTGAATGATGCATATGAAATTTCTGTGAATCAGCTAGAAGGAGTGGCAGCTCATGTTAATGCAGGAAATGGTTTAGGATTCACTGTTCTAGATCTAACTCCAGCTGGGAGTGTCATACCCTAAATTTTGACCACAAGACTTTACATCATTGTGAAAATCATCATCACAGTGTGGATGTACTTTTACACTCACTAATTCTTTCAAATATTGTTGAGTATTTACCTCAACCAAGGATTAGAGTTTTATGAGCCCTCTTAGAGCATCCACACAAAGGAACAATCAAGAATTGACATGATCTTTAACTTGTCAAGCCTCTCAAACAAATACGAAGGATCAAGAGGTCTCCTACATCTAGAACCAAGCACAAGAATGCAACATTCCAAGTTGATCAAGCCTCAAGATCACCAGTGTCGCCTAATTAGGGTTTTGGTCGACCAAGGCCTCCAAAGAGAAATTTTCATCTAGGAATGAGCCAATAATTCAATATATGATTCAAGAAGCTCAGAAGAACATCATAAGTCCATTCATAAGTTCAACATAACCTCAGGGTATGCCTTTAGCAAAAAATCAGGAATTAGGGTTTTGACCTAATTTAACCCTAAGTTGACTTTTGGATCAAAGCACGATCCAAGACCTCTACACATGCTTTAAGGACCTCAAATACATCATATTTATTCATTCATAAGATTTAATTGATTCAAAGAACTTGGTTCACAAGCAATGTAAGGATTCAAATTCATTTGGACCACAAACTAGGGTTTTTGAGAAAAAGTCAACCATGCCTTTGACTTTTGACTAAGACATGATCTCAAGCCTTGGGAAATGATTCAAGACACTCTAAAACACCTATGGAATCCATCCATTAGGTTTAGTTTAGTCCAAGGACTTGATTTCATAAAGGATCACAAAGTTCAAAATTCATCTGGTACAAAAAGTCAGCTGTGATCAAAACCAAGTTTGACTTTTGGAATTTTTTGACAAACATGGCATATTTAAGCCAAAAACAATGTCAACTTATGATTTGGATCAAGAAAAATCAAGAAAAGTGAGGTTACTTGCAAAAGGAGCAACCTTAAGAAACTTAAAATTTCACTAAGTTATGGAAAAAAGTGATTTTTACCCAACTTTGCAAGGTCATAACTTGTGATCCAAGTAACCATTTTCTCCCATCCAAAGCTCAAATGAAAGCTATCACTATATACTACAAGATTGTCAACTACACCACATTCCAAATCTTCATGGATTTTAAGTTATGGATTGATCAAAATAACAAAAATTAAGAAATAAACTTTTTCTTGACACTTACAAAATTTTTAGGCAGAATCTGTCTCATGTTTTGCCCAACTTTGGAGGGATTTTTCATTATGATCCAATATGAATCAAGACCAAATGCAAACATCAAAGTTAAAGTATGATATGTGTGCTTTTTAAAAACAAACAAGAACCTCCCATGATTTAATTTGATCAAGAAGTTACAAGCCTTACAAAATGGCAATTTTCATCCTGGTTTTCCAAGGCAGATTTAGCAACAACACTTGATTTTGTCATTTTTATGACTTGGAAAGCCTTGTCACCATGCAAGACAAGTTTCTAAGATGCAATGCACATGTTATCTGCAGAGCTACAACATCCTAGAGCCTTGCAAGTCAAGACACTATCCCTTTGGCACGTGGCATTCAAGTTTCAAAACCAAAAACTTCAATTTTGTAATGAAGCATTGAAAGGATGCATAGAGGTGGCATGTATCAGTCTATGACAATCCAATTGAGTCAAGATTGGTTCAAAAATCAGAAGACGTAAAGCTACAAAGATTAGCTCAAGTCAATGGCTAGAGGAGACTTGGTACCTTAGCATTCAAGGCATGATACATGGGCATATCCATTGGATAATAGACTGATCCCTCATCCATTTACTATTCCTTCAAAAAACAAACTTCCTCTACTATAAATAAAGGTCATTTGTTACTGATTTCAACACACCAAAACAATACCAAAGCCTTGTTTTCTCACTTCATTTCTCTTGCTACAAATTTCATGTTTCAAGGATCAAACTTGGAATTCTCAAAACCAGAGACTGAACCACCCAAGCAACCATCCAAACATTTAACAAATCATCCCTTAGAGGTGTTCAAACCTTCATCTTCAACTCACAACACCAAAATCAGAAAGTCAATCATCAAAACCTCAAAATTTGACTTTTCTGCATTTTTCAAGCCATGTTTTGATCCAATCACTTTCAAAGCCAAATAAAACCTTAAATGCTCTCCAAATATCACCCCCTAAGTTGTTACAACAAGTGTCCCTCAACTGTAACACCAATTGAGGGAGTTACCATTTTAGTCACTTTTGCCACTTTTGCATGAAAGAGCCAATTTCTGTTTGTCATACCCCAAATTTTGACCACTAAGATTTCCCATCATTGTGTAAATCATCATCACAATATGGATGTACCTTCATGCCTCACCAGTCTCCTCAAGGATTGTTGAGCATTCACTACAACTAAGAATTAGGGTTTCAAGCCCTCTTAGAGCTCTTAGACAAAGGATCAATCAAGGAATGACATGATCTTTAACTTGTCTAAAACCTCTCAAACATCCTCAATGGATCAAGAGGACTCCCACATCAAGGATCAAGCACAAGGCTGCAACATTCCAAGTGGATTAAGCCTCAAGATCGCCAGTGTCACCAAATTAGGGTTTTGGTTGACTAGGGCCTCCAGATGGAATTTTTCCTCTGGGCATGAGCCAATTCTTCAAAGCATAACCCAAGATACTCCAAGGGACCTCATGGACCCCATCATCAAGTCAATATAGCCTCAGGGGATGCATTCACCAAAAAATCAGGAATTAGGGTTTCTTGACCTAATTCACCCCTAAGTTGACTTTTGGGACAAAGCATGAGCCAAAACCTCAAGACATGATTTGAGGGTCCCTAATACACTACATTGATTCATTTGCAACAATGGATTGATCCAAGAAGCTTGATTCACAAGTTTCAATTTCATCAGGACCACAATTAGGGATTCGCTAGAAAAGTCAACTGTACCTTTGACTTTTGACCACGACATGATCCCAAACCTTGGGACATGATTCAATACACCCTACAACACCAATGGAACACACCCATCAAGTTTGAGTTAGGTCAAGGACTTGATTTCATAGAGGATCGCACAATTTGGAATTCATCTGATAAAAAGTCAACTGTGCCCAAAAGTCAAAGTTTGACTTTTTGATTTTTTATCAATTATGGTTCCCTAACCCTAAAATGATGTTAATGTGTGATTGGAATCATCATTCATCAAGAAAAATTAAGAAAAGTGGGATAACTTGTAAAAGGGGTAACCATAAAAAACTTAGAAATTTTCTATGTTATGGAACAAAGTGGCTAGGGTACCAACTTCCAAGGATCATAACTTGTGATCCAAGCAACCATTTTGGCTGATACAAAGACGGATTTGTAGCTCTCATGGCATACTTTAAAAGTGTCAACTACACCTCATTCCAATTTTTCATGGATTTTTAGTTATGGAGTGACCAAAATGACAAAAACATGAAAATGCCACTTTTTCCAACACTTAGTGAAATTTTCACTAAGTCAGAATCTATTTCACTTTTTTCAAAATGTAGGGGAATTTTTCACTTGGATCCAAAAAGTGTCAAGACAAACTACGATCACACATATGTTGTATCATATGAGAGCTTTCCAAAATGGCCAAGAACTCCATCGAATTCCATTGGAGCTAAGAGTTATGACAGTGGCAATATGGCTTGCTGCAACTCTCATGGCAAGGCAGATTTGTGTATTTTCCTCGATTTGATCAAATTGTGTAAATGAAAAACAAGTTTATCCATCTGAACACCTCAGGGGGAGACCAAGGAGGAACAAACACTGATCCATTAGCCTCCCAAGTCTTTGGAACTAAAAGTAGCACGCCAAACCTAAAAATGCCTAAAAGGGGGACAAGACTCCAATTTTGTTTTGGAGCATTCAATGGATGCACCAAGGTGGCATGAACTGAGCCTTTTCCAACTGAATGAGTCAAGGATGATCTCTGAACAAGGGAACCAAAGGCCTGTACTCTAACCTCTAGTCAATGGCTAGAGGAGACTTAAGATTCCAAAGTGATGCAATTGGACAATGAGCTGCTGCAGTTGCCATTCACTATTGCTTGCAAACCAAACTTGCTCTAATATAAATAGACCTCATTTGTGCTCAGTTTAAGTACACCAAAGGCCCACAACAATTGCCTTTCTCAAAATCATCTTCTCACTCTCAAAAATGCCTTTCTTAGCAAGTCACTATCAAATTTTTCAGTAGAGAGCAATTCCACTCAAACCAATTGCCCTAACACCTCATAAACATCATATGTGAGCTGATCAAACACTAAACACACAACTGTAACACTGATTTCTCAGAATCACCAGCCAGTTGCTCAAGTTTTCAACCAAGTTGTAGTTGAGATGCCATGAAGTGATCCAACCATTTCCAATCAGGTCCAAGCATTCAAACACACTCCATATGGTGTAGGGAAGCTGTTCAGATCATCACAACTCATCTGTAACACCTCCAACTCAAAAATCACATTGCTCTTGCTGTCACGACCTTCAAGTAAGCCTATACTTGGACATCTCTTAATCTATGCATATTTCCTCGCACAATACTTTTGGCAAATGTTCATAATCATGCATAGAATGTTTCCCCTCAATTAATTGCTTTGTTTGAATCGTGTATCAAAATTCTCAGCCTTCATGCAAATTTTAGGGTTCTTGAGGTTTTGTCTTGATTTCTTATTCCATGCTTAAAATAAATGAAATTAAAGACCATAGACATGATCGTGAGGTGAAAACGAGCAGATTGATATGTGGATTGTGTGATTTCATCAAGTATTCAATGAGATTGGATAGAAAATGTAAATCTGAGCAAAACTCCCTTCACGCGTGTTCTTGTCCCATGTTCTTGGCGCCTTTTTCACAAATTTGAATATTTGAATTTTGTGATTTTATTTAATTGATTCAAAAATTAATTTCTCTCTTAGTTTTAATGATTTTGAGTTGATTCTTTTTGTAATAATTCACAAAAATGTTAAAATATTTTATTTTGACAAAAATTCCCAAAAATATTATTTATTTTATATACTTGATATTTTTGCAAAGAATTAATCTTTTATTTGTTTTTTAACATTTAAGATATTTTTTCCTCCTTGATTTTCTAAATTTAATTGGTTTCCAATCATTTTGTGGATATAAACATGATTTTTGAAACATTGATCCAAGATCACCACTCATTTTTCACATGTTTTCAATACTTTTTATTAATTTTTCTAACAAAATTAATTCACTTTTAAAATAAAATTAGGGTTTTGATTAATTCAACCCTCATCAATCATTTTCAAACACTCATGGGCCTCTAATAGGGTGTAAGACGCAACCCCTTTGTAAATAAAACCTTTTGGGCCTCAGACATGTATAAGTCCCTTTGTATATTTTCAAACGTTCAGCGCGATCGTCGCCTTTTTTACAAAATCAACTGGGCTTCTCCTTGAGCTATAAGATCCATCTTTATTCATTTTGAAACTCATGGGCCTCTAATAGAGTGTAAGACCCAACCCCTTTTTGAAACCAAAATGATTTGGGCCTCAGATGTTGTATAAGACCCATTGTGTTTTCAAAAACCTCGGCGCGATCGCTGTTTTCAAACAAATAACCCTGGGCCTCTCCTTGAGTTGTAAGTCCCATCTCTTGTACAAAAATAAATCTTTGGGCCTCTAATAGAGTGTAAGACCCATCCCCTTGTACATAAAAACTTTTTGGGCCTCACATATTGTATAAGCCCCTCTGTACAGTTTTCACGACAACGGTGCGATCATCGTTAAAACTTGGGCCTCTCCTTGAGCTGTAAGCGCCAACAATCTTTTCAAAGTACTTTCTCCTTTGATTTTGAATTCAAATATATGTTGTTATAAAAAATTTCTTTAATTTCTTTGTTGAACAACTAACAAAACAGCATGGAAGCTCTACAACGGGTAAGTGTTTATCCGCTTTCATTTACCGCTTTCATATGTATATAACTGTATTGTGGGACTGTTTCACTGTAAGTCTTCTTTTACATCCTTTTATATCCTTGTCACATATCAACTGTGTAATACTAGTATAGTTATTTAGAGTTTTCCCCGGCAACTACGTCTAGAACTAGGTAAAGCCTGTTGGTCACTCTCGAATACAAACAAAACTAGATCCCCATAGGATTCCAGATACAGTCTTCCCTTCTCTTGGGGTTAAACAATATGGAACAAAGAGAAAGGTAGTATTCTCGGTGAATGTTTTCTCAGACTGTCACCCTTAGAAATTGTCAAAGAAACTCTACTCCCCAGAGTTGATCTATTCTCCGTGAATAGCATCTCTTGAGTTTCTTCTAAATTCTCGAACTTTCCTGGAATGATCTCTTCTCTGTGAATTGCATTTCTTGAACTTCTCTTGGTTTGGGAACTAAAAGGCTTCCTAAAAGCATCCCCGCCTCCTCTTGGGCATTGTACAAGGACCCTTCGGCTTCTTAAAAGTTCTCATGCCTTCTCTTGGGCTTCGTACAAGGACCTTCACGACCTCCTAAAGGTATAGGACATAACTTAGTCATCCTTCGTTAGAGGTGTCTTTCTAAAAGGAGTCAAAACCTTCAGACCAATTTTAGGGTTGATACTCATCCCTTAAACGAGTTGGCCTCCTCTTGGGCATCATACAAAAGATAAAACTCTACCAGTAGACTTGGACAGTCTAATTCCCTTGAGTCTCGAAGACATTCTCAAGCACCTTTCAAACATAGGAGAAACCCCGGATTCTGGATTAATCTCCAGCCGAGTTAGAATTTTACGGGTTCTAAAACCCCGTCCTTCTCCCAAAATTCCCCAACCCAGGTCAGATAACACTATCTCAAACCAGAGCCTCAAGGTTTCTGATCTATCAATTCCTTTTGCATTCCCCAGCAAGGATCGATTCCCTTCTTGGAACTGCCTCGGGATCTCAAGAATCCCCGGCAGAAATATAGCCTCCTCTTTGGCTTTGTATAAGGAACTTTCCTCAGCAGAAAGCTAGCCTCCTCTTAGGCTTTATATAATGATCCTTCCTCAGCAAAGTTAGCCTCCTCTTGGGCTTTGTACAATGATTCCCCCTAGCGGAGTTAACCTTTTCAGGCTCTCTTGTTGAGTCCATCACTTTTCAAGACTCTCTTGTTGAGTCACTTTCCTTTTAGCCTCTATCTCAGGCTTCATACGAGACAGCAAATCACTCTCTTGTTGAGTATAAAAGACTCTCTTCTTGAGTCAATCAACTTGTCAGACTCTCTTGTTAAGTCAACCTTTTTAGCCTCCGTCTTGGGCTTCGTATAAGATAGATAAAGGTACTCTCTTGTTGAGTGAAACCTTTTTAGCCACCATCTTGGGCCTCGTACAAAACATATAAAAGACTCTTTTGTTGAGTCAATCAACTTATCCTACTCTCATGTTGAGTCAACCTTTTTAGCCTCTGTCTTGGGCTTCGTATAAGACAGATAAAAGTACTCTCTTATTGAGTCAACCCTTTTAGCCTCTATCTCGGGCTTCGTACGAGACAAATAATAAACACCCTCTTGTTGGGTCAATAGCCTCCTCTTAGGCTTTGTATAGAGAAATCTCTGGTTGAGTCAATCAACCTTTTAGCATCAAACTTGTGCTTTAATCAATGCATACGAACATCAACAGTTCCTCTTTAGAGATGACAAGTTCTCTCTCAGTCAAACCCTTTTAGCTTCAATCTTGGGCTTTGAACAAGACACAAAAAAACCCTTCGGCTTCATATCTTGGGCTTTGAACAAGATACAAATACCCTTTTAGCTTCAATCTTGGGCTTTGAACAAGACACCAAAACATCTTTTTCCTCCCTTAAAATAGGAGGGAACTACGATCGCTCTGATTTCCCTGTTTCGTTTAAACGGGAATAAATAGGCATAAGATTGTGAAATCTTAGCGAGCATACTAATAAAAAACTCAAAGTCCAGTACCTCCATACATCAAATAAAAAGCATCAACCCTAATACCTCACCAAAAGCCTCGCAAATAGTCTAGACACGGTATTCTTAAGCAAAATAACCTAAGACAGACCCCCCTTTTTGATAGCATTTGTAAACCAACAGTCATCTGTTTAAGCTCAGTATGCAAGCAGGGTTAATTGGAGACATATATTTCCCTTCCTTAATCAGCTTCACAGGATAAAAAATGAATCGAACTGTAGTACCAAAGCGATAGTGATTCGAAACCACAAAAATCATGCTACAGAAGAATGGCGACTACAGTGGGAGGCATTTCTCTCTCACAGTCTTAGGTAGAAAGCCTTAAATTCACCAGGTACCACAGAAATGGCGAATCTGCTGGGGAGTCATTGTCAATATAGGATCATAGGACTAGAGGTCTAGGATGTTAGGACAAATATATATACTGCTTTTCCTAATTGATATCCGTGTTTATCTTTCTGCTAATGGGAATGCGTGTGATGCCGCATCTGGAAAGATTGAGTATACAGCTAAGATAAGTGATGGCACTAGACGGGTAATCTTACAGGGAGTGACTCCCAAATAAGAGGTACCAGTCGACCATCGAATCAGTGGAGATGCCCTTTGCGGATTCAATGCCTATACGACTTCGGTTTTTGAAAGCAGATTGTTCAATTGGATTATTTGAGAAGCTGAGGATTTTAGTAGGCTGAAACCATTTTGTAGTGCAGAAGCTATCGGAAATAGTTGTCACGCAATACTACCCTCATTTGAGATTACTCTAAGATGCTACAGCTTGCTTGGTGATCCGCTTGCTGTCGTTATCCCAAGAGGGGTCAGTGATTTTGAGGACAGGTACAAAAATCACCAGTATAAAACTTTGGGGATGGGTAGAGCCTTGACTTCATGACACCGACCCTTTAACCCCATGTTTTTACTATGTTTTTGTGTGCTGCATTCATACATTCATAAAAAAAAACATTAAAAATTTTCTCTTCTAGTCTCTCTTTTTTTAAATTAAACTAAGACAATGATTGCAACTGTCAGAGAAAGAGATTGTGTTATGGATTTCGGTAGAAGGAGGACTCATAAGTACACCTTCAAGGTTCCAAAACTAGAGGATTTAAGGGGGCTGGAAAGGATGATAACCAACCCCGAGGCTTTCAGAGCTAAGTATAGAGGACTGCTGTCTCTGTTAAGGGTCCATGTAATTGAAGGAATCCTATCCACGCTAATCCAGTTCTACGATCCGGTCTATCACCGTTTCACATTCCCAGATTATCAACTAGCACCAACACTGGAGGAGTACTCTCACCTGACTGATTTAGCTATCACTGATCAAGCTCCCTTTTCTAGACTGGAAGAAATTCTAAAGGATCAAACCATTGCAAGAGCAATCTATTTGGACGAGTCAAAAGTCAAGACTCACATGGTCATTAAGGGTGGTATCCAGGGTTTGCCAGCCCAGTTTTTGATAAAAAAGGCTCTGCACTTTGCTAGTATAGGGAACGTGGCCGCTTTCGAAAGCATCTTTATTTTGCTTACCTACGGGTTTTTTCTGTTTCCCAACATTGATAACTTCGTCGATATCAATGCCATTAAGATTTTTCTAATTGGAAATCCTGTACTGACCCTGCTCGCAGATGCTTATCATTCTGTACACTTAAGGAATTTGTACAGCGGAGGAATGATCACATGATGTGTACCCCTGCTATACAAATGATTCATTTCCCATTTGCCAAAGTCTGATGCATTTTGGGATCAAAAGAGTACTTTACGTTGGTCGCAGAGAATCATGTCTCTTACCAACTCTGACATCGATTAGTACAATCGAATCTATGGCGGGATCAAAATCATTGACCATTGTGGAAACTTCCCAAATGTACCCCTCATAGGAACTAAGGGAGGAATCAATTATCATCCCATTTTAGTTCGTCGTCAACTCGGATACCCGATGAGGCATGTCCCGCGTAATGCTCATCTAGAAGGTCTTTTCTTCAAGGAAGGAGAAAACGGCAGAGCACTAAAGACAGAAATAATGCATTCTTGGAAACATGTTCACAGGAAAGGAAGAGAGTCTCTAGGAAAACCGGACTGTGTCTCGGTGGAGCCTTATCTCAACTGGGTACAAACTAGAACCCTCAAACTGAGGATGCCTTACCCTCGTCAGGAAGTTCTTCCATTAAGGGGCCCTGTCCTTTATTTTATGTCTGATACAGAAAAACTTCAGGTTACTCTCAACAAAGTTCAATAGGAGAAGAAGTCTTGGAAGAACGAGTACCGTATTCTCAATGTGGAGTGTAAGAAAATACAACAACTATTGAAAGATAAAGATGCCCTGATCGAGATTTTAGAGCAACATGCTGTAGAGAATCAAGAAGACCAAAGGAATTTGCTCGCTCCTTTCACTCGGCAAAGGAATGACAACCCGACAACGGCTCAAGAGCCCCGACCAAAGAAAAGGAAAGTACCAGAACCAGCACCTGAGCTCTCCTCAGAGAGGACTTGGGACCCATAAGTTTAGATTTCCTTTTATAGCACTATGTAAATTACTGTATTTCCATTTCCGCATTCTTTGATTCAATAAAACGGGGTTCTCCCCACTGTTTGATATTTGCAATCCAATTGTCGAATTTATTTTGATTAACAAAAAAAAAATCTTAATTAATATAATCATTGCATATCATTCATCATTCTCACTTAAACGCATTCTTCTTACCTACGAATCTCACGTTTGTGTCTCGATTCTAGAGTCAAACTGTCTCATTCGTACAATACTCGGGCCAGTCGACAGAAAAAGATGGATAATCTCGAGGAAGAGAACAGAGAGTTGAGAGAAGAACTCGACGCTCTGAAAGAAGATCTGAGGAAACTTCATAATGACATGCAAGCTCTGGCAGAAGCTCAGCTACAAAGGATTGTGATCTCAGAGCTCACATCAACACCCATAGTGGAGAAGTATGATCCTAGGTATAACATGCCAAAAGATCGTCCCTGGGGCATGTCACTCAACTATATCCCAGAAGGATATATTCCGCCGATCACTGAAGATCCGAAAACTGCAGCTGGAACCGCTGGGCCTGAAGGTTACAAACTTCGGGAAAGCGAAGATGCCAGGGGCATGACAACAACTCCTGAAGGTTACAAACTTCGGGAGGCACCAAGAGTCTCTGTCGTAATTACTATACCACCACCCGTGGTACACACTGTCCCAGAAAGACAGATTCCACATATACCTTCTGGTCGAAACAAAAGTATGGATAACAGAATGAAGGAGTTCCAGGAACAGTTCCTGGAAATGAAGAAGGAACTGCAAGCCATTCGCGGTCAGGATCTATTGGAAAAGATGCCGCAGACCTTTGTCTGGTCCCCAATGTGAAAGTTCCGCACAAGTTCAAAGTGCCCGAATTTGAAAAGTACAAGGGTAACTCTTTCCTTCAAAGCCATTTGGTGATGTACGCTCGGAGGATGTCAACACATACAGAAAACCACCAGTTACTGATCCACTATTTCCAGGATAGTTTAACCGGTGCCACACTCAAATGGTACATGGGATTAAACCGCACTAAGATCACTACTTTCAGAGATTTCGGCACTGCCTTTGTTCAATAATATAAGTATAACCTAGACATGGCACCGGACAGAGATCAACTCAGAGCCATGTTGTAGAAGGACAAGGAAACCTTTAAGGAATACGCTCAGAGATGGCGTGAAATTGCCACCCAGCTTTGCCCACCTCTCGAGGAATAGGAGATGACAAAGATCTTCTTTAAAACCTTAAGCTCATTTTACTACGACAGGATGGTCGCCAGTGCTCCCAGTGACTTCACCGAGATGGTGGGCATGGGAGTTCGTCTTGAGGAAGCAGTCCAAGAAGGACATTTAGTTAAAGAAGCTAGATCATCTAGTAGTACAAAACGATACGGTAGTGCTCTCCATAGGAAAAAAGAACAGGATATTGGGAATATCTCTCTCAGAAAGCAAAGGCGACGATACCAACCAGTAGCAGTTGTAACTCCTGCTATCAATCCCGCGCCTATTCCAACGTATCAACCTCAGGTTGCGCAAAGCCAACCGAATCAATAGCAATATCAGCAAAGGACACAACAGCCTCTTCAGCAGGCTCGTCCTCCATATAACAACAACCGTACAACGCGACCACCAGGGTTCGACCCTATACCGATGTTGTATGCAGAATTGTTTCCACCTTTATTGATCAAGGGACACGTCCAAACCAGGTCTCCTCTTATAGTACCAGAGAATCTGCCTTTTTGGTTTAAAGCGGATCAGACTTGCCCTTACCTTCAAGGAGGACCAGGGCATAACATAGAAAATTGTCTCAATTTCAAATCCGATGTACAAAAGCTTGTTATGAGCAGGGTCTTATCTTTCAAAGATACGAATCCTAATGTTCTCAAGAACCCGTTGCCTCAACACGAGAAAGCTGCAGTAAATTTGATAGAAGGAGAGTCTAACAACAGCTATCAAATTCATGATGTACTCTTATTGAGGACCAATCTGGTCAAGATGCATCGCAGACAGAGTGGGTATGGCCATATACCACCTCACAATTATCACCAGTGTGATATCTGCTCTAAAGACAATCAAGGATGTTCTGTGGTGCAATTAGCTCTACAGGAACAATTGGATCTTGGGTGGATTCAAGAGCATCGAGTTCGTGGAGTTAACATGACTTATGCAAATTCCAACATCATT
This sequence comes from Lathyrus tuberosus, assembly GCA_022829125.1. Lineage (NCBI taxonomy): Eukaryota > Viridiplantae > Streptophyta > Magnoliopsida > Fabales > Fabaceae > Lathyrus > Lathyrus tuberosus. The sequence continues at coordinate 4,387,257 of JALAZF010000269.1, read as the reverse complement.
CAGAACCACGACATTCGTGCGATGAATGTCAACTTAGTGGCAATGCACTCAAGGAAAAGCCAGTATCATAATCTGCCGCGACACGATTACAATTCCTGTCTGATTTGCCCGGTAAACAATCAGGGATGCTCTTTTATACAAAAGGCCCTCCAACGTCAGATGGATCTTGGATGGGTCCAAGACTACCATGATAAAAATCCTTATCAGATCAACATGATTCAGATCTTCGATATTCGCTTGATGAATACCAGCTTGGTAGAATTACACGCTAAGCAAGTCCAACTAGGTTTTCTGACTTCGCATGAGTATCGGAACTGTACAGTATGCTGTGAGAGTGACCAAGGATGTGCTCTCGTTCAAAAAACTTTGCAACACTTGTTAAATCACTGGTGGCTTCCGATTTATCTAAACAAAGACACGCAACAAGTCAGCATGATTAATGGGAACCCTACTAGGCATCAAAGTCAGGATGTTCAATTTATGGAAGCGGACCTAGAGAGGTTACACTGCATTCAAAGCGGACGTGGCCAGGTGCCACCACATAACTACGAGCGCTGTAGAGTCTTCTTAGAAAATAACCAAGGATGTTACCTCGTGCGGGCAGCCCTTCAGAGTCAGTTGGACCACAAAGAGATTCGACCGTGTCCAAGTTCTGGATCAACCAATTTGATGCCAGACTTTGTCGCTAATCGAATCAAGGATGTTGTCATAATCTCTGATTATAAGAGGACCAAATATGTTTGTACCATCATCCCTCTACTTGACGAATCGAAGGTTCTTACCCAAGAACTGATTGAAGTTACTTACGACAGTCAGAGAAATCAGAAGGCTCCTGTAGTTATCTATCTGCCGGGACCAGTGCCGTACAAGTATGATAAAGCTATCCCTTACAAATACGGTGCAACAACAGTTGAGAATGGGAAGGAAATTCCATTACCCTCAGTCATGAATATTGCAGACATCAGTCGAGTAACACGGAGCGGTTGAATCTTCAACAGAGGAGTTGGAGAACCTAACAGAAAAAAGGAACTTCAGACAGAAGCTCCCAATCCACCAGTCGGTCAATCCAGTGATCCCGACCTTTCAAAGAACGATGATGAGATGCTAAAGCTCATCCAAAGGAGTGAATACAACATTGTTGATGAGCTGTTACAAACTCCTTCAAAGATCTCTGTGTTATCTCTTTTACTCAGTTCCGAAGCCCACATAGAGGCTCTACAGAAAGTCTTAGAATAGGCCTTTGTGGAACAGGATGTAACAATAAGACAGTTCGACAGCATCATAGCCAACATCACTTCCTACAACAACTTGGGGTCTAGTGATGAGGAATTTCCAGAAGAAGGCAAAAGTCACAACATGGCACTCAATATCACAGTTAACTGCCAGGACGATACCTTAGCCAGCGTACTGGTAGATACCTGATCGGCTCTCAACGTTATGCCGAAGTCCACTCTAATGCGACTATCATTCAAAGGATCTCCGATGAGAGGCAGTGAGGTCGTCGTCAAAGCATTTGACGGATCTCGAAAAATAGTTATCGGCGAAGTCGACCTTCCCATAACTATCGGTCCTCACACTTTCCAAGTCACTTTCCAGGTCATGGACATCTGAGCAACATACAGCTGTTTGTTGGGAAGACCTTGGATACACCAGGCTGGGGCAGTCACTTTGACACTTCACCAGAAGCTGAAGTTTGTCAAGAATGACCAACTCGTCATGGTCTGTGGAGAACAAGCCTTGATCTTGAGTAACCTTTCATTGTCCACTTGTGTAGAACCCGAGCAGGTTGTTGGAACTCAGTTCCAGGCACTTTCGGTAAGCAATGAGAATCAATTAGAGAAAGGAACATCGATTTCCTGGTACAAAGATGCTCTCGAAGTGATCAAAAGTAACAATGTAAAGGGATGGGGACAGCTTGTCATTCCTACAGATAACAAAACAAAGAAGGGCCTTGGTTTTTCTTCAACCTGTACCCAGATTGCTACTAACGATGAGAGTCTTCATCCCATTAAAAACTTCTTCCGCGGTGGAGGTTTTTTCACCAGGTGTCTCAAGAAGTACATACCATCAACGAGGGAGATTCCTCCGATACAAATAAAAAGTGGAAGTCCTATCTTAACGAGGACGGTTATATGTCTCTGGAAGAGGTGCCTACGCCCTTTTACTTTCCCGCACAGAGTCCGAGATTTATACCAAGATCAGATGTCAAAATGATATGCGGAGATTGCGATCCGGAAGGATGCCGTGCTCCACCAAATTCATTAGAGGAAGACACTCCGATGAAATACAACTTTGACCACGATTATTATGGCCTGATGGATGGCCTGCCTATCTGGCAGCCGTACCCCGGAGACTCGGGGCAAGAGAATCATCCGAACGATGATTATCAGCTAAGCATCATCGAAAAGAATACATGCGTCCCCACAGAAGCATGGGATCAACACTCAGGGCATTCAAAAAATATCCAGCAGGATGATGAATTCGCAAAGCTTGCAGGACAATAGTTCCTTAACTATGCCTTTCCCGAGGTCAACGTCATCGAAAGGGATGACTCGTCCAGTTCCAAAGAAGTGTGGGATACCCTAGGACAACCGAGTGGCAAGTACGACTTCTTGGTCAAGTACACTGCTCCTGAAAGCTCTCGTATCAGGCTCGAGGACATCTAGCCAACTGGATGGGGAGATCTGCCTGAGAGTACAAACACTGTGCAAGATACAGCTGAAGAATCCTCGTATGACAATTCTGCCTGGGAGACAGATTCCAATGATCCTGCTCCACCAGAAATCAGCGTTATTTCTGAAGACAAATTAAGGAAGGTACCAGACTTTGTGATTCACCGAGGAGTTCGCCGCCAATGGGTTGCAGACGATGTTCTGAAGATCGTTCATAAGTCAAAGTAATGGCCATCTTTGTTTTAACCTTTCACCCTGCCCAGGTGAAATGGATGTTTTGATAGGGCTCACTTTCTGTAAATATCCCTCTTCGCTTCGTCCAAAGCGATAGAGTTTTGTTTTATAGGGCTGTAGTTTCAAGAATCGACAAGTTCATAAATAAAATAACGCCATTTTGTAATTTTCGCATTAATTGTTGTTTTCTCTTTTAGCTTTTTCAGAAAATGGTAATCCTAAAAAACAATTCGAATAATAAAAACAAGTATTTTTCAGAAAATACACTGCACGCACTCTTACATTCTCTCTATCTCTTCTAAAAACAAATCATAACGTCATGCAAATTGCTTGTTTTAAACCCCATTAAAACGTATCATCCAATGCCTTCTCCCAACTTTGAATTCCCAGTATTTGAGGCTGAAGAAGAAGATGACGAAGAAATTCCAGAAGAGATCTCCCGATTACTCAGACAAGAGGAAAGGTCCATCAAACCTCACAAAGAGCCGTTGGAAACAGTCAACTTGGGTTCAGAAGAAGAGAGAAAAGAAGTCAAGATTGGGGCATTGGTCAGTCCAACTGTTAAAGAAAGTTTGACAAAGCTTCTCAAAGAGTTTCCCGATGTATTCGCTTGGTCCTATCAGGACATGCCAGGGTTGGATACCAACATCGTGGAACATCATCTACCGTTGAGATCAAAATGTCCGTCGGTAAAACAAAGACTAAGACGGACTCATCCGGACATAGCCATCAAAATCAAAGAGGAAGTATAGAAACAGATTGACGCGGGTTTCCTTGCCACATCAGAATATCCTCAATGGTTAGCCAACATAGTACCAGTTCTGAAAAAAGACGAAAAGGTCAGAACGTGTGTAGATTATAGAGATCTAAACAAGGATAGTTCAAAGGACAACTTTCCTCTACCACACATTGACATGCTGGTTGATAGTACAGCAAAGTTCAAAGTCTTCTCCTTTATGGATGGATTCTCGGGCTATAACCAGATAAAAATGGCGCTGAAAAACATGGAGAAAACTTCGTCCATCACCCCATGGGGCACCTTTTGTTACAAGGTAATGTCGTTCGGTTTGAAGAACGCCGGGGAAACCTATCAAAGGGCCATGACTACTCTTTTTCATGACATGATACACAAATAAATCGAGGTATATGTCGATGACATGATTGCCAAATCTAAAACAGAGGAGGAACATGTGACCCACCTGTCAAAACTATTTGAGCGGTTGAGAAAGTACAAACTCCGCTTGAATCCCAATAAGTGCACATTTGGTGTCCGTTCGGGGAAACTGCTAGGGTTCATTGTTAGCCAGAAAGGGATTGAGGTTGATCCTGACAAGGTTAAGGCCATTCAAGAAATTCCCTCTCCGAGGACTGAAAAACAAGTCAGGGGATTCCTGGGACGTTTGAATTACATTTCCAGATTTATATTCCTCATGACCGCGACGTGCGCGCCGATTTTCAAATTACTCAAAAAGAATCAGGATTGCGTTTGGACAGAATATTGCCAAACCGCCTTTGACAGTATCAAGGAATACCTGTTGAATCCACCGATTCTATTACCTCCAGTGGAAGGAAGACCACTGATCATCTACTTAACAGTCTTGGAAGACTCAATGGGTTGTGTACTTGACCAACAAGACGAAACCAAAAGGAAAGAGTCTGTCATTTACTATTTGAGCAAGAAGTTCACTGACTGCAAAACTCGGTACACTATGCTTGAGAAAACTTGCTGTGCTCTGGCTTGGGCAGCCAAACGTCTTCGCCAGTACATGATTCGTCACGCTACTTGGTTAATCTCCGAAATGGATCCAATCAAGTATGTCTTTAAAAGCCTGCTCTCACGGGAAGGATAACCCATTGGCAGATACTGTTATCGGAATATGACATTGAGTACCATGCTCAGAAAGCCATAAAAGGAAGTATTTTAGCCGATCATTTGACACATCAACTGATTAACGATCAAGAATCATTCGGATTTGACTTCCTAGACGAAGATGTCATGTATTTGAAAATGAAAGATTGTGATGAACCGCTACCCAGTGAAGGGCCAGAACCAGGTTCCCAATGGGGACTAATTTTTGACGGAGCTGTCAATCATTATGGAAACGGAATTGGGGCAATTATCATAACACCTCAGGGTACCCATATTCCTTTCACCACCCGATTGACATTCAAGTGTACAAATAATGAGACCGAATACAAAGCTTGTATCATGGGTCTCGAAGAAGCGATCGAATTAAGGATCAAGAACTTGAATGTGTATGGAGACTCAGCCTTGGTTATCCATCAGATCAAAGGAGATTGGAACATATACCAACCAGGACTGATTCCTTACAAAGATTACGCGAGAAGGTTGTTACCATTCTTCGACAGAATCGAGTTTCATCATATCCCTCGTGAAGAGAATCACATGGCTGATGCATTAGCCACTCTCTCTTCCATGATTAGTGTAGGTCAATGGAATGACCTACCTAAGATTGACATAACGCTCCTTGAGCGGCCCACCTACATCTTCGTGATTGAAGCAGTCATAGACGACAAACCTTGGTATCACGATATCAAATGCTTTCTTCAGAAACAAGAGTACCCGCCTAGGGCATCCAGAAAGGACAGGAAGACTCTCAGAAGGTTGGCATGCAACTTCTTTTCTGAGCGGCGATACACTCTATAAGAGAAATTTCGACATGGTCTTGCTCCGATGTGTAGACAGACCAGAAGCCGACATGTTAATCCGAGAAATTCACGAAGGATCCTTTGGCACTCATGCCAATGGACACACAATGGCGAGAAAAATTCTGAGAGCAGGATACTATTGGTTGACCATGGAATCCGATTTCTACAAGTACATGAGAAGATGTCACAAGTGTCAGATATACTCAGACAAAATCCATGTATCGCCAACACACCTAAAAGTTCTTTCTTCCCCATGGCCTTTTTCCATATGGGGAATCGACATGATTGGCATAATCGAACCCAAAGCTTCGAACGAACATCGGTTCATTCTAGTAGCCATTGATTACTTCACCAAGTGGGTCGAAGCAGCGTCATACACCAATGTAACCCGACAAGTGGTGGTCCGATTTATCAAAAATAATATCATCTGTCGTTATGGTGTTCCGAACCAGTTCATTACTAATAATGGATCTAACTTGAACAACAAGATGATGAAAGAGTTGTGCGCAGAGTTCAAGATCGAACACCATAACTCATCTCCCTACCGACCCAAGATGAACGGAGCGGTAGAGGCGACTAACAAGAACATCAAGAAGATTGTTCAAAAGATGGTTGTAACCTACAAATACTGGCATGAAATGTTACCCTTTGCTCTTCATGGTTATCGCACATCTGCCCGCACTTCAACAGGGGCAACCCCTTTCTCTCTAGTATATGGCATGGAGGCAGTGCTCCCCACAGAAGTAGAGATCCCATCAATTCGGGTATTGATAGAAGCTAAGCTAACAGAAGCTGAATGGTGTCAAAGTCGACACGACGAACTGAACCTAATCGAAGAGAAGAGAATAACGACACTATGCCATGGTCAGTTGTATCAACAGAGAATGAAGAAAGAGTTTGACAAAAAGGTCCGACCTCGTGTCTTCAGGAAAGGAGACCTTGTGCTCAAGAAGATACAATCATTTCTCACTGATTCTCGGGGCAAATGGACTCCGAATTATGATGGCTCCTATGTGGTCAAGAAAGCTTACTTAGACGGTGCCGTGAGACTTGCAACCATGGACGGAGAGGAGTTTGCCTACCCCAAGAATGTTGACATAGTCAAGAAATACTTCTCCTAAATAAAAAAAACGTCTCGATGGATTGAAAACCCAAAAAGACGGTCCAGGAAAAAATTGGAGACATTATCAAAAATCATCCCGATGGATTGGAAATCTTAAAAGTACAATCCAGGCAAAAATTAGGGATTAATGGCAAGTAACTATGTCCAGCAAAGGGGCAAATCCTCACCAGCAGTCATGTCGTTCATCAGAAAACTCCAGTCAAGGTCATCTTCGACGGAAGCTCAGGATGCCCAGAATTCAAAGTTGGTAGAAGGATAGTGGTCGTTATGTTTCAATGTAGCCTTTTTCCCTAAATTACCATTTTTTAACTTTGTAAATACTCCATGGAATCACGCGCTTGTCTGATTTCCATCCTATCAATAAAATTTGAGCCCTTGTGCTTTTGTTTGCAATTCTTATTTGTTTTAGCTTTACAGAACGACGTTTTAACATGATTAACGATTCTTGAAATAAAACAAAAATGAATTTTACTTGTCAAAATTTTCTGCTTTTAAAACAAAGATGGCAATTTCTTTTGACTGTTGAACATCGAAAGAACATCGATCACTTCTCCAGAAGTAATCGAGCTTCAAAGTGCAGAATCAAAGTACTCCTTCTAAACCAGCACGCTTAAATGAAGGATCAGCTGTGTCAGAGACCATGTTTCATCTGACAGCCTTCGGCAGAGTTCTTATCTCCTAAGCCCGACCAACGTTGTTCCCTACAGAGACTATCTCTCCTAAGCAAGGCAGAATTGCTGTCTTGAACCGAAGATACCTCTTCGTCCCCAGCAGTGGCTGAGTATCCAGTCGTGTTCATCAACTAGTCTGTATGTCGTGTCAGTTTTGTCAGCATATACATACATACATCATGCATTATTGATTTACATTCATATTCATATTGCATCACTATCACTCCGGTCGGTCTTACCCCCTAGTGATAAAAGTCCTTTTGTCAATTGAGTTGTCAGTTCTTTCCTCTTCAGGAAGTGAATCATCTAAGCAATCTCTCTCCAATTTACCTCTGGATTAGAGATAGTCTTCGACCACTTTGATAACTTGAACCTCTGAAAAGACAAGAAGACCATCGACAAACATCACTCTTCGCCATCGAAGATGATATCTTCGCTTTCCCAGATTAAGAAAAATCCCCAGAGAAAGCCTCTTAATCAAAGATTCGGCAATACGGCAGTTCTTCTCCGAAAAATTCGCTGACGAAAAGGTCATCAGCACCTCAAAATTGGATTACATCACATGGCATTTCTTTGAGAAGATCTGGAGGAAAAGTATGATGTAATATCCCCAAGCAGAAAGCAGTCTTTCAAGAGACTCGTTTTCCCCAGTAGAGTCGACAAATGACGTCTCCAACAGAGAAGTTTGTACACCTCTACAATTCAGACGAATGGGTTCCCCTGCAAGTCTGACATCAAAAGTTTTTCCCATCAAATGGCATCTCCCCAGGAAAATTCGGTGAGAAGTTTGAGGAAAACCGCTACAAATAGCGTCCATTGTCAGTAAAGTTTATTGACAAAAGAAACTGAGACCAGTTCCTTGGCTGAAGACCAGGATCGAGGGGAAGTTTACAAAAGAAACTGAGACCAGTTCCTTGGCTGAAGACCAGGATCGAGGGGAAGTTTACAAAAGAAACTGAGACCAGTTCCTTGGCTGAAGACCAGGATCGAGGGGAAGTTTACAAAAGAAACTGAGACCTGATCCTTGGTAGGAAACCAGGATCGAGGGGAAGTTTATTTCAGAAACTGAGACCAGTTCCTTGGTAGGAAACCAGGATCGAGGGGAAGTTTATTTCAGAAACTGAGACCAGTTCCCTGGCTGAAGACCAGGATCAAGGGGAAGTTTTTACCTTTTCTAAGCATTATTTCTTAGCAAAAGAAGATGAATGCATAAACTACCATTCATAATCACTGTAAAAATTTCGGGTATTCTGATATTTAATCATCTTGCACCCCGAATGCCCGAATACCTTCGCCATTCACACCTTCGGGTCCAAGAAGATTAAATAGGGGCATCTGTCATACCCCAAATTTTGACCACTAAGATTTCCCATCATTGTGCAAATCATCATCACAATATGGATGTACCTTCATGCCTCACTAGTCTCCTCAAGGATTGTTGAGCATTCACTACAACTAAGAATTAGGGTTTCAAGCCCTCTCAGAGCACTTAGACAAAGGATCAATCAAGGAATGATATGATCTTCAACTTCTCTAAAACCTCTCAAACATCCACAATGGATCAAGAGGACTCCCACATCAAGGATCAAGCACAAGGCTGCAACATTCCAAATGGATTAAGCCTCAAGATCGCCAATGTCACCAAATTAGGGTTTTGGTCGACCAGGGCCTCCAGATGGAATTTTTCCTCTGGGCATGAGCCAATGCTTCAAATCATAACCCAAGATACTCCAAGGGACCTCATGGACCCCATCATCAAGTCAATTTAGCCTCAGGGGATGCATTCACCAAAAAACCAGGAATTAGGGTTTCTTGGCCTAATTCACCCCTAAGTTGACTTTTGGGACAAAGCATGAGACAAAACCTTAAGACATGATTTAAGGGTCCCTAATACACTACATTGATCCATTTACAACAATGGATTGATCCAAGAAGCTTGATTCACAAGTTTCAATTTCATCAGGACCACAATTAGGGTTTCGCGAGAAAAGTCAACTGTACCTTTGACTTTTGACCAAGACATGATCCCAAACCTTGGGACATGATTCAATACACCCTGCAACACCTATGGAACACATCCATCAAGTTTGATTTAGGTTAACGACTTGATTTCATAGAGGATCACACAGTTTGGAATTCATCTGATAAAAAGTCAACTGTGCCCAAAAGTCAAAGTTTGACTTTTTTATTTTTTGATCATTTATGGTTCCCTAACCCTAAATTGATGTTAATGTGTGATTGGAATCATCATTAATCAAGAAAAATCAAGAAAAGTGGGATAAATTGTAAAAGGGGTAACCATAAAAAACATAGAAAATTTCTAAGTTATGGAACAAAGTGGCTAGGGTACCAACTTCCAAGGATCATAACTTGTGATCCAAGCAACCATTTTGGCTGATCCAAAGATGGATTTGTAGCTCTCATGGCATACTTTAAAAGTGTCAACTACACCTCATTCCAATTCTTCATGGATTTTTAGTTATGGAGTGACCAAAATGACAAAAACATGAAAATGCCACTTTTTCCAACACTTAGTGAAATTTTCACTAAGTCAGAATCTGTTTCACTTTTTTCAAAATGTAGGGCATTTTTCACTTGGATCCAAAAAGTGTCAAGACAAACTATGATCACACATATGTTGTATCATATGAGAGCTTTCCAAAATGGCCAAGAACTCCATCAAGTTCCATTTGAGCTAAGAGTTATGACAGTGGCAATATGCCTTGCTGCAACTGTCATGGCAAGGCAGATTTGTGCATTTGGCTCGATTTGATCAAATTGTGCAAATGACAAACAAGTTTATCCATCTGAACACCTCAGGGGGAGACCAAGGAGGAACAAACACTGATCCATAAGCCTCCCAAGTCTTTGGAACTAAAAGTAGCATGCCAAACCTAAAAATGCCTAAAAGGGGTACAAGACTCCAATTTTGTTTTGGAGCATTCAATGGATGCACCAAGGTGGCATGAACTGAGCCTTTTCCAACTGAATGAGTCAAGGATGATCTTTAAACTAGGGAACCAAAGGTCTGTGCTCTAACCTCTAGTCAATGGCTAGAGGATACTTAAGATTCCAAAGTGATACAGTTGGACAATGAGCTGCTGTAGTTGCCATTCACTATTGCTTGCAAAACAAACTCGCTCTACTATAAATAGAGCTCATTTGTGCTCAGTTTAAGTACACCAAAGGCCTACAACACTTGCTTTTCTCAAAATCATCTTCTCAATCTCAAAATGCCTTTCTTAGCAAGTCACTATCGAATTTTTCAGTAGAGAGCAATTCCACTCAAACCAATTGCTCTAACACCTCATAAACATCATATGTGAGTTGATCAAACACTAAACACACAACTGTAACACTGATTTCTCAGAATCACCAGCCAGTTGCTCAAGTTTTCAACCAAGTTGCAGTTGAGATGCCATGAAGTGATCCAACCATTTCCAATCAGGTCCAAGCATTCAAACACACTCCATATGGTGTAGGGAAGCTATTCAGATCATCACAACTCATCTGTAACACCTCAAACTCAAAAATCACATTGCTCTTCCTGTCATGACCTTCAAGTAAGCCTATACTTGGACATCTCTTAATCTATGCATATTTCCTCGCACAATACTTTTGGCAAATGTTCATAATCATGCATAGAATGTTTCCCCTCAATTAATTGCTTTGTTTGAATCGTGTATCAAAATTCTCAGACTTCATGCAAATTTTAGGGTTCTTGAGGTTTTGTCTTGATTTCTTATTCCATGCTTAAAATAAATGAAATTAAAGACCATAGACATGATCGTGAGGTGAAAAGGAGCAGATTGATATGTGGATTGTGTGATTTCATCAAGTATTCAGTGAGATTGGATAGAAAATGTAAATCTGAGCAAAACTCCCTTCACGTGTGTTCTTGTCCCATGTTCTTGGCGCCTTTTTCACAAATTTGAATATTTGAATTTTGTGATTTTATTTAATTGATTCAAAAATTAATTTCTCTCTGTGTTTTAATGATTTTGAGTTGATTCTTTTTTTTAATAATTCACAAAAATGTTAAAATATTTTATTTTGCCAAAAATTCCCAAAAATATTATTTATTTCATATACTTGATATTTTTGCAAAGAATTAATCTTTTATTTGTTTTTTAACATTTAAAATATTTTTTCCTCCTTGATTTTCCAAATTTAATTGGTTTCCAATCATTTTGTGGATATAAACATGATTTTTGAAACATTGATCCAAGATCACCACTCATTTTTCACATGTTTTCAATACTTTTTATTAATTTTTTTTAACAAAATTAATTCCCTTTTAAAACAAAATTAGGGTTTTGATTAATTCCACCCTCATCAATCATTTTCAAACACTCACGGGTCTCTAATAGAGTGTAAGACCCAACCCCTTTGTAAATAAAACCTTTTGGGCCTTAGACATTGTATAAGTCTCTCTGTATATTTTCAAACGTTCGGCGCGATCGTCGCCTTTTTTACAAAATCAACTGGGCTTCTCCTTGAGCTATAAGACCCATCTTTATTCATTTTCAAACTCATGGGCCTCTAATAGAGTGTAATACCCAACCCCTTTTTGAAACCAAAATGATTTGGGCCTCAGATGTTGTATAAGACCCACTGTGTTTTCAAAAACCTCGACGCGATCGCCGTTTTCAAACAAATAACCCTGGGCCTCTCCTTGAGTCGTAAGTCCCATCTCTTGTACAAAAATAAATCTTTGGGCCTCTAATAGAGTGTAAGACCCATCCTCTTGTAAATAAAAACTTTTTGGGCCTCACATATCGTATAAGCCCCTCTGTACAGTTTTCAAGACAACGGTGCGATCATCGTTAAAACTTGGGCCTCTCCTTGAGCTGTAAGCGCCAACAATCTTTTCAAAGCACTTTCTCCTTTGATTTTGAATTCAAATATATGTTGTTATCAAAACTTTCTTTAATTTCTTTGTTGAACAACTAACAAAACAGCATGGAAGCTCTACAACGGGTAAGTGTTTATCCGCTTTCATTTACCGCTTTCATATGTATATAACTGTATTGTGGGGCTGTTTCACTGTAAGTCTTCTTTCACATCCGTTTATATTCTTGTCACATATCAATTGTGTAATACTAGTATAGTTATTTAGAGTTTTCCCCGGCAACTACGTCTAGAACTAGGTAAAGCCTGTTGGTCACTCTCAAATACAAACAAAACTAGATCACCATAGGATTCCAGATACAGTCTTCCCTTCTCTTGGGGTTAAACAATATGGAACAAAGAGAAAGGCAGTATTCTCGGTGAACCTTCTCTCAGACTGTCACCCTTAGAAATTGTCAAAGAAACTCTACTCCCCAGAGTTGATCTTTTCTTCGTGAATAGCATCTCTTGAGTTTCTTCCAAATTCTCGAACTTTCCTGGAATGATCTCTTCTCTGTGAATTGCATTTCTTGAACTTCTCTTGGTTTGGGGACCCACAGGCTTCCTAAAAGCATCCCGCCACCTCTTGGGCATTGTACAAGGACCCTTCGGCTTCTTAAAAGTTCTCATGCCTTCTCTTGGGCTTCGTACAAGGACCTTCACGACCTCCTAAAGGTATAGGACAGAACTTAGTCATCCTTTGTTAGAGCTGTCTTTCTAAAAGGAGTCAAAACCTTCAGACCAATTTTAGGGTTGATACTCATCCCTTAAACGAGTCGGCCTCCTCTTGGGCATCATACAAAAGATAAAACTCTACCAGTAGACTTGGACAGTCTAATTCCCTTGAGTCTCGAAGACATTCTCAAGAATCTTTCAAGCATAGGAGAAACCCCAGGTTTTGGATTAATCTCCAGCCGAGTTAGAACTTTGCAGGTACTAAAACCCCATCCTTCTCCCAAAATTCGCCAACCCAGGTCAGATAACACTATCTCAAACCAGAGCCTCAAGGTTTCTGATCTATCAATTCCTTTTGCATTCCCCTGCAAGGGTCGATTCCCTTCTTGGACCTGCCTCGGGATCTCAAGAATCCCCGGCAGAAGTATAGCCTCCTCTTAGGCTTTGTATAAGGACCTTTCCTCAGTGGAAAGCTAGCCTCCTCTTAGGCTTTATATAATGATCCTTCCTCAGTAAAGTCAGCCTCCTCTTGGACTTTTTACAATGATTCCCCCTAGCGGAGTTAACCTTTTCAGGCTCTCTTGTTGAGTCAATCACTTTTCAAGACTCTCTTATTGAGTCACTTTCCTTTTAGCCTCTATCTCGGGCTTCGTACGAGACAGCAAATCACTCTCTTGTTGAGTATAAAAGACTCTCTTGTTGAGTCAATCAACTTGTCAGACTCTCTTGTTGAGTCAACCTTTTTAGCTTCCGTCTTGGGCTTCGTATAAGACAGATAAAGGTACTCTCTTGTTGAGTCAAACCTTTTTTACCTCCGTCTTGGGCCTCGTACAAAACATATAAAAGACTCTTTTGTTGAGTTAATCAACTTGCCCGACTCTCTTGTTGAGTCAACCTTTTTAGCTTCCGTCTTGGGCTTCGTATAAGACAGATAAAAGTACTCTCTTGTTGAGTCAACCCTTTTAGCCTCTATCTCGGGCTTCGTACGAGACAAATAATAAACACCCTCTTGTTAGGTCAATAGCCTCCTCTTAGGCTTTGTATAGAGAAATCCCCGGTTGAGTTAATCAACCTTTTAGCATCAAACTTGTGCTTTAATCAATGCATACGAACATCAACAGTTCCTCTTTAGAGATGACAAGTTCTCTCTCAGTCAAACCCTTTTAGCTTCAATCTTGGGCTTTGAACAAGACACAAAAAAACCCTTCGGCTTCATATCTTGGGCTTTGAACAAGATACAAATACCCTTTTAGCTTCAATCTTGGGCTTTGAACATGACACCAAAACATCTTTTTCCTCCCTTAAAATAGGAGGGAACTACGATCGCTCTGATTTCACTGTTTCGTTTAAACGGGAATACGTAGGCATACGATTGTGAAATCTTAGAGAGCATACTAATAAAAAACTCAAAGTCCAGTACCTTCATACATCAATCAAAAAGCGTCATCCCTAATACCTCACCAAAAGCCTCAAAAATAGTCCAGACACGGTATTCTTAAGCAAAATAACCTAAGACAGACCCCCCTTTTTGATAGCATATGTAAACCAACAGTCATCTGTTTAAGCTCAGTATGCAAGCAGGGTTAATTGGAAACAATTATTTCCCTTCCTTAGTCAGCTTCACAGGATAAAAAATGAATCGAATTGTAGTACCAAAGCGATAGTGATTCGAAACCACAAAAATCGCGCTACACTGTTCTAGAGCTTTCCAGTTGAGTTTGATCATCCTAAAAGCTTCTAAGGGGTCCATTAAGATTGTTCAAAGCATTGGATTACTTCTGGCACAAGCATCTTGAAAGTTAGCAAGTGGAGCTTCAAGAGGTAAGTGCATAACAACTTGAACTTTGTGAAATATGCATTGCTTTGATGTACACTGATCATGAACATGTCATACATATCATATGTGTTGTGTTTGAACCAATTTACCATGCTATTATTGCTTATATGACGTTGTAGCATAGAACTTGCAAATTTTGACCTATTTTGAAACCACTATCGGGTTTTAAAATGTAGGCATTTTTAGAAATTCCAAGACCACCGTTGGATTCCTCATGAAATTATAGGTAGGATCCATCTTTGTTTCAGTCATTTTCATGGAGAAATGAAGAAGTTATGACCTTCGTGCAAATGCCCCAAAATCTGGTTTTTGCCTTGGCTTGGCCTCAAAAATCATGCTACCCATATGTATTCATGGGGTGGTTTTGAGACACGGATGTATCACTACCCTAGTGGTAGCAGCGTGTGTTTTAAAGTATGTTTGGCTGGAGGGCGTGGGTTCAACACCCACCCATGCCATTTTGCCAAATTTCCACCATTTTTCATATTTTTGTTATTTTTTTAAATTATTTCTTAATTAATTTCAAAAATTCATATCTCTCTCATTTTTAATCTTTTTCAAATGATTTTTTAAACATAAATCCTTCACATATTTAAATATTTTATTCCACAAAAAAATCAAAAAAATATTTTATATTTGATATATTTTTGAATTTTATGAAGAATTTCCTTTTAATTGTTTTTAAACATTTTAAATAAATTCTTTCTCTTATTTTTTCAAAACCAATTGAATTCCAAACCCTCATGTGAATAAACCATCTATTTTCAAACATTAATAAAAGTTCATAACATGTTTATTAAATATATTTGATATTTTATATCATTTTTTATTTAATTTTTCTTTAAAAAAATGCATTTTAAAATAAAATTAGGGTTTCTTCCTTGATTTTAAATCTTCAATCTTTCAACAAACACTTGGGCCTCTAATAGAGTGTAAGACCCGACCCCTTTGTAAATAAATAATTTCTTGGGCCTATGTTATAATATATGTCCCAGTGCGATTTTCAAAATAACGGCGCGTCTACTGTTTTCAAATGGGCCTCTCCTTGAGTATAATCCCCACATTTTTTTACTAATCACTTGGGCCTCTAATAGAGTGTAAGACCCAACCCCCTATATACATAAATAAATTTTGGGCCTCTACTATGGTATAAGTCCCACAACGTCTTTCGACATCGCAGTGCGATCTTTGTTTTCAAATGAATCACTTGGGCCTCTCCTAGAGTATAACCCCAATCTTTTGTACATAAACTTTATTTTAAACAAAAACAACCTCCATGGGCCTCTCCTTGAGTTGTAAGCCCCATACCTCTGTTTTCAAAATCACCTGTCTGTTTTAAACTGGTACAAAGAGGAGCATTATTCCTGGTGAAACTGCTCTTAGACCACTTGGGCCTCTTTTGAGTTATAAGCCCCAAACATTCTTTTCATTTCAACAAATTTCTCTTAATTCAAATTTAAATTCAAAGTTTTCTCAAAAATTTATTTAATTTCTTAAAAGCCTAATCATACTTTGGTAATCAATACAACCAATCACAATACACTTGGACCCCTATTCAAAGTATCAGACCCAATATCTGTTAAATTCAATGCACCCTTGTTTATATACCAGTTAATTCATACATCTGTATATACTTGTGAATATCTATTAAAGTTTCCCTCAACAGTTAGGTCATCCTCAGTTCACCTTTTAGATCAAACAATAAGGATCCTTTTCAATACAACTTAGTTCAATAACTAGTTCCCTCATAGGAAACTTCCCTAATACAGTCTGCCTCCTCTTGGGCTTTATTCAATATGGAACTAAGAAAGGCATTATTCCCGGTGAAACTTTTCTTAAGACTGTCAAAACTTAGAAACATATAAAAGAAATTCATTTCCCTAGAGAGGATTAATTCCCGGTGAAACCTCTTTTGAATTTCTTCAAACCTTTGAACTGTTCAACAAAGAAAGGATTATTTCCTGGTGAAACCTTTTCTTGAACTTTTCTCAGGCTTGGACTCACAGGCTTCCTAGAAGCATCCCTAGCCTCCTCTTGGGCTTCATAGAAGGACCCACAAGCTTCTTAGAAGTTCCCACAGCCTCCTCTTGGGCTTCATACAAGGACTCTCAGGCTTCCTAAAAGCATAAGATAGATTCTAGTCATCTTCTTAATACTTAAATCCCCAAGAGAAGTCAAAGTCTATAGGACATACAGACTTACCCTTCTAAGTCTCTCCTGATCCTCAAACAAGGTGTAACTTTCATCTTTAAAATCCCCAGCCAGGTGTAACACCTCAAAATTTGTCTTCATGTTTCTAACACTAACTGGCTTATGTTTCATTTCATTTTTGCATTGTCATTTGTGCATATCATTGGTTTTTGGCATGGGATCAAGGTATCTAGGTTAACTCAAGGGAAGAAGGTGTTTTCCAGAGGTTCAAGCAGAAGATCATGTGTACTGTCCAAGAGACCAAAGGAGACAAAGGTTCTTGATGGCACTATTGCTCAAGCCACAATGGGTTCTTATGTCTCAAGGCATCCTAATGTGCCCATCATTTCATCAGATGATTACAATTGGCAAGAGATTTCAGGTGAATCATATCCTCCTAGCTTGATTTCTCAAGTTAGGGTTTTGGGGATTCTTGAATCTAACACTCCAATGGGCAAGATCTTTGAGGTTTTATCATCATCAAGTGGCACATTTCATCTTTGATTAAGAAGAGGCACATCATATTCAGAAGAATTTGGATTTTGAGCATGGGTCGATTTCTTCAAGACTGTGGGTACCAAAATTAGTGTTTGGTATAGAATCAGTTTATTTCTGATTTTTTGGGCAAGACTTGATTTCATGGTATTCCCTACGTTCCTAAGTGTCTAGGAATGGAAGATTGTCCATCAATTTGATTCAGAAGGGTTTCAATTGTTCAAAAGATTTAAAATCAGGAGGATTGGGGATAAAGTCAACTGTGTAGTGAAAAAAGTCAACTCCTGACTTTTTGAGGTCAACATGATGATTTTCAAGTCAAATATGATCAATGGATAAAATTTGGTCAAGAAATGTTCAAGGAATTGCCAAAAATCAAGAAATTGAGAACTTTCCATTTTTGGAATAAAGCTAGGTTTTAAAACTTGCTATTTGGGAAAGTTTTCAACCATTTTCAAAGCCAATTTTAACCATCATCAAGGCTTCATTTACAAATTTTTTCCACATGAAAGTTGTAGTTTGAAACATTCCCTTCAAAATGGGCACAAGAACCATGCCATTTAGATCATTTTTCATTGAGTTATGAGTGAACAAAGTGAGGTAATTTTCACCATTTTTGGCCTTTGCAAGGGTGTGCAATAGATTTGCACTGATGTGCAATCGATTGCACTGTGACAGATTTGCCAAAAACCTTCATTTTTCAGCACTATATCAATTTCCAATGAACCACATTCACTTGGGATCAATGCTATATCAGTAGAAGGATCTAGAGGGCTGCAGAATTTGATTTCATTTCCATCCAATTTCCACTCTAATTCCACACTCCCTTTCCAAGTTTATTTTCCACTTCCAATTCCACTCACTAAACCTCATTCCAAACCCAAACTTAACTCCTAACCTAGGGGTTATTTAACCAAAACAATTCCAAACCTCACCAACTTGGATCATTTTTTCACTCTCAATTTTCAGAATTCTCTTAATTCTCTCTCACTTTTTTACTCTCAACCTCCATTTTCAACCTCACTCAAATCTCCTCCATAGAGATTAACAAGTTCTTCATTGGCACTTGTTAATTCTTGAGCTTAAGCCTCTCATTATCACTCCATTGATGCTTTTCATTGGTGATTTTCGTTTGGATATAGATCTGGAATTTCAGAAGTGCTTATTGGAAGTGATTTTGAAGTATTGTTAGCTTGTTGCTTGGATCTTGAAGTTTCTTGCTAGGATCTTGAAGTTTCTTGCTAGGATCTTGGATTTCTTGCTTGGATTCTTAGATTTTCGTTTGCAACACTTACCAAAGCAATTCTCAGCTTTGTAGGTTGGTTAATTTTAGATCCATACTTGATTTAGCTTAATTTCAACTTATACAATGTAGATCCAAGGTTTTCAATGTGATTTGATCCGTTTGCTTGATTTGATTCATGATCTTGTTGTTTGATTAATGAAGTGTGTGTTTGATTACTGATATTTAATGTGGATTTTCGTGTATGTTTGATTACATGATCATTTGGATGTTTGAATAAGTGATTGGTGTTGAAAAAGTGATTATGAGAAGTGTTTTTTGCAGGTCTGCTACTGTGCAATCGATTTGCATCCTAGTGCAATCGATTGTACCTGTGTTTTTTCACTAAGAATTGCATTCTGTAACTGTGCAATCGATTTGCACCCTGTTGCAATCGATTTGCACCTGTAACTTTTGTGTTTTTGGCTTGTTTGGAAGCATCTATTGATACTTATTCCACCCCCAACCATCATGGCTTTGTATGATGCATATTTGTGGAATTTTATAGGGTTGTTTAACCTCTAGTTGCTGGATGTATGTGAATCTTTGATGCATGATTTTCTGATTGTTGATTTGTTTGCAATCTTGAAGCATGTTCATGATGCATATTGGTTCATGTGTGAATAACAACTTCTTGAACTTGTGTAATCTCTTGGGACTAAATGTGATGTGATACATTTAAGTATGATGCTATGGTGTTCATAAGTTGGATCATGTGTGCCTTTTACCTTGTATGAAAACATTTGAATCATTTTGGACTTGATCTTGTTGCATACTTGCCTAGTTTTGATACATGCTTTGAGTATGATGGTTGATGATTCTTCTTGATTGGTTTGAGTTTGATTATGGTTCATGGATGATGTATTTGCTACTGTCCACTTGGATTCACATCGTGTTTTCATCTCACTTAATCATGGTTGATTGATTTCTATGATACATTTCATTAGTACTTGTTTGTTGCTACTTTGGTGTATGATGCATGCTAATGTGAAACCTTCTTACATGTTTAATTTGGATGATCATGACATGACTTGAGTTCTGACTTTGTTTCATTCTCATCTCACTTTGTTCACACAATCTTTGTGTGTTGATTAATGATGTTCAATTGTGATTCAAGTGCAAGTTTGTTTGCACCCTTTCTTGTTTGCTTTTAATTTCATGAAGTGCATGCTTGAATTAATTTGTTCAATTGTCAAATGATGTGCATTCTTTCATGATGTTTTCAAGAATTGTTTACCATGGTGTGTGGTGTGATTGTGATCATGTTTGATTGAAGAATATGTAATGCTTGACGCATATCCGTTATTCCATGTTTGAATCACTTTTGAATGCATGCTGCCCTATTTTCCACTGCTGTCCCTTTGCATGTGTGTTGTTGTATGTGCTGCTGTTTGCCTTCTTACACCTATTTTTGTGTTGAAACATAAGCTGTTGAATGCTGTTTGGTGTATTGGCCAGAATTTACCGCTGTGCAGGTGCTGGAGCGCTGTTGTAGCTGTTGTTTTTGGTATATTTTCTTGTTGCTTTGCTTTTGCATGCTCCCTTAGGGTTCCCTAGTCCAACTTAATCTTCGATTAAGCTTGGAGTAGGGTAGACATTAGGATTCAAACCATGCATGCTAACATTAGGTAGAATCTTCCCCTCTTACCTCAACCTTAGGGTCACCTTTGCATGATAACTTTAAGATAGAATGCATGATAACTTTAGGATAGAATTCCCGTAGTGTTTTCTTTTCCTTTGAGTTCTCTCTTCTCATCTCATAACAATTCTAAAACACTTAATAAGGACAACGTGTATTGCATACGAGCCCTAAGTACGTGGGAAATAGGGAATGGGGGGCCTCCCATCATTCTTCTAGGGTGTTTAACATACGTCCTGTTGGGGACGATATGCGACGTATTCGTTCCTACGTCATGGACTTTGGTGCAATGCAAGTTACGAACTAACTCAATTCACTTCTGTCTAAAATACACAAAAACAAATTCAAATCTTTTTCATCCTTTGGGATTGTTGGGTTTCAAATCGTTTTCCGAAAAGAGCTCATCGCTCACGTAAAAAAATGCTTAACCGACTCGTCCGTCAAACTACGATTGCTCTGATTTCCTCTCTCTTGTCCGATTGAGGATACGTAGGCACAAGATGCGATATCTTGGCGAGTACCCTTCCCTCTTTTCGACCCGTCCGTGGAACTACGACTGCTCTGACTTCCTCTCTCTCATCTGATTGAGGATACGTAGGCACAAGATGCGATATCTTGGCGAGCACCCTTCCCTCTTTTTCGACCCGTCCGTCGAACTACGACTGCTCTGACTTCCTCTCTCTCCTCCGATTGAGGATACGTAGGCACAAGATGCGATATCTCGGTGAGCAACCTCCCCCTTTAGCGCGTAGTCCGCCGAACTATGTTGACTCTGATTCTTCGTTCATCGACGAAGATACGTAGGCATTGGATTGCGATAATCCTTGCGAGTCCATTTTTGTTTTTCCCTCCCCCGTTTCCGTTTAGCCGTAGACTTTAGGATAACTCACCCTTTGATTGGACAACAAGCGTGGATCCCATCGAGTACGATGGACGCGAAGGGGTGCTAATACCTTTCTCTCGCGTAACCGGCTCTCGAACCCGGACTATGGTTGTGATGACCATGTCTTTTCCCTTCCTTCAGGTTTTCTTCGATCGTTTCCTTTCCATGCGTTGGGATAAATAACGTTCGGTGGCGACTCTTCTGTTCAGTTTCTCGCTGATTGCTTTTTCGCAGTTGCGACAGCTAGCGACTTTGCTAGGGACTCTGGTTCCCTATGCAAGTCAATCCTAGCGTTTGTCTATTTATTTTCATTGGGTGTTTATTGTTGTGCTTTATTTGTTGTATATTACTATTTTTACCGCAATTATTGCATTGCATTTCATTACTGTCATATGTTGGACTGTGCTGCGCTGTACTGGATTTTCTGTTTGGCAGGTTGCGGGTTCTGAGAGATAAGCCCAATACCCAGGCTTGAGCATACACATAGGTATTAGCGTGGATAGTCGTGTTCGCGAGACCCACAGGCAGACGAGGTTCTTTCAGGGAATGTCCGATACTGTATGTTGATACATGACATTGGATCTTCCCTTGATGAGCTGCCGACTCTGTTGACCATTCCCGAGGACTCAGTTGCGGCACTCCTCCCAAGAGGTGATAATGGCAGACCAGAAATGGCAAATCCATTGCACTTATTGATCTGAGGACCCAATGCTGGGAACTTGCTATAGGTTAACCTTTTTTAGGGAGAATCAGTGGAGGCGCTCCTCGATTGGCGATAGTACTATACCAAGAAGGATGAATGTACTATTGCTTCTCGACCTCAGTGCCAGAAGCTGAGGACCTTTCGTTTTCTAGAACCCATATGTGAGAGGGGCGGGATGTTTACAGATTTGCAGGTAGCCATAACCTTCCACCTACCTGGTTTTTTGGTTTTCTTATCAGTATGGATTTATCAGTGTGGTTATTCTAGTATTCTGGGTATTTGGGCAGATCCTTGAGATTATTCAGTCAGTCCAGTGCAGCAGTTGTCCAGTTTATGTGGCAACCTTGATCCCATGCTCTGCATTGCATTATCTTTTTTCTGACATTCATATTTTTCATTTCCAGGTAGTATTTTACTTTTGATTCCAGTCAACGGGAATTCATCGGGATGGACACTGAGAAGAAGAAGAAGAAAATCATTATTTACAAGTTCCCGAAGCTCACTCTTGGTCAGCTTAGTAGCCAGAAGTGTTGGGAGTTTTTAAGGAAAAATATGGTTGGATCTTATCTCTCGTTCGTAATCTCGGTAACTATGAATATAGGGGTCTTCATACCTTGATGCAATTCTACGATCCTCCCCTGAGATGCTTTGTGTTTCCAGATTATCTATTTGTCCCTACTCTGGAGGAATATTCAAACATCTTGGGAATTTTCATCAAAGAAGGTGCTCTATTCTTTGGTTCCAAGAATGATCCTGATTTCAAAGATGTGGCTGATGCTCTTTATTTGAGTAAGCCAACATTGGAGGCTGACATTTCTAGCAAAGGAAAGTTTCGTGGCTATCATTTGGTATACCTGATGAAGAAAGCTCAAGAAGCAGCTAAAGATAAGAAGTGGACAGTTTTCAACACCGTGCTGGCTCTCTGTGTGTATGGAATTGTTATGTTCCCTAATGAACCTGATTTTGTTGATATGGATGCTATCAGGATATTTACGACTCAGAATCCAGTTCCGACCTTATTGGGGGATCTTCATTATGCCTTGTATAACAGGAATGAGAAGAGAAGAGGTGGGATGGTTCATTGTTGTGCACCTCTTTTTTATAAGTGGTTCGCGAATCGTCTACCTCAGTCAGGTGCTTTCGTGGATACTAACACTTCTTTGGAATGAAGTCAACGTATAATGGGCCTAGATGCTAAAGATATTGTATGGATAGATCATGGATTGCTTGGTAAAGACATTTTGCATAGCTTCGGTGAGTTCCCTAACGTTCCATTGATAGGGAGAAAGTGAGGTATCAACTATAACCCTTCTCTGGCCATTAGGCAGTTTGGATATGCTCTGAAGGATCCACCGGTTGAGAAAGATTTGGAAGAATCTTTGTATTTCCATACAGTGGATGGTTTAACAACAGCGCAGAAGGCTTCTGAAGCTTGGTTCAGTAGGAAGAAGAAAGGGAACGTTGCTTTGGCCAAGCCCAACAATCGAGCTTTCTCTCCGTATGAAGACTGGGTAAAGAAGAGAGTGGAAGATTTTTAATTGCCTTTTGATCGGGCGCCTCTTTTGTATCCTGAGATTCTGGAGGAGAGGCTCACTGTACCTATTGAAGAGTTTAACAAGCAACGGGAGTTGGTGTACAACCTGCGGATAGAAAATTCTGATTTGAGTAGTCGGCTGCAAGGGGCTTTACATGACAATTTGGAATTGAAATGGAAAGTTCAAGACGTGACAAAGCGCATGGAAGAGAGAGAAGAAGATCTTGCCGACAGGGCTCAGTACTATAGAAGAGCCAACATGATTGCTGAATCTTCTAGTATAGCCCACAAGGAAACCAAGAAGCTCTTGACCAAGATGAAAGCCAAGCTTGCCACATATCAGGAGATGCGGGAAGAAGTCAAGATTGAGAATGGGGAATTGAAGGAAGAACATCAGGAGGCGAGAATGGGTAAGAAATATTTCTCTGTCAAGTGGAAAGAGGCTTAGAAAGAAATTGAAGAGCTTAAGCTGCAAGCCGAAGTCAAGAAATCAAAGCGTGAAGGCAACGAGGTTGAAAAGCAGATTGCCAGATTGAATCAAGACATTGAAAAGAGAAACAGGCTGATTAAAGGGCTGATAGAGCGACATACACATCCTGACACTGTGAATCTTCTTGAGGAAGTTGAAGCCAGCTTGTTTGGAATTGATTTATAATGATATTGCTGTTTATCTTTTATTGTGATTACCATCAGGATTGTTGATGGAATCGCCTTTGATTATATCAGACTTGTTTGTATGAAATCTTGTAGTATGATATTGAAATGTTTGGTTCAACCATTTGGGTCTCTACAGTTCTTTGTCTTAAAGGGGTTTGCTTCCATTATTTTGGCTCTGCAGTACCTTTGTGTCCGGATTTATTTTCCGATGCTGTGTTTAATCCCTTGCCCGGTTTCAAAGGCTGGAATCAAAGAGGATATGTCCTGGAAATGTTTAAATATGATGTTTGCATTTGCATTTGCATGTTCATAATCATTGTGCATAACAGGTTTATCTCTGGGTTTCTCATATGGTCCTTTTCTTCAGACAGGATTGCTGACCAACACATTCACCGGTACGCTACCAGACAAAATCAGAAGAGAGCCATGGAGCAAATGCAAGACGAGATGATTGCGATGCAAGCTCGCATGACTCAGTTTATGGAGTTGATGCAAAATGTTGCTGTGGGTCAGGAGGAGCTGAGGACCCTTGTCCAGCCACTGGTAGCTAGAGTTGACGAAGACGGAGTCCTTCATGGTGGTCTTCACACCCATGTTATTCCTCCGGGCGGAGGTGTTATAGGTAATGGTGTCCATGGTGTAAGAGCAAGAGTTGTCTCTGCAAGTCGATCTATGTTTTGGTGATAACAATATGTATTTGTGAAAGAACCATTTTATGGTCTAACATGTGTTGTGTGCAGATCATAATTATAGAATATATCAAATCCAACAAGCACCATCCAGATGAGCGTAATTGATAATGTGCGAAGTTACTATGTGTGACACAAGTCGCAAAAAGCAAGGACTCTTCTGTATCTATTCGTTATCAGTCAGATCCAAGGATGTCGATATTGTGGATGCAATGCTCTTGTGGATGCTCTCTGAAAGTGGTCGAGATTCTAAAGATTGCGAAGCTTCTGAAGAAGAGAACTGAAGTGCTGAAAACTCTCATGACTTGAAGTTCTGAAGGCGGAAGGCTATGAAGACCAAGTGCAGAAAGACTCTGAAGACTTATGTGTTCTGAAGATTAAGGTTCTGAAGATCAAGTATTGAAGACTCTTAAGACAGATTCCTAATGGACAAGTTCTGAAGTTTCGGAAGACTTGAAGAAGTAAAGGATAACGTGCTTAAAGACAAGTGCTGAAGTTCTGAAGACTGATTCCTAATGGACTTCTTCAATTGACTGAAGACTTGACGTATCAGATATCCTGACTAAGAAGACTCTACTCATGCTTCATCAATTAACCATCAGAAGCCTCTGAAGTTCAGAAGTCAAATGTTACCGTTGTGAGTAACTGTACACAGCGCCCAAGAAAGATCTATCACTTCTTCCATAGCAAAAAGGAGATGTGTCAGTACAACGAATTATTACACAACGTTTCTTTCCCAAAGGCCAACAATATTTTAAACGGCTATATTTCTACCAGGCTATTTAAAGGAAAGAGTATTCGCTTCTAGGATAACGATGAAGGACGTCGACGACAACGAAGGACGTCGACGACGACACAGTCGACATATCGATTCAGCCATGAATGGGGAATTGATCAAGTCATTGTGTAAAGATAGCAACAACGATGAGTTCTCATTGTAACACTTAGAATATCCAAAGCTATCACCATTTGCACATGGCCATTGTTGTTGAAGCTCAAAGATCATCATTCAACACAACAACAATGAATTGGTATAGAAGCTGTTGATGAAGAAGACAACATTGCAAATCAGTCAAATAATCAACCAACTTCTCGTCAGTGCTACATTGAAGATCTGAAGCAAGGAGTTGTTGCTCAAAGCTTGCTCACCACAAAGAAGAAGAAGAAGATCTACAAGATGTCAACAACTGTCAAATCATTATACATCTCTGTAATTTCTTAGAATAGCAAGGAGTTGTTGCTCACATCTTGCTTGAACACTTGTGTGTTCTTTTGTACTTAAACTTAGGAGTAATCTGCTTGTTAAGAAGCACCTTTGTAATCTCCAGTTAAACTAATTCTTGGTGAATTAGGATTCCTCGAGTGGTCAGTGTGACCGGAGACTCGAGAAGACAATGGCGAGATGTCATTGTGGGAAAAGACTGAAATAGGGTCAGTAGTGTTATATTCATTACGATGAATCCCTGAACGTCTAGCTGTGAAAGCCTAGCAGTAGATCTTGCGAGATTAGAACCTGCAGGTGAATGTTCGTTATATTCATTAAGTTGAATCCCTGAACGGTTCATTGTATGTTAGTCACAGTGCGGCTGTGCAAGTGGTTAGTCACCGGCTGTTGCCCGTGCATCTATAACCGAGATTGATTATAGTGGATTAAGACCTTGTGTTCAAGGCGAAATCACCTGAGAAGGGTGGACTGGATTAGCCTTTGTGGTGAACCAGGATATATCGTGTGTTCTTTACTCTTATGCTAAATGTCTTTGTTTACCTTTCTATATAGAGTATCAGAACCTTACTCAAGCAAGTAAGAACCTTGCAGCTTAACTCTGATAAGCTCCCGCACTGCAAATTCTGAGAAATGGATCTTATGTTCAGACTCTTGTTAGTTATGAAGCCTCATGCTCAGTAAGTCTGAATGTAACTTCGCCAGTCAGAGTCTCTCAACGAACTCTAATGTAATCCTAAGTGATTCAACGACAAGAAACGAAAAGTAGTCAAAAGAGCAAATACACAATTCAAACCCCCCTTTCTTGTGTCTTTCTCGCAACTTCAATTGGTATCAGAGCTCCGGTTCTGTTATTGATGGATATCAAACACTTAACAGTGTCAGAAAAAGATCCAGATGAGGTACGTAGAAATACACTGGGTGAGATTGAAATCCACTTACAATTTCTGTAACAGTTCAGAAGTTGACTGTGTAAAAAATTGTAATAAATCTGACTACTCAAGCAAATCACTGATTCTGGAAGTTTTGCTAATCAACAAAATATTTTCTCACTTAAAGCCTTATTGAAGATTGAAGAATCAGCTGATTTGATGGACTCATCAGATAAGGAGTAGTATCTGCTGAATGCTCATTTTGGAAGATACGTGTAGAGGAACCACTTATTTGCTCAAGGTTAAATTATCAGAAGACAAGAAGTCTGGGCTGCTGAAGAATAACTCTTTATGAGCTCCTGAGATGTTTTCAAGAAACGGACTAGGTCCACCCTTGACTTTCTCGGTTAAAGCTCATTCAGAATCTCTTCATGTAAAGAAGAAAAACTGTTGGTCTATGAATTTGAATTTCAAGAAAAGTCTGTTGAAGTTAGGCAGCTGAAGAATTCAAAACTCTTAGAACTGATTCAACATCTAAATCCTGGAATGATCATAAGTTAATGAATTAAATGAAGAACTGAACATTGTTTTCATGAAAGCTATACAAGGAACTGAAAGAATATTCAGGAAGAAGATTTTCATGGATTCATCAAGTACTTAATCAGGATTGATCACTTAGAGTCTTGATCAAATCAGTGCAACCAAATTCTGATGACTTGAGACTATCTCAGTCGGATCAAATGTTATTGATCAGATCTCTATCTGATAAATTTTTCAGAACATTCTTGGTTCAGAATTCAGAAAATGTTCACACCCCTCAGAAACCAGAATGTAAGAAATTCTTGAAGAGTCCAAGAACCAATAGTAGTTCACTCAGACATTCCCTAGAAAGAAAGATTGGAGTCAAAATGGAAAACGCCAAGATAAGTCCCCAAAAAGATCTCTGTATTCCTAAGGTATGGTTGCTTTTATTCCTAATTATTTTAATTTAAATCACTAACTGTTCACTAGTATTCTTCTAAGAGTAATTTAGATTTTCTAGCATTTATGATTAGACAATTTTCAAAGAAATTAAATAAACATTCATAATTGCGTGGTGTCAGCTGCTATAACCCTACCCATAGGTATACGGCGTTTTAAGTCTATCATGCGTCCTCTCAGCTGATCGTCACCACTATTTATAGAGTGCCTAGGAAATGATGACCACGCGTGTTCCATGCTTAATAAATAGCTATCACTCCTTAGTTCTCCTCACAACACTACTCCCTTTCTAGAAAGAATCTCTATCCAGAAGCTAAGAACCTTCTTCCTCAACTATCCTGCTCAAAATGTCTTCACACAATATCAGAGGAGAAACTACTGACCTCGAACTCTTAAAGGAATACACTCTAAACGTGAACCTTCTACCTCTTCTCCACAAACTAAGTGTTTTCTCTGGAATTAAATTTCAGAACTGGGAAAACTATTGCTCCATGCTTGATGGACCTATCTTCCCTACACTCGTAACTGAGTTCTGGGCAAATGCTTGATCACTAGAATATGATCTTGGCAAGAATGTCATTTTATTTGTGGTCGCTGGTTGTCCTGTCATGAATAACCCTACCATCATTGCAAAAGCAATTGATTGTATTGAGGATGGTTTGACTGTGGAGGATAACATTAACAATGTCTGTCTTGACAAACATTTGCATGTGATCTTTGAGACTAAGGGTCATCCCACTCTACCATGTACCCTCAATCCTGTAGCCAAAGACTGGTACAAGCTAATGGTGACTAATCTAAGACCAAGAGAAAGAGGAGGAGGATGGCTTTCTAACAAAGAAAGATTATTTATTTTCTTCCTAGTTTGTAGAGTCAAAATAAACCTGCCCCAAACCATGTATAATCATCTGAAGGAAGAAATCCTTTTGTCAAGGGAAGACACAGTTTATCAAGCTCCCTACTGCAGGGTTATCTCCCACATTCTTGATCTTCAAGGAGTTGTTGGCCATTGCAGAAGAAATGGAATGACTGAGAAGATCCTTCCTAAGTTTTGTCAACCTATGACGTTCTTAGTTTAAGATAGGAAGTTAATCATTTTTTATTAAACGTTATACTTGACTAAACTTATGTAAAATCCTGAAATCTATATTTCTTAAGTATGTTCTATGTGTTTTTGATTGAATGGTTCTTATGATCGCGATTATCTAATTAATAATAAAACGATGAGTGCTGCTTAAAATTCACACGAAAAGGCTTAGGAGTGTCTTGAGACCATAAATTCCCATAGGTCATGATTAAGCAACGATTCCATTACCACTCATTAAGATTGTGTCACGATTCTTGATTAAAGAAATTAATCATTAACCTACCTTCCCACGTTGCTTAGTGCGTCTAGGAAAATCAACTGTTGCGGTTTCAAATTTTCCACAGAGTTTACTTCATTCCTTCACCTATAAAAGCATCAAACCTTAAGACAGCAACACAACTACTATTTACCTGAATCTTCAGCCTAATCACTCTCAATTTCCCTGATCACTCCCTGAAAATGGCTTTCGTCTCACAAACTGCTTCAATTTCCACAACCACACAAATTCCGGTTGACAGTCTCATAGTATTGTCTGAAACTGTTGTAAACTTCAAAAATCTAAAGTCAAATGGATGTGATATGACTCCCTCAATGGAAGCACAAGGATGGAGTAACTACTTCAAGAGGTTGGAAGGACCAACATATGGATGCTTGGTTAAAGAGTTTTGGATTCATGCTAATGCAGGCTCGACTCTCATTAGTTCTTCGGTCTTTGGAAGAAGAATCTTCACATCTGAAAAGACTGTTGCAGATCTCTTGAAGCATAAGGATAATGGATTCAGAATTACCAAGGATCTACTTAGTGAGGAGAGAGAAGCCAAAGTCATAGCCTTTATTTTCAAAGAAGGAATAACAGTTGAGAACCAAGTATTCTTAAACCTGAAAGATCCATTACAAGTTTGGTTCAGAATCTTGCAGGAAAGCATTTTTCATCATCTTCCTGCAAATCGACTCAACGACACTCAGAAGTGTGTCTTGTTCCTTCTCCTTAAAGGAACAGATTGATGCTAAAAGCTTGATTGACTTAACCGGGGTTTCCTTATACAAAGCCTAAGAGGAGGCTATTGGCCCAACAAGAGGGTGTTTTTATGTGTCTTGTACGAAGCCCAAGACGGAGGCTAAAGGTTTGACTCAACAAGAGAGTCTTTTATACTCAACAAGAGAGTGATTTTTATCTCGTACTAAGCCCGAGATGGAGGCTAAAAGGGTTTGATTCAACAAGAGAGTCTTTTATACTCAACAAGAGAGTGTTTTTGTATCTCGTACGAAGCCCGAGATGGAGGCTAAAAGTGTTTGACTCAACAAGAGAGTCTTTTATACTCACCAAGAGAGTGTGGGGAGAATCATTGTATGAAGCCCAAGAGGAGGCTATTTGTGCTGGTAACCATTTCAGTTGAGTGATAGGTCCAGTGTGTTGGATGAAAGAGAAAATCAGTTCTTATATGG
This sequence comes from Lathyrus tuberosus, assembly GCA_022829125.1. Lineage (NCBI taxonomy): Eukaryota > Viridiplantae > Streptophyta > Magnoliopsida > Fabales > Fabaceae > Lathyrus > Lathyrus tuberosus. Next base: position 4,356,805 of record JALAZF010000269.1, on the reverse strand, counting down.
GTAATGTTGTGCTTAGGGATTGATCAGAGGATCAGGGTTATTTCCCGTTCTTTAAGGAAATGGGAAATCCAAAGGGTATTGAGACTGTCCAAGTCTACTGGTGTTTTGAGAAATCGATTCTCGGATAAGTGAATGATCTTTGTATAATGCCCAAGAGAAGGCTGGTATGTTAAGGGATGAAGGTCAACCCATTAACAGGTCTGACACTTGACTCAGAAAGAAAGCTCTAGCAAATTGATGACTAGGTTCTGTTCCTATACCTATAGAGGTCTATGGGTCCTTGTACTAAGCCCAAGAGAAGGCATGAGAGCATTTAAGAAGCCGAAGGATCCTTGTACAATGCCCAAGAGGAGGCGGGGATGCTTTTAAGAAGCCTGTGGGTCCCCAAACCAAGAGAAGTTCAAGAAATGCAATTCACCGAGAAGAGATAATTTCAGGAAAGTTCGAGGATTTGGAAGAAACTCAAGAGATGCCATTCACCGAGAAAAGATCATCTCTGGGGAGTAGAGTTTCTTTGACAATTTCTAAGAGTGACAGTCTGAGAAAGGGTTCACTGAGAATGCTGCCTTTCACGTCTCCATATTGTTTAACCCCAAGAGGAGGGAAGACTGTGTCTGGTAATCCTATGGGGATCTAGTTTTATTTGTATTTAAGAGTGACTAACAGGGCTTTACCTAGTGCTAGACGTAGTTGTCGGGGAAAACTCTAAATAGCTATACTAGTATTACACAGTTGATATATGATGAGTATATAAAAGTTTGTGAAAGAAGACTTACAGTGAGCAGCCCCACAATACAGTTATATATTTATGAAAGCAGATAAAGAAAACGGGTAAACACTTACTCAGTTGTAGAGCTTCCATGTTGTTTTGTTAGTTTGTTCAACAAAAAAATCTTTGATAACAATATTATATACAAAATCAAAGGAGAAAGTGCTTTGAAAAGATTGTTGGGGCTTACAGCTCAAGGAGAGACCCAAGGTTTTATCAGTGATTGCACTGTTGTTTTGAAAATTGTACAGAGGGACTTATACAATATGTGAGGCCCAAAAGGTTTTCTGTACAAAGGGATGGGTCTTACACTCTCTCAAGAGGCCCAAAGGTTTATTTTTATACAAGTGGTGGGGCTTACAGCTCAAGAAGAGGCCTAGGGTTTTGATTTTGAACTGGCGGTCGCGCCGAGATTTTCTTTTAGCGCCGAGGGACTTATACAATATCTGAGGCCCAAAATTGTTTTGGTTAAAAGGGGATTGGGTCTTACACTCTATTAGAGGCCCAATGATTTTGAATGGGTCTTATAGCTCGAGGAGAGGGCCAGGGTTTTGTTAAAAAAGGCGACGATCGCGCCGAGGTTTTTCTTCTTTTAACACAGAGGGACTTATACAATATTTGAGGCCCAAAATTGTTTGGTTTTCAAAGGGGGTTGGGTATTACACTCTATTAGAGGCCCAAAAGTGTTTGAAAAAGATTTGTTAGGGTGAAAATCAAAGAAACCCCAATTTCATTTTTTAAAGGCATTTTTCAAAGAAAAATCAAGTAAAAAATGATAAAAATATCAAATAAAATCATTAATCATGTTATAAACAATGATTAAGGTTTATGAAAAAGTATTTTATCCACATGAATATTTAAAATCATTTTGGTTTTAAAAATCAAGAAAAAGAAATCATTTTAAAAGCATTTAAAACAATATTTTTGAATATATTAAAAATATATCAAATAATAATATTTTTTTGTGATTTTTTGTGGATTAAAATATTGTGGAGTATGAAAAAGAAGCGTGTAAAACAAAATTGGAAAATGATGATTTTTGCTATGTAAAAGAATTGGTTGAGTTTTGAAGATAAAATAAGAAAAAGAGGAAAGATGTCACAACATCACATTCGACATCTCTTTTAGTTTTCAACATCTTTTTTATCAAACTTCCAACACTCATAACTCTCTCAATTTTTAACGAAATTAAAATCCGTAAGAACTTATTGAAGATGGATGGTTTCTACCTGAGTGAATCGCACACTCAAAGATACAACAGAGTCACCACCGAACTTCATTTACTCCCAAAGGACAGGGAAAATATCGATAAAACCCAAGGGGAAGAGAAACGTGAACGGGGGGTCGGTTATGCGAAAGGAAGGTATTAGCACCTAACGCATCCGTCGTACTCGACGGGAACCATTTCGCTTGCTTCTAAGCTTAGATGGGTTATCTATCTAAAGGCTTCTAGCTAAAAGAAGGAGAAAGAGAGAGAAAGGGGAAAAAGAAAAGAAATAAAGGAAGTGCTCGCAGAGGAACAAGGTCCTCGTGCCTACGTACCCTCATAGTGCAATGAGGAAGTCAGAGCGCCGTAGTTCACGGAACCAGGGGACAGAAAGGAAGGAAGAATGGGAGAAGGAAGGAAGGATGGAAGTGTGCTCGCCAAGACATTGCGTCTCGTGCCTACGTATCTGACTTTCATAAGAATGCAGAATCAGAGCTTTCGTAGTTCGGGGAACTGAACGGAGAACAAAACAAGAAAGAAACAAGGAGATGAAAGAAGTGGTGTCGAAACCAAGGGAAAAAGAAAGAAGGAAATTCCACTGAGGATTCCAAAGAAATGGTGTCAAAACCAAGAAAATAAGAGATAGAGAATGATCCGCTGGGGATAACAAAGAGAATTGGTGTCGAAACCAAGAAGGTGAGAGCAAAGGGAATAGGAAGGACTCCTCTGGGGATCCAAATAAAGGGATGGTGTCATAACCAAGAGAACAAGGAGACTCTGTATATTAACTGTCCGGCAGTGGTTAACCGAATTAAGAGAGTAGACCCTGGCGGGGAAAAGAAGCTGGTGTCAACAGACGGACTGTGATAAACCAAGAGAGAGAGTGTTGAACTGAAAGACGGTGTTTGACTCTGAAGGGGCCTCGGTATATTAACTGAATGGCAGTGGTTAACCGAGGAAAGAAAGGACTGCAACTCTGTGGGAATAGAGAAGCATTGGTTTTAACAGAGAAAACTGTGATTAACCAGAAAATGGGTGTAGGACCGATCAAAGGTCGTGACCCAAAGGACGGGTGTAGGACCGAGCAAAGGTCGTGACCCAAAGGGGTTCGGTAAACTGACTAAACAAACAGTACTCAACCGAAGAAAGGGTATTTGAACCAAATAAAGGTTACTGACCCAAGGGTGCAAGTATTCGAACCAAGAAAGGTTGCCAACTGCAAGGGATTCGGTTTTAACAGGAGAGCTGTGATTAACCGAAGAGAACAGCGAGTGATTAACCAAGAGAAGGTGATTAACTCGAAAGGGTTCAGTATTTAACAGACGGATTATGATTAACTGAAGAGACGGGTGATTAACCCAAGAGGTGCTCAGTGATTAACAGACGGACTGTGATGAACTGAAGAAATGGGTGATTAACCCAAGAAAGGAGAAGAACCAAGAGAAGGTTGTGAACTCCTGGGGAAAATGGTCGTGACAGGAAAACTGTGTTGGACCAAAGAAAGAGAATTGAGACTCTTCAGGGGAATCAAAAAGCAATGATTGACCGCAAGAAAGGCATAGGGTATTGAAACGACGAAAGCTTGCTAACCCAAGGAACAAAGGATCGTAACCAAAAAGGTGATTGATCAAGAGAGAGAGATTGAGATAGGAGTGATCAAGGATCGAAAGAGATTGCAAAGAGTGAAAAGTGATCAAGGATCAACTCGACTGGTGAATGAAAGCACACTACCGCCTGGAGATAGAGATGACTAAGCCAAGCACAGGGTTATTCGTCCCCTACCTGAAGTAGTCAGAATGAGAGTAAGAATTATCCCTTCTCATCCCTTCCCTAACACACACAGGGTGTAATGCGGAAGTTGAACCGGACGGCCCAACAGCTCCAAGTTGTACAATGCTCCTGCGTAGAGAAACAGACAGCATAACGGCGTCAATTTGTACAGTGCTCCGATGCAAGGCGCAGTGCGAAACTCCAACTCCACGGGGGGGATGAGAGAGAAAGCTCTAAAGGAGGCCTAAAGAAAGGAAAATGGAAGATCGATTAATCGAAACAAAGTTTCGATCAATTAATTAAGGGATAAACATGCTAACAACTTTCCAAAGAGGATGAAAAGTCATTAAAGCAAAAAGGAGTGAATTATTGATTATACATGATTAAGTTTATCCATGAAGAATAAACTTAATGCAAACTGAAATGGAAGGTACAAAACAGTGCCAAATTATCATCAAAATGCAACACAAAACCATGTATCATGTGAACAAAGATAGTGCAAGAATTGCTATGTTCATACAATGCTAAGAACTTGAAACAAATTAATAATCGAAAATGTGCATCGAAAGTTCATGAATTTGCTTCAACCAGAAGTGAAATGACATTAAAAACATCCATAAAATCAAGCATGATAATCTATGGAAGTTAAAATGAAGAAAGCATGGCAAACACACTTGAAAATGCAAGAAAATGGCCTTCTGGTTCAGTGTTAATCGATTAACACAATTGCACTACAAAGTGTTAATCGATTAACACGTGAAAAAATGCACAAAAACACTGGTTAATCGATTAACACAATTGCACTGCAATGTGTTAATCGATTAACACTGTACAGGGAGCAGAAAATCAGTTTTGAAAAGTGCTTTTGGCCAACTTTTTGATTGTGCAATCACTCCAATGCTAGGGCAAACAATTATGCACGAAAAATCAATTTTATAAACAGCAAATGATCGACAATAGAATCAATTAAACAATCAAGATCATGGATCAATCAAAAGTGTAATCGATTCACATGCAAGAATATCAAAATTAGGTCTCGAACAATACGAAAACGACCGAAATGATAAAATGAATGAAATCCACCAACCTACAAGGCTGAGATGTGCCTTGGTAAATGTTGCAATGTGATCTTGGTGCAGAAGATTAAAGAAAACTAGAGGATCCTTGAATTGTAGACGAAACGCGTCGAAACCGATCAAAAATGCGAAAATGCACCGAAATCGAACTTGCACCAAAATAAATGGTATGAAACCCTTGGATTGAAGTAGAATGAAATGTAATTCCAGAAATCCAACCAAAGGATGCCAAATGATGAAGGTTAAGCTCAAGAATTAATCACTTTCAATGTGAAAGTGATTATCCTTCAAGAATAAGAGCTTTTGGTGAGGTTTGATGGAGAAGAATTGAGATGAAGATGAAGAATGAATAGAGAAATCAGAGAAAAAGTGAGAGAACTGAGAGTGAAATGTGAGAAGTTTGGTGAAAAATGGTAGAGAATGGTTGAGGTATTGAAAAGTGAGTGAAGGTGTGTTTATATAGGCTTTAGGTTTGGAGTATGAGATGGTTTGGAATTAGCTTTGGGTTTGGAGCTAGGTTAGGAGTTAGTTGGACTTGACTCACCGAGTCAAGGCGGTTAACTCGGTTAGTTAGAACCAACTCAGTAACCATCCCAAGGTGAATTCCAACATCCAAGAGTCCACATTACTTGGAGAACAAGGAACATGGTGCACTTGATTTGAGGTGAAGTATCATAGCAAATGCACTTGGAATGATTGAGTAGCTTGGAAATGTTTAGAGGTGTCTAGAATATTCCATATGCTGCTAGAATCCAAGACCAAAATGTGTGCAAAGGTGTTGTCATGAAAAAGCAGCAAATTGTGCCTATTTTGCTTGTGTTAATCGATTAACACAATTGCACTGCAAATGGTTAATCGATTAACCAGGCTAAAATATGCCCAATTTGCCTAAAAAAGGGTGTTGTGGTCCCGGTTTCGATTTTCCACCTCTTGTATTGATGAATAGGCATAGAAACCTTCATTTAGTGCTTGTTTTGATGATGTAATGACCTTGTGAGGATATGATTAATCGGGCTTCGAAAACCTGAATATCCTGTAACCAAAACACTAGAGGAAAAGTGCGAATGTATATGCCAGCGACGCGAATGCTTATGCTTATGTAAAAGGCAAAAGAGGGAGGTCAAATTTCGGGTTACGACAGTTTCCCCTATTTAATCCTCTTGGACCTGAATGTACGAATCGCACCAGCTTTTCGATGATTCAAGGTAAAAGGGGATTAAATAAAAGAGTAGCTCGAGAATTTGGCTGACGGCGGCAAAAGAAGGGTTGAAAGTGTTTGAATAGATAAGTGCAAAGTTGTTGAAAATTTGCTGGGAGATAAGTCAGGCAAAAAAGAGAGGGAGTATGATCGATGCATATGCTATGTATGCGTTACTACATGTTGCTTGATATTATGCAATGCAGAGGCTCAGGATGAGGCACAGTGTGAAGTGATTAGGCAGAAATCGTAGCATAACGACTTCGACATCCTCGGTCGGGGAGAGGTCCCGCAGATAAAGATAACCTCTGCTAGAGAAGAAAGTTCACAAAGGATGATGATCCTGCAGGGGAAAGAAACCGAGAGCATCTCAGGTTTCTAAATCACCATGACTGTCCCTGTTGGGGATGAAAGAACCAAGTCAATCCTTCCTACCAAGACTGGCTCTGCATGGGGAAAAGAAGTTCCAGAATCATGTTGACTCAGCCGAGGAGAAACCACTGCTGCTGGTGACCAATAGTTCCTGATTATTGGAGATTATGCACAACCCTTGCTGGGGAAAAGAGGACAAAGCGTCTTTGTTGGAGAATGATGACTCTGCTGAGAAACTGCTGAGGAGACAATAACTTCTTCATAGAATCATCCCATTACCGGCCAGGCGTTAGGCTTACCAAGGGATATTACCGATCACCCTGCAGGAGTTACCGGTAGCACATGCAATGCATAATGCTTTCTCGGTGAATTTAGCTTTTTATTTGCATAATGTTTTTAAGTATTATGTGATCACAAATAGTTGTTTATTTTGCAAACAAAATACTGGCATGAAAACAAATTGAGATAACAAAGAATGCATTTTATTGAATGTAAAAATTTTGTACATAAAGTGTGTACAAGGATGCAAAATCCTTGATGAGGAAGTTTGCAATAAAATTGAAAAACAAATGTAAATGGCAAAGGGAAATCATGCTTTGCATTGATTACAACATTGGCCACCCTCCACTGTAAGTCTAGGTTCCAACGCCTTGAACCAGTCGATGATGATTGGAATGCTCTGTTACCGTCTGAGGTCTAGCCATGAGGAAAAGAGGCTCAAGTGTTCACAGTCGATGCCTTTATCCCTAATTTTTGCCTGGACATGTTTTCACATTTTTTTCGTCCACCGGGATGCCCATTTTTGCCTAAGTCGCCCTTTCGGGTTTTCAACTTAGCGGGCTATTATTGTTTTTTTCATTGTCCCTAACATTTGCATGGACATTTCTTTTTTTTTTGGTTCATCGGGACGTCCATTTTTGCCTAGATTGTCCTTGCGGATGTCAATCTAGCGGACTCTTATCCATTTTTTTTAGGCATAATATTTTTTGACTGTATCGGAGTTCACAAGCGATGGAAACTCCTCCCCATCCATTGTGGTGAGGATCAGGGCTCCGCCTGAGAAGGCCTTCTTGACAACAAAGGTTCATTCGTAATTGGGAGTCCACTTGCCTCGTGGATCCGAGTGAACAGGTGAATATATCTTGAGCACAAGTTCGCCTTCACAGAACGTTCGAGGAAGAACTTTCTTGTCAAAAGCTCGCTTGAGGCGTCTTTGATACAATTGACCATGACAAACGGCTGCAAGGCACCTCTCTTCGATGAGATTCAGCTGGTCGTATCTGGACTGAACCCATTTGGCTTCATCAGGACCTACTTCCATGATGACTCTGAGTGAAGGAATTTTGACTTCGATGGGTAGAACTGCCTCTATACCATACACAAGTGAGTACGGAGTTGCCCCAGTGGAAGTGCGAACTAAAGTTTTGTAGCCATGCAGTGCAAAGGGAAGCATTTCATGCCAATCCTTGTAAGTCTTGACCATTTTCTGGACAATCCTCTTAATGTTTTTGTTTGCTGCTTCAACAACGCCATTCATCTTGGGCCGATATGGTGAAGAGTTGTGGTGCTCGATCTTAAATTCTTGACATAACTCCTTCACCATATTGTTGTTCAGGTTGCTTGCATTATCCGTGATAATGTTGCTAGGAATGCCATAACGACAGATTATCTCTTTCTTGATGAATCTGGCAACCACTTATCGTGTAACGTTTGCATAAGAAGCAACTTCAACCCACTTGGTAAAGTAATCGATAGCAACTAGAATGAATCGATGACCGTTGGAAGCCTTCGGCTCGATCATTCCAATCATATATATACCCCACATGGAGAATGGCCAAGGTGCAGTCAAAATATTTAATGGAGTTGGAGGCACATGGATCTTGTCTCTGTAGATTTGGCATTTGTGACATCTTTTGGCAAAGTTGTAACAATCCACCTCCATTGTTGTCCAGTAATACCCAGCCCGAAGGATCTTCTTAGCCATAGCAGGACCTTTAGCATGTACACCCTCGCAGCCCTCATGTATGGACCTTATGATCGCGTGTGCTTCGTGTCTATCCACGCATCTGAGCATCACGGAATCATAATTCCTCTTGTACAGTATACCATCACGGAATCATTCTTCCACTTGACCTTGAACATGGATGCTAGAGTGGCAAGAGCACCAGCTAGTTGATTTTCCTCTCTGGGAATATGATGAAAAGTGATCTCATCAAAGTAAGGAATCAACTTCGCTATGTGTTGTTGGTACGGAACCAGCTTGGAATCCCGAGTCACAAAGTTCCCTCTGACTTGATCAATGACCAAGGCAGAATCTCCATAGACCTCAAGAATCTTGATTCTCGTGTTAATTGCCGCTTCAATACTATAGATACATGCTTCGTATTCAGCCATATTATTGGTGCATGCAAAACATAATCTAGCAGTGAAGGGAAGGTGAAAACCTGTTGGAGAGATGAGGATAGCACCGATTCCACGACCCTTGGAATTAGAGGCACCGTCGAACACGAGCGTCCATCGTGCCCCTGGTTCGGGTCCTATATCAGGGTCGGGAGTCTCATAATCTCTGATAAAGAGAACATCCTCATCGGGAATGCCAAACTTCATCTGTTGATAACCCTCTATAGGTTGATGAGCAAGGTATTCAGACAAGACGATCCCTTTTATTGCTTTCTGGGTAACATGTTGGATATCATACTCAGTTAACAGCATCTGCCACCGAGCAATCCTTCTAGAGACAGCAGGCTTTTCAAAGATGCACTTTATCGGATCCATTTTGGATATCAACAAAGTAGTATGGCAAATCATGTATTGTCGTAGGCGTCGAGCAGCCCAGACCAGAGCACAACAAGTTTTCTCCAAGAGTGAGTATCTAGCCTCACAATCAGTGAACTTCTTGCTCAGATAGTATATTGCATGTTCTTTTCTGCCAGTGTCGTCATGTTGACCCAATACACATCCCATTGATTCATCGAGAATAGTGAGATACATGATTAAAGGCCTACCAGGAACCGGCGGTACTAAGATCGGTGGCTCTTAAAAGTATTTTTTTATTTTGTCGAATGCTTCCTGACAATCATTATTCCATTCAACCGATTGATTTTTCCTTAGCAATTTGAACATTGGTTCACAGGTAGCTGTCAAATGAGAAATGAACCTTGAAATGTAATTGAGTCTGCCCAGAAAGCCACAGACTTCTTTTTCTGTTTTGGGAGGCGGCATGTTCTGAATTGTCCAAACCTTATCAGGATCAACCTCAATGCCCTTCTGACTCACAATAAAACCCAATAGTTTACCAGATCGAACACCGAATGTGCACTTCGTAGGATTCAATCGCAATCTAAACTTCCGGAGTCTGTCAAACAGCTTCTTTAGATGAACCAAGTGATCATCTTCAATTATGGACTTGGCAATCATATCCTCCACGTAAACCTCAATCTCTTTATGAATCATATCGTGAAAGAGGGTTGTCATGGCACGCTGGTATGTTGCCCCTGCATTCTTTAGACCGAATGGCATGACTTTGTAGCAATATGTACCCCATGGCGTGATAAAAATGGTCTTCTCCATATCATTTGGGGACATCTTGATCTGATTATATCTTGAAAAACCGTCCATGAAGGAAAAAACAGAGAACTGCGCAATGTTGTCTACCAAGACATCAATATGAGGCAAAGGAAAATCATCCTTCGGGCTTGCCTTGTTGAGATCTCGATAGTCCACACACATTCTGACTTTTCCATTCTTCTTGGGAACCGGGACAATGTTGGAAATCCACTCAGGATATTCGGAAGTGGCTAGGAACCCAACATCAAGCTGTTTCTTTACCTCTTCTCGGATTTTGAGTGTCATGTCAGGTCTAGTCTTCCTGAGTTTCTGCTTGATAGGAGGACATTTGGGCTTGAGTGGTAAGTGATGTTCAACGATGTTGGTATCCAACCCAGGCATATCGTGATAGGACCAGGCGAAGATATCAACATACTCTTTCAACAACTTGACCAACTCGGAGTGTACATGCTTAGCGAGGGAGGCGCCAACATTGACTTCTCTTCCGACCTCATCAGTACCAAGATTGACAACGTCCACTAGCTCTTTGTGTGGCTAAATCTCTTTACGCTCGTGCTCAAGGAGCCTTGCTAGTTTAGCTGGTAATTCACAATCTTCTTCACCATTTTCTTTGGCTTGGTTAATTGGAATTCCAGAATTACAATGGATGTTTGCCATGTTGTTATCAATGTTTTTATTAGTTATGCATGCTTATGAATATGTTTAAAATGAGCCATTTAAAAAGTGAAAAAGAAAAGAAACTTTTGCCATTTGTTTTGTGAAAAAGTAAAGTAAAGAAAGAGAATAGAGCATGATTTTGAATGCAAAATACTTTTATTTACTGATCACATAATATTGCAAAAGCGTGAGGCCCTTTACAAGCTATCCACTCGTCTCGGGCGAGGACGAGGGAACGAGAAAGCAAAATGCATTACATGTTATATGGGAAAACCACAGGAATCACGGTAGATGTCCAATTGTTGAGCTTGAAACCCAGCGGACATTTGCGCACAAAGCTTGAAATCTGATTACTGGCACCAGCATCATCAGCAGCTGCCACGATGTCACCCTGCTGGAAACCCGTGCTATGGAACTTGACAAAGTTGAATTGCTTCTGATCAGAGGGACCAGATTGACGACCGGGATGATACCCCAATCCAAAATGATTATGCTTCTCAACCACATCAATCACGTGCCCCCAGCCTGGCAAGGCACCTCTATCGATGGTCTCTTTAGCACTCTTAGCAGATGCTAAAGTCAATTGTGGTGATCTACTTTGACTAGTTGAAGCAGAGCTGACATCTTTGAACTCGAGACACTGCAACGGCACCTCAACTATGCCTTCTTCGGTCTCGACATATTGAAAAGACGATAACTCGCTTACCATCAAATCCTCTTCACCACAGACAATGACAAGCTGGTCCTCAAACATGAATTTCAACTTTTGATGCAAAATGGAGGTAACTTCCCCTGCCGTATGGATCCATGGACGACCCAGTAGGCAACTGGACGCTGGATTAATATCCATCACTTGGAAGGTAATGGTAAACAAATGCGGCCCAATATTGATGGGTAAATCCACTTCTCCCATGACCTGCCTTCGAGAACCGTCAAAGGCTCTGACAACTAAGGCACTTGGTCTCATCTCGATTCCTTCCACTGGTAATTGACTCAACGTGCCCTTAGGCATCACATTGAGAGAAGAACCGGTATCCACTAGAACACGAGATAACAGGATGTCTGTGCAGGTTACAGATATGTGCAGCGCTTTATTGTGGGCAGTTCCTTCAGGAGGTAATTCGGATTCATTAAAACCCAAATACCGACTTGCAGTTATGTTGGCCACTACATCGTCGAATTCGACGACAGATATATCTTGCATAATGTGGGCGCTGTTTAACACTTTCAATAAAGCTGATCTGTGTGCGGGCGAACTCATGAGTAATGATAAAATTGAGATCCTCGAGGGAGTCTGACCCAACTGATCCACAATTTTAAAATCACTTTTCTTGATCAACTTAAAGAACTCTTGATCATCAAGGGTCTCCTTGCTCTTTGAAACATCCTCAGACGGGATAGTCGGTACTAGAATAGCAGTATATGCCCCTTGTTGAACAACAGGGGTTGTAGCTGCAGGCGTTTCTTTAAGAGAAGCAACAGTTGGAATTTGCACAGGCTTTGTAGTGACCTTCGGAGCAAACACTCGTCCACTACGAGTCATACCTCCACCAGCTGTAACATTCACGATCTCTGATTCGGCGAACCTTATCTCTTGACCTCCAGAAAACACAGAAGACCCATACTTCCAAGGTACCTCCTTAGAATTCTGATACGGAAACGGCTTCGGCGGATAAACCACGATGGGTTGCACCTTCTTCTGTTTAGGGGATTCCACATGAACTTTCCTATAGACGATGTTAAACGGCTCAATAGCAGCAACTTCCTCAACAAGTATAGATATGGAAAATTGCACTTCGCCTCGGTTTATCAGAATCTGGACACAACCCTTCAGCCTTCGACACTGGTTGGGATTATAGTCACAAATCTGACACTTGCCATGCAAACCCTTCAACAGCCTATGTTCCTTCAATTTCTTGAAAACCACAGACATCGGAGTCTTTACTTCGTCAACATCCAAGATCAATTCAGCCCTTGAATTATCCTCAACCATGTTAACCGCAGGCCCACCATGATTCGGCAACGGATTACTCCGAATGTTGGGTCCTTCCTCAGCAAAAGTCAGAACCTTCTTATCAATGAGTTCCTGAACCTTGGTTTTGAAAACAAAGCAATCCTCTATTGCATGTCCTATGTATCTAGCATGATAAGCACATGATGCATTTGGGTTATGCTTCGGGCCAAATAGAGGAATTGCAGGTGCAATCTGCTTGGGGACATTTGCCCCTTGGTGAACCAAGTAAGAAAACAATTTAGTGTATGACACCGGAATTCTGTCAAAATTCGGACGCTTACGGTTTCCTTGACTGTTGTTGTTCTGACGATTCTGATTCTGTTGACTTTTGCTCTATTGATTCTGTTGCTGATTCTGAGCATTCTGGACTGGTTGTTGCGGATGATACTGATATGGAGGTTGTTGATACTGTGCAGCAGGAATGTATGGATACGGATAGTACGGCAAGGGAGCCATGGGAGGTTGATACTGAGGAGAAACTTGAGTTGTCACAACGTTGGCTTCACCTTCCTTTTTCTTGGAATGACTGTTCTGAGATTTCCGAGTGGCTGGCTACTGGGAAGCAGTTCCAGGAATCTTTCCAGTCTTCAAACCATTCTCAATCCGTTCACCAATCATCACAACATTAGTAAAACTCGATGAAGAACTACCCACCATTTTCTCATAGTAAGATCCTTGCAATGTACCCATAAAGATGTCAACCAACTCATTGTCAGAGAGAGCCGGTCGCACACGAGATGCCATCTCACGCCATCTTTGTGCATACTCCTTGAATGTTTCAACTGAGCGCTGGGATTGATTTTGTAATTGCAATCTAGTTGGCGCCAGATCAAGGTGATACTTGTATTGTCTCACGAACGCATCTGACAAATCCCTCCAAGTACGAATTTTGCTGCGCTCCAGGCCCATGTACCAATCCAATGAAGCACCAGACAAACTATCTTGAAAACAATGAACTAGCAATTCATCATTATCAATATGTGATGCCATCTTCCTGCAGTACATAGTGATGTGACTACGCGGGCAGCTCAAGCCTTTATACTTTGGCAAATCAGGTATCTTGAATTTCTGAGGCAACACAACATTTGGAACCAGACACAAGTCTTTGGCTTCCATACCAAAAGCAGAGAACCCTTCGATAGCTCTAATATGGTCTTCCAACAACTTGTAGTCAACCGATCTATTCTGATTAGTGGGCCTGACAAGAATCTGAGGATTTGGCAGCTGAGAAGCGGCAGGAGCATTCACTTGCGGAGTAGCAAACTGAGAAGGATACACCAAACCTTGATTAACCATCTGACCAGCATTCTGACCCATCGGAGCACCATACGGATAATTCGGAGGGGGTACCCCAGCAACTGAGGAAGGGGCCCCAGGGTAGAACATCCCAGGATGAGCAATCGGAACAGCGGTTTGAGCAGCCTGAGATGGAACCGGAACATGAATAGGAGGACCCCTATACACATGCTCTTCATCATCAGGAGTTTCAGTGTCGACCAATCCGGCAGTCTGATGAGTTTGAGCCTGAAGATTCTCAGGATCATCATTCACCACTAGAGGCGGGACTGGAGTAGGCATGACCCTGGATAGGCGGCAGCATTTCCATTAGGCATGGGTGCAACAAAAGGCTTATATGGCATGCAGGCATTACCATTATTTGCAATCTGAGGAGTGTAATTCGGAGGCATGCCCCAAGGAAAACCAGTGGGCATCTGGTTCAAACTGGGTTGAACGGCAGGCTGATTCACAGGCTCAACTGGCACTTCAACTCTAGCAGGAGAAGGAACAACAACAACAGGAGTAGCTGTAACAACAAGAGGAACAGTCACAGGAGTGACAACAGTTGCATCGGTAGTAGTTGCAACAACAGTGGCAGCAGCAGCGGCGTCCCTCTGGGCACGAAGGAGCTCCATAATGACATCCATGTTCGTTTGGAACTGATCCATCCGACCTTGGAATTGAGCCAGAGTTTCCTTGTACGCAGCGTTCTCAGCTTCGAAGTCAGCCATGGTTCTGGATTTGCTTGAGCGAGTAAAATACTGATGTCGAGTCGTCGTCTTGCTACAAGGAATGCGGACAAGGATGAGAACGGTTTCGGATGAAAGGACGTGCATATGTGTGCAGATGAATGTATGATATGCATGCAAAAATAAAGTTTTAAATTCCAGGAATTCTTAAACTTATCTTTGTTGACAACAATCATAAGGCATACAAGTAAAGGCATAAAAGATAGAGTGAGCAAGAATCTTCATTCATTCAATAGAGGAAAGAAGTACAAGTCGAATACAAGTCAAACATCTTCCTTTTGGGCTATAACAAAATCCGCACAGATCCTATCAAATACCACCCTACACACAGATAAGAAATGAAAAACAGTCCAACGAAGCTGGTGCGGCAATGCATCAGCGTATGCATCCCTCAACAACCCTGGTAGGTCCTCCAATGCATGCTCAGCAAATCTGGCTAGACGACCATGCCTCTCACTCCAGTACTTTGCATCCTTCATGAGGTTACACAACAACAAATGATTAGTTCCCTGAAGCATATCCTGAAGAAAGGCCTCTTTCTGATCCAGGAGGTTCTGTAGATGACGGCTTTGATGCTCCCAGTGAATGCTCTCTGTGTTGAGCTGACTAATCTGCTCTTGACTCTGATTTACTTGATCTTGCAGCTTCTGAATCTAACCGAAGACTTTATCGAGCTTAGCTTGACATTGGGAAAGGTCCTTTGCTAACTGATTAGCACGGTCTTGTTCACTTTGCCACTTTGTCTTGAACTCAGATAACTTCCCTCGAAGCTCTTCAAGTTGCTTGTTGTAGCTCATCTCCTCTTTGTAGGCTTGATAATAAGCATCAGCGAGTTGTCTCTTCTTTGAATCAAGTCCCTCATAGGTGCTCTTTAAAGCATCACCCACCTTCCTACGCTTATTTTGTTCAACCTCCACCTCTTTGAGCATACGCTCACGCTTCTGATGGAGCTCAATCTATAGGTTATCCTTCTCGGAAGTGACTCTATCAAGGTTGAGACGAAGATCAGCATTCTCCTTCTTCAACTTTTCAACAATCAGCTTGAGTTGATCCACTTCAGATGGAGGAACAATGGCAAGTTTAGGAAGGTTGGCATTCATGGAAGGCTCGGGAGAGAATGGCAACAAAATCTCTTTGACGCGCTCTTTGACCCAAAGTGTGTAAGCTTCCTTGGCTACGCAATTCTTCTTACCCAAATCAGCTCTTCATTCGAGATGAATCTGAGGCCAAGCGGCACTAAACTTCTTCAGCAAACCCATGTCATCATCCCCTTCATGAAAGATGAACTCTTCCACTACCTCAGGATCAGGTTTGTCAACCATAGGGTATCCAACTGTCGGAAGGCCATTCTCGGATTGTAGTTAATTCCACCCTTTGTACCCAAGAGAGGCACATTGGAGAATTTTCCACAATGAAGAATGATCGAAATGTCGTCGAAGATTCGAGAATACCAAGAAATATCATCAGCGGTAAGAGACATGATTCGTTGAGACCACTTGAGATTATCCTTATTCTTAACAAAGGGACCCTTATGTTGAAGGTGATACATGAACCATCGGTACAACAAAGGAGCACAACAGACAATGGTTCCCTTCTTCTTTTCATTCCTAGAATGAATATAATGGTAGGTATCAGCAAGAAGCGTCAGAACATAGTTCTTGGACAAGAAAATGCTGATGGCAGCCTGGTCTACGAAATCCTCCATGTTCGGAAACAAGACAATCCCATATACCAGCAGAGCGAGAACGGCGTTGAAAGCCTTCCAGTTTCCATCCTTAGCAAAAGTAGTGGCCTTGTCAACCAAGAACTTTGAAGAAAACCCTCGAATACCTTTCCCTTTGGTTTTTAGATTATCCTCCACATCTTTCTTACTAATGCAAAGCGCATCAACAATAAGATGAAACTTCGGACAACCACTAGTGTAAACATAAGGAACCTGCTTCTTGATCTCAACCCCCAGAATATAAGCATACTCTTCAGGTGTAGGTGCTAGCTGATAATCCTGAAATGTGAAGCACCTATATGGCGGGTCGTAGAACTGAACCAGAGTATGAATAGCAGTGATGTTGACTTCAGTGTTGAGGATGGTCAACAGATTACCATAAGTACCTATGAAAATTCCTCTGTGATCTCCAACCAACAATGATGCCAAACCTCTCAAAATACCTAGCTTAGGCTCCACAAACTTGAAACTGAAGATGCCACGACGACCAGTACTTATCTCCATGATAATGTCAACAAAAGATAAGCCCTCGAAAACCTAGAAATGCACATGCAAAAATTAATTTACATGATGAAATGATATGCAACACAACAACAAGAAGCCAGCACTGCCCGAATAATCAAATCTGAACAATCCGGATAGCTGCATATAATTCGTGTCA
This sequence comes from Lathyrus tuberosus, assembly GCA_022829125.1. Classification (NCBI taxonomy): domain Eukaryota; kingdom Viridiplantae; phylum Streptophyta; class Magnoliopsida; order Fabales; family Fabaceae; genus Lathyrus; species Lathyrus tuberosus. Next base: position 4,339,764 of record JALAZF010000269.1, on the reverse strand, counting down.
GTGCAACATAATCTGATGTGTCGGTGAGGAACTCTAGCGTATGTGAGAACAAGGGTATGAAGTTGCTTGTTTTCCTGCAAAACCCATCTCCCTCACAGGTGTGATCTAGACACAACAAGGTGATCCCTAGAAAGGTCGCCCAAACCATAGGACTCAAAGTGAAAACCCCCCGCCGTTGTGAATTCTCACAGGACGGAAGTATTCTCAAGCGAATATCACGATTTGGGATGTGGGTCTCGTGATATCCCAATGCGCAAAACGCATGCCTCACGACTATCCATGTTCTAGCCTATGTGTATACTAGGCCCGGTGTTAGGACCTTTCTCCCCAATAATATCTACCCATCCCAACAACAACAGAAAATAGTAGATATCCAGAATATGCAGTATATGAATATTTAAAGCAGTAAAGGAATGCGATAAATACACATAAAGCTAAAGCAAGTAATAAAGCGAGTAAAGCGCAAAAGATAAACACCCAAGCAAGCAAGAAAAAACAAACAAAACTAGGTGAGACCCCTCAAGGGATGGACCAGCAAGAGGTCAATCTGTCCCCAGCAAAGTCTCCAGCTGAAGATGGCTGGTTTCTACCTTAGTGAATCGCACACTCAAAGATACAACAGAGTCGCCACCAAACTTTATTTAGTCCCAAAGGACAGGGAAAATATCGATAAAACCCAAGGGGAAGAGAAACGGGAATGGGGGGTCGGTTATGCGAAAGGAAGGTATTAGCACCTAACGCATCCGTCGTACTCGACGGGAACCATTTTGCTTGCTTCTAAGCTTGGATGGGTTATCTATCTAAAGGCTTCTAGCTAAAAGAAGGAGAAAGAGAGAGAAAGGGGAAAAAGAAAAGAAAGAAAGAAAGTGCTCGGGGAGGAACAAGGTCCTCGTGCCTACGTACCCTCATAGTGCAATGAGGAAGTCAGAGCGCCGTAGTTCATGGAACCAGGGGACAGAAAGGAAGGAAGAAAGGGAGAAGGAAGGAAGGGTGGAAGTGTGCTCGCCAAGACATTGCGTCTCGTGCCTACGTATCTGACATTCAGAAGAATGCAGAATCAGAGCTTCCGTAGTTCGGGGAACTGAACGGAGAACAAAACAAGAAAGAAACAAGGAGATGAAAGAAGTGGTGTCGAAACCAAGAGAAAAAGAAAGAAGGAAATCCCCCTGAGGATTCCAAAGAAATGGTGTTAAAACCAAGAAAATAAGAGATAAAGAAAGATCCGCTGGGGATAACAAAGAGAATTGGTGTCGAAACTAAGAAGGTGAGAGCAAAGGGAATAGGAAGAACTCCTCTGGGGATCCAAATAAAGGGATGGTGTCATAACCAAGAGAACAAGGGGACTTCTATATATTAACTGGCTGGCAGTGGTTAACTGAAGAAAGAGAGTAGACCCTGGCGAGGAAAAGAAGCTGGTGTCAACAGACGGACTTTGATAAACAAAGAGAGAGAGAGAGTGTTGAATTGAGAGACGGTGTTTGACTCTGAAGGGGCCTCAGTATATTAACTGACTGAAAGTGGTTAACCGAGGAAAGAAAGGACTGTAACTCTGTGGGAATAGAGAAGCATTGGTTTTAACAGAGAAAACTGTGATTAACCAGAAAACGGGTGTGGGACCGATCAAAGGTCGTGACCCAAAGGACGGGTGTAGGACCGAGCAAAGGTCGTGACCCAAAGGGGTTCGGTAAACTGACTGAACAAACAGTACTCAGCCGAAGAAAGGGTATTTGAACCAAAGAAACGTTACTAACCCAAGGGTGCAAGTATTCGAAACAAGAAAGGTTGCCAACTGCAAGGGATTTGGTTTTAACAGGAGAGTTGTGATTAACCGAAGAGAACAGCGGGTGATTAACCAAGAGAAGGTGATTAACTCGAAAGGGTTCAGTATTTAACAGACAGACTGTGATAAACTGAAGAGACGGGTGATATACCGAGCGAAGGTGATTAACCCAAGAGGTGCTCAGTGATTAATAGACAGACTGTGATTAACTGAAGAAACGGGTGATTAACCAAGAATAGGTGATTAACCCAAGAAAGGAGAAGAACCAAGAGAAGGTTGCGAACTCCTGGGGAAAATGGTCATGACAGGAAAACTGTGTTGGACCAAAGAAAGAGAATTGAGACTCTTCAGGGGAATCAAAAAGCAATGATTGACCGCAAGAAAGGCATAGGGTATTGAAACGACGAAAGCTTGCTAACCCAAGGAGCAAAGGATCGTAACCAAGAAGGTGATTAATCAAGAGAGAGATTGAGATTGGAGTGATCAAGGATCGAAAGAGATCGCAAAGAGAGAAAAGTGATCAAGGATCAACTCGACTGGTGAAAGAAAGCACACTACCGCCTGGAGATAGAGATGACTAAGCCAAGCACAGGGTAATTCGTCCCCTACCTGAAGTAGTCAGAATGAGAGTAGGAATTCTCCCTTCTCATCCCTTCCCTAACACACACAGGGTGTAATGCGGAAGTTGAACCAGATGGCCCAACAACTCCAAGTTGTACAGTGCTCCTGCGTAGAGAAACAGACAGCATAACGTCGTCAATTTGTACAGTGCTTCGATGCAAGGCGTAGCGCGAAACTCCAACTCCACGGGGGGGGGGGGGGGGGGGGGGGGGGATGAGAGAGAAAGCTATAAAGGAGGCCTAAAGAGAGGAAAAGGGAAGATCAATTAATCAAAACAAAGTTTTGATCAATTAATCAAGGGATAAACATGCTAACAACTTTCCAAAGAGGATGAAAAGTCATTAAAGCAAAAAGGAGTGAATTATTGATTATACAAGATTAAGTTTATCCATGAAGAATAAACTTAATGCAAACTGAAATGGAAGGTGCAAAACAGTGCCAAATGATCATCAAAATGCCACACAAAACCATGTATCATGTGAACAAAGATAGTGCAAGAATTGCTATGTTCATACAATGCTAAGAACATGAAACAAATGAATAATAAAAAATGTGCATCGAAAGTTCATGAATTTGCTTCAACCAGAAGTGAAATGACATTAAAAACATCCATAAAATCAAGCATGACAATCTATGGAAGTTAAAATGAAGAAAGCATGGCAAACACACTTGAAAATGCAAGAAAATGGTCTTCTGGTTCAGTGTGAATCGATTAACACAATTGCACTGCAAAGTGTTAATCGATTAACACGTGAAAAAGTGCAAAAAAACACTGGTTAATCGATTAACACAATTGCACTGCAATGTGTTAATCGATTAACACTGTACGGGGAGCAGAAAATCAGTTTTGAAAAGTGCTTTTGGCCAACTTTTTGATTGTGCAATCACTCCAATGCTAGGGCAAACAATTATGCACGAAAAATCAAGTTTAAAAATAGAAAATGATCGACAATAGAATGAATTAAACAATCAAGATCATGGATCAATCAAAAGTGTAATCGATTCACATGCAAGAATATCAAAATTACGTCGCGAACGATACAAAAATGATCGAAATGATAAAATGAATGAAATCCACCAACCTACAAGGCTAAGATGTGCCTTGGTAAATGTTGCAATGTGATCTTGGTGCAGAAGATTAAAGAAAACTAGAGGATCCTTGAATTGTAGACGAAACGCGTCGAAACCGATAAAAAATGCGAAAATGCACCGAAATCGAACTTGCACCAAAATAAATGGTGTGAAACCCTTGGATTGAAGTATAATGAAATGTAATTCCAGAAATCCAACCAAAGGATGCCAAATGATGAAAGTTAAGCTCAAGAATTAATCACTTTCAATGTGAAAAGTGATTATCCTTCAAGAATAAAAGCTTTTGGTGAGGTTTGATGGAGAAGAATTGAGATGAAGATGAAGAATGAATAGAGAAATCAGAGAAAAAGTGAGAGAACTGAGAGTGAAATGTGAGAAGTTTGGTGAAAAATGGTAGAGAATGGTTGAGGTATTGAAAAGTGAGTGAAGGTGTGTTTATATAGGCTTTAGGTTTGGAGTATGAGATGGTTTGGAATTAGCTTTGGGTTTGGAGCTAGGTTAGGAGTTAGTTGGACTTGACTCACCGAGTCAAGGCGGTTAACTCAGTTAGTTAGAACCAACTCGGTAACCATCCCAAGGCGAATTCCAACATCCAAGGATCCACATTACTTGGAGAACAAGGAACATGGTGCACTTGATTTGAGGTGAAATATCATAGCAAATGCACTTGGAATGATTGAGTAGCTTGGAAATGTTTAGAGGTGTCTAGAATATTCCATATGCTGCTAGAATCTAAGACCAAAATGTGTGCAAAGATGCTGTCATGAAAAAGCAGCAAATTGTGCCTATTTTTCCTGTGTTAATCGATTAACACAATTGCACTGCAAATGGTTAATCGATTAACCAGGCCAAAATATGCCCAATTTGCCTAAAAAAGGGTGTTGTGGTCCCGGATTCGATTTTCCACCTCTTGTATTGATGAATAGGCATAGAAACCTTCATTTTGTGCTTGTTTTGATGATGTGATGACCTTGTGAGGATATGATTAATCAGGCTTGGAAAACCTGAATATCCTGCAACCAAAACACTAGAGGAAAAGTACGAATGCATATGCCAGCGATGCGAATGCTTATGCTTATGCAAAAGGCAAAAGAGGGAGGTCAAATTTCAGGTTACGACACCTATCTTGACCAATTTTTCATAAGGAATCCAATGGTATCACTCATACATACTGAAACTTAATGTACAGAATGCACGAAGCAAAAAACCAGAACTGCATGTTGATTTTAAAATAACATAAACTCCACATATAAACATGTTAAAGTGCAAACAGTAAGAGGATCACAATATACACATTAAGGACTACATTTTTGCTTCAAGAATTGTTCAATATGATGCATGTATGTGGACATAAAAGGAAAGCATGATTCAAAGAATTCAAGTTGTGATGCTTACCTCTTTTTTGGAGATTTTGTGCAACCTACCAAGTGCTTTGTTCCAGAAATGATTTGATGCTTTGGACAGCCTTAAATGATCTCTTAGAAGCTTTTAGGATGGTTGGAATCAGTTGGAAACCTCTGGAGCAAGTTTGAGCCCTTTCTTGCAAAATGGGCAAAAGTGGCCAAAATGCCAACTCTCTCAAATGGTGTTCCAGATGGGGGGACCATTTCGGACAGTTCAAGGATGATATTTGGAGTGTGTTTGAGGTCTTATCTGGTTTAGAAAGTGACTAAATCAAGACATGCTTGAAAAATGCAAAAAAAGTCCAATTTTGAGGTTTTGAGAGGTGACTTTGTGATTTTGGTGTTATAGGTCACTTGTGAGAGTTTGGACAGCTTAGATATGACATATTGGATGTGTTTGGATCATGAGTTGTGATGGAAATGCTCTCTAACTCAAAAACTCAGAATTACCTGGCTAAAGAAGGCATTTTGGAGTGAAAGAAGTGATTTTGAGGAAAGCATCTGTTTGATGACTTTGGTGTACTCAAACTGAGCATAAATGAGCTCTATTTATAGTAGAGCAAGTTTGTTTTGCAAGCAATAGTGAATGGTAACTGCAGCAGAGGTTTGTCCAATGGTTGCATTTTGGAATCTCAAGTCTCCTCTAGCCATTGACTAGAGGTTAGCGCACAGGCTGTTGGTTCCCTTGTTGTTGGATGAATCTTGACTGAGTTCAGTTGGAGGAAGCTCAGTTCATGCCACCTCTAAGCATCCATTAAAGGCTCCAAACCAAAATTGGAGTCTTGTCCCTCTTTTAGGGTTTTTTAGGTTTGACATGCTACTTGTGGAATCTTGGACTTAGGAGGCTTATGGATCAGATCATCCCCCTTGGATTTGATCCTCAGATGTGTCCAAAATGATGACAAGGCTTAAAAATTCGTGCGGCACAAGAAATGTGCAAATCTGTCCTGAAACCTGTCTTAAAAATCAGCTGCAGCAAGCCTTGTTGTAAAATCTATAACTTCTTGCTCAAGAATGATAAATGGCTGTTCCAGGACTTTATGGAAAGCTGAGATGACATACTTCAACTTTGATGTTTGACCCTAGACTTGGTTCAACTTGGATCATGGAGAAAAACATAGTTGAAGTTGGGACATTCTTACTGGAAAAATATTAATGATGTCCTATGAAATGTTGAAACATTTGATAACTTTGAACATTAACAATTCCAAACTCTAATCACTTATATCTTTTAATCCACTATGATATTTTGATTTGAAGTGAATTGCACCTTTGATGCTTGTCCTGCATGGTGACAAAGCTTGAAAATTGTGTGGCACAAGAAAAAGTGCACAAAATCTGTCCTAAAAAACAGTTGCAGCAAGCCTTACTATAAAGTCAATAACTTCCTGCTCGAGTATGATAAATGGACGTTCTACAACTTTCTGGAAAGCTGAGATAAAGTACTTCAACTTTGATGTTCAAGTTTTGTGAAGATAAGACTTGTAAAGTTGTAAAAAATGACCTTGAACTTGTGTGATCAAATCTGTCCTAAAAGCTATCATGAAAATTCTGTTTTATCAATGCCTTTTGCAGAGACCATAACTTTTTGTTCGAGAATGATAAATGAGCTTTCTAGGACTTTCTGGAAAGGTGAGATTACGTACTTAAATTTTGATGTTCAAGGTTTGGCTTGAATCAACTTGGATCATGGAGAAAAACATCCTTGAAGTTGGGACATTCTTGCTAGAAAAATATTAATGATGTCCTATGAAATGTCGGAACATTTGACATTAAGAATTCCCAACTTTGATCACTTATATCTTTCAATCCTTATGATATTTTGAGTTGATTCCTTCTACAATATTGAAGTATCATATACCCTCTTTAAAAGTAGCCCTTAAGCAAAATCAATGGATGCTTGGTTCAATAGTTACAACCTTGAAAAGTTGTGCATATGAACATGATTTTAACTTAGAAAAAATTTCTAAGTTTCTTTCAATTTGATCAATTTTGTAATTTTGCATGATTTCTTGATTTAAATTTGAACAAATTAAATCATCCATCATATTTTCTTGAGTAATGACTTGTGAAGCTCAAAGTTGACCAAAAGTCAAACTTTGACTTTCTGCGTCAGTTGACTTTGTATTAGATGAACTTGAGGCTTGATCCACTTGAAATGTTGCACTCTTGTGCTTAATTCTTGATGTGGGAGTCCTCTTGATCCTTTGTGGGTGTTTAAGAGGTTAGACAAGTTGAAGATCATGTCATTCCTTGATTGATCCTTTGTCTAAAGGCTCTGAGAGGGTTTGAAACCCTAATTCTGATTGTAGTGAATGCTCACCCATCTTTGGGGAGACTAATGAGGTATGATGGTTCATCCATATTGTGATGATGATTTTCACAATGATGGGAAATCTTAGTGGTCAAAATTTGGGGTATGACAGATGCCCCTATTTAATCTTCTTGGACCCGAAGGTGTGAATGACGAAGGTATTCGGGCATTCGGGGTGCAAGAGGATAAAATATCGGAATACCCGAAATTTTGACGGTGGTTATGAATAGCAGTTTGCTCATCCATCTTCTTTTGCTAAGCAATGATGTTTAGAAAACGTAAAAACTTCCCCTCGATCCTGGTCTTCAGCCAAGGAACTGGTCTCAATTTCTGAAATAAACTTCCCCTCGATCCTAGTTTCCTACCAAGGAACTGGTCTCAGTTTCTGATATAAACTTCCCCTCGATCCTTGTTTCCTACCAAGGAACTGGTCTCAGTTTCTGATGTGAACTTCCCCTCGATCCTGGTTTCCTACCAAGAAACTAGTCTCAGTTTCTGATGTGAACTTCCCCTCGATCCTGGTTTCCTACCAAGGAACTGGTCTCAGTTTCCTTTGTCAATAAACTTTCTTGACAAGGGACGCTATTTGTAGCGGCTTTCCTTCAAACTTCTCGCCGAATTTTCCTGGGGAGATGCCATTTGAGTGGAAAAAGTTTTGATGTCATACTTGCTGGGGAACCCATTCGTCTGAGTTATAGAGGTACACAAAATTCTCTATTTGGAGACGTCATTTGTCGACTCTATTGGGGAAAGCGATTCTCTTGAGAGACTGTTTCCGTTTGGGGGTGTTACATTATACTTTTCCTGAGGTCTTTTCAGAGAAATGCCATACGATGTACCCCAATTTTGAGGGGCTTTCTCTGGGGATTTTCCTTAATCCGGGAAAGCGAATATATCATCTTCAATGGTGAAGAGTGATATTTGTTGAAAGTTTTCTTATTTCTCAGAGGTTCAAGTTATCAAAGTGGTCAAGGACCGTCTCTAATCCAGATATAAACGGGAGAGAGATTACTTAGATGATTCACTTCCTGATGTGGAAAGATCTGACAACTTGATTGAGAGGACTTTTATCACTAGGGGATAAGACCGACTGGAGTGATAGTGATGTGATATGAATGCGAATGTAAATCAATAATGCATGATGTATGTATGTTTATGCTGACAAAACTGACGCGACATACAAACTGACGGATGAACACGACTGGATACTAGGCCACTGTGGGGGATGAAAAGTATCAATGGTTCATGATAGCAATTCTGCCTTGCTTAGGAGGATTGTCCCTGCGAGGAATACTGTTGGTCGGGCTTAGGAGATAAGAACTCTGCCGGGGATGTCAGACGGAGTATTCGCATCTGACATAACTGATCCTTCACTCGAGCGTACTAGCTTAGAAGGAGTACTTTGATTCTGCACTTTGAAGCTCGCTTACTTCTGGAGAAGCGATTGATGTTTTTTTGATGTTCAACAGTCAAAAGAATTGCCATCTTTATTTTAAAAGCAGAAAAAGTTTAACAAGTAAATTCATTTTTGTTTTATTTCAAGAATCGTTAATCATGTTAAAAACGTCATTCTGCAAAGCTAAAACAAATAAGAATTACAAACAAAAGCACAAGGGCTCAAATTTTATTGATAGGATGGAAATCAGCCAAACGCGTGATTCCAAAGAGTGTATACAAAGTTAGAAAATGGTAATTTAAGGGAAAAGGGCTACATTGAAACATGACGACCGCTATCATTCTACCAACTTTGAATTCGGGACATGTTGAGCTTCTGTCAAAGATGACCTTGACTGGAGTTTTCTGATGGACGGTGTTGAGGGACTTGCCCCTGTTGGACGTAGTTACTTGCCATTAATCCCTAACTTTTTCTTGGATTGTACTTTTTGAGGTTTCCAATCCACCGAGATGATTTTTGATTATGTCTCTAATTTTTTCCTGGACCGCCCTTTCGGGTTTTCAATCCACCAAGACCTTTTTTTTACTTTAGGCGAAGTATTTCTTGACTACATCAACATTTGTGGGGTAGGAAAATTCTTCTCCATCCATGGTTGCGAGTCTCAAGGCACCGCCTGAGAAAGCATTCTTGACCACATAAGGGCCGTCATAATTCAGGGTCCATTTGCCCCGGGAATCAGTGAGAAATGATTGTATCTTTTTTTACACAAGGTCTCCTTTCCTGAAGACACGAGGTCGGACCTTTTTGTCAAACACCCTCTTCATTCTTTGTTAATACAACTGACTGTGGCATAGTGCCATTATTCGCTTTTCTTCGATCAGGTTTAGTTCGTCGTGTCGACTTTGACACCATTCAGCTTCCGTAAGCTTAGCTTCCATCAATACCCGGATTGATGGGATCTCTATTTCTATGGCAAGCACTGCTTCCATGCCATATACTAGAGAGAAAGGGGTTACCCCTGTTGAAGTGCGGACAGATGTTCGATAACTGTGAAGAGCAAAGGGTAGCATCTCGTGCCAGTCTTTATAAGTTACAACCATCTTTTGAACGATCTTCTTGATGTTCTTGTTAGCTGCTTCTACCGCTCCGTTCATCTTGGGTCAGTAGGGAGATGAGTTATGGTGTTCGATCTTGAACTCTGCGCACAACTTTTTCATCATCTTATTGTTCCAGTTAGATCTATTATCTGTAATGATCTGGCTCGGAACACCATAGCGGCAGATGAGATTATTTTTGATAAATCGGACCACCACTTGTCGGGTTACATTGGCGTATGATGTTGCTTCGACCCACTTGGTGAAATAGTTAATGGCTACCAGAATGAACCGATGTCCATTTGAAGCTTTGGGTTCAATCATACCAATCATGTCGATTCCCCATATGGAAAAAGGCCATCGGGAAGAGAGAACTTTGAGATGCGTTGGCGGTACATGAATTTTGTTGGAGTATATCTGACACTTGTGACACCTCCTCATGTACTTGTAGCGGTCGGATTCCATGGTCAACCAGTAGTATCTGCTCTTAGAATTTTTCTCGCCATTGTGTGTCCATTGGTATGAGTGCCAAAGGATCCATCGTGAATCTCTATTATCAGCATGTTTGCTTCTGGTCTGTCTACGCATCAGAGCAAGATCATGTCAAAGTTTCTCTTATAGAGTGTATCACCGCTTAGGAAGAAACTGCCTACCAGCATTCTGAGGGTTTTTTCGTCTTTCCTGGATGCCCCAGGTGGGTACTCTTGTTTCTGAAGGAAGCATTTGATATCGTGATACCAAGGTTTGTCGTCTATGACTGCTTCAATCGTGAAGATGTAAGCGGGCCGTTTTAGGCGCATTATGTCAATCTTAGGTAGGTCGTTCCATTGACCTACACTAATCATGGAAGAGAGAGTGGCTAATGCATCAGCCGTGTGATTCTCATCAAGAGGGATGTGATGAAACTTGATTCTGTTGAAGAAAGGTAACAACCTTCTTGCATAATCTTTGTAAAGAATCAGTCCTGATTGGTATGTGCTCCAATCTCCTTTGATCTGATTGATAACAAGAGCTGAGTCGCCATAAACATCCAAGTTTTTGATCCTTAAGTCGATCGCTTCTTCGAGACTCATGATACAAGCTTCGTATTCGGCCTTGTTGTTTGTACACTTGAACGTAAGTCTGGTGGTGAAAGGAATGTGGGTACCCTGAGGTGTTATGACGATTTCCCCAATTCCGTTTTCGTAATGATTGACAGCTCCGTCAAAGATTAGTCCCCATTGGGAACCTGGTTCTGGCCCTTCACTGGGTAGCGGTTCATCGCAATCTTTCATTTTTAGATACTTGACATCTTCGTCTGGGAAGTCAAACCCAATTGATTCTTGATCGTCAATCGGTTGATGAGCCAAATGATAGGCTAAAATACTCCCTTTAACAGCTTTTTGAGCGTGGTACTCTATGTCATATTCTAATGACAACATCTGCCAACAGGCAATCCTTCCCGTGAGAGCAGGTTTTTCAAAGACATACTTGATTGGATCCATTTCGGAGATTAACCAAGTAGTGTGACGAATCATGTACTGGCGAAGACGTTTGGCTGCCCAAGCCAAATCGCAGCAAGTTTTCTCAAGCATAGTGTATCGAGTCTCGCAGTCGGTGAACTTCTTGCTCAAATAGTAGATGGCAGACTTTTTCCTTTTTGTTTCGTCTTGTTGGCCAAGTACACAACCCATTGAGTCTTCCAAGACTATGAGGTAGATGATCAATGGTCTTCCCTCCACTGGAGGTGATAGAATCAGTGGGTTCAATAGGTATTCCTTAATACTATCGAAGGCGGTTTGACAGTCCTCTGTCCAAACGCAGTCCTGGTTCTTTTTAAGTAATTTGAAGATCGGCGCACACGTCGCGGTCATGAGGAATATGAATCTGGAGATGTAGTTCAAACGTCCCAGGAATCCTCTGACTTGTATTTCAGTTTTTGGAGAAGGCATTTCTCGAATGGTCTTGACCTTGTCAGGATCAACCTCAATCTCTTTCTGGCTGACGATGAACCCTAAGAGTTTCCCTGAGCGGACACTGAATGTGCACTTATTGGGATTCAAGCAGAGTTTGTACTTTCACAACCTCTCGAATAGCTTTGACAGGTTGCTCACATGCTCCTCTTTTGTCTTAGATTTGGCAATCATGTCATCGACATATACCTCGATTTCTTTATGTATCATGTCATGAAAAAGAGTAGTCATGGCCCTTTGATAGGTTGCCCCGACATTCTTCAAACCGAACGACATTAACTTGTAACAAAAAGTACCCCATGGGGTGATGAACGAAGTTTTCTCCATGTCTTTCGGTGCCATTTTGATCTGGTTATAGCCCGAGAATCCATCCATGAAGGAGAAGACTTTGAACTTTGCTGTACTGTCCACCAGCATGTCAATATGTGGTAAGGGAAAGTCATCCTTAAGACTAGCCTTGTTTAGATCTCTATAATCGACACACATTCTGACTTTTCCGTCCTTTTTTGGAACGGGTACGATGTTGGCTAACCATTGAGGATATTCTGACGTGGCGAGGAAACCTGCGTCAATCTATTTTTGTACCTCCTCTTTGATTTTGATGGCCATATCCGGGTGAGTCTGTCTCAACCTTTGCTTTACTGGCGGACATTATGACCTTAACGGTAAATGATGCTCCACGATGCTGGTATCCAACCGTGGCATGTCATGATAGGACCAAGCAAACACATCGGGAAATTCTCTGAGAAGCTTTGTCAAACTCTCTTTGGCAGTTGGACTGAGCAGTGCCCCAATCCTGATTTCTTTTCTCTCTTTTTCTGAATCCAAGTTGGTCGTTTCCAATGACTCTTTGTGAGGTTCAATGGACCTATCCTCTTGTCTGAGTAGTTGGGAGATCTTTTCTGGAATTTCGTTGTCATCTTCTTCTTTAGCCCCAAATACCGGGAACTCAAAATTGGGCGAAGGCATCGGATCGTATGTTTCAATGGGGTTTAAAACAAGCAATCTGCATGACATGATGATTTGTGTTTAGAAGAGATAGAGAGAATGCAAGAGTGTGTGCAGTGTATTTTTTTGGAAAAACTGCTTGTTTATCATTATTCATTTTTTAGGATTACCATTTTCTGAGAAAAGCAAAAAGAGAAAACAGTAATTAATGCGGAAATTACAGAAGGACGTTATTTTATTTTTGAACAAGTCAATTCTTGAAACTACAGCCCTATAAAACAAAACTCTGTCGCTTTGGGCGAAGCGAAGAGGGAAATTTACAGAAAACGAGCCCTATCAAAACATCTGTTTCACCTGGGTAGGGTGAGGGGGAAAGGTTAAAGACGACAATTACTTTGACTATTGAACAATCTTCGGAACATCGACTGCAACCCATTGGTGGCGATCTCCTCGGTGAATCACAAAGTCCGGTATCTTCCTTGATTTGTCTTCAGAAATAACGCTAATTTCTGGTGGAGCAGGATCATTGGAATCTGTCTCCCAGGCAGAATTATCGTAGGAGGATTTATCTGTTGTATTTTGCAAAGTATTTCTGCTCTCAGGTGGATCTCCCCATCCAGTTGGCTGAATGTCTTCGAGTCTGATACGAGAGCTTTCAGGAGCGGTGTACTTGACTAAGTAGTCGAATTTGCTACTCGGTTGTCCTAAGGTGTCCCACACTTCTGTGGAACTGGAGGAGTCATCCTTCTCGATGACGTTGACCTCGGGAAAAGCATAGTTGATGAATTCTAGTCCGGCAAACTTTGACAATTCATCGTCGTGCTGGATATTTTCTGATTGACTTGAGTGTTGATCCCATGACATGGTGGGGACGTAGGTATTCTGTTCAATGATGCTCAGCTGATTTTCATTGTTCGGCTGATTTTCTTGCCCCAAGTCTCCTGGGTACGGCTTCCAGATAGGCAAGCCATCCATTGGCCCATACTAGTCGTGGTCAAAGTTGTCCTTCATCAGAGTGTCTTCCTCTAATGAGTTTGGTGGAGCACGACATCCTTCCGGATCACAATCTCCATATATTATTTCGACTTCTGACCTGGGTATAAATCTCGGACTCTGTGCGGGATAGCAAAATGGCGTAGGCACCTCTTCCTGAGACATATAAACGTCCTTATTAAGATAGGACTTCCACTCTTCCTCATCTGTGTCAGGGGAATCCCCCTCGTTGATAGTATGGACTGTTTGAGGCACTGGGTGAAGGAAACCTCCACTGTGGAAGAAATCCTGAATGGGATGAAGACTTTCATCATTAGCAGCTGTCTGGGTATAGGTTGCAGAAAAACCAAGACCCTTCTTTGTTTTATTATCGGTAGGAATGACAAGATGTCCCCATCCTTTTGCATTGTTATTTACGATCACTTCGAGAGCATCTCTGTATGAGGAAATCGATGTTACTTTTTCTGATTGATTCTCGTTGCTCACTGAAAGTGCTTGGAACTGAGTCCCAATAACCTCCTCGGGTTCTATACAAGTAGATAATGACAGGTTACTCACGATCAAGGCTTGTTCTCCACAGACCGTGACGAGTTGATCGTTCTTGATGAACTTCAGTTTCTGGTGCAATGTCGAAGTGATTGCCCCAGCCTGGTGTATCCAAGGTCTTCCTAATAAACAGTTGTACGCTGCCCGGACGTCCATGACCTGGAAAGTGATTAGGAAAGTGTGAGGACCGATAGTTATGGGAAGGTCGACTTCTCCGATAACTGCTTTCCGAGATCCGTCAAAGGCTTTGACGATGACCTCACTGCCCCTCATCGGGGATCCTTTGAATGATAGTTGCATTAAATTGGACTTTGACAAAACATTGATGGCCGATCCTGTGTCTACCAGTACGCTGGCTAAAGCATCGTCCTGGCAGTTAACTATGATATTGAGCGCCATGTTGTGACTTTTGCCCCCCTCTGGCAAGTCCCCATCACTGAATTCTAAGTTGTTGCAGGAAGTGATGTTAGAGATGATGCTATCGAACTGTCGTATTGAAACATCCTGTTCCACAAAGGCCAGCTCTAAGACTTTCTGTAGAGCCTCTCTGTGGGCTTCGGAACTGAGTAAAAGTGATAGCACTGAGATCTTTGAAGGAGTTTGTAATAGCTGATCAACAATGTTGTATTCACTCCTTTGGACGAGCTTCAGCATCTCATCATTGTCCTTTGAAAGGTCGGGATTACTGGATTGACCGACTGGTGGATCAGGAACTTCTGTCAGAAGTTCCTTTTCTTTGTTAGGTTCTCTAACTCCTCGGTTGAAGATTCGACCGCTCCGTGTTACTCGACTGATGTCTGCAATATTCACGACGGAGGGTAATGGAATTTCCTTTCCATTCTCAATTATTGTTGCACCATATTTGTAAGGGATCGCCTTAGCTGTTTCATACGGTAATGGACCCGGTAGATAAATAACTACAGGAGCCTTCTGATTTTTTGACTGTCGTAAGTAACTTCAATGAGTTCCTAGCTAAGAACTTTTGATTCGTCCAGTAGAGGGATGATGGTACAAACATCCTTGTTCTGTTGATGATTAGAGATTATGACAACGTCTCTGATTTGATCAGCGAAGTAGTCCGGCGTCCAGTTGATTGGCTCAGAACTCTGACACGGGTGAATCTCTTTACGATCCAACTGACCTTGAAGAGTTGCCCGCACAAGGTAACATCCTTCGTTACTCTCCGAGCAGACTCTACAGTTTTCGTAGTTATGTGGTGGCACCTGGCCACGCCCGCATTGAATGCAGTGCAACCTTACCAGGTTTGTTTCCATAGATCGGACATCCTGACTTTGACGCCGAGTAGGGTTTCCATTAAGCACACTGATTTGTTACGTGTCTTCCTCCAGATAGATCGGAAGCCACCAGTGGTTTAACAAGTGTTGTAAAGTTCTTTGAATGAGAGCGCACCCTTGGTTACTCTCACTGCATCCTTTACAGTTCAGATAATCGTGAGAAGTAAGAAAACCAAGTTGAACCTGCCTGGCGTGTAACTCTACCAAGCTGGTATGCATCAGACGAATATCAAAGATTTGAATCATGTTGATCTGATAAGGATTTCTATCATGGTAGCCCTGGATCCATCCAAGATCCATCTGAAGTTGGAGGGCCTCTTGTACAAAAGAGCATCCCTATTTGTTTACCGAGCAAGTCAGATAGGAATTATAATCGTGATGTGGCAGATTATGATACTGGATTTGCCTTGAGTGCATCGCCACCAAATTGACATTCATTACACGGATGTCATGGTTCTGAATGATGTTGGAATTCGTATAGGTCATGTTGACCCCACGAACTCGATGCTCTTAGATCCACCCGAGATCCAATTGTTCCTGTAGAGCTGATTGCACCACAGAACATCCTTGATTGTTCTTAGAGCATATATCACACTGGTGAAAATTATGAGGTGGCACATGTGTAGCACCCCAAAATTTGCCCTACCTCTTTCTGGCTTATGCCTCTTTTTAATTGCATTCATCAGGTCATAACTCATAATCATATCATTGCATTGGTCTTCTAAGACATGGGATAGAAGGTTTTTTCTTGTTATTGGTATCTCTTATTCAGAGGTTCAAGGTTGTTGTATTTAGAGGTTCACCAGGTTTCAGGGTGTATATCAACAAGGACTATGGTTTCTCATTCAAGGGTAAATTTGTTAATAGCCGTCAAGTGAAAATCATTGGTTAGAATTACATGCGTTCAAGTCAAATGGGTTTATTGATTGAGGATTGGGAGCCATTAAGGACACTGATTTGTTTTGGGTCTGAAGCTTGACGCGGATTGAATGTGTTAAGATTGATCATGTGACTTGCTTGGAAATTGAGATACCATCCACTTCATAAGCCATTAAACTGATTTCTAAACCTTTTTATCTTGTCCACATTTTTATTTTTTATCCAAATTCTCATTCTAAATTCCTCCCATTTTCAAATCCATTAATTTCCAAATATACATTTTTATTTTCTCAATTATTCCCATATCCAAAGTTATCCATTTGCTTTTACCCATTTCCATTTTTTATCTTTTTAATTCCAAATATCCATATCCATGTTATTCAAAATCCATTTTTAACCATTGAATCCATTGTCTATTTTCGCTATGCAATTATCCACTTTTTAGATATCCATGTCCATATTTTATCCATTTTCAAACCCAAAATTCCTAAATTCACATTCTAACCCATTTTATTCAAAACTACTTTCTCAATATTCATTAAACTCTAAGGCCAATTCAAAGAGTCCATTTTTTTAGCAGTACAAAGAATAGCAGAAAATAAAGGACCATAGCAGTAACTTTGCGCAGGAATTGAGTTTCACAGAAAATTCATAACAGTATTACACTTGAGAAAAACCAAGAAAAGTAGAAAAAGAAATCCAATTACAAAGCTCATAACTGAATTCATAACAGAATAACAGAATTTCAATTGTGCAGACCAAACTACCCCTCCCTGATTTCTAATATAAAAGTGGATCTGCACCAATCTTCATCTTCTTCAACCATCATTCTGCATAATCTCTCCATTTTTCTCTTCATCTTCATTTTCCTCCATTAATCTTCATCTTCATAATTCTACGTAATCTCTGCAACTTCCTTCCAATCTTCTCTTCACCATTTTAAATTTCAAAACCTGCAAAGAATTTGTCACGATTCAGCAATTTCCAGTGTTCACAGCAATTACGTTAAAGTTAAATTCTGCAATCCGAAACAACAATATCAACAGCAATTCAAAGTTACATAAGCGATTCAAAATCAATTCAACGATCTGTGATCTCACCAATGACAACAAGAAGAAACTTTTCTCAGAAGCAAGAGGAAGAAAGGATAATCGCAATTAGAAGTAGATCGAACAAGGAGTAGAAACATTAACACGCATCAACAATAACAAACAGAAGTGCAATAAGAAAATTCGTACCAGATTAGTTCGTATTCATCCTTCGCACCTGAGTAATTCGAGCTCTCCATCATCATTACAGGAGTAGGAAGTTGAAGATCTCTAGTTTTCTTATCAATTTACTCTGATATGAAGAAGCACCGGACTTTCTCCGGTCAGTAAACTCGCTGAACCTCCTTGTTGTTTCATTCTTTTTTCTGTGAATTGATAAGTAATATTGTAGCTCGCGTTGTGTTGATTGATTTCACTCCGCCATCACCGGCAATGAGCCATGGCGTGGCGGAGTCCTTCATTCGCGTTTTAGAGAGGGTGGTATGACTGATGTAGGTTAATAGCCGTGTGAGATGGTGGTCAAAGCAAGCAGATCCGACGTGGTTTTGATTTCCGGCAGCGGCTTGTTGTGAGCGGAGAAACGATATGAAGAAGGTGGCGGATGCGAGCGAATGGAGACAGTGATGACGATGATGTTGAAAGATGTTGAAGCTGAGAGAGAAGATCCGGCGCCGGCGTTGTTTAGAGAGGAGAGTTCGGATTGGAGATGATGAAGGCGAGAATGTTGCGAAGAGATCGAAGGCGAGGAAGAGAAAGAAGACAACGGTGGTTTTTGCTGTTGTTAGAGAGTGGATTGTGACGGAGGTGATGAATTGGAGAAGGCCTTGGTTGTATAAGGGATAGAGGATAAACGACGCAGTGTAGAAGATAGTATAATCTGAAGTTCAGGGTTTTCCTAACACTTTGTGATACTTGTGATACGTACCGGATAGTGAAACAGCTTCAAGCCCACCTGTTTTTTCGCTAATCACACAACCAATACCTCTTGCACCCCCTAGCTTTTTAGAGAGCAATTGGGCCATAACCTCAGAAGCCCACTCGCCTGGCATTCTTTTCCCACCCCTAGTTCCTTTCACTGCCCCCCTTTGACTGAAGAAGAGAGGTTTGGGCCATTAACTGCCAAGCCCAACGCTAGAATTGCTGACCACACTCCGTGAAACACCAACGCACCCCCTTGGCTGGGAACATTTCTTTTGGGCCTCGAACTTAAGCCCACACGCCCAGACTTTCTATTCACACCACCCTAGGCTGATTCTGCACCCTCCTTTTAATCTCATTTATTTTTTTGTTCTAACTTTCTAATTAGATTAATTTTAGAACTCAATTATGATTAATCTTGTTTCTTTTTTAATGAACTTTGGTTATTTTGTTCTTAATTAAAATTTAGATAATAATTTTTAGTTTAGATTTTAATGTTGATTAATTAGAATTTAATCTTGACTTAGAACTACTTTTTTTAGATTTTAATTGGAATCACTTTTAGGATTAATATTAGTTTTAATTCTGGATTTAACTTTAGGATTAATGTTTTCTAGATTTAGTTTAGAATTGCCTTGAACTAATTTTAGGATTAATTTTAGAATTAGACAAATTAACTTTGCTTGTTAGAATTTAATCTTAATTTTTACTTAACGTTTTAACTCTAACTTGGTTATTGTTGACCATAATTTCAATTGCTCATTGTTGATTAATTTCTGATTTCGCTTTTATGAATAGCACGATATAATGCTATGTGTAGAATTTTCTCACATCCCTTTGGGATCTTAGCTCAACTTTAATCTTTGATTAAAGTGAGGTAGGATAAGCATTAGGTAATGCTATCCCGCTTTTCTTTAGACTTAGGTTTTTCATACCACACTTAACCTTTAGGACCATCCATGTATGATAACTTTAGGGTCTGAGTCTCAGTCTCCCTCATTAGATTTTACCTTTCTTAACCTTTGAGTCTCTCTTCTTCTCATCTCAAACAAAAAAGAAAAAACATCTAATGAAGGATTAACATGTATTGCACATGAGCCTTGCATGTGGGAAATGGAAGAAGGGGGGTTTCCCTTCGTCTTTCTAGAGTGTTTAGCATACGTCCAGTTAGGACGACCATGCGACGTATTCGATCCTATATCATAGACTTGAATGCAATACGTGCTACTAACACAAAAAAATAATCAAAACACTTATTTCTTAAAAGACAAAAACAAACAAACAATTCTTTTCTCATCTCTTCATTCCTTTCTAAAAGGACTCGTCATGTCCGTTCTACCGAAAACAGGTAACACCTAAGTCTCCATACAGCGAGCTGCAACACCTAACTGCTGTGACGCGCACTCTGACGTTTCCATAAAAAACACAAATAAAGCAACCCTTGTTGAGGGGAACTACGTCGCTCTGATTCTCATGTTCCCGATGAGATACGTAGGCAGTGGGGTAGGGCCCATGCGAGCACTTCTTTTATTTTCCCTACATTTGTTTCCGTTCTATTCCATTCCTATTCCTTATCTTTTCCAGTAGCAGCGGAGCTCCAGATGCCGACACCCTTTGATCGAAACAGCAAGCGTGGATCCCATCGAGTACGATGGATGCGTTGGGTGCTAACACCTTCCCTTCGCGTAACCGACTCCCTTACCCGTTTCTCTTGGTCGCGAGACCATGCTTTTCCTTTCCCCCAGGTTTATGCAGTGTTTCCTTTCCCTCTCTTGGGATAAATACACATTACTGGCGACTGTTTCCGTGCCACTTTCGCATTTGTACCTGGATGAAAATCCCGAGAGCGACAGCCGGCGACTCTGCTAGGGACTGGTTGACCTCTTGCTGGTCCATCCCCTTTTGCGAGTCAATCCTAGCGCTTGGTTGTCTATTGTCATTGGTTGTTTACTGTGGTGCTTCATTTTGTTGTTCTACTATTTTACTGTATTACTGCTTTACTGTATTTACTGTATTTTCTGCATTTATTTCATTTTCATATCATTATTATGCTGTGTTGTGCTGGATTTTTTCTATTTGGTGGGCAGGGTGTTCTGAGAGATAAGTCCACTACCCAGGCTCGAGTGTACACATAGGTTTTAGAGTGGATAGTCATGACGCTTGCGTGGTGGTGACTGCGTATTGTTGTTCATGAGACCCACAACCAGACGAGGTTCTATCAGGAGCTATCTGCTACTGTATGTTTATACAGGCTAGTAGTTATTCTCTTGAGGAGTTGTCGACTCTGGTGACCATTCCCGAGGACTCAGTTGCGGCACTCCTCCCGAGATGTGATAGTGGCAAACCAGAAATGGCAAACCCATTACACATTCTCGATTCGAGGACCCAATGCTGGGAACTTTCTATAGGATATCCTTTTTTGAAAGAGAATCAGTGGAGGCACTCCTCGATTGGCGATAGTACTGTATCCCGAGGGATGAATGTACCATTGCTTCTCGACCTCAGTGCCAGAAGCTGAGGACCTTTCGCTTTGGAGAATCAGTTGAGGCCTCCTCGATTGGTGATGATGCCAAACCAGAAATGGTGAACGTATCATCATTTCTCGACCTGAGAGCCCGAGATATTGAGGATCCTCGCCTTTCTAGTACCCACATGTGAGAGGGGAGGGTTGTTTACAGGTTTGAAGGTAACCTTGATCTTCAACATACCCGGTATTCTGGATTTCCTGTCAGTGGGGACTCATCAGCCTGGTATAATGGTATTCTGATTAGACAGATATTCCGGTTATTCCGGTATTCTCTTCAGAGCAGACTCTGAACTTATTCTGCCATCAGCACAACACAGTGATTATTCGGACTATGTGGAAGCTTTGATCCCATGTCTTATTGTATTCATAACATTGCATTTGCATAATCATTTGCATAACAGGTGTTCGAGGCTTGGTTATTCTTATCCTGGTCTGGTTTTCTTCAAGTTTCAGATTTAACTGCTCAAGTCATTCGGAAGTTGACCATGGATCTGGTTCAAGCAGAGTTGAGGGAAATGCGAAGCCAAATAGGGCAGTTTATGTGGGACATGGAAGCTTTGATTCAAGACCAGAAGATGTTGAAGGAGGAGGTCCACCAACTGAAGACTCAAATGAGTCTGGTTATGGAAGTTGCGAGAGGTGTGCTAAGCAAAGATAATACTCCCAGGCCTGAAGCTGTGGCTGGAATTGTCTCTCCTCCACTGGATAAGGGATCCCTCCCTAAAAGTGAGCAGATTGCCACTGTGACCGTCCCAGCTGTATCTTAACAACAACAGAATCGTGCTCCACACCAACAGCAATTTAGGCCTAAACAGAACCAACATTTTGATACTCCACCAGTGCCATATTCTCAGCTATACCAGCATCTCCTGCAGTTGCAACTGGTACAGAAAAGGACTTTGGCTCCTCTCTCTGGTACTCCCCCACCGGGTTATGATGCAAGAGCTCACTGTGATTTCCACTCTGGTGCGCCGGGGCATAATGTGGAAAATTGTACGGCCTTTCAGCATGCCGTACAGGATCTGGTCGATTCGAGGGAAATTGAATTCACGCCGGGCGGCGTAAGCTTTCATGGTGGTTTCATTCCTACTTCAGAAAAAGAAGTGAATATCCTGGTTTCGCCTCCTGAAGTTGCACCAAGTCAGGGGCATTTCTCGCAACCTGTGGTCTTGGAATCTTCTCGTCCTCAACTGTTGCCTATTCCTAAGCCAAGTCTAAGGAAGAAAGCGCCCGAACGATAGGAAGGTACAAGTCGGTATCGGTAACAGAGCTATCATATGAAGAGTCAACAAAAGTCCAGAAGGCAGGAGAGAGTTTGATCCCATTACTATTCCTTACAGTTATCTGCTTGCCCGTTTACTTCAAGACTCTTTGATCGAGCTAAAGGAAGCTTCTCCTGTTCTGTATCCCTTTCCCCCAAATTATGACAAGAGTGTTAGATGCGAGTACCACTCGGGGACACAGGGGCATACCATTGAAGATTGCAAGGTGTTCAGACACAAGGTGCAAGATCTCATTGACGTTGGGTTTATCAATTTCACCGAAGACGGTCTGTACGTTAACTGAAGCTTCCCAAGTGAGCACTTGGGATTGCAGAGACATCTCCTGAAGCAATCAGTCCAGTTGGAGCCAAGCCTCCTCAGCAATGGCAAATATCAATTTTCTTTACTGCATTTTCATTTGTAATTTGCATTACTGGTTAATGTTTGCATGTAATAAACTTGTTTGTTCTTGAATGATGATTTTCATGCAATAAGTATATTTTTCTCGAAAAAGTTCATTCGTATTCATTCATTTAATGTTTGTATGCACTGTAATGCTAACCTTCTTGTTTAAACTCTTGGAGGGAGGATGATGAGATGAAAACGCACAATCTTTGGTTGTATGGTTTTGGATAAAACCCTGCTGAGGATGTATAGGCATTGTTTCAAATTCCTAAACACCGGAGACATAAGGGAGTGAAACCTTTGTCAAACCCCTTTTGAGCCTCGAAGTAGGAGTTTCTTTTCATCAAGAAAAAACCCTCATTCTTAACCTGGGGCAGGATAGGTGTCAGTTAATCTGACTGAGCGTTCAAATTTCAAAAGGAATGTGCGTCTAAGGATCAATTACACCTACGGTTATCCCTCACCAACCGAAGAGTGGGACGGTCGGAACCCTTTACAAGTCAAGATAAGCCAGTGTCACACGATTTGTTCAAAAAAAATAGTAGAGAAAAGAAAAATAATCAAAGAAAAATATCAAAAAAGAAAAGCCCGCTAAGTCAAAAATTGAAAACAAGTGACTTAGGCAAAAGTTAGGGCATCCCGCTGGACTTCAAAATCGAAAAATTCAAAAAAAGAATAAGTCCAGGCAAATTCAGGGGAAGACAAAAGAACGAAAAGCGAAAAAATAAGAGGAACAAAAAGAAAAATCCTCGAGGAAAGAACAAGTCGTGTGACCACAGACACTAAAGGAAAAAAAGGGGTGAATGTCACTCTGTAAACCGTGTGGGTTCCTTAACCTTCCTCATACCGTTCATAACCTTTTGAAAGGTGAGCGCTTGTGTCGAGTTAGCTGAACGTAGGACTGGAGAACATCAAGGAGAATGGGTGGGTACAAACAAAATTTTGAGCCATAAATCCTTTTTTCTTAAACCGCGAACCAGGCCGCGTTACAACGCTCAAAAGTCCTAATTGAAACAGGGTTTATTCTGAAGGCGTATTTCAATAAGATAGCGTCCCTGACTCCCATGAGTTGTGCTCAAAGACCTTGGTTGGTATTGCATGTGCATGCTATTTTCCATTTAAATTTTTTTGTGTCGCACCTTCATCAGTGACTCGTTCACAGGTGTTGGCGATATCTTGTCGGAAAAAAAAAACTTCGAGATTAATATACGTGTTGCTTTATAATTCTAATTCTTGGAATAAATATTTTCTGCTCACTTACATGTACTTGACACCAGTAAGGCTTACATAGTGAACATCAGTCGAGAATTTTGATCCCGCCAAAGTGAGATGCTTGAAAACTCCGGGGATGAGTGTAACAGAGACATGTTACCAAGTGATTGTGTTGGGTGTGTGCTTTCATGGCAATTCGTGCTGAGAAGTTGCCAACCCAGGGCAGTTATATTGTGAAATATCTCTGTCGTTCGGTTAATCTGGGGCAATTATGTTGAGAATCTGAGGCAATCAAGTCGAGATTTAGAAAGTCTCTCGCAGATTAGTCAGCCAGGGGCACAAATCATTTCAGAGCTGGGGCAGGCCACCCCAAGAGCACAAGAAGTTATTCTCTCCGAAGGCCGGTTAATCAAAAGCCATGGGGCAATATATGTCGGATCTTCACGAGACATCCTAAAGACATGTCCATTCACAGGTTCCTTTATGGGTTTCTGCTTCATCTGGACACCTCTTTTTGCCATATCACATCTGCAAGGCCCATGTTGATAGCTGACACGTGATGACCCCAGTAGAGTATCTCTCCCTAGCAGAGATAGCTGGAGTTTAATCACTCAGCAGAGCATTATAAAGATTATGAATTATTCTCCCTAGCAAGAATTCAGGGGTTCGTTCTCCCTATCCAGGTTGGTGAAGTTTAGTGCTCGTCAGCAAGGGTTCATATTCCTGTACAGGATAAAAGTGTTGGGTTTGTGCTTCCTTGGTGCGGTAAAGTTGTTTCCGTCTCCCCTAGCAGAGTAGATGTCATCAACCATTGTCTCCCAAGCATATTTTTGGGTGATGGTTAGCTTTCCCCAGCAATTCAAAGACTTGTCATTGGCACTTTTTCTTCAGTAGATTCCTGGGATGTTTCTCCAACAGACGTTTGTTGTTCGTACTTTCCTGAAGAATGGAGGTTTAGTCGGGATCTTGAGCAGTTATGACACTGAAGGCGGTTCAGTTTGTCATCCCCAGCGGAGTTGGCCTCATCTCTTTAGCATTTATTTTGCTGGAGTGCTCCTGTTGCATATCATAAACATCATTGCATAATCATCGTCGCATATCATTAGCATAGCATTGCATGAAGCCTCGTAAAACCAGAAAACCCATAGCCCAACCTTGCTCTGCACCTCCATCCGCAACCCACTTTGCTGGCATCTTTCAAAAACCTGAAGCCCTATCCCTATTGGCGACCCTCTTTAAAGTAAAGTCCAATCCCTATTGGCATTTCATTCAAAATCCAATCCCCATTGGTACCCAGAAAGATTTCGCCTGTGAAAAACAATCACCATCAGGTTTCACCTGTCTTAGCCAGCAAAGTTCAATTATACTTGGCATGTCCTTCTTTTCCCGGTAGCCCGAGCATACGTCGGCTTTTTGCATATAGTAATCATTGCATCCTCAAATCGCATAGCATTTCCATTTTGTATGGAGCATTATGCCATAGAAAGAAAATTCAAACATATGCATGCGAAGCATAAGCCAGATTTAGAACCTTGCGCGAAATCCCGAATCAACTTCCAATCAAGACGGTGACATATCCCCAGCAGACACTACAATCAACCTCTCTGTTTACCTTTCTTTTGGGTCGTAGATCATACGTCGATCTTACCCTCGACCAGTCATAGTCCATCAACCCCTTGATGATGACATTTCGGTCAGGTTTCCTTTCCATCAAACCCCTTTGATGATGTGTTTCTTCGTGTGTTCTCTTTTCGTCAAACCCCTTTGACGATGTGCTCCCTAAGTAAGGTCTTCTTTCCGTCAAACCCCTTTGACGATGTGTTCCGAGCTCAGGTTGTGTACCTTCGGATATGTTCAGTTTCTTTCCGTCAAACCCCTTTGACGATGTATTTCTTCGGATATGTGTTTCTTTCTGTCATCCCTAAGACGATGTGTCCCTTCGGTCGGGTGTTCGGGCTGTCTTTCCGTCAATTCTTTGACGATGTGGTCCGGTGGTTATCTTTTCTCCCCATCAACCCTTTGACGAGGTGTTTCTTGGGGTTCATCTTCTTTCTGTTATCCCTATAACAACGTGTTCTCTCCGTTCAGGTTTCCTTTCTATCATTCCCATGACAATGTGTCCCTATGGTGGGGTCTTCTTTCTGTCATCTCTATGACAATGTGGTTTCTTCAGTCAGGTTTTCTTTCTGTTATCCCCATGACAATGTGTTTCCCTTGGTCGAGTCTGCTTCCTGTCATCCCTATGACAATGGGTTCCTTCAGTTGAGTCTTCTTGCCATCAAATTACTTTGACGATGTGTCCACTCGGTACGAGTATTCTTTGGGTTCCATTTTTCTTCCCGTCAAACCCGTTTGATGATGTGGTTCTCTGGGTAAGTTGTCTTTCCGTCAAACTCCTTTGACGAAGTGTGATTGGGCTCTAGTTTACATTTTCTCTCCTCGCTGTTAGCAAATTTTGCGATTCTTTTTGTATTCAATCACCTTCTACCTTGAACCTCTGAAAGCCGTTGCTATCATCCTTTTAGGTCCAAGTTGATTGAATAGGGGCGGCTGTAGCACCCCAAAATTTGCCCTACCTCTTTCTGGATTATGCCTCTTTTTAGTTGCATTCATCAGGTCATAACTCATAATCATATCATTGCATTGGTCTTCTAAGACATGGGATCGAAGGTTTTTTCTTGTCATTGGTATCTCTTATTCAGAGGTTCAAGGTTGTTGTATTCAGAGGTTCACCAGGTTTTAGGGTGTATATCAACAAGGACTATGGTTTCTCATTCAAGGGTGAATTTGTTAATAGCCGTCAACTGAAAATCATTGGTTAGAATTACACGCGTTCAAGTCAAATGGGTTTATTGGTTGAGGATTGAGAGCCATTAATGACACTGATTTGTTTTGGATCTGAAGCTTGACGCGGATTAAATGTGTTAAGATTGATCATGTGACTTGCTTGGAAATTGAGATACCATCCACTTCATAAGCCATTAAACCGATTTCTAAACCTTTTTATCTTGTCCACATTTTTATTTTTTATCCAAATTCTCATTCTAAATTCCTCCCATTTTCAAATCCATTAATTTCCAAATATCCACTTTTATTTTCTCAATCATTCCCATATCCAAAGTTATCCATTTGTTTTAATCCATTTCCATTTTTTATCTTTTTAATTCCAAATATCCATATCCATGTTATTCAAAATCCATTTTTAACCATTGAATCCATTATCTATTTTCACTATGCAATTATCCACTTTTTAGATATCCATGTCCATATTTTATCCATTTTCAAACCCAAAATTCCTAAATTCATATTCTAACCCATTTTATTCAAAACTACTTTCTCAATATTCATTAAACTCTAAGGCCAATTCAAAGAGTCCATTTTTTTAGTAGTACAAAGAATAGCAGAAAATAAAGGACCATAGCAGTAACTTTGCGCAGGAATTGAGTTTCACAGAAAATTCATAACAGTATTACACTTGAGAAAAACCAAGAAAAGTAGAAACAGAAATCCAATTACAAAGCTCATAACTGAATTCATAACAGAATAACAGAATTTCAATTGTGCAGACCAAACTACCCCTCCCTGATTTCTAATATAAAAGTGGATCTGCACCAATCTTCATCTTCTTCAACCATCATTCTGCATAATCTCTCCATTTTTCTCTTCATCTTCATTTTCTTCCATTAATATTCATCTTCATAATTCTACGTAATCTCTGCAACTTCCTTCCAATCTTCTCTTCACCATTTTCAATTTCAAAACCTGCAAAGAATTCGTCATGATTTAGCAATGTCTAGTGTTCACAACTATTACCTCAAAGTTAAATTTTGCAATCCGAAACAACAATATCAACAGCAATTCAAAGTTGCAGAAGCGATTCAAAATCAATTCAACGATCTGTGATCTCACCAACGACAACAAGAAGAAGCTTTTCTCAGAAGCATGAGGAAGAAAGGATAATCGCAATTAGAAGTAGATCGAACAAGGAGTAGAAACATTAACACGCATCAACAATAACAAACAGAAGTGCAACAAGAAAATCCGTACCAGAGTAGTTTGTATTCATCCTTCGCACCTGAGTAATTCGAGCTTTCCATCATCATTACAGGAGTAGGAAGTTGAAGATCTCTGGTTTTCTTATCAATTTACTCCGATCTGAAGAAGCACCGGACTTTCTCCGGTCTGTAAACTCGCTGAACCTCCTTGTTGTTTCATTCTGTTTTCTATGAATTGATAGGTAGTATTGTAGCACGCGTTGTGTTGATTGATTTCACTCCGCCATCGCCGGCAATGAGTCATGGCATGGCGGAGTCCTTCGTTCGGATTTTAGAGAGGGAGGTATGACGGATGTCGGTTAATAGCCGTGTGAGATGGTGGTTGAAGCAAGGAGATCCGGCGTGGTTTTGATTTCCGGCGGTGGCTTGTTATGAGTGGAGAAACGATATGAAGAAGGAGGCGGATGCGAGCGAATGGAGACGTTGATGACGATGATGTCGAAAGATGTTGAAGCTGAGAGAGAAGATCCGGTGTCGGCGTTGTTTAGAGAGGAGAGTTCGGATTGGATATGATGAAGACGAGAATGTTGCGAAGAGATCTAAGGCGAGGAAGAGAAAGAAGTGAACGACGGTTTTTGCTATTGTCAGAGAGTGGATCGCGACGGAGGTGATGAATTGGAGAAGACCTTGGTTGTATAAGGGACAGAGGATAAACGGCGCAATGTAGAAGATGGTATAATCTGAAGTTCAGGGTTTTCGTAACACTTTGTGATACTTGTGATACGGACCGGATCGTGAAACAGCTTCAAGCCCACCTGTTTTTTTGCTAATCACACAACCAATACCTCTTGCACCCCCTAGCTTTTTAGCGAGCAATTGGGCCATAACCTCAGAAGCCCACTCGCCTGGCATTCTTTTCACACCCCTAGTTCCTTTCACTGCCCCCCTTTGACTAAAGAAGAGAGGTTTGGGCCATTAACTGCCAAGCCCAACGCTAGAATTGCTGACCACACTCCCTGAAACACCAACGCACCCCCTTGGCTGGGAACATTTCTTTTGGGCCTCGACCTTAAGCCCACACGCCCAGACTTTCTATTCACACCACCCTTGGCTGATTCTGCACCCTCCTTTTAATCTCATTTATTTTTTTGTTCTAACTTTCTAATTAGATTAATTTTAGAACTCAATTAGGATTAATCTTGTTTCTTTTTAATGAACTTTGGTTATTTTGTTCTTAATTAAAATTTAGATAATAATTTTTAGTTTAGATTTTAATGTTGATTAATTAGAATTTAATCTTGACTTAGAACTACTTTTTTTAGAATTTAATTGGAATCACTTTTAGGATTAATATTAGTTTTAATTCTGGATTTAACTTTAGGATTAATGTTTTCTAGATTTAGTTTATAATTGCCTTGAACTAATTTTAGGATTAATTTTAGAATTAGACAAATTAACTTTTCTTGTTAGAATTTAATCTTGATTTTTACTTAACGTTTTAACTCTAACTTGGTTATTGTTAACCATAATTTCAATTGCTCATTGTTGATTAATTTCTGATTTCGCTTTTATGAATAGCACGATATAATGCTATGTGTAGAATTTTCTCACATCCCTTTGGGATCCTAGCTCAACTTTAATCTTTGATTAAAGTGAGGTAGGATAAGCATTAGGTAATGCTATCCCGCTTTTCTTTAGACTTAGGTTTTTCATACCACACTTAACCTTTAGGACCATCCATGTATGATAACTTTAGGGTCTGAGTCTTAGTCTCCCTCATTAGATTTTACCTTTCTTAACCTTTGAGTCTCTCTTCTTCTCATCTCAAACAAAAAAGCAAAAACATCTAATGAAGGATTAACATGTATTGCACATGAGCCTTGCATGTGAGAAATGGAAGAAAGGGGGTTTCCCTTCGTCTTTCTAGAGTGTTTAGCATACGTCCTGTTAGGACGACCATGTGACGTATTCGATCTTATATCATAGACTTGAATGCAATACGTGCTACTAACACAAAAAAATAATCAAAACACTTATTTCTTAAAAGACAAAAACAAACAAACAATTCTTTTCTCATCTCTTCATTCCTTTCTAAAAGGACTCGTCATGTTCGTTCTACCGCAAACAAGTAACACCTAAGTCTCTATACAGCGAGCTACAACACCTAACTGCTGGGACGCGCACTCTGATGTTTCCATAAAAAACACAAACAAAGCAACCCTTGTTGAGGGGAACTACGTCGCTCTGATTCTCATGTTCTCGATGAGATACGTAGGCAGTGGGGTAGGGCCCATGCGAGCACTTCTTTTATTTTCCCTACATTTGTTTTCGTTCTATTCCGTTCCTATTCCTTATCTTTTCTAGTAGCAACGGAGCTCCAGATGCCGACACCCTTTGATCGAAACAGCAAGCGTGGATCCCATCGAGTACGATGGACGCGTTGGGTGCTAACACCTTCCTTTCGCGTAACCGACTCCCTTACCCGTTTCTCTTGGTCGCGAGACCATGCTTTTCCTTTCCCCCAGGTTTATGCAGTGTTTCCTTTCCCTCTCTTGGGATAAATACACATTGCTGGCGACTCTGTTTCCCCGCCACTTTCGCGTTTGTACCTGGATGAAAATCCCGGGAGCGACAACATGGCCATATCCACTCTGTCTACAATACATCTTGACCAAGTTGGCCCTTAATAAGAGTGCATAGTGAATTTGATAGTTGTCGTTAGACTCTCCTTCTATCAAGTTGACTGCAGCTTTTTCGTGTTGAGGCAGCGGGTTTGTGATAACATTAGGATTCGTATCTTTGAAAGATAAGACCCCGCCCCTAACAACCTTTTGTACGTCGAATTTGAAACTGAGACAGTTCTCTATGTTATGCCCTGGTCCTCCTTGATGGTAAGGACAAGTCTGATCCGCTTTGAACCAGAAAGGCGGATTTTCTGGTACTGTAAGAGGAGACTTGGTTTGGACATGCCCCTTGACCAGTAATAATGGAAGCAATTCCTTGTACAACATGGGTATAGGGTCGAACCCTGATGGTCGTGTTGCATGGTTGTTGTTGTACGGAGGACGAGCTTGCTGAAGAGGCTGTTGTGCCCTTTGCTGATATTGCTGTTGATTAGGTTAGCTCTGCGCAACCTGAGGTTGTTACGTAGGAACAGGCATAGGGTTAATAGCATGAGTTATAGTTGCTACTGGTTGGTAACGTCGCCTTTGCTTTCCGAGAGACATATTCCCAATATCCTGTTCTTTTTTCTTAGGGAGAGCACTACCGTATCGTTTTGTACTACTTGATGATCCAGCGTCTTTAACTAGGCGTCCTTCTCGGGCAGCTTCCTCAAGACGAACTCCCATGCCCACCATCTCGGTGAAGTCATTGGGTGCACTGGCGACCATTCTATCATAGTAAAATGAGCTCAAGGTTTTTAAGAAGATCTTTGTCATCTCTTTTTCCTCAAGAGGTGGAGAAATCTGAGCGGCGATTTCACGCCATCTCTGAGCATATTCTTTAAAGGTTTTCTTGTCCTTTTGTGACATCGATCTGAGCTGATCTCTATCCGGTTCCATGTCCAGATTATATTTGTACTGCTGAATAAAGGCAGCGCCCAGATCTCTGAATGTGCCGATCGTAGTGCGGTTTAAACCCATGTACCATTTTAATGTGGCACCGGTTAAACTATCCTGAAAGTAATGAATTAGTAGCTCCTGGTTCTTTGTCTGAGCTGACATTCGCCGAGCGTACATCACCAAATGCCTCTGATGGCAAGAGTTACCCTTGTACTTTTCAAAGTCGGGTACCTGGAACTTGTGCGGAACTTTCACATTAGGGACCAAACAAAGGTCCGCGGCGTCCTTTCCAAATAGATCCTAACCGTGAATGGCTTGCAATTCTTTCTGCATTTCCAAGAACTGTTCCTGGAATTCATTCATTCTATCGAACATACTGTCATTTCCACCAGAAGGTATCTGGGGAATCTGTCCTTCCGAGACAGTGTGTACCCCGGGCGGTGGTATAGTCATTATGGTCGATACTCTTGGTGTCTCCCGAAGTTTGTAACCTTTAAGAGTTGCTGTCATGCCCCTGGCATCTTCGCTTTCCCAAAGTTTGTAACCTTCAGGCCCAGCGGTTCCTGCTGCAGTTCCCTGATCCTCAGCGATCGGCGGAACATATCCTTCTGGGATATAGTTGAGTGGCATGCCCCAGGGACGATCTTTCGGCATTTTGTACCTAGGGTCATACTTCTCCACTATGGGCGTAGATGTGATCTCTGATATCACAGTCCGTTGTTGTTGCATCTGAACTTCTGCTAGAGCTTGCATGTCGTTATAAGCTTTCTCATATCCTTTTTCAGAGTTTCGATCTCTTCTCTCAACTCTCTGTTCTCTTCCTCGAGATCATCCATCTTTTTCTGACGATTGGCCTGAGTATTGTACGAATGAGACAGTTTGACTCTAGAATCGAGACACAAATGTGAGATTCGTAGGTAAGAAGAGTGTGTTATGCGAGAATGATGAATGTAATGCAATGATTATATTAATTGTACATTTTTGTTTATTCAAAGTAAACTTTGACAATTAGATTGCAAATATCAAACAGTGGGGAAACCCCGTTTTATTGAATTCAAAGGATTGCGAAAATGGAAATACAGTAGATTACAAAGTGCTGAAAAAGGAAACTTAAACTAATGGATCCTGAGTCCTCTTTGAGGAGAGCTCAAGTGATGGTTCTGGTACTTTCCTCTTCTTTGACCGGGGCTCTTCAGCCGTTGTCGGGTTGTCATTCCTTTGCCAAGTGAAAGGAGCGAGCAAATTCCTTTGGTCATCCTGATTTTCTACAGCATGTTGCTCTAAAATCTCAATCAGAGCATCTTTTTCTCTTAATAGCTGCTGTATTTTCCTACACTCTACATTGAGAATACGGTACTTGTCCCTCCAAGACCTCTTCTCCTGTTGAACTTTGCTGAGAGTAACTTGAAGCTTTTCCGTTTCAGACATAAAATAAAGGGCAGAGTCCCTTAATGGAAGAACTTCCTGACGAGGGTAGGGCATCCTCAGCTTGAGAGCTCTAGTTTGTACCCAGTGGAGATAAGGCTCCACCGAGACACAGTCCGGTTTCCCTAGAGACTCTCGTCCTTTCCTATGAACGTGTTTCCAGGCATGCACTATTTCTGTCTTTAGTGCCCTGTCATTTTCTCCTTCCTTGAAGAAAAGACCTTCCAGATGAGCATTACGCGGGACATGCCTCATCGGGTATCCAAATTGACGACGAACGAGAATTGGATTATAGTTGATTCCTCCCTTAGTTCCTATAAGGGGTACATTTGGTAAATTTCCACAACGGTCAATGATTATGATCCCGTCGTAGATTCGATTGTACCAATCAATGTCAGAGTTGGTAAGAGACATGACTCTCTGCGACCAACATAAAGTATTCTTTTGATCCCAAAATGCAGCAGACTTGGGCAAATGGGAAGTGAACCATTTGTAAAGCAAGGGTACACAGCACGTGATCATTCCTCCGCTGTATAAATTCCTTAAGTGTATCAAATGATACGCATCTGCGAGTAAGGTCGGTACAGGGTTTCCAATCAGACAAATCTTAATGGCATTGATGTCTACAAAGTTATCAATGTTGGGAAACAAAAATAACCCGTAGGTGAGCAAAACAAAGATGCTCTCGAAAGCGACCACATTCCCTATACTAGCAAAGTATAGAGCCTTCTTTGTTAAGAACTGGACTGGAAACCCTTGGATGCCACCCTTAGTGATCATGTGAGTCCTGACTTCTGACTCGTCCAAATAAATTGCTCTTGCAATGGTTTGATCCTCTGGAATTTCTTCCAGTCCAGAAAAGGGGGCTTGATCAGTGATATGCAGATCAGTCAAGAGAGAATACTCCTCCAGAGTTGGTGCTAGCTGATAATCCGGGAATGTGAAACAGTGATAAACCGAATCCTAATGTTCAAACGAACCCGTTGCTGTAACATAAAAAGCTTTAGTAAACTTGTTAGAAGAAGAACCTAGCGGCAGTTATCAAATTCATGATATACGCCTGATGGGAACAAATCTGGTAAAAATGCATTGCAAGCAAAGCGGGTATGGCCATGTACCACCCCACAACTATCACCAGTACGACGTTTGTTCCAAGAACAATCAAGGGTGCATTATTAAACAAACGACTCTTCAAGAGCAGATGGATCTAGGTTGGATCCAAGATCACAGAGACCATGGAATAAATATGGCCTATCAACATCCAAACATTGTTCAAAATCATGATATTCGTGCAATGAATATCAATCTAGTAGCAATGCACTCAAGACAAAGTCAATATCACAATTTGCCGATGCACGACTACAACGCTTGCCCAATTTGCTCAAAAGACAATCAGGGATGTTCTTTTGTACAAGAGGCGCTTCAGCATCAAATGGATCTTGGATGGATTCAGGACTACCATGGAGGTAATAATCACCAGGTGAGTATGGTTCAGATTTTCGATATTCGGTTAATGAATACCAGCTTGGTAGAATTACATACCAAGCAAGTCAAGCTCAGATATCTGTCACCACATAATTATCCAGACTGCAAAGACTGCTCCTCAAACAATCAAGGTTGTGCGCTTGTACAAAGAACTCTTCAGCATTTGTTGGACCACTGGTGGCTTCCTGTCTATCAGAATGAAAACACGCATCAAATCAGCATAACCAATGGAAATTCGGGTAGACACCAAAGCTATGACGTCCGCTTGATAGAAACGGACTTGGTAAAAATGCATTTCATACAGAGTAGATACGGCAGGGTTTCACCTCACAATTATGAACGTTGTCAAATATGTTTAGAAAATAGCCAAGGATGCTACATCGTGCGAGCAGCTCTCCAGAATCAAGTGGACCATGGAGAAACCCAACTATGTCTAAATTTTCTATCAATCAACATGGTACAAGGTTGTCCAGGGCAGTACGCAGTTTACGACATCAAAAACATTGAAACGTCATTGGTCAAATTTCACAAATGCCTTTGGGAACTTCATTATTTTGGCCCGACTCACCACAATCATTCGGCTTGCAGCAAATTTCGCAAGAGGTGACATGGTTGTATCCTTGTTCAAAATGAGATTTAAGAGTTGTTGGACAAAAGAACCATCACAATCTTCAATGAAAGAGAGCCTGTTAATTATGGAATTAACGAGGACGTTTTCACCATTATCCCAATGCTCAACGAGACAAAACACTCGGGAATCCCTTTCAATAGTGGAAAATTTTCCAATAATCCCGAGCTGGAACCAATTGAGGCTATTTTTGATAGTCGAAAGACCCAAATAACCCCTTTGGTCATCTACCTTCCAGGCCCGGTGCCATATGAGTCAGAGAAAGCTATTTCATACAAGTACGGTGCAACTATAATGAAGATAGAAAAGAAATTCTCCTACCATCCGTGGTCAACATTCCTGATATCAGTCGAGTCATTCGAAGTGGTCGAATCTTCAACTGAGGAGTTGGAGAACCTGCAAAAGAAAAGGAACCTCAAGCTGAAGTTCCCAATCAACAAATTGGTCAATCCAGTAGCACAGAGCTTGTGAAAAAAAGATGAAATGTTAAAACTCATATAGAGAAGTGAATACAACATTGTAGATTAACTATTGCAAACTCTTTCTCGAATATCCATTTTATCTCTCCTGCTCAGTTCAGAAGCTCATAAAGAAGCTCTATAGAAAGTCTTGGAACAGGCCTTTGTTGAACATGATGTGACAGTGGGTCAGTTTGACAACATTATTTCCAACATCACTTCCTGCAACAATTTGGGTTTCAGTGATGAAGAACTTCCAAAGGAAGGCAAGAATCATAACATGGCACTTCATATCACAGTCAATTGCCAGGACGATGCTTTAGCCAGCGTATTGGTAGACACAGGATCATCCTTGAACGTCATGCCAAGATCAACTCTTGTACGGTTATCTTTTCAAGATACTCCAAAGAGAGGCAGTGAGATCATAGTCAAAGCTTTTGATGGATCCAGGAAAACAGTTATCGGCTAAGTTGACCTTCCCATAACCATTGGTCCCCACACTTTCCAAGTCACTTTCCAGGTCATGGACATCCGAGCAGCATACATCTGTTAATTAGGAAGACCTTGGATACATGAAGCAGGGGCAGCCAGTTCGACACTTCACCAAAAGCTGAAGTTTGTCAAGAACGATAAATTGGTCACGGTATGCGGAGAACAAGCTTTAATTGTGAGAAACCTATCATCATCCTCTTATTTAGAACCAAATGAGATTGTTGGAACTCAATTTCAAGCACTCTTTATGAAAAATGAGAATCATCAAGAAAAAGGAACGTCGATTTCCTCATATAAAGATGTTCTCCAAGTAATGGAAAGTAGTAACATAAAAGGATGGGGGCAAGTTGTGATTCCTGTTTATAACAAGACAAGAAAAGGTCTCGGTTTTTCTCCAGCAGCTACCAAGACTACAAAAAAGGATGAAAGTTTTCGTCCTATTCAAGATTTCTTCCACAGTGGAGGCTTTCTCCACCTGATTCCTCAGGAAGTCCATACCATCGAGGAGAATAACTCTTCTGATACAGATGAAGAGTGGAAATCCTATTTCAATGATGAAGGATACATATCTCAGGAAGAAACATACCTGCCATTTTGCTCTCCAAAGCAAAGTCCCTGATATATACCAAGATCAGATGTCAGAATGATCTACGGAGATTGTGATCCTGAAGGATGGTGTACTCCACCCAACTCATTGGAGGAAGACACGCCGATGAAAGACAACTTCGATTACGACTCATATGATCCTGTGGACGAGTTGCCCATTTGGAAACCTTACATAGCAGACTCGAGGAAAAAGAGTCAGTCGGATAACGCATATCCACTGAGTAACTTTGAGAAGAAATCCACCTATTCTCCCAGAGTCATGGGAACCTTACCAAGAAAATTCCAAAAGTATCAAACGCCACATTGATGAGTTTGTAAAGATCGCAGGATGAGAATTTATCAACTTTGCATTTCCTGAGGTCAATGTCATTGAATAACTTGACTCATCTATCCCCTCAGAAACCTGGGATACCTTGGGGCAACCAAGTGACAAGTACTATTTTCTAGTAAAATACACTGCCCCCAAAAGCTCTCGTATCAAATACGAAGACATCCAGCTAGCAGGGTATGGAGATCCTCCTGAAAATAAAAATATTATTGAAGATACAATAGAAGAGTCCTTTTATGATAACGCTGCATAGGAAGAAGACTCTAGTAATCCAACTCCGCCAGATATCAGTGTCATTGCTGAAGACAATCCTGGAAGAAAAATACCGGACTTTGTGATCCACAATGGAGTTCGTCACAATTAGGTCGCGATCGATGTCCCGAATATCGTTTATAAATCAAAGTGATTGTCTCGTCTTTGTTTTGACCTTTCACTTTGCCCGGGTGAAAGGATATTTTATAGGGCTTGCTTTTCTGTAAATGTCCCTCTTCGCTTCGCCCAGAGCGAAAGAGTTTTGTTTTATAGGGTTGTGTTTCAAGATGAAGTTTGATTGTCTAATAAATTTTAAGGGGGAATAACTTAGGAAGTCTATCCTAAAGTTGTATATGCACTTATATTAAAGGGTATGAAAACCTATAGGGAGGTATGAAATGCACATGCACCATGCACAATAATTGATTATCATGCATGGGATTTTCTCTTGGATATATATGCAAGCAATTAATTATAAGAAATATGCATAAAAGTAAAGCATGAAGCATAAGGTTATAATAGACGTCATCGGTTAATCAAAACAAAGAGTTGAGTTTTGATCGTGTACGCTAGCAAAGTGGCATAGCCTTATGTATAGTGATCGAAAGGTTGATAGTGATGCTTAAAAGCGATCGTCTTATAGAGGTGGAAAATGGCTCGACATTGGATCGAGAATTTTATACTTCAAAAAAGGTTTAAAGCAATCAGAGCATAATCGACAATCGCATATATTAGCGAGAAAAGATTACCCAAAGAGACAAATTACTAAGGAAATGACTTATGAGAGCCTACTCAGAAATGTTTGTACTAAAGGAGTTTCTATCCTAGTTAAGGAGAAGGTTTATTCAAAAGATTTTTATTTCTAAGATGAGAGAAGAAGTTTTAATATAAAAAACTATATATATTCTAAGGGAAGCAGTTTTTATACTTATTAAAATATTAATCAGAAAAAAGGTTTTATTAATTTTAAAAGGTTTTATTTTTATTATACAAAAGCTATTTTCATTATTAAAGGGAAATTACATTTTATTACTTTTAAGAAAGGTTATATTTATAAAAAAGAATTATATTTTATGTGATTTAAAAGATTCTATTACTTAAAAGATTGATTAAAAAAGGTTATATATTTAATATTATTTAAAAAAGGTTTACATTTATTAAAAAAAGTCTTTCTTTTAAAAAAGTTTATTTTTATATTATAAGATAAAAAAACTAAAAAAAAAGAGAGAGAAAAACACAGGCCAAGGGAGAGAGGGTCCATCGTGGACCCTCAGATTTTAACCGTTTGATCTACCCACACTATAATCTAACGTTTAAGATGCAGGGGTGCACTGTGGGGATGGTACGCGCGCACGCACATGATTAATTCACTTAAACTAAAAAACAAAAAAAAAGAACGGATCACTCCTCCTCTCTATTCTCTCTCCGTGTTCTCTCATCTTCCTCGTCCTCACAGAAAAAAACCCTAGCCGCCACCAGACGGCGGCGCCGTCGCCAAAATACGACCTAGAAACCTATTTCTAACCAGAAAAACGTGCTCACAAGACAAGGTTCCACCTCTGAGTTTGAATCTCGTCACGAACCCTAAATCGGAAATGATAAACCCTAATCCCCCAAACAACCCTAAATTCCCAATCCATTAATATTTAAGAATATTACAAGTACATCAGATTAGAGCATGAAACAATAAAAGGAAAATGGTTGTCGGAAGTTGAAGGCGAGGAAATACGACCAAGACCTCAAGAATCTCTGCTCCAAGATAAGTCTTTTTACTCTTTCCTTGCTTTAAACTGCTAAATGCTTCTAGGTGACCTTCTATTTGGCTTTGCGTGTGTAATGTGTTTCTCTGGAATTGTATGTGTTGAGATGATATTCGCGTACTTTTGGTTCTGTGGTGTATTGATGACTCTGTGTGTGTATATATGGTGAATACTGGTATTTTGATGATTTCTCTCTGTTGTGAATTTTTGCCAAACTGACATAGTTTTGTGATTTTTTTGGGAATAACCTCTTGTGTGTATCACTGCTTGTTCTTCCATTCTTTCCCCCTAAGTGTGAAACTTTGTGAGCATTATATAGGTTGTAGGAATTAAATGTACTGATTCAGAAATTGATTGCATAGGATCCTTATTGATTGCTATTTTGAAAAATGAAATATGGCCCTGATATGGATTTGATTCATGTGATATGCTTGTCTCAGCTTTGCCATAACTAGGATTAATGACATTCACTGTAGTCCTTATTCTTTTCGTCTTTGTGATTTAAAGTTAGAAATTTTGTGCCATTCCCGTAATTTTGCGTGTTTGCGATACCTCATATGTCTTTCTGCGTGTAGAGGCCCTCTTCTTTAATCATAACGTGTTTCAAATTTAGGAAGTTTGGATCCTCTATTCTTGAACGCCTTTGGTGAATTTTTTGGATCCCTTTAGTGACTCGATGTTCCTCCTATCTAATCATTGATTGCTCTTTTAAACACCTTTCGCTTTTGTTGATTTGCACTGATGAACCAAGATTATGTGGCTGAAAAACCTTGATGTATTACATTGATTATGATGATAATTTGATACGTGTTTCTGTTTTCGAAAGGGTTTAAACCGGTTTATGATATTTGTGATCATGCGCTTCAGTTGATATTTTTTTGGAGAAAAGTTGAAGCTCTTACTACTGCTGCTCTTGTTTAGGTCGTTGGATAAACCCAAAGATCTTGAATCCTTCAAGGAATATCTATCGCAGCAAATGTCGCATAAAAGGGGATCAGGAAAATACATCAACATATTTGGGGCAGCTTTTCAACTTATTAGTAACAATTCCAACTCAATTCATACGTCAAGATTTTGGCAATAGAGCGTCTTTTAATATCACTTTTCCTTTTGACTGATCTAATCTTTATGAATTTGATGTTTGTAGGTAGAGAACTTGGTGAATTAACTTCCAGTGGTGCTCACAAAAAGACAGAAGTATCCCTAGAGTGTCAATTGGAAGAAGAGCACGTGGTTTCATTAGTAATGGTTCGTAAAGAGGTTTCCCGCATGGGCTGATGAAATGATATTGAGTGAATTTCTGTTTTGATTCTAAACTTGTCATGAACAATCAATCTCTTTTGGATGCTTGATTTAATGACAAAGATTTTTACTGATTTTCTTTGTTTATTTGACAGTAGGATGTCCTCAGGGGCTATCATTGCGGGTAGCTGATACTTTGCTGAGATGAATTTGAGAATGAAGTGCAACTCCTTTTCCTTATCACTTAAAGGTTCACCATACTTCAAATAGTAGCCTTGATGCAATGGACATATCACTAACCTGTCTAGTAATCCTACAGGCGGGTCTTAGAGTTACGCTGAAAAATGAAGAATGTGGCTTCTGGTAGGACCGCGGCATTGTCATCCCTAAATAAATCCATGAGATGTCTTGGAGCTAAGATGTGAACATGTGCTTCTTCCCCTGCAGTGGGCACAGAGCTTAATTCTCCCCTTGTAACTTTTCAACTTCGTACTTTGGTAACCTTGAATCTTTGAGATAAAAGGTAATTTTAGTCTTTGAATTGTGCTGTGTTGATTTTTTGGACTGACATGGCAGGTGATTTGAAACACGGCCCTGAATTCGGTTTGCCATGCACTTCCCGATGTTTTCTTGAATGAAATTGGTTAGAGATTTTGGATTTGCATTTTGAACTGTTGTCGGATGCTGCTGAAATTTTGTATGAACTCCTGAGTTTGTTTTCCCTTGGAATGCAGATACTTGACGAGAAGGTTTTCGGCTAAAAAAGATAATTCGCGGTGATCACGTCGTCACAGTTCCTTGGAATTATTCTATCTTAAAGCTGAGATTTCAAAGTTGTGATTGAGGATGATGAAGGCCTGTCATACCCCAAATTTTGACAACTAAGATTTCCCATCATTGTGCAAATCATCATCACAATATGGACGTGTCTTTATGCCTCATCAATCTCCTCAAGAATTGTTGAGTATTCCCTGCAGTCAAGCATTAGGGTTTTAAGCCCTCTTAGAGCCTTAGACAAAGGATCAATCAAGAAATGACATGATCTTTAACTTGTCTAACCTCTCAAACACACATAAATGATCAAGAGGACTCCCACATCAAGAATCAGGCACAAGGTTGCAGCATTCCAAGTGGATTAAGCCTCAAGATCGCCAGTGTCACCAAATTAGGGTTTTGGTCGACCATGGCCTCCAGATGAAAATCTTCATCTGGGCATGAGGCAATGCTTCAAAATATAACCTAAGACGCTTAAAGGGACCTCATGGACCCAATCATCAAGTCAATTTAGCCTCAGGGGATGCATTCACCAAAAATCAGGAATTATGGTTTCTTGACCTAATTCACCCCTAAGTTGACTTTTGGGACAAAACATGAGCCAAGAACTCAAGACATGATTTGAGGGTCTCTAATAAACCACATTGATCCATTTACAACAATGGATTGATCCAAGAAGCTTGATCCACAAGTTTCAATTTCCTCAGGACCACACAGGGTTTCGAGGAAAAAGTCAACTGAACCTTTGACTTTTGACCTGGACATGCTCCCAAACCCTGGGACATGATTTAATACACCCCATAACACCTATGGAACATATCCATCAAGTTTGATTTAGATCAAGGACTTGATTTCACAAAGGATCGCACAGTTTGGAATTCATCTGATAAAAAGTCAACTGTGCACAAAAGTCAAAGTTTGACTTTTTGAGATTTTTCACAATTATGGTTCCTCAACCCTAAAACAATGTTAATATGTGATTTGAATCATCATTCATCAAGAAAAATCAAAGAAAGTGAGGAATGTAGCGCAATTTTCGTGACCGCCCACATCCGTCTACGGATGGGATTGGGTGCTACTTTCTGATTTCTTATTTATCCTATGAAGCTGGAAAGGAAAGGGAAGCTATCTCAAACTAACCTTGCACACAAATGCTTTCTTCAACAAATGCTAAGAGATTGGGGAGTTCGGGTCAGGTTATACAATGACGAGTTGTCAACTACCCATCCTATACATGGTTATCCATGGGTTGCTAGCAACTTTCCTTACTGCTTTCTACTTACTGGTGTTTATCTGTTGTAAATGGGAAAGTTTATCCTTTGGGAATGTTGAGAGATGTTGAAAAGATATTTTTGTTGTTTCTGGGTTTTTCGATGTTTTTGGTAATGTAATGGACCTAAGGTTTTTGTTTAATGTGCTCGCTAAGATTTCGCAATCTTATGCCTACGTATTCCCGTTAAAGAAAATAGGGAAATCAGAGCAATCATAGTTCCTCCTATTATATGGGAGGAAAAAGATGTTTGGTGTCTTGTTCAAAGCCCAAGATTGAAGTTAAAAGGGTGTTTGTGGGAATTGATTGAAAAATTGAAAAGATTAAAGATTGAGATATAAATATCCGGGAAAAACATCAGATGAAAATAGAAGGAATATCCGGGAAAGCATCGGATGAAAAGAAAAAGAATATTTGGAAAAGCATCGGATGTTAAAAAAAGAGGAGAGGGTTTCTTGAGTTCCAAAAGGAAATAAGACTGTCCAAGTCTACTGGTATTATCTGTGTACGATGCCCAAGAGGAGGCCGGTGTTTTAAGGGATGAGGGTCAACCCTTAAAAGGTCTGAGGTTTAGACTCATTAAATAGACTACTCTAACAAAGGATGACTAGGTTCTGTTCCTATACCTTTAAGAGGTCGTCGGGTCCTTGAACTAAGCCCAAGAGGGGGCATGAGAAACTTTAAGAGGCCTGAGGGTCCTTGTACAACGCCCAAGAGGAGGCGGGGAATGCTTTTAAGAAGTCCGTGGGTCCCAAACCGAAGAAAAGTTCATGAAATGCTATTCACCGAGAATAGATCATTTAATGAATAGTTTTAAGGTTTGAAGAAATTCAAAAGATGCCATTCACCGAGAATGGATCACCTTTGGGGAATAGAATTTCTTTAATAATTTCTAGGGGTGACAGTTTGAGAAAATGTTCACCGAGAATACTGCCTTACTCTTTGTTCCATATTGTTTAAGCCCAAGAGAAGGCAAGACTGTATCTGGCATCCTATGGGGATCTAGTTTTGACTGTTGAAAGAGCGAATACTGGATTTACCTAGTTCTAGGCCTAGTTGTCGGGGAAAACTCTAAGCAAATATACAAGTATATATACAATTGATATATGACAAGTATTTAAAAGGGTATGAAAGAAGGAC
Source organism: Lathyrus tuberosus (assembly GCA_022829125.1). Taxonomy (NCBI): domain Eukaryota; kingdom Viridiplantae; phylum Streptophyta; class Magnoliopsida; order Fabales; family Fabaceae; genus Lathyrus; species Lathyrus tuberosus. The sequence goes on along the minus strand of JALAZF010000269.1, from coordinate 4,296,660 downwards.
TTACAGGTAAGCAAGCTTCCCACAATACAGTTATATATATTTGACATGTATTTAAAAGAATGAAAGAAGGACTTACAGGTGAGCAAGCTTCCCACAATACAGTTATATATAAAAGCTGATACAAGAAAGCTGATAAAAACTTATAGGTGAACAAGCTTCCATAGCTGTATTGTTTGTTGTTCAAGAAATTAAAGAAAGTTTTGATGACAAATTATGAATTTGAATCTAAATCACAAGGAAAGTTGTTTTAAAAAGAAGCGATATGAATATCCGGGAAAACATCAGATGTAAAGAGACGATGAAAAAAAGAAAAGGTTGCTCATTAAGACTTTACAGTCCTATGCCTACGTATTCTCAACGGGATCTTGAGAAATCAGAGCAGTCATAGTTTACCCCTAAGGGGCACGAACTATAGAAAATAAAGTTTAAGACGCACGGCGGCGAGAGGGGAAATCTAACCTAAAGTTATCATGCTTGGTTGAATATTCTAATGTCTGTCTTATTTCAAACCTAATCGAAAATTAAGTTTGAACTAAGAGATCCTAAGGGAGCATGCATACGTGGCAAAACATCACGGAATAAATAAATACACGGCAAAGCATCGTGACAGATTAAACAGACAAAAAGATACATAATACACATTGAACAACATCATGGTAATCAGACAATAAAAATCAACTGAAATACACAGAACAACATCATGTAATCAGCAGACAAAGATACGCGACAAAGCATCGCGAGTAAATAACAGATATATGTGGCAAAACATCACGGTGAAAACAAATAGAAAGCACACGGCAAAACATCATGTAAAATAAACAGAAATTCAAGGCAAAGCATCGTGAAAATATTAACCGAGGAAAAGTGTCAAGATCATGACATCATAAGGATTAAATTTCGACAAGATTAACTAATAAATCGAATTTAAATAAAATACTTTAAGATAAATTCATGAAAAGATTAATATGCATATCAAAATTATATTAACAAATTAATTAATATGAAAATAATCAATTAATCAAATTAATATCATAATTAACATATCGAATTAAACTAATGAAAGATTATTAAAATAGAGATTGAATTAAAAGTATTGATGGGCCATGGAATTTGTAAAAATGAAAGATGTGCTTAGAAAATGAACATGTGGGCTGAGCCCAATTCAATTTAAGTTTTAATTAAAAAACAAAACATAAATAAATAAACATAAAAATTCAATTCAAGTTTTAATTAAAAAACAAAACAATAATGAAAAAACATAAAAACTGAAAGAAAAAAGAATCAGATTACCTTGAAAACCCTCTCTCACGTGATTCCGACTTCTTCTTTCCCTCCGTCCGTCACAATTCCACCGTGTCCCCTCCGTCTGTTACGACTCCGCTTCTGGTTTGTTTTTGGAGCAGTTCTGGCGTTTGAAGGTGGCGGTGATGCTCCGTTCTTCTTCGGTTCGTTGAGGATTCGTGTGACAGCGTCAAAGGGTGGTGGTGCGTGTTACGTTCTCTACTCCAGCCGCACGCGATTCCGGCGAAAGGGTGGTGCAAAATCCCTTCTGCTCTGTTCATTTTGGATTTCTCGTCGCCGGCAATTCCAATTTGTGGTAAGTTGCTTCTGCGATTTGTTGTGATTTATGGTTTCGGCGTCGGCGAGAACGTTGCAATTGTTTTTGTAGTTGTTCATGGAAATTGATGCTGTTAAATGAAGCTTTGTCGAAATTCTTGATTTTTTATGCAGATTGCTGGAATTGTATTGTAATTGCATGTTCACGGTAGCTTCGTCGACACCGTTATTGTTGATATGTGAATCGAGTTGTAATTGTTGGCCTTCCTGATGGTTGAAATTGTGGTTTCATGCTCTTCTTCGATTTTGCGGCGAATTGTTGGTGTTGTTGGAACTGTTTTATCAGGATTAGCTGGGTGTCTTTTTTCATGATTGAATCGTACCACAATGCAAGTAATGTTATCAGCACTACCCCGATTAAAAGCGGCTTCTGTTAACTTCTGAGCAGCTGCCTCTTCCGCCCGTGCAATAGAAACAACATCATCTTTCTGTACTACATCCCAGAGTCCATCACTTGCAAGAACAAGCACCTCGGTTTCTTCATCTATTTTCTGTTCCTGGATCTCAGGTTCTGCTACAATAAGCGGCTGCAGCATACGATTGTCAAATACGCGCGACATTGCTAGCACCCCACCAGCCCTCCAAGTACCTGCCCACATGACAACACCCCCAACATTCTCAATTCTCTTACGCTCGTCACTTCTATTAGGTTTATGATCCTCAGAGAGAGCAATTGCTTTTCCATCTTTTGATATTACAGTTCTAGAATCTCCAACATTAGCAACATAAAGAGGGTTATCAACCAAAACAGTTGTTGAAGCAGTATGTATTTGTTATGTAAATTAAGATGACAGTGTCTTTGGAGTTTCATCTTCTTGGTGTAGTGAAACAAACTTATGTAATTAAATTGTGCAGAAAGTTAAAGAATGTGTAATTGTAGTAAAAAATCAAAGTTTTGAATTGTAAAGGTTGTAACAGAGAGGTTTGATTTAGTTTTATGACAACGAGGAAAATTGTTAGTGTAGTAGAATGAAACAAAAGAAAGAGAGATTGAATGTGAGGGAGGAGATTTCGAGAAAACAAAATGAGAATTTGTTTTGGTGTAGTTTTTGAAATGAAATAGATCTCTATTTATAGACAAAGATGGATTAGTATTTTAAACTAAAAATGAGATAAGATGAAGACTTAGCATTCAAAGTGTCAGAAATATTCCAATGCTTAGCTTCTAAGTATATGCATGCATTGAATGATGTTTGGATATGGTTGTTAACAAATTGGACTTGAGTTTGAAAAATAGAGATGAGTTTTGTCCAAAACAATTTATGATTCTTGTAGTATATGTGCAAGACAAAATATCATAAAAAATAGAAGAAGAAAGAAAAAGTGGCGTGAGTGATATAGTGAGAGGGAGAAGAAATTTTGTAACTTTTGGAGACTAGTAGTGTAAAAGAGAGACTAATAGTGTAAAAATAATAAAACAAGTTTAAATTATATATAAATAATACTCAAATAATATAATAAACAAATTAAATATAATAAAAAATTTAATAAAAATTAAGTTATTAAAATCTTGATTAATTAATAAAAATTAATTAAAATTGGAACCGAAACCGGTAAAAAAAACGATAAAAACTATATGTATCGAAGTGTCCAAAAAAATAAAATGAACACACCAAAACGATCAATAAAAAATATTCGTTTTGAAAAAATACAGTGTTTTGTCAAATTTTGAAATTGATTTTACCCGCTAAAATGGCTCAGACGGGTCAGAAACATGATGACCGGAAAGTTAAAAAATTAAAATAAGCACACCGGATTAAGGTACGTGAAAAATAAATAAAAAATGATGCCTGAAAGAGCGATTTTAAAAATTGTCCGGATACCGACTTTTTTGCACTGTTGACTTTTCAGTTTGACCAAAAATACCTGAAAATTTAACACGTTAATTCCGGTTAATAATTCAAAAAATATTCGTGAAGAAAATATATGATATTATATGCAGACGACACAGTATGAAAATATAGACAGATGAAATGAGAAAAAATAAAAACGTCTGGTCAAAATTTAGGGTATGACAAGGTAACTTGTTAAAGGGATAACCATAAAAAAACTTAGAATTTTTCTAAGTTATGGAACAAAGTGACTAGGGTACCAACTTCCAAGGATCATAACTTGAGATCCAAACAACCATTTTGGATGGTCCAAAGCTGGATTTGTATCTCTCATGGCATACCTTAAAAGTGTCAACTACACCTTATTCCAATTCCTCGTGGATTTTAAGTTATGGAGTGATCAAAATGGCTGAAAACACAAAAGTGACATTTTTCCAACACTTAGTGAAATTTTCACTAAGTCAGAATCTGCCTTATTTTTTCCCAAATGTAGAGGCATTTTTCATTGTAATTCAAGTTGGATCAAAACCAAAGTTGGACATCATGTTGAAATAGGATATATCAGCTTTCCAAAATGTCCAAGAACTCCATCAAATTCCATATGAGCTAGAAGATATGATGGCTGCAATATGCCTTGATGCAAACTGTCTTGCAAGACAGATTTGTGCATTATGGCTCGATTTAATCAAATTGTGCAACTCCAAGCATGGTTATCCATCTGCCTACCTCAAGGGGGAACAAACAAGGGACAAACACTGATCTATCAGCCTCCGAAGTCCCAAAATCTACAATAGCCATGCCAAACCTAAAAAGCCTAAAGAAGGCCAAGACTCCAATTTTGTTTTGGAACATTTAATGGATGCTTAGAGGTGGCATGTATCAGATAAAAGATGAACACTTCAGTCAAGCCTTATCCTTGAATCAAAGAACCATAGGCCTGTGCTCTAATCTCAAGTCAATGGCTAGAGGAGACTTGAGTTTCCATTTTGATCACAATTGGCCACAGACCTTTACTAGTTGCCATACACTATTGCAGCCAAAACAAACTTGTTGCACTATAAATAGACCTCATTTGTGATCAGTTTGAGTACACCAAAGCACCCAAACTGATGCTTTCCTCAAAATCACACTCTCACTTCCAATTTTGCCTTCTAAAGCAAGTCACTATCGGGTTTTGAGTTTGAGAGCAATTCCAACCAAACCAATCACACACACACCTCATAAACATCATATAGAAGTGAACCAAACACTTAAACAACATCTGGAACACCAGATTCTCAAAATCACCAGCCATCTGCACAAGCCTTTGACAGATTTGCAGTTGAGGTGCCAAATCATGTTCCAGCTCAATTCAATCCACTCCAAGCATTCAAACACACTCCATAGCACCTAGGGAAGTTGTCCACATCATTGGAACCAAGCTATAACACCTCTAACTCAAAACACGATCACCAGCTGTAGCACATTTTTTGTGGTTTCGAATCACTATCGCTTTGGTACTACAGTTCAATTCATTTTTTATCCTATTGAGCTTATTAAGGAAGGGAAATAGATGTCTCCAATTAACTCTGCTTGCAAAATGAGTTTAAACAGTCAAGACTGTTGGTTTACAGATGCTATCAAAATAGGGGGTTCGTCTTTTAGGGTTTATTTGCTTAAAAACAGGATTTGGACTATTTGTGAGGTTTTAGGTCTAATACTTTTGATGGATATATGAAGGTACTGGGTTTTGGGATTTTTTATTAGTATGTTCACTAAGTTTTTTGCAATCTTATGCCTACGTATTCCCGAAACAGGGAAATCAGAGCGATCGTAGTTCCTCCTATTCTATGGGAGGAAAAAGGTTGTTTTGGTATCTTGTTCAAAGCCCAAGACATGAAGCTAAAGGTGGTTTGTATCTTGTTCAAAGACCAAGATGTGAAGCTAAAGGTTTGACTGAGAGAGAATTTGTCATCTCTAAAGAGGAGTTGTTGATGTTTGTATGCTGTGAGCAAGGCACAAATTTTGATGCTAAAAGGTTGATTGACTCAACCGGGGGTTTCTTTATACAAAGCCTAAGAGGAGGCGGGAAGTTTGACTTTTATGGGGAAAATGTTCTTTATGTCTTGTACAACGCCCAAGATTGAGGCTAGAAGGAATTTTGACTCCGAGGGGAGAATGCATCTTGTATAAAGCCCAAGATGGAGGCTGAAATGGTTTGACTCAACAAGAGAGTACTTTTATCTGTCCTGTATAAAGCCCAAGACTGAGGCTAAAAAGGTTGACTCAACAAGAGAGTTTTGAACAGGCGATTGACTCAACAAGAGAGTCTGAAGGTTGATTGACTCAACAAGAGAGTCTTTTATACTCAACAAGAGAGTAATTTGCTATCTCATACGAAGTCCGAGATTGAGGCTAAAAAGAGATTGACTCAACAAGAGAGTCTTTTATACTCAACAAGAGAGTGTTTTATATGTCTCATACGAAGCCCGAGATGGAGGCTAAAATGGGTTTGACTCAACAAGAGAGTCTTTTATACTCAACAAGAGAGTGTTTTATATGTCTCGTACGAAGCCCGAGATGGAGGCTAAAAAGTGATTGACTCAACAAGAGAGTCTGAAAAGGTTAGCTCTGCTAGGGGGAATCATTTGTACAAAGCCCAAGAGGAGGTTGTCTTACTGCTGAGGATTAGATCCATAGGCAGGCCCAAGGGTGGGGAACTCTCATGAGAGAGACCGGGTTTCAGAGTGATCAGTGTTTCTTCCTATGTTTGAAAGGAACTTGAGAATGTCTTTGAGACTCAATAGGCTTAGATTGTCCAAGTCTAGAGTTTTATCTTTTGTACAATGCCCAAGAGGAGGCACGGGCCTTAATGGATGAGTATCAACCCTAGAATGGCCGGAATTTTGACGCTGGAAAGACTGCTCTAGCAAATAATGACTAAGTTCGGTCTTATACCTTTTAAGAGGTCGCCAGGGTCCTTGTATTAAGCCCAAGAGAAGGCATGAGAACTTCTAAGAAGCCGAAGGGTCCTTGTACAACGCCCAAGAGGAGGCGGGGATGCTTTTTGGAAGCCTTTGGGTCCCCAAACCAAGAGAAGTTCAAGAAATGCAATTCACAGAGAAGAGATCATTCCAGGAAAGTTTGAGAATTTGGAAGAAACTCAAGAGATGCCATTCACGGAGAAAAGATCATCTCTGGGGAGTTAGAGTTTCTTTGACAATTTCTAAGGGTGACAGTTTGAGAAAAGGTTCACCGGGAATACTGCCTTTCTCTTTGTTCCATATTGTTTAACCCCAGGAGAAGGGAAGACTGTATTTGGAATCCTACGGGGGATCTAGTTTTGTTTGTATTTAAGAGTGACCAACAAGGCTTTACCTAGTGCTAGACGTAGTTTCCGGGGAAAACTCTAAATAACTATACTAGTATTACCCAGTGGATATGGGACAAGTATATAAAAGGATGTGAAAGAAGACTTACAGTGAAGCAGCCCCACAATATAATTATATACATATAAAAGCGGATAAACACTTACCCGTTGTAGAGCTTCCATGCTATTTTGTTAGTTGTTCAACAAAGAAAGTTTTGATAACAACATATATTTGAATTCAAAATCAAAGGAGAAAGTGCTTTGAAAAGATTGTTGGGGGCTTACAGCTCAAGGAGAGGCTCAAGTTTTAACGATGATCGTACCATTGTTTTGAAAACACATTGGGTCTTATACAATATCTGAGGCCCAAAAAGGTTTTATTTATAAAGGGGTTGGGTCTTACACTGTATTAGAGGCCCAAAAGGTTTTTGTTTGTGAAAAGGAATGGGACTTATAGCTCGAGGAGAGGCCCGATTGTTTTTGTTAAAAAGGCGACGATCGCGCCGTTGTTTCTGAAACTGTATTGGGACTTATACAATGCATTGAGGCCCAAATTATTTTATTTACAAAGAGGTGGGACTTAAACTCTATCAAGAGGCCCAATGAGTTTTTTAAGAAAAGAAATGGGCCTTATAGCTCAAGGAGAGGCACAGGGAAAGACAATGATCGCACCATCGTTTGGGAAATTGTACTGGGGCTTATACAATGACTGAGGCCCAAATTATTTTTGTACAAAGGGGGTTGGGTCTTACACTCTATTAGAGGCCTAAAAAGTTTTGAAAGTGATTAATGAGGGTTGAATTAATCAAAAACCCTAAATTTGTTTCAAAAAGGAATTAATTTTGTTTAAAAATTAATAAAAATTGATGAGAACATGTGAAAAATGAGTGGTGATCTAGGATCAATGCTTCAAAAATCATGTTTATATCCACAAAATGATTGAAAATCAATTAAGTTTGGGAAATCAAGAAGGAACAAATATTTCAAATGTTAAAAACAAATATATGAAATAAATAACATTTTTGGGAATTATTGGCAAAATAAAATATTTTAACATTTTTGTGAATTATTAAAAAAAGAATCAACTCAAAATCATTAAAATTCAGAGAGAAATTAATTTTTGAATCAATTAAATAAAATCACAAAATTCAAATATTTGAATTTTCAAAAAAGGCGCCAAGAACATGGCAAGAACACGCGCGTGTTCTGAGTTTGGCCTGATTTGCATTTTCTATCCAATCTCACAGAATACTTGATGAAATCACACAATTCACATATCAATCTGCTCGTTTTCACTCACGATCATGTCTATGGTCTTTAATTTCATTTATTTTAAGCATGGAATAAGAAATCTAGACAAAACCTCAAGAACCCTAAAATTTACATGAAGGCTGAGAATTTTGATACACGGTCCAGATGAAGCAATTAATTGAGGGGAAACATTCTATGCATGATTATGAACATTTGGCAAAAGTATTGTGCGAGGAAATATGCATAGATTAAGAGATGACCAAGTTTAGGCTTACTTGAAGGTCGTGACAGCAAGGGCAATGTGATTTTTGAGTTTGAGGTGTTACAGATGAGTTGTGGTGATCTGAACAGCTTCCCTACACCATATGGAGTGTGTTTGAATGCTTGGACTTGATTGGAAATGGCTGGATCACTTCATGGCATCTCAGCTGCAACTTGGTTAAAACCTTGAGCAACTGGCTGGTGATTCTGAGAAATCAGTGTTACAATTATTGTTTAAGTGTTTGGATCACTTCTATATGATGTTTATGAGGTGTGTGTGTGATTGGTTTGGTTGGAATAGCTCTCAAACTCAAAACCCGATGGTGACTTGCTTTGGAAGGAAAATTTGGAAGTGAGAAGGTGATTTTGAGGAAAGCATCTGTTTAATGGCTTTGGTGTACTTAAACTGAGCACAAATGAGCTCTATTTATAGTAGAGCAAGTTTGTTTTGCAAGCAATAGTGAATGGCAACTGCAGCAGAGGTTTGGCCAATGGTTGCATTTTGGAATCTCAAGTCTCCTCTAGCCATTGACTAGAGGTTAGAGCACAGGCTGCTGGTTCCCTAGTTCAGAGATCATCCTTAAATCATTCAATTGGAAATGGCTCAGTTCATGCCACCTTGGTGAATCCATTGAATGCTCCAAAACAAAATTGGAGTCTTGTCCCCTCTTTAGGCATTTATAGGTTTGGCATCCTATTTTTAGTTCCAAAGACTTGGGAGGCTTATGGATCATGTTTCTCCCTCCTTGGTCCCTCCCCGAGGTGTTCAGATGGATAAACTTGTTTGTCATTTGCAAAATTTGCTCAAATCGAGCAAAATGCACAAATCTGCCTTGCCATGACAGTTTGCAGCAAGACACATTGTCATTGTCATATCTCATGGCTTAAGTGGAGTTTGATGGAATTCTTGGCCATTTTGGAAAGCTTTTATATGATACAACACATGTGTGATCATAGTTTGTCTTGATACTTTTTGGATCCAAGTGAAAAATCCCCCTACTTTTGGAAAAAAAGCTAGACAGATTCTGACTTAGTGAAAATTTCACTGTGTTGGAAAAAGTGACATTTCATGTTTTCAGCCATTTTGATCATTCCATAACTTAAAATCCATGAGGAATTGGAATGAGGTGTAGTTGACACTTTTAAAGTATGCCATGAGAGCTACAAATCCATCTTTGGATCAGCCAAAATGGTTGCTTGGATCTCAAGTTATGATCCTTAGAAGTTGGTACCCTAGGCACTTTGTTTCATAACTTAGAAATTTTCTAAGTTTTTTATGGTTACCCCTTTTACAAGTTATCCCACTTTTCTTGATTTTTCTTGATGAATGATGATTCCAATCACACATTAACATCATTTTAGGGTTAGGGGACCATAATTGATCAAAAAATCGAAAAGTCAAAGTTTGACTTTTGGGCACAGTTGACTTTTTATCAGATGATTTCCAAACTGTGCGATCCTCTATGAAATCAAGTCCTTGACCTAAATCAAACTTGATGGATTAATTTCATAGGTGTTATAGGGTGTATTGAATCATGTCCCAGGGTTTGGGAGCATGTCCTGGTCAAAAGTCAAAGGCACAGTTGACTTTTTTCCGCGAAACCCTAACTGTGGTTCTGATGAACTTGAAACTTATGAATCAAGCTTCTTGGATTAATCCATTGTTGTAAATGGATCAATTTAGTTTATTAGAGATCCTCAAACCATGTCTTGAGGTCTTGGCTCATTTTTTGTCCCAAAAGTGAACTTAGGGGTGAATTAGGTCAAGAAACCCTAATTCCTGATTTTTTATGAATGCTTCCCCTGAGGCTAAATTGACTTGATGATGGGGTTCATGATGTCCCTTGGAGTATCTTAGGTTGTGCTTTGAAGCATTGGCTCATGCCCAGAGGAAAACTTCCATCTGGAGGCCCTGGTCGACCAAAACCCTAATTTGGTGACACTGACGATCTTGAGGCTTAATCCACTTGGAATGTTGCAGCCTTGTGCTTGATTCCTGTTGTGGGAGTCCTCTTGATCCTTTATAGATGTTTGAGAGACTAGAAAAGTTGAAAATCATGTCATTTCTTGATTGATCCTTTGTCTGAGTGCTCTGAGAGGGCTTGAAACCCTAATCCTTGATTGTGATGAATGCTCAAACATCTCTGAGGAGACTGATGAGGCATGAAGGTTCATCCATATTGTGATGATGACTTGCACAATGATGGGAAATATTTGTGGTCAAAATTTAGGGTATGACAGATGCCCCTATTTAATCTTCTTGGACCCGAAGGTGTGAATGGCGAAGGTATTCGGGCATTCGGGGTGCAAGATGATTAAATATCGGAATACCCGAAATTTTGATGGTGGTTAGGAATGGTAGTTCACGCGTCCTTCTTCTTTTGCTAAGTAATGATGCTTAGAAAAGATAAACTTCCCCTAGATCCTAGTTTCGTACCAAGGAACTGGTCTCAGTTTCTGAAATAAACTTCCCCTCGATCCTGGTTTCCTACCAAGGAACTGGTCTAAGATTCTGGTGTAAACTTCCCCTCGATCCTGGTTTCCTACCAAGGAACTGGTCTCAATTTATGAAATAAACTTCCTGTCGATCCTGGTTTCCTACCAAGGAACTGGTCTCAGTTTCTGAAATAAACTTCCCCTCGATCCTGGTTTCCTACCAAGGAACTGGTCTAAGTTTCTGGTGTAAACTGTCCCTCGATCCTGGTTTCCTACCAAGGAACTGGTCTAAGTTTCTTTTGACAATAAACTTTCTTGACAAGGGACGCTGTTCATAGCGGTTTTCCTCAAACTTCTCGCCGAATTTTCCTAGGGAGATGCCATTTGATAGAAAAAATTTTGATGTCAGAGTTGTTGGGTGTAGCGAGCGATTTTGGACGTGGTTCTTAAGCACTGTTGCTCTTGGGGGACTACAGGCCGATTCATTTTTTATCTTATTGAAGCTGATGAAGAAAGGGAAATAGATGTCTCCAACTAACCCTGCTTGCATACTGAGTTTAAACAGCGGTCTGTTAGGTTACGGATGCTATATGGAAGTGGGGGCTCTTTCTGCTTATTTGTTAAGACTGAAATGACGGGACTATGCTATTGGTAGGATGTTAGGACTGATGCTTTTCGATTGATGTACGGGATTTTGGGTTTTTGATTAGTGTGCTCGCTAAGATTTTTCTTTCAATCTTATGCCTACGTATTCCCGTTTACCGAAACAGGGAAATCAGAGCGATCGTAGTTCCTCCTATTCTATGGGAGGAAATGGTGTTTTGGTGTCTTGTTCAAAGCCCAAGACGTGAAGCTAAATGTTGTTTGTATCTTGTTCGAAGCCCAAGATGTGAAGCTGAAGGGTCTATTTGTATCTTGTTTGAAGCCCAATATGTGAAGCTAAAGGGTTTTGACCTTAGAGAGAATTTGTTATCTCTAAAGAGGGGATTTTTGGTCTGTTTGTCACAACTGTTGGGTGACTGGTTATAAAGGAGAATTACTTTAATTGGGATATGTGAATCCAGTAATGCCATAATTTCCTTTATAGGGCTTTTTGACCTGAAGGAGAAGGCTTTAACTCAGTTTAGAGTAATGCCATCTTTCCTTAGGAATTTCTCATGCTAAAAGAGGGACAGTGGCGTGGATGTAAATAATCCAGAGGCTTGCCGCTTACAGCAATTAAATTGGGAGAAAGGAGTGGTTGATGTTTATATACTGTGAGCCAGGGACAGATTTTGATGCTAAAAGGTTGATTGTCTCAACCAGGGTTTCCTTATACAAAGCCTAAGAGGAGGCTAAAAGGTTGACTTTTCGGGGGAAAATGTTCTTTTTGTCTTGTACAAACCCCAAGATTAAGGCTAAAGGGGTTTGACTTGATAAGAGAGTCTTTTTGTGTGTCTTGTACGAAGCCCAAGACGGAATCTAAAAGTGAATTGACTCAACAAGAGAGTCTTTTATACTCAACAGGAGAGTGATTTGGTGTCTCGTATGAAGCCCGAATCGGAGGCTAAAGATGTTTGACTCAACAAGAGAGTCTTTTATACTCAACAAGAGAGTGTTTTTGTATCTCGTACGAAGCCCGAGATGGAGGCTGAAGATGTTTGACTCAACAAGAGAGTCTTTTATACTTAACAAGAGAGTGTTTTGTATCTCGTATGAAGCCCGAGATGGAGGCTAAATATGTTTGACTCAACAAGAGAGTCTTTTATACTCAACAAAAGAGTGTTTTGTATCTCGTACGAAGCCCGAGATGGAGGATAAAAGGTTTGTGACCAAACAAGAGGGTCTTTTATACTCAACAAGAGAGTGTGAAAAGGTTAGCTCCGCTGGGGGAGGATCATTATACAAAGCTCAAGAGGAGGCTAGTGTAACTATTTCAGTTGAGTGACAGGTCCAACATGTTGGTTAAAAGAGAAAATCAGTTCTTATATGGGTAATGTTGTACTCATGGATTTGATCAGAGGCTCGGGATTATTTCATGTTCTCTAAGGAAATGGGGAATCCAAAGGAGCTTTAGACTGTCCGAGTCTACGGGTTTTATCTTTTGTACTATGCTTAAGGAACAGTAGTAGTGAGATCTAGACTCATTGAAAGACTGTTCTATTAAGATGACTAATTTATGTTCCTATACCTCTAGGAGGTCGTTGGGACAATTTGTACGAAGCCCAAGAGGAGGCGACAAAAACTTTTAAGTAGCCGAGGGACAATTTGTACTAAGCCCAAAAGGAGGCTATCTTCCCGGAGAAAGAATCATTATACAAAGCCTAAGAGTAGGCTGTGAAAACTTCTAAGAAGCCGACGGGTCTTTGTACAATGCCCAAGAGGAGGCGGGGATGCTTTTAGGAAGCCTGTGGGTCCTTGCACTAAGCCTAAGAGGAGGCTGATGAACAGTTCCAGAAGGGGTTTCACTTGGAACATTGGCCTTCTGTATATGAACTGTTCAAGGGGGAAATTTCTTAGATTTATTTATCTAAAATTGGCGTAAAAGAAAGTTCTTATTGTTTGGGTTATGTTGAAATATCTGGGAGAACGTCGGGAGACAAGGTTATGTCTAGTCCTAGACGTAGTTGTCGAGGAAACTCTAAATATCTATACTATTATTACACAGTCGATATGAGTTTATGAAAGAAGACTTACAGTGAAACAGCCCCACAGTACAATTATATACATATGAAAGCGGTAAATGAAAGCGGGTAAACACTTACTCGATTGTAGAGCTTCCATGCTGTATTGTTAGTTGTTCAACAAAGGAATTGAAAATAACAGTATGTTACGAAATTAAAGGAAAAAGTGCCTTTTGAAAGGAAAATTGGGGCTTACAGCTCAAGGAGAGGCCCAAGGTTTAATCAGTGATCGCACTGTCGTTTTGTACAGGGACTTATACAAGTGACTGAGGCCCAAGAAAGGTTTTCTGTACAAGGGGGTGGGTCTTACACTCTCTCAAGAGGCCCAAAAATGGTTGAAAGTGAACAAAGATGGGTCTTACAGCTCAAGGAGAGGCCCAAGGTTTGTTTTATACAGGCGATAATCGCGCCGAACTTTTGAAATACAACGGGACTTATACAATAAGTGAGGCCCAAAATAGGTTGTATTTACAAAGGGTTGGGTCTTACACTCTATTAGAGGCCCAAAAATGTTTTAAAGAAAAAGAATGGGGCTTACAACTCAAGGAGAGACCCAATTGGTTTTATTTTAAACTAGCGATCGCGCCGAGATTTTTGAAAATGTGTTGGGACTTTTTTGGTTTCAAAGAGGGGTTGGGTCTTACACTCTATTAGAGGCCCATGAGTGTTTGAAAATTATTTGTGAGGGTGAAAATCAAAGAAACCCTAATTTTGTCTTCTTTAAAAGTAAATATTTATAGAAAATCAAATAAAAATGATAAACATACCAAATAAATTTGAATAAACCACTTATTATTTTTGTTTTAGGTTTGAAAAATGAGGTTTTAATCACAAGATGATTTAGAACTCATTTGGTTTTGATTTTCAAAGTAAATATTCACTTTTAAATGTTTAAAAACAATTAAAAAAGGAATTTATTCACAAAAATACTAATTATATTAAATAATTAATATAAACTTAATTTTTTTGTGGAATAAAATATTTTAACATTTTTGTGATTTTTTTGCAAAAAGAACCAATCAAAAATAATTAAAATTGAAAGAGTTATTAATTTTCCAATTAATTAACAAAACATGAAAATATGGGAAAAAATAGCAAAATGTGAAAAAAACACAAAATGGCATGGGTAGGGTTTGAACCCACGACCTCAAGGTTATAGGGCGCGCGCCTTACCACTGGGGTGGTGATACATCCGTTGATTAAAACAAACCAACAAATATACAAGGCTTGCCTTGTTTTCTAGGCCTGGCCAAGGCAAGGCAAGGCAAGTTTTGGCAAGAAACGGGAAGGTCCATAACTTTCTCATTTCTCCATGGTTGGGGACAAATTTATATGCATCTGACCTAGAATTTCACAAGGAATCCAATGGTGGTGGTATTTTTTCCAAATCATGCTCCCTCCTCAAAATCCGATAGTGGTTTTGAAATAGGCCTATAATTGCATTTTCTATGCTACACTTTGGTACAAGCATGAATTACATGATGAATTAGTTTAAACACAACATATATAACATGTATAAGATGTGCATAATCAGCGGACCTCAAAGCAATGCATATTTTGGGAAGTTCAAGTCATGATGCTCACCTCTTTTTGAGCTTTTGGAGTTTTCTGTGCAATATGCCAAGCCACTTATTCCAGAAATGGTTTTATGCTTTGGACACTCTCAGATGATCCCTTAGAAGCTTTTAGGATGAGTGGAATCAGCTGGAACCTACAAAAACACAAACTGGCCCTTTCTTGCAAAAGGGGTTAAAATGACCAAAATAGCAACTCCCTCAAATGGTGTTCCAGATGGGGGGAACCATTTAGGACAGTTTAAGGATGATATTTGGAGTGTGTTTGAGGTTTTATCTGGTTTGGAAAGTGACTGAATCAAGGCATGGCTTGAAAAATGCACAAAAGCTGCCACGATGTCACCCTACTGGAAACCCGCGCTATGGAACTTGACAAAGTTGAATTGCTTCTGATCAGAGGAACTTGATTGACGACCAGGATGATACCCCAATCCAAAACGATTATGCTTCTCAACCACATCAATCACGTGCCCCCAGCCTGGCAAGGCACCTCTATCGATGGTCTCTTTAGTACTCTTAGCAGATGCTAAAGTCAATTGTGGTGATCTACTTTGACTAGTTGAAGCAGAGCTGACATCTTCGAACTCGAGACACTGCAACGGCACCTCAGCTATGCCTTCTTCAGTCTCGACGTATTGAAAGGACGATAACTCACTTACAATCAAATCCTCTTCACCACAGACAATGACAAGCTGATCGTCAAACATGAATTTCAACTTCTGATGTAAAGTGGATGTAACTACCCCTGCCGCGTGGATCCATGGACGACCCAATAGGCAACTGTACGCTGGATGAATATCCATCACTTGGAAGGTAATGGTAAACAAATGCATCCCAATATTGATGGGTAAATCCACTTCTCCAATGACTTGTCTTCGAGAACCGTCAAAGGCTCTGACAACTAAGGCACTTGGTCTCATCTCGATTCCTTCCACTGGTAATTGACTCAACGTGCCCTTAGGCATCACATTGAGAGAAGAACTGGTATCCACTAGAACACGAGATAACAGGATGTCTGTACAGGTTATAGATATGTGCAGTGCTTTATTGTGGGCAGTTCCTTCAGGAGGCAATTCCGATTCATTGAAGCCCAAATACCGACTTGCAGTTATGTTGGCCACAACATCATTGAATTCGACGACGGATATATCTTGCATGACATGGGCACTGTTCAACACTTTCAACAAAGCTGATCTGTGCGCATGTGAACTCAAGAGTAAGGACAAAATTGAGATCCTTGAGGGAGTCTGACCCAGCTGATCCACAATTTTAAAGTCACTTTTCTTGATCAACTTAAGGAACTCTTGATCATCAAGGGTCTCCTTGCTCTTTGAGACATCCTTAGACGGGATAGTCGGTACTGGAATAGCAGTATGTGATGCCCCTTGTTGAATAGCAGGGGTTGTGGCTGCAGGTGTTAACTTGGGAGGAACAACAGTTGGAATTTGCACAGGCTTCGTAGTGACCTTCGGAGCGAATAATCGTCCACTGCGAGTCCTACCTCCACCGGCTGTAACATTCACGATCTCGGATTCGGCGAACCTTATCTCTTGACCTCCAGAAAACACGGTAGACCCATACTTCCAAGGTACCTCCTTAGAATTCTGATACGGAAACGGCTTCGGCGGACAAACCACGATGGGTTGCACCTTCTTCTGCTGAGGGGATTCAACTAGAACCTTCCTATAGACGATGGTAAACGGCTCAATAGCAGTAATTTCCCCAACAGGTTTAGATCTGGCAAATTGCACTTCGCCATGGTTCATCAGAATCTGGACACAACCCTTCAGCCTTCGACACTGGTTGGGATTATCGTCACAAATCTGACACTTACCATGCAAACCTTTCAACAGCCCGTGTTCCTTCAATTTCTTGAAAACCACAACCATCGGAGTCTTAACTTCGTCAACATCCATGATCAATTCAGCCTCCAGACTATCCTTAATCATGTTAACCGCAGGCCCACCGTGATTCGGCAACGGATTACTCTAAATGTTGGGTCCTTCCTCAGCAAAAGTCAAAACCTTCTTATCAATGAGTTCCTGAACCTTGGTTTTGAAAACAAAGCAATCCTCTGTTGCATGCCCTATGTATCCAGCATGATAAGCACATGATGCATTTGGGTTATGCTTCGGGCCAAATGGAGGAATTGCAGGCGCAATCTTCTTGGGAACAATTGCCCCCTGGTGAACCAGATAAGTAAATAATTCAGTGTATGACACTGGAATTCTGTCGAAATTCGGATGCTTACGGTTTCCTTGATTGTTGCTGTTCTGACGGTTCTGATTCTACTGATTTTTGTTCTGTTGATTCTGTTGCTGATTCTGAGCATTCTGAATTGGTTGTTGCGGATGATACTGATATGGAGGTTGTTGATACTGTGCAGCAGCAATGTACAGATACGGATAGTACGGCAAGGGAGTCATGGGAGCTTGATATTGAGGAGAAAATTGAGCTGTCAAAGCGTTGGCTTCACATTCCTTTTTCTTGGAATGACTGTTCTGAGATTTCCGAGTGGCCGGCTGCTGGGAAGAAGTTCCAGGAATCCTTCCAGTCTTCAAACCATTCTCAATCCTTTCACCAATGGTTACAACATCAGCAAAACTCGATGAAGAACTACCCACCATTTTCTCATAGTAAGATCCTTGCAATGTACCCATAAAGATGTCAACCAACTCATTGTCAGAGATAGTCAGTCGCACACGAGATGCCATCTCACGCCATCTTTGTGCAAACTCCTTGAATGTTTCAGCTGAGCGCTGGGACTGATTCTGCAATTGCAATCTCGTTGGCGCCAGATCAAGGTTATACTTGTATTGTCTCACGAACGCTTCCGACAAATTCCTCCAAGTACGGATTTTGCTGGGCTCCAGGCCCATGTACCAATCCAATGAAGCACCAGACAAACTATCTTGAAAACAATGAACTAGCAATTCATCATTATCAATATGGGATGCCATCTTCCTGCAGTACATAGTGATGTGACTACGCGGACAGCTCAACCCTTTATACTTTGTCAAATCAGGTATCTTGAATTTCTGCGGCAACATAACATTCGGAACCAAAGACAAGTCTTTGGCTTCCATGCGAAAAGCAGAGAACCATTTGATAGCTCTGATACGGTCTTCCAACAACTTGTAGTCAACCGATCTATTCTGATTAGTGGGCCTGACAAGGATCTAAGGATTTGGCAGCTGAGAAGCGGCAGGAGCATTTGCGGAGTAGCAAACTGAGAAGGATACACCAAACCCGAATTAACCATCTGACCAGCATTCTGACCCATCGAAACACCATACGGATAATTCGGAGGAGGTACCCCAGCAGCTGAGGAAAGATGCCCCAGGATAGAACATCCCAGGATGAACATTCGGAACAGCAGTTTAAGTAGTCTGAGATGGAACCGAAACATGAATAGGAGGACCTCTATACACATGCTCTTCATCATCAGGAGTTTCAGTGTCGAACAATCCGGCAGTTTGATGAGTTAGAGCCTGAAGATTCTCAGGATCATCATTCACCACTGGAGGCGGGACTGGGGTAGGCATGACCCATGGATATGCGGTAGCATTCCCGTTAGGCATGGATGCAACAAAAGGCTAATATGGCATAAAGGCACTACCATTATTTGCAATCTAAGGAGTGTAATTCGGAGGCATGCCCCAAGGGAAACCAACAGGCATCTGGTACAAACTAGGCTGAACGGCAGGCTGATTCACAGGCTCAACTGGCACTTTAACTCTAGCAGGAGAAGGAATAATAACAGCAGGAGTAGTTGTAACAACAAGAGGAACAGTCACAGGAGTGACAACAGTTGCATCGATACTAGTTGTAACAACAATGGCAGCAGCAGCGGGGTCCCTCTAGGCACGAAGGAGCTCCATAATGACATCCATGTTCGTCTGGAACTGATCCATCCGACCTTGGAATTGTGCCAGAGTTTCCTTGTACGCAGCGTTCTCAGCTTCGAAGTCTGCCATGATTCTGGATCTGCTTGAGCGAGTAAAATACTGATGTTGAGTCGTTGTCTTGCTACAAGGAATGCGAACAAGGATGAGCAACGGTTTTGGATGAAAGGACGTGCATATGTGTGCAGATGAATGTATGATATGCATGCAAAAATAAATTTTTAAATTCCAGGAATTCTTAAACTTATCTTTGTTGACAATAATCATAAAGCATACAAGTAAAGGCATAAAATATAGAGTGAGCAAGCATCTTCATTCATTCATTCAATAGAGGAAAGAAGTACAGGTCGAGTACAAGTCAAACATCTGCCTTTTGGGCTACAACAAAATCTGCAAGGATCCTATCAAATACCACCCTACACAGATAAGAAATGAAAAATAGTCCAAGAAAGCCGGTGTGGCAATGCGTCAGCGTATGCATCCCTCAACAACCCTGGTAGGTCCTCCAATGCATGCTCAGCAAATCTGGCTAGATGACCATGCCTCTTACTCTAGTACTTCGCATCCTTCATGAGGTTGCGCAACAAAGAATGATTAGGTCCCTGAAGCATATCCTGAAGAAAGGCCTCTTTCTGATCCAGGAGGTTCTGTAAATGACGGCTTTGATGCTCCCAGTGAGTGCTCTCTGTGTTGAGCTGACTAATCTACTCTTGGATCTGATGTGCTTGATCTTCCAGCTTCTGAATCTCACCGAAGACTTTTTTGAACTTAGCTTGACATTGGAAAAAGCCCTTTGCTAATTGATTAGCATGGTCTTGCTCACTTTGCCACTTCGTCTTGAACTCGGATAACTTCCCTCGAAGCTCTTCAAGTTGCTTGTTGTAGCTCAACTCCTCTTTGTAGGCCTGATAATGAGCATCGGCGAGTTGTATCTTCTTTGAAGCAAGCCCCTCATAGGTGCTCTTCAAAGCATCACACACCTTTCTACGCTTGTTCTGTTCAACCTCCACCTCTTTGAGCATGTGCTCGCGCTTCTGATAGAGCTAAATCTGTAGGCTATCCTTCTCAGAAGTGACTCTATCAAGGTTGAGACGAAGATCAACATTCTCCTTCTTCAACTTCTTAACAATCAGATTGGGTTGATCGACCTCAGATGGAGGAACAATGGCAAGTTCAGGAGGCTTGGCATTCATGGAAGGCTCTAGAGAGAATGGCAACAAGATCTCTTTTACGCGCTCTTTGACCCAACGTGTGTAAGCTTCCTTGGCTACGAAATTCTTCTTACCCAAATCAGCTCTTCCTTCGAGATGAATCTGAGTCCAGGAAACACTAAACCTCTTCAGCAAACCCATGTCATTAACCCCTTCATGAAAGATGAACTCTTCCACTACCTCAGGATCAGGTTTGTCAACCATAGGGTATCCCAACTGTCGGAAGGCCATTCTTGGATTGTAGTTAATTCCACCCTTTGTACCCAAGAGAGGCACATTGGAGAATTTCCCACAATGAAGAATGATCGGAATGTCGTCGAAGACTCGAGAATACCAAGAAATATCATCAGTGGTAAGAGACATGATTCGTTGAGACCACTTGAGATTATCCTTATTCTCAACAAAGGGACCCTTCTGTGGAAGGTGAGACATGAACCATCGGTACAACAGAGGAGCACAACAGACAATGGTTCCCTTCTTCTTTTCATTCCTGGAATGAATAGAATGATAGGTATCAGCAAGAAGCGTCGGAACAGGATTCTTGGACAAGAAGATACTGATGGCAGCCTGATCTACGAAATCCTCCATGTTCGGGAACAAGATAATCCCATATATCAGCAAAGCGAGAACGGCATTGAAAGCCTTCCAGTTTCCATCCTTAGCAAAAGTAGTAGCCTTGTCAACTAAGAACTTCGAAGCAAACCCTCGAATACCTTTCCCTTTGGTCTTGAGATTTTCCTCCACATCTTTCTTACTAATGCAAAACGCATCAGCAATAAGATGAAACTTCGGACAGCCGCTAATGTAAACATAAGGAACCTGCTTTTTTGATCTCAACCCCCAGAATATAAGCATACTCCTCAAGTGTAGGTGCTAGCTGATAATCCTGAAATGTGAAGCACCTATATGGCGGGTCGTAGAACTGAACCAGAGTATGAATAGCAGTGATGTTGACTTCAGTGTTGAGCATGGTCAACAGATTACCATAAGTACCTATGAAAACCCCTCTGTGATCTCCAACCAACAAAGATGCCAAACCTCTCAAAATACCCAACTTAGGCTCCACAAACTTGTAACTGACGATGCCACGACAACCAGTACTCATCTCTATGATAATGTCAACAAAAGATAAGCCTTCTAATACCTGGAAATGCACATGAAAAAATTAATTTACATGATGAAATGATATGCAACGCAACAACAAGAAGCCATCCCCCTCACAGGTGTGATCTAGACACAATAAGGTGGTCCCTAGAAAAGGTCGCCCAAACCATAGGACTCAGGATGAAAACCCCCCGCCGTAGTGAATTCTCACAGGATGGAAGTATTCTCAAACGAATCACGATCTGGGATGTGGGTCTCGTGATATCCCAATGCGCAAAACGCAGACCTTACGACTATCCACGTTCTAGCCTATGTGTATACTAGGCCCGGTGTTAGGACCTTTCTCTCCAATAATATCTACCCATCCCAACAACAGCAGAAAGTAGCAGATATTCAGAATATGCAGCATATGAATATTCAAAGCAATAAAGAAATGCGATAAATAAACATAAAGCTAAAGCAAGTAATAAAGCGATTAAAGCGCTAAATATAAACACCCAAGGAAGCAAGAAAGCAAACAAAACTAGGCGAGACCCCTCAAGGGATGGACCAGTAGTAGGTCAATCTGTCCCCAGCAGTGTCGCCAGCTGAAGATGGCTGGTTTCTACCTGAGTGAATCGCACACTCAAAGATACAACAGAGTCGCCACCGAACTTTATTTAGTCCCAAAGGACAAGGAAAATATCGATAAAACCCAAGGTAAAGAGAAACGGGAACGGGGGGTCGGTTATGCGAAAGGAAGGTATTAGCACCTAACGCATCCGTCGTACTCGACGGGAACCATTTGGCTTGCTTCTAGGCTTGGATGGGTTATCTATCTAAAGGCTTCTAGCTAAAAGAAGGAGAGAGAGAAAAAAGGGGAAAAAGAAAGAAAAGAAGGAAAGTGCTCACGGAGGAACGAAGTCCTCGTGCCTACGTACCCTCATAGTGCAATGAGGAAGTCAGAGCGCCGTAGTTCTTGGAACCAGGGGACAAAGAAAAGGAAAGAAAGGAGGAAGACGGAAGAAAGGTGGAAGTGTGCTTGCCGAGATCATCACGATCTCATGCCTACCTATCTGACATTCAGAAGAATGCAGAATCAGAGCATCCGTAGTTCAGGGAACTGAACGAAAAACAAAATAAGGGAGAAACAAGGGGATGAAAGAGGTGGTGTCGAAACCAAGAGCAAAAGTGAAAGAAAAACTCTACTGAGAAAGACCCCACAGTAAGAGCGTTTGCACAAAATAATAGGAAAAGAATGGTGTCAAAACCAAGAATGAAAGAAACTCCGCTGGGGATAGCAAAGAGAATTGGTGTCGAAACCAAGAGGAGATTCAGAATCGTACCTGGCTGGCAGTGGTTAACCGAAAAAAGAGAGTAGAACCCTGGCGGGGAAAAGAAGCTGGTGTCAACAGACGGATTGTGATAAACCAAGAGAGAGAGTGCTGAACCGAGAGAAGGTGTTCGACTCTGAAGAGGCCTCGGTATATTAACTGGTAACAGTGGTTAACCCAGGAAAGAAGGGACTGCAACTCTGTGGGGGTAGAGAAGCATTTGTTTTAACCGAGAAAACTGTGATTAACCAAGAAAGCGGGTGTAGGACCGAATAAAGATCATAACCCAAAGGACGGGTATAGGATCGAGCAAAGGTCGTGACCCAAAGGGGTTCGGTAAACTGACTGAACAAACAGTACTCAACCGAAGAAAGGGTATTTGAACTAAAGAAAGGTTACTAACCCAAGGGTGCAAGTATTCGAACCAAGAGGAGGTTGCCAACTGCGGGGGATTCGGTGTTTGCAGACGGACTGTGACCAACCGAAGAGAAAAGCGAGTGATTAACCAAGAGAAGGTGATTAACTCGAAAGGGTTCAGTATTTTAACAGACGGACTGTGGTTAACTGAAGAAAAGGGTGATTAACCAAGAAGAGGTGATTAACCCAAGAGGTGCTCAGTGATTAACAGACGGACTATGATTAACTGAAGAGACGGGTGATTAACCCAGAGAAGGTGATTAACCCAAGGGGCGCTCAGTGATTAACAGACAGACTGTGATTAACTGAAGAGACGGGTGATTAACCAAGAGAAGGTGATTAACCCAAGAAAGGAGAAGAACCAAGAGAAGGTTGCGCACTCCAGGGGAAAATGGTCATGACAGGAAAACTGTGTTGGGCCAAAGAGAGAGAATTGAAACTCTTCAAGGGAATCAAAAGCAATGATTGATCGCAAGAAAAGCATAGGGTATTGAAATGAAGAAAGCTTGCTAACCCAAGGAACATAGGATCGTAACCAAGAAGAATGGTGATAGATCAAGAGAGAGCTTGAGATAGGAGTGATCAAGGATCGAAAGAGATTGCAAAGAGCGAAGAGTGATCAAGGATCGATTTGACTGGGGAAGGAAAGCAACATTATCGCCTGGAGATAGAGATGACTAAGCCAAGCACAGGGTCATTCGTCCCCTACCTGAAGTAGTCAGAATGAGAGTAGGAATTCTCCCTTCTCATCCCTTCCCTAACACACACAGGGTGTAATGCGGAAGTTGAACCGGACGACACAACAGCTCCAAGTTGTACAGTGCTCCTGCGTAGAGAAATGGACAACATAACGGCGTCAATTTGTACAGTGCTCCGATGCAAGGAGCGGCGCGAAACTCCAACTCCACGGGGGGGAATGAGAGAGAAAGCTCTAAAGGAGGCCTAAAGAGAGGAAAAGGGAAGATCGATTAATCAAAACAAAGTTTTGATCAATTAATCAAGGGATAAACATACTAACAACTTTCCAAAGAGGATGAAAAGTCATTAAAGCACAAAGGAGTGAATTATTGATTATACAAGATTAAGTTTATCCATGAAGAATAAACTTAATGCAAACTAAAATGGAAAGTGCAAAACAGTGCCAAATGATCACCAAAATGCCACACAAAATCATGTATCATGTGAACAAAGATAGTGCAAGAATTGCTATGTTCATATGATGCTAAGAACATGAAACAAATGAATAATCGAAAATGTGCATCGAAAGTTCATGAACGTACTTCAACCAGAAGTGAAATGACATTAAAAACATCCATAAAATCAAGCATGACAATCAATGGAAGTCAAAATAAAGAAAGCATGGCAAACATACTTGAAAATGCAAGAAAATGGCCTTCTGGTTCAGTGTTAATCGATTAACATAATTGCACTGCAAAGTGTTAATCGATTAACACGTGAAAAAGTGCAAAAAAACACTGGTTAATCGATTAACACAATTGCACTGCAATGTGTTAATCGATTAACACTGTACAGGGAGCAGAAAATCAGTTTTGAAAAGTGCTTTTGGCCAACTTTTTGATTGTGCAATCACTCCAGTGCTAGGGCAAACAATTATGCATGAAAAATCAAGCTTAGAAACAGTAAATGATCAACAAAAGAATCAATTAACAATCAAAATCATGGATCAAGCAAAAGTGTAATCAATTCACATGCAAGAATATCGAAATTACATCGCAAACGATACGAAAATGATCGAAATGATAAAATGAATGAAATCCACCAACCTACAAGGCTGAGATGTGCCTTGGTAAATGTTACAATGTGATCTTGGTGCAGAAGATTAAAGAAAACCAAAGGATCCTTGAATTGTAGACGAAACGCGTCGAAACTGATCAAAAACGCGAAAAAGCACCGAAGTCGAACTTGCACCAAAATAAATGGTGTGAAACCCTTGGATTGAAGTTGAATGAGATGAAATTCCAGAAATCCAACCAAAGAATGCCAAATGATGAAGGTTAAGCTCAAGAATTAATCACTTTCAATGTGAAAAGTGATTATTCCTCAAGAATAAGAGCTTTTGGTGAGGTTTGATGGAGAAGAATTGAGATGAAGATGAAGAATGAGTAGAGAAATCAGAGAAAAAGTGAGAGAATTGAGAGTGAAATGTGAGAAGCTTGGTGAAAAATGGTAGAGAATGGTTGAGGAATTGAAAAGTGAGTGGAGGTGTGTTTATATAGGCTTTAGGTTTGGAATATGAGATGGTTTGGAATTTGGTTTGGAATTAGCTTTGGGTTTGGAGCTAGGTTAGGAGTTAGTTGGACTTGACTCACCGAGTCAAGGCGGTTAACTCGGTTAGTTAGAACTAACTCGGTAACCATCCCAAGGTGAATTCTAACATCCAAAGATCCACATTACTTGGTGATCAAGGAACATGGTACACTTGATTTAAAGTGAAGTATCATAGCAAATGCACTTGGAATGAATTGAGTAGCTTGGAAATGTTTAGAGGTATCTAGAATATTGCATATGCTGCTAGAATCCAAGACCAAAATGTGTGCAAAGGTGCTGTCATGAAAAAGCAGCAAATTGTGCCTATTTTGCTTGTGTTAATCGATTAACACAATTGCACTGCAAATGGTTAATCGATTAACCAGGCCAAAATATGCCCAATTTGCCTAAAAAAGGGTGATGTGGTCCCGGTTTCGATTTTTCACCTCTTTTATTGAGGAATAGGTATGGAAACCTTCATTTTGTGCTTGTTTTGATGAGGTGATGACCTTGTGAGGATATGATTAATCGGGCTTGGAAAACCTGAATATCCTGCAATCAAAACACCAGAGGAAAATTGAGAATGCGTATGCCAGCGATGCGAGTGCTTATGGTTATGCAAAAGGAAAAAGAGGGAGGTCAAATTTCGGGTTATGACAGGGAGCATGTCTTGGTCAAAAGTCAAAGCTACAGTTGACTTTTCCCACAAAACCCTAATTGTGGTTCAGATGAAATTGAAACTTGTTGCTCAAGCTTCTTGGATTAATCCATTATTGCAAATGGATCAATGTAGTGTGTTAGGGACCCTCAAATCCTCTCTTGAGGTCTTGGCTCATGATTTGTCCCAAAAGTTAACTTAGGGGTGACTTAGGTCAAGAAACCCTAATTCCTGATTTTTGATGAATGCATCCCCTGAGGCCAAATTGACTTGATGATTGGGTCCATGAGGTTCCATGGAGCATATTAGGATATGGTTTGAAGCATTAGTTCATGCCCAGAGGAAAATTCCCATCTGGAGGCCCTGGTCGACCAAAACCCTAATTTGGTGACACTGGCGATCGTGAGGCTTGATCCACCTGGAATGCTGCAACATTGTGCTTGATTCTTGATGTGGGAGTCCTTTGTATCCATTGTAGATGTTTGAGAGGTTAGACAAGTTGAAGATCATGTCATTCCTTGATTGATCCTTTGTCTAAGAGCTCTGAGAGGGCTTGAAACCTTAAGTTTGATTGTAGTGGAGGCTCACCCATCTTTGGGGAGACCAATGATCAATCCATATTGTGATGATGATTTGCACAATGATGGGAAATCTTAGTGGTCAAAATTTGGGGTATGACACTGGGGAACCCAGTCGTCTGAGTTGTAGAGGTGTACAAACTTCCCTGTTTGGAGACGCCATTTGTCGACTCTACTGGGGAAAACGAGTCTCTTGAGAGACCGCATTCCGCTTGGGGGTATTACATCATACTTTTCTTCGAGATCTTCTCGGTGAAATACCATATGATGTGATCCAATTTTGAGGTGCTGATGACCTTTTCGTCAGCGGATTTTTCGGAGAAAAACTGCTGTATTGCTGAATCTCTGATTAAGAGGCTTTCGCTGGGGATTTTCCTTAATTCGGGAAAGCGAATATATCATCTTCAATGGCGAAGAGTGATGTTTGTCGCAGGTCTCCTTGTTTTTCAGAGGTTCAAGTTATCAAAGTGGTCACGGGACCAACTTCAATCTAAAAATAAACTGGAGGAGAGATCGTTTAGATGGTTCGCTTCCTGACGAGGAAAGAACTGACAACTCGATTGAGAGGACTTTTATCACTTGGGGATAAGACTGACCAGAGTGATAGTGATGCAATATGAATGTGAATGTAAAACAATAATGCATGATGTATGTATGTTTATGCTGACAAAACTGACACGACATACAGGCTAGTAGATGAACACAACTGGATACTCGGCCACAATGGGAGATGAAAAGTATCACTGGTTCAGGATAGCAATTCTGCCTTGCTTAGGAGAGATAGTCCCTGTGGGGAACAATGTTGGTCGGGCTTAGGAGATAAGAACTCTGCCGAGGATGTCGGATGGAATATTCACATCCGACACAGCTGATCCTTCATTCAGGCGTACTGGTTTAGAAGGAGTACTTTGATTTTGCACTTTGAAGCTCGATTACTTCGGGAGAAGCGATCTATGTTCTTTTGATGTTCAACAGTCAAAAGAAATTGCCATCTTTATTTTAAACGCATAAAAAGTTTGACAAGTAAATTCGTTTTTGTTTTATTTCAAGAATCGTTAATCATGTTAAAATGTCATTCTGTAAAGCTAAAACAAATAAGAATTGCAAACAAAAGCACAAAGGCTCAAATTTTATTGATAGGATGGAAATCAGCGAAGCGCGTCATTCCATGGAGTATTTACAAAGTTAGAAAATGGTAATTTAAGGGAAAAGGGCTTCATTGAAACACAACGACCGCTACCCTTCTACCAACTTTGAATTCGAGACATCCTGAGCTTCTGTCGAAGATGACCTTGACTGGAGTTTTTCCTGATGGATGGGACTACTATTGCTGAGGTGAACTGATCAGACGTAGTTACTTGCCATTATCCCTAATTTTTTCATGGATTGTACTGTGATGTTTCCAATCCACCGGGATGGTTTTTGCTTATGTCTTTAATTTTTGCCTGGACCGCCCTTTTGGGTTTTCAATCCACCGAGATGTTTTTTTTATTTAGGCGAAGTATTTCTTGACTACATCAACATTTGTGGGATAGGAAAATTCCTCTCCGTCCATGGTTGCGAGTCTCAAGGCGCTGCCTGAGAAAGCTTTCTTGACCACATAAGGGCCATCATAATTCTGAGTCCATTTGCCCCGGGAATCAGTGAGGAATGATTGTATCTTCTTGAGCACAAGGTCTCCTTTTCTGAAGACGCGAGGTTGGACCTTTTTGTCGAACGCCTTCTTCATCCTTTGCTGATACAACTGACCATGGCATAGTGCCGTTATTCGCTTTTCTTCAATCAGGTTCAGTTCGTCGTGTAGACTTTGACACCATTCGGGCTCTGTTAGCTTAGCTTCCATCAATACCCGGATTGATGGGATCTCTACCTCTATGGGGAGCACTGCCTCCATGCCATATACTAGAGAGAAAGGGGTTGCCCCTGTTGAAGTGTGGAGAGATGTGCGATAACCGTGAAGAGCAAAAGGTAACATCTCGTGCCAGTCTTTGTAGGTTACAACCATCTTTTGAACAATCTTCTTGATATTCTTATTAGCCGCTTCTACCACTCTGTTCATCTTGGGTCGGTAGGGAGATGATTTATGATGTTCGATCTTGAACTCAGCGCATAACTCTTTCATCATCTTATTGTTCAAGTTAGATCCATTATCAGTAATGATCTGGCTTGGAACACCATAACGGCAGATGAGATTGTTTTTGATAAAGCGGACCACAACTTGTCGGGTTACATTAGCGTATAACGCTGCTTCGACCCACTTAGTGAAGTAGTCTATGGCGACAAGGATGAACCGATGTATGTTTGAAGCCTTTGGTTTAATCATGCCAATCATGTCGATTCCCCATATAGAAAAAGGCCATGGGGAAGAAAGAACTTTGAGATGCGTTGGCGGTACATGGATTTTGTGACACTTCCTCATGTACTTGTAGCAATCGGATTCCATTGTTAACCAATAGTACCCTGCTCTTAAAATTTTTCTCGCCATTGTGTGTCCGTTGGCATGTGTGCCAAAGGATCCTTCATGAATTTCTTTCATCAGCATGTTTGATTCTGGTCTGTCTACGCATCGGAGCAAGACCATGTCAAAGTTTCTCTTATAGAGTGTATCACCGCTCAGGAAGAAGCTACCAACCAGCCTTCTGAGGGTCTTTCTGTCCTTTCTAGATGCCCTAGGTGGGTACTCTTGTTTCTGGAGGAAGCATTTGATATCATGATACCAAGGTTTGTCGTCTATGACTGTTTCAATCCTGAAGATGTAAGCGGGTTGTTCAAGGTGCATTATGTCGATCTTAGGTAGGTCATTCCATTGACCTACGCTAATCATGGAAGAGAGAGTGGCTAATGCATCAGCCATGTGATTCTCTTCACGAGGGATGTGATGAAACTCGATTCTGTTGAAGAATGGCAACAACGTTCTCGCATAATCTTTGTAAGGGATCAATCCTGATTGGTATGTGTTCGAATCTCCTTTGATTTGATTGACGACCAAAGCTGAGTCGCCATATACATCCAAGTTCTTGATCCTTAAGTCGATTGCTTCTTCGAGACCCATGATACAAGCTTTTTATTCGGCCTCGTTGTTTGTGCACTTGAATGTAAGTCGGGCAGTGAAAGGAATGTGGGTACCCTGAGGGGTTATGATGATTGCCCCAATTCCGTTTCCATAATGATTTATAGCTCCATCAAAGATTAGTCCCCATTGGGAACCTGGTTCTGGCACTTCACTGGGTAGTGGTTCATCGCAATCTTTCATTTTCAAGTACGTGACATCTTCGTCTGGGAAGTCAAACCCGATTGATTCCTAATCGTCAATCGGTTGATGACCCAAATGATCGGCTAAAATACTTCCTTTAACGGCTTTTTGAGCGTGGTACTCTATGTCATATTCTGATAACAACATTTACCAACGGGCAATCCTTCCCGTGAGAGCAGGTTTTTCAAAGAGGTACTTGATTGGATCCATTTCTGAGATTAACCAAGTAGTGTGACGAATCATATACTGGCGAAGACGTTTGGATGCCCAAGCCAGTGCGCAGCAAGTTTTCTCAAGCATCGTGTACCGAGTCTCACAGTCGGTGAACTTCTTGCTCAGATAGTAGATGGCAGACTCTTTCCTTTTGGTTTCGTCTTGTTGGCCAAGTACACACCCCATTGAGTCTTCCAAGACCGTGAGGTAGATGATCAGTGGCCTTCCTTCCACTAGAGGCGATAGAATCGGCGGGTTTAACAGGTATTCCTTGATACTGTCAAAGGCGGTTTGGCAATCTTTTGTCCAAACGCAATCCTGATTCTTTTTGAGTAATTTGAAAATTGGCGCGCATGTCGCGGTCTTAAAGAATATAAACGTGGAGATGTAATTCAAACGTCCCAGGAATCCCCTGACTTGTTTTTCAGTTTTCGGAGAAGGCACTTCTTGAATGGCCTTGACCTTGTCAGGATCAACCTCAATTCCTTTTTCGCTGACGATGAACCCTAAGAGTTTCCCTTAACAGACACCGAAGGTACACTTGTTGGGATTCAAGTGGAGTTTATATTTCCTCAAACGCTCGAATAGTTTTGACAGGTGGGTCACATGCTCCTTTTCTATCTTAGATTTGGCAATCATATCATCGACATATACCTCGATTTGTTTGTGTATCATGTCATGAAACAGAGTAGTCATGGCCCTTTGATAGGTTTCCCTGACGTTCTTCAAACCGAATGGCATTTCCTTGTAACAAAAGGTGCCCCATGGGGTAATGAATAAAGTTTTATCCATGTCTTTCGGTGCCATTTTGATTTGATTATAGCCCGAGAATCCATCCATGAAGCAGAAAACTTTGAACTTTGCTGTACTGTCTACCAGCATGTCAATGTGTGGTAAAGGAAAGTCATCCTTTGGACTAGCCTTGTTTAGATCTCTGTAATCCACACACATTCTGACCTTTCTGTCCTTTTTCAGAACTAGTACTATGTTGGCTAACCATTAAGGATATTCTGAAGTAGCGAGGAAACCCGCGTCAATCTGTTTCTGTACTTCCTCTTTGATTTTGATGGCCATGTCCGGATGAGTCCGTCTCAACCTTTGTTTTACTAGCGGACATTCTGATCTTAACGGTAGATGATGTTCCACGATGCTGGTATCCAACCCGGCATGTCCTGGCAGGACCAAGGAAATACATCGGGAAATTCTTTGAGAAGCTTTGTCAAACTCTCTTTGGCAGTTGGACTGAGCAGTGCCCCAATCCTGATTTCTTTTCTCTCTTCTCCTAAACCCAAGTGTACCGTTTCCAACGGCTCTTTGTGATGTTCGATGGACCTTTCCTCTTGTTTGAGTATCCTGGAGATCTATTCGGGAATTTCGTCGTCATCTTCTTCTTCAGCCCCAAATACCGAGAATTCAAAGTTGGGAGAAAGCATTGGATCATATGTTTCAACGGGGTTTAAAACAAGCAATCTACATGACGTGATGATTGTTTTTTAGAAGAGATAGAGAGAATGCAAACGTGTGTGTAGTGTATATTTTTTTACTGCATATTTTTATGATTTGAATTGTTTTTTAGGATTACCATTTTCTGAAAAAGCGAAAAGAGAAAACAACAATAAATGCGGAAATTATAGAACGACGTTATTTTATTTATGATTTTGTCGATTCTTGAAACTACTGCCGTATAAAACAAAACTCTGTCGCTTTAGGCGAAGCGAAGAGGGATATTTACAGCAAGTGAGCCCTATCAAAACATCCGTTTCACCTGGGCAGGGTGAAAGGTTAAAGACGGCAATTACTTTGACTTATGAACAATCTTCAGAACATCGATAGCAACCCATTGGCAGCGAACTCCTCGATGAATCACAAAGTCTGGTACCTTCCTTGATTTGTCTTCAGAAATGACGCTGGTTTCTAGTGGAGCCGGATCATTGGAATCTGTCTCCCAGGCAGAGTTGTCGTAGGAGGATTCTTCTGTTGTATTTTGCATTGTATTTGTGCTCTCGGGTAAATCTCCCCATCCAGTAGGCTGGATGTCTTTGAACATAATACGAGAGCTTTCAGGAGCAGTGTACTTGACCATATAGTCGTATTTTCCACTTGGTTGTCCCAGGGTGTCCCATACTTCTTTGGAACTAGAGGTGTCATCTCTTTCGATGATGCTGACCTCGGGAAAAGCATAGTTAATGAATTCTAGTCCTGCAAACTTCGAGAATTCATCGTCGTGCTGGATATTTTCTGAATGACCTGAGTGTTGATCCCATGACATGGTGGGGACGTAGGTATTCTTTTCAACGGTGCTCAGCTGATTTTCATTGTTCGACTGATTTTCTTGCCCCAAGTCTCCTGGGTACGGCTGCCAGATAGGCAGACCATCCATCGGGCCATAATAGTCATGGTCAAAGTTGTCTTTCATTAAAGTGTCTTCCTCTAATGAGTTTGGTGGAGCACGACATCCTTCCGGATCACAATCTCCGTAGATCATTCTGACATCTGACCTTGGTATAAATCTCGGACTCTGTGCGGGATAGCAAAATGGCACGGGCATCTCTTTCTGAGAGATATAACCGTCCTCGTTAAGATATGACTTCCACTCTTCATTTGTATCGGAGGAATCTCCCTCGTTTATGGTATGTACTTCTTGAGAACTGGGTGAAGGAAGCCTCCAATGCGGAAGAAGTCCTTAATGTGATGAAAACTTTCATCGTTAGTAGCAGTCTGGGTACAAGTTGAAGAAAAACCAAGACCTTTCTTTGCCTTGTTGTCATTAGGAATGACAAGTTGTCCCCATCCTTTTGCATTGTTACTTTTGATCACCTCGAGAGCATCTCTGTATGACGAAATCGACGTTCCTCATTCTGATTGATTCTCATTGCTCACCGAAAGTGCCTGGAACTGAGTTCCAACAACCTCCTCCGGCTCTACACAAGTAGATAATGAAAGGTTACTCACGATCAAGGCTTGTTCTCCACAGACTGTGACGAGTTGGTCATTCTTGACGAACTTTAGCTTCTGGTGAAGTGTCGAAGTGACTACCCCAGCCTGGTGTATCCAAGGTCTTCCCAACAAATAGCTGTATGTTGCTCGGATGTCCATGACCTGGAAAGTGTGAGGACCGATAGTTATGGGAAGCTCGACTTCGCCAATAACTATTTTTCGTGATCTGTCAAATTGACGATGGCCTCACTGCCTCTCATCGGAGATCCTTTGAATGATAGTCTCATTAGAGTGGACTTGGCATAACATTGAGAGCCGATCCGGTGTCTACCAGTACGCTGGCTAAAGCATCGTCCTGCAGTTGACTGTGATATTGAGCACCATTTGCGACTTTTGCCTTCTTCTGGAAATTCCTCATAACTAAACCCTAAGTTGCTGTAGGAAGTGATGTTAGAGACGATGCTATCGAACTGTCGAATTGACACATCGTGTTCCACAAAGGCCTGCTCTAAGATATTCTGTAGAGCCTCTATGTGGGCTTCGGAACTGAGTAAAAAAGATAACACATAGATCTTTGAAGGAGTTTATAACAGCTGATCAACAATGTTGTATTCACTCCTTTGGATGAGCTTCAGCATCTCATCATCGTTCTTTGAAAGGTCAGGATCACTGGATTGACCGACTGGTGGATTGGGAACTTCTATTTGAGGTTCCTTTTCTCTGTTAGGTTCCCCAACTCCTCGGTTGAAGATTCGACCACTCCGTGTTACTCGACTGATGTCTGCAATATTCACAACGGAGGGTAATGGAGTTTCCTTTCCATTCTCAAGTGTTGTTACACCGTATTTGTAAGGGATCGCCTTATCGAATTTGTACGGCACTGGTCCCAGTAGATAGATAACTACAGGAGCCTTCTGATTTTTCTGACTGTCGTAGGTAACTTTAATCAGTTCCTGGCTAGGAACCTTTGACTCGTCCGGTAGAGGGATGATGGTACAAACATCCTTGGTCCTTTCAAGATCAGAGATTACAACCAGATTTTTGATCTGGTCAGCAAAATAGTCTGGCGTCCAGTTAATGGACCCCGAAACTGAATATTGTTGAATCTCTTTGCGGTCCAACTGTCTCTGAAGGACTGCTCGCACGAGGTAACATCCTTGATTATTTTCCAAGCAGACTCTACAGCGCTCGTAATTATGTGGTGGCACCTGGCCACGTCCACTTTGAATGCAGTGTAACCTCACTAGATCTGTTTCCATTGATCGAACATCCTGAATTTGATGCCTAGTAGGGTTCCCATTAACCACACTGATTTGTTGCGTGTCTTCATCCATATAGATCGGAAGCCACCAGTGGTTTAACAAGTGTTGCAAAGTCCTTTGCACGAGAGCGCACCCTTGGTTACTCTCACGGCATACTGTACAGTTCTGATAATTATGTGAAGTGAGAAAATCAAGTTGGACTTGCGTAGCATGTAACTCCACCAAGCTGGTATTCATCAAGCGAATATCAAAGATTTGAATCATATTCACTTGATACTGATTTCCTTCACAGTAATCCTGAATCCATCCAAGATCCATCTGACGCTGGAGGGCCTCTTGTACAAAAGAGCATCCCTGTTTATTTACCGAGCAAGTCAGACAGGAATTGTAATTGTGTCGCGGGAGATTATGATATTGGCTTTGCCTTGAGTGCATTGCCACTAAGTTGACATTCATCGCACGGACGTCGTGGTTTTGAATAATGTTGGAATTCGTATAAGTCATGTTAACTCGACGAACTCGGTGCTCTTGGATCCATCCAAGATCCAATTGTTCCTGTAGATCCAATTGCACCACAGAACATCCTTGATTGTTTTAAGAGCAGATATCACACTAGTGATAATTATGAGGTGGCACATGGCCGTATCCGCTCTGTCTACAATGCATCTTGACCAAGTTGGCCCTCAATAAGAGTACATCATGAATTTGATAGCTGTTATTGAACTCTCCCCTATCAAATTTACCGTAGCTTTCTCGTGTTGAGGCAACGAGTTTATGAGAACATTCGGATTCGTATCTTTGAAAGATTAGACCCCGCTTCTAACAAGCTTTTGTATGCCGGATTTGAAACTGAGACAGTTTTCTATGTCATGCCCTGGTCCTCCTTGATGATAAGGGCAAGTCTGATCCGCTTTAAACCAAAAAGGCAGATTTTTCGGTACTGTAAGAGGAGACTTGGTTTGGACGTGCCCCTTGACCAGTAATAATGGAAATAGTTTTGCGTACAACATTGGTATAGGGTCGAACCCCGGTGGTCGCGTTGTACGGTTGTTGTTGTACGGAGGACGAGCCTGATGAAGAGGCTGTTGTGTCCTTTGCTGATATTGTTGTTGACTAGGTTGGCTTTGCTCAACCTGAGGTTGATACGTAGGAATAGGCGCAGGGTTGATAGCAGGAGTTACAGCTGCTACTGGTTGATATCGTCGCATTTGCTTTCCGAGAGAGATATTCCCAATATCCTGCTCTTTTTTCTTAGGGAGAGCACTACCGTATCATTTTGTATTACTTGATGATCCAGCGTCTTTAACTAAACGTCCCTCTCGGACTGCTTCCTCAAGATGAACTCCCATCCCCACCATCTCGGTGAAGTCACTAGGCGCACTGGCGACCATTCTGTCGTAGTAGAATGAGCTCAAGGTCTTTAAGCAGATCTTCGTCATCTCTTTTTCCTCAAGAGGTGGACAAATCTGGGCGGAAATTTCACGCCATCTCTGAGTATACTCCTTAAAGGTTTCCTTGTCCTTTTGTGACATCGATCTGAGTTGATCTCTGTCCGGTGCCATGTCCAGGTTATACTTATACTGCTGAACGAAGGCAGCGCCAAGATCTCTGAAAGTGCCGATCTTAGTGTGGTTTAAACCCATGTACCATTTGAGTGCGACACCGGTTAAACTATCCTAAAAGTAGTGAATCAGTAGCTCCTGGATCTTTGTCTGAGTTGACATTCGTCGAGCGTACATCACCAAATGGCTTTGAGGGCAAGATTTACCCTTGAACTTTTCAAATTCGGGCACTTTGAATTTGTGCGGAACTTTCACATTGGGGACCAAACAAAGGTCTGCGGCATCTTTTCCAAATAGATCCTAACCGCGAAGGGGTTGCAGTTCCTTCTGCATCTCTAGGAACTGTTCCAAGAACTCATTCATTCGGTCGAACATACTTTCGTTTTCACCAGAAGGTATCTGTGGAATCTGTCCTTCTGGGACAGTGTGTACCATGGGTGGTGGTATAGTCATCAAGGTAGTGACTCTAGGTCCTTCCCTCTCCCGAAGTTTGTAACCTTCAGGGGTTGCTGTCATGCCCCTGGCATCTTCGTTTTCCTGAAGTTTGTAACCTTCAGGCCCAACGGTTCCTGTTGTGGTTCCCTGATCCTCAGTGATCGGCGGAACATATCCTTCCGGGATATAGTTAATAGGCATGCCCCAAGGACGATCTTTCGGCATTTTGTACCTAGGATCATACTTCTCCACTATGGGCGTTGATGCGATCTCTAAGATCATAGTCCTTTGTTGTTGCATCTGAGCTTCTACTAGAACTTGCATGTCGTTAAGAAGCTTTCTCAGATCCTCTTTCAGAGTGTCGATCTCTTCCCTCAACTCTCTATTCTCTTCCTCGAGATCATCCATCTTTTTCTGTCGATTGGCCCGAGTATTGTATGAATGAGATAGTTTGACTCTAGAACCGAGACACAAATGTGAGATTCGTAGGTAAGAAGAATACGTTACGTGAGAATGATGAATGATATACAATGATTATATTAGCTATTTTTTGTTTAATCAAAATAAACTTCGACAACTAGATTGCAAATATCAAACAGTGGGGAAACCCCGTTTGATTGAATTCAAAGATTGCGGAAATCTAAATACAGTAATTTACAAAGTGCTGTAAAAGGAAATGTCTAAACTTATGGATCCTGAGTCCTCTTTGAGGAGAGCTCAGGTGCTGGTTCTGGTACTTTCCTTTTCTTTGACCGGGGCTCTTGAGCCGTTGTCGGGTTGTCATTCCTTTGCCAAGTGAAAGGGGCGAGCAAATTCCTTTGGTCCTCCAGGTTTTCTACAGCATGTTGCTCTAAAATCTCGATCAGAGCATCTTTTTCTTTCAATAGTTGCTGTATTTTCTTACACTCCACATTGAGAATATGGTACTTGTTCCTCCAAGACCTCTTCTCCTGTTGAACTTTGTTGAGAGTAACCTAAAGTTTTTCCGTCTCAGACATAAAATAAAGGACAGAGTCCCTTAATGGAAGAACTTCCTGACGAGGGTAAGGCATCCTCATCTTGAGAGCTCTAGTTTGTACCCAGTGGAGATAAGGTTCCACCGAGACACAGTCTGGTTTTCCTAGAGACTCTCTTCCTTTCCTATGAACGTGTTTCCAGGCATGCACTATTTCTGTCTTTATTGCTCTGTCATTTTCTCCTTCCTTGAATAAAAGACCTTCCAGATGAACATTACGCAGAATAGTTCTCATTGGGTATCCAAATTGACTACGAACTAACACTGGATGATAATTGATTCCTCCCTTAGTTCCTATAAGGGGTACATTTGGGAAATTTCCACAACGGTCAATGATCCTGATCCCGTCATAGATTCGATTGTACCAATCGATGTCAGAGTTGGTAAGAGACATGATTCTCTGCGACCAACGTAAAGTATTATTTTGATCCCAAAATGCAGTAGACTTGGGCAAGTGGGAAATGAACCATTTGTATAGCAGGGGTACACAGCATGTGATCATTCCTCCGCTGTATAAATTCCTTAAGTGTACAGAATGATACGCATCTGCGAGTAAGGTTGGTATGGGATTTCCAATTAGAAATATCTTAATGGCATTGATATCTACAAAGTTATCGATGTAGGGAAACAAAAATAACCCGTAGGTGAGCAAAACAAAGATGCTTTCGAAAGCAGGCACATTCCCTATACTGGCAAAGTACATGGCTTTCTTTATCAAGAACTAGGCTGGCAAACCTTGGATTCCTCCCTTAGTGGTCATGTGAGTTCTGACTTCTGACTCTTCCAAATAGATTGCTCTTGCAATGGTTTGATCCTTTGGAATTTCTTCCAGTTCAGAAAAGGGAGCTTGGTCAGTGATATGTAGATCAGTCAGGTGAGAGTACTCCTCCAGCGTTGGTGCTAGCTGATAGTCCGGGAATATGAAACAGTGATAGACCGGATCGTAGAACTGGATTAGCATGGACAGGATTCCTTCA
The DNA here is from genome assembly GCA_022829125.1 of Lathyrus tuberosus. Lineage (NCBI taxonomy): Eukaryota > Viridiplantae > Streptophyta > Magnoliopsida > Fabales > Fabaceae > Lathyrus > Lathyrus tuberosus. Next base: position 4,258,569 of record JALAZF010000269.1, on the reverse strand, counting down.
ATTACATGAACCCTTAATAGAGACAGCAGTCCTCCATACTTGGCTCTGAAAGCCTCAGGGTTGGTGATCATCCCTGCCAACCCTCTCAAATCCTCTAGTTTTGGAACCTTGAAGGTGTACTTGTGAGTTTTCCTTCAACTGAAATCCATTGGCAATCTCTTTATTTGACATTTTCAATCATTGTCTTAGTTTAATTTGAAAAAGAGAGACTAGAAGAGAAGATTTTTCATTGTTTAAATGTTTTTTAAATGAATGTATGAATGCCGCACACAAAAACATAGAAAAAACATGGGGTCAAAGGGTCGGTGTCATGAAGTCAAAGCTCTACCCATCCCCAAAGGTTTATACTGGTGATTTTTGTACCTGTCCGCAAAATCATTGACCCCTCTCGGGATAACAACAGCAAGCGAATCGCCAGCGAGTTGATGTATCTTAAAGTGATCTTAGATGAGGGTAGCATCGCGTGACAACTATTCCCGATAACTTCCGCACTACAAAATGGTTTCAGTCTACTAAAAACCTCAGCTTCTCAGATAACCCAATCGACCACACTACTTTCAACAACCGACGTCGCATAGGTAATGTATCTGTAAAGGGAGTCTGCACTGAGTTTGATGGTCGACCGAGAACTCTTAGCTGGGATTCACTCCCCGTAAGATTACCCGTATAATGCCATCCCCTATCCTAGGTGTATACTCAATCTTTCCACATGCGGCATCACACGCATTCCCATTAGCAGAAAAATAAACACAGATATCAATTAGGAAAAGCAGTATATATATATTTGTCTTAATCATCCTAGACCTCTAGTTTTATGATCTTATACAGACAATGACTCCCCAGCAGAGTCATCATTTCTGTAGTATTTTGGGAACTTAAGGCTTTCTACCTTAAAAGAGGCTAGAAAGAATGCCTCCCACTGTGGTCGCCATTTTTCTGTAGCGCGGTTTTTGTGGTTTCGAATCACTATCGTGTTGGTACTACAGTTCGATTCATTTTTTATCCTGTTGAGCTTATTAAGGAAGGGAAATAGATGTCTCCAATTAACCCTGCTTGCAAACTGAGTTTAAACAGTCAAAACTGTTGTTTTACAGATGCTACCAAAATAGGGGGTTCGTCTTTTAGGGTTTATTTGCTTAAAAACAGGATCTGGACTATTTGTGAGGTTTTAGGTCTAATGCTTTTGATGGATATATGAAGGTACTGGGTTTTGGGTTTTTTGATTAGTATGCTCGCTAAGATTTTTGCAATCTTATGCCTACGTATTCCTGAAACAGGGAAATCAGAGCGATCGTAGTTCCTCCTATTCTATGGAAGGAAAAAGGTTGTTTTGGTGTCTTGTTCAAAGCCCAAGACATGAAGCTAAAGGTGGTTTGTATCTTGTAAAAAGCCCAAGATGTGAAGCTAAAGGTTTGACTGAGAGAGAATTTGTCATCTCTAAAGAGGAGTTGTTGATGTTTGTATGATGTGAGCAAGGCACAAATTTTGATGCTAAAAGGTTGATTGACTCAACCGGTGGTTTCTTTATACAAAGCCTAAGAGGAGGCGGGAAGTTTGACTTTTCTGGGGAAAATGTTCTTTCTATCTTGTACAACGCCCAATATTGAGGCTATAAGGGATTTTGACTCCCTTGGGGAGAATGTATCTTGTATAAAGCCCAAGATGGAGGCTGAAATGGTTTGACTCAACAAGACAGTACTTTTATCTGTCCTGTATAAAGCCCAAGACGAAGGCTAAAAAGGTTGACTCAACAAGAGAGTTTTGAACAGGTGATTAACTCAACAAGAGAGTCTGAAGGTTGATTGACTCAACAAGAGAGTCTTTTATACTCAACAAGAGAGTGATTTGCTATCTCGTACGAAGCCCGAGATTGAGGCTAAAAAGAGATTGACTCAACAAGAGAGTCTTTTGTACTCAACAAGAGAGTGTTTTATATGTCTCGTACGAAGCCCGAGATGGAGGCTAAAAAGTGATTGACTCAACAAGAGAGTCTTTTATACTCAACAAGAGAGTGTTTTATATGTCTCGTACGAAGCCCGAGATGGAGGCTAAAAAGTGATTGACTCAACAAGAGAGTCTGAAAAGGTTAGCTCTGCTAGGGGGAATCATTTGTACAAAGCCTAAGAGGAGTTTGTCTTACTGCTGAGGATTAGATCCATAGCCAGGCCCAAGGGTGGGGAACTCTCATGAGAGAGACCGGGTTTCAGAGTGATCGGTGTTTCTTCCCATGTTTGAAAGGAACTTGAGAATGTCTTTGAGACTCAATAGGCTTAGACTGTCCAAGTCTAGAGTTTTATCTTTTGTACAATGCCCAAGAGGAGGCACGGGCATTAAGGGATGAGTATCAAACCTAGAATGGCCGGAGTTTTGACGTTGAAAAGACTGCTCTAGCAAAGGATGACTATGTTCTGTCTTATACCTTTAAGAGGTCGTCAGGGTCCTTGTATTAAGCCCAAGAGAAGGCATGAGAACTTCTAAGAAGCCGAAGGGTCCTTGTACAACGCCCAAGAGGAGGCAGGGATGCTTTTAGGAAGCCTGTGGGTCCCCAAACCAAGAGAAGTTCAAGAAATGCAATTCACAGAGAAGAGATCATTCCAGGAAAGTTAGAGAATTTGGAAGAAACTCAAGAGATGCCATTCATGGAGAAAAGATCATCTCTGGGGAGTTAGAGTTTCTTTGACAATTTCTAAGGGTGACAGTCTGAGAAAAGGTTCACCGGGAATACTGCCTTTCTCTTTGTTCCATATTGTTAAACCCCAAGAGAAGGGAAGACTGTATCTGGAATCCTATGGGGGATCTAGTTTTGTTTGTATTTAAGAGTGACCAACAAGGCTTTACCTAGTGCTAGACGTAGTTTCCGGGGAAAACTATAAATAACTATACTAGTATTACACAGTGGATATGGGACAAGTATATAAAAGGATGTGAAAGAAGACTTACAGTGAAGCAGCCCCACAATATAGTTATATACATATAAAAGCGGTAAATGAAAGCGGATAAACATTTACCCGTTGTAGAGCTTCCATGATGTTTTGTTAGTTGTTCAACAAAGAAAGTTTTGATAACAACATATATTTGAATTCAAAATCAAACAATAAAGTGCTTTGAAAAGATTGTTGAGGCTTATAGCTCAAGGAGAGGCCCAAGTTTTCACGATGATAGTACCGTTGTTTTGAAAACACAGTGGGTCTTATACAGTATCTGAGGCCCAAAAAGGTTTTATTTACAAAGGGGTTGGTTCTTGCACTCAATTAGAGGCCCAAAAGGTTTTTGTTTGTGAAAAGGAATGGGACTTATAGCTCGAGGAGTGGCCCAGTTGTTTTTGTTAAAAAGGCGATGATCGCGCCGTTGTTTCTAAAACTGTATCGGGACTTATACAATACACTGAGGCCCAAATTATTTTATATACAATACAAAGAGGCCCAATGAGTTTTTTAAGAAAAGAAATGAGTCTTATAGCTCAAGGAGAGGCCCAGGAAAAGACAGTGATTGCACCGTCATTTGGGAAATTGTACTGGGGCTTATACAATGACTGAGGCCGAAATTATTAAGGGGGTTGGGTCTTACACTCTATTAGAGGCCCAAAAGTTTTAAAAGTGATTAATGAGTGTTGAATTAATCAAAACCCCTAAATTTGTTTCAAAAAGGAATTAATTTTGTTTAAAAATTAATAAAAATTGATGAGAACATGTGAAAAATGAGTGGTGATCTAGGATCAATGCTTCAAAAATCATGTTTATATCCACAAAATGATTGAAAATCAATTAAGTTTGGGAAATCAAGAAGGAACAAATATTTCAAATGTTAAAAACAAATAAAACATTAATTCTTTGCAAAAATATCAAATATATGAAATAAATAACATTTTTGGGAATTCTTGGCAAAATAAAATATTTTAACATTTTTGTGAATTATTAAAAAAAGAATCAACTCAAAATCATTAAAATTCAGAGAGAAATTAATTTTTGAATCAATTAAATAAAATCACAAAATTCAAATATTTGAATTTTCAAAAAAGGCGCCAAGAACATGGCAAGAACACGCGCGTGTTCTGAGTTTGGCCTGATTTGCATTTTTTATCCAATCTCACTGAATACTTGATGAAATCACACAATCCACATATCAATCTGCTCGTTTTCACCTCACGATCATGTATATGGTCTTTAACTTCATTTATTTTAAGCATGGAATAAGAAATCAAGACAAAACCTCAAGAACCCTAAAATTTGCATGAAGGCTGAGAATTTTGATACACGATCCAAACAAAGCAATTAATTGAGGGGAAACATTCTATGCATGATTATGAACATTTGGCAAAAGTATTGTGTGAGGAAATATGCATAGATTAAGAGATGACCAAGTTTAGGCTTACTTGAAGGTCGTGACAGCAAGGGCAATGTGATTTTTGAGTTGGAGGTGTTACAGATGAGTTGTGATGATCTGAACAGCTTCCCTACACCATATGGAGTGTGTTTGAATGCTTGGACTTGATTGGAAATGGCTGGATCACTTCATGGAATCTCAGCTGCAACTTGGTTAAAACCTTGAGCAACTGGCAGGTGATTTTGAGAAATCAGTGTTACAGTTGTTGTTTAAGTGTTTGGATCACTTCTATATGATGTTTATGAGGTGTGTGTGTGTGATTGGTTTGGTTGGAATAGCTCTCAAACTCAAAACCCGATGGTGACTTGCTTTGGAAGTGAGAAGGTGATTTTGAGGAAAGCTTCTGTTTGATGGCTTTGGTGTACTTAAACTAAGCAGAAATGAGCTCTATTTATAGTAGATCAAGTTTGTTTTACAAGCAATAGTGAATAGCAACTACAGCAGAGGTTTGGCCAATGGTTGCATTTTGGAATCTCAAGCCTCCTCTAGCCATTGACTAAAGGTTAGAGCACAGGCTACTGGTTCCCTAGTTCAGAGATCATCCTTGACTCATTCAGTTGGAAATGGCTCAGTTCATGCCACCTTGGTGCATCCATTGAATGCTCCAAAACAAAATTGGAGTATTGTCCCCTTTTAAGCCATTTCTTGGTTTGACATGCTATTTTTAGTTCCAAAGACTTGGGAGGCTTATGGATCATTGTTTGTCCCTCCTTGGTCCATCCCTGAGGTGTTCAGATGGATAAACTTGTTTGTCATTTGCAAAATTTGCTCAAATCGAGCAAAATGCACAAATCTGCCTTGCTATGACAGTTTGCAGCAAGGCACATTTTCATTGTCATATCTCATGGCTTAAGTGGAGTTTGATGGAGTTCTTGTCCATTTTGGAAAGCTCTTATATGATACAACATATGTGTGATCATAGTTTGTCTTGATACTTTTTGGATCCAAGTGAAAAATCCCCCTACTTATGGAAAAAAAGCAAGACAGATTCTGACTTAGTGAAAATTTCACTAACTGTTGGAAAAAATGACATTTCATGTTTTCAGTCATTTTGATCATTCCATAACTTAAAATCCATGAGGAATTGGAATGAGGTGTAGTTGACACTTTTAAAGTATACCATGAGAGCTACAAATCCATCTTTGGATCAGCCAAAATGGTTGCTTGGATCTCAAGTTATGATCCTTAGAAGTTGGTACCCTAGCCACTTTGTTTCATAACTTAGAAAATTTCTAAGTTTTTTATGGTTACCCATTTTACAAGTTATCCCACTTTTCTTAATTTTTATTGATGAATGATGATTCCAATCATACATTAACATCATTTTAGGGTTACGGGACCATAATTGATCAAAAAATCAAAAAGTCAAACTTTGACTTTGGGCACAATTGACTTTTTATCAGATGATTTCCAAACTGTGCGATCCTCTATGAAATCAAGTCCTTGACCTAAATCAAACTTGATGGGTTGATTTCATAGGTGTTATAGGGTGTATTGAATCATGTCCCAGGGTTTGGGAGCATGTCCTGGTCAAAAGTCAAAGGCATATAAATCAAGCTTCTTGGATTAATCCATTGTTGAAAATGGATCAATGTGGTTTGTTAGAGACCGTCAAACCATGTCTTGAGGTCTTGGCTCATGTTTTGTCCCAAAAGTCAACTTAGGGGTGAATTAGGTCAAGAAACCCTAATTCCTGATTTTTGATGAATGCTTCCCCTGAGGCTAATTTGACTTGATGATGGGGTTCATGATGTCCCTTGGAGCATCTTAGGTTGTGCTTTGAAGCATTGGCTCATGCCCAGAGGAAAACTTCCATCTGGAGGCCCTGGTCGACCAAAACCCTAATTTGGTGACACTAGCGATCTTGAGGCTTAATCCACTTGGAATGTTGTAGCCTTGTGCTTGATTCCTATTGTGGGAGTCCTCTTGATCCTTTATGGATGTTTGAGAGACTAGACAAGTTGAAGATCATGTCATTTCTTGATTTATCCTTTGTCTGAGTGCTCTGAGAGGGCTTGAAACCCTAATCCTTGATTGTGGTGAATGCTCAAATATCTCTGAGGAGATTGATGAGGCATGAAGGTTCATCCATATTGTGATGATGACTTGCACAATGATGGGAAATCTTAGTGGTCAAAATTTAGGGTATGACACGAGCTGCAAGAGGTAAGCCTCAACTTGGTCATCTCATGATTCATGCATATTTCCTCGCACAATAATTTTGCCATATGTTCATAATCATGTATGGAATGTTTCCCCTCAATTAATTGCTTTGTATGAATCGTGTGTGGAATTTTTGAGCCTTCATGCAGAATTTAGGGTTCTTGAGGTTTCTCTTTGATTTCTTATTCCATGCTTAAAATAAATGAAATTAAAGATCATAGACATGATCGTGAGGTGAAAACGAGTAGATTGATATGTGGATTGTTTGATTTCATCACGAATTCATTGAGATTGATGAGAAAATGCAAATCTGGGCAAAACTCAGAACACGTGCGTGTTCTTGGGTGTTCTTGGCGCCCTTTTTCAAAAGTTCAAATATTTGAATTTTGTGATTTTATTTAATTGATTCAAAAATTAATTTCTCTATGAATTTTAATGATTTTGAGTTGATTCTTTTTTAATAATTCACAAAATGTTAAAATATTTTATTTACAAAAATTTCCCAAAAATGTTATTTATTTCATATATTTGATATTTTTGTAAAGAATTAATTTTTATTTGTTTTTTACATTTAAAATATTTTTTCCTTTTTGATTTTCCAAACTTAATTGGTTTTTAATCATTTTGTGGATAAAAACATGATTTTTGAAACATTGATCCAAGATCACCACTCATTTTTCTCATGTTTTCAATATTTTTTATTAATTTTTAAACAAAATTAATTCCATTTTAGACAAAATTAGGGTTTTGATTAATTCCACCCTCATCAATCTTTTTCAAACATTCATGTGCCTCTAATAGAGTGTAAGACCCAATCCCTCTTTGAAACCAAAATAGTTTGGGCCTTAGTCATTGTATAAGACCCACGGTGTTTTCAAAAATCTCGGCGCGATCGCCAGTTTAAAATAAAACCACTTGGGCCTCTCCTTGAGTTGTAAGCCCCGTTCTTTTTCTTAAAATTACTCATGGGCCTCAAATAGAGTGTAAGACCCAATCCTTTTTTTAACCAAAACCTTTTTAGGTCTCAGACATTGTATAAGTCCCTTTGCGTTAAAAACTCTCGGCGCAATCGCCATTTTCAAACAGGAAAATCATCTGGGCCTACCCTTGTGTTGTATGTCCCATTTCTTTTATTTAAATAATCTTTGGGCTTCTCCTTGAGTTGTAAGACCCAACCCTTGTTGTACATAAAACTTTTTGGGCCTTAGTCGTTGTATAAGTCCCGGTACAATATTCAAAACAACGGTGCGATCACTGTTAAACCTTGGGCCTCTCCTTGAGTATAAGCCCCACCAATCTTTTCAAAACAATTCCCTTTTGATTTAGATTCAAATATATGTATTGTTATCAAAACTTTCTTTAATTTCTTTGAACAACTAACAATACAGCATGGAATCTTACTCACCTGTAAGTTTTATCGGCTTTCTTTAACACGCTTTCATATATAAATAACTGTATTGTGGGAAGCTGCGCATGGTTAGTTTTCTTTCATACCTTTTTTAAATACTTGTCATATATCAACTGTATATATACTAGTATAGTTATTTAGAGTTTCCCCGGCAATTAGGTCTAAAACTAGGTAAAGCCCTGTTGGTCACTCTTAAAATACAAACAAAACTAGATCCCCATAGGATCTCCAGATACAGTCTTGCCTTCTCTTGGGCTTAAACAATATGGAACAAAGAGAAAGGCAATATTCTTCATGAACCTTTTCTCAGACTGTCACTTTAGAAATTGTCAAAGAAATTCTACTCCCCGGAGTTGATCTATTCTCGGTGAACAACATCTCTTGAATTTCTTCAAATCACAGAACTTTCACTAAATGATCTATTCTCGGTGAATAGCATTTCTTGAACTTTTCATAGTTTGGGACCCACAGGCTTCCTAAAAGCATCCCCGCCTCCTCTTGGGCTTTGTACAAGGACCCTCCGGCTTCTTAGAAGTTCTCATGCCTTCTCTTGGGCTTAATACAAGGACCATGATGACCTCTTAGAGGTATAAAACAGAACTTAGTCATCCTTTGCTAGAGCAGTCTTTCTAGTATCAGACCTCAGGACAATTTAGGGTTGATTCTCATCCCTTAATGCCCTTTCCTCCTCTTGGGCATCATACAAAAGATAAAACTCTTCCACACCAGTAGACATGGACAGTCTAATCCCCTTGAGTCTCAAAGACATTCTCAAGTTCCTTAAAACAATAGGAAAAAACCCCGGGCATTCAGGATCGATCTCCAGCAGAAACCCAGTCTCTCTCATGAGAGTTCCCCGACCAGGGTCAACACTATCTTAAATCTGAACCTCAAGGTATTTGACATCTAACTTCTTCTGTAATCCTCAGCAAGAGTTAATTCCCCACTTGGACCTTCCTGGGGATCTCAATTATCCCTGGCAAAAGATAGCCTCCTGTTAGGCTTTGTTGAGTCAATAACTTTTTAGACTCTCTTGTTGAGTCAATCACTTTTTAGACTCTCTTGTTGAGTCAATCACCTTTTCAGACTCTCTTGTTGAGTCAACCTTTTTTAGCCTTAATCTTGGGCTTTGTACAAGACAGATAAAAATACTCTCTCGTTGAGTCGTTCTTTGTTCAAACATGGTATAAAGATTTCCCCTAGCAGGAGCTAGCCTCTTCTCAAGTTGTGTAGAATAATTTCTCCAGCTTGTACAACCTCCATCCCGAGCTTGGTATAGGACACATAAAAACACTCTCTTGTTGAGTCAAACCCCTTTAGCCTCAATCTTGGGCTTTGTACAAGACATAAATCTCCCTCTCTTAAACTTGGGATAGATATCTTCTCCAACAGAGTCATTTCCTACCAGCCTTCCTTTAGGCTTTGGGGAATGATTTCCCCAACAAGAGTCAAACTCATTTCAGCCTCCTCTTAGGCTTTGTATAATGATTTTCCCAGTAAGGTCAGCCTCAAATCTTGGGCTTTGTACAAGACACATACAAACCCTCCTCAGCGGAGTCAAAAACCCTTTTAGCCTCAATCTTGGGCTTTGTACAAGATAGACAAAATATTTTCCCCGAAAAAGTCAAACTTCTAGCCTCCTCTTAGGCTTTGTATAAAGAAATCCCCTAGACGAGTCAATTAACCTTTTAGCATCAACCTTGTGCTTTGATCAAGGCACACAAAAATCAATAATCCTTCTTCAGAGATGACAAATTCTCTCTCAGTCAAAACATTTTAGCTTCAATCTTGGGCTTTGAACAAGACACCAAAATATTTTCTCCTCCCATAGAATAGGAGGAACTACGATTGCTCTGATTTCTCTGTTTCATTTAAACGGGAATTGAAATTCTGGTATCAGATATGTGATGTTAAGTGAGATGTCACAACATCAATATTTGTTGTATGAACAAGACAGTAAAAGAATAGCACAGAGGAACAATAGATAAACATAGAGAATTATTCACCCAGTTCAGTCTAACAACCTACGTCTGGGGGCTACCAAGCCAGGGAGGAAATTCACTATCAATAGTATTAATTCATAGACTCTACAATCAACACACAAGTTGACAATCTATTCACTTAATCACTACCCAATGACACTTCTACCTAAGACACTCTTAGATATGAGACACCTCTCACTCCCCCTCAATCACAACAGTGATGACAATAGAAAAAAATACAAATATTAGAAGATCACACTTCAATGACAATACTTGATCTTGCTTAAAATCTTCAATCAGGAACAAACACTCGTGCTTAAAAGCTTAGAGTGGACAAATTACAACACAACTAAATCAGTCCAATTCAAGCATCTGAAAGATGAATGAATGGCTCACAAATAACAGACGAAAACACAAACCCTAACACTTTGAGACTCAGTCTTTAATCTCTAGTCTTCGTCCCTTCCAAGTAGGGTTGAATCTTCTTTTTATAGAAACAGATACTTGGGCTTGGGCTTTGTGAAAAACTCAGATTTTATGCACAATAAACACAGATTTTATCTTCAAATCTTTTCGCCCTAAATACAAAACCACACGATTGCATCTGAATAAGTCTTCTCCAAGAATTTCGCCTACAGTCTCTCTAACAGAATCTCTCCAATCATAACACTTAACACGCAGCACTAAAGTAAACACCAGACTGAACATGATGTTCTGTCAACAGATGTTAAGACATCAGTCTTGACATCATGCACAAAAACTGCAATACCAAACAACACACTACATACAGAATGTTAGAAGCACATGTTAAGACATCAGACATGACATCTTGAATAACCACACTGTTTTACCAAAATTACTGCCAATAACAGAACTAACAATCTCCCCCTTTGGCTAATTTTGGCTAAAACAATATCAGCACGCATTAGAGATACCTGCAGCAGAAACACACCATACTAACATTCAGCAGCTGAAACACCAATCAAAACTCAAACTCCCCCTCAAGCCAAGGAACCACAAACACACTTCCTTCAAGAAAACCAGCAGCAGACAACACAAATCTACAAAGCTACTCAAAAACAAACTAGAGGCTACTCTCCCCCTTTTTAGCCACAATTGGACAAACACCCTCAGAAGCACGGCACAAAACACAATTTTCAAAAAAATAGCACAGGACACAAGGAGAAATACACCACCTCCAACAACTACATCTTTGACTGGTCAGGCGATACAAACAAGGTTCTCTTTTGATATAAAAACAGCTACACCTTGCTGCTTCTTACTACAGCCAAACTGAGAAGGAAACATGAGTCATTCCTCCAAGACAGTTGAGACACACAAGGGTTAGTTGAAGCAAGACCGGAAAAACAAGAGCACACAACCAAAGGAGATGAAGTCCAAAGAAATGACAACAGGTGGATCCTCTACCGGGGCAACAAGGACAGGAAGAAAAACAGAAACAAGGATGAAGACCATTAAGAAGGCTCAAGTGCAACTACATGATTCTGAGGATGAAGCAGATGAAGATTGGGTTAACATTATTAACTCAGGTGGTTGGAATGAATAGCCAAATCCAAACATGAAAACTCTTTGCTTGTAGTTTCTGTTAAAAAATGTAATATTGAGCACTTCCAACAATAAAAATGTTCTTGTTTGTTTCCAAACATTCTTATTTTGTTAATTTCACCAAGGAGATAAGCTCACACACATAAGACAACTGCACCAAAAGTCACCTTCCTGTACTCCAAAAAAAAATCTATTAATCTTCATATATGCAAATCCCCAATTTGCTTCTTAAATTTTCAAATTGATTTGCATCTAAGGCCTTAGTAAAAATATCAGCTAATTGCATTTCAGTAGCAACATGTTCCAAAGTAACCACTTTATCTTCAACCAGATCTCTTATAAAGTGATGACGTATGTCAATATGCTTAGTCCTACTATGTTGAATTGAGTTTTTGGAGATATTGATAGCATTCAGATTATCACAGTATAATGTCATGATATCTTGCTTGACATTGTATTAAGTTAACATTTGCTTCATCCAAACCAGTTGTGAATAACTACTTCCTACTGCTATGTACTCAGCCTCAGCAGTAGAGAGAGACACATAGTTCTGCATTTTGCTAAACCAAGAGATAAGGTTGTTCCCTAAGAAGAAGCATCCTCCTGAAGTACTTTTTCTATCATCAACACTCCCTGCCCAATCAGCATCACAATACCCACTCAGTTTAGTGCCTGATCCATGACTGTATAGTATGCCATAGTCACTAGTACCATTCACGTATTTCAGAATTCTCTTCACTTGATTCATGTGGCTAATTTTAGGTTCAAATTGATATCTGGCACAAACTCCTACAGCAAAGGAGATATCAGGTCTGCTAGCTATGAGATACAGTAGGCTTCCAATCATGCTTCTGTATAGGCTTTGATCCACACTCACTCCATGTTGATCCTTGGACAACTTCAGGTGAGTAGGAGCAGGTGTCCTCTTGTGATTAGCATTCTCCAGACCAAACTTCTTGACTATGCTCTTTTCATACTTGCTCTGAGAGATAAATATGGAGTCTTCCATTTGTCTAACTTGCAGACCCAGAAAATAGCTGAGCTCACCAACAAGACTCATCTCAAACTCAGACTGCATCTGCTTCACAAAATGTTGAACCATTGCTTCTGACATCCCACCAAACACTATGTCATCAACATATATTTGAGCTATCAACAGTTTTCCTCCTTCCTCTTTGACAAATAATGTCTTGTCAATTCCTCCTTTTTTGTAACCATTCAGAACCAAGAATTTAGTAAGCCTGTCATACCAAGCTCTAGGTGCCTGCTTTAATCCATAAAAAGCTTTCCTTAGTTTGTAGACATGGTTAGGAAATGTTGGATCAATAAACCCCTTGGGTTGATCTACATAAACTTCTTCATTTAAGTACCCATTCAAGAAAGCACTCTTTACATCCATCTGGAATAACCTGAATTTGAGATTACAAGCCACACCTAAGAGTAACCTGATAGATTCCAGTCTGGCCACAGGAGCAAAAGTTTCATCAAAATCAATTCCTTCTACCTGAGTGTAACCTTGGGCAACCAGTCTAGCCTTATTTCTGGTGACCACTCCTTGTTCGTGAGATTTATTCTTGTAAACCCACTTGGTGCCAATCACATTTATTCCATCAGGCCTTGGTACAAGATCCCACACTTCATTCCTTTTGAATTGTCCCAGCTCTTCTTGCATGGCATTAATCCAAAATTCATCTTTCAAGGCTTCTTTAACATTTTTGGGCTCAATTTTAGATACAAAGCAAGAATTTGACACAACTTCTCTTGATCTAGTGGTAACTCCTGAGTTTGGATCACCTATGATAAGCTCTTTTGGGTGGTCTTTTTGCACTCTGATGGATGGTCCCTTGTTAGGCTGCTCTGGTTCAGGTTCAGCAGTAGGCCTAGGATTTACACTTCTGTCTTCAGCTTCTGTTGATACATCATCAACAAATGTTCCAACATCATCCAGGACATCAGCATCTTCCTTCATTCCATAGTCATCAACAACTACATTTATAGATTCCATCATGACTCTGGTTCTGGAGTTGAATACCCTATAAGCTCTACTGTTTGTAGAGTATCCCAAAAAGATTCCCTCATCACTTTTAGGATCCATTTTCCTCCTTTGTTCACGATCTAACAAAATATAACATTTACTTCCAAAGACATGAAAGTACTTCACACGTGGTTTTCTTCCCTTCCACAACTCATACAAGGTAGCTGAAGTACCTCTTCTCAAGGTAACTCTGTTGTGAATGTAGCAGGCAGTATTCATAGCTTTAGCCCAGAAATGGTATGGAAGCTTTTTGGCATGAATCATTGCTCTAGCAGATTCTTGAATGGTTTTGTTCTTCCTTTCAACAACTCCATTTTGCTGAGGGGTAATAGGTGAAGAAAACTCATGACTGATGCCTTCAGTAGAACAATATTCAGCAAACTTGCTATTTTCAAACTCTCTCCCATGATCACTTCTTATTCTGATGATATTGCTTTCCTTTTCTCTTTGGAGTCTTTGACAGAGATCTTTAAACACATCAAACACTTCTGTTTTGTCTTTGATAAAATTCACCCAAGTGTACCTGGAATAATCATCCACAACTACATAAGCATATTTCTTCCCACCTAGACTTTCCACCTGCATAGGCCCCATTAAGTCCATATGAAGAAGTTCCAACACTTTAGAAGTAGTGGGATGTTGGAGCTTTTGATGTGACATCTTGGTCTGCTTTCCTATCTGACAGTCTCCACAAACCCTTCCTTCATCAATTTTGAGCTCTGGGATTCCTCTTACTGCTTCTGTAGATATGATTCTCTTCATTCCCTTCAAATGTAGATGTCCCAACTTTTGATACCATACTTTGACTTCATCTTCTTTTGCAAGAACACATGTGAAGGAACTTGAGTCTTGTGACACCCATAGGTAACAGTTGTCCTTAGACCTAGCACCCTTCATGATAATTTCACCTTTCTCATTGGTAACAATGCACTCGGTTTTGGTAAAATTAACTAAGAGTCCTTGATCACATAGTTGACTAATACTGATCAAATTTGCTGTCAACCCCTTGACTAGTAGTACATCATCAAGTCTAGGTGCACCTTCACAATTCAGCTTTCCCACACCTTTGATTTCTCCTTTGACACCATCACCAAAAGTCACATGGCCAGAAGAATGAAGTTTAACATCCACCAGCAAATTCTTCACTCCTGTCATGTTTCTTGAACAGCCACTGTCATAAGTACTAGTCTTCTTTAGCGGAGACTCTAAGAGAAGTATGAGCTTTCAAGCTGACAACATCAGTTTTGGAGACCCATTGCTTCTTTTGCTTGATGACTTGATTACCTTTATGAATGGTCTGTCTGGGTGCACAATTAGGAACACTCTTAGGATACCCATGTAACTTATAACAGAAAGCCTTTATGTGTCCAAAGCTCCCACAATGATGGCATCTCCAGCGCCTGAATTTCTTCCTAGAGGGAGTCCTGTCAGGATGTTTCAACATCGGTTTCAACATCACTGGCTTGAAACTAGGAATAACATCATTTGAAGCAGATCCACTGTTGAACCCCAACCCACTTTTGTCTCCTGCAGTTCTTTCAACATTAAGAATCTTGTCTAGAACATCAGTTCCACTATTCATCATTCTGATAGACTTGGACATAGATTCAACTTTAGAGTTCAGCACAGATACTTCATCTTCCAGCTTGGCAATGGTTTCCAAATGCTCTGTCTTTTCAGCCTTGAGTTGAATAATAATCTTCTTCTGCCTCTCCCCTTCTTGATAGGCTTCTTCACTTTTAATGCATATCTCTCTATAAGAATCAGTTAGATCATCATATGTACTCTCTTCATCCCTAGAATCATCATCAGATATATACCTTCCAATCAATACCCTAACATGCTTGGCAGTCTCTTCATCTTGCTCACTTTCAGTATCAGACCAGGACATAGATAAGCCCTTTTTCTGCTTCTTCAGATATGTAGGGCATTCAGCTCTGATGTGACCATAACCCTCATAGCCATGACATTGGATTCCTTTGTCATTATTAGGCTTCTCCTCAGTTCTTGTTTTCTTCATCTGATCCCCTGACCTGTTGATGTCAGATGTGATGTTCTTGACATTAGGTTTATAGCTCCTGTCCATTCTTTTCAAAACCTTATTAAACTGTCTTCCCAGCAGAACAATGGCATTGGATAGCTCCTCCTGAGTTTCAGGACCACACTCTTTCTCATCATCTTCTCTACTAGACACCAAAGCTATGCTTTTGACCTTCTTTTCAGATCTGTCATTCAACCCTAATTCAAATGTCTGAAGTGACCCAATCAATTCATCTACCCTCATCTGGCTGATGTCTTGAGCTTCCTCTATAGCAGTCACCTTCATATCAAATCTCTTGGGGAGAGATCTGAGAATTTTTCTCACCAGCTTCTCATCAGACATCCTCTCTCCTAGGGCACTAGAAGCATTTGACAGTTCAAGTATATTCATGTGAAAGTCATGAATGGTCTCTTCATCTTTCATCCTCAAACTTTCAAACTTTGTTGTTAGCATCTGAAGTCTTGACATCTTGACCTTGGAAGTTCCTTCGTGAGTTGTTTTCAGGATATCCCAAGCCTCCTTAGCCACTTCACATGTGTTGACCAGCCTGAAAATGTTCTTGTCAATACCATTAAATAAGGCATTCAAAGCCTTAGAATTTCCAAGAGCAAGTTCATCTTCTTCCTTGGTCCAATCTTCTTCAGGTTTCAGCTTTGACTAACCATCTTCTCCCACAATGACAGGACGTTTCCATCCTTTCAAAACAGCCTTCCAAGCCCTGCTGTCTAAAGTCTTCAAAAAAGTAACCATGCGAGGTTTCCATTAGTCATAATTTGATCCATCTAGAATAGGGGGTCTATTCACGAATCCACCACTCTCCTTTTCCATTGCACCAGAAAGTAATAACCCTAGATCTCACCCAGATACAGAGCAGGATGCCAGCTCTGATACCAATTGAAATTCTGGTATCAGATATGTGATGTTAAGTGAGATGTCACAACATCAATATCTGTTGTATGAACAAGACAGTAAAAGAACATCACAGAGGAACAATAAATAAACACAGAGAATTGTTCACCCAGTTCAGTCTAACAACCTACATCTGGGGGCTACCAAGCCAGGGAGGAAATTCACTATCAGTAGTATTAATTCATAGACTCTACAATCAACACACAAGTTGACAATCTATTCACTTAATCACTACCCAATGACACTTCTACCTAAGACACTCTTAGATATGAGACACCTCTCACTCCCCCTCAATCACAACAGTGATGACAATAGAAAAAAATACAAATATTAGAAGATCACACTTCAATGATAATACTTGATCTTGCTTAAAAGCTTAAATCAAGAACAAACACTCGTGCTTAAAAGCTTAGAGTGGACAAATTACAACTCAACTAAATCAGTCCAATTCAAGCATCTGAAAGATGAATGAATGGCTCACAAATAACAGACGAAAACACAAACCCTAACACTTTGACACTCAGTCTTTAATCTCTAGTCTTCGTTCCTTCCAAGTAGGGTTGAGTGTTCTTTTTATAGAAACAGATTCTTGGGCTTGGGCTTTGTGAAAAACTCATATTTTATGCAGAATAAACACAGATTTTATCTTCAAATCTTTTCTCCCTAAATACAGAACCACACGATTGCATCTGAATAAATCTTCTCCAAGAATTTCGCCTGCAATCTCTCTAACAGAATCTCTTCAATCATAACACTTAACACGCAGCCCTAAAGTTAACACCAGACTGAACATGATGTTCTATCAACAGATGTTAAGACATCAGTCTTGACATCATGCACAAAAACTGCAATACCAAACAACACACTACATGCAGAATGTTAGAAGCACATGTTAAGACATCAGACATGATATCTTGAATAATCACATTGTTTTACCAAAAGTTGCTGCCAATAACAGAACTAACAGGAATACGTAGGCGTAAGATTGCTAAATCTTAGAGAGCATACTAATCAAAAACTCTAGGTCCAGTACCTTCACATCAAAACTTAGGTCCAGTACCTTTCCAAAAACACCTGAACATCAATAAAAACTCACTCACTCGCTCATACTTCCCAAGAAACTTTCCCAACCCACTAAGAGATAAACACCATCAATTACAAAGCGAAACCTAAAGCTAATATCCTGTGGATAACCACATATCAGATGGGTAATTGACAACTCCCCATTGTATAACCTGGCCCCGACTCCCTGAATCTCTTTTAAGCGTTTGTTCAGTTAAACATTCGCGTGCAAGGTTAGTTTTAGATAGCTTCTCTTTCCCTTCCAGCTTCATGGGATAAATAAGAAATAAAAAAGTAGCACCCCCTCCTCATTGCAGTGAGGAAAACTTCAGCGATAAGGTGGTCGCGTCACCGACAAAAATTGCTCGCTACAGAAAATTGGCGACTCTGTTGGGGACGTCGTTGATCTGTTAGGATTAGGCTATAGCTCTTAAGAGGTCTAGGATGTTAGTTTTAGGAATAAATATGTATACCGCTTTTCCTAATTGATATCCGTGTTTATTTTTCTGCTAATGGGACTGTGGGTGATGCCGTATCTGGAAAGATTGAGTATACACCTAAGATAACTGATGGCACTAGACGGGTAATCTTACAGGGAGTGACTCCCAAATAAGAGACCCCAGTCGACCATCGAATCAGTGGAGAGAACCTTTGCGGATTCAATGCCTATACGACTTCGTTTGTTAAAAGCAGATTGTTCGATTGTGGTATTCTATGAAACTGAGGATTTAGTAGGTTGAAACCATGTTACTATTTTGTAGTGCGGAAGCTATCGGAAATAGTTATCACGCGATACTACCCTCATTTGAGATTACTCTAAGATACTGCAACTCGCTAGAGTGAACCAGCCTGCTGTTGTTATCCCAAGAGGGGTCAATGATTTTGAGGACAGGTACAAAAATCACCTGTATAACCTTTGGGGATGGGTAGAGCCATGACTTCATAACCTTTGACCCCATGTTTTTTCTATGTTTTTGTGTGTTGCATTCATGCATTCATTTTATTAAAAAACATTAATAAAAAAATCGTCTCTTCTAGTCTCTCTTTTTCAAATTAAACTAAGACAATGATTGCAAATATCAGAGAAAGGAGATTGCGTTATGGATTTCGGTAGAAGGAAGACTCACAAGTACACCTTCAAGGTTCCAAAACTTGAGGGTTTAAGATGGTTGGCGAGGATGATCACCAACCCTGATGCTTTCAGAGCCATGTACGAAGGATTGCTGTCTCTGTTAAGGGTCCATGTAATCGAAGGAATACTGGCTACGCTCATTCAGTTTTATGATCCGGTCTATCATTGTTTCACATTCCCGGATTATCAACTAGCACCAACACTAGAGGAGTACTCTCACCTGACTGATTTACCCATCACTGACCAAGCTCCATTTTCTGGACTGGAAGAAATTCCAAAGGATCAGACCATTGCAAGAGCCATCTATTTGGACGAGTCAGAAGTCAGGACTTATATGACCACTAAGGGTGGATTCCAAGGTTTGCTAGCTAAGTTTTTGATAAATAAAGCTCTGTACTTTGCTAGTATAGGGAACATGACTGCTTTCGAGAGCATCTTTGTTCTGTTCACCTACGGGTTATTTATGTTTCCCAACATTGATGACCTTGTTGATATCAATGCCATTAAGATTTTTTTGATTGGAAACCCCGTACCGACCTTGCTCGCAGATGCTTATCCTTTTGTACACTTAAGGAACTTGTACAATGGAGGAATGATCACATGTTGTGTACCCCTGCTGTACAAATGGTTCACTTCTCACTTACCTAAATCTGCTGCATTTTGGGATCATAAGAGTACTTTACGTTGGTCGCAGAGAATCATGTCTCTTACCAACTCTGACATCGATTGGTACAATCGAATCTATGATGAGATCAGAATCATTGACTGTTGTGGAAACTTCCCTAATGTACCCCCCATAGGAATTAAAGGAGGAATCAATTATCATCCAGTTTTAGTTAGTCGTCAATTCGGATACCCAATGAGACATGTCCCACGTAATGTTCATCTGGATGGTCTTTTCTTAAAGGAAGGAGAAAACGACAGGGCACTAAAGACAAAAATAGTGCATGCCTGGAAACATGTTCACAGGAAAGGAAGAGAGTCTCTAGGAAAACCAAACTGTGTCTCTGTAGAACCTTATCTCCACTGGGTACAAACTAGAGCTCTCAAGCTGAGGATACCTTACCCTCGTCAGGAAGTTCTTCCGTTAAAGGAATCTGTCCTTTACTTTATGTCGGATATGGAAAAACTTCAGGTTACTCTCAACAAAGTTCAACAGGAGAGGAAGTCTTGGAAGAACGAGTATCGTATTCTCAATGTGGAGTGTAACAAAATACAGCAACTATTAAAAGAAAAAGATGCTTTGATCGAGATTTTAGAGCAACATGCTGTAGAAAGTCAAGAAGACCAAAGGAATTTGCTTGCTCCTTTAGCTTGGCAAAGGAATGACAACCCGACAACGGCCCGAGAGCCCCGGTCAAAGAAGAGGAAAGTACCAGAACCAGCACCTGAGCCCTCCTCAGAGAGGACTCGGGACCCATTAGCTTAGACATTTCCTTTTACAGCACTTTGAAATGACTGTATTTCCATTTCTGCAATCTTTGAATTCAATAAAATGGGGTCTCCCCACTGTACGATATTTGCAATCCAATTGTCGAAGTTTATTTTGATTAAACAAAAAAATATATTAATCTCACATAACATTCATCTTACCTACTAATCTCACGTTTGTGTTTCAATTCTAGAGTCAAACTGTCTCATTCGTACAATACTCGGGTCAGTCAACAAAAGAAAATGGATAATCTCGAGGAAGAGAACAGAGAGTTGAGAGAAGAACTCGACGCTCTGAAAGAAGATCTGAGGAAACTTCATAATGATATGCAAGCTCTAGAAGCATCCCAGATACAAAGAACTGTGATCTCAGAGATCACATCGACGCCCATAGTGGAGAAGTATGATCCTCGATATACCATGCCTAAAGATCGTCCCTGGGGCATGCCTATTAACTATATCCCAGAAGCATAGATTCCGCCGATCTCGGAAGATCCGAAAACTGCAGCAGGAACTATTGGGCCTGAAGGTTACAAACTTTGGGAAAGCGAAGATGCCAGGGGCATGACAACAACTCCTGAAGGTTATAAACTTCAGGAAGCACCAAGAGTCACTGCCGTAATGACTATACCACCACCCGTGGTACACACTGTCCCGGAAGGATAGATTTCCCAGATACCTTCTGGTGGAAACGAAAGTATGGATGAGAGAATGAGGGAATTCCAGGAACAGTTCCTGGAGATGCAGAAGGAACTGCAGGATATTTGCGGTCAGGATCTATTCGGAAAAGAGGCTGCAGATCTTTGTCTAGTCCCCAATGTGAAAGTTCCGCACAAGTTCAAGGTGCCCGAATTTGAAAAGTACAAGGGTAACTCTTGCCCTCAAAGCCATTTGGTGATGTACGCTCGGAGAATGTCAACTCAGACAGAGAACCAATAGCTACTGATCAACTATTTTCAAGATAGTTTAACAGGTGCCACACTCAAATGGTACATGGGATTAAACCGCACTAAGATCGTCACTTTCCGAGATCTTGGCGCTGCCTTCGTTCAACAATATAAGTATAACCTAGAAATGGCACCAGATAGAGATCAACTCAGAGCCATGTCGCAGAAGGATAAGGAAACCTTCAAGGAATATGCTCAGAGATGGCGTGAAATTGGCACCCAGATTTGTCCACCTCTTGAGGAAAAAGAGATGACAAAGATCTTCTTGAAAACCTTGAGCTCATTTTACTATGACAAAATTGTCGCCAGTGCGTGTAACGCCCCGGTTTTGTTAGATTTATTTAATAGAGTAGATTTAATTGGTTTTGGTTTTATATTATTTTATTATTGACTTTTATTTGACAAAATGTTATTTTTCATCATTGTTTATGTTTTATCGCATTTTGAGGGCGTTTGCGAGATATTTGAGTTTGAGGGGTAAAATAGTCTTTTAGGGGTTTAGATATTTTATATAAATAGGAAGTGGAAAGAAAAAGAGAGAAAAGAAAGAAAAAGGAAAGAAAGAGAAGGGAAGGAAAGGAAGAGGAGAGAAAAGAGGAGAAAAGAGGAAAATCGCGGGAACTCCGTTTCGAGCGCGAATAATCGGGTAAGGGTGAGAAGTTTCAATTATATCTTGCTTGTGTAAGTATATGTGTTGTTTGTTGTAATTGTTTTGATTGTCTCGTGACTTTTCGTATCGATTGGAATTAGGAGCGATTGATAGAAATCGATGTTTTCACGGATGAAATTCGATATAAACCGCGTAGAATACTCGTTGATTATGTCTAAACATGTTTTGGTTGTTCTGGTATGAATTAGAAGTGTTTGGGTGGTAAAAATGATGTATTTTGGTCCCATATGACCTAGGTTGACGCTGCTGCGAATTCTGGGTTTCGCAGGTTCGCCTAGCGAATCCCAGCGAAGGAACTGGCGAATGTTCGCTAGAAGGTTCGCCTAGCGAACTTTATGTCTGTTTTCCACTGCCTTGGTTCGCTAGGGTTCGCCTAGCGAATACTGGAAGCGAACATGATATTTTCCAATTTTGTTTTCGTCGTAATTTTCAAACCGTAAGTCCGTTTTGGTCGCCGTTCGAAGCGTTGGAAAGCCAATGAAAAGCTGTTTCTTTTTAAAATGGTTTGGAGGGCAGTAGATGAATTATTTAAGTCGTGATTTTGAAAAAGTGTTGGTTTGTCGGATTTTCACCGTCGTATTGGTGTGAGAATGATGTGTTATCATGCTATATGCTTTTAATATGTATCGTATGGCTTGTGTGCTGGTATATTATGTGAATATATGTGATAAGTGTTGGTGATGATGGTTTGTGGTGTTATGGAGGAATAAATGTGTGTTTTGGGTTTTGATTTCAATGTGTGATAATGATGTGTTGTGAGTAGCATTTGATATGTAAATCCCTTGTGTGAGGAACTATGATGTTGTTGTGATTTGTGGTATGTGATATGATTGTGGTATTTTATGGCTTGTGATGAAGTGCATTGTTTATGTGAATTTTCAATGTATGTTGTGTGGTGGCATTTAGGGTTTGAAATGCATTGTTTGAATTGCTTTGCAATGCATGAATGTGATGATGTGGAAGCATGTGATAAGTTGTTGTAATTGTTGTGGTTGAGATTTGTGGCCGAAAGGCAAGAAAATGCCAAGTGTTGTATTTGATGATTTATGCATGATTATGAATGTGTGCATGGATGCAATGTGAGTGTCATGAGTCATTGTATGCCAAGCATCATAATGTGCATTGTGAAAACGTCCTGAGTGACGGTTTGATTCCTGAGGGAATATGTTATACCATCGTGTGCCTCGAAAATATGAGGTGATGCCTGAGGACTTAAACCGATGGGTATAGACGATTGTGGGCTCCTTTGGAGACTTAAAGCAATCCTTAACGTCGTGGGCCTCGAAAATATGAGGCGATGCCTGAGGACTTAAAGCGACGGGTGAACATCGTAGGCCCGACGGGGAGTTACTTGAGATTCTCAGTAACGAGCGATGGTTCCAATAGTTCCTGAGTGGACTAATGACGTGACAAATGACGTGACAATGGAAGTCGGTACCGCATGGCATGTGCATAGAGTCGTGGTGTCGGTCTCTGTGCATTTGCATTCATCATGAGTTAATTGTGCATGGAAATGTGATTGTGATTGATGAGATGAAATATGTGCAATTGTATTGAATGGTATATGTTTGATTGACATATGTGATTGTGAATGGACGCATTATGTGTGGAAAATCATGATTTGATTGATTATGTGATTATGTGGGAAATTGTGAAATCATTGAATAGGTGTTGAGATTGTGATAGCATTGGTAATTGACGTGCATATGTGATAAATGCTATGACTTGGTATGCCTTAGGTGAAAATGTGTGATTATGTTAGTATAATTGTTATATGCTATGTGGTTGGATTGTTAGAAATATGTTATACATCTGTGGCTTGCTATATGCATTGGTATGTGATGTGTGAGGTGAGAATAACTGTGTATGTGATTTTTATGTGTTTTTGCATATTATTATGAAATCTTGGTTTAGTTGTTATTTCTCACCCTTCTGCTGGAATATGCTTTTTATGGCATAGTGCAGATTGTCAGCTTTAGAGGCGTGGAGGCAAGTGGAAGAGTTAGATCTTCGTTTGCTTAGGTCTTGGTGTCTGCTCTGATACGTAGCACGAGAGTCGGGGAAACACTTTAAGTTATTTGTATACAATTGTTGAATATGTTTTGTATGACCTTTGTATGTATATTTTGATGTTCTAAAACGATTCATTTTGTAAAACAAGTCGGTTATGGATCTTTCCGCTTTATTCCATAATTGACATTCATTTTATATGGAAAAAGGTTCCCTATGGGGTTATCCTATTTTGTACTATGTATCAAAATAATTGAGCAGGGTTTGTATTTTCTTTCTTTAAGTGTGACATCCCTGTTTCCTGTCGGAAAAATAAATTTTAGTTACTCTGATTTATATTTGTATTATTTATTCGCGAGGGGATTTGGGGTGTTACAGTGCGCCCAGTGAATTCACTGAGATGGTGGGCATGGGAGTTCGTCTGGAAGAAGCAGTCCAAGAAGGATGTTTGGTCAAAGATGCCGGACCATCAAGCAGTACCAAAAGATACGGTAGTGCTCTCCCTAAGAAAAAAGAGCAAGATATTGGTAATATCTCTCTCGAAAAGCAAAGGTGACGGTACAAACTAGTAGCAGCTCTAACTCCTGCTATTAACCATGCGCCTATTCCTACGTATCAACCTCAGGTTGCTCAGAGCCAACCGAATCAACAATAATTTCATCAAAGGACACAACAGCCTCTTCAGCAGGCTCGTCCTCCGTACAACAACAACCGTACAACGCAACCACCAGGGTTCGACCCTATACCCATGTTGTACGCAGAACTGTTTCCATTATTACTGGTCAAAGGGCACGTCCAAACCAGGGCTCCTCTTGCAATACCGGAGAATCTGCGTTTTTGGTTCAAAGCGGATCAGACTCGCCCTTACCATCAAGGAGGACCAGGGCATAACATAGAAAACTGCCTCAGCTTCAAATCCAACATACAGAAGCTTGTTAGGAGCGGGGTCTTATCCTTCAATGATACAAGTCCTAATGTTCAGACGAACCTGTAGTGCAGTTTTTGTGGTTTCGAATCACTATCGCTTTAGGGTACTACAGTTCGATTCATTTTTTATCCTGTGAAGCTGATTAAGGAAGGGAAATAGATGTCTGCAATTAACCCTGCTTGCATACTGAGTTTAAACAGATGAATGTTGGTTTACAGATGCTATCAAAATCGTGGGTCTCTCTTAGGTTATTTGGCTTAAGAATAGAGTCTTCATGAGGCTTTTGGGAAGATACTGTATCTAAAATTTTTCTGACTGATGTATGAAGGTACTGGACCTCGAGTTTTTTATTAGTATGCTCGATAAGATCTCGCAATCTTATGCCTACATATTCCCGTTTAACGAAACAGGGAAATCAGAGCAATCGTAGTTCCTCCTATTCTACGGGAGGAAAAAGATGTTTTGGTGTCTTTTTCAAAGCCCAAGATATGAAGCTAAAGGTGATTTGTATCTTGTTCAAAGCTCAAGATATGAAGCTAAAGGGTTTTGGCTGAGAGAGAATTTGTCATCTCTAAAGAGGGACTGTTGATGTTTGTGTGCTATGATCAAAGCACAAGTTTGATGCAAAAAGGTTGATTGACTCAGCTAGGGATTTCTTTATATGAAGCCTAAGAGGAGGCTAGATAAGACTGACTCAACAAGAGAGTGTTTATGTCTTGTACAAGGCCCAAGATTGAGGCAAAAAAGAGACTGAATCTTTGGGGAAATCATTATATAAAGCCTAAGAGGAGGCTAACAGTTTGACTTTTCTGGGGAAAATGTTCTTTCTATCTTGTAAAAAGCCCAAGATTGAGGCTAAAAGGGATTTTTGACTCCGTTGAGGAGGTTTATATGTGTCTTGTATAAAGCCCAAGATAGAGGCTGAAATGAGTTTGTCTCAACAAGAGAGTGTTTTTATATGTCTTGTACAAAGACCAAGACGGAGGCTAAAGGAGTTGACTCAACAAGAGAGTCTTGCAAAGGTGATTGACCCAACAAGAGAGTCTGAAAGTTGATTGACTCAACAAGAAATGCTTTTATACTAAAAAAGAGAGTGATTTTCTGTCTCGTACGAAGCCCGAGATTGAGGCTAAAAGGAGATTGACCCAACAAGAGAGTCTTTTATACTCAACAAGAGAGTGATTTCCTGTCTCGTACGAAGCCCGAGATTGAGGCTAAAAGGAGATTGACCCAACAAGAGAGTCTTGAAAAGTGATGGACTCAACAAGAGAGTCTGAAAAGGTTAGCTCTGCTAGGGGGAAGAATTATTGTACACAGCCCTAGAGGAGGCTCACTCTGTTGAGGAGAGATCATTATACAAAGCCTAAGAGGAAGCTAGCTTCTGCTGGGAATTATTGAGATCCTGAGGCAGGTCTAAGGATGGGGAATTCTCATGAGAGAGACCGGGTTTCTGCTGGAGATTTATCCAGAGTGATCAGTGTTTTTTCCTATGTTTGAAAGGAACTTGAGAATGTCTTTGAGACTCAAAGGGGTTTTGACTGTCCAAGTTTACTGGTGTTGAAGTGTTTTATCTTTTGTAGGATGCCCAAAAGAGGGCAAGGGCATTAAGGGATGAGAATCAACCCTAAAGTGCCCTGAGGTTTGACACTGGAAAGACTTCTCTAGCAAAGGATGACTAAGTTCTGTCCTATACCTTTTAAGAGGTCGTTAGGGTCCTTGTACTAAGCCCAAGAGAAGGCATGAGAACTTTTAAGAAGCCGAAGGGTCCTTGTACAAAGCCCAAGAGGAGGCGGGGATGCTTTTAGGAAGCCTGTGGGTCCCCAAACCAAGAGAAGTTCAAGAAATGCAATTCACAGAGAAGAGATCATTCCAGGAAAGTTCGAGGGTTTAGAAGAAACTCAAGAGATGCTATTCACGGAGAATAGATCAACTCTGGGGAGTAAAATTTCTTTGACAATTTCTAGGGGTGACAGTTTGAGAAAAGGTTCACCGAGAATACTGCCTTTCTCTTTATTCTATATTGTTTAACCCCAAGAGAAGGGAAAACTGTATCTGGAAATTCTACGGGGATCTAGTTTTGTTTGTATTTAAAGAGTAACCAACATGGCTTTACCTAGTTCTAGACGTAGTTGTCGGGGAAAACTCTAAATAACTATACTAGTATATATACAGTTGATATATGACGAGTATTTAAAAGAGGTATGAAAGAAGACTAACCATGCGCAGCTTCCCACAATACATTTATGTATATGAAAGCAGATAAAAGAAAGCGGATAAACACTTACCCGTTGTAGAGATTCCATGCTGTTTTGTTTGTTGTTCAATAAAGAAATTAAAAATGTTTTGATAGCAACTATACATTTGAATTCAAAATCAAAGGAGAAAGTATTTTGAATAGAGATCAGGGTTTACAGCTCAGGGAGAGGCCCAAATTTTAACAGTGATTGCACTGTTGTTTTAACTTTGTACAGGGACTTATGCAAGTGACTGAGGCCCAAAGAAAGGTTTGTTGTACGAAGGGATGGGTCTTATACTCTCTTAAGAGGCCCATAAGATTTAATAAAAAAAGAAATGGGACTTACAACACGAGGGTAGGCCCAGATGATCATTTGTTTGAAAAATGGCAATCGCGCCGAGTTTGAAAACACAGTGGGACTTATACAATGACTGAGGCCCAAATTATTTTGGTTTTTAAAAGGGGTTGGGTCTTACACTCTATTAGAGGCCCAAAAGTGTTTTTATACAAGAGATGGGGCTTACAACTCAGGGAGATGCCCGGATGATTTTGAAAAGGCGACGATCGTACCGTTGTTTTGAAAATATACCGAGGGACTTATACAATATGTGAGACCCAAATGGTTTTGTATTTTCAAAGGGTTGGGTCTTACATTCTCTCAAGAGGCCCAAAAGATTTGAAAGAGATTTGTTTAGGGTGATTAAGATCAAAACCCTAAATTAATTTCAAAATGTATTTTAATTAAATAAAAATTTAATTAAAATTATCAAAATTATCAAACATGTGGGAAAAACAAGTTGTGATCTTAGATTAATGTTTGAAAAATCCTATTTTTATCCATAAAATGATTGGAAACCATTTAAGTTTGGAAAATCAAGAAAGAAAAAATACTTTAAATGTCAAAAAACAAATAAAAATTAATTCTTTGCAAAAATATCAAGTATATGAAATAAATAATATTTTTGGGAAATTATTGTAAAATAAAATATTTTAACATTTTTGTGAATTATTAAAAAAAGAATCAACTCAAAATCATTAAAAACCAGAGAGAAATTAATTTTTGAATTAATAAATAAAATCACAAAAATTCAAATATTTAAAAATTCAAAAAAGGGCGCCAAGAACACAAAGTTCTTGCCCGCGCCCTCTATTTCTTCAGATTTGCGTTTTCCCCTCAATTTCACTGAATACTTGATGAACTCACACAATCCACATATCAACTTACTCGTTTTCACCTCACGATCATGTCTATGGTCTTTAATTTCATTTATTTTAAGCATGGAATAAGAAATCAAGACAAAACCTCAAGAACCCTAAATTCTGCATGAAGGCTGGGAATTTTGGTACACGATTCATACAAAGAAATTAATTGAGGGGAACCCTCCATACATGATTATGATCATATGGCAAAATTAGTGCGAGGAAATATGCATGAATCATGAAATGACCAAGTTTAGGCTTACTTGAAGGTCGTGGCAGCAAGAGCAATTTGATTTTTGAGTTGGAGGTGTTACAAATGAGTTGTGATGATCTGAACAGCTTCCCTACACTATATGGAATGCGTTTGAATGCTTGGAGTGATTGGAAATGGACTGGAACAGGTTATGGCACCTCAACTGCAACTTGGCTGAAAGCTTGAGCAATTGGCTGGTGATTTTGTGGAATTGGTGTTGCAGATGTTGTTTAAGTGTTTGGATCACTTCTATATGATATCTATGAGGTGTGTGTTGGTTTGGTTGGAATTATTCTCAAACTCAAAACCCGATAGTGACTTGCTTTAGAAGGCAATTTTGGAAATGAGAAGGTGATTTTAAGGAAAGCATCAGTTTGGGTGCTTTGGTGTACTCAAACTGAACACAAATGAGCTCTATTTATAGTAGAGCAAGTTTGTTTTGCAAGGAATAATGTATGGCAACTGGTACAGGTCTGTGGCCAATTGGATCACATTGGAATATCAAGTCTCCTCTAGACATTGACTAGAGGTTAGAGCACACACCTATGTGTCTTTGGTTCAGGGATAAGTCTTGACTAAACTTGGATAACATTGTCTTGATGAATGCCACCTCTATGCATCAGTTAAATGCTTTGAAACAAAATTGAATATTTGAAGAATCTTTGAATTTAGGAGTGTCATGCCTAAACATAGATCCATGGACTTGGGAGGCTGATAGATCAGTGTTTGTCCCTTGGCTGTTCCCCATTGAGGTGTGCAGATGGATAAGCATGCTTGGAATTGCACAATTTGAGCAAATCGAACCTTTATGCACAAATCTGCCTTGCCAAGACAGTTTGCAGCAAGGCATGTTGCAGCTACCATAACTCCTAGCTCAGGTGCAGTTTGATGGAGTTCTTGGACATTTTGGAAAGCCTTTATGTAACACAAGACATGTGTGATCATAGTTTGTCTTGAAACATTTTGTATCCAAGTGAAAAATGCCCCTACATTTTGAAAAAAAGCAAGACAGATTCTGACTTAGTGGAAATTTCATTAAGTGTTGGAAAAAGTGTCATTTCATGTTTTCAGCCATTTTGATCACTCCATAACTTGAAATTCATGAGGAATTGGAATGAGGCATAGTTGACACTTTTAAATTATGCCATGAGAGCTACAAATCCATCTTTAGACCATCCAAAATGGTTGCTTGGATCTCAAGTTATGATCCTTGGAAGTTGGTACCCTAGCCACTTTGTTCCATAACTTAGAAAAATTCTAAGTTTTTATGGTTACTCCTTTTACAAGTTATCCCACTTTCTTAGATTTTTATTGATGAATGATGATTCAAATCACAATTTAACATTGTTTCAGGGTCGAGGAACCATAATTATGAAAAATCTCAAAAAGTCAAACTTGACTTTTGTGCACAGTTGACTTTTTATCAGATGAATTCCAAACTGTGCAATCCTTGGTGAAATCAAGTCTTGACCTAAATCAAACTTGATGGATATGTTCCATAGGTGTTATAGGGTGTATTGAATCGTGTCCCAAGGTTTGGGAGCATGTCTGAGTCAAAATTCAAAGGTTTAGTTGACTTTTTCCTCGAAACCCTAACTGTGGTCCTGATGAAATTGAAACTTGTAGATCAAGCTTCCTGGACCAATCTATTGTTGCAAATGGATCAATGTGGTTTATTAGATACCCTCAAATCATGTCTTGAGGTCTTGGCTCATGTTTTGTCCCAAAAGTCAACTTAGGGGTGAATTAGGTCAAGAAACCCTAATTCCTGATTTTTGGTGAATGCATCCCATGAGGCTAAATTAACTTGATGATTGGGTTTATAAGGTCCCTTGGAGTATCTTAGGTTGTGCTTTGAATCATTGACTCATTCCCAGAGGAAAATTTCCATCAGGAGGCCTCAGTCGACCAAAACCCTAATTTGGTGACACTGGCGATCTTGAGGCTTGATCCACTTGGAATTCTGCGACTTTGTGCTTGATTCTGTATGTGGGAGTCCTCTTGATCCTCTATAGGTGTTTGAGAGGTTAGACAAGTTGAGGATCATGTCATTCCTTGATTGATCCTTTGTATAAATGCTCTGAGAGGGCTCAAAACCAACAATCTTTGAGGAGATTGATGAGGTATGATGGTACATCCATTTTGTGGTGATGATTTACACAATGATGGGAAATCTTAGTGGTCAAAATTTGGGGTATGACAGATGCCCCTATTTAATCTTCTTGGACCTGAAGGTGTGAATGGCGAAGGTATTCGGGCATTCGGGGTGTAAGATGATTAAATATCGGAATAGCCGAAATTTTGATGGTGGTTGTGAATGGTAGTTTGGTCATCCATCTTCTTTTGCTAAGCGTTGAGGCTGAGAAAAGGTAAAAACTTCCCCTCGATCCTGGTTTTCAACCAAGGAACTGGTCTCAGTTTTCTGAAAAAAACTTCCCCTCGATCCTGGTTTCCTACCAAGGAACTGGTCTCAGTTTCTGATGTAAACTTCCCCTCGATCTTGGTTTCCTACCAAGGAACTGGTTTCAGTTTCTTATGTCAATAAAATTTCTTGACAAGGGACGCTGTCTGTAGCGGTTTTCCTCAAACTTCTCGCCGAATTTTCATGGGAGATGCCATTTGATGGAAAAAGTTTTGATGTCAGACTTGCTGGGGAACCCATTCATCTGAGTTGTAGAGGTGTACAAACTTCTCTATTGGAGATGTCATTTGTTGACTCTACTGGGGAAAACGAGTCTCTTGAGAGACTACTTTCTGCTTGGGGGTATTACATTATACTTTTCCTCAAGATCTTCTCGGAGGAAATGCCATGTGATGTAATCCAATTTGGGAGTGCTGATGACCTTTTCATCAGCGAACCTTCAGAAGAAGAACTGCTGTATTGCCGAATCTTCTAATTAAGAGGCTTTCTCTGGGGATTTTCCTTAATCCGGGAAAGCGAAGATATCATCTTTAATGGTGAAGAGTGACATTTGTCGAAGGTTTTCTTGTTTTTCAGAGGTTCAAGTTATCAAAGTGGTCAAGGATCGTCTCTAATCTAGAAATAAACTGGGAGAGACATTGCTTAGATGATCTACCTCCTGACGAGGAAAAAACTGACAAATCGATTGAGAGGACTTTTTATCACTTGGGGATAAGACCGATCAGAGTGATAGTGATGCAATATGAATATGAATGCAAATAAATAATACATGATGTATGAACGTGTATGCTGACAAAACTGACGCGACATACAGGCTAATGAACACGACTGGATACTCCGCCACTGCAGGGGACGAAGAAGCACCATTTGTTCAAGAAAGCAATTCTGCCTTGCTTAGGAGAGATAGTCCCCATGGGGAACAACCGTTGGTCGGGCTTAGGAGATAAGAACTCTGCCCGGGATGTCGGATGGAATATTCGCACCTGACACAGCTGATCCTTTATTCAGGTGCACAGGTTTATAAGGAGTACTTTGATTCTGCACTTTGAAGCTCGATTACTTCTGGAGTAGCGATCGATGTTCTTTCGATGTTCAATAGTCAAAAGAAATTTCCATCTTTATTTTAAAAGCGGGAAAAAAGTTTGACAAGTAAATTCATTTTTGTTTTATTTCAAGAATCGTTGATCATATTAAAATGTCGTTCTGTAAAGCTAAAAAAAATGAGAATTATAAACAAAAGCACTAGGGCCCAAATTTTATTGATAGGATGGAGATCAGCCAAATGCGTGATTCCATGGAGTATTTACAAAGTTAGAAAATGGAAATTTAAGGGAAAAGGGCCACATTGAAACATAACGACCACTTTCCTTCTACCAACTTTGAATTCTGGACATCCTGAGCTTCCGTCGAAGATGACCTTGACTGGAGTTTTTTTGGATTGATGGCATTACTGTTGAGGAGCTGAACTGATCAGACGTAGTTACTTGCCATGAATCCCTAACTTTTGCCTGAATTGTACTTTGAGATTTCCAATCCATCGGGATGATTTTTTATTATGTCTCTAATTTTTTCCTGGACCGCCCTTTCAGGTTTTCAATCCACCGAGACATATTTTTTTATTTTTTTATTTAGGCGAAGTATTTCTTGACTACGTCAACATTTGTGGGATAGGAAAATTCTTCTCCATCCATGGTTGTGAGTCTCAAGGCACCGCCTGAGAAAGCTTTCTTGACCACATAGGGGCCGTCATAATTCGGAGTCCATTTGCCCCGAGAATCAGTGAGAAATAATTGTATCTTATTGAGCACAAGGTCTCCTTTTCTAAAGACGCAACGTCGAACCTTTTTGTCAAATGTTTTCTTCATTCTATGTTGATACAACTGACCATGGCATAGTGCCGTTATTCGCTTCTCTTCAATTTGGTTCAGTTCGTCGTGCCGATTTTGACACTATTTAGCTTCTGTTAGCTTAGCTTCCATCAATACCCTGATTGATGGTATCTCTACTTCTATGGGGAACACTGCTTCCATGCCATATACTAGAGAGAAAGGGGTTGCCCCTGTTGAAGTGCGGACAGATGTGCGATAACCGTGAAGGGCAAAGGGTAGCACCTCGTGCCAGTTTTTGTAGGTTACAACCATCTTTTGAACAATTTTCTTGATGTTCTTGTTAGCCGCTTCTACCGCTCCGTTCATCTTGGGTCGGTAGGGAGATGAGTTATGGTGTTTGATCTTGAACTCAGCGCACAACTCCTTCATCATTCTATTGTTCAAGTTGGATCCATTATCGATAATTATCTGGCTCAGAACACCGTAACGGCAGATGAGATTGTTTTTGATAAATTAGACCACTACTTGTCTGGTTACATTAGCGTATGACGTTGCTTCGACCCACTTGGTGAAGTAATCAATGGCCACCAGGATGAACCGATGTCTATTAGAAGATTTGGGTTCAATCATGCCAATCATGTTGATTCCCCATATAGAAAAAAGCCATGGGGAAGAAAGAACTTTGAGATGCGTTGGCGGCACATGGATCATGTCTGAGTATATCTGATACTTGTGACACCTCCTCATGTACTTGTAGCAATCGGATTCCATTGTCAACCAATAGTACCCAGCTCTCAGAATTTTTCTCGCCATTGTGTGTCCATTGGCATGAGTGCCAAAGGAGCCTTGGTGAATCTCTTTTATCAGCATGTTTGCTTCTGGTCTGTCTACGCATCGGAGCAAGACCATGTCAAAGTTTCTCTTATAGAGTGTACCACCACTCAGGAAGAAGCTTCCAGCCAGTCTTCTGAGGGTCTTTCTATCTTTCCTGGATTCCCAAGGTGGGTACTCTTGTTTCTGAAGGAAGCATTTGATATCGTGATACCAAGGTCTGTCGTCTATGACTGCTTCGATCGTGAAGATGTAAGCGGGACTTTCTAGGCGCATTATGTCAATCTTAGGTATGTCATTCCATTGACCTACACTAATCATGGAGGAGAGAGTGGCTAATGCGTCAGCTATGTGATTCTCTTCACGAGGGATGTGATGAAACTCGATTCTGTTGAAGAATGGTAAAAACCTTCTCGCGTAATCTTTATAAGGAATCAGTCCTGATTGGTATGTGTTCCAATCTCCTTTGATATGATTGATAACCAGGGCTGAGTCGCCATATACATCCAAGTTCTTGATCCTTAAGTCGATCACTTCTTCAAGACCCATGATACAAGCTTCGTACTCGGCCTCGTTATTTGTGCATTTAAATGTCAGTCTGACAGTGAAAGGAATGTGGGTACGCTGAGGTGTCATGATGATCGCCCCAATTCCGTTTCCATAATGATTGACAGCTCCGTCAAAGATGAGTCCCCATTGGGAACCTGGTTCTGGCCCTTCACTAGGTAGTGGTTCATCGCAATCTTTCCTTTTTAGATACATGACATCTTCATCAAGGAAGTCAAATCCGACTGATTACTGATCGTCAATCAGTTGATGAGCCAAATGATCAGCTAAAACACTTCTTTTTACGACTTTCTGAGCATGGTAATCGATGTCATATTCTGATAACAACATCTGTCAACGGGCTATCCTTCCCGTGAGAGCAGGTTTTTCAAAGGCGTACTTGATTGGATCCATTTCGGAGATTAACCAAGTAGTGTGACGAATCATATATTGGCGAAGACGTTTGGCTGCCCAAGCCAGAGCACAACAAGTTTTCTCAAGCATAGTGTACCGAGTCTTGCAGTCGGTGAATTTCTTGCTCAGATAGTAGATGGCAGACTCTTTCCTTTTGGTTTTGTCTTGTTGGCCAAGTACACAATCCATTGAGTCTTCCAAGACTGTTAAGTAGATGATCAGTGGTCTTCCTTCCACTGGAGGTGACAAAATCGGTGGATTCAACAGATACTCCTTGATACTGTAGAAGGCATTTTGGCAGTCTTTTGTCCAAACGCAATCCTGATTCTTTTTGAGTAATTTGAAGATCGGCGCACATGTCGCGGTCATGAGGAATATAAATCTGGAAATGTAATTCAAACATCCCAAGAATCCCCTAACTTGTTTTTCAGTCTTTGGAGAAGGCATTTCTTAAATGGCCTTGACCTTGTCAGGATCAACCTCAATTCCTTTCTGGCTGACGATGAGCCCTAGCAGTTTCCTTGAGCGAACACCGAATGTGCACTTATTGGGATTCAAGCGGAGTCTGTACTTTCTCAGACGCTCGAATAGTTTTGATAGGTGGGTCACATGCTCCTTTTCTATTTTAGATTTGGAAATCATATCATCGAGATACACTTCAATCTCTTTGTGTATCATGTCATGAAACAGAGTAGTCATGGCCCTTTGATAGGTTGCTCCGGCGTTCTTTAAACTGAACGACATAACCTTGTAACAAAAAGTGCCCCATGGGGTAATGAATGAAGTTTTCCCCATGTCTTTCGGTGCCATTTTTATCTGATTATAGCCCGAGAATCCATCCATAAAGGAGAAGACTTTAAATTTTGCTGTACCGTCTACCAGCATGTCTATGTGTGGTAAGGAAAAGTCATCCTTTGGACTTGCTTTGTTCAGATCCCTGTAGTCTACACATATTTTGACCTTTTCGTCCTTCTTCGGGACTGGTACTATGTTGGCTAACCATTGAGGATATTCTGATGTGGCGAGGAAACCTGCATCAATCTGTTTCTGTACTTCCTCTTTGATTTTGATGGCCATGTCTGGGTGAGTCCGTCTCAGCCTTTGCTTTACTGGCAGACATTCTGATCTTAAAGGTAGATGATGTTCCACGATGCTGGTATCCAACCCTGGCATGTCCTGATAGGACCAAGCGAATACATCGGGAAACTCTTTGAGAAGCTTTGTCAAACTTTCTTTGACAGTTGGACTGAGTAGTGCCCCAATCTTGACCTCTTTTCTCTCTTCCTCTGAACCCAAGTTGACTGTTTCCAACGGCTCTTTGTGAGGTTTAATGGACATTTCCTCTTGTCTGAGTAATCGGGAGATCTCCTCTAGAATTTCTTCGTCATCTTCTTCTCCAGCCTCAAATACCGGGAATTCAAAGTTGGGAGAAGACATTGGATCGTATGTTTCAATGGGGTTTAAAACAAGCAATCTGCATGACGTGATGATTTATTTTAGAAGAGATAGAGAGAATGCATGAGTGTGTGCAGTGTATTTTTTGATAACTACTTGTTTTTATTATTTGAGATGTTTTTTTTAGGATTATCACTTTTCGAAAAAGCGAAAAGAGAAAACAACAATAAATGCGAAAATTACAGAACGATGTTTATTTTATTTATGATCTTGTCAATTCTTGAAACTACAGCCCTATAAAACAAAAATCAGTCGCTTTGGCCAAAGCGAAGAGGGATATTTATAGAAAGTGAGCCCTATCAAAACATCTGTTTCACCTGGGCAGGGTAAAAGGTTAAGATAAAGACGATAATTACTTCGACTTATGAACAACTTTCGAGACATCGACAGCAACCCATTGGCGGCGAACTCCTCAGTGAATCACAAAGTCTGGTACTTTCCTTCTTGATTTGTCCTAAAAAATAACACTAATTTCTGGTGGAGTAGGATCGTTGGAATCTGTCTCCCAGGCAGAGTTGTCGTAGGAGGATTCCTCAGCTATATTTTGCACAGTGTTTGTACTCTCGGGCAGATCACCCCATCCAGTTGGCTGGATGTCTTCGAGTCTGATACGAGAACTTTCGGGAGCGGTGTACTTGACCATGAAATCGTATTTGCCACTCGGTTGTCCTAAGGTGTCCCATACTTCTTTGGAATCGGATGATTCATCCCTTTCGATGACGTTGACCTTAGGAAAAGCATAGTTGATGAACTCTAGTCCTGCAAGTTTTGCAAATTAATCGTCGTGCTGTATATTTTCTGAACGCCCAGAGTGCTGATCCCATGACATGGTGGGGACGCATGTATTCTTTTCAATGATGCTCAGTTGATAAGCATCGTTTGGCTTACTTTCTTTCCCCAAGTCTCCTGGGTACGGCTGCCAGATTGGTAGGCCATCCATTGGGCCATAATAGTCGTGGTCAAAGTTGTCTTTCATCAGAGTGTCCTCCTCTAATGAGTTGGGTGGAGCACGGCATCCTTCCGGATCACAATATCCGTATATCATTTTGACATCTGACCTTGGTATATATCTCGAACTTTGTGCCAGAAAGAAAAATGGCGTAGGCACCTCTTCCTGAGACATATAACCGTCCTCGTTAAGATAGGACTTCCATTCTTCACCTGTATCGGAGGAATCTCCCTCGTTGATGGTATGTACTTCTTAAGACATTAGGTGAAGGGAACCTCCACAATGGAAGAAGTTTTGAATGGGATGAAGACTCTCATCGTTAGTAGCTATCTGGGCACAGTTTGAAGAAAAACCAAGACCCTTCTTTTTCTTATTGTCAGTAGGAATGACAAGCTGTCCCCATCCTTTTACATTGTTACTTTTGATTGCTTCGAGAGCATATTTGTACTAGGAAATCGGTGTTCCTCTTTCTGATTGATTGTCAGTTCTCACCGAAAGTGCTTGGAACTGGGATCAGAGATTACGACGGCGTCTTTGATTTGATCAGCAAAATA
Organism: Lathyrus tuberosus; assembly: GCA_022829125.1. Taxonomy (NCBI): domain Eukaryota; kingdom Viridiplantae; phylum Streptophyta; class Magnoliopsida; order Fabales; family Fabaceae; genus Lathyrus; species Lathyrus tuberosus. Next base: position 4,221,213 of record JALAZF010000269.1, on the reverse strand, counting down.
GTCTGGCATCAAGTTGATTGACCCATAATCTGGACACGGTCGAATCTCGTTGTGATCCAATTGACTTTGAAGGGCTGCTCGCACGAGGTAACATCCTTGATTATCTTCTGAGCAAACTCTACAACGTTCATAGTTGTGTGGTGGAACCCGGCCACTCCCGCTTTGTATGCAGTGTAAACGCACTAGATCTGTTCCCGTTGCTCGAACATCCGGACTTTGATGCCTAGTAGGGTTCCCATTATTCATACTGACTTGTTGTGTGTCTTCGTCTATATAGATCGGAAGCCACCAGTGATTTAACAAGTGTTGCAAAGTTCTTTGAACGAGAGCGCATCCTTGGTCGCTCTCACGGCATACTGTACAGTTCTGATAATTATGCGAAGTTGGAAAACTGAGCTGGACTTGCTTAGCATGTAACTCCACCAAGCTGGTATTCATCAAGCGAATATCAAAGATCTGAATCATATTCACTTGACACTGATTTCTATCGCGGTAATCCTGAATCCATCCAAGATCCATCTGACGCTAGAGGGCCTCTGGTACAAAAGAGCATCCCTGATTGTTTACTGAGCAAATCAGACAGGAATTGTAATTGTGTTGTGGCAGATTATGATGTTGGCTTTGCCTTGAGTGCATTGCCACCAAGTTGACATTCATTGCCAGAATGTTATGGTTTTGAATGACGTTGGAATTCATATAAGTCATGTTGACTTCATGAGTTTGGTGCTCTTGGATCCATTTGAGATCCAACTGTTCTTGTAGAGCTGATTTCACCACAGAACATCCTTGATTGTTATTAGAGCAGATATCACACTGGTGATAGTTATGAGATGGTACATGCCCATATCCCCTCTGTCTGCGATGCATTTTGACCAGGTTGGCCCTCAATAAGAGTACATCATGAATTTGATAATTGTGGTTAGATTTCTCCCTCTATCAAATTTACTACAGCTTTCTCGTGTTGAGGCAGCGGGTTTGTCCGAACATTTGGATTTGTATCCTTGAAGGATAAGACCCCGCTCCTAACAAGCTTCTGTACATCGAATTTGAAGCTGGGACAATTTTCTATGTTATGCCCTGGTCCTCCTTGGTGGTAATGGCAAGTTTGACCCGCCTTGAACTAATAAGGCAGATTTTCCAGTACTATAAGAGGAGACCTAGTTTGGACATGCCCCTTGACCAGTAGTAGTGGGTACAGTTCTGCGTACAACATTGGTATAGGGTCAAACCCTGGTGGTCGTGTTGTACGGTTGTTGTTGTACTGAGGATGAGCCTGCTGAAGAGGTTGTTGTGTCCTTTGCTGATATTGTTGTTAATTAGGTTGGCTCTGAGCAACCCGCGGTTGATACGTAAAAATAGGCGCAGGGTTGATAGCAGGAGTTATAGTTGCTACTGGTTGGTAACGTCGCCTTTGCTTTCCGAGAGAGATATTACCAATATCTTGCTCTTTTTTCTTAGAGAAAGCACTACTGTATCTTTTGGTACTGCTTGATGGTCCGACATCTTTGACCAAACGTCCTTCTCGGACTGTTTCTTCCAGACGAACTCCCATGCCCACCATCTCATTGAAGTCACTGGGCGCCCTGGCGACCATTCTGTCATAGTAAAATGAGCTCAAGGTTTTTAGGAAGATCTTTGTCATCTCTTTTTCCTCAAGAGGTGGACAAATCTGGACGGCAATTTCATGCCATCTCTGAGCGTACTCCTTAAAGGTTTCCTTTTCCTTCTGCGATATGGCTCTGAGTTGATCTCTGTCCGGTGCCATATCCAGGTTATACTTATATTATTGAACGAAGGCAGCACCAAGATCTCGGAAAGTGATGATCTTAGTGCGGTTTAATCCCATGTACCATTTGAGTGCGGCACCGGTTAAACTATCTTGAAAGTAGTGGATCAGTAGCTGTTGGTTCTCTGCCTGAGTTGACATCCTCTGAGCTTACATCACCAGATGACTATGAGGGCAAGAGTTACCCTTGTTATCTCTAAAGAGGAGTTGTTGATGTTTGTATGCTGTGAGCAAGGCATAACTTTGATGCTAAAAGGTTGATTGACTCAGCCAGGGTTTTCTTTATACAAAGCCTGAGAGGAGGCTAGAAGTTTGACTTTTCCGGGGAAAATGTTCTTTCTGTCTTGTACAAAGCCCAAGATTGAGGCTAAAAGGGTTCACTCATCAAGAGAGGATTTTCATGTGTCTTGTACAGAGCCCAAGACAAAGGCTAAAGGAGTGACTGACTCAACAAGAGAGAGTCTTTTATACTCAACAAGAGAGTTTTTGCTGTCTCGTACGAAGCCCGAGATTGAGGCTAAAAAAAAGGGTTTGACTCAACAAGAGAGTCTTTTATACTCAACAAGAGAGTGTTTATGTGTGTTGTACGAAGCCCAAGACGGAGGCTAAAAAAGGGTTGACTCAACAAGAGAGACTTTTATACTCAATAAGAGAGTGTTTATGTGTCTTGTACGAAGTCCAAGACGGAGGATAAAAAGGGTTGACTCAACAAGAGAGTCTTTTATACTCAACAAGAGAGTTTTTTGTGTGTCTTGTATGAAGCCCAAGACGGAGGCTAAAGGGGTTGGACTTAACAAGAGAGTCTGAAAAGGTTAGCTTCACTAGGGAGGATCATTTGTACAAAGCCTAAGAGGAGGCTGTCTTACTGCCGAAGGTCACTGAGATTCCTAGGCAAGTGTGGGGAACTCTCATGAGAGAGACTGGGTTTCTGATTATGTTTTGGAGGAACTTGAGAATGTCTTTGAGACTCAAGAGGTTTAGACTGTCCAAGCCTAGAGTTTTATCTTTTGTTCTATGCCCAAGAGGAGGCACGGGCATTAAGGGATGAGTATCAACCCTACAACGGCCGAAGCTTTGACACTGGAAACCCTGCCCTAGCAAAGGATGACTAAGTTCTATCTTATACCTTTAAGAGGTCGTCAGGGTCCTTGTATTAAGCCCAAGAGAAGGCATGAGAACTTCTAAGAAGCCGAAGGGTCCTTGTATAATGCCCAAGAGGAGGCGGGGATGCTTTTAGGAAGTCTGTGGGTCCCCAAACCAAGAGAAGTTCAAGACATGCTATTCACCTAGAATAGATCAATCCAGGAAAGTTCAAGGATTTGGAAGAAACTCAAGAGATGCCATTCACAGAGAAAAGATTATCTCTGGAGAGTTAGAGTTTCTTTGACAATTTCTAAGAGTGACAGTCTGAGAAAGGGTTCACCGAGAATGCTGCCTTTCACGTTTCCATATTGTTTAACCCCAAGAGGAGGGAAGATTGTATCTGGTAATCCTATGGGGAACTAGTTCTGTTTGTATTTAAGAGTGACCAACATGGCTTTACCTAGTTCTAGACGTAGCTGCCAGGGAAAACTATAAATAACTATACTAGTATTACACAGTGGATATTTGACAAGTATATAAAAGTTTGTGAAAGAAGACTTACAGTGAAACAACCCCACAATACAGTTATATACATATGAAAGCGGTAAATGAAAGCGGGTAAACATTTACCCGTTGTAGAGCTTCCATGCTTTTTTGTTAGTTGTTCAACAAAGAAAGTTGGATAACAACATATATTTGGATTCAAAATCAAAGGAGAAAGTGTTTTGAAAAGATTGTTGGGGCTTACAGCTCGAGGAGTGGCCCAAGGTTTTATCAGTGATTGCACTGTTGTTTTGAATTTGTACAGGGACTTATACAAGTGACTGAGGCCCAAAAAGATTTTCCGTACAAAGGGATGGGTCTTACACTATCTCAAGAGGCCCAAAGGTGTTTAAAGAAAGGGAATAGGGCTTATAACACGAGGGTAGGCCCAGATGATTTGATTTTTGAACTGGCGATTGCGCCAAGATTTTTCTTTTAACGCGGAGGGACTTATACAATATCTGAGGCCCAAATAGTTTTGGTCAAAAGGGGGTTGGGTCTTACACTATATTAGAGGCCCAAAGAGGTTATTTTTGTACAAGAGATGGGGCTTACAACTAAAGGAGAGGCCCATGGGTTTTTGTTAAAAAGGCGACGATCGCGCCGAACTTTTTGATGGCATCGGGACTTATACAATACACTGAGGCCCAAATCATTTTGGTTTTCAAAAAGGGTTGGGTCTTACACTTTACTAGAGGCCCAAAGGTTATTTAAAAAAGTTTTGTTTGGGTGAAAATCAAGGAAACCCTAATTTTATCATTTTAAAAGTAAATTCTCAAGGAAAATCAATAAAAAATGATAAAATACAAAATAAGTTTGAATAAACAACTTGTGATTTTTGGTTCAGATTTGAAAAATGATTTTTTAATCACAAGATGAATTAAAATTCATTTAGTTTTGATTTTCAACATGAGAATTCAATTTTAAAATGTTTAAAAATAATTAAAAATGAATTTATTCACAAAAATACCAACTATATTAAATAAATAATATAGACTTGATTTTTTTGTGGAATAAAATATTTCAACATTTTTGTATTTTTTGCAAAAAGAACCAATAAAAAATAATTAAAATTGAGGGAGTTATTAATTTTTCAAATCATTAAAAATAATATGAAAAATAATAAAAAAGTGGAAAAAGCATTAAAAAGGGGGTCTGGGGCGAGGGGGATTCGAACCCCAGACCTCTTGTGTGCAATGTGCGCGCCTTACCACTGGGGTGGTGATATATCCGTGTATTGAAACACAACCACAAATATACAAGGCTTGCCTTGTTTTTGGCCTGGCCCAAGGCAAGGCAAGGCAAGATTTTGGTTAAAAACGTGAAGGCCATAACTTTCTCATTTCTCCTTGGATGGAGACAAAATTTATATGCATCTGGCCCAGAATTTCCTAAGGAATCCAACGGTGGTAGTGGTTTTCCCATAAAACAAGTCCTCCTCAAAACCCGATAGTGGTTTTGAAATAGGCCATGTTTTGCATTTTCTGTGCTACCTCTTGGTACAGGCATGAATTACATGATAAATTGGTGCAAACACAACACATATAACATGTATAAGAGATGCATGATCAGTGGACTTCAAAGAAAGGCATATTTCAGAGAGTTCAAGTTATGATGCTTACCCTTTTTTGGAGCTTTTGGGCTATCTACCAAGTGCTTTGTTCCAGAAATGTTTTGATGCTTTGGACACCCTCAAATGATCCCTTAGAAGCTTTTAGAGTGGTTGGAACCAACTGGAAACCTCGGCAATGGAAATTGGCCCTTTCTTGCAAAAGGGGCAAAAGTGGCCAAAATAGAAACTCTCTCAAATGATGTTCCAGATGTGGGGAACCATTTGGGACAGTTCAAGGATGATATTTGGAGTGTGTTTGAGGTTTTATCTGGTTTGGAAAGTGACTAAATCAAGACATGGCTTAAAAAATGAACAAAAGTCCTATTTTGAGGTTTTGAGAGGGGACTTTGAGATTTTGGTGTTACAGGTCACTTGTGAGAGTTTGGACAGCTTAGATATGACATATTGGATGTGTTTGGATCATGAGTTGTGATGGAAATGCTCCCTAACTCAAAAACTCAGAGTTACCTTGCTAAAGAAGGTATTTTTGCCTAGAGAAAGTGATTTTGAGGAAAGCATCTGTTTGATGACTTTGGTGTACTCAAATTGACCACAAATGAGCTCTATTTACAGTGTGTTAAGTTTGTTTTGGCTGCAATAGTGAATGGCAACTGCTGCAGAAGTTTGGCAAATGTTGATCAATGAGAATCCAAGTCTCCTCTAGCCATTGACTAGAGGTTAGAGCACAGGCTGCTGATTCCCTAGTTCTTGGATCATCCTTGACTAAATTCAGTTGGAAGAGGCTCAGTCCATGCCACCTTGGTGCATCCATTGAATGCTCCAAAACAAAATTGGAGTCTTGTCCCTCTTTTAGGCATTTCTAGGTTTGGCATGCTACTTTTGGTTTCAAAGACTTGGGAGGCTGGTAAATCAGAGTTGCTTCCTCCTTGGTCCCTCTTGAGGTGTTCAGATGGATAGACTTGCTTGCCCTTTGTATAATTTGAGCAAATCGAGCAAAATCCCTAAATCTGCCTTGTTATGACAGTTGCAGCAAGGCATATTGCCACTGTCATAACTTCTTGCTCAGATTGAGTTTGGTGAAGTTCTTGGTCATTTTGGAAAGCCCTCATATGATAAAACATATGTGTGATTATAGTTTGTTTTGACACTTTCACTAAGTGTTGGAAAAAGTGACATTTCATGTTTTCAGCCATTTTGATCCTACCCTAACTCAAAATCCATGATGAATTGGAATGAGGTGTAGTTGAAGTTTTTGTAGAGGGCCATGAGAGCTACAAATCTAGCTTTGAATGGGGAAAAATGGCCTTGTGGTTTAGGAGATATGATCCTCCAAAATTGGTACCCTAGCCACTTTGTTCCATAACTTAGAAAATTTCTAAATTTTTATGGTTACCCCTTTTACAAGTTATCCCACTTTTCTTGATTTTTCTTGATGAATGATGATTCTAATCACACATTAACATCATTTTAGGGTCAAAGAACCATAATTGTGAAAAATCTCAAAAAGTCAAAGTTGAATTTTGTGCACAGTTGACTTTTTGTCAGATGAATTCTAAACTGTGCGATCCTCTATGAAATCAAGTCCTTGACCTAAATCAAACTTGATGTATATGTTCCATAGGTGTTATAGGGTGTATTGAATCATGTCCCCGGGTTTGGGAGCATGCCTGGGTCAAAAGTCAAAGGCACCGTTGACTTTTTCCGCGAAACCCTAATTGCGATCCTGATGAATTTGAAACTTATTGATCAAGCTTCTTGGATCAGTACATTGTTGCAAATGGATCAATGTGGTTTATTGGAGACCCTCAAATCATGTCTTGAGGTCTTGGCTCATGTTTTGTCCCAAAAGTCAACTTAGGGGTGAATTAGGTCAAGAAACCCTAATTCTTGATTTTTTATGAATGCATCCCCTGAGGCAGAATTGACCTGATGATTGGGTTCATGATGTCCCTTGGAGCATCTTAGGTTGTGCTTTGAAGCATTGGCTCATGCCCAGAGGAAAAAATTCCATCTGGAGGCCCTGGTCGACCAAAACCCTAATTTGGTGACACTGGCGATCTTGAGGCTTAATCCACTTGGAATGTTGCAGCCCTGTGCTTGATCCTTGATGTAGGAGTCCTTTTGATCCTTTGTAGGTGTTTGAGAGGTTTAGACAAGTTGAAGATCATGTTATTCCTTGATTGATCCTTTGTCTAAGAGCTCTGAGAGGGCTTGAAACCCTAAGTTTAATTGTAGTGGATGCTCACGTATCTTTGGGGAGACTAATAAGGTATGATGGTTCATCCATATTGTGATGATGCTTTGCACAATGATGGGAATCTAGGTGGTCAAAATTTGGGGTATGAAAGATGCCCCTATTTAATCTTCTTGGACCCGGAGGTGTGAATGGAGAAGGTATTCGGGCAATCGGGGTGCAAGAGGATTAAATATCGGAATACCCGAAATTTTTATGGTCTGCTGTGAACAGTAGTTTGCTCGGCCATCATCTTTAGCTAAGCAATGATGCTTAGCAAAGGTAGAAAACTTCCCCTTAATCCTGCTCTTCAGCCAAGGAACTGGTCTCAATTTTTTTTTTTGCAATAAACATCCCCTCGATCCTGGTTTCCTCCCAAGGAACTGGTCTCAGTTTTTGATTCAAACTTCCCCTCGATCCTGGTTTCTTACCAAGGAACTGGTCTTAGTTTCTGATTTAAACTTCCCCTCGATCCTAGTTTCCTACCAAGGAACTGGTCTTAGTTTCTGATTTAAACTTCCCCTCGATCCTGGTTTCCTACCAAGGAACTGGTCCTAGTTTCTGATTTAAACTTCCCCTCGATCCTGGTTTCTTACCAAGGAACTGGTCTTAGTTTCTGATTTAAACTTTCCCTCGATCCTGGTTTCCTACCAAGGAACTGGTCTTAGTTTCTGATTTAAACTTCCCCTCGATCCTGGTTTCCTACCAAGGAACTGGTCTTAGTTTCTGATTAAAACTTCCCCTCGATCCTGGTTTCCTACCAAGGAACTGGTCTCAGTTTCTTTTGTCAATAAGCTTTCTTAACAAGGGACGCTATTCGTAGCGGTTTTCCCCAAACTCCTCGCCGAATTTTCCTGGGGAGATGCCATTTGATGGAAAAAGTTTCGATGTCAGACTTTCTGGGGAGCCCAGTCGGCTGAGTTGTAGAGGTACACAAACTTCTCTGTTTGGAGATGCCATTTGCCGACTCTATTGGGGAAAACGAGTCTCTTGAGAGACTACTTCCGCTTGAGGATATTACATCATACTTTTCCCGAGGTCTTCTCAGCGAAATTCCATATGAGGTACCCCAATTTTGAGGTGCCGCTGACTTCATTAACATTGACTTTCTGGAGAGAAGAACCAATGTGCTGCTGAGAGTCTTTAGTTGCGAGGCTTCCTCTGGGGGATTTTCTTTAATCCGGGAAAGCGAAGGCATCATCTTCAATGGCTAAGAGTGATGTTTATTGAATGTTTTCTTGCCTTTTCAGAGGTTCAAGTTATCAAAGTGGTTGAAAGCCCGCTAAAATCCAGGAATAAACTGGAAGAGGGACTGTTTGGATGCAACATTTCCTGACAAGGGCAGAACTGACAACTCGATTGAGAGGACTTTTATCACTAGGGGATAAGACCGATTAGAGTGATAGTGAGGCAATATGAATATGAATGTAAATAAATAATGGATGATGTAGGTATGTTTATTGTTGTACCCCAAATTTTACCTCTTAGATGTCATAACATCTTGTTTAGACATTTAAGATCAATCATATATGCATTATTTAAAATAACCCATATCTTGCAGTTTGTTTCTTTTATATCTGAAATTAGGGTTTGCACAGAGAAATTCAAGGCCTCTTAAGGTATTCTCTAACTCCATACAATCATCACAATGCCTCACTAGTTGTTTGGAACCAAGATCTCAAGACTTTGAATCAAGTCAAGTCAATCAAGGATCACCAGACCAAAAGATGGAATTAGGGTTTTGAACCTGAAGAGTCACTGAAGAGTTTTGCCCTGTCAAGTCACGTTTTGCTTGGTTCATCAACCATTTGGGTTTACCCACATCCAAGAGGTCTTACTCAACAAGAATTCAAGATCATTTGGCTCTCATCCTGAGTAGTTTGAGCCACAGTCTCACCCTGCTTCCAAATTAGGGTTTCTGTAAGACATATGGATCATTGGCCTTGATTTTCATCAGGAGGTGCCCTCAAACCCTAAGACATGATTCCATGAGTTAGTAAACATCCCTAAAGGTCTTATATGAGCTTTAGATGTGAAGAAAGAAGCAAGATCACAAAGGTTTATCCCAGTACATTCACAGTCAAAATTTGGGTTTTGACTGAAACCCTAATCTTTGGGATTTTGACCCAAATGAAATCTCCAATGCCGCCATTCATCATAACTTGTCATATTGATGATTTAAAGTATCAGGATCAAGTTTCAAAGAGTTTCTTGCAAAGGAAGTAAGATTTTGGTCATGAAACTTTACATATGTGGAAATTCCCTGTCTTGTGATAACTTGAAATGATCATAATTTTCAAACCACACATCCAAATGAAGTGACTCAAAGCCCATTTGAAAGCTCTTTTCAAGATCTTCAAAGTGTTCCATATGACTTTTCTAGTAAAAATGCATAGTTTTTGAGTTATGAAGCTTACAAGCCAAACTGACCCAAGACTTGGTGAAATTTCAGCTTGTTTTCTCTTAATGAACAACCAACTTTGACCCAACTTTTCATAAACTTCCAAGCCTCAACTCAAAAAACTTTTGACATGAAAGTTGTAGAGGGCATTGAGAGCTTTTCAAAGAGTACTAGAACTCCTCCGCCCATCAAGTGAGTTGGGAGTTTCGAAGATCCAAAGTTGAGGGTTCCATTACTTAAAATGCAAGAAACAAACTTTGGAATTTTGACTCAAACACTTCCCTAATCACCATTTTTCCTCATTTTCTGAATTCTAATGATCCATTTAGCTTTAAAACAAGATTTTCCACGAAATTCAATTTGATTGGCATTAAAATATTGATTCATGTCTTGTTTATGCAAGTGGGAGGGAGAGAGAAACTTTCCAAAAGCAAATAACATTTGTTTATTCCTTGAGCTATGAACCTATCAGTTCTCAACAGTTATGCTCAGAAGTTCAGAGATCCTTGGAAGATATCCCTCTGCAAATTGCTACTTCACACAATTTGAAAAGGGCATTGTTGGCAATTCTTGCAAAATGGTCATACCTTGAGCTCACTTACTTTTCCTATAAATAGCAGTCCATTAGGCTTGCATTGGACACCAACATCTTTGACATACTCACCTTAAAAATATCTGAGTTCAAAGTTCTGCAAGAGAAGAAGGAGAGGGAAGCTTACTTTGGAACTTTGGCTTGGTTCAGCAAAGAAAGAGCTTGTTCATTTGAAGTTGCAGTGGACATATTCCACTTGGTAACTACACTTTCCATACTTAAATACTCATGTATATACTGATATCATCATATCTCTTTATAAGCTGTTTGTTTTTATGTTTCCATCCATTCATCTGTAATGTGACAACAATGTGTACTTGAGTTTTTTTTATTATCTTTGGCATAGTAGGATAAGTTAAGGCAAGTGTGTTTGTTCTATTGAGCCTATAACTGTTATTTGATATCCACATTGAACCTTGTACCGAGACTTTGGTTGTTGTGGCATATTGGTAGGTTAGGATGTGTTGACACTCACTTGCTCACTGCTGAAGCCTTGAAATGCTTTCAACCTGTCTTTTACTATATGTTAATCTATTAAGATTGGTAGTGATAGTATGTTGGCTTGTGTCTCACTAACAAATAATCTTTTGTTTTGTTGCTTATGTTTGCTGTCAAAGATTAAATGTTTTCTGCTTATGTGTTATTATCAACTATTAAGGTGCAAATTTATTTCTTAAATTCATGTTTGTCGCCTTTAGTTTGATACTGATTTAGTAATAAGATGATGATGGTGGTATGTTTTTGAGACATCCCAAGGCATACTTGGCAGTAAGGCAGGTTTATTTTGGGGATGTCTTGATTTTTCTCTACTCATTTTTACTACCATATATTTGACTTACCTTAATGTTTGCTTTGTTTTGAAGTGTTTTGCTTATAAGTTGGTGTTTGTTGAGGTTTGTTTTTTGATATGGAAATTGTTTTGATTCTGTCTGTCATAAGGAATATCTTTTGAAATCCCCTTCAGGTGTTGCTAACATCCTAATATACACATGAGCCATGACATGTCATGACCCTTGCTTTTGAGCTAAGATAGACTTATGTATTTGAGACTGAAATGTTTGAGCTGCTAGTCCCTTGAAATTTATGTCTGCTGCCTTTACTTTGTGCTCAACTGATGTGTACATGCTAATAAAAGGCTTGTTCAAGTTGAGTGTAGTTTCTTGATATGGTTGCCTACTATGTATTCAATGTATGCAAAATGTTGGATAAGCTGCCACTCCATGGTCATATTACTGCTATTATTGATTTGTGGTTAATTTGTATATCTAAACTCATGATATGTGTGTTCTGAATTTGATAAACCTGTTTTGTCCTTGTGCTTGTTCAACATCTCCTAAAGTCTGCAGAATTTGCCATGAGTCTATAAACACATACTATCCTGCTGAATCTGTTGTTCAAGACATATCTACAAATTTTCAATTACTCCCTAATGTAAGAATGTTACTAAACTTTATCCCCTTTTTGGTGTGCACAAATCCCTGCTTTGAAAAGTAACCAGATTGTATGAACCATTTCATTATTTTGTGCTCAGTTGGTATGTGCCAACTATTGCTGTCCTTCTTGAATTATTGGTTTGTTGCCCTGCACTTCTTATGACCTCAAAAAGGGCAATGTTGTGTCTATATGTTGCTTGCTAAAGCTATCAGTTACACATGAGTTCCACATCATTTCCCTCTTTGTTCATGTCATTACCATGCTCTCTTTTTATGTTCAAATGTTTGTTTGTTTAAAAGCATAGTTATTTTAGTATTGGCTTTATGATTGAGGTTTTGAGTTTCAGCATTGTTTGTGTCTTAATGTTATTACCATATTGAAGCCTGATAATATGAATAAAGGATTGTGTTTATTAGAGAGTGTTTGCTCTGCCAACTTTAGGGGGTGATTTTCAAGTATGCATGATGAAGTATGAACATTTAGAGCTTTGCTTTTGCTCTACTGTCATTATGTTATCATTTTGAGCATTGAGTGACATATCACTATCTAAAGTTCTTTGTGTTCATGTTTGTATTTAGAACTACTTTTGAACTATTCTTTTTGTCCATTTCATGTTGGACTAGGATAGTAACATGTAGAGGGTTGGAATCATGACTGACATAACGAATATCTGCTCACACCCTCTCTTAACTCAAGTTGCCCATGTTATGCTCATCTTGGCCTGAACGGCATGAACATTAAGTTTGAAACCGTTTTAGTGTCGGCTCTAGTGTATGATATTCAAGTCTTTATGATTTAGTCTGAACAATTAGAAATGCTCAGACTGCTCATTTGGTGCCATGAATGATTGAACAACATAATTTTAGTTTAGGATCATGTTATAAGGGCAAGTTCTATCATTCTCTCCTAACTCATATTTCCAAGTTCAAACATGGAATGAGTATCTTGACTATCATAGTATAGTTGTTTAAGCATTGGTAATATGACATAGGAATCCACATGATGTTTTTCTTAAACATTGCTAATTGTTGATCTGGAAACACTTTGTGTTCATGCTGTCATACCATTCTCTTATTCTCACTGTTTAGTTTTTACTCCATGTTTAAATATCATGATCATTTTGTTGTTAGAATTTCACTTTCTTACCTTTAAGTCAACTCTGTGAAATTATGAAAAACTATTTTGAGGGCATATGGTGTTTCTTTGAAACTGCTAATTTCAGATGACATGATGTTCTTTGTCCCCATGATTTAGCTTGAATGAAACTATTCACGATGTCCATTATGTAAACAACATAAAGGTTCTTGATTGGGTTTTTATTATTGTGACAAGGTTTGTTCTTCTGAATCCTTGTTGTTAAAAGGATATGAATATGTTATCATCATGTTATTGTCCTGCACTTGATTTATTATGTCAGGAATATTAATATTTGTTTGAACTATTAGTGTTATCAAATTTTTGGTTCTCATACTCTTAATGTGAATGGTGGAAATCACACCTTGCATTTGTCTCAGTATATTTTAGGATAACTTACACCATGTGGATGTCATGCTGCCAGGACAAGTGTATAGAGTATCACTTTTGGCTTTTCCATACTCTTGATCAAAGGATAAGTTGATTTCATGTTTAAGTTTGTTGAAAATGCATAGGCCTGTTACCAAATTCGGGTTAGCATATGTAGGGCTGTAGGGTGCTTATTCTTGCAAGCCATGATTATGTGCAGAATTGCATGCTTATTTTGAGTAAAACTTTGAGTTTTATTACAGCCTTAACACATGACAACATAAGGTCATAGTTGTTTTAATGCCATTCAAAGATACATGTTCATCTGGTTTCAAAGTGTTAATCCACAAAATACTTATTTTTTTTACCACTGTCAGTATAGAGGATACCATATCATGTTTACTCATTTTCTATGTTAAGTGGCTTGAGAATCATCGATAAATATGTATTTGTCTCCAAAGCATGAGGAAGTTATGCTCTCGTTACCAAGCATGACTGTTTTGGTATTAGGATTGTTCACATCCTTTTTTTAACTTGTTCTAAAAATCTCTACTGCTATTTGTGCTAAGATTACACCAACTGATTGTTTAAGTCTTGGCATTTGCATTCAAATTCATTGTGGGATGTTAGCATGAACAAAGGTTTGAGTTTAAGGTTTTGTTCTTGGCACTACTTATGGATTTGATGATAGTTGGTTTGCTAAAAAACTCATATATTTGATTTTGTTCCCAAGTCACCTTTTGTGTGCTTAAGGTTAAGTCATATAACCTGAGTTGGTGATGTAACAAAAGTACATTTTCATTGCTATCTACTTCTGCTTTGATTTTGTTTTGTTGATTTGTTCATGGCATGAGTTTTGTTTGAAAAAGCTTAAAAATGCTCTTTGTTTTGAGCAGCATGAGTGTGTCTTGATCCATAGACGGCTTGTGTATAACAATTGATTCAGTGTGTTTGTTATGGCAAGAAGAAATCTGACCAATCCCTTGAGGCCATGCTAAATTTCATTTTGGCCAAACATTTCGGACGTTTTTGAGCTTAAATATTACACTGGGTGGCTTATACAACGGATGTATTGCCACCCGAAGGGTCTATTTGTATCTTGTTCAAAGCCCAAGATGTGAAGCTGAAGGGTTTTGGCTTGAGAGAGAATTTGTCATCTCTAAAGAGGAGTTGTTGATGTTTGTATGCTGTGAGCAAGACACAGATTTGAGGCCAAAAGGTTTATTGACTCAACTGGGGTTTTCCTTATACAAAGCCTAAGAGGAGGCTAGTGACCCAACAAGAGGGTGCTTTTATATGTCTTGTACGAAGCCCAAGACGGAGGCTAAAAGGTTTGTGACCCAACAAGAGGGTCTTTTATACTCAACAAGAGGGTGTTTTGTATCTCGTACGAAGCCCGAGATGGAGGCTAAAAGGTTTGTGACCCAACAAGAGGGTCTTTTATACTCAACAAGACAGTGTTTTGTATCTCGTACGAAGCCCGAGATGGAGGCTGAAAGGTTTGACTCAACAAGAGAGTCTTTTATACTCAACAAGAGAGTGATTTGTATCTCGTACAAAGCCCAAGATGGAGGCTGAAAGGTTTAACTCAACAAGAGAGTCTTTTATACTCAACAAGAGAGTGATTTGTATCTCGTACGAAGCCCGAGATGGAGGATGAAAGGTTTGACTCAACAAGAGAGTCTTTTATACTCAAAGAGAGAGTGATTTGTATCTTGTACAAAGCCCAAGATGGAGGCTAAAAGGTTTGACTCAACAAGAGAGTCTTTTATACTCTACAAGAGGGTGATTCTATCTCGTACGAAGCCCGAGATGGAGGCTAAAAGGTTGGACTCAACAAGAGAGTCTGAAAAGGTTAGGTCTGCTGGAGAGAATCATTGTACAAAGCCCAAGAGGAGGCTATGTTGGTTGGTGACTGTTTCAGTTCAGTGACAGGTCCAATATGTTGGATAAAAGAGAAAATCAGTTCTTATGAAGAGAAAGATTATAGGTAAGGTATTGCTTTGTTATTGATCAGAGGATCAAGGTTATTTCCTGTTCTTTAAGGAAACGGTAAATCCCATGGGTATTAAGATTGTCCAAGTCTACTGGTGTTTTGAGAAGTTGATTCTCAGATAAGTGAATGATCTTTGTATGATGCCCAAGAGAATGATGGTATGTTAAGGGATGAAGGTCAACTCATTAACTGGTCTGACACTTGACTCAGAAAGACAGCTCTAGCAAATTGATGACTAGGTTCTGTTCCTATACCTGTAGAGGTCTCTGGGTCCTTGTACTTAGCCCAAGAGAAGGCATGAGAGCTTTTAAGAAGCCGAAGGGTCCTTGTACAATGCCCAAGACGAGGTGGGGATGCTTTTAAGAAGCCTGTGGGTCCCCAAACCCCGAGAAGTTCAAGACATGCCATTCACCGAGAATAGATTAAGCCAGGAAAGTCCGAGAATTTGGAAGAAACTCAAGAGATTCCATTCACGGAGAAAAGATCATCTCTAAGGAGTTAGAGTTTCTTTGACAATTTCTAAGGGTGACAGTCTGAGAAAGGGTTCACTGAGAATGATGCCTTTCACGTCTCCATATTATTTAACCCCAAGAAGAGGGAAGACCGTATCTGGTAATCCTATGGGGATCTAGTTTTGTTTGTATTTAAGAGTGACCAACAGGCTTTACCTAGTACTAGACATAGTTGTCAGGGAAAACTCTAAATAACTATACTAGTATTACACAGCTGATATTTGAAAAGTATATAAAAGTTTGTGAAAGAAGACTTACAGTGAGAAGCCCCACAATACAGTTATATATATATATGAAAGCGGATATAGAAAGCGGGTAAACACTTACTCGGTTGTAGAGCTTCCATGTTGTTTTGTTAGTTGTTCAACAAAGAAAACTTTGATAACAATATTATATTCAAAATCAAAGGAGAAAGTGCTTTGAAAAGATTGTTGGGGCTTATAGCTCAAGGAAAGGCCCAAGGTTTTATCAGTGATTGCACTGTTATTTTGAATTTGTACAGAGGGGCTTATACAAGTGACTGAGGCCCAAAAAGGTTTTCTGCACAAAGGGATGGGTCTTACACTCTCTCAAGGGGCCCAAAGAGATTTTAAAGAAAAGAAATGGGGCTTATAATACGAGGGTAGGCCCAGGTAATTTGATTTTTGAACTAGCGATTGCGCCGAGATTTTCTTTTAACGTAGAGGGACTTATACAATATCTGAGGCCCAAAAGGTTTTGGTTAAAAGGGGATTGGGTCTTATACTCTATTAGAGGCCCATGAGTGTTTTTGTACAAGTGATGGGGCTTACAGCTCAAGGAGAGGCCCAGTTGATTTTGTTTAAAAAGGCGACGATCGCGCCGTTGTTTTTGAAAATACAGTGGGACTTATACAATGACTGAGGCCCAAAAAGTGGTGTACTTACAAAGGGATTGGGTTTAACACTCTAATAGAGGCCCATGAGTGTTTGAAAATAATTTGTGAGGGTGAAAATCAAAGAAACCCTAATTTTTGTTTTCCTTTAAAAGTAAATATTTAAAGAAAATCAAATAAAATGATAAAAATAACAAATAAGTTTGAATAAACCATTTGTGATTTTTGTTTAGGGTTAAATAAGTTTTTAGTCCCTATAAAGTTTGAAATTTCATTTTTAGTCCCTCCCTACCTTTTGACAACAGTTTTTACAAAAAAAACCGTTGCCAAAACCAGCTAAAACCGTTGCCAAAACCCAGGAGGGACTAAAAATGAAATTTCAAACTTTATAGGGACTAAAAACTTATTTAACCCTTTTGTTTAAGGTTTGAAAAATGAGGTTTTAATCACAAGACGATTTAGAACTCATTTGGTTTTGATTTTCAAAGTAAATATTCACTTTTAAATGTTTAAAAATAATTAAAAATGAATTTATTCACAAAAATACTAATTATATTAAATAACTAATATAAATTTGAGTTTTTTGTGGAATAAAATATTTCAACATTTTTGTGATTTTTTGCAAAAAGAACCAATAAAAAATAATTAAAATTGAGGGAGTTACTAATTTTTCAAATCATTAAAAATAATAAGAAACACAATAAAAAGTGAAAAAATAACAAAAAAGAGGATCTGGGGCGAGGGGGATTCGAACCCCAGACCTCTTGTGTATAGGGCGTGCGCCTTACCACTTGGGTAGTGATGCATCCGTTGATTAAAACACAACCACAAATATACAAGGCTTGCTTTGTTTTTGGCTTGGCCCAAGGCAAGGCAAGGCAAGATTTTGGTTGAAAACGTGATGGCCATAACTTTCTCATTTCTCCATGGATTGGGACAAAATTTAGGTCTATCCTGTCTAGAATTTCACAAGGAATCCAATGGTGGTGGTGTTTTTTTTCAGATCATGCTCCTATTTAAAAACTCGATAGTGGTTTTGAAATAGGCCATGATTTGCATTTTCTGTGCCATCTCTTGGTACAAGCATGAATTACATGATAAATTGGTGCAAACACAACACATATAACATGTATAAGAGATGCATGATCAGTGGACATCAAAAGAAAGCATGATTCAAAGAATCCAAGTTGTGATGCTTACCTCTTTTTGGAGCTTTTGTGCAATCTGCCAAGGGCTTTGTTCCAGAAATGATTTGATGCTTTGGGCACCCTCAAATGATCTCTTAGAAGCTTTTAGGATGGTTGGAATCAGCTGGAAACCTCAGGAACAAGTTTGAGCTCTTTCTTGCAAAAGGGGCAAAAGTGGCCAAAATAGCAACTCTCTCAAATGGTGTTCCAGATGTGTGGCACCATTTGGGGCAGTTCAAGGATGAAAATTGGATTGTGTTTGATGTTTTATCTGGTTTGGAAAGTGACTGAATCAAGACATGGCTTGAAAAATGCACAAAAGTCCTATTTTGAGGTTTTGAGAGGTGACTTTATGATTTTGGTGTTACAGGTCACTTGTGAGAGTTTGGACAGCTTAGATATGACATATTGGATGTGTTTGGATCATGAGCTATGGTGGAATTGCTCTCTAACTCAAAAACTCAGAGTTACCTTGCTAAAGAAGGTATTTTTGCCTAGAGAAAGAGATTTTGAGGAAAGCAAGTGTTGTAGTGCTTTGGTGTACTAAACTGAACACAATTGAGCTCTATTTATAGTAGAGCAAGTTTGTTTTGGCTGCAATAATGAATGGCAACTGCAACAGGGGTTTGGCCAATGTTAAGCAATGAGAATCCAAGTCTCCTCTAGCCATTTACTAGAGGTTAGGGCCCAGGCTGCTGGTTCCCTCGGTCTTGGATAAGTCTTGACTGAATTCAGTTGGGAATGGCTCAATCCATGACACCTTGGTGTATCCATTAAATGTTCCAATCCAAAATTGGAGTCTTGTCCCTCTTTTAGGCATTTTTAGGTTTGGAATGCTACTTTTGGTTCCAAAGACTTGGGAGGCTTGGGATCAGAGTTAGTTCCTCCTTGGTCCCCCTTGAGGTGTTCAGATGGATAGATTTGCTTGCCCTTTGTAAAATTTGAGCAAATCGAGCAAAACTCCCAAATCTGCCTTGCCATGACAGTTTGCAGCAAGGCATATTTGCATTGTCATATCTCATGGCTCAAGTGGAATTTGATGGAGTTCTTGGCCATTTTGGAAAGCCCTCATATGATACAACAACTGTTTGATCATAGTTGGTTTTGATACCTTTTGGATCCAAGTGAAAAATTCTCCTACATTTGGAAAAAAGTGAAGGCAGATTCTGACTTGGTGAAAATTTCACTAAGTGTTGGAAAAAAGTGACATTTTCACTTTTTGTGATTTTGATCATTCCATAACTTCAAATCCATAAGGAATTGGAATGAGTTGTGTTTGAAGCTTTTGTAGAGGGCCATGAGAGCTACAAATCCAGCTTTGGATGGCGAAAAATGGCCTTGTGGTTTAGGAGTTATGATCCTCCAAAGTTGGTACCCTTGCCACTTTATTCCATAACTTTGAAAAATTTCTATGTTTTTTATGGTTACCCCTTTTACAAGTTATCCAACTTTTCTTGATTTTTCTTGATGAATGATGATTCCAATCATACCTTAACATCATTTTAGGGTCAAAGAACCATAATTGTGAAAATCTCAAAAAGTCAAATTTGACTTTTATGCACAGTTGACTTTTTGTCAGATGAATTCCAAACTGTGCGATCCTCTATGAAATCAAGTCCTTGACCTAAATCAAACTTAATGGATTGATTTTATAGGTGTTATAGGGTGTATTGAATCATGTCCCAAGGTTTGGGAGCATGTCCTGGTCAAAAGTCAAAGGCATAGTAGACTTTTCTCGCGAAACCCTAATTGTGGTTCTGATGAATTTGAAACTTGTTGCTCAAGCTTCTTGGATCAATCCATTGTTGTAAATGGATCAATGTGGTGTTTTAGGGACCCTCAAATCATGTCTTGAGGTCTTAGCTCCTGTTTTGTCCCAAAAGTCAACTTAGGGGTGAATTAGGTCAAGAAACCCTAATTCCTGATTTTTTATGAATGCATCCCCTGAAGCCAAATTGACTTGATGATTGGGTTCATGAGGTCCCATGTAGCATTTTAGGTTATCCTTTGAAGCATTGGCTCATGCCCAGAGGAAAAATTCCATCTGGAGGCCCTGGTCGACCAAACCCTAATTTGGTGACACTGACGATCTTGAGGCTTAATCCACCTGGAATGCTGCAACATTGTGCTTGATCCTTGATGTGGAAGTCATCTTGATCCATTGTGGATGTTTGAGAGGCTTAGACAAGTTGAATATCATGTCATTCCTTGATTGATCCTTTGTCTAAGAGTTCTGAGAGGGCCTGAAACCCTAAGTTTGATTGTAGTGGATGCTCACCCATCTTTGGGGAGACTAATGAGGGATAATGATACACCCATATTGTGATGATGATTTGCACAATGATGGAAAATCTTAGTGGTCAAAATTTGGGGTATGACAGATGCCCCTATTTAATCTTCTTGGACCCGAAGGTTTGAATGGCAAAGGTATTCGGGCATTCGGGGTGCAAGAGGATTAAATATCAGAATACCCGAAATTTTGATGGTGGTTAAGAATGGTAGTTCATGCATCCTTCTTCTTTTGCTAAGCGATGATGCTCAGAAAAGGTATAAACTTCCCCTCGATCTTGGACTTCAGCCAAGGAACTGGTCTCAGTTTCTGAAATAAACTTCCCCTCGATCCTGGTTTCCCACCAAGGAACTGGCCTAAGTTTCTGAAATAAACTTCCCTTCGATCCTGGTTTCCTACCAAGGAATTGGTCTAAGTTTCTGATGTAAACTTCCCCTCGATCCTGGTTTCCTACCAAGGAACTGGTCTAAGTTTCTTTTGTCAATAAACTTTCTTGACAAGGGACGCTATACGTAGCAGTTTTCCTCAAACTTCTCGCCGAATTTTCCTGGGGAGATGTCATTTGATGAAAAAAAATTTGATGTCAGAGTTGCTAGGGAACCCAGTCGTTTGAGTTGCAAAGGTGCACAAACTTCTCTGTTGGAGATGCCATTCATTGACTCTACTGGGGAAAGCAGGTCTCTTGAGAGACTGCTTCTAGCATGGGGATATTACATCATACTTTCCTCGGAGATCTTCTCGGAGAAATGCCATATGATATGATTCAATTTTTGAGGTGCCGATGACCTTTTCGTCAGCGTATTTTTCCGGAGAAGAACCGATGTATTGCCAAATCTCTGATTAAGAGGCTTTCCCTAGGGATTTTCCTTAATCCGGGAAAGGGAAGACATCATCTTCAATGGCTAAGAGTGACGTTGGCTGAAGGTTCTCTTGTTCTTCAGAGGTTCAAGTTATCAAAGTGGTCGAGGACCAATTCTAATCTAGAAATAAACTGGAGGAGAGAGATTGTTCAGACGCAACAATTCCTGACGAGGAAAGGACTAACAACTCGATTGAGAGGACTTCTATCCCTAGAGGATAAGACCGACTAGAGAGATAGCGATGCAATATGAATATGAATGTAAATCAATAATGCATGATGTATGTATGTATATGCTGGCAAAACTGACGCGACATACAGACTAAGAGATGGACATGACTGGATACTCGGCCACTACAGGGGACGAAGAGGTATCGCTGGTCCAAGAGTAGAAATTCCGCCTTGCTTAGGAGAGATAGTCCCTGTTGGGAGCTACCTTGGTCGGGCTTAGGAGACAAGAACTCTGCCGGGAGGTGTCAGATGGAACACGGTCTCTGACACAGCTGATCCTTCATTCAGTCGTACTGGTTTAGAATGAGTACTTTGATTATGCACTTTGAAGCTCGATTACTTCTGGAGAAGCGATCAATATTCTTTTGATGTTCAGCAGTCAAAAGAAATTGCCATCTTTATTTTAAAAGCAGAAAAGTTTTAACAAGTAAATTCATTTTTGTTTCGTTTCAAGAATCGTTAATCATGTTAAAATGCCGTTCTGTAAAGCTAAAACAAATAAGAATTGCAAACAAAAGCACCAGGGCTCAAATTTTATTGATAGGATGGAAATCAGCCAAACGCGTGATTCCATAGAGTATTTACAAAGTTTAGAAAATGGTAATTTATGGGAAGAGGCATACATTGAAACATAATGACCGTTATCCTTCTACCAACTTTGAATTCTGGACATCCTGAGCTTCCGTCGAAGATGAGCGTGACTGGATTTTTTCTTCTGATGGATGGCATTACTGCTGAGGAATTAAACTGATCAGACGTAGTTACTTGCCATTAATCCCTAATTTTTTCCTGGATTGTACTTTGAGATTTCCAATCCACCGGGATGATTTTTTATTGTGTCTCTAATTTTTGCCTGGACTGCCCTTTCGGGTTTTCAATCCACCAAGACGTCTTTTTTTTTTGTTTAGGCGAAGTATTTCTTGACTACATCAACATTTGTAGGGTAGGCAAATTCTTCTCCATCCATGGTTGCAAGTCTCAAGGCGCCGCTTGAGAAAGCTTTCTTGACCACATAGGGGCCGTTATAATTCAGGGTCCATTTGCCCCGAGAATCAGTGATTTTATCTTTTTTGAGCACAAGGTCTCCTTTCCTGAAGACACGAGGTCGGACCTTTTTGTCGAAGGCCTTCTTCATTCTCTGTTGATACAACTGACCATGGCATATAGCCGTTATTCGTTTCTCTTCGATCAGATTTAGTTCATCGTGTCGACTTTGACACCACTCAGCTTTTGTTAGCTTAGCTTCCATCAATACCCGGATTGATGGGATCTCTATTTCTATGGGAAGCACTGCCTCCATGCCATATACTAGAGAAAAAGGGGTTGCCCCTGTTGAAGTGCGGACAGATGTGCGATAACCGTGAAGTGCAAAGGGTAGCATCTCGTGCCAGTCTTTGTAGGTTACAACCATCTTTTGAACAATCCTCTTAATGTTCTTTTTAGCCGCTTCTACCGCTCCGTTCATCTTGGGTCGGTAGGGAGATAGTTATGGTGTTCGATCTTGAACTCAGCGCATAACTCTTTCATCATCTTATTGTTCAAGTTGGATCCATTATCAGTAATGATCTGGCTCGGAACACCATAACGGCAGATGAGATTATTTTTGATAAATCAGACCTTAACTTGTCGGGTTACATTAGCGTACGACGCTGCTTCGACCCACTTGGTGAAGTAGTCAATAGCTACTAGAATGAACCGATGTCCGTTTGAAGCCTTGGGCTCAATCATGCTAATCTCGTCGATTCCCCATATGGAAAAAGACCATGGGGAAGAAAGAATTTTAAGATGCGTTGGTGGTACATGGATTTTGTCTGAGTATATCTGACACTTGTGACACTTCCTCATGTACTTGTAGCAGTCGGATTCCATGGTCAACCAATAGTACCCTGCTCTTAGAATTTTTCTCGCCATTGTGTGTCCATTGGCATGAGTGCCAAAGGATCCTTCGTGAATTTCTTTTATCAGCATGTCTGCTTCTGGTCTGTCTACACATCAAAGCAAGAACATGTCAAAGTTTATCTTATAGAGTGTATCACTGCTCAGGAAAAAACTGCCTGCTAGCCTTCTGAGGGTTTTTCTGTCTTTCCTGAGTGCCCCAGGTGGGTACTCGTGTTTCTGAAGGAAGCGTTAGATATCGTGATACCAAGGTAAATCATCTATGACCGCTTCAATCATGAAGATGTAAGCGGGCCTTTCAAGGCGCATTATGTCGATTTTAGGCAGGTCATTCCATTGACCTACGCTAATCATGGAAGAGAGGGTGGCTAATGCATCATCCATGTGATTCTCATCACGAGGGATGTGATGAAACTCGATTCTGTTGAAGAAAGGTAACAACCTTCTCGCATAACCTTTGTAAGGAATTAGTCCTGATTGGTATGTGTTCCAATCTCCTTTGATCTGATTGATAACCAGGGCTGAGTCGCCATATACGTCCAAGCTTTTGATCCTTAAATCGATTGCTTCCTCGAGACCCATGATACAAGCTTCGTATTCGGCCTCGTTGTTTGTGCACTTGAACGTAAGTCTGGAGGTGAAAGGAATGTGGGTACCCTGAGGGATTATGATGATTGCCCCAATTCCGTTTCCGTAATGATTGACAGCTCCATCAAAGATAAGTCCCCATTGGGAACCTGGTTCTGGCCCTTCACTGGGTAGCGGTTCATCGCAGTCTTTCATTTATAAATACATGACATCTTCGTCTGGGAAGTCAAATCCAACTGATTCCTGATCATCAATCGGTTGATGAACCAAATGATCAGCTAAAACACTTCCTTTGACGGCTTTCTGAGCGTGGTACTTGATGTCGTATTCTGATAACAACATCTACCAACGGGCAATCCTTCCCGTGAGAGCGGGTTTTTCAAAGACGTACTTGATTGGATCCATTTCGGAGATTAACCAAGTATTGTGACGAATCATGTACTGGCGAAGACGTTTGGCTGTCCAAGCCAGAGCGCATCAAGTTTTCTCAAGCATAGTGTACCGAGTCTCGCAGTCGGTGAATTTCTTGCTCAGATAGTAAATGGCAGACTCTTTTCTTTTGGTTTCGTCTTGTTGGCCAAGCACACAACCCATGGAGTCTTCCAATACTGTTAAGTAGATGATCAGTGGTCTTCCTACCACTGTAGGTGATAGAATCGGTGGGTTCAACAGATATTCCTTGATACTGTTGAAGGCGGTTTGGCAATCGTCTGTCCAAACACATTCTTGATTCTTTTTGAGTAATTTGAAGATCGGCGCGCATGTCGCGTTCATGAGGAATATAAATCTGGAAATGTAGTTCAAACGTCCCAGGAACCCTCTGACTTGTTTTTCAGTTTTCGGAGAAGGCATTTCTTGAATGGCCTTGACCTTGTCAGGATCAACCTCAATTCCTTTCTGGTTGACGATGAACCCTAGAAATTTCCCTGAACGGAAACCGAATGTGCACTTATTGGGATTCAAGTGGAGTTTGTACTTTCTCAACCGCTCGAATAGTTTTGACAGGTGGGTCACATGCTCCTCTTCTGTTTTATATTTTACAATCATATCATCGACATATACCTCGATTTCTTTGTGTATCATGTCTTGAAAAAGAGTAGTCATGGCCCTTTGATAGGTTACCCCGGTGTTCTTCAAACCGAACGACATTACCTTGTAACAAAAGGTACCCCATGGGGTAATGAACGAAATTTTCTCCATGTCTTTCAGCACCATTTTTATCTTGTTATAGCCCGAGAATCCATCCATGAAGGAGAAAACTTTGAATTTTGTTGTATTGTCTACCAGCATGTCAATGTGTGGTAAAGGAAAGTCATCCTTTGGAATGCCTTTGTTTTGATCTCCGTAACCGACACACATCCTGACCTTTCCGTCTTTTTTCATGACTGGTACGATGTTGGCTAACCATTGAGGATACTCTGATGTGGCGAGGAAACCCGCGTCAATCTGTTTCTGGACTTCCTCTTTGATTTTGATGGCCATGTCCGGGTGAGTCCATCTCAGCCTTTGTTTCACCGGCAGACATTACGATCTTAACGGTAGATGATGTTCCACGATGCTGGTATCCAAACCTGGCATGTCCTGGTAGGACCAAGCGAATACATCAGAAAACTCTTTGAGAAGCTTTGTCAATCTTCCTTTGATAGTTGGACTGAGCAATGCCCCAATCCTGATCTCTTTTCTTTCTTCCTCTGAGCCCAAGTTGACCGTTTCCAACGGCTCCTTGTGAGGTTCAATGGACCTTTCCTCTTGTCTGAGTAGTCGGGAGATCTCTTTTGGAATTTCGTCGTCACCTTCTTCTTCAGGCCCAAATACCGGGAATTCAAAGTTGGGAGAAGGTATGGATCACATGTTTCAACGGGGTTTACAACAAGCAATCTGCACAACGTGATGATTTGTGTTTAGAAGAGATATAGAGGAATGCAAGAGTGTGTGCAGTGTTTTTCTTTTGGAAAACTGCTTGTTTTTATTATTGAGTTATTTTTTAGGATTACCATTTTCTGAGAAAAGCAAAAAGAGAAAACAACAATTAATGTGGAAATTACAGAACGATGTTATTTTATTTATAATCTTATCGATTCTTGAAACTACAGCCCTATAAAACAAAACTCTGTCGCTTTGGGGAAAGCAAAGAGGGATATTTACAGAAAGTGAGCCCCATCAAAACATCCGTTTCACCTGGGCAGGGTGAAAGGTTAAAGGCGGCAATTTCTTTGACTTATGAATAATCTTCGGAACATCGACAACGACCCATTGGCGGAGAACTCCTCTGTGAATCACAAAGTCTGGTACCTTCCTTGATTTGTCTTCAGAAATAACACTGATTTCTGGTGGAGCAGGATCATTGGAATCTGTCTCCCAGGAAGAGTTTTCGTAGGAGGATTCTTCTGTTGTATTTTGCATAGCATTTGTGCTCTCAGGTAAATCTCCCCATCCAGTTGGCTGGATGTCCTTGAGCCTGATACGAGAGCTTTCAGGAGCGGTGTACTTGACCATGTAGTCATATTTTCCACTTGGTTGTCCCAGGGTGTCCCATACTTCTTTGGAACTGGAGGAGTCATCTCTCTCGATGACGTTGACCTCGGGAAAAGCATAGTTAATGAATTCTAGCCCAGCAAGCTTTTCCAATTCATCGTCATACTGGATATTTTCTTAATGCCCTGAGTAATCATCCCATGACATGGTGGAAATACAGGTATTCTGTTCAATGATGCTCAGCTAATTTTCATTGTTCATCTGATTTTCTTGCCCCAAGTCTCCTGGGTACGATTGCCAGATAGGCAGACCATCCATCGGGCCATAATAGTCGGGGTCAAAGTTGTCTTTCATCAGAGTGTCCTCCTCTAATGAATTTGGTGGAGCACGACATCCTTCCGGATCACAACCTCCGTATATCATTTCGACGTCTGACCTTGGTATAAATCTCGGACTCTGTGCGGGATAGCAGAATGGCGTAGGCACCTCTTCCTGAGACATACAACCGTCCTTATTAAGATAGGATTTCCATTCCTCATCCGTGTCGGAGAAATCACCTTCATTGATGGTATGTACTTCTTAAGACACTAGGTGAAGGAAACCTCCACTGTGGAAGAAGTTATGAATGAGATGAAGACTTTCATCGTTAGCAGTTGTCCAGGTGTAGGTCATAGAAAAACCAAGACTCTTCTTTGTTTTATTATCAGTAGGAATGACAAGTTGTCCCCATCCTTTCGTATTGTTACTTCCAATTGCCTCGAGAGCATCTTTGTACGAGAAAATAGAGGTTCCTTTCTCTGATTGATTCTCATTGCTCACCGAAAGTGCTTGGAACTGAGTTCTGACAAAATCCTCGGGTTCTATACAAGTAGATAATGGCAGGTTACTCACGATCAAGGCTTGTTCTCCACAAACCGTGACGAGTTGATCGTTCTTGACGAACTTCAGTTTCTGGTGCAGTGTCGAAGTTACTGCCCCATCCTGGTGTATCCAAGGTCTTCCTAATAAGCAATTGTATGCTGCCCGGACGTCCATGACCTGGAAAGTGATTAGGAAAGTGTGAGGACCTATAGTTATGGGAAGGTCGACTTCACCGATAACTTCTTTCTGAGACCCGTCAAACGCTTTGACGATGACCTCACTGCCACTCATCGGGGGTCCTTTGAATGATAGTCGCATTAAAGTGGACTTCGGCATAACGTTGATGGTCGATCCTGTGTCTACCAGTACGCTGGCTAAAGCATCATCCTGGCAGTTAACTGTGATATTGAGCGCCATGTTGTGGTGTTTGCCCTCCTCTGGCAAATCCTCATCATTGAATCCCAAGTTGTTGCAGGAAGTGATGTTAGAGATGATGCTATCGAACTGTCGTATTGACACATCCTATTCCACAAAGGCATGCTCTAAGACTTTCTGTAGAGCCTCTCTGTGGGCTTCGGAACTGAGTAAAAGCGATAGCACGGAGATCTTTGAAGGAGTTTGTAACAGCTGATCAACAATGTTGTATTTGCTCCTTTGGATGAGCTTTAGCATCTCATCACTGTTTTTTGAAAGGTCGGGATTACTGGATTGACTGACTGGTGGATTGGGAACTTCTATTTGAGGTTCCTTTTCTTTGTTAGGTTCTCTAACTCCTCGGTTGAAGATTCGACCGCTCCGTGTTACTCGACTGATGTCTACAATATTCTCGACAGAGGGTAATGGAATTTCCTTTCCATTCTCAATTATTATTGCACTGTATTTGTAAGGGATCGCCTTAGCTGATTCATACGGTAATGGTCCTGGCAGATAGATAACCACAGGAGCCTTCTGATTTTTCTGACCGTCGTAGGTAACTTCAATCAGTTCCTGGATAGGAACCTTTGATTCTTCCAGTAGAGGGATGATGGTACAAACATCCTTGTTCTGTTTATGATCAGAGATTATGACAACGTCTTTGATTTCATCAATGAAGTAGTCCGGCATCCAGTTGATTGGCTCAGAACCTAGACATGGGTGAATCTCTTTACGATCCAACTGACCTTGAAGAGTTGCCCGCACAAGGTAGCATCCTTGGTTATTCTCCGAGCAGACTCTGCAGCGTTCATAGTTATGCGGTGGCACTTGGCCACGTCCACTTTGAATGCAGTGCAACCTTACCAGGTCATTTTCCATAGATCGGACATCCTGACTTTGACGCCGAGTAGGGTTCCCATTAAGCACACTGATTTGTTGCATGTCTTCATCCAGATAGATCAGAAGCCACCAATGGTTTAACAAGTGTTGTAAAGTTCTTTAAACGAGAGCGCACCCTTGGTTACTCTCACTACATACTTTACAGTTCAGATAATCGGGAGAAGTGAGAAAACTGAGTTGGACTTGCTTGGCATGTAACTCCACCAAGCTGGTATTCATCAAACGGATATCGAAGATTTGGATCATGTTGATCTGATAAGGATTTTTATCATGATAGTCCTGGATCCACCCAAAATCCATCTGACGCTGGAGGGCCTCTTGTACAAAAGCGCATCCCTGTTTGTTTACCGAGCAAGTCAGACATGAAGTGTAATCGTGTCGTGGCAGATTATGATACTGGCTTTGCCTTGAGTGCATCGCCACCAAGTTGACATTCAATGCATGGATGTCGTGGTTCTGAATGATGTTGGAATTTGAATAGGTCATGTTGACTCCACGAACTCGATACTCTTGGATCCACCCGAGATCCAATTGTTCCTGTAGAGCTGATTGCACCACAGAACATCCTTGATTGTTCTTAGAGCAGATATCGCACTGGTGATAATTGTGAGGTGGCACATGGCCATATCCACTCTGTCTAAAATGCATCTTGACCAAGTTGGCCCTTAATAAGAGTACATCATGAATTCGATAGATGTTGTTAGACTCTCTCTCTATCAAATTGACTGCAGCTTTCTCATGTTGAGGCAACGAGTTCGTGAGAACATTCGGATTCGTATCTTTGAAAGATAAGACCCCGCTCCTAACAAGCTTTTGCACGTCGGATTTGAAACTGGGACAGTTTTCTATGTTATGCCTTGGTCCTCCTTGATGATAAGGACAGGTATGATCCGTTTTGAACCAGAAAGGCGGATTTTCTGGTACTGTAAGAGGAGACTTGGTTTGGACATGTCCCTTGACCAGTAATAATGGAAACAATTCTGTGTACAACATGGGTATAGGATCAAACCCTGGTGGCCACATTGTACGGTTGTTGTTATATGGAGGACGAGCCTGCTGAAGAGTTTGTTGTGTCCTTTGCTGATACTGCTGTTGATTAGGTTGGCTCTGTGCAACCTGAGGTTGATACATAGGAACAGGCACAGGGTTAATAGCAGGAGTTACAGCTGCTACTGGTTGGTATCGTCGCCTTTTCTTTCTGAGAGAGATATTCCCAATATATTGCTCTTTTTTCTTAGGGAAAGCACTACCGTATCGTTTCGTACTGCTTGATGATCCGACGTCTTTAACTAAACGTCCTTCTCAGACGGCTTCCTCAAGACGAACTCCCATGCTCACCATCTCGGTGAAGTCACTGGGCGCATTGGCAACCATTTTGTCGTAGTATAATGAGCTTAAGGTTTTCAAAAAAATCTTTGTCATCTCTTTTTCCTCCAGAGGTGGAGAAATTTGAGCGGCAATTTCACGCCATCTCTGAGCGTATTCTTTAAAGGTTTCCTTATCCTTTTGTTACATCGATCTGAGTTGATCTCTGTCCGGTGCCATGTCCAGATTGTATTTATATTATTGAACGAAGGCAGCGCCAAGATCTCTGAATGTGCCGATCGTGGTGCAGTTTAAACCCATGTACCATTTTAATGCGGCACCGATTAAACTATCCTGAAAGTAGTGAATCAGTAGCTCCCGGTTCTTTGTCTGAGCTGACATTCGCCGAGCGTACATCACCAAATGGCTCTGAGGGCAAGAGTTACCCTTGTACTTTTCAAAGTCGGGTACCTGGAACTTGTGTGGAACTTTCACATTGGGGACCAAGCAGAGGTCCACGGCGTCCTTTTCAAATAAATCCTGACCGCGAATAGCCTGCAGTTCTTTCGCATTTCCAAGAACT
Organism: Lathyrus tuberosus; assembly: GCA_022829125.1. Classification (NCBI taxonomy): domain Eukaryota; kingdom Viridiplantae; phylum Streptophyta; class Magnoliopsida; order Fabales; family Fabaceae; genus Lathyrus; species Lathyrus tuberosus. The sequence continues at coordinate 4,191,115 of JALAZF010000269.1, read as the reverse complement.
GTTCCTGGAACTCATTCATTCTATTGAACATGCTGCCGTTTCCACCAGAAGGTTTCTGTGGAATCTGTCCTTTTGGGACAGTGTGTACCACGGGCGGTGGTATAGTCATTATGGACGAGACTCTCGGTGTCTCCTGAAGTTTGTAACCTTCAGGAGTTGCTGTTATGCCCCTGGCATCTTCGCTTTCCCGAAGTTTGTAACCTTCAGGCCCAAAGGTTCCTGTTTTGGTTCCCTGATCCTCTGCGATTGGCGAAACATATCCTTCTGGGATATAGTTGGGTGGCATGCCCCAGGGTCGATCTTTGGGCATTTTGTACCTAGGATCATACTTTTCCACTATGGGCGTTGATGTGATCTCTGAGATCACAGTTCGTTGTTGTTGCATCTGAGCTTCTGCCAGAGCTTGCATATCGTTATGAAGCTTTCTCAGATCCTCTTTCAGAGTGTCGATCTCTTCCCTCAACTCTTTGTTCTTTTCCTCGAGATCATCCATCTTTTTCTGACGATTGGCCCGAGTATTGTACGAATGAGACAGTTTGACTCTAGAATCAAGACACAAACGTGAGATTCGTAGGCAAGAAGAATGCGTTGTGCGAGAGTGATGAATGATATGCAATGATTATATTAATTGTATGTTTTTGTTTATTCAAAGTAAACTTCGACAATTAGATTGCAAATATCAAACAGTGGGGAAGCCCCGTTTTATTGAATTCAAAGGATTGCGGAAACGGAAATACATTAGATTACAAAGTGCTGAAAAAGGAAATCTAAACTAATGGATCCTGAGTCCTCTCTGAGGAGAGCTCAGGTGCTGGTTCTGGTACTTTCCTTTTCTTTGACCGGGGCTCTTGGGCCGTTGTCGGGTTGTCATTCCTTTGCCAAGTGAAAGGAGCGAGCAAATTCCTTTGGTCATCCTAATTTTCTACAGCATGTTGCTCTAAAATCTCAATCAGAGCATCTTTATCTTTCAATAGTTACTGTATTTTCTTACACTACACATTGAGAATACAGTACTTGTTCCTCCAAGACCTCTTCTCCTGTTGAACTTTGCTGAGAGTAACCTGAAACTTTTCCGTCTCAGACATAAAATAAATGGCAGAGTCCCTTAATGGAAGAACTTCCTGACGAGGGTAAGGCATCCTCAGCTTGAGAGCTCTAGTTTGTACTCAGTGGAGATAAGGCTCCACCGAGACACAGTCTGGTTTTCCTAGAGACTCTCGTCCTTTCCTATGAACATGTTTCCAAGCATGCACTATTTCTGTCTTTAGTGCCCGGTCATTTTCTCATTCCTTGAAGAAAAGACCTTCCAGATGAGCATTACGTGGGACATGCCTCATCGGGTATCCAAATTGACGATGAACTAAAATTGGATGATAGTTAATTCCTCCTTTAGTTCCTATGAGGGGTACATTTGGGAAATTTCCACAACGGTCAATGATTCTGATCCCTCCATAGATTCGATTGTACCAATCGATGTCAGAGTTGGTAAGAGACATGATTCTCTGCGACCAACGTAAAGTATTCTTTTGATCCCAAAATGCAGCAGACTTGGGTAAGTGGGAAGTGAACCATTTGTAAAGCAAGGGTACACAGTACGTGATCATTCCTCCGCTGTATAAATTCCTTAAGTGTACCAAATGATACGCATCTGCGAGTAAGGTCGGTACAGGGTTTCCAATCAGGAAAATCTTAATGGTGTTGATATCTACGAAGTTATCAAGGTTGGGAAACAAAAATAACCCATAGGTGAGCAAAACAAAGATGCTCTCGAAAGCGGCCACGTTCCCTATACTAGCAAAGTATAGGGCTTTCTTTGTTAAGAACTGGGCTGGCAAACCTTGGATGCCACCCTTAGTGGTCATGTGAGTCCTGACTTCTGACTCGTCCAAATAAATTGCTCGTGCAATGGTTTGATCCTTTGGAATTTCTTCCAGTCCAGAAAAGGGAGCATGATCAGTGATATGCAGATCAGTCAGGTGAGAGTACTTCTCCAGCATTGGTGCTAGCTGATAATCCGAGAATGTGAAACAGTGATAGACCGGATCGTAGAACTGGATTAGTGTGGACAGGATTACTTCGATTACCTGGACCCTTAATAGAGACAGTAGTCCTCCATACTTGGCTCTGAAAGCCTCGTGGTTGGTGATCATTCTCGCCAAACCTCTCAAATCCTCTAACTTTGGAACTTTGAAGGTGTACTTATGAGTTTTCCTTCTATCGAAATCCATTAGCGCAACCCCTTTATCTGACATTTGCAATCATTGTTTCAGTTTAATTTGAAAAAGAGAGACTAGAAGCGAAAATTTTTCTTTGGTTTAGTGTTTTTAAAATAAATGTATGAATGCAACACATAAAAACATAGAAAAAACATGGGGTTAAAGGGTCGGTGTCATGAAGTCAAGGCTCTACCCCCCCCCCCCCCCCCAAAGGTTTATACTGGTGATTTTTTGTACCTGTCCGCAATATCATTGACCCCTCTTGAGATGACAACAGCAAGCGGATCACCAGCGAGCTGATGTATCCTAGAGTGATATCAGATGAGGGTAGTATCGCGTGACAACTATTTCTGATAGCTTCCGCACTACAAAATGGCTTTAGTCTACTAAAAACCTCAACTTCTCAGATAACCCAGTCGACCACACTACTTTCAACAACTGAAGTCGTATAGGAAATGTATCTGCAAAGGGAGTCTCCACTGAGTTTGATGATCGATCGGGGGCTCTTAACTGGGATTCACTCCCCGCAAGATTAACCGCATTGCCATCACCTATCTTAGGTGTATACTCAATCTTTCCACATGTGGCATCACACGCATTCCCATTAGTAGAAAAATAAACACAGATATCAATTAGGAAAAGCAATATATATATTTTCCCTAATCATCCTAGACCTCTAGTCTTATGATCCTAACAGACAATGACTCCCCTAGCAGAGTTGCCATTTCAGTGATACCTTGAGAACTTAAGGTTTTCTACCTAAGAGATGGGAAGAGAACAAGATCTCGAACACTCCCCAGCAGAGTCGCCATTTTTCTATAGCGAGAATTTTTGTGTGGTTGCGAAGCACTATCGCTTTGGGGGTACTACAGTTCGATTCATTTTTATCCTATTGAAGCTGACGAAGGAAGGGAAATAGATGTCTCCAATTAACCCTGCTTGCAAACTGAGTTTAAATAGATGACTGTTGGTTTACAGATGCTATTGAGATTATGGGTCTCTCTTAGGTTATTTTGCTCAAGAACAGTGTCTAGGCAATTGGTAGGATGTTAGGTCTGATGCTTTTCGATTGAGGTATGAAGGTATGGGATTTTGGGATTTTTGGATTAGTATGCTCGCTAAGATTTTTCAATTTATGCCTACGTATTCCCGTTTGACGAAACAGGGAAATCAGAGCGGTCGTAGTTCCTCCTATTCTATGGGAGGAAAAAGCTGTTTTGGTGCCTTGTTCAAAGCCCAAGACGTGAAGCTAAAGGGAGTATATGTATCTTGTTCAAAGCTCAAGATGTGAAGCTGAAGGGTCTATTTGTATCTTGTTCAAAGCCCAAGATACGAAGCTGAAGGGTTTTGGCTTGAGAGAGAATTTGTCATCACTAAAGAGGAGTTGTTAATGTTTGTATGCTGTGAGCAAGGCACAGATTTGAGGCTAAAAGGTTGATTGACTCAACCGGGGTTTTCCTTAAACAAAGCCTAAGAGGAGGCTAATGGCCCAACAAGAGGGTGCCTTTATATGTCTTGTACGAAGCCCAAGACGGAGGCTAAATGGTTTGTGACCCAACAAGAGGGTCTTTTATACTCAATAAGAGAGTGTTTTGTATCTCGTACAAAGCCTGAGATGGAGGCTGAAAGGTTTGTGACCCAACAAGAGAGTCTTTTATACTCAACAAAGAGTGATTTGTATCTCGTACAAAGCCTAAGATGGAGGCTAAAAGGTTTGACTCAACAAGAGAGTCTTTTATACTCAACAAGTGAGTGATTTGTATCTCATACAAAGCCCAAGATGGAGGCTAAAAGGTTTGACTCAACAAGAGAGTCTTTTATACTCCACAAGAGAGTGATTCTATCTCGTACGAAGCCCGAGATGGTGGCTAAAAGGTTGGACTCAACAAGAGAGTCTGAAAAGGTTAGCTCTGTTGGAGAGAATCATTGTACAAAGCCCAAGAGGAGGCTATGTTGGTTGGTGACTGTTTCAGTTCAGTGACAGGTCCAGTATGTTGGATAAAAGAGAAAATTAGTTCTTGTGAAAAAAAGATTATAGGTAAGGTATTGCTTTGTTATTGATCGTAGGATCAGGGTTATTTCCTGTTCTTTAAGGAAACGGTAAATCCCAAGGGTATTGAGACTGTCCAAGTCTACTGGTGTTTTGAGAAGTCGATTCTCAGATAAGTGAATGGTCTTTGTATGATGCCCAAGAGAAGGCTGGTATGTTAAGGGATGAAGGTCAACTAATTAACTGGTCTGAAACTTGACTCAGAAAGACAGCTCTAGCAAATCGATGACTGGGTTCTGTTCCTATACCAGTAGAGGTCTCTGGGTCCTTGTACTAAGCCCAAGAGAAGGCATGAGAGCTTTTAAGAAGACGAAGGGTTCTCGTACAACGCCCAAGAGGAGGCGAGGATGCTTTTAAGAATCCTGTGGGTCCCCAAACCCCGAGAATTTCAAGACATGCCATTCACCGAGAATAGATCAAGCCAGGAAAGTCCGAGAATTTGGAAGAAACTCAAGAGATGCCATTCACGGAGAAAAGATCATCTCTGGGGAGTTAGAGTTTATTTGACAATTTCTAAGGGTGGCAGTCTGAGAAAGGGTTCACTGAGAATGCTGCCTTTCACGTCTCCATATTGTTTAACCCCAAGAGGAGGGAAGACTGTATCTGGTAATCCTATAGAGATCTAGTTTTGTTTGTATTTAAGAGTGACCAACAGGCTTTACCTAGTGCTAGACGTAGTTGCCGGGAAAAACTCTAAATAACTATACTAGTATTACACAGCTGATATTTGACAAGTATATAAAAGTTTGTGAAAGAAGACTTACAGTGAGCAGCCTCACAATACAGTTATATATATATAAAAGAGGATAAAGAAAGCGGGTAAACACTTACTCAGTTGTAGAGCTTCCATGCTGTTTTGTTAGTTGTTCAACAAAGAAAGCTTTGATAATAATATTATATTCAAAATCAAAGGAGAAAGTGCTTTGAAAAGATTGTTGGGGCTTATAGCTCAAGGAGAGGCCCAAGGTTTTATCAGTGATTGCACTGTTGTTTTGAATTTGTACAGGGGGCTTATACAAGTGACATAGGCCCAAAAAGGTTTTCTGCACAAAGGGATGGGTCTTACACTCTCTCAAGAGGCCCAAAGAGTTTTTAAAGAAAAGAAATGGGGCTTATAACACGAGGGTAGGCCCAGGTAATTTGATTTTTGAACTGGCGATCGCGCAGAGATTTTCTTTTAACGTAGAGGGACTTATAAAATATCTGAGGCCCAAAAGGTTTTGGTTAAAAGGGTATTGGGTCTTATACTCTATTAGAGGCCCATGAGTGTTTTTGTACAAGTGATGGGGCTTACAGCTCAAGGAGAGGCCCAGTTGATTTTGTTTAAAAAGGCGACGATCGTGCCATTGTTTTTGAAAATACAGTGGGACTTACACAATGACTGAGGCCCAAAAAGTGGTGTACTTACAAAGGGATTGGGTCTTACACTCTAATAGAGGCCCATGAGTGTTTGAAAATGATTTGTGAGGGTTAAAATAAAAGAAACCCTAATTTTTGTTTTCCTTTAAAAGTAAATATTTAAAGAAAATCAAATAAAATGATAAAAATACCAAATAAGTTTGAATAAACCATTTGTGATTTTTGTTTAAGGTTTGAAAAATGAGGTTTTAATAACAAGATGATTTAGAACACATTTGTTTTGATTTTCAAAGTATATATTCACTTTTAAATGTTTAAAAACAATTAAAAATGAATTTATTCACAAAAATACTAATTATATTAAATAACTAATATAAATTTTATTTTTTTGTAGAATAAAATATTTCAACATTTTTGTGATTTTTTACAAAAAGAACCAATAAAAAATAATTAAAATTGAGGGAGTTATTAATTTTTCAAATCATTAAAAATAATAAGAAACACAATAAAAAGTGAAAAAATAACAAAAAAGAGGATCTGGGGCGAGGGGGATTCGAACCCCAGACCTCTTGAGTATAGGGCGTGCGCCTTACCACTGGGGTGGTGATACATCCTTGATTGAAACACAACCACAAATATACAATGCTTGCCTTATTTTTGGCCTGGCCCAATGCAAGGTAAGGCAAGATTTTGGTTGAAAACGTAATGGCCATAACTTTCTCATTTCTCCATGGATTGGGACAAAATTTAGGTCTATCCTACCTAGAATTTCACAAGGAATCCAATGGCGGTGGTGTTTTTTTTTTCAGATCATGCTCATATTGAAAAACCCGATAGTGGTTTTGAAATAGGTCATGATTTGCATTTTCTGTGCCATCTCTTGGTACAAGCATGAATTACATGATAAATTGGTGCAAACATAACACATATAACATGTATAAGAGATGCATGATCAGTGGACATCAAAAGAAAGCATGATTCAAAGAATCCAAGTTGTGATGCTTACCTCTTTTTGGAGCTTTTGTGCAATCTACCAAGGGCTTTGTTCCAGAAATGATTTCATGCTTTGGACACCCTCAAATGATCTCTTAGAAGCTTTTAGGATGGTTGGAATCAGCTGGAAACCTCAGGAACAAGTTTGAGCTCTTTCTTGCAAAAGGGGCAAAAATGGCCAAAATAGCAACTCTCTCAAATGGTGTTCCAAATGTGTGGCACCATTTGGGATAGTACAAGGATGATATTTGGAGTGTGTTTGAGGTTTTATCTGGTTTGGAAAGTGACTGAATCAAGACATGGCTTGAAAAATGCACAAAAGTCCTATTTTGAGGTTTTGAGAGGTGACTTTGTGATTTTGGTGTTACAGGTCACTTGTGAGAGTTTGGACAACTTAGATATGACATATTGGATATGTTTGGATCATGAGCTATGGTGGAATTGCTCTCTAACTTAAAAACATAGAGTTACCTTGCTAAAGAAGGTATTTTTGCCTAGAGAAAGAGATTTTGAGGAAAGCAAGTGTTGTAGTGCTTTGGTGTACTCAAACTGAACACAATTGAGCTCTATTTATAGTAGAGCAAGTTTGTTTTGGCTGCAATAGTGAATGGCAACTGCAGCAGAGGTTTGGCCAATGTTGAGCAATGAGAATCCAAGTCTCCTCTAGCCATTGACTAGAGGTTAGGGCACAGGCCGCTGGTTCCCTTGGTCTTGGATAAGTCTTGACTGAATTCAGTTGGGAATGGCTCAGTCCATGCCACCTTGGTGCATCCATTAAATGCTTTAATCCAAAATTGGAGTCTTGTCCATCTTTTAGGCATTTCTAGGTTTGGCATGCTACTTTTGGTTCCAAAGAATTGGAAGGCTTGGGATCAGAGTTGGTTCATCCTTGGTCCCCCCTTGAGGTGATCAGATGGATAGATTTGCTTGCCCTTTGCAAAATTTGAGCAAATCGAGCAAAACTCCCAAATCTGCCTTGCCATGACAGTTTGCAGCAAGGCATATTAGCATTGTCATATCTCATGGCTCAAGTGGAATTTGATGGAGTTCTTGGCCATTTTGGAAAGCCTTCATATGATACAACAACTGTTTGATCATAATTAATTTTTGATACCTTTTGGATCCAAGTGAAAAATGCCCCTACATTTGGAAAAAAGTGAAGGCAGATTCTGACTTAGTGAAAATTTCACTAAGTGTTGGAAAAAAGTGACATTTTCACTTTTTGTGATTTTGATCTTTCCATAACTTAAAATCCATGAGGAATTGGAATGAGTTATGTTTGAAGCTTTTGTAGAGGGCCATGAGAGCTACAAATCCAGCTTTGGATGGGGGAAAATGGCCTTGTGGTTTAGGAGTTATGATTCTCCAAAGTTGGTACCCTTGCCACTTGATTCCATAACTTAGAAAAATTTCTAAGTTTTTTATGGTTACCCCTTTTACAAGTTATCCAACTTTTCTTGATTTTTCTTGATGAATGATGATTCCAATCATACATTAACATCATTTTAGGGTCAAAGAACCATAATTATGAAAAATCTCAAAAAGTCAAAGTTGACTTTTGTGCAGAAGTGACTTTTTGTCAGATGAATTCCAAACTGTGCGATCCTCTATGAAATCAAGTCCTTGACCTAAATCAAACTTGATGGATTGATTTCGTAGGTGTTATATGGTGTATTGAATCATGTCCCAAGGTTTGGGAGCATGTCCTGGTCAAAAGTCAAAAGCACAGTTGACTTTTCTCGCGAAACCCTAAATGTGGTTCTGATGAATTTGAAACTTGTTGCTCAAGCTTCTTGGATCAATCCAATGTTGCAAATGGATCAATGTGGTGTGTTAGGGACCCTCAAATCATGTCTTGAGGTCTTGGCTCCTGTTTTGTCCCAAAAGTCAACTTAGGGATGAATTAGGTCAAGAAACCCTAATTCCTGATTTTTTATGAATACATCCCCTGAAGCCAAATTGACTTGATGACTGGGTTCATGAGGTCCCATGGAGAATTTTAGGTTATGATTTGAAGCATTGGCTCATGCCCAGAGGAAAATTTCCATCTGGAGGCCCTGGTCGACCAAACCCTAATTTGGTGACACTGGCGATCTTGAGGCTAAATCCACTTGGAATGCTGCAACATTGTGCTTGATCCTTGATGTGGGAGTCCTCTTGATCCATTGTGGATGTTTGAGAGGCTTAGACAAGTTGAAGATCATGTTATTCCTTGATTGATCCTCTGTCTAAGAGCTCTGAGAGGGCCTGAAACCCTAAGTTTGATTGTAGTGGATGCTCACCCATCTTTGGGGAGACTAATGAGGCATAATGATACACCCATATTGTGATGATGATTTGCACAATGATGGGAAATCTTAGTGGTCAAAATTTGGGGTATGACATGTGGGCTCCCAGAAAGAGGGAGCATCCTCTTGGGATTCTTTTCTTGGATGCTCTCTTGTCTGACAATGCGTTTATAAGGATCATGAGACAACTTCCATGCCCACTTCGTTTCTTGATGCAGGAACTTCGACTTCTTCCTCTATGTTAGCCTTATAAATGTAGGCTGCTAAACTGATGAGAGAATGTTTTGTACATTAGACTCAGATTTTTTTGGAAAACCTACAATCAAGACCTTAGTGATGCCGACATCAAGGACCATCTGGAGTACAAGGGTCAACCGAAAGTAGTTTCATGTCTTAAACTTGATGAGCATTTTAAGGTTGATGATCTATCCCTGAAAAGGGTAACGTTTATAGAGCCAACTGATATGATTAAATATAAACGGGTAGCTGCATAAATAGTAGGGACTCTTCTATTTTAAGTATTGAGGCCGTTATAAAGCGACCAACATCATATTCGATCGCCCTTCAGACTAGTTGGTACTTTTGGTGGACTCATAAAAAAGGAGATGCAACTAATTTAACTAGTGTCTGGTTCCATTTTATGAATCTCTGTTCACCATAATAGGCCTATAGATGCCTTTGTCTGAATTTGAGGTGGCCTTATTGAAGTATTTAAAAGTCGCCCCTTCTCAGATTTATTCGGGCTTCTGGGCTTTCATGAAGGTGTTCCGATTTTGGGCCGAGTATAGATCTTAGAAACCTTCTCTACGATTGTTCTTTAACCTCTTCAATTTTTTGCATATCTCTCAGAGTGATATCAATGACTAAGGGCTTATCGAACTTCGACAGAACCTTCCTTAGCTTAGCCCTTTCACTTTTGACTTATGCAATTTCCTAAGATACGTCATGTTGGTGACACCCCTTACTCCAGAGGCTCATCTTGCCTTTTTCTCTAGCCCATACAATTCTTCTCGTTATTGAAAGAGCAGGTTTATGCAGTACTGGTCCTGGCCTCATTTTCGCTCTACACCTCATTACAACATCAAGCTAGATTCCCTCTTTGCTGAAGAGGTTATGATGATGGAGAATTTGGGGTCACTGTATCAGGGACTTGGTTACAAAGAATGATTCGACACTGGTGAAGTGTTTTCTTATTTGCAGGGAAGAAATTAATATATACCCACGCTGTTGTGAGTGTGGTCGGTCACGCGGAGCGGAAAGAAATCTTTGGTGAAGGCGGAGTCCAAGAGTTTTTTTTACATGTGAGCATGTACTTTTGAAGAAAAAATGGACAAGTTATAGATGTTATTCTTTATTGCCTCCACTTAGAGCATCAAACATGCTCCTACTAGTCGGGTTGTTACATATTCCCCTATAACTCATGTACCCTCATATACTTTCGAGGCTACTGGGTTGATTAGTTTACTACCTCCGCTACCTTCCTGTTTGTGGAAGATCAGCCACAACCTTCTACTGCTGTGGTGAAGAGAATAGTGACACAAAAGGTATATAAGAGGGGTGGGGGGTTGAATAGACCTCTCCCCAAAAATAAAATTTCAAAAACATTTTAGGTCTCATAAAATGAAATCAGATATTTTTAAAATATGCAGAAGCAAAACACAACATGAGGAGAACTTGGAAGCTTCTCAATGAATTAATCCAATAAGAATACTACAAGATATGACTAAAGGCATGATTCTTTCTAATGCAAATCAATTACAAGATAACCAAAGCCGCTTTAAACAAAACGATTTAAAAACCTTTATATAGAAATTCATTGAAAACATAATTGGATTAATGATGATCCACTAGGTTTGATGCATCACAGGTCTAAGCTTACACATTAAATCACTATAAGTAAGATATAACTTAAATTACGTACAAACGACACAATAAATATAGTAATAAATGCAAAATATTAAAGGAGATAAGGGAAGAATGAATAGTATACATAGATATTTAGTGCTTAGGCATCTGCCCTCGCTTTGCCTACCTCGCTCTCCAATGGTGTTAAAACCACCGGGAAATAATCATGATCTTCCACTATTTCGTAAGTTTGATACAAGCATTTTGATAACAATGAAATATCACACGATAAATCCTCTTTTGATGCAGATACTTAAACTGTTAACAAAAACAAAATGCTCAATGATATTGATCCAATCCATGCTATCCACAATAACCTGCTCCAAGTTTTCATATATGTTGATCCACCTTGATCCCACCAGTTTCTTGAAGGTGTGAGGAAAAACACAAGAAATGGGGGGTTTGAATTGGGTTTTCAAAATGGAAGCTTTTTTGTGAAAATTAAACAAAGGTTACAAATAGACTATCAATAGAGAAAGACACACGATATATCCTGGTTCACTTGAAAACTATCAAGTTAATCTAGTCCACCCGCCAAGGTGATTTTGCCTTATACACAATGACTTAATCCACTATAACCAAACTTATTACAACTGCACTAGCAACTGCTGGTGACTAACAATACACAGACTAACTGTCTCTTCTTAAGGCTTCTGACCCAACTGGTCCCTTAAGGAATTCAAACAACTGTTTGATTAAATAAAATGTTTACAATGAAATGCTTCTTACATAAGCTGATATAAACACTATTTCTAGCTCAATCTAACTTAGAGTGAATCTACACAGTAAGAACAATCTTCTTCTTTGTATTGTGGTGCTTTACTGTTCACTCATGAATTTCTCTATTCCTTGAGTTCTTTCTTCATATGAATCAGTGTTTTGAATATTTCTATTTTTCACACTTGGTGTCTCTCATGATTCGTTTAATGATCAAGTCTTTATATAGCCAGAAAAATATCCATTGAAGGAAAGATCAGTAATAACAAAAAAATACTGGCGACTTGAAATAATGTCGTTATGCTGGGATGAAAATCGTACACTGAAATTGTCCTTTGTACCACCAAGTCAGGGTAGTGGAATGGTAGTGGAAAAGAAGGTGTTTGATCTGTACTATGTACTATTTTCCCACGCAAATGTTTCATCTTCTTCTGTTCATCAGTGGCTTCTGATTTGATATGATTGAAGCATGATCAGAAGAATGAATCATTGGGTCTTCAGAGTCTTGAGTCTTTAGAGTCTTCAGAACTTGTTCAGCAGAACCTTGTCATCAGAGTCTTCAGCACTCCTTCTTCAGAACCATTGGTTATCAGTAACATAAGTCTTCAGAAATTGTGCAGCAGAACCTTGTCGTCAGAGTATTCAGAACTTGGTCTTCAGAAACTTAAGTCTTCAGCGTCTTCAAAATGCTGTTCATCAGAACCTTGTCTTCAGAGTCTTCAGAAGATAAGTATCAGAGTTAAATTCAGAGTCAGAATCCCAGAGAATATTGCAGCAGCAACATAGTGTCATCTTAGAGTCTTTCTGAAGCATAGTAAATCAGAAGCAACCTTGCTTCTTGACTCAGAAGTGACCATTGAGAATTTCAAAGTGACGTAGCACATGATTTCTATCAGAGTCAGAACTATCTTTATCAGAGTCAGCACCTGTTTGTCAATTCTTAAGAAAATATGTGTTAGAGTACCAAAATTGTTCTCACACAAAAAAAATTTTGTTAATTTCAAAACAAAGAGATATCTTGCAGAACCAAATCTTGTTCTAACAATCTCCCCCTTTTTGATAATGACAAAATAATGTACTTTGATAACACAATTTTGTATGAATATAATTAGAATTGACTCAGATAATTTCAAAGTAAACTTCCCTTTGTCAAACTCCCCCTGAATCTAACACTTAACAAAATCTTATAAGATTTGGGATATAGAGTCTGGTTGTAAAGATCTTAGATAGATCCACAGTATCATAACCTGATTATAGTGGTGATGCATTATGATAATTGAGCTTGATTAACTAAATCAGAGCCTGGTTGATATCAGAGTCATTTTACCAATATAATAATTTTTCCTGAAAAACATTCTAAAAAAATATGACATTTAAAGTGTTAGAATGTTAGAGCTATGATTGGAGACAAGATATTTATCAAAATAACTTTCCATATTAATACTCCCCCTTTTTGTCATAATAAAAAAGGGTAATCAAGATTTACCTTAAGCATTTTGATTTGAAAGAATTTAGATAAGTTAATTTTAGTCCTTTTCTACCTTTTTATGGAAATCATAATGGAATACAGTAAGACAAGATAAATGCAAATAAGGAAAGAAAAATTTCATTGATAAAACAACAAAACGCCGGGGGCGTAGTATAGGAACAAAATCACAAAACGGAAAAACAACGGACAAGAAAAGCAATGATAGACGGAAGAGAGACCAAGCAACAAGAAACCGAGAGACCAACAGTGATGAAACACACGCCAACCAGCTATCTCATTCCCTGATGATGGTTTCAGAATAGTTCATGGGAGAACACCATTCAGTATCAAGTTTCTCATTCATTCTGATTTGTTTTATGTGAGCAACAACTCCTTGAAGATCAAGAATGTGAGGAATAACTCTACTGTAAGGAATCTGAAACGATAACTCCGCTCTCGATGAAAGAATTTCTCCTTTCAAGAAGTTGAATATGGATTGAGGCAGATTAATCTTAATCTTGGAGATTAAGAAGAAAATGAAGAGCTTATCCATTGCAGAGAGCCTTCGTGATCCCTTTTCCCTGGGTCTAAGATTCCTTCCCATGATTTGGTTCCAGATTTTAGCCTCAGGAGTCAGAGAAGAGGGACTGTTAGTAGGTCCTTCTTGAAGATAAATGATGTGATGTGTTTAGCAAACAAGTTATTTCCTCTATAGTATTCAACACATTCACCATCTTCTTTGCATTCAATAGCTTGAGAGATGATTGAGGAGTTAATCATGATGGGAAAGCCATAAACCATAGACTGAATGCAACAAGTATCAGACTCATATGCAAGGATGCGAGCATTGGCCCAGAAATCTTTTACAAGTGCTGGATAGATAGGTCCATTTAGAATTTCAAGGTATCTATCCCAGTTTTGGTAGATGATGTCTGAGAGAATGTTGGTATGACCATTGTCAATAAGATCGTTGAAATCAATTGATTATTCTTTCAAGAGATCCAAGTCAGAGATTTCTCCCCTAATGGTTTTAGAAGACATAGTGGAAGCAAGAAGGATAGGAGTGAAAAGAAAGTAGAAACGGATGAATAGTTATGTGGAGAAGTGTGGTATATAAAGAGAACAAAGAGTGATAGCAATAAATAGCAATAAAGACTAGATGAATTGAGACGAGAAATTCATCATTTCCAATACAAGGGATACAAACAAGAACAAGGAATGATGAAGGAGTGTATCAGTCTCCGAAAGATCACATATCAGTATACGTTATTCATATTATGACATCAGTCAATAAATATAAATAAATGTATACTCGAAAGAGAGAGGGTAGAAACTGACAAGAATAAGGAAGGTTGACAAGTGTTTAGTTCCAAGAAATCTTTGTCTTACATACATCTTTATGAATGCACAATGTAGGAGGAAGATGTAAAGATTTAAATTGTTATCAAGTAAATTTTCAAATCCAATGTGTTAAACATGATTATAGAGATAATAAGGAGAAAATAGGAAATAATTACTTGAAACCTAGTCTCACGAAATCACAACGCTCGAGGTGTCTCTTCAACAGTAGATATGATTTGATTTTGGACACGTGTCACACAAAATCATAGCAGTTTGGTTTCAAGAGATAGTGTTTTGATGATTCCAACGTCTAGAATACCAAGAGGTATCTGACAGGAATAATTTCTGATCAGGATATTTTCTAATTTGTAGAAGTATCATGAATCAGAAAGTTAATAAACAAACAGTTAACACACTTTGCTTAGTCATCAGAATCTTATATCAGACGTTCTGGTAGCCTGACATATTAAAATATTATCATCTCATTCTGGACAAGGTTTGATAAATAAGTTTTCTAGAATGAATACGAATCTATTTTTAGCATGGGGTTTTGTGAAAATGTCAGCCCACTGGTGATCAGTATCCATAAATTTTAACTGAAAAGTACCCTTCTGAACATAGTCACGCAAAAAGTGATGTTTTATTTCAATATGTTTTGCCCTAGAATGTAGAATAGGATTCTTAGATAAACAAATGGCAGAAGTATTATCACAGAAGATAGGAATGTTACACTCGTGTATCTAATAATCTTCAAGTTGATTTTTCATCCAGAGTATCTGAGTATTGCACAAAGATGCTGATATGTACTCTGCTTCTGCAGTGGAGAGAGCAATTGTTGATTTTCTCTTTCTTTCCCATGAGACGAGGTTGCTTCTCAGAAATTGACAGTTTCCAGAAGTACTCTTTCTTTCCAATTTGTCTCCAGCATAATCTGCATCACAGTAACCAGAAAGCTTGTACTCTGATGTTTTCTTATACATCAAGCTATGGTTAGTTGTTCCTTTAAGATACCTTAGGATTCTCTTAATAGCAGTTAAGTGAGTTTCCCTTGGATCTGATTGGAAACGAGCACAAAGACATACGCTGAACAGAATATCTGGACAAGAAGTTGTCAAATATAGAAGAGTTCCTATCATACCATGATAGAGCTTCTGACAAACCTTTTTACTTACTTCTTCTTTCTCCAGAATGCATGTCGGATGCATAGGAGTCTTAGCAGGTTTAGTTTGTGACATGTTGAATTTCTTCTGAAGTTCTTTTGCATACTTGCTCTGATGAATGTACATTCCTTCTGATCGTTGATCAATTTGAATTCCCAGAAAGAATTTGAGTTCTCCCATATGACTCATTTCAAATTCAGCCTGCATTAACTTAGAAAATTCCTTGCACAAGGAAATATTAACAGAACCAAATATAATATCATCAACTTATATTTGAACAATCAGAACTCTCAAAACCAGGAGGTTGGTGTACATACACTTCTTCAGAAATATATCCATTTAAAAATGCACTCTTTACATCCATCTGATATAAAGTAATGTCATGATTTATAGCACATGAGATTAAAATGCGAATTGATTCTAACCTGGCAAGTGGTGCAAAGGTTTCTGTATAGTCTATCCCTTCTTGTTGACTTGAACCTTGTGCAACCAGTCGTGCTTTGTTTCTTACGACCTCACCTTTCTCATCTAACTTGTTTCTGAATACCCATTTAGTTCCAATGACGTGGACACCTTTGGGTTTCTGAACAATATCCCAGACGTCATTTCCGGTGAATTGATTCAGTTCTTCTTGCATGTGTAGCGTGCGAATTTTGTCGGTGACGTAACTACCTTATCGCCATTGGTTGGAATTGGGTGCTACTTTCTGATTTCTTATTTATCCTATGAAGGTGGAAAGGAAAGGGGAGCTATCTAAAACTAACCTTGCACGCAAATATTTTCTTTAACAAATGCTAAGAGATTGGGGGGGTCTGGGGTCAGGTTATACAATGGAGAGTTGTCAATTACCCATCCTATATATGGTTATCCATAGATCCTTTAGCAAATTCTACTGTTATCTACTTACTGGTGTTTATCTATCATAAATTGGGAAAGTTTCTCCTTTGGGAATGTTTGAGAGAGAGTTTTTGTTGTTTTTGGGGTTTTTCGATGTTTTTGGTAAGGTACTGGACCTAAAGTTTTTGTTATGTGTGCTCGCTAAGATTTCGTAATCTTATTCCTACGTATTATCGTTAAAGGAAAACAGAGAAATCAGAGCAATCGTAGTTCCTCCTATTCTATGGGAGGAAAGATGTTTGGTGTCTTGTTCAAAGCCCAAGATTGAGGCTAAAGGTTATTTGTGTCTTGTTCAAAGCCCAAGATTGAAGCTAAATATTTGACTGAGAGAGAATTTGTTATCTCTAAAGGGAGAAATCTCATATGTTTATCACGGTTGTTGGATGACTGATTATAAACGAGAATTACTTTAAATAGAATATATGGAATCCAGCAATGCCATAATTTCCTTTATAAGGGATTTGTCCTGAAGGAGAAAACTTTAACTCAGTGTTGAGTAATGCCATTTTTGTAACGCCCCAGTTTTGGTTTTTTATTTTAATTGAGTCGTTTTTGATTATTTTATTATTATATTATTTTATTTCTGACTTTTATGTGAAAATATGTTATTTTTCGTCGTGAATATATTTTATCGGGTTTTGGGAACGTTTGCGAGATATTTGAGTGTAGGGGTATTTTGGGCATTTGGACGTATTTTGTTAAGTTAATAAAGAAAAGAAAAATAGAAATAGAGAGAAAAATAGTAGAAGAGAAAAAGAAAGAAAGAAGACAAGAAAAGAGGAGAAGAGAGAAAAGAGAGAAATTGGAGAAAAAGCTTGGGAAATCAAGAGAACAAGTTCTAGGAATCGATTAATCGGGTAAGGGTGTGAAACTCGATTATCTTATTGTTGTGTATGATTATGTATGTGTGGTTGCATGTTGTTTTGTCTCGTTCGGTAGTTTTTCGGATATAGGTCGAAATCGCGTAATCGGGTAGAAATCGATGTTTTCACGGACGGAATTCGATATAATTTGTGTTGTATGATCTATGTATGTGTATGAACCATTGCTAGTAATTGTTTGGCTATTGGAAATTATTTGGGGAAGAAAATGGGAAAAATTGGAGGTATGGAACAGTGTTCACGCAGCAGAATTTTTCTGCTTCTGGTGCAAAGCGCCGGGCGAAAGGCTCTGAGCGCCGGGCGATGCGTCCTTTCCGCCGGGCGGTTTAGAGAGGCGCAGAGGTGCCAAGCTTCTGTCTCTTTGATTTAATTTGGGGGATTGGTATCGCCTGTGCTTCGCCGGGTGAAGCAGAGGGGAAGCGCGTTTCGCCGGGCGGTGAGCATGATTCGCCGGGCGGTTGGTTGTTTTGAAAACAATTTTCTTTTTTTAAAAATTCATATCTCTTGAACCGTAAGTCGGTTTTGATCCCCGTTCAAAGCGTTGGGAAGCTAACGAGATGTTCTTTCTAGGAAAAATAGTTTTGGGGTCTGAACTTGGTCCAATCGGTACAGTATTTTCGAACCGTTTCGTAGTGTCGGGCGTCCGGTTTATGTTTTTGCGTTATTTTGAAATATTCATATCTTATTAACCGTTTATCGTATTTAAGAGTTCTTTATACCGAATCGAAGCTGTCGATGAGTACTTTTTGATGATGATAGAAAATATTATTTTTGGCCGACTTTTAGCCGACTTTTTCGGAAAACCGAATAATGGAATTTTGAGTTATTTTTCAATATTGTAAGACATATTATGATATGTTATGAGATGGCTTGTGTGATGATTCTTTGATGGGAATTTGATGTTGTGGAATGGTATATTGGTGTTTGTGGCCATTTTGGGCAATTGTGTGCATTACTTTATATGTACTTGAAATACATGATTATTGTTAATGCATGAGCATTTGATGTTGGCATGAGTCATTAATGTGTCAAGTATCATGATATGCATTCTTGCATTGGAAGATTCATAAATGAATCAGTTTTATCGTCTTACGCCCTGAAATAATGGTAGAAGCGATTAATCACAAATGATTGTGCGCCCTGAAATAGTGGATTATGGCAATCGGATTGTGCGCCTTGAAATAGTGGACTAAAGCAATCCATAAACGCCGTACGCCCTGAAATAATGGTTTATAGCGACGGGGAACATCGTAGGCCCGACGGGGAGTTACTCTATGTAACGAGCGATGATTCCAAGAGTTCCTGGGGGACTAATGAATTACAAGGTTGGATTGGTACCGCATGCGTAGAGTCGTTGTGTCGGTCTCTGTGCATTTGCATAATTCATTACATGAATGTTTATGTGTTGAATTTTGAGAAGGATTTGTTATGCATTGTGTTAACGTATATGCTTATGTGATTGATGTGTGAAATGGGTTTAATATGTCTTGTGTTGTTTACAAGTATCGTATTTGTGTGGTGAGAATAATTGTGAATATTTTGCTAAGTGTTATATAATGATATGCAATTATATTATAATCCTGTTTCTCACCCTTCTGCTGTGGTTTAATGCTGTAATGGCATTGCAGATTAGACGCTGGAGGTCTTTTGCGAAGATTAGTGTCTTCGTCTTTTTGTCGTTCCGTCGGCTCTGATATGTAACACGGGTAGTCGGGGTTCGAGTGTAGATGTTTATTTGAGCTTGTATATAGTGGCCTTGTATGAATATGTATATGACATACTTATAATTTGTGATGACATCAGTTATGGATGTTCCGCTTTAATTCTGTAACTGAATGCTGATGTTTTGGAACGGAGTTCCTTTGTTTATAAAAACTATCCAGGTGTTATATATCTTTATGAGCAGGTTGTTTTTAGTTCACGGTTGATGTGACATCTCTGTTTATATCTAAATGACTTAATCTTTGCTCTGATGTTTTATTATAAGATTAGTTATTTTATTCCGTTTTTGTGCGGGGTATAGAAGGGGTGTTACATTAAGTGGTATCAGAGCCAGTGTCTGTTTGGTCTGTCCGACCGTGCCTTTGTGTCGTTGTTGGACTGTTGCACTCTGTTGAGTGGTTGTTTAACCATAATTTGCTATCATTGGGAATGTTCAGATTATGGCGGGAAGACGCGATGCTGCTATGACTGCGGCCATGCAAGCTATGGCGCAAGCGATGCAGAATTTACCCAATGCTGCGGAGGACGAGGAATCGCGTAGTATGGATAAGTTTCAGAAGAATAATCCACCGAGCTTCAAGGGTACTCATGATCCTGAGGGAGCACAGATTTGGCTGAAGAAGATTGAGAAGATCTTTCGTTTCATTAGGTGTTCCGAGGATCAGAAGGTGCAGTTTGGTACTCATGCGTTGGAAAAGGAAGCTGAAGACTGGTGGGCGAATGCTTCTCAGAGGTTTGAGGAGGATGAGATAGTGGTTACATGGGCTGTGTTCAAAGATGCTTTTCTTGAAAAGTATTTTCCGGAAGATGAGAGAGGTAAAAAGGAAATTGAATTTCTTGAGCTGAAGCAGGATAATTCCTCTATTGCGGATTATGCTGCTAAGTTTGAGGAACTGGTGAAGTTTTGTCCCAATTATAATACGGCTGGTTCGGAGAGGTCTAATTGTCTGAAATTTGTGAATGGCTTGAGGCCAGAAATCAAGCAAGGTATCGGTTATCAGGAGATAAGACAGTTTTCAGTGTTGGTGAACAAGAGTCGGATTTTTGATGAGGATAGCAAAGCGCGTGCTACTCATTACAAGAATCTGAATGATAAGAAAGGAAAGGGGCAGTTCAGAGGTAGGCCTTATGCTACCCCTGTTGATAAAGGGAAACAGAAGTTTACTTTTGATAGGAAGCCTAGCGGTGGAGGAATGAATTCTGCTGTAAAATGTTACAATTGTGGTGGTTTAGGTCATCGTATATCGGAATGTAAGAGGAATATGAATAATGTGGATAAGTGTGCTAATTGTGGTTTGAAGGGTCATGTGGCTGCTGATTGTAGGAGGAAGAATGGGGTTACATGTTATAATTGTGGGGAAGTTGGTCATGTTAGTACGAGGTGCACGAAACCGAAGCAAGCTCAACCTAGAGGGAAAGTATTTGCATTGGCGGGAGCTCAGCCTACTAATGCAGATCGTTTGATCAGAGGTACTTATTTTATTAATAGTAATCTTTTAATTGCTATTATTGATACTGGAGCGACTCATTCGTTTATTTCGATTGATTGTGCGAAACGTTTGAATTTGGTGTTGTCTAAGATGGGTGGAGAGATGGTTATCGATACTCCAGCTTCGGGGTCGGTAACTACTTCTTTCGTTTGTTTAAGTTGTCCTTTGACAATTTTTGGTGGAGATTTTGTGATGGACTTGGTATGTTTACCATTGAAGGGTTTGGATGTGATTCTGGGAATGAACTGGTTAGAGTTCAATCGTGTTCATCTTGATTGTTATCTTAAGCGGGTGAGATTTCCTTCTCTTGAAGAAGAAAGGGAATCTGGTTTCTTATCTACCAAAGAGTTGAAGAAACTTTTGGCGGAGGAAGCTCAGTTGTTTGGATTGTTTGCATCGTTGTCTGTGGAGAGTCAAGTTGCAATTGGAAGTTTTCCTGTTGTGTGTGATTTTCAGGAGGTGTTTCCGGATGATTTTTCAGATGTGCCGCCAGAAAGAGAGGTGGAGTTTTCTATAGATCTAGTTCCTGGTACTAGACCTGTTTTTATGGCACCATATCGGATGTCAGCATCTGAGTTGGTGGAGTTGAAAAGACAATTGAATGAGTTGTTGGAAAAGAGGTTTGTAAGGCCTAGTGTATCACCTTGGGGTGCTCCTGTTTTGTTGGTCAAAAAGAAAGATGGAAGTATGCGTTTGTGTATCGATTATCGGCAGTTGAATAAAGTGACGATTAAGAACAAGTATCCACTTCCAAGGATCGATGACTTGATGGATCAACTGGTAGGTGCAAGTGTGTTTAGTAAGATTGATTTGAGGTCAGGATACCATCAGATTCGGGTTAAAGAGGAGGATATTCAGAAGACGGCCTTTAGGACACGATACGGACATTACGAGTTTTCTGTGATGCCGTTCGGGGTTTCTAATGTGCCGAGTGTGTTTATGGAGTATATGAATCGTATATTCCATGAGCATTTAGATCATTTTGTTGTTGTTTTTATTGATGACATTTTGGTTTATTCTAAGTCACAGGAGGAACATACGGAGCATTTGCGTATTGTGTTGCAGATTCTAAAGGAGAAGAAACTTTATGCCAAACTTTCCAAGTGTGAGTTCTGGTTGTCAGAAGTGAGTTTTCTTGGGCATGTGATTTCAGGTAATGGTATTGCTGTGGATCCATCCAAAGTAGAGGCAGTTCTATAATGGGAGGCTCCTAGATCTGTTACTGAAATTCGAAGTTTTCTGGGTTTAGCTGGATATTACCGGAGGTTTATCGAAGGTTTTTCCAAGTTGGCACTTCCGTTGACTCAACTGACTTGTAAGGGTAAGGCATTTATTTGGGATATTCAATGTGAAGAAAGTTTCAACGAGCTGAAGAAGAGATTGACTACAGCTCCGATTTTGATCTTACCGAATCCTAATGAATCGTTCGTTGTGTATTGTGATGCATCTCTAATTGGTTTAGGTGGTGTTTTGATGCAAGATGGTAAGGTGGTTGCTTATGCTTCGAGGCAGTTACGATTTCATGAGAAGAATTATCCTACTCATGATTTGGAATTAGCTGCGATGGTTTTTGTATTAAAGATTTGGAGGCATTATCTCTACGGTGCAAGATTCGAAGTCTTTAGTGATCATAAAAGTTTAAAATACTTGTTTGATCAGAAAGAGTTAAATATGAGGCAACGGAGATGGTTGGAACTTCTGAAGGACTATGACTTTAGCTTGAATTACCATCCTGGTAAGGCTAATGTGGTAGCTGATGCTTTGAGTCGGAAATCTTTGCGTGTATCTGCTTTGATGGTGAAAGAGTGGGAACTTCTGGAACAATTTCGAGACTTGAGTTTGGTTTGTGAGCTTTCACATGAGAGTGTGAAGCTTGGTATGTTAAAGATCACTAATGATTTTCTGTTATCTGTTATAGAGAAACAGAAGTTGGACTTGAAACTTGTTGATTTGTTGCTAGTTGGAAATCAAGAAGTGAACGGTGACTTTAAAGTGGATGATCAGGGTATTTTGAGATTCCGTGGTAGAATTTGTATACCGGATGATGCAGAGTTGAAAAAGATGATTCTTGAGGAAGGACACCGGAGTAGTATGAGTATACATCCTGGTGCTAATAAGATGTACCAAGATTTGAAGAAAATATTTTGGTGGTCTGGTTTGAAACGAGATGTGGCTCAGTTTGTTTATGCGTGTTTGACTTGTCAGAAGTCAAAGGTAGAACATCAGAGGCCTGCAGGATTAATGCAACCGTAGGATATTCCGGAGTGGAAATGGGATAATATATCGATGGATTTTGTGACGGGTTTGCCTAATTCTCCGAGTGGGCATAATGCTATTTGGGTGATCATTGATAGGCTGACTAAATCGGCGCATTTCATTCCGATTGATATCATTTATTCTATGGAGCGTTTGGATGAGATTTATATCCGTGGGATTGTGAAGTTGCATGGCGTCCCGTTGAGTATTGTTTCTGATCGTGATCCGACGTTTACTTCCAGATTTTGGGAAAGTTTGCAAAAGGCGTTAGGTTCTAAGCTGAGATTGAGTTTTGCTTATCATCCGCAGACTGATGTTCAGACGGAGAGGACAATTCAGTCATTGGAAGATTTACTGAGATCTTGTGTTCTTGAGCAAGGTAGAGTTTGGGATAGTTTTCTTTCATTGATCGAGTTTACGTATAATAACAGTTTCCATTCTAGTATTGTAATGGCACCTTTTGAGGCACTTTATGGAAGAAGATGTCGAACACCTTTGTGTTGGCATGAATCTGGTGAAAGTGCAGTAGTTGGACCTGAGTTAGTTCAACAAACGACGGAAAAGGTGAAACTTATTCGGGAGAAGATGAAAGCTTCTCAGAGTAGGCAAAAGAGTTATCATGATAAAAGGAAAAGAGATCTTGAGTTTCAAGCGGGTAATCATGTATTTTTGAGGGTTTCGCCGGTGACTGGTGTTGGACGTGCTTTGAAGTCGAGGAAGCTTACTTCACGTTTTATTGGTCCATATCAGATATCCGAAAGAGTTGGTGCAGTGGCTTACAGGATAGCATTGCCACCGAATCTTTCGAATCTACATGATGTTTTCCATGTTTCACAGCTACGGAAGTATGTTCCAGATCCGTCGCATGTGATTCCGATGGATGAAGTTGAGGTAAGAGAGAACCTTACAGTTGAGGCTTTACCTGTTAGGGTTTTGGATCGCGAGGTGAAGCAGTTGCGAGGCAAGGATATTGCTTTGGTGAAGGTAGCGTGGGGAGGCGCTGCTGAGGGCAATTTGACTTGGGAGTTGGAGAGTCGGATGCGGGAGTCGTATCCAGAGTTGTTTGTTTCAGGTGAGATTTTCGAGGACGAAAATTTCTAAGTGGGGGAGAGTTGTAACGCCCCAGTTTTGGTCTTTTATTTTAATTGAGTCGTTTTTGATTATTTTATTATTATATTATTTTATTTCTGACTTTTATGTGAAAATATGTTATTTTTCTTCGTGAATATATTTTATCGGGTTTTGGGAACGTTTGCGAGATATTTGAGTGTAGGGGTATTTTGGGCATTTTGACGTATTTTGTTAAGTTAATAAAGAAAAGAAAAATAGAAATAGAGAGAAAAATAGTAGAAGAGAAAAAGAAAGAAAGAAGACAAGAAAAGAGGAGAAGAGAGAAAAGAGAGAAATTGGAGAAAAAGCTTGGGAAATCAAGAGAACAAGTTCTAGGAATCGATTAATCGGGTAAGGGTGTGAAACTCGATTATCTTATTGTTGTGTATGATTATGTATGTGTGGTTGCATGTTGTTTTGTCTCGTTCGGTAGTTTTTCGGATATAGGTCGAAATCGCGTAATCGGGTAGAAATCGATGTTTTCACGGACGGAATTCGATATAATTTGTGTTGTATGATCTATGTATGTGTATGAACCATTGCTAGTAATTGTTTTGCTGTTGGAAATGATTTGGGGAAGAAAATGGGAAAAATTAGAAGTATGGAACAGTGTTCACGCAGCAGAATTTTTCTGCTTCTGGTGCAAAGCGCCGGGCGAAAGGCTCTGATCGCCGGGCGATGCGTCCTTTCCGCCGGGCGGTTTAGAGAGGCGCAGAGGTGCCAAGCTTCTGTCTCTTTGATTTAATTTGGCGGATTGGTATCGCCTGTGCTTTGCCGGGTGAAGCAGAGGCGAAGCGTGTTTCGCCGGGCGGTGAGCATGATTCGCCGGGCGGTTGGTTGTTTTGAAAACAATTTTCTTTTTTTTAAAATTCATATCTCTTGAACCGTAAGTCGGTTTTGATCCCCGTTCGAAGCGTTAGGAAGCTAACAAGATGTTATTTCTAGGAAAAATAGTTTTGGGGTCTGAACTTGGTCCAATCGGTACAGTATTTTCGAACCGTTTCGTAGTGTCGGGCGTCCGGTTTATGTTTTTGCGTTATTTTGAAATATTCATATCTTATTAACCGTTTATCGTATTTAAGAGTTCTTTATACCGAATCGAATCTGTCGATGAGTAATTTTTGATGATGATAGAAAATATTATTTTTGGCCGACTTTTAGCCGACTTTTTTGGAAAACCGAATAATGGAATTTTGAGTTATTTTTCAATATTATAAGACATATTATGATATGTTATGAGATGGCTTGTGTGATGATTCTTTGACGGGAATTTGATGTTGTGGAATGGTATATTGGTGTTGTGGCCATTTTGGGCAATTGTGTGCATTACTTTATATGTACTTGAAATACATGATTATTGTTAATGCATGAGCATTTGATGTTGGCATGAGTCATTAATGTGTCAAGTATCATGATATGCATTCTTGCATTGGAAGATTCATAAATGAATCAGTTTTATCGTCTTACGCCCTGAAATAATGGTAGAAGCGATTAATCACAAATGATTGTGCGCCCTGAAATAGTGGACTATGGCAATCGGATTGTGCGCCTTGAAATAGTGGACTAAAGCAATCCATAAACGTCGTACGCCCTGAAATAATGGTTTATAGCGACGGGGAACATCGTAGGCCCGACGGGGAGTTACTCTATGTAACGAGCGATGATTCCAAGAGTTCCTGGGGGACTAATGAATTACAAGGTTGGATTGGTACCCGCATGCGTAGAGTCGTTGTGTCGGTCTCTGTGCATTTGCATAATTCATTACATGAATGTTTATGTGTTGAATTTTGAGAAGGATTTTTTATGCATTGTGTTAACGTATATGCTTATGTGATTGATGTGTGAAATGGGTTTAATATGTCTTGTGTTGTTTACAAGTATCGTATTTGTGTGGTGAGAATAATTGTGCATATTTTGCTAAGTGTTATATAATGATATGCAATTATATTATAATCCTGTTTCTCACCCTTCTGCTATGGTTTAATGCTGTAGTGGCATTGCAGATTAGACGCTGGAGGTCTTTTGCGAAAATATGTGTCTTCGTCCTTTTGTCGTTCCGTCGGCTCTGATATGTAACACGGGTAGTCGGGGTTCGAGTGTAGATGTTTATTTGAGCTTGTATATAGTGGCCTTGTATGAATATGTATATGACATACTTATAATTTGTGATGACATCAGTTATGGATGTTCCGCTTTAATTCTGTAACTGAATGCTGATGTTTTGGAACGGAGTTCCTTTGTTTATAAAAACTATCCAGGTGTTATATATCTTTATGAGCAGGTTGTTTTTAGTTCACGGTTGATGTGACATCTCTGTTTATATCTAAATGACTTAATCTTTGCTCTGATGTTTTATTATAAGATTAGTTATTTTATTCCGTTTTTGTGCGGGGTATAGAAGGGGTGTTACAATTTTTCCTTAGGAATCTTTCATGCTAAGAGAGGGACATTGGCTTGGATGTAAATAATCCAGAGGCTTGCCACTTATAGCAATTAGATGAAATAGGGTTTTTCAAGGATAAAGAGGGACTACAGCTTGGATTTTTGAATCAACAAGTGTGCCACTTACAGCAGTTATCTGGGATTAAGGTTTGCTTTGATTGTCTATTTTTGATGTGTGATGTATAGAGAAATGTCTTCCTACAGAGATTTTTGATTTCCTCTGAGGGGATTTTTGTGTGCCTTGATCAAAGCCCAAGGTTGAAGCTAAAAGGTTGACTCTGTTTAGGGAGTTTTATATCTGTCTTGTACAAAGCCCAAGATTGAGGCTGAATAATACTGACTCAACAAGAGAGTGTTTTATTTGTCTTGTACAAAGCCCAAGATTGAGGCTAAAAAGAAAACTGACTCAACAAGAGAGTGTTTTATATGTTTTGTACAAAGTCCAAGATTGAGGCTAAAAAAGAAAACTGACTCAACAAGAGAGTGTTTTATTTGTCTTGTACAAAGCCTAAGATTAAGGCTAAATAATACTGACTCAACAAGAGAGTGTTTTATTTGTCTTGTACAAAGCCCAAGATTGAGGCTAAAAAAGTACTAAATTGACTCTTTTTTTGGGGAGATCATTATACAAAGCCTAGGAGGAGGCTAGAAGGAATAGACTCTACCGGGGAATATTTTGTCTATCTTGTACAAAGCCCAAGATTGAGGCTAAAAGAGGATTAACTCCACAGGGGAGGTTCCATATGTGTCTTGTACAAAGCCCAAGATTAAGGCTAAAAGGGGTTAACTGACTCAGCTGGAGAATTTTTATAGGTGTCTTGTACAAAGCCCAAGATTGAGGCTAAAAGGTACTGAGGGATGATCATTATACAAAGCCTAAGAGGAGGCTGGTTGGGGGAATTTCTTATATAAAGCCTAAGAGGAGGCTAGCTTCTGCTGAGGATTATTGAGATCCAGAGACAGGCCCAAATTGGGGAATCAACTCTTGCTGAGGATTACAGAAGAGTTAAGATATCAGATGCCTTGAGGTTCTGATTAAGGGTTTATTGATAGTGATCTGATCCTAGCTGGGGGAATTTAAAGTGAAAGCTTAAAGATTGAGTTTTTTAACCTTTGGAGGTTTTAATTCTGCTGGTGATTAATCAGGGTTTTTTCCTGTGCTTTTAGAAAATTTGAGTGTTTCTGGAGATCCAAAAGGAGGTGAGACTGTCCAAGTCTACTAGTATGAAAAGGTTTATCTTTGTATGATGTCCAAGAGGAGGCTGTTGTTTTAAGGGATGAGAATCAACCCTAAATTGTTCTGATGTTTTGAGATTCTGACTCTCTGGAGGATAGAACTATCAAAGGATGACTAAGTTATGTCTTATACATGTAGGAGGTCTTTGGGTCCTTGTACTAAGCCCAAGAGGAGGCATGAGAACTTCTAAGAAGCCTGAGGGTCCTTTTACAAAGCCCAAGAGGAGGTCGGGGATGCTTTTAGGATGCCTGTGGGTCCAAACCTAAGAAAAGTTCAAGAAAGGTTTCACCAGGAATAATCCTTTCTTTAGTGAATAGTTCTAGGCTTTGAAGAAATTCAAGAGAGGTTTCACCGGGAATAAATCCTCTCTGGGGAAATGAATTTCTTAGACAAATTTCTAGTAATGACAGTCTTGAGAAAAGTTTCACCGGGAATAATGCCTTTCTCTGTTCCATATTATATAAGCCCAAGAGGAGGCAAGATTGTATCTGGAATTTCCTATGGGGAACTAGTTTGGATTGTGTTGAAAGAGTAACCACTGGCTTGATCTAATCCTAGACTTAATTGTTGGGGAAAACTCTAAGCAAGTAATTGTAGTGCGGATTTTTGTGTGGTTGCAAAGCACTATCGCTTTGGGGTACTACAGTTCGATTCATTTTTTATCCTATTGAAGCTAATGAAGGAAGGGAAATAGATGTCTCCAATTAACCCTGCTTGCAAATTGAGTTTAAACAGATGACTGTTGGTTTACAGATGCTATTAAGATTGTGGGTCTCTCTTAGGTTATTTTGCTTAAGAACAGTGTCTAGACTATTGGTAGGATGTTAGGTCTGATGCTTTTCGATTGAGGTATGAAGGTATGGTATTTTGGGTTTTTTTTATTAGTATGCTCGCTTAGATTTTTCAATCTTATGCCTACGTATTCCCGTTTGACGAAACAGGGAAATCAGAGCGATCGTAGTTCCTCCTATTCTATGGGAGGAAAAAGTTGTTTTGGTGTCTTGTTCAAAGCCCAAGACGTGAAGCTAAAGGGAGTATATGTATCTTATTCAAAGCCTAATATGTGAAGTTAAAGGGAGTATATGTATCTTGTTCAAAGCCCAAGATGTGAAGCTGAAGGGTTTTGGCTTGAGAGAGAATTTGTCATCTCTAAAGAGGAGTTGTTGATGTTTGTATGCTGTGAGCAAGGCACATATTTGAGGCTAAAAGGTTGATTGACTCAACCGGGGTTTTCCTTATTCAAAGCCAAAGAGGAGGCTAGTGACTGTAGCGAGCGATTTTGGACGTAGTTCTTAAGCACTTCCGCTCTGGGGTACTATAGGTCGATTCATTTTTTATCCTATTGAAGCTGATGAAGGAAGAGAAATAGATGTCTCCAATTAACCCTGCTTGCATACTGAGGTTAAACAGTCAAGACTGTTGGTTTACAGATGCGGTTTAGATTGTGGGCCTCTCTCTGCTTATTTTGTTAAGAACACAGTGTCTGGATCATTGGTCGGATGTTAGGACTGATGCTTTTCGATTGATGTGTGAAGGTACGGGATTTTGGTTTTTTGGATTAGTGTGCTCGCTAAGATTTTTCAATCTTATGCCTACGTATTCTCGTTTAATGAACAGGGAAATCAGAGCGATCGTAGTTCCTCCTATTCTATGGGAGGAAAAAGTTGTTTTGGTGTCTTGTTCAAAGCCCAAGACGTGAAGCTGAAGGGAGTATATGTATCTTGTTCAAAGCCCAAGATGTGAAGCTGAAGGGTTTTGACTTTAGAGAGAATTTGTCATCTCTAAAGAGGAGTTGTTGATGTTTGTATACTGTGGCGAGGCACAACTTTGATGCTAAAAGGTTGATTGACTCAACCGGGGTTTTCTTTATACAAAGCCTAAGAGGAGGCGATTGACCCAACAAGAGGGTGTTTTTTATATGTCCCGTACGAAGCCCGAGATAGAGGCTAAAGGTTTGACTTAACAAGAGAGTCTTTTATACTCAACAAGAGAGTGTCTTTCTATCTCGTACGAAGCCCGAGATGGAGGCTAAAAGTGTTTGACTCAACAAGAGAGTCTTTTATACTTAACAAGAGAGTGTTTTTCTATCTCGTACGAAGCCCGAGATGGAGGCTAAAAGGGTTTGACTCAACAAGAGAGTCTTTTATACTCAACAAGAGAGTGTGGGGAAAAATCATTGTACAAAGCCCAAGAGGAGGCTATAAGGTGTGTTGACCCAACAAGAGGATCTTTTATACTCAACAAGAGAGTGTTTTTCTATCTCGTACGAAGCCCAAGATGGAGGCTAAACGTGTTTATTTGCCTCAACAAGAGAGTCTGAAAAGGTTAGCTCCGCTGGGGAGAATCATTTGTACCAAGCCCAAGAGGAGGCTAAATATGCTGGTGACTGTTTCAGTTGAGTGAGAGGTCTAGTATGTTGGATAAAAGAGAAAATCAGTTCTTATAAAGAGACTGATTAAAGGTATGTTGTACCTTAGTACTGATCAGAAGACCGGGGTTATTTCCTGTTCTTTAAGGAAATGGGAAATCCAAAGGGTACTGAGACGGTCCAAGTCTACTGGTGTTTGAGAAATCAATTCTCGGATAAATGAATGATATTCGTATGATGCCCAAGAGAAGGTTGGTATGTTAAGGGATGAAGGTCAACCCATTAACTGGTCTGACCCTTGACTCAGAAAGACAGCTCTAGCAAATTGATGACTAGGTTATGTTCCTATACCTGTAGAGGTCTCAGGGTCTTTATACAATGTCCAAGAGGAGACGGGGATGCTTTTGGGAAGCCTATGGGTCCCCAAACCCCGAGAAGTTCAAGACAGGCTATTCACAGAGAATAGATCAAGCCAGGAAAGTCCGAGAATTTGGAAGAAACTCAAGAGATACCATTCACGGAGAAAAGATCATCTCTGGGGAGTTAGAGTTTCTTTGACAATTTCTAAGGGTGACAGTCTGAGAAAGGGTTCACCGATAATGCTGCCTTTCACGTCTCCATATTGTTTAACCCCAAGAGGAGGGAAGACTGTATCTGGTAATCCTATGGGGATCTAGTTTTATTTGTATTTAAGAGTGACCAACAGGGCTTTACCTAGTGCTAGACGTAGTTGTTGGGGAAAACTCTAAATAACTATACTAGTATTACAAAGTGGATATTTTGACGAGTATATAAGAGTTTGTGAAAGAAGACTTACAGCGAGCAGCCCCACAATACAGTTTTATATATGAAAGCGGATAAAGAAAACGGGTAAACACTTACTAGGTTGTAGAGCTTCCATGCTGTTTTGTTAGTTGTTCAACAAAGAAAGCTTTGATAACAATATTATATTCAAAATCAAAGGAGAAAGTGCTTTGAAAAGATTGTTGGGGCTTACAGCTCAAGGAGAGGCGCAGGGTTTGATTTTTGAACTGGCGATCGCGCCGAGATTTTCTTATAACGGAGAGGGACTTATACAATATCTGAGGCCCAAAATGGTTTTGGTTAAAAGGGGGTTGGGTCTTACACTCTATTAGAGGCCCAAAGTTTATTTTTGTACAAGTGGTGGGGCTTACAGCTCAAGGAGAGGCCCAAGGTTTTTGTTAAAAAAAGCGACGATCGCGCCGAACTTTTTGATGGTATCGGGACTTATACAATACACTGAGGCCCAAATCATTTTGGTTTTCAAAAAAGGGTTGGGTCTTACACTCTCTTAGAGGCCCAAAAAGTTTTAAGAAAAATAATTGGGACTTATAGCTCGAGGAGAAGCCCAAATGATTTATTTTAAACGGGAGATGATCGCGCCGAGGATTTTGATGGTATCGGGACTTATACAATACACTGAGGCCCAAAATATTTTGGTGATCAAGAGGGGTTGGGTCTTACACTCTATTAGAGGCCCAAAAAGTTTGAAAACGTTTGATGAGGGTTGAATTAATCAAAAACCCAAATTTGTTTTCAAAATGTATTTTAATTGAATAAAAAATTCAATTAAAATGATCAAAATTGTTAAGCATGTGAAAAACAAATGGTGATCTTGGATTAATGTTTCAAAAATCATGTTTTGACATACAAAATGATTAGAAATCATTAAAATTTGCAAAATCAAGAAGGAAAAAATATTTAAAATGTCCAAAACAATTAAAATATTAATTCTTTGCAAAAATATCAATTATATGAAGTAAATAATATTTTTTGGGATGTTTTGGTAAAATAAAATATTTTAACATTTTTGTGAATTATTAAAAAAAGAATCAACTCAAAATCACTAAAACTTAGAGAGAAATTAATTTTTGAATCAATTAAATAAAATCACAAAATTCAAATATTTGAAATTTTGAAAAAGGGCGCCAAGAACATGGAAAGAACACGCACCCTCCCTCTGTTTCTGCAGATTTGCATTTTCTATCCAATCTCACTGAATACTTGATTATATCATGCAATCTACATATCAATATACTCGTTTAAACCTCACGATCATGTCTATGGTCTTTGATTTCATTTATTTTAAACATGGAATAAGAAATCAAAGAGAAACCTCAAGAACCCTAAATTCTGCATGAAGGTTCGGAAATTCCACACATGATTCAAACAAAGCAATTGATTGAGGGAAAACATTCCATGCATGATTATGAACATATGGCCAAATTATTGTGCAGCAAAAAATGCATGGATCATAGAGTTAGAAGAGCTCATGCTTACCTCTTGCAGCTGGTGATCGTGTTTTGTGTTAGAGGTGTTACAGCTTGGTTCCAATGATGTGGATAGCTTCCCTAGGTGCCATGAAGTGTGTCTGGATGCTTGGAGTGGATTGAAATGATCTGGAACTTGAGATGGTACCCCAACTGCAAATCTTTCAAGAACTTGAGTAATTGGCTAGTGATTTTGTGATTTTGGTGTTCCAGATGTTATGTGAGTGTTTGGATCACTTATATGTGATGTTTATGAGTTGTGTGTGTGATTGGTTTGATTGGAATAGCTCTCAAACTCAAAACCCGATAGTGACTTGCCTTAGAATGCAAAATTGGAAGTGAGAAGGAGATTTTGAGGAAAGCATCTGTTTGATGGCTTTGGTGTACTCAAACTGATTACAAATGAGCTTTATTTATAGTAGAGTAAGTTTGTTTTACAAAGAATAGTGAATGGCAACTGCTGCATAGGTTTGGCCAATGTTGAGCAATGAGAATCCAAGTCTCCTCTAGCCATTGACTAGAGGTTAAGGCACATGCTGCTGGTTCCCTTGGTCTTCGATAAGTCTTGACTGAATTCAGTTCGAAATGGCTCAGTCCATGCCACCTTGGTGCATCCATTAAATGCTCCAATCCAAAATTGGAGCCTTGTCCCTCTTTTAGGGATTTCTAGGTTTGGCATGCTATTTTTGGTTCCAAAGACTTGGGAGGCTTGGGATCAGAGTTGGTTCCTCCTTGGTCCCCCCTTGAGGTGTTGAGATGGATATAGTTACTTGCCCTTTGCAAAATTTGGGCAATTCGAGCAAAATGCACAAATCTGCCTTGCCGTGACAGTTTTCAACAAGGCATATTGTCAATGTCATATCTCATGGCGCAAGTGGAATTTGATGGAATTCTTGGCCATTTTGGAAATCCCTTATATGATACAATAACTGTTTGATCATATTTGGTTTTGATACCTTTTGGATCCAAGTGAAAAATGCCCCTTTATTTGGAAAAAAGTGAAGGCAGATTCTGACTTAGTGAAAATTTCACTAAGTGTTGGAAAAAAGTGACATTTTCACTTTTTGTGATTTTGATCATTCCATACCTTAAAATCCATGAGGAATTGGAATGAGTTCTGTTTGAAGCTTTTGTAGAGGGAAATGAGAGCTACAAATCCAGATTTGGATGGGGAAAAATGGCCTTGTGGTTTAGGAGTTATGATCCTCCAAAGTTGGTACCCTAGCCACTTTGTTCCATAACTTAGAAAATTTCTAAGTTTTTTATGGTTACCCCTTTTACAAGTTATCCAACTTTTCTTGATTTTTCTTGATGAATGATGATTCCAATCATACGTTAACATCATTTTAGGGTCAAAGAACCATAATTGTGAAAAATCTCAAAAAGTCAAAGTTGACTTTTGTGCACAGTTGACTTTTTGTCAGATGAATTCCAAACTGTGCAATCCTCTATGAAATCAAGTCCTTGACCTAAATGAAACTTGATGGATTTATTTCACAGGTGTTATAGGGTGTATTGAATCATGTCCTAAGGTTTGGGAGCATATCTTGGTCAAAAGTCAATGGCACAGTTGACTTTTCCCGCGAAACCCTAACTGTGGTTCTGATGAATTTGAAACTTGTTGCTCAAGCTTCTTGGATCAATCCATTGTTGCAAATGGATCAATATGGTGTGTTAGGGACCCTCAAATCTTCCCTTGAGGTCTTGGCTCATGATTTGTCCCAAAAGTCAACCTAGGGGTGAATTAGGTCAAGAAACCCTAATTCCTGATTTTTGATGAATGTATCCCCTGAGGCAAAATTAACTTGATGATTGGGTTTATGATGTCCCTTGGAGTATTTTGGGTTATGCTTTGAAGCATTGGCTCATGCCCAGAGGAAAATTTCCATCTGGAAGCCCCGGTCGACCAAAACCCTAATTTGGTGACACTGGCGATCTTGAGGCTTAATCCACTCAGAATGTTGCAGCCTTGTGCTTAACCCTTGATGTGGGAGTCCTCTTGATGCATTGTATGTTTGAGTGGTTAGATAAGTTGAAGATCATGTCATTCCTTGATTGATCCTTTGTCTAAGAGCTCTGAGAGGGCTTGAAACCCTAAGTTTGATTGTAGTGGATGCTCACCCATCTTTGGGGAGACTAATGAAGTATGATGGTTCATCCATATTGTGATGGTGATTTGCACAATGATGGGGAATCTTAGTGTTCAAAATTTGGGGTATGACAGATGCCCCTATTTAATCTTCTTGGACCCGAAGGTGTGAATGGTGAAGGTATTCGGGCATTCGGGGTGCAAGAGGATTAAATATCGGAATACCCGAAATTTTGATGGCGGTTATGAATGGTAGCTTACGCATTCATCTTCTTTTGCTAAGCAATGATGCTTAGAAAAGGTAGAACTTCCCCCCTGATCCTGGTTTCCTACCAAGGAACTGGTCTCAGTTTCCGAAGTAAACTTCCCCTCGATCCTGGATTCCTACCAAGGAACTGGTCTCAATAAACTTCCCCTCGATGCTGGTTTCCTACCAAGGAACTGGTCGTAGTTGCTGATGTAAACTTCCCCTCGATCCTGGTTTCCTACCAAGGAACTGGTCTTAGTCTCTTTTGTCAATAAACTTTCTTGACAGGGAGGCTATGTGTAGTGATTTTCCTCAAACTTCTCGCCGAATTTTCCTGGGGAGATGCCATTTGATGGAAAGAGTTTTGATGTCAGACTTGCTGGGGAACCCAGTCGTCTAAGTTGTAGAGGTGTACAAACTTCTCTGTTGGAGACGCAATTTGTCAAATCTACTGGGGAAAACGAGTCTCTTGAGAGACTGCTTTCGCTTGGGGATATTATATCATACTTTTCTCGGAGATCTTCTCGGAGAAACGCCATATGATGTGATCCAATTTTGAGGTGCCGATGACTTTGTTAACATTGACTTTCTGGAGAGAAGAACCAATGTGCTGCTGAGAGTCTTCGGATGAGAGGCTTTCTCTGGGATTTTCCTCAATCTGGGAAAGCAAAGACATCATCTTCAATGGCGAAGAGTGACGTTGGTTGGGTTTCTATGGTCTTTCAGAGGTTCAAGTTATCAAAGTGGTCGAGGGACCAACTTGTATCCAGAAATAAACTGGAGGCGAGATTGCTTAGATGGTCCACTTTCTGACGAGGAAAGGACTGACAACTCGATTAAGAGGACGGTTACCACTACGGGATAAGACCGACTAGAGTGATAGTGATGCAATATGAATGCGAATGTAAATCAATAATGCATGATGTATGTATGTTTATGCTGATAAAACTGACGCGACATACAGACTTATAGATGAACATGACTGGATACTCGGCCACGGTGGGAGACAAAAAGTATCACTGGTTCACGATAGCAATTCTGCCTTGCTTAGGAGAAATAGTTCCTGCGGGAAACAACGTTGGTCAGGCTTAGGATATAAGAACTCTGTCGGGGGTGTCAGATGAAACATGGTCTCTGACACAGTCGATCCTTCGTTCAGGTGTACTAGTTTAGAAGGAGTACTTGGATTCTGCACTTTGAAGCTCGATTACTTCTGTAGAAGGGATCGATGTTCTTTCGATGTTCAACAGTCAAAAGAAATTGCCATCATTATTTTAAAAGCAGAAAAGTTTGACAAGTAAATTCATTTTTGTTTCGTTTCAAGAATCGTTGATCATATTAAAATGTCGTTCTATAAAGCTAAAACAAATAAGAATTGCAAATAAAAGCACAAGGGCTCAAATTTTATTGATAGGATGGAAATCAGCCAAGTGCGTGATTCCATGGAGTATTTACAAAGTTTAGAAAATGGTAATTTACATGGAAAAGGGCTACATTGAAACATAACGACCGCTATTCTTCTACCAACTTTGAATTCTGGACATCCTGAGCTTCTGCCGAAGATGACCTTGATTGGAGTTTTTCTGATGGATGGTGTAACTGTTGCTGAGGGACTTGCCTCTGTTGGACATAGTTACTTGCCATTATCCCTAATTTTTGCCTGGATTGTACTTTGAGATTTCCAATCCACCGGGATGATTTTTGATCATGTCTCTAATTTTTGCTTGGACCGCCCTTTCGGGTTTTCAATCCACCGAGACGTTCTTTTTCTCTTTCTTTTTTTTTAGTTTAGGCGAAGTATTTCTTGACTACGTCAACATTCGTGGGGTAGGCAAATTCCTCTCCGTCCATCGCTGCAAGTCTCAAGGCACCACCTGAGAAAGCTTTCTTGACCACATAGGGGCCGTCATAATTTGGAGTCCACTTGCCCCGGGAATCAGTGAGGAATGGTTGTATCTTTTTGAGCACGAGGTCTCCTTTCCTGAAGACGCGAGGTCAAACCTTTTTGTCGAACGCCTTCTTCATTCTTTGTTGATACAACTGACCGTGGCATAGTGTCGTTATTCATTTTTCTTCGATCAAATTCAGTTCGTCGTGTCTGCTTTGACACCATTCAGCTTCTGTTAGCTTAGCTTCCATCAATACCCGGATTGATGGGATCTCTACTTCTATGGGGAGCACTGCTTCCATGCCATATACTAGAGAGAAAGGGGTTGCCCCTGTTGAAGTGCGGACAGATGTGTGATAACTATGAAGATCAAAGGGTAGCATCTCGTGCCAGTCTTTGTAGGTTACACCCATCTTTTGAACGATCTTCTTGATGTTCTTGTTACCTGCTTCTACGGCTCCGTTCATCTTGGGTCGGTAGGGAGATGAGTTATAGTGTTCGATCTTGAACTCTGCGCACAACTCTTTCATCATCTTATTGTTCAAATTAGATCCATTATCAGTAATGATCTGGCTTGGAACACCATAATGGCGGATGATATTGTTTTTGATAAATCGGACCACCATTTGTCGGGTTACATTGGCGTATGACGCTACGTCGACCCACTTGGTGAAGTAATCAATGGCTACCAGAATGAACCGATGTCCGTTTGAAGCTTTGGGTTCAATCATACCAATTATGTCGATTCCCCATATAGAAAAAGGCCATGGGGAAGAAAGAACTTTGAGATGCGTTGGCGGTACATGGATTTTGTCGGAGTATATCTGACACGTGTGACACCTCCTCATGTACTTGTAGCAGTCGGATTCCATTGTCAACCAATAGTACCCTACTCTCAGAATTTTTCTCGCCATTGTGTGTCCATTGGCATGGGTGCCAAAGGATCCTTCGTGAATCTCTTTCATTAGCATGTCTGCTTCTGGTCTGTCTATGCATCGGAGCAAGACCATGTCGAAATTTCTCTTATAGAGGGTATCACCGCTCAGGAAGAAGCTGCTGGCCAATCTTCTGAGGGTTTTCTGTCTTTCCTGGATGCCCCAGGTGGGTATTCTTGTTTTTGAAGGAAGCATTTGATATCGTGATACCAAGGTTTTTCGTCTATGACTGCTTCAATCGCGAATATGTAAGCGGACCGTTCAATGCGCATCATGTCGATCTTAGGTAAGTCATTCCATTGACCTACGTTAATCATGGAAGAGAGAGTGGTTAATGCATCAGCCATGTGATTCTCATCACGAGGGATGTGATGAAACTCAATGCTATCGAAGAAGGGTAACAACCTTCTCGCGTAATCTTTGTAAGGAATCAGTCCTGATTGGTATGCGTTCCATTCTCCTTTGGTCTGATTGATAACCAAGGCTGAGTCGCCATATACATCCAAGTTCTTAATCCTCAAATCAATCGCTTCTTCGAGACCCATAATACAAGCTTCGTATTCGGCCTCGTTGTTTGTGCACTTGAATGTAAGTCTGGCAGTGAAAGGAATGTGGGCACCCTGAGTTGTTATGATGATTACCCCAATTCCGTTTCCGTAATGATTGACAGCTCTGTCAAAGATTAGTCCCCATTGGGAACCTGGTTTTGGCCCTTCACTGGGTAGTATTTCATCGCAATCTTTCATTTTCAAATACATGACATCTTCGTCTGGGAAGTCAAACCCGATTGATTCTTGATCGTCAATCGGTTAATGAGCCAAATGATCGGCTAAAATAATTCCCTTAATGGCTTTCTGAGCGTGGTTTTCGATGTCGTATTCTAATAACAACATCTGCCAACGGGCGATCCTTCCCGTGAGAGCAGGTTTTTCAAAGACGTACTTGATTGGATCCATTTCAGAGATCAACCAAGTAGTGTTACGAATCATGTACTGGCGAAGACGATTGGCTGCCCAAGACAAAGCGCAGCAAGTTTTCTCAAGCAGAGTGTACCGAGTCTTGCAGTCGGTGAATTTCTTGCTCAGATAGTAAATGGCAGACTCTTTCCTTTTGGTTTCTTCTTGTTGGCCAAGTACACAACCCATTGAGTCCTCTAGGACTGTGAGGTAGATGATCAGTGGTCTTCCTTCCACTAGAGGTGATAGAATCGGTGGGTTCAACAGGTATTCCTTGATACTGTCGAAGGCGGTTTGGCAGTCTTCTGTCCAAACGCAGTCCTGGTTCTTTTTCAGTAATTTGAAAATTGGCGCGCATGTCGCGGTCATAAGGAATATAAACCTGGAGATGTAATTCAAACATCCCAGGAATCCCCTGACTTGTTTTTCAGTTTTCGGAGAAGGCATTTCTCGAATGGCCTTGACCTTGTCAGGATCAACCTCAATTCCTTTCTGGCTGACGATGAACCCTAAAAGTTTCCCTGAACGGACACCAAAGGTGCACTTGTTAGGATTCAAGCGGAGTTTGTACTTTCTCAACCGCTCGAATAATTTTGACAGATGGGTCACATGCTCGTCTTCTGTTTTAGATTTGGCAATCATATGATCGACATACACTTCGATTTCTTTATGTATCATGTCATGAAACAGAGTAGTCATGGACCTTTGATAGGTTGCCCCGTCATTCTTCAAACCGAACGGCATTACCTTGTAATAAAAGGTACCCCACGGGGTAATGAAGGAAGTTTTCTCCATGTCTTTTGGCGCCATTTTGATCTGGTTATATCCCAAGAATCCATCCATGAAGGAGAAAACTTTGAACTTTGCTGTACTGTCAACCAGCATGTCAATGTGTGGTAAAGGAAAGTCGTCCTTTAGACTAGCCTTGTTTAGGTCTCTGTAGTCGACACACATTCTGACCTTTCCGTCCTTTTTCAGAACGGGTACGATGTTGGCTAACCATTGAGGATATTCTGATGTGGCGAGGAAACCCGCGTCAATCTATTTTTGTACTTCCTCTTTGATTTTGATGGCCATGTCCGGGTGATTCCTTCTCAACCTCTGTTTTACTAGCGGACATTCTGATTTCAACGGTAGATGATGCTCCACGATGCTGGTATCTAACCCTGGCATATCCTGATAGGACCAAGCGAACACATCGGGAAACTCTTCGAGAAGCCTTGTCAAACTTTCTTTGGCAGTTGGACTGAGCAGTGCCCCAATCCCGATTTCTTTTCTTTCTCCTTCTGAACCCAAGTTGACCATTTCCAACGACTCTTTGTGAGGTTCAATGGACCTTTCCTCCTGTCTGAGTAATCGGAAGATCTCTTCTGGAATTTCATCGTCACCTTCTTCTTCAGCCCCAAATACCGGGAATTCAAAGTTGGGAGAAGGCATCGGATCGTATGTTTCAATGGGGTTTAAAACAACCAATCTGCATGACGTGATGATTGTTTTTTAGAAGAGATAGAGAGAATGCAAGAGCGTGTGCAGTGTATTTTTTTTTTGAAAAACTGCTTGTTTTTATTATTGAGTTGTTTTTTAGGATTACCATTTTCTGAAAAACGAAAAGAGAAAACAGCAATTAATGCGGAAATTACAGAACGACGTTATTTTATTCATGAACAAGTCGATTCTTGAAACTACAACCCTATAAAACAAAACTCAGTCGTTTTGGTCAAAGCGAAGAAGGATAATTATAGAAAGCGAGCCCTATCAAAACATCTGTTTCACCTGGGCAGGGTGAAAGGTTAAAGACGAAAATTACTTTGACTTATGAACGATCTTTAGAACACCGACAGCAATCCATTGGCGGCGAACTCCTCGGTGAATCACAAAGTCTGGTACCTTCCTTGATTTGTCTTCAGAAATAACGCTGATTATTGGCGGAGCAGGATCGTTGGAATCTGTCTCCCAGGCAGAGTTGTCGTGGGAGGATTCCTCAGTTGTATTTTGCACAGTATTTGTGCTCTCAGGTAGATCTCCCCATCCAGTTGGTTGGATGTCTTCGAGCCTGATACGAGAGCTTTCAGGAGCAGTGTACTTGACCATATAGTCGTATTTTCCACTTAGTTGTCCCAGGGCATCCCACACTTCTTTGGAACTGGAGGAGTCATCTCTTTCGATGACGTTGACCTCGGGAAAATCATAGTTGATTAATTCTAGTCCAGCAAGCTTTGCAAATTCATCGTCATGCTGGATGTTTTCTGAATGACCTGATTGATGATCTCATGCCATGGTGGGGACGCAGGTATTCTTTTCAATGATGCTCAGCTGATTTTCATTGTTCGGCTTATTTTCTTGCCCCGAGTTGCCTGGATACAGTTGCCGGATAGGCAGGCCATCCATTGGGCCATAATAGTCGTGGTCAAGGTATCAGAGTGTCCTCCTCTAATGAATTTGGTGGAGCACGATATCCTTCCGGATAACAATCTCCATATATCATTTCTACGTCTGACCTTGGTATAAATCTCGGACTCTTTGCGGGATAGTAAAATGGTGTAGGCACCTCTTCCTGAGACATATAACCGTTCTCGTTAAGATAAGACTTCCATTCTTCATCCGTATCGGAGGAATCCTCCTCGTTGATAGTATGGACTGCTTGAGGCACTGGGTGAAGGAAACCTCTACTGTGGAAGAAGTCCCGAATGGGATGAAGACTTTCATCGTTAGCAGCTGTCTGGGTACAGGTTGCAAAAAAACCAAGACCCTTCTTTGTTTTATTATCAGTAGGAATGACAAGTTGTCCCCATCCTTTTGTATTGTTA
The DNA here is from genome assembly GCA_022829125.1 of Lathyrus tuberosus. NCBI lineage: Eukaryota > Viridiplantae > Streptophyta > Magnoliopsida > Fabales > Fabaceae > Lathyrus > Lathyrus tuberosus. The sequence goes on along the minus strand of JALAZF010000269.1, from coordinate 4,150,002 downwards.
TTTTCAATTTCCTCGAGGGCATCTTTGTATGAGAAAATAGAGGCTCCTTTCTCTAATTGATTCTCATTGCTCACCGAAAGTGCTTGGAACTGAGTTCCGACAACCTCCTCGGGTTCTATACAAGTAGGTAATGACAGGTTACTCACGAGCAAGGTTTGTTCTCCACAAACCGTGACGAGTTGATCGTTCTTGACGAACTTCAGTTTCTGGTGCAGTGTCGAAGTTACTGCCCCGACCTGGTGTATCCAAGGTCTTCCTAGCAAACTGCCCCGGAAAAGAAAAGGAAAACTTGGGATAGAAGAAATCTCCGTTTCAATCGCGATTAATCGGGTAAGGGTGAGAAGTTTCGATTATATCTTGCTTGTGTATGTATATGTGTTGTTTGTTGTAATTGTTTTGGTTGTTTCACAACTTTTTCTCATTGATAAATTGATGAACAATGAGTGGGAATCGATGTTTTCACGGATGAATTTCGATATAAACTGCGTAGAATACTTGTCGATTATGTTGGAACATGTTTTGGTTGATATATTATGATTTGGAAGTGTTTGGGTGGAAGAAATGATGAATTTTGGTCCCATATGACCTATATTGACGCTGTTGTGAATTTCTGGGTTCCTAGGTTCGCTTTGCGAACCCTAGCGAAGGGGAAAGCGAAGGTTCGTCCAGAAGTTCGCATTGCGAACTTTATGCTATTTTTTCTCTACCACAGTTCGCTGGGGGTTCGCATTGCGAATAGGAATGCGAACGTGACAGATTTCCCATTTTGTTTTCTTCATAACTTTTGATCCGTAACTCAGATTGAGGCACGGTCGGATGCGTTGGAAAAGCTATTTCAATGCTCTTTATGATAGTCGAATAGAAACATATGTTTATGCCATGGATTGATATGGTAGAGATAAATATTTTGATGAATGTGATAAGTGTAGTTTATGTTTCCACCAAAATTCATGAATCGGGAATCCGATTGATATGGGACTTGAAGCCTTGAAAAGAGAATCCAACGTGCTAGTAATTGGTTATGTGATACCATGTGTTAACTAATAATATTTGGTAGAGGATGATTAGTGGTTTGTAGGTTTTGTTGCGTTTGTTGGTGTTCGATGCGATATGCTATCTTCCTATAAATGTGGGGGCCTTTGTGCTATTTATATGATGCTGATGCCTGTGATAATGATGTCGTTGTATGGTAAAATACATTGTTTGATTGAATATCAACGTATGTTGTTATGATGTTTTATGGGATTGTTGTGGATTATGATGAAATACATTGTTTATGTGAAATTCAATGTGTGTTATTTGGCAGTCTTAGGGCAAATAAATGCATTGTTTTGGATTTGATTTCAATGCATGATTATTGATGTTGAGATGGTTCACATGGTTATGTATGTTATGCATTTGATTGTCATGAGTAATTGTATGCCAAGCATCATGATATGCATTCTTGTGATGTCGTGTGCCCTAGTGGGTGTGAGCGACGAAACGATTCAAGAGGGAATCTGCTGTAACGGTCGTGAGCCTTATACAAAGAGGAGCTAAAGCGACGTTACTGACGATCGTGAGCCTTATACAAAAAGGACCTAAAGTGATCGGATCGTGAGCCTTAACAAAGAGGACCTAAAGTGATCCATAAACGTCGTGAGCCTTATACAAAGAGGACCTAAAGCGACGGGGAACATCGTTTGCCCGACGGGGAGTTACACTAAGTAACAAGCGATGATTCCAATAATTCCTGAGTGAATTAATGATGAGAATGATGGATGGATGTTACCGCATTTGCATAGAGTCGTTGTGTCGGTCTCTCTGCATTTGCATAAATCATGAATGGATGGATTATGTGTGGAAAATCATGAATGGATTGATTATGTGTTGAGCTCATGATAACATTGGTGAATTGATATGCATTTGTGATAAATGTATTGGTTATGGATGATATGTTTTATGTATAGACATATGCCATGTTTTGTGGGGATGTTGCACATCACAATGATTGTATTACTTATCTATGATATGCTATATATGAATATATGTGATGTGGTGGTGTGTTTCCATATGTCATAACTTTGGTATGCATTATGTGTGAATATGTTATTATGTAGGATTATTAGAAATATGTTATGTGTCTGTGGCATGCTATATGTATTAGTATGTGATGCTTGTGGTGAGAATAATTATGCATGTGAATTTATATGTGTTTGCATATTATTATGCAATCTTGATTTAGTTGTTATTTCTCACCCTTCTGCTGTGGTTTATTGCTCTATGAGGCAATTGCAGATTAGTAGTCTTGGAGGCTTTTGTGAAGATTAGTTATCCATCCATTTGTCAGTCTGTCAGCTCTGATACATAACACGGGAGTCGGGGAACACTTTTGTTATATATGTATACATTTGTTGGATCTATTTTGTATTAACTTTGTATGAATATTTTGACGTTATAAATAATTTATTTTGTAAACAAGTCAGTTATGGATCTTTCCTCTTTATTCCATAATTGAACTTTCCTTTTGTTGGAAAAAGCTTCCTAAAGTATATTTATTCCGTTTTGTGTTATGTATCAAATTTATGAATAGGGATTGTGTTTGCTTTCCTTAAATGTGGCATCCTTGTTTCTGTCGTAAAGAATTTATTTTTATTTACTCTGATTTATTTATGTATTATTTATTCACGTTGGGAATTGGGGTGTTACATTAGTGGTATCAGAGCAGATCAGTCCGTCCGGACAAGTTGTTGAGTCAGTTGGTGTGAGAGTTGAATACTCTCGATGTTGTTTGTTCCTTAGTATGTGATATGTGTGTGAAAACTGTCAGTACTTTCTGGTTCTTCTAATTCTTTGTCTGTAGAATTTAGAATGAGATAAGTGGGGGAGAATCTGGAGCTTCTCCAAGTTGCTTCGGTTGTGTGCCGTAGGTTTTAAGATTGTAAGTGTTGTTTGGACAGTGTTGTTCCCGGTTCCGGAGGGAATGTGGAGGCAAGGTTTACGTCAACTAAGGATTTGTGCTTTAGGTAGTTTTGTGCACAAGATGTAAGAAATGTTATTATAGTTTGGTAAAGACGGTTTATGCCCCATCATGATTGTCGGCTGTCTATTGACAAATTGAGGAATTGATCACCCTTAATCTCTTGTTGATAACATACGAGAATTATGTTGGATGGAATAAACATGTCTTTTCGGCTTTGATAGTGTGTGCAATGAATTGTTTGGAATTAAGAAAATGATTACGGATTGTTTTGATGAGTAGATGAAGATTCTTATATCAGAAGATGAGACGGATTAGAGGTTTTGGTATGTTGGTCCAGTTGGGAATTCATTGAGAGAGAATGCTTGGGTATTATTAATGGCTGCTTCTCACAGAGTAGAGAATGAACTCAAAATTGGACGAAGGTGAATAGTTGAGGTTTATATCTTCTAAGTAAGTAGAAAACTCTCAGGGGATGAGACTAAGATGTTTGTTATGTTTGTGATGATAGTTTTCTAGAAATTGGCAGAAAGGCCACAGTGATGGGCTGCCAGTTGTGCGTGATTCCAGATGTGTTTCCGGATGGAATATTGGATGTTAGCGTTAGAATTACTCAAATTGAAAGAGCGGTTGGAAGATTTACTGGAAAAAGGGATTTGTGAAACCAAGTGTGTCGTCTTAGAGAGCTCCAATATTGTTAGTAACAAAAAGGAAGGATGATTGAACGGAATAACAAGCATGATGTGTATAATGGTATTGAGACTATGGAAAGTAAAACTTAGAGTTTTGGTGAGTTTTGGAGTTTTTAAAGTTTTAGGGCATTAATAGAAATCTTGAGAAAACCCTAGGTGTGGATGTAACATTTGAGAGTTCTTTTTGGTTGGTTGTTGCGATATGTTGGGATTTATGGAATTTGGACTGTTAAGAGAAGAAATTGTGTATGGATTACTAATAGTTGAATAAGTGTCCACTTTCATGAATAGAAGACTGGAATGGTTTGGTTGAGTTTGAGTGAAATTGCAATTGTTTGGAATGTTTGATAAGAGTGGTGAATTGTGTGAGTTGAGGCTTTGATCAATTTAATGTGAATGGTTATGTTTGTTATCATCAGGATAGGCTGTTATTTACTCAGTTAAGCTTGTATGCGAGTAACCAGTTACCCAGTGAAAAAATTTTCCAAAAGCTTTAAGAATTTATATCTTTTGGAATTTGGTTGGGCATTACAACGTACAGTGATGTTATTTTGTGTTAGTAATGCGTCTGTAATATTTGTGGAGTAGAGGAATCATATCTTCCATATTTATTTGGATAAGTTCTTAATGGCTTTGATTGAGGATATTCGGATCTGTTATAAACTCAGAGGAAGAACAGGTAGAGTATTTGAGGATTGAGTTATGAGGGTTGAAAGAGAGGGAGCTTTCTGCTAATTTATCGCAGTGAGAGTTTTGGTTAAAAAAGGTTAGTTTCCTTGGATATGTTATTTCTGATGATGGTATTGTTATGGATCCATCGGAAGTAGATGCAGTTCTACATTGAGAGACTCCAAAGTCGGTTAAGGAGATTAGAAACTTTTGGGCTTAGTTGGTTGTTACTGCTGGTTATGGAGGATTTTGCGAAGTTAGTGCTTCTGTCATCTCAGTTGACTTGCAAAAGGTAAGTCGTTTGTTTGGGATGTTCGTTGTAAGGAAAGTTTCAGAGAGCTAAAGTAGAAGCTGTCTATGGCTCCAGTTTTGATACTGCGTGATCCTGATAAATCGTTTTTGAGGTATTGGGATGCGTCTTTAATGAGTTTAGTCAGTGTGTTAATGCAAGAGAGTAAAGTCGTGGCTTATGCCTTACGACAATTGAGGATTCATAAAAGGATCTATACTATTCCGGATTTGGGATTGGTTGCGGTTGTATTGTGTTGGAATATTTGGAGGTATTATCTTTATGGTTCTAGGTTCGAAGTGTTTAGTAATCACAAGAGTTTAGAGTACTTGTTTGGTCTGAAGGAATAGAGTATGAGACAACGAGGATGGTTAGAATTCGTGACGAGTTATAAATTTGGCTTGGATTATCCTTCGGGAAAAGCTAATGTTGTGCCTGAAGAGTTAGGTCGATAGTCTTTGCATATGGCTGTTTTGATGGTCAGAGAATTAAAATTATTTGAGCAGTCAGAGACTTGTGTCTAGTGTGTGAGATAACTCAGTGGAGTGTAAGGTTAGGTCTTTTAGAAATGAACTATGCTTTTTCTGGTGAATATTAGAGAAATTCAGAAGTTGGATATGGAATTGGTAGATTTGATTGTTGCGAGTTATCAGAGTGTGCAGCGAAAGTGTGTTGTGGCACATTTCGTATATGCATGTGTGACTTGTAAGGGTTCATAGGTTGAACATTGTAAACATGTAGGAGTGATGAGACCATTGGACGTTTCAGAATGGAAGTGTTAGGTGAAAGGTTTAAATATTATTCATGGGCTACTATGTAGATGGATGTTTTGGTTATATGTTTTATTGGTGAATCGTAGCATTGTTGTAATATTATTGTGTGACAAGGATGTTGGTATTATGGTTATGTAGAAGTTGTTGAAACGATGTGGGGTCGTGGAACTTTATCTTCTTGCTTGTATTGTTGCCTCGTTTATATCGTGCTGGTTCGAGTGCGAGTAGCTAATTCCTGTGTGGGGGATTAGGGGAGTGTTACCTGGGTGTTGGTAACATGGTTTTCTTTGAGTCGTGAGTTAGTCGTCAAGTGCATTGTATGGGCTTTGCATCTTGTCGTTGTAGTTGTCGTGCCGTTGTTGTAGCTGCTGTTAACAAGGTGATTTGTCAGTTTGTGTTATTCGTGGTGTGCCTTTTGTTGGCATGATAGTTTGTTAGTCGGATGCGAGAGTCGTATCCGGAGTTGTTTGCACCAAGTATATTTTCGAGGACGAAAATGTCTAGGTGGGGGAGAATTGTAACGCCCCATTTTGTCTTATTTATTTAATCGAGTCGATTTAATTATTTTTGTTTTTATACTATTTTATTCTTGACTTTTATTTGACAATATATTATTTTTCATCGTTATTATGTTTTATCGCATTTTGAGAGTGTTTGCGAGATATTTGAGCTGAGGGGTAAAATGGTCTTTTTAGGGCTTTAGATGTTTTGTTATTATAAGAAAGAAAGAAAAGATAGTTTAGAGAGAAAATAGAGAGAAAGAAAAAGAGAAGAGAGAAAGGAAGAGAATGGAAAAGAAGAGGAAAACTTGGGATAGAAGAAATCTCCGTTTCAATCGCGATTAATCGGGTAAGGGTGAGAAATTTCGATTATGTCTTGCTTGTGTATGTATATGTGTTGTTTGTTGTAATTGTTTTGGTTGTTTCACAACTTTTTCTCATTGATAAATCGATGAACAATGAGTGGGAATCGATGTTTTCATGGATGAATTTCGATATAAACTGCGTAGAATACTTGTCGATTATGTTGGAACATGTTTTGGTTGATATATTGTGATTTGGAAGTGTTTGGGTGGAAGAAATGATGAATTTTGGTCCCATATGACCTATATTGACGCTGCTGTGAATTTCTGGGTTCGCAGGTTCGCTTTGCGAACCCTAGCGAAGGGGAAAGCGAAGGTTTGCTCAGAAGTTCGCATTGCGAACTTTATGCTGTTTTTTCTCTGCCACGGTTCGCTGGGGGTTCTCATTGGGAATAGGAAAGCGAACGTGACAGATTTCCCATTTTGTTTTCTTCATAACTTTTGATCCGTAACTCGGGTTGAGGCACGGTCGGATCCGTTGGAAAGCTATTTCCATGCTCTTTATGATAGTGGGATAGAAACATATGTTTTATGCCATGGATTGATATGGTAGAGTTAAATATTGTGATGAATGTGATAAGTGTAGTTTATGTTTCCACCAAAATTCACGAATCGGGAATCCGATTGTTATGGAACTTGAAGCCTTGGAAAGAGAATCCAACGTGCTAGTAATTGGTTATGTGATACCATGTGTTAACTAAGAATATTTTATAGAGGATGATTAGTGGTTTGTAGGTTTTGTTGTGTTTGTTGGTGTTCGATGCGATATGCTATCGTCCTATAAATGTGGGGGCCTTTGTGCTATTTATATGATGTTGATGCCTGTGATAATGATGTTGTTGTATGGTAAAATTAATTGTTTGATTGAATATCAATGTATGTTGTTATGATGTTTTGTGGGATTGTTGTGGATTATGATGAAATGCATTATTTATGTGAAATTCAATGTGTGTTATTTGGTGGCATTAGGGCAAATAAATGCATTGTTTTGGGTTTGATTTCAATGCATGATTATTGATGTTGAGATGGTTCACATGGTTATGTATGTTATGCATTTGATTGTCATGAGTCATTGTATACCAAGCATCGTGATATGCATTCTTGTGATGTCGTGTGCCCTAGTGGGTGTGAGCGACGAAACGATTCCTAAGGGAATCTGTTGTAACGGTCGTGAGCCTTATACAAAGAGGACCCAAAGCGACGTTACAGATGATCGTGAGCCTTATACAAAGAGGACCTAAAGCGATCAGATCGTGAGCCTTATACAAAGAGGACCTAAAGCGATCCATAAACGTCGTGAGGCTTATACAAAGAGGACCTAAAGCGACGGGGAACATCGTTTGCCCGACAGGGAGTTACACTAAATAACAAGCGATGATTCCAATAATTCCTGAGTGAATTAATGATGAGAATGATGGATGGATGGTACCACATTTGCATAGAGTCATTGTGTCGGTCTCTCTGCATTTGCATAAATCATGAATGGATGGATTATGCGTTGAAAATCATGAATGGATGGATTATGTGTGGAAAATCATGAATGGATTGATTATGTGTGGTAAATTGTGAATTGATTGATTATGTGTTAAGCTCGTGATAACATTGGTGAATTGATATGCATTTGTGATAAATGTATTGGTTATGGATGATATGTTTTATGTATAGACATATCCCATGTTTTGTGGGGATGTTGCACATCACAATGATTGTATTACTTATCTATGATATGCTATATATGAATATATGTGATGTGGTGGTGTGTTTCCATATGTCATAACTTTGGTATGCATTATGTGTGAATATGTTATTATGTTGGATTATTAGAAATATGTTATATGTGTCCGTGGCATGCTATATGTATTAGTATGTGATGCTTGTGGTGAGAATAATTATGCATGTGAATTTATATGTGTTTGCATATTATTATGCAATCTTGATTTAGTTGTTATTTCTCACCCTTCTGCTGTGGTTTATTGCTCTATGAGGCAATTGCAGATTAGTAGTCTTGGAGGCTTTTGTGAAGATTAGTTCTCCATCCGTTTGTCAGTCAGTCTGCTCTGATACGTAACACGGGAGTCGGGGAACGCTTTTGTTATATATGTATACATTTGTTGGATATATTTTGTATTAACTTTGTATGAATATTTTGACGTTATAAAACAATTTATTTTGTAAACAAGCCAGTTATGGATCTTTCCGCTTTATTCCATAATTGAACTTTCCTTTTGTTGGAAAAAGCTTCCTGAAGTATATTTATTCCATTTTGTGTTATGTATCAAATTTATGAGCAGGGATTGTGTTTGCTTTCTTTAAATGTGGCATCCTTGTTTCTGTCGAAAAGAATTTATTTTTATTTACTCTGATTTATTTATGTATTATTTATTCACGATGGGAATTGGGGTGTTACACTGCCCGGACTTCCATGACCTGGAAAGTGATTAGGAAAGTGTGAGGACCGATAGTTATGGGAAGGTCGACTTCGCCGATAACTGCTTTCCGAGATCCGTCAAAGGCTTTGGCGATGACCTCACTGCCCCTCATCGGGGATCCTTTGAATGATAGTCGCATTAGGGTGGACTTCGGCATAACATTGATGGTCGATCCGGTGTCTACCAGTACGCTGGCTAAAGCATCGTCCTGGCAGTTCACTGTGATATTGAGCGCCATGTTGTGGTGTTTGCCCTCCTCTGGCAAATCCTCATCACTGAACCCTAAGTTTTTGCAGGAACTGATGTTAGATATGATGCTATCGAACAGTCGTATTGACACATCCTGTTCCTCGAAGGCCTGCTCTAAGACTTTCTGTAGAGCCTCTTTGTGGGCTTCGAAATTGAGTAAAAGTGATAGCACCGAGATCTTTGAAGGAGTTTGTAACAGCTGATCAACAATGTTGTATTCACTCCTTTGGATGAGCTTCAGCATCTCATCATCGTTTTTCGAAAGGTCGGGATTACTGGATTGACCGGCTGGTGGATCAGGAGCCTCTGTATGAAGTTACTTTTCTCTGTTAGGTTCTCCAACCCCTCGGTTGAAGATTCTACCGCTCCGTGTTACTCGACTGATGTCTGCAATATTCACGACGGAGGGTAATGGAATTTCCTTTCCATTCTCGATTATTGTCGCACCGTACTTGTAAGGGACCGCCTTAGCTGATTCATTCGGTAATGGTCCTGGTAGATAGATCACTACAGGAGCCTTCTGATTTTTCTGACTGTCGTAGGTAACTTCAATCAGCTCCTGGCTAGGAACCTTTGATTTGTCCAGTAGAGGGATGATAGTACAAACATCCTTGTTCTGTTGATGATCAGAGATTATGACAACGTCTCTGATTTGATCAGCGATGTAATCCGGCATCCAGTTGATTGGCTCAAAACTCGGGCATGGGCGAATCTCTCTACAATCCACCTGACCCTGAAGAGCTGCCCGCACAAGGTAGCATCCTTGGTTATTCTCCGAGCAGACTCTGCAGCGTTCGTAATTGTGTGGTGGCACCTGGCCATGCCCGCTTTGGATGCAGTGTAACCTTACCAGGTCAGTTCCCACAGATCGGACATCCTGATTTTGACGCCGAGAAGGGTTTCCATTGAGCACACTAATTTGTTGCGTGTCTTCATTCATATAGATCGGAAGCCACTAGTGGTTTAATAAGTGTTGTAAAGTTCTTTGAATGAGAGCGCACCCTTGGTTACTCTCACAACATCCTTTAGAGCTCTGATAATTATGCGAAGTGAGAAAACCGAGTTGGAGTTGCCTGGCGTGTAACTCCACCAAGCTGGTATTCATCAAACGGATATCAAAGATTTGAATCATGATGATTTGACAAGGATTTTTATCATGGTAGTCCTGGATCCACCCAAGATCCATCTGGCGCTGGAGGGCCTCTTGTACAAAAGAGGATCCCTGTTTGTTTACCAAGCAAGTCAGACAGGAATTGTAATCATGCCGTGGCAGATTATGATACTGGCTTTGCCTTGAGTGCATCGTCACTAAGTTGGCATTCATCGCACGGATGTCGTGATTCTGAATGATGTTAGAATTCGTATAGGTCATGTTGACTCCACAAACTCGGTGTTGTTGGATCCATCCGAGATCCAACTGTTCCTGTAGAGTAGATTGCACCACAGAACATCCTTGATTTGTTTTTAGAGCAGATATCACACTGGTGATAATTATGAAGTGGCACATGGCCATATCCACTCTGTCTACAATGCATCTTGACCAAGTTGGCCCTTAATAAGAGTACATCATGAATTTGATAGCTGTTGTAAGATTCTCCCTCTATCAAATTGACTGCAGCTTTCTCATGTTGAGGCAGCGGGTTCGTGAGAACATTCGGATTCGTATCTTTGAAAGATAAGACCCCGCTCCTAACAAACTTTTATACGTTGGATTTGAAACTGAGATAGTTCTCTATGTTATGCCTGGGTCCTCCTTGATGGTAAGGACAAGTCTGATCCTCTTTAAACCATAAAGGTATATTTTCTAGTACTGTAAGAGGAGACCTGGTTTGGACATGCCCCTTGACCAGTAATAATGGAAACAGTTCTGCGTACAACATGGGTATAGGGTCAAACCCTGGTGGTCGTGGTGTACGGTTGTTGTTGTATGGAGGATGAGCCTGCTGAAGAGGCTGTTGTGTCCTTTGTTGATATTGCTGTTGATTAGGTTGGCTCTGCGCAACCTGAGGTTGATACGCAGAAACAAGAGCCGGATTAATAGCAGGAGTTACAGCTGCTACTGGTTGATAACGTCACCTTTGCTTTCCGAGAGAGATATTCCCAATATCCTGCTCTTTTTTCTTAGGGAGAGCACTACCGTATCATTTTGTACTACTTGATGATCCATCGTCTTTAACTAGGCGTCCTTCTCGGACAGCTTCCTCAAGACGAACTCCCATGCCCACCATCTCGGTGAAGTCACTGGGCGGATTGGCAACCATTCTGTCGTAGTAAAATGAGCTTAAGGTTTTCAAGAAAATCTTTGTCATCTCTTTTTCCTCCAGAGTTGGAGAAATCTGAGCGGCAATTCCACGCCATCTCTGAGCATATTCCTTAAAGGTTTCCTTATCCTTCTGCGACATGGCTCTGAGTTGATCTCTGTCAGGTGCCATGTCCAGATTATACTTATATTGTTGAACAAAGGCAGCGCCAAGATCTCTAAACGTGCCGATCGTGGCGCGGTTTAAACCCATGTACCATTTTAATGCGGCACCGGTTAAACTATCCTGAAAGTAGTGAATCAGTAGCTCCTAGTTCTTTGTCTGAGCTGACATTCGCCGAGCGTACATCACTAAGTGGCTTTGAGGGCAAGAGTTACCCTTGTACTTTTCAAAGTCATGTACCTAGAACTTGTGTGGGACTTTCACATTAGGGACCAAGCAGAGGTCCGCGGCGTCCTTTCCAAATAAATCCTGACCGCGAAGGGCTTGCAGTTCTTTCTGCATTTCTAGGAACTGTTCCTGGAACTCATTCATTCTATCGAACATGCTGTCGTTTCCACCAGAAGGTATCTGGGGAATCTGTCCTTCCGGGACAGTGTGTACCACGAGCGGTGGTATAGTCATTATGGCAGAGACTCTTGGTGCCTCCCGTAGTTTGTAACCTTCAGGAGTTACTGTCATGCCCCTGGCATCTTCGCTTTCCCGAAGTTTGTAACCTTCAGGTCCAGCGGTTCCTGCTGTGGTTCCCTGATCCTCAGTGATCAGCGGAACATATCCTTCCCGGATATAGTTCGGTGGCATACCCCAGGGATGATCTTTCGGCATTTTGTACCTATAGCGAGCGATTTTGGACGTGGTTCTTAAGCACAGTTGCTCTGGGGTACTACAGGTCGATTCATTTTTTATCCTATTAAAACTGATGAAGGAAGGGAAATAGATGTCTCTAACTAACCCTGCTTGTATACTGAGTTTAAACAGATGACTGTTGGTTTACAGAAGCGGTTTAGATTGTGGGCCTCTCTCTGCTTATTTTGTTAAGAATGAAATGACGGGACTATTGGTGAGGATGTTAGGACTGATGCTTTTCAGCTGATGTATTGGATTTTGGGCCTTTGATTTGTGTGCTCGCTAAGATCTTTCAATCTTATGCCTACATATTCCCGGGATAGGGAAATCAGAGCGATCGTAGTTCCTCTTATTCTATGGGAGGAAATGGGTTGTTTTGATGTCTTGATCAAAGCCCAAGACGTGAAGCTAAAGGGTTTGTATCTTGTTCAACGCCCAAGATGTGAAGCTAAAAGTGATTTGTATCTTGTTTAAAGCCCAAGATATGAAGCTAAAGGGTTTTGACTTCAGAGAGAATTTGTCATCTCTAAAGAGGGGGTTGTTGGTCACGACTGTTGGTTGACTGGTTATAAGGGAGAATTACTTTAACTGGGATATGTGAATCCAGCAATGCCATAATTTCCTTTATAGGGGACTTTTAACCTGAAGGAGAAGACTTTAACTCAGTTTAGAGTAATACCATCTTTCCTTAGGGATTACTCATGCTAAAAGAGGGACAGTGGCGTGGATGTAAAAAATCCCGAGGCTTGCCGCTTACAGCAATTAGATGGGGGAAAAGGAGTTGTTGATTTTTGTATGTTGTAACCAAAGCATGATTTGATGCTAAGAGGTTGATTGAATCGAACGGGGGATATCTATATACAAAGCCTAAGAGGAGGCTGATAGGTTGACTGTTTCGGGGAAAATGTTCTTTCTGTCTTGTACAAAGCCCAAGATTGAGGCTAAAGGGATTTGACTCAACAAGAGAGTCTTTTATACTCAACAAGAGAGTGATTTGGTGTCTCGTACGAAGCCCAAGACGGAGGCTAAAAGTTGTTTGACTCAACAAGAGAGTCTTTTATACTCAACAAGAGAGTGTTTTTTGTATCTCGTACGAAGCCCGAGATGGAGGTTAAAAGATGCTTGACTCAATAAGAGAGTCTTTTATACTCAACAAGAGAGTGTTTTGGTATCTCGTATGAAGCCCGAGATGAAGGCTAAAGATGATTCAACAAGAGAATCTTTTTATACTCAACAAGAGAGTGCTTGGTATCTTGTACGAAGCCCGAGATGAAGGCTAAAGATGTTTGACTCAACATGAGAGTCTTTTATACTCAACAAGAGAGTGAATTTCTATCTCGTACGAAGCCCGAGATGGAGGATGAAGGTTTTTAACTCAACAAGAGAGTCTTTTATACTCAACAGGAGAGTGATTTTGTATCTCGTTCGAAGCCCGAGATGGAGGCTGAAAGGGTTAGCTCCGCTGGGGAGGATCATTGTACAAAGCCCGAGAGGAGGCTATAGTAACTGTTTCAGTTGAGTGACAGGTCCAGTAGGTTGGTTAAAAGAGAAAATCAGTTCTAATATAAGCAATGTTGTACTCATGGATTTGATCTGAGGACCGGGATTATTTCCTGTTCTCTAAGGAAACAGGGAATCCACAGGGTTTTGAGATTGTCCGAGTCTATTGGTGTTCTTCCCATTCTTGAAAGGGGCTTGAGAATGTCTTTGAGACTTAAGGGTCTTAGACTATCTAGGTCTAGAGTTTTATCTTTTGTACTATGCTTAAGAGACAGTACATTTGCGGTAGAAAGATCTAGACTCTTTGAAAGACTGTTCTATTAAGATGACTAATTTATGTTCCTATACCTTTAAGAGGTCGTCAGGATAGTTTGTACGAAGCCCAAGAGGAGGCTGGAAACTTTTAAGAAGCCGAGGGACAATTTGTACGAAGCCCAAGAGGAGGCCATCTTCCCGGAGGAAGAATCATTATACGAAGCCTAAGAGGAGGCTGTGAAAACTTCTAAGAAGCAGACGGGTCCTTGTACAACGCCCAAGAGGAGGCGGGGATGCTTTTAGGAAGCCTGTGGGTCCTTGCACTAAGCCCAAGAGGAGGCTGATGAACAGTTCCAGAAGGGGTTTCACTTGGAACATTGGCCTTCTATATATGAACAGTTCAAAGAGGGGAATTTCTTAGATCTAGTTATCTAGAAAGTTCTTTACTGTTTGGGTTATGTTAAAATATCCGGGAGAACGTCGGGAGACAAGGTTCTGTCTAATTTTAGACGTAGATGCCGAGGAAACTCTAAATATCTATACTAGTATTACACAGTCAATATGAGTTTATGAAAGAAGACTTATAGGGAAACATCCCCACAGTACAGTTATATACATATGAAAGCGGTAAATGAAAGCGGGTAAACACTTACTCGGTTGTAGAGCTTTCATGCTGTTTTGTTAGTTGTCCAACAAAGAAAACTTTGATAACAATATTATATGCAAAATCAAAGGAGAAAGTGCTTTTGGAAAGGAAAATTGGGGCTTACAGCTCAAGGAGAGGCCCAAGTTTTAACGATGATGGCACCGTTGTTTTGAATATGTACAGAGGGACTTATACAAGTGACTGAGGCCCAGGAAAGGTTTTTTGTACAAAGGGAATGGGTCTTACACTCTCTCAAAGGTTTATTTTAAAGAATGGGGCTTATAACACGAGGGTAGGCCCAAGGGTTTGATTTTTCAACTGGCGATCGCGTCGAGGTTTTCTTTTAACACAGAGGGATTTATACAATATCTGAGGCCCAAAATTGTTTTGGTTAAAAGGGGATTGGGTCTTACACTCTATTAGAGGCCCAAAAGTGATTTTGAATAGGTCTTATAGCTCGAGGAGAGGCCCAGATGGTTTGTTTTAAACGGGTGATAATCGCGTCGAACTTTTGAAAATACAACGGGACTTATACAATGAGTGAGGCCCAAAATAGGTTGTATTTACAAAGGGTTGGGTCTTACACTCTATTAGAGGCCCATGAGTGTTTGAAAATAATTTGTGAGGGTGAAAATCAAAGAAACCATAATTTTATCTTCTTTAAAGGTAAATATTTAAAGAAAACCAAATAAAAATGATAAAAATACCAAATAAGTTTGAATGAACCACTTGTAATTTTTGTTTTAGGTTTGAAAAATGAGGTTTTAATCACAAGATGATTTAGAACTCATTTGGTTTTGATTTTCAAAGTAAATATTCTCTTTTAAATGTTTAAAAATAATTAAAAAAGGAATTTATTCACAAAAATACTAATTATATTAAATAACTAATATAAACTTAATTTTTTTGTGGAATAAAATATTTTAACATTTTTGTGATTTTTTACAAAAAGAACCAATAAAAAATAATTAAAATTGAAAGATTTATTAATTTTCCAATTAATTAACAAAACATGAAAATATGGGAAAAAATAAGCAAAATGTGAAAAAAAAACACAAAATGGCATGGGTGGGGTTTGAACCCACGACCTCAAGGTTATAGGGCGCGCGCCTTACCACTGGGGTGGTGATACATCCGTTGATTAAAACAAACCAACAAATATACAAGGCTTGCCTTGTTTTCTAGGCCTGGCCAAGGCATGTTTTGGCAAGAAACGGGAAGGTCCATAACTTTCTCATTTCTCCATGGTTGGGGACAAAATTTATATGCATCTGGCCTAGAATTTCACAAGGAATCCAATGGTGGTGGTATTTCTTCCAGATCATGTTCCCTCCTCAAAATCCGATAATGGTTTTGAAATAGGCCTATAATTGCATTTTCTATGCTACACTTTGGTACAGGCATGAATTACATGATGAATTGGTTCAAACACAACATATATAACATGTATAAGATGTGCATAATCAGTGGACCTCAAAGCAATGCATATTTTGGGAAGTTCAAGTCATGATGCTCACCTCTTTTTGAGCTTTTGGAGTTTTCTGTGCAATCTGCCAAGCCACTTGTTCTAGAAAAGATTTGATGCTTTGGACACTCTCAAATGATCCCTTAGAAGCTTTTAGGATGAGTGGAATCAGGTGGAACTTGCAAAAACACAAACTGGCCCTTTCTTGCAAAAGGGGTTAAAATGGCCAAAATAGCAACTCCCACAAATGGTGTTCCAGATGGGGGGAACCATTTGGGACAGTTTAAGGATGATATTTGGAGTGTGTTTGAGGTTTTATCTGGTTTGGAAAGTGACTGAATCAAGGCATGACTTGAAAAATGCACAAAAGTACTATTTTGAGGTTTTGAGAGGTGACTTTGTGCTTTAAGGATTACAGGTCACTTGTGTAAGTTTGGACAGCTTAGATATGACATATTGGATGTGTTTGGATCATGAGATGTGATTGAAATGCTCTCTAACTCAAAAACTCAGAGTTACCTTGCTAAAGAAGGCATTTTGGCCTAAAGAGAGGGATTTTGAGGAAAGCATATGTTTGATGGCTTTGGTGTACTCAAACTGAGCACAAATGAGCTCTATTTATAGTAGAGCAAGTTTGTTTTGGGATCAATAGTGAATGGCAACCACAACAGAGGTTTGGCCAATGTTGATCAATGGGAAGCCAAGTCTCCTCTAGCCATTGACTAGAGGTTAAAGCACAGGCCTTTGGTTCCCTAGTTGTTGGATCATTCTTGACTGAATTCAGTTGCAAATGTTTCAGTCCATGCCACCTCTAAGCATCCATTAAATGCTCCAATCCAAAATTGGAGTCTTGTCCCACTTTTAGGGATTTCTAGGTTTGGCATGTTACTTCTTGTTCCAAAGACTTTGGAGGCTTGGATCAGTGTTTGTTCCCTTTAGGTTTGATCCTCGGATGTGTCCAAATTGATGACAAGGCTTGGAATTATCTGATTTTGCCAAATCGAGCAAAAGTTCAAAATTCTGCCTAGCCTTGGCAGTTTTCAGCAAGGCATATTGCCATTGTCATATCTCATGACTCAAGTTGAGTTTGGTGATGTTCTTGCCCATTTTGGAAAGCCCTCATATGTAACAACAACTGTTTAATCATAATTGGTTTTTAAACTTTTGGGATCCAAGTGAAAAATGCCCCTACATTTGGAAAAAAGTAAAGCAGATTCTGACTTAGTGAAAATTTCACTAAGTGTTAGAAAAAGTGACATTTCATGTTTTCAGCCATTTTGATCATTCCATAACTCAAAATCCATGATGAATTGGAATGAGGTGTAGTTGAAGCTTTTGTAGAGGGCCATGAGGGCTACAAATCCAGCTTTGGATGGGGAAAAATGGCCTTGTGGTTTAGGAGTTATGATCCTCCAAAGTTGGTACCCTAGCCACTTTGTTCCATAACTTAGAAAAATTTCTATGTTTTTATGGTTACCCCTTTTACAAGTTATCCCACTTTTTCTTGATTTTTCTTGATGAATGATGATTACAATCATACATTAACATCATTTTAGGGTTAAAAAATTGTAATTATGAAAAATCTCAAAAAGTCAAAGTTTGACTTTTATGCACAGTTGACGTTTTATCAGATGAATTCCAAACTATGTGATCCTCTATGAAATCAAGTCCTTGACCTAAATCAAACTTGATGAATTAATTTCATAGGTGTTATATGGTCTATTGAATCATGTCCTAGGGTTTGGGAGTATGTCCTGGTCAAAAGTCAAAGATATAGTTGACTTTTCTCGCGAAACCCTAACTGTGGTTCAAATGAAATTGAAACTTGTGAATCAAGCTTCTTGGATCAATCCATTGTTGCAAATGGATCAATGTAGTGTGTTAGGGACCCTCAAACCATCTCTTGAGGTCTTGGCTCATGATTTGTCCCAAAAGTCAACTTAGGGGTGAATTAGGTCAAGAAACCCTAATTCTTGATTTTTTTGGCAAATGCATCCCCTGAAGTTAAATTGACTTGATGATTGGGTTCATGATGTCCCATGGAGCATCATAGGTTATGCTTTGAAGCATTGGCTCATGCCCAGAGGAAGCTTTTCATCTGGAGGCCCTGGTCGACCAAAACCCTAATTTGGTGACACTGTCGATCTTGAGGCTTGATCCACTTGGAATGTTGCAACCTTGTGCTTGATTCTTAATGTGGGAGTCCTCTTGATCCTTTATAGGTGTTTTAGAGGTTACACAAGTGGAGGATCATGTCATTCCTTGATTGATCCTTTGTCTAAATGCTCTGAGAGGGCTTGAAACCGTAAACCTTGTTTGTAGTGAATGCTCAAACATCTCTAAGGAGATTGATGAGTGTATAATGATTCATCCATATTGTGATGATGATTTGTACAATGATGGGAATCTTAGTGGTTAAAATTTGGGGTATGACAGATGCCCCTATTAAATCTTCTTGGACCCGAAGGTGTGAATGACGAAGGTATTTGGGCATTCGAGGTGCAAGAGGATTAAATATCGGAATACCCGGAATTTTGATGGTGGTTAGGAATGGTAGTTCAAGCATCCCTCTTCTTTTGCTTAGCAATGATGCTTAGAAAAGGTAAAACTTCCCCTCGATCCTGGTTTCCCACCAAGGAACTGGCCTCGGTTTCTGAAGTGAACTTCCCCTCGATCCTGGTTTCCTACCAAGGAACTGGTCTTAGTTTTTGAAGTGAACTTCCCCTCGATCCTGGTTTCCTACCAAGGATCTGGTCTCAGTTTCTGAACTAAACTTCCCCTCGATCCTGGTTTCCTACCAAGCAACTGGTCTCAGTTTCTCTTGTCAATAAAATTTCTAGACAAGGGACGCCATTTGTAACGGTTCTCCTCAAACTTCTCGCCGAATTTTCCTGGGGAGATGCCATTTGATGAGTCTACTGGGGATATTACACCATACTCTTCTCGAGATCTTCCCAGAGAAATACTATATGATGTGATCATCTTTGAGGTGCCAATGACTTCATTAACATTGACTTTCTAGAGAGAAAACCTAATGTGTTGTTGAGAGTCTTTAGTCTCGTGGCTTTCTTTGGGGATTTCCTTAATCCGGGAAAGCGACGATATCATCTTCAATGGCGAAGAATGACATTTTTCGAATGTTTTCTCTAGTCTTTCAGAGGTTCAAGTTATCAAAGTGGTCAAGGGCCGACTTCATCCCAGAAATAAACTAGAGGAGAGATGTAGGGCAGGCGTACCATTTCCTGACGAGGAAAGAACCGACAACTCGATTGAGAGGACTTTTATCACTAGGGGATAAGATCGACTAGAGTGATAGTGATGCAATATGAATGCGAATGTAAATCAATAGTGCGTGATGCATGTGTGTATATGCTGACAAAACTGACGTGACACACAGACTAAGAGATGGACATGACCGGATACTCGGCCACAGTGGGAGATGAAAAGGTATCCCTGGTTCAAGATAGCAAGTATGCCTTGCTTAGGAGGGATAGTCCCTGTGGGGAGCTACGTTGGCCAGGCTTAGGAGATAAGAACTCTGCCGGGAGTGTCAGACGAAACATGGTCTCTGACACAGTTGATCCTTCATTCAGGTGTACTGACTAAGAAGGAGTACTTTGATTCTACACTTTGAAGCTCAATTTCTTCTGGAGAAATGATCGATGTTCTTTCGATGTTCAACAGTCAAAAGGAATTGCCATCTTTATTTTAAAAGCAGAAAAAGTTTGACAAGTAAATTCATTTTTGTTTTATTTCAATAATCGTTAATCATGTTAAAACGTCGTTCTATAAAGCTAAAACAAATAAGAATTGCAAACAAAAGCTGAAGTGCTCAAATTTTATTTATAGGATGGAAATCAGCCAAACGCGTGATTCCAAAGAGTATATACAAAGTTAGAAAACGGTAATTTACAGGGAAAAGGGCTACATTGAAACATAATGACCACTATCCTTCTACCAACTTTGAATTCGGGGCATCCTGAGATTCTGTCGAAGATGACCCTGACTAGAGTTTTTCTGATGGTGTAACTGATGTTGAGGGTTTGCCCCTGTTGGATGTAGTTACTTGCCATTATCCCTAACTTTTGCCTGGATTGTACTGTGATGTTTCCAATCCACCGGGATGATTTTTTTTTTTAAATTTTGTCTCTAATTTTTGCCTGGACCGCCCTTTCGGTTTTTCAATCCACCGAGACTTTTTTTTTTAGTTTAGGCGAAGTATTTCTTGACTACATCAACATTTATGGGGTAGGCAAATTCCTCCCCGTCCATGGTTGCAAGTCTTAAGGCACCGCCTGAGAAAGATTTCTTGACCACATAGGGGCCGTCATAATTCGGAGTCCATTTGCCCCGAGAATCAGTAAGAAATGATTGTATCTTCTTGAGCATGAGGTCTCCTTTCCTGAAGACGCGAGGCCGGACCTTTTTGTCAAACGCCTTCTTCATTCTTTGTTGATACAACTGACCATGGCATAGTGCCGTTATTCGTTTTTCTTCAATCAGATTCAATTCGTCATGTCGACTTTGACACCATTCAGCTTTTTTCACCTCAGCTTCCATCAATACCCGGATTGATGGGATCTCTAATGCTATGGGAAGCACTGCCTTCATGCCATATACTAGAGAGAACGGGATTGCCCCTGTTGAAGTGCGGACAGACGTGCGATAACCGTGAAGTGCAAAGGGCAACATCTCGTGCCAGTCTTTGTAGGTTACAACCATCTTTTGAACAATCTTTTTGATGTTCTTATTAGCCACTTCTACCGCTCCGTTC
This sequence comes from Lathyrus tuberosus, assembly GCA_022829125.1. Lineage (NCBI taxonomy): Eukaryota > Viridiplantae > Streptophyta > Magnoliopsida > Fabales > Fabaceae > Lathyrus > Lathyrus tuberosus. Next base: position 4,129,333 of record JALAZF010000269.1, on the reverse strand, counting down.
ATCTTAGATCGGTAGGGAGATGAGTTATGGTGCTCGATCTTGAATTCAGCGCACAACTCTTTCATCATCTTATTGTTCAAGTTAGATCCATTATCAGTAATGATCTGGCTTGGAACACCATAACGACAGATGAAATTGTTTTTGATAAATCGGACCACCACTTGTCGGGTTACATTGGCATATGACGCTGCTTCGACCCACTTGGTGAAGTAGTCAATGGCTACCAGGATGAACCGATGTTCGTTCGATGCTTTAGGTTCAATCATTCCAATCATGTCGATTCCCCATATGGAAAAAGGCCATGGGGAAGAGAGAACTTTGAGATGTGTAGGCGGTACATGGACTTTGTCGATGTATATCTGACACTTGTGACATCTCCTCATGTACTTGTAGCAGTCGGATTCCATGGTCAACCAGTAGTACCCTACTCTCAGAATTTTTCTCGCCATTATGTGTCTGTTGGCATGAGTTCCAAAGGATCCTTCATGAATTTCTTTTATCAGCATGTCTGCTTCTGGTCTGTCTACACATCGAAGCAAGACCATGTCAAAGTTTCTCTTATAGAGTGTATCACCGCTCAGGAAGAAGCTGCCTGCCAATCTTATGAGGGTTTTCCTATCTTTTCTAGATGCCCCAGGTGGCTACTCTTGTTTCTGGAGGAAGCATTTGATATCGTGATACCAAGGTTTGTCGTTTATGACTGCTTTGATCGTGAAGATGTAAGCGGGCCTTTCAAGGCGCATTATGTCGATCTTAGGTAAGTCGGTCCATTGACCAACAATAATAATGGAAGAAAGGGTGGCTAAGGCATCAGCCATGTGATTCTCTTCACGAGGGATATGATGAAACTCGATTCTGTTGAAGAATGGTAACAATCTTCTCGCATAGTCTTTGTAAGGAATCAATCCGGATTGGCATGTGTTCCAATCTCCTTTGATCTAATTGACGACTAAAGCTGAGTCACCATATACATCCAAGTTCTTGATCCTTAAGTCGATCGCTTCTTCGAGACCCATAATGCAAGCTTCGTATTCGGCCTCGTTGTTCGTGCTCTTGAACGTCGGTCGGGTGGTGAAATGAACGTGGGTACCCTGAGGTGTTATGATGATTGCCCCAATTATGTTTCTGTAATGATTGACAGCTCCATCAAAGATTAGTCCCCATTGGGAACCTGGTTCTGGCCCTTCACTGGGTAGCGGTTCATCGCAATCTTTCATTTTCAAATACATGACATCTTCGTCTGGGAAGTCAAACCCGATTGATTCTTGATTGTCAATCAGTTGATGAGCCAAATGATCGACTAAAATACTCCCCTTAACGGCTTTTTGAGCATGGTACTCTATGTCATATTCTCATAGCAACATCTGCCAACGGGCAATCCTTCCCGTGAGAGCAGGTTTTTCAAATACATACTTGATTGGATCCATTTCGGAGATCAACCAAGTAGTGTGACGAATCATGTACTGGGGAAGACGTTTGGCTGCCCAAGCCAAAGCGCAACAAGTTTTCTCAAGCACAGTGTACCGAGACTCGCAGTCGGTGAATTTCTTCCTCAGATAGTAAATGGCAAACTCTTTCTTTTTGGTTTCGTCTTGTTGGCCAAGTACACATCCCATGGAGTCTTTAAAGACTGTTAAGTATATGATCACTGGTCTTCCTTCCACTGGAGGTGATAGAATCGGCAGATTCAACAGGTATTCCTTGATACTGTCGAAGGCGGTTTGGCAGTCTTCTGTCCAAACGCAATCCTGGTTCTTTTTCAGTAATTTGAAAATCGGCGCGCATGTCGCGGTCATGAGGAATATGAATCTGGAGATATAGTTCAAACGTCCCAGGAATCCTCTGACTTGTTTTTCAGTTTTCAGAGAAGGCATTTCTTGAATGGCGTTGACCTTGTCAGGATCAAGCTCAATTCCTTTCTGGCTGACGATGAACCCTAAGAGTTTCCCTGAACGGACACCGAAGGTGCATTTGTTGGGATTCATGCGGAGTTTGTTCTTTCTCAGCCGCTCGAATAGTTTTGACAGGTGGGTCACATGCTCCTCCTCTGTTCTAGATTTTGCAATCATATCATCGACATATACCTCCATTTCTTTGTGTATCATGTCATGAAACAGAGTAGTCATGGCCCTTTGATAGGTTGCCCCGACGTTCTTCAAACCGAATGGCATTACCTTGTAACAAAAGGTACCCCATGGGGTGATGAAGGAAGTTTTCTCCATGACTTTCGGCGCCATTTTTATCTGATTATAGCCTGAGAATCCATCCATGAAGGAGAAAACTTTGAACTTTGCTGTACTGTCTACCAGCATGTCAATGTGTGGTAAAGGAAAGTCGTCCTTTGGACCTGCCTTGTTTAGATCTCTGTAGTCGACACACATTCTAACCTTTCCGTCCTTTTTCGGAATGGGTACGTGTTGGCTAACCATTGAGGATATTCTGATGTGGCGAGGAAACCTGCATCAATCTGTTTCTGTACTTCCTCTTTGATTTTGATGGCCATGTCCGGGTGAGTCCGTCTCAACCTCTGTTTTACTGGTGGACATTCTGACCTTAACGGTAAATGATGTTCCACGATGCTGGTATCCAACCCTGGCATATCCTGATAGGACCAAGCAAACACATCGGGGAATTCTCTGAGAAGCTTTGTCAAACTATCTTTGGCAGTTGGACTGAGCAGTGCCCCAATCCTGATCTCTTTTCTTTTCTCTTCTGAACCCAAGTTGAACGTTTCCAACGACTCTTTGTGAGGTTTAATGGACCTTTCCTCTTGTCTGAGTAATCGGGAGATCTCTTCTGGAATTTCTTTGTCCTCTTCTTCTTCAGCTCCAAATACTGGGAATTCAAAGTTGGGAGAAGGCATCGGATCGTATGTTTCGATGGGGTTTAAAACAAGCAATCTGCATGACAGTATGATTCATGTTTAGAAGAGATAGAGAGAATGCAAAAGTGTGTGCAGTGTATTTTTAAAACTGCTTGTTTTTATTATTTGTTTAGTTCTTTTAGGATTACCATTTTCTAAGAAAAGCAAAAGGAGAAAACAACAGTTAATGCGGAAATTACAGAATGACATTATTTTATTAATGAACAAGTTGATTCTTGAAACTACAACCTTATAAAACAAAACTCTGTCGCTTTGGGCAAAGCAAAGAGGGAAATTTACAGAAAGCGAGCCCTATCAAAACATCTGTTTCACCTGGGCAGGGTGAAAGGTTAAGATAAAGACGACAATTACTTTGACTTATGAACGATCTTCGGAACATCAACTGCGACCCATTGGCGGTGAACTCCTCGGTGAATCACAAAGTCCGGTACCTTCCTTCTTTGCTTGTCTTCAGAAATGACGCTGATTTCTGGTGGAGCAGGATCATTGGAATTTGTCTCCCAGGCAGAGTTGTTGTAGGAGGATTCCTCAGTTGTATTTTGCATAGTATTTGTACTCTCAGCTGTATCTCCCCATCCAGTTGGCTGGATGTCTTCGAGCCTGATACGAGAGCTTTCAGGAGCGGTGTACTTGACAAAGTAGTCGTATTTTCCACTCGGTTGTCCCAAGGTATACCACACTTCTTTGGAACTGGAGGAGTCATCCCTCTCGATGACGTTGACCTCGGTAAAAGCATAGTTAATGAATTCTAGTCCTGCAAATGTTGCAAATTCATCGTCGTGCTAGGTATTTTCAGGATAACCTGGGTGTTGATCCCATGACATGGTGGGGATGCAGGTATTCTTTTCAATGATGCTTAGCTGATTTTCATTGTTCAGCTGACTTTCTTGCCCCAAGTCTCCTGGGTAAGACTGCCACATTGGCAGGCCATCCATCGGGCGATAATAGCTGTGGTCAAAGTTGCCTTTCATCAGAGTGTCCTCCTCTAATGAGTTTGCCAAAGCACGACATCCTTCAGGATCATAATCTCCATATATCATTTCTACATCGGACCGGGGTATAAATCTCGGGCTCTGTGTAGGAAAGCAAAAGGGAGTAGGCATTTCGTCCTGAGACGTATAACTGTCCTCATTGAGATAGGACTTCCATCCTTCCTCCGTATCAGAGGAATCACCTTTATTGATGGTACGCACTTCTTAAGTCACTGGTTGAAGGAAGCCTCCATTGTGGAAGAAGTTCTGAATGGGATGACAACTTTTATCGTTGGTAGCCGTCTGAGTTCAAGTTGCAGAAAAGCCAAGACCCTCCTTTTTTTTATTATCGGCAGGAATGACAAGATGTCCCCACCCCTTTGCATTGTTACTTTTGACTGCTTTGATAGTATCTTTGTAGGAGAAAATAAAGGTTCCTTTCTCTGATTGATTCTCATTGTGTAGCGAAAGTGCTTAGAACTGAGTTCCAATTACCCCCTCCGGTTCTACATAAGTGGATGATGATAAGTTGCTTACGAGCAAGGCCTGTTCTCCACAGACTGTGACGAGTTGGTCATTCTGGACGAACTTTAGCTTTTGGTGGAGGGTTGAAGTGACCTCCCCAGCCTGATGTATCCAAGGTCTTCCTAATAAACAATTGTATGTTTCCTGGATGTCCAGGACCTGGAAAGTGACTTGGAAAGTGTGAGGACTGATAGTTATGGGAAGGTTGACTTCGCTGATAACCATTTTTCTGGATCCGTCAAATGCTTTGACGGCGACCTCACTGGTTCTCATCGGAGGGCCTTTGAATGATAATTGCATCAAAGTGGACTTTGGCATAACATTCAGGGCTGACCCTGTGTCTACCAGTACGCTGGCTAAAGCATCGTCCTGGCAGTTGGCTGTAATGTTGAGCGCCATGTTATGACGATGACCTTCTTCAGGTAATTCCTCATCACTAAATCCCAAGTTATTGCAGGAGGTGATGTTAGAGACAATGCTATCAAACTATCTGATGGTTACATCCTGTTCCACGAAGGCTTGCTCCAAGACTTTCTGTAGAGCCTCCCTGTGCGCTTCTGAACTAAGTAGCAGTGATAATACCTAGATCTTTGAAGGAGTCTATAACAGTTGATCAACAATGTTGTATTCACTCCTTTGGATGAGCTTCAGTATCTCATCATTGCTCTTTGAAAGGTTGGGATTACTGGATTGACCGACTGGTGGATTGGGAACTTCTGTCTGAGGTTGCTTTTCTCTGTTAGGTTCTCTAACTCCTCTGTTGAAAATTCGACCGCTCTGTGTTACTCGACTGATGTCTGTAATATTCACGACGGAGGGTAACGGAATTTCCTTTCCATTCTCGACTGTTGTTGCACCGTACTTGTAAGGGATGGCCTTAGTTGATTCATACGGTAGTGGTCCCGGTAGATAGATGACTATGGGAACCTTCTGACTTTTCTGACCATCGTACGTAATTTTGATCCGTTCCTGGTTGGGAACTCTCGATTCGTCAAGTAGAGGGATGATGGCACAAACATCCCTAGCCCTCTGATGATCAGAGATTATAACAACGTCCTCGATTTGATCAGTGAGGTAGTTAACTGATCCAGAACTTGAGCATGGTTGAATCTCTTTACAGTCCCACTGACTTTGAAGGGCTGCTCGCACGAAGTAGCATCCTTGATTATCCACTGAGCAAACTCCACACCGCTCATAGTTGTGTATTGGAACCTGGCCACGTCCGCTTTGAATACAGTGTAACCTGACGAGGTCTATTTCCACCGATCGAACATCCTGACTTTGATATCTAGTAGGATTCCCGTTAGTGATACTAATTTGCTGGGTGTCTTCATCCATATAGATTGGAAGCCACCATTGGTTCAACAAGTGCTGAAGTGTTTCCTGGACAAGGGCACAACCTTGATCATTTTCGCAACCCGCTTTACAGCTCTGATAATCATGTGATACCAGGAACCCGAGTCGGACCTGTTTAGCATGTAACTCCACCAGGCTAATATTCATCAAGCGAATATCGAAGATTTGAATCATGTTGTTTTGATAATGATTCCTATCATGGTAGTCTTGGATCCATCCAAGATCCATCTGACGCTGGAGGGCCTCTTGTACAAAAGAGCATCCCTGTTTGTTTACCGAGCAAGTCATACAGGAATTGTACTCATGCCGCAGCAGATTATGATACTGGCTTTGCCTTGAGTGCATCGCCACTAAGTTGGAATTCATCGCACGGATGTCGTGGTTCTGAATGATGTTGGAATTCGTATAAACCATGTTAAATCCACGAACTCGATGCTCCTGGATCCATCCGAGATCCATTTGTTCCTGTAGAGCTGATTGCACCATGGAACATGCTTGATTACTTTTAGAGAAGACATCACACTGGTGATAATTGTGAGGTGGCACATGGCCATATCCACTATGTCTACAATGCATCTTAACCAAGTTGGCCCTCAATAAGAGTACAACGTGAATTTGATAGACGTTTCTAGACTCTCCTTCTATCAAATTAACTGCAGCTTTCTCGTGTTGAGGCAGCGGGTTTGTGAGAACATTCGGATTCGTATCTTTGAAAGATAAGACCCCACTCCTAACAAGATTTTGCACGTCAGATTTGAAACTGAGACAGTTCTCTATGTTATGCCCTGGTTCTCCTTGATGGTAAGGGCAAGTCTGGACATGCCCCTTGGCCAGTAGTAACCAAAATAGTTCTGTGTACGATACGGGTATAAGAAAAAATCCTGGTGGCTGCGTTGTATGGTTATTGTTGTATGGAGGACGAGCCTACTAAAGAGGTTGTTGTGTCCTTCGTTGAAATTGCAGCGAAAGTGGTTGGCTTTGAGCGACCTGAGGTTGATACGTAGAAACAGGGTTGATAGCAGGAGTTACAACTACTACTGGTTGGTACCGTCGCCTTTGCTTTCCGAGAGAGATATTTCCAATATCCTGCCCTTTTTTCTTAGGGAGAGCACTACCGTATCGTTTTGTACTACTTGATGATCCATCGTCTTTAACTAAGCGTCCTTCTCGGACCGCTTCCTCAAGACGAACTCCCATACCCACCATTTCAGTGAAGTCGCTGGGCGCACTGGCAACCATTCCGTCATAGTAAAATGAGCTTAAGGTCTTTAAGAAAATCTTTTTCATCTCTTTTTCCTCAAGAGGTTGACAAATTTGAGCGGCAATTTCACGCCATCTCTGAGCGTATTCCTTAAAGGTTTCCTTGTCCTTTTGCGACATTGATCTGAGTTGATCTCTGTCTGGTGCCATGTCCAAATTGTATTTATATTGTTGGACGAAGGCAGTGCCAAGATCTCTAAAAGTGCTGATCGTAGCATGGTTTAAACCCATGTACCATTTTAATGCGGCGCTGGTTAAACTATCCTGAAAGTAGTGAATCAGTAGATCCTGATTCTCTGTCTGAGCTGACATTCGCCGAGCGTACATCACCAAGTGGCTCTGAGGGCAAGAGTTACCCTTGTACTTTTCAAAATTGGGTACCTGGAATTTATGCGGGACTTTCACATTGGGGACTAGGCAGAGATCTGCGGCGTCCTTCCCAAATAAATCCTGACCGCGAATGGCTTGCAGTTCCTTCTGCATTTCCAAGAACTGCTCCTGGAACTCATCCATTATGTCGAACATAATTTCCTTTCTACCAGAAGGTATCTATGGAATCTGCCCTTCCGGGACAGTGTGCACCACAGGGGGTGGTACCGTGACTATGGCAGTGAATCTTGGCGTTTCCCGAAGTTTGTAACCTTCAGGAGTTGTTGGTATGCCCCTGGCATCTTTGCTTTCCCGAAGTTTGTAACCTTCAAGCCCAGCAGCTCCTGCTGAAGTTTTCGGATCTCCAGTGATCGGCAGAATATATCCTTCCGAGATATAGTTGGGTGGCATGCCCCAAGGACGATCTTTCGGCATTCTGTACCTAGGATCAAACTTCTCCACTATCGGTGTTGAGGTGATCTCTGAGATCACAGTTCTTTGTAGCTGAGCTTTTGCCATGGCTTGCATGTCGTTACGAAGCTTTCTCATATCCTCTCTCAGAGCGCCAATTTCTTCTTTCAACTCTATGTTCTCTTCCTCGAGATCATCCATCTTTTTCTGACGATTGGCCCGAGTATTGTACGAATGAGAAAGATTGACTCTAGAACCGAGACACAAACATGAGATTCGTAGGTAAGAAGAATACGTGACGTGGGAATGATGGATGCAATGATTATATTAATTGTATGTATTTGCTTATTCTAAGTAAACTTCCACAATTAGATTGCAAATATCAAACAGTGGGGAAATCCCCGTTTTATTGAATTTAAAGGATTGCGGAAATGGAAATACAGTAAATTACAAAGTGCAGAAACATAAACCTAAGCTAATGGGTCCCGAGTCCTCTCTGAGGAGAATTCGGGTGCTGATTCTGGTACTTTCCTTTTCTTGAACCGGGGCTCTTCAGCCGTTGTCGGGTTGTCATTCCTTTTCCAAGTGAAAGGAGTGAGCAAATTCCTTTGGTCATCCTGATTTTCTACAGCATGTTGCTCTAAAATATCAATCAGAGCATCTTTTTCTCTTAATAGCTGTTGTATTTTGGTACACTCCACATTGAGAATACGGTACATGTTCTTCCAAAACCTCCTCTCCTGCTGAATTTTGTTGAGAGTAACCTGAAGTTTTTCCGTTTCTGTCATGAAGTACATGACAGATTCCCTTGGCGGAAGAACTCCGTGACGAGGATAAGGCATCTTTAGCTTGAGAGCTCTAGTTTATACCCAGTGGAGATAAGGCTCCACCGAGACACAATCCGGTTTTCCTAGAGACTCCCATCCTTTCTTATGAACATGTTTCCAAGCGTGCACTATTTCCATTTTTAGTGCCCTGTCATTTTCTCCTTCCTTGAAGAAAAGTCCTTCCAGATGAGCATTACGCGGGACATGCCTCATCGGGTATCCAAGTTGACGACGAACCAATATTGGATGGTAATTAATTCCTCCTTTAGTTCCAATGAGGGGTACGTTGGGGAAGTTTCCACAACGGTCAATGATCCTGATCCCGTCATAAATCCTATTGCACCAATCTATGTCAGAGTTGGTAAGAGACATGATCTTCTGCGACCAACGTAAGGCACTCTTATGATCCCAAAAAGCGGGAGACTTAGGCAAATGGGGGATAAACCATTTGTATAGCAGGGGTACATAGCACATGATCTCCCCTTCGCTGTACAAATTCCCTAAGTGTACATAATGATACGCATCTGCGAGCAGAGTTGGTACAACTTTTCCAATGAGAAAAACCTTAATGGCGTTGATATCTACAAAGTTATAAATGTTGGGAAATAGAAATAACCCGTAGGTGAGTAAAACAAAGATGCTTTCAAAAGCAATCATGTTCCCTATACTAGCAAAGTACAGAGCCTTCTTTACCAGAAACTTGGCTGGTAAACCTGGGAGCCCACCCTTAGTGGTCACATGAGTCTTGACTTCTGACTCATCCAAATAGATTGCTCTTGCAATGGTTTGATCCTTTGGAATTTCTTCCAGTCCAGAAAATGGAGCATGATCAGTGATATGTAGATCAGTCAGATGAGAATACTCCTCCAGCGTTGGTGCGAGCTGGTAATCCGGGAATGTGAAACAGTGATAAACTGGATCGTAAAACTGAATGAGTGCCTCCAAGATTCCTTCAATTACGTGGACCCTTAACAGAGGTAGTAGACCTCCATACTTGGCTCTGAAAGCGTCAGGGTTAGTGATCATCCTTGCTAATCCTCTTAAATCCTCCAGTTTTAGAACCTTGAAGGTATACTTGTGAGTTCTCCGTCTACCGAAATCCATGAGCGGAATCTTTTTTTTCTGACATTTACAATCATTGTCTTAGTTTAATTTGAAAAAGAGAGACTAGAAGAGAAAATTTTCTTTGTTTAAAGTTTTTAAAATGAATGTATGAATGCATCATACAAAAACATAGAAAAAATATGGGGTCAAAGGGTCGGTGTCATGAAGTCAAGGCTCTACCCATCCCAAAGGTTTATACTAGTGATTTTTGTACCTGTCTCTCAAAATCATTAATTCTTGTCAAGATCACATCAGTGGGCCGGGAACCGTGCTAGGTGATGTAATTCGAAGAATCTCAGAAGAGGGTAGTATCGCGTAACAACTATTTCCGATAGCTTCCGCACTACTGAAAGAGATTTTTCCTAGGTGTATACTCAATCTTTCCACATGCGGCATCACACGCATTCCCATTAGAAGAAAAATAAACACAGATATCAATTAGGAAAAGCAGTATATATATTTGTCCTAATGTCCTAGACTTTTAAGAGTTATGAATCCTATGATCCTAACAGAAAATGGCTCCCCGGCGGAGGCGCCATTATGTGGTACCTTCCCAACTTAAAGGTTTTGACCTAAGATCCTAGTGAAGGCCGATCCTAGCAATGATATTGGTCCCCAGTGACATCACCATGCCTGTGACACCTTGAACTCAGGATTTTCAACCCTTGGGGAAACAAGACTTTCATCTCCCACTGTGGTCGCCATTTTGGCGGGCACAGTGAACATGACTTGTTCAAAGTTTCTACCTAAAATTGTAAGAAAGAAAGGCTCCCACTGTGGTCGCCATTTTTCTGGAAGTTTTCGGACTTAAGGTTTCACCCAGAGAGATAAGAGGGACAAGATGCCCCGCGTGGCCCCACGGTGGGCGCCATTTTTCTGTAGCGAGCGATTTTGGACATGGTTCTTAAGCACTGTTGCCCTGGGGTACTACAGGTCGATTCATTTTTTATCCTATTGAAGCTGATGAAGGAAGGGAAATAGATGTCTCCAATTAACCCTGCTTGCATACTGAGTTTAAACAGATGAATGTTGGTTTACAGATGCGGTTTAGATTGTGGGCCTCTCTCTGCTTATTTTGTTAAGAACAAAATGACGGGACTATTGGTGAGGATGTTAGGACTGATGCCTTTTGGCTGATGTATTGGATTTTGGGCTTTTGATTTGTGTGCTCGCTAAAATCTTTCAATCTTATGCCTACGTATTCCCGGGATAGGGAAATCAGAGCGATCGTAGTTCCTCCTATTCTATGGGAGGAAATGGGTTGTTTTTGTGTCTTGTTCAAAGCCCAAGACGTGAAGCTAAAGGGTTTGTATCTTGTTCAAAGCCCAAGATGTGAAGCTAAAAGTGATTTGTATCTTGTTTAAAGCCCAAGATATGAAGCTAAAGGATTTTGACTTCAGAGAGAATTTGTCATCTCTAAAAAGGGGGTTGTTGGTCACGACTGTTGGGTGACTGGTTATAAGGGAGAATTACTTTAACTGTTGGGTCCCCAGAAATGCCATAATTTCCTTTATAGGAGACTTTTAATCTGAAGGAGAAGACTTTAACTCAGTTTAGAGTAATGCCATTTTTCCTTAGGGATTTCTCATGCTAAAAGAGGGACAGTGGCGTGGATGTAAATAATCCAGAGGCTTACCGCTTACAGCAATTAGATGGGGGAAAAAGAGTTATTGATGTAAGTATGTTGTGACCGAAGCATGATTTGATGCTAAGAGGTTGATTGAATCGAACAGGGGATATCTTTATACAAAGCCTAAGAGGAGGCTGAAAGGTTGACTTTTTCGGGGAAAATGTTCTTTCTGTCTTGTACAAAGCCCAAAATTGAGGCTAAAGGGATTTGACTCAACAAGAGAGTCTTTTATACTCAACAAGAGAGTGATTTGGTGTCTCGTACGAAGCCCGAGGCGGAGGCTAAAAGTTGTTTGACTCAACAAGAGAGTCTTTTATACTCAATAAGAGAGTGTTTTTTGTATCTCGTACGAAGCCTGAGATGGAGGCTAAAAGATGCTTGACTCAACAAGAGAGTCTTTTATACTCAACAAGAGAGGGTTTTGGTATCTCGTATGAAGCTCGAGATGGAGGCTAAAGGATGATTCAACAAGAGAATCTTTTTATACTCAACACGAGAGTGCTTTGTATCTGGTACGAAGCCCGAGATGAAGGCTAAAGATGTTTGACTCAACAAGAGAGTCTTTTATACTCAAGAAGAGAGTGACTTTCTATCTCGTACGAAGCCCGAGATGGAGGCTGAAGGTTTTTGACTCAACAAGAGAGTCTTTTATACTTAACAAGAGAGTGATTTTGTATCTTGTACGAAGCTCGAGATGGAGGCTGAAAAGGTTAGCTCCGTTGGGGAGAATCATTGTACAAAGCTCAAGAGGAGGCTATTGTAACTGTTTCAGTTGAGTGACAGGTCCAGTAGGTTGGTTAAAAGAGAAAATCAGTTCTTATATGAGTAATGTTGTACTCATGGATTTGATCTGAGGACCGGGATTATTTCCTGTTCTCTAAGGAAACAGGGAATCCACATGGTTTTGAGACTGTCCGAGTCTACGGGTGTTCTTCCCATTCTTGAAAGGGGCTTGAGAATGTCTTTGAGACTTAAGGGTCTTAGACTATCTAGGTCTAGAGTTTTATCTTTTGTACTATGCTTAAGAGACAGTACATTTGCGGTAGAAAGATCTAGACTCTTTGAAAGACTGTTCTAATAAGATGACTAATTTCTGTTCCTATACCTTTAAGAGGTCGTCGGGACAATTTGTATGAAGCCCAAGAGGAGGCTGGAAACTTTTACAAAGCCGAGGGACAATTTGTACGAAGCCCAAGAGGAGGCCATCTTCCCGGAGGAAGAATCATTATACGAAGCCTAAAAGAAGGTTGTGAAAACTTCTAAGAAGCCGACGGGTCCTTGTACAACGCCCAAGAGGAGGCGGGGATGCTTTTAGGAAGCCTGTGGGTCCTTGCACTAAGCCCAAGAGGAGGCTGATGAATAGTTCCAGAAGGGGTTTCACTTGGAACATTGGCCTTCTGTATATGAACTGTTCAAAGAGGGGAATTTCTTAGATCTAGTTATCAAGAAAGTTCTTTACTGTTTGGGTTATGTTGAAATATTCGGGAGAACGTCGGGAGATGAGGTTCTGTCTAATTTTAGATGTAGTTACCGGGGAAACTCTAAATATCTATACTAGTATTACACAGTCGATATGAGTTTATGAAAGAACACTTACAGTGAAACAGCCCCACAGTACAGTTATATACATATGAAAGCGGTAAATGAAAGCGGGTAAACACTTACTCGGTTGTAGAGCTTCCATGCTGTTTTGTTAGTTGTCCAACAAAGAAAACTTCGATTACAATATTATATACAAAATAAAAGGAGAAAGTGCTTTTGGAAAGGAAAATTGGGGCTTACAGCTCAAGGAGAGGCCCAGGTTTTAACGATGATCGCACCGTTGTTTTGAATTTGTACAGAGGGACTTATACAAGTGACTGAGGCCCAGGAAAGGTTTTTTGTACAAAGGGAATGGTCTTACACTCTCTCAAGAGGCCCAAAGGTTTATTTTAAAGAATGGGGCTTATAACACGAGGGTAGGCCCAAGGGTTTGATTTTTCAACGAGCGATCGCGCCGAGGTTTTCTTTTAACACAGAGGGACTTATACAATATCTGAGGCCCAAAATTGTTTTGGTTAAAAGGGGATTGGGTCTTACACTCTATTAGCGGCCCAAAAGTGATTTTGAATGGGTCTTATAGCTCGAGGAGAGGCCCAGATGGTTTGTTTTAAACGGGCGATAATCGCGTCGAACTTTTGAAAATACAACGGGACTTATACAATGAGTGAGGCCCAAACTAGGTTGTATTTACAAAGGGTTGGGTCTTACAATCTATTAGAGGCCCATGAGTGTTTGAAAATGATTTGTGAGGGTGAAAATCAAAGAAACCCTAATTTTATCTTCTTTAAAGGTAAATATTTAAAGAAAACCAAATAAAAATGATAAAAATATCAAATAAGTTTGAATAAACCACTTGTAATTTTTGTTTTAGGTTTGAAAAATGAGGTTTTAATCACCAGATGATTTAGAACTCATTTGGTTTTGATTTTCAAAGTAAATATTCACTTTTAAATGTTTAAAAACAATTAAAAAAGGAATTTATTCACAAAAATACTAATTATATTAAATAACTAATATAAACTTAATTTTTTTGTGGAATAAAATATTTTAACATTTTTGTGATTTTTTTCAAAAAGAACCAATACAAAATAATTAAAATTGAAAGAGTTATTAATTTTCCAATTAATTAACAAAACATGAAAATATGGGAAAAAATAGCAAAATGTGAAAAAAAACACAAAATGGCATGGATGGGGTTTGAACCCACGACCTCAAGGTTATAGGGCGCGCGCCTTAGCACTGGGGTGGTGATACATCCGTTGATTAAAACAAACCAACAAATATACAAGGCTTGCCTTGTTTTCTAGGTCTGGCCAAGGCAAGGCAAGGCAAGTTTTGGCAAGAAACGGGAAAGTCCATAACTTTCTCATTTCTCCATGGTTGGGGACAAAATTTATATGCATATGGCCTAGAATTTCACAAGGAATCCAATGGTGGTGGTATTTTTTCCAGATCATGTTCCCTCCTCAAAATCCGATAGTGGTTTTGAAATAGGCCTATAATTGTATTTTCTATGCTACACTTTGGTACAAGCATGAATTACATGATGAATTGGTTCAAACACAACATATATAACATGTATAAGATATGCATAATCAGTGGACCTCAAAGTAATGCATATTTTGGGAAGTTCAAGTCATGATACTCACCTCTTTTTGAGCTTTTGGAGTTTTTTGTGCAATCTGCCAAGCCACTTGTTCCAGAAATGATTTGATGCTTTGAACACTCTCAAATGATCCCTTAGAAACTTTTAGGATGAGTGGAATCAGCTGGAACCTGCAAAAACACAAACTGGCCCTTTCTTGCAAAAGGGGTTAAAATGGCCAAAATAACAACCCCCTCAAATGGTGTTCCAAATGGGGGGAACCATTTGGTACAGTTTAAGGATGATATTTGGAGTGTGTTTGAGGTTTTATCTGGTTTGGAAAGTGACTGAATCAAGGCATGGCTTGAAAAATGCACAAAAGTACTATTTTGAGGTTTTGAGATGTGACTTTGTGATTTAAGGATTACAGGTCACTTGTGTAAGTTTGGACAACTTAGATATGACATATTGGATGTGTTTGGATCATGAGCTGTGATGGAAATGCTCTCTCACTCAAAAACTCAAAGTTACCTTGCTAAAGAAGGCGTTTTGGCCTAAAGAGAGGGATTTTGAGGAAAGCATATGTTTGATGGCTTTGGTGTACTCAAACTGAGCACAAATGAGCTCTATTTATAGTAGAGCAAGTTTGTTTTAGGATCAATAGTGAATGGCAACCACAACAGAGGTTTGGCCAATGTTGATCAATGGGAAGCCAAGTCTTCTCTAGCCATTGGCTAGAGGTTAGATCACAAGCCTTTGGTTCCCTAGTTGTTGGATCATTCTTGACTGAATTCAGTTGCAAATGTGTCAGTCCATGCCACCTCTAAGCATCCATTAAATGCTGCAATCCAAAAGTCTTATCCCTCTTTGAGGGATTTCTAGGTTTGGCATGCTACTTCTTGTTCCAAAGACTTTGGAGGCTTGGATCAGTGTTTGTTCCCTTTAGATTTGATCCTCAAATGTGTCCAAAGTGATGACAAGGCTTGGAATGATCTGATTTTGCCAAATTGAGCAAAAGTACAAAATTCTGCCTAGCCTTGGCAGTTTTCAGCAAGACATATTGCCATTGTCATATCTCATGACTCAAGTTGAGTTTGGTGATGTTCTTGGCCATTTTGGAAAGCCCTCATATGATACAACAACTGTTTGATCATAATTGGTTTTGACACTTTTGGGATCCAAGTGAAAAATGCCCCTACATTTGGAAAAAAGTAAGGCAGATTCTGACTTAGTGAAAATTTCACTAAGTGTTAGAAAAAGTGACATTCCATGTTTTCAGCCATTTTGATCATTCCATAACTCAAAATCCATGATGAATTGGAATGAGGTATAGTTGAAGCTTTTGTAGAGGGCCATGAGGGCTACAAATCCAGCTTTGGATGGGGAAAAATGGCCTTGTGGTTTAGGAGTTATGATCCTCCAAAGTTGGTACCCTAGCCACTTTGTTCCATAACTTAGAAAAATTTCTAAGTTTTTATGGTTACCCCATTTACAAGTTATCCCACTTTTCTTGATTTTTCTTGATGAATGATGATTCCAATCATACATTAACATCATTTTAGGGTTAAAAACCATAATAATGAAAAATCTCAAAAAGTCAAAGTTTGACTTTTATGCACAGTTGACTTTTTATCAGTTGAATTCCAAACTGTGCGATCCTCTATGAAATCAAGTCCTTGACCTAAATCAAACTTGATGGATTAATTTCATAGGTGTTATAGGGTGAATTGAATCATGTCCTAGGGTTTGGGAGTATGTCCTGGTCAAAAGTCAAAGATACAGTTGACTTTTCTCGCGAAACCCTAACTGTGGTTCAGATGAAATTGAAACTTGTGAATCAAGCTTCTTGGATCAATCCATTGTTGTAAATGGATCAATGTAGTGTGTTAGGGACCCTCAAACCATCTCTTGAGGTCTTGGCTCATGATTTGTCCCAAAAGTCAACTTAGGGGTGAATTAGGTCAAGAAACCCTAATTCCTGATTTTTTTGGTAAATGCATCCCCTGAAGTTAAATTGACTTGATGATTTGGTTCATGATATCCCTTGGAGCATCATAGGTTATGCTTTGAAGCATTGGCTCATGCTCAGAGGAAGATTTTCATCTGGAGGCCTTGGTCGACCAAAACCCTAATTTGGTGACACTGTCGATCTTGAGGCTTGATCCACTTGAAATGTTGCAACCTTGTGCTTAATTCTTGATGAGGGAGTCCTCTTGATCCTTTATAGGTGTTTGAGAGGTTAGACAAGTGGAAGATCATGTCATTCCTTGATTGATCCTTTGTCGAAATGCTCTGAGAGGGCTTGAAACCCTAGTCCTTGTTTGTAGTGAATGCTCAAACATCTCTGAGGAGATTGATGAGTGTATCATGATTCATCTATATTGTGATGATGATTTGCACAATGATGGGAATCTCAGTGGTCAAAATTTGGGGTATGATAGTACCTAGGATCATACTTATCCACTATGGGAGTTAATGTGATCTCTGAGATCACAGTCTGTTGTTGTTGCATCTGAGCTTCTGCTAGAGTTTGCATGTCGTTATGAAGCTTTCTTGGATCCTCTTTCAGAGTGTCGATCTCTTTTCTCAACTCTTTGTTCTCTTTCTCGAGATCATCCATCTTTTTCTGATGATTCGCCCGAGTATTGTATGAATGAGACAGTTTGACTCTAGAATCGAGACACAAATGTGAGATTCGTAGGTAAGAAGAATGCGTTTACGCGAGAATGATGAATGATATGCAATGATTATATTAATTCTACATTTTTTTTGTTTATTTAAAGTACACTTTGACAATTGGATTGCAAATATCAAACAGTGGGGAAACCCCGTTTTATTGAATTCAAAGGATTGCGGAAATGGAAATACAGTAGATTACAAAATGGTGTAAAAGGAAATCTAAACTTATGGATCATTAGTCCTTTCTGAGGGGAGCTCAGGTGCTGATTCTAGTACTTTCCTTTTCTTTGACCGGAGCTCTTGGGCCGTTGTCGGGTTGTCATTCCTTTTCCAAGTGAAAGGAGTGAGCAAATTCCTTTGGTCATCCTGATTTTCTACAGCGTGTTGCTCTAAAATCTCAATCAGAGCATATTTTTCTTTCAATAGTTTCTGTATCTTCTTACACTCCACATTGAGAATACGGTACTTGTTCCTCCAAGACCTCTTCTCCTATTGAACTTTGCTGAGAGTAACCTGAAGCTTTTCCGTCTCAGACATGAAATAAAGGGCAGTGTCCCTTAATGGAAGAACTTCCTGATGAGGGTAAGGCATCCTCAGCTTGAGAGCTCTAGTTTATACCCAGTGGAGATAAGGGTCCATCGAGACACAGTCTGGTTTTCCTAGAGACTCTCTTCCTTTCCTGTGAACGTGTTTCCAAGCATGGACTATTTCTGTCTTTAGTGCCCTGTCATTTTCTTCTTCCTTGGAGAAAATACCTTCTAGATGAGCATTGCGCGGGACATGCCTCATTGGGTATCCAAATTGACGACGAACGAGATTTGGATTGTAGTTGATTCCTCCCTTAGTTCCTATAAGGGGTACATTTGGGAAATTTCCACAACGGTCAATGATCCTGATCCCGTCGTAGATTCGATTGTACAAATCGATGTCAGAGTTGGTAAGAAACATGAATCTCTATGACCAACGTAAAGTATTCTTTTGATCCCAAAATGCAGCAGACTTGGGCAAATGGGAAGTGAACCATTTGTAAAGCAGGGGTACACAACACGTGATCATTCCTCCGCTGTATAAATTCCTTAAGTGTACCGAATGATACGCATCTGCGAGTAAGGTCGGTACAGGGTTTCCAATCAGGAAAATCTTAATGGCGTTGATATCTACGAAGTTATCAATGTTGGGAAACAAAAATAACCCGTAGGTGAGCAAAACAAAGATGCTCTCGAAAGCGACCACATTCCCTATACTAGCAAAGTACAGGGCTTTCTTTGTTAAGAACTGGGCTGGCAAACCTTGGATGCCACCCTTAGTGGTCATGTGAGTCCTGACTTCTGACTCGTCTAAATAAATTGCCCTTGCAATGGTCTAATCCTTTGGAATTTCTTCCAGTCTAGAAAAGGGAGCTTAGTCAGTGATATACAGGTCAGTCAAGTGAGAGTACTCCTCCAGCGTTGGTGCTAGTTGATAATCTGGGAATGTGAAACAGTGATAAACTGGATCGTAGAACTGGATTAGCGTGGACAGGATTCCTTCAATGGCATGAACCCTTAATAGAGACAGCAGTCCTCCATACTTGGCTCTAAAAGCCTTGTGGTTGGTGATCATTCTCGCCAAACCTCTCAAATCCTCTAACTTTGGAACCTTGAAGGTGTACTTATAAGTTTTCCTTCTACCGAAATCCATTAGCGCAATCTCCTTTCTCTGGCATTTGCAATCATTCTCTTAGTTTAATTTGAAAAAGAGAGACTAGAAGAGAAGATTTTTTTTGTTTTAATGTTTTTTAATGAAATGAATGCATGAATGCAGCACACAAAAACATAGAAAAAACATGGGGTCAAAGGTTCGATGTCATGAAGTCGTGGTTCTACCCCCCCCCCCCCAAGGTTTATACTGGTGATTTTTTGTACCTGTCCGCAAAATCATGGACCCCTCTGGGATAACAACAGCAAGCGGATCGCCAGTGAGCTGATGTACCCTAGAATGATCTCAAATGAGGGTAGTATCACGTGATAACTATTTTCGATAGCTTCCGCACTACAAAATGGCTCAAGTCTGCTAAAAACCTCAGCTTCTCAAATAACCCAGTCGACCACACTACTCTCAATAACCGGAGTCGTATAGGCAATGTATCTACAAAGGGAGTCTCCACTGAGTTTGATGGTCGATCGGGGGCTCTTAACTGGAACTCACTCCCAGTAAGATTACCCGCATTGCCATCACCTATCTAAGTTGTATACACAATCTTTCCACATGCGACATCACACGCATTCCCATTAGCATAAAAATAAACATAGATATCAATTAGGAAAAGCAGTATATATATTTGTCTTAATCATCCCAGACCTCTACTCTTATGATCCTATACAGACAATGACTTCCCAGCAGAGCTGTCATTTCTGTGATATTTTGAGAATTTTAAGGTTTCAACTAGAGAGATAAGAGGGACAAGATGCCCTTTACAAAGCCCCACGGTGGGCGCCATTTTTTCTGTAGCGAGCGATTTTGGACGTGGTTCTTAAGCACTACCGCTCTGGGGTACTACAGGTCTATTCATTTTTTATCCTATTGAAGCTAATGAAGGAAGGGAAATAAATGTCTCAAATTAACCCTTCTTGCATACTGAGGTTAAACAGTCAAGATTATTGGTTTACAGATGCGGTTTAGATTGTGGGCCTCTCTCTTCTTATTTTGTTAAGAACACAGTGTCTGGATCATTGGTTTTGATGTTAGGACTGATGCTTTTCGATTGATGTGTGAAGGTACGCGATTTTGGTTTTTTGGATTAGTGTGCTCGCTAAGATTTTTCAATCTTATGACTACGTATTCCCATTTAACGAAATAGGGAAATCAGAGCGATCGTAGTTCCTCCTATTCTATGGGAGGAAAAAGTTGTTTTGGTGTCTTGTTCAAAGCCTAAGACGTGAAGTTGAAGGGAGTATATGTATCTTGTTCAAAGCCCAAGATGTGAAGCTGAAGGGTTTTGACTTTAGAGAGAATTTGTCATCTCTAAAGAGGAGTTACTGATGTTTGTATACTGTGGCGAGGCACAACTTTGATGCTAAAAGGTTAATTGACTCAACCGGGGTTTTCTTTATACAAAGCCTAAGAGGAGGCGATTGACCCAACAAGAGGGTGTTTTTTATATGTCCCGTACGAAGCCCGAGATAGAGGCTAAAGGTTTGACTCAACAAGAGAGTCTTTTATACTCAACAAGAGAGTGTTTTTCTATCTCATACGAAGCCCGAGATGGAGGCTAAAAGTGTTTGACTCAACAAGAGAGTCTTTTATACTCAACAAGATAGTGTTTTGTATATCGTACGAAGCCCGAGGTGGAGGCTAAAAGGGTTTGACTCAACAAAATAGTCTTTTATACTCAATAAGAGAGTGTTTTTCTATCTCGTACGAAGCCCGAGATGGAGGCTAAAAGTGTTTGACTCAACAAGAGAGTCTTTTATACTCAACAAGAGAGTGTTTTTCTATCTCGTACGAAGCCCGAGATGGAGGCTAAAAGGGTTTGACTCAACAAGAGAGTCTTTTATACTCAACAAGAGAGTGTGGGGAAAAATCATTGTACAAAGCCCAAGAAGAGGCTATAAGGTGTGTTGACCCAACAAGAGGATCTTTTATACTCAACAAGAGAGTGTTTTTCTATCTCGTACGAAACCCGAGATGGAGACTAAAGAGAGTCTGAAAAGGTTAGCTCCGCTTGGGAGAATCATTTGTACAAAGCCCAAGAGGAGGCTAAATGTGTTGGTGACTGTTTCAGTTGAGTGACAGGTCCAGTATGTTGGATAAAAGAGAAAATCAATTCTTATAAAGAGACTGATTAAAGGTATGTTGTACCTTGGTACTGATCAGAAGATCGGGGTTATTTCCTGTTCTTTAAGGAAATTGGAAATCCAAAGGGTACTGAGACGGTCCAAGTCTACTGGTGTTTTGAGAAATCGATTCTCGGATAAATGAATGATATTCGTATGATGCCCAAGAGAAGGCTGATATGTTAAGGGATGAAGGTCAACCCATTAACTGGTCTGACCCTTGACTCAGAATGACAGCTCTAGCAAATTGATCACTAGGTTCTATTCCTATACCTGTAGAGGTCTTCAGATCTTTGTACTAAGCCCAAGAGAAGGCATGAGAGCTTTTAAGAAGCTGAAGGGTCCTTGTACAACGCCCAAGCGGAGGCGGGGATGCTTTTAGAAAGCCTGTGGATCCCCAAACCCCGAGAAGTTCAAGACAGGAAATTCGCAGAGAATAGATCAAGCCAGGAAAGTCCTAGAATTTGGAAGAAACTCAAGAGATGCCATTCACGGAGAAAAGATCATCTCTGGGAAGTTAGAGTTTCTTTGACAATTTCTACGGGTGACAGTCTGAGAAAGGGTTCACCGAGAATGCTGCCTTTCACGTCTCCATATTGTTTAACCCCAAGAGGAGGGAAGACTGTATCTGGTAATCCTATGGGGATCTAGTTTTGTTTGTATTTAAGAGTGACCAACAGGGCTTTACCTAGTGCTAGACGTAGTTGTCGGGGAAAACTCTAAATAACTATACTAGTATTACACAGTGGATATTTTGACGAGTATATAAGAGTTTGTGAAAGAAGACTTACAGCGAGCATCCCCACAATACAGTTATATATATGAAAGCGAATAATGAAAGCGGGTAAACACTTACTCGGTTGTAGAGCTTCCATTCTGTTTTGTTAGTTGCTCAACAAAGAAAGCTTTGATAACAATATTATATTCAAAATAAAAGGAGACAGTGCTTTGAAAAGATTGTTGGGGCTTACAACTCAAGGAGAGGCCCTGGGTTTGATTTTTGAACTGGCGATCGCGCCGAGATTTTCTTTTAACGCAGAGGGACTTATACAATATCTGAGGCCCAAAAATGGTTTTGGTTAAAAGGGGGTTGGGTCTTACACTCTATTAGAGGCCCAAAGTTTATTTTTGTACAAGTGGTGGGGCTTACAGCTCAAGGAGAGGCCCAAGGTTTTTGTTAAAAAAGGCGACGATCGCGCCGAACTTTTTGATGGTATCGGGACTTATACAATACACTGAGGCCCAAATCATTTTGGTTTTCAAAAAAGGGTTGGGTCTTACATTCTATTAGAGGCCCAAAAAGTTTTAAGAAAAAGAATTGGGACTTATAGCTCGAGGAGAAGCCCAATTGATTTATTTTAAACGGGCGATGATTGCGCCGAGGTTTTTGACGGTATCTGGACTTATACAATACACTAAGGCCCAAAATATTTTGGTGATCAAGAGGGGTTGGGTATTACACTCTATTAGAGGCCCAAAAAGTTTGAAAAAGTTTGATGAGGGTTGAATTAATCAAAAACCCTAATTTGTTTTCAAAATGTATTTTAATTGAATAAAAAATTCAATTAAAATGATCAAAATTGTTAAGCATGTGAAAAACAAATGGTGATCTTGGATTAATGTTTCAAAAATCAAGTTTTTACCTACAAAATGATTAGAAATCATTAAAATTTGCAAAATCAACAAGGAAAAAATATTTTAAATGTAAAAAACAATTAACATATTAATTCTTTGCAAAAATATCAATTATATGAAGTAAATAATATTTTTGGTATTTTTTGGTAAAATAAAATATTTTAACATTTTTGTGAATTATTAAAAAAAGAATAAACTCAAAATCATTAAAACTCAGAGAGAAATTAATTTTTGAATCAATTAAATAAAATCACAAAATTCAAATATTTGAAATTTTGAAAAAGGGCGCCAAGAACATGGCAAGAACACGTGCCCTCCCTCTGTTTCTGCAGATTTGCGTTTTCTATCCAATCTCACTGAATACTTGATTATATCATGCAATCTACATATCAATCTACTCGTTTCAACCTCACAATCATGTCTATGGTCTTTAATTTCATTTATTTTAAACATGGAATAAGAAATCAAAGAGAAACCTCAAGAACCCTAAATTATGCATGAAGGTTCAGAAATTCCACACACGATTCAAACAAAGCAATTGATTGAGGGAAAACATTCCATGCATGATTATGAACATATGGCCAAATTATTGTGCAACAAAAAATGCATGGATCATAGAATTAGAAGAGCTCATGCTTACCTCTTGCAGCTGGTGATCGTGTTTTGTGTTAGAGGTGTTACAGCTTGGTTCCAATGATGTGGATAGCTTCCCTAGGTGCCATGGAGTGTGTCTGGATGCTTGGAGTGGATTAAAATGATCTGGAACTTGAGATGGTACCCCAACTGCAAATCTAAAAGAACTTGAGCAATTGGCTAGTAATTTTGTGATTTTGGTGTTCCAGATGTTATGTGAGTGTTTGGATCACTTCTATGTGATGTTTATGAGGTGTGTGTGTGTGATTGGTTTGATTTGAATAGCTCTCAAACTCAAAACCCGATAGTGACTTGCCTTAGAAGGCAAAATTGGAAGTGAGAAGGAGATTTCGAGGAAAGCATATGTTTGATGGATTTGGTGTACTCAAACTGATCACAAATGAGCTCTATTTATAGTAGAGCAAGTTTATTTTGCAAGGAATAGTGAATGGCAACTGCTGCATAGGTTTGGCCAATGTTGAACAATGAGAATCCAAGTCTCCTCTAGCCATTGACTAGAGGTTAAGGCACAGGCTGCTGGTTCCCTTGGTCTAGGATAAGTCTTAACTGAATTCAGTTGGAAATGGCTCAGTCCATGCCACCTTGGTGCATCCATTAAATGCTTCAATCCAAAATTGGAGTCTTGTCCCTCTTTTAGGGGTTTCTAGGTTTTGCATGCTATTTTTGGTTCTAAAGACTTGGGAAGCTTGGGATCAAAGTTGGTTCCTCCTTGCTCCCCCCTTGAGGTGTTCAGATGGATAGAGTTGGTTGCCCTTTGAAAAATTTGAGCAATTCGAGCAAAATGCACAAATCTGCCTTGCCATGACAGTTTTCAGCAAGGCATATTGTCAATGTCATATCTCATGGCTCAGGTGGAATTTGATGGAGTTCTTGTCCATTTTGGAAAGCCCTTATATGATACAACAACTGTTTTATCATATTTGGTTTTGATACCTTTTGGATCCAAGTGAAAAAGGCCCCTATATTTGGAAAAAAGTGAAGGCAGATTTTGACTTAGTGAAAATTTCATTAAGTGTTGGAAAAAAGTGACATTTTCACTTTTTGTGATTTTGATCATTCCATAACTTAAAATCCATGAGGAATTGGAATGAGTTATGTTTGAAGCTTTTGTAGAAGGCAATGAGAGCTACAAATCTAGATTTGGATGGGGAAAAATGGCCTTGTGGTTTAGGAGTTGTGATCCTCCAAAGTTGGTACCCTAGCCACTTTGTTCCATAACTTAGAAAATTTCTAAGTTTTTTATGGTTACCCCTTTTACAAGTTATCCAACTTTTCTTGATTTTTCTTTATGAATGATCATTCCAATCATACATTAACATCATTTTAGGGTCAAATAACCATAATTGTGAAAAATCTCAAAAAGTCAAAGTTGACTTTTGTGCACACTTGACTTTTTGTCAGATGAATTACAAACTGTGCAATCCTCTATGAAATCAAGTCCTTGACCTAAATCAAACTTGATGAATTGATTTCATAGGTGTTATAGGATGTATTGAATCATGTCTCAATGTTTGGGAGCATGTCTTGGTCAAAAGTCAATGGCACAGTTGACTTTTCTTGCGAAACCCTAACTGTGGTTCGGATGAATTTGAAACTTGTTGCTCAAGCTTCTTGGATCAATCCATTATTGTAAATGGATCAATATGGTGTGTTAGGGACCCTCAAATCTTCCCTTGAGGTCTTGGCTCATGATTTGTCTCAAAAGTCAACCTAGGGGTGAATTAGGTCAAGAAACCCTAATTCCTGATTTTTGATGAATGCATCCCCTGATGCTAAATTGACTTGATGATTGGGTTTATGATGTCCCTTGGAGTATTTTGGGTTATGCTTTGAAGCATTGGCTCATTCCTAGAGGAAAATTTCAATCTGGATGCCCTGGTAGACCAAAACCCTAATTTGGTGACACTGGCGATCTTGAGGCTTAATCCACTCAGAATGTTGCAGCCTTGTGCTTAACCCTTGATGTGGGAGTCCTCTTGATCCATTGTATGTTTGAGTGGTTAGACAAGTTGAAGATCATGTCATTCCTTGATTGATCCTTTGTCTAAGAGCTCTGAGAGGGCTTGAAACCCTAAGTTTGATTGTAGTGGATGCTCACCCATCTTTGGGGAGACTAATGAGGTATGATGGTTCATCCATATAGTGATGATTATTTGCACAATGATGGGGAATCTTAGTGGTCAAAATTTGGGGTATGACAGTGACCCAACAAGAGGGTGCTTTTATATGTCTTGTACGAAGTCCAAGACGGAGGCTAAAAGGTTTATGACCCAACAAGAGGGTCTTTTATACTCAACAAGAGAGTGTTTTGTATCTCGTACGAAGCCCGAGATGGAGGCTAAAAGTGTTTGACTCAACAAGAGAGTCTTTTATACTCAACAAGAGAGTGTTTTGTATCTCGTACGAAGCCCGAGATGGAGGCTGAAAGTGTTTGACTCAACAAGAGAGTCTTTTATACTCAACAAGAGAGTGATTTGTATCTCGTACGAAGCCCGAGATGGAGGCTAAAAGGTTAGTGACCCAACAAGAGGGTCTTTTATACTCAACAAGAGAGTGTTTCTATCTCGTACGAAGCCCGAGATGGAGGCTAAAACGTTGGACTCAACAAGAGAGTCTGAAAAGGTTAGCTCTGCTGGAGAGAATCATTGTACAAAGCCCAAGAGGAGGCTATGTTGGTTGGTGACTGTTTCAGTTCAGTGACTGGTCCAGTATGTTGGATAAAATAGAATATCAGTTCTTATGAAGAGAAAGATTATAGGTAAGGTATTGCTTTGTTATTGATCAGAGGATCAGGGTTATTTCCTGTTCTTTAAGGAAACGGTAAATCCCAAGGGTATTGAGACTGTCCAAGTCTACTGGTGTTTTGAGAAGTCGATTCTCAAATAAGTGAATGATCTTTGTAAGATGCCTAAGAGAAGGCTGGTATGTTAAGGGATGAAGGTCAACCCATTAACTGGTCTGACACTAGACTTAGAAAGACAGCTCTAGAAAATCGATGACTAGGTTTTGTTCCTATACCTGTAGAGGTCTCTGGGTCCTTGTACTAAGCCCAAGGGAAGGCATGAGAGCTTTTAAGAAGCCGAAGGGTCCTTGTACAATGCCCAAGAGGAGGCGGGGATGCTTTTAAGAAGCCTGTGGGTCCCCAAACCCTGAGAAGTTCAAGACATGCCATTCACCGAGAATAGATCAAGCCAGGAAAGTCCGAGAATTTGGAAGAAACTCAAGAGATGCCATTCATCGAGAAAAGATCGTCTATGGGGAGTTAGAGTTTCTTTGACAATTTCTAAGGGTGACAGTCTGAGAAAGGGTTCACTGAGAATGTTGCCTTTCACGTCTCCATATTGTTTAACCCCAAGAGGAGGGAAGATTGTATCTGGTAATCCTATGGGGATCTAGTTTTGTTTGTATTTAAGAGTGACCAATAGGCTTTACCTAGTGCTTGTAGCGAGCGATTTTGGACGCGGTTCTTAAGCGCTGGTCGCTCTCTGCGGTTGAGCTTAAAACTACAGGTCGATTCATTTTTTATCCTATTGTGAGCTGAATAAGGAAGGGAAATAGATGTCTCCAATTAACCCTGCTTGCATACTGAGTTTAAACAACGGTCTGTTAGGTTACGGATGCTATCAATGTGGGGGGGCCTTTGTACTGGTTATTCGTATTTCGCCAATACAGTTCTTTCTTTCTTTTTTCTAGGCAAAGGGTTTCTGGCGGGGAATAAGGATTATGATGTTTAGGACTGATGCTTTTGAATTACTACTTTTAATTGATGGAGATATGGGATTTGGGTTTTTTGTTGATTGCGCTCGCTAAGATCTTTTCTTTCGATCTTATGCCTACGTATTCCCGTTTACCGAAACAGGGAAATCAGAGCGTTCGTAGTTCCTCCTATTCTATGGGAGGAAATTGGTGTTTTGGTGTCTTGTTCAAAGCCCAAGACGTGAAGCGAAAGGTGATTTGTATCTTGTTCAAAGCCCAAGATGTGAAGCTGAAAGGTCTATTTGTGTCTTGTTCAAAGCCCAAGACGTGAAGCTGAAAGACCTCGACTTTAGAGAGAATTTGTCATCTCTAAAGAGGGTAGAAGGAGAATTACTTTAACTGGGATACGCGGATCCGAGCAATGCCATAATTTCCGAAGAAAGGGTTTTAACCTGAAGGAGAAGACTTTAACTCAGTGTAGAGCAATGCCATCTTTCCTTAGGAATTTCTCATGCTAAAAGAGGGACAATGGCATGGATATAGATGATCCAAAGGCTTGCCGCTTACAGCGATTAGATGAAGGGAAAGGAGTTGTTGATGTTTGTGTACTGTGAACGAGGCACAACTTTGATGCTAAAAGGTTAATTGGATCAACCAGTGGTTTTCTTATACAAAGCCTAAGAGGAGGCTAATTTCCGCTAGGAAAATCATTATACAAAGCCTAAGAGGAGGCTATCTTGTGTCTCGTACAAAGCCCGAGAGAGAGGCTAAAAGTTTTTGACCCAGTGGGGCATATCGTTATACAAAGCCTAAGAGGAGGCTAGCAAAGAGTTGACTCAGTTGGAGAATCTTTTATACTCAGTAAGAGAGTGTTTTTGTATCTCGTACAAAGCCCGAGAGAGAGGCGAAAAGGTTTTGACCCGACGATGGAGTCTTTTGGTATCTCGTATAAAGCCCAAGATGGAGGCTATTGTAACTGTTTCAGTTGAGTGACAGATCCAATATACTGATTTAAAAAAAGAAAATCAGGTCTTATATGAGCAACACTGTACTCAGGGATTTGATTTGAGGATCAGGGATATTTCCTTCTTTTTGAGGAAACAGGAAATCCAAAGGGTATTGAGACTATCCGAGTCTGCGGGTTTCCTTCCTATTTAACGAAGGGTGCTTGAGAATGTCTTTAAGACTCAAGGAAGTTAGACTGTCCAAGTCTAGAGTTTTATCTTTTGTACTATGCTTCGAGAAACAGTAGTAGACTCTATGAAAGGACTGTTCTATGAGGATGACTAGGTTCTATTCCTATACCTCTAGGAGGTCGTCGGGACAATTTGTACGAAGCCCAAGAGGAGGCTGGAAACTTTTAAGAAGCCGACGGGTCCTTGTACGATGCCCAAGAGGAGGCTATCATTCCCGGAGGAAGAGATCATTATACGAAGCCTAAGAGGAGGATGTGAATACTTCTAAGAAGCCATAGGGTCCTTGAATAATGCCCAAGAGGAGGCCGGGTTGCTTATAGGAAGCCTATGGGTCC
The DNA here is from genome assembly GCA_022829125.1 of Lathyrus tuberosus. Lineage (NCBI taxonomy): Eukaryota > Viridiplantae > Streptophyta > Magnoliopsida > Fabales > Fabaceae > Lathyrus > Lathyrus tuberosus. The sequence goes on along the minus strand of JALAZF010000269.1, from coordinate 4,100,859 downwards.
TTGTACGATGCCCAAGAGGAGGCCGATGCTTTTAAGAAGCCCGTGGGTCCCAAACCAAAGAAAAGTTCAAGAAAACTCTTTTAAAGATAAAACCACTGGTAAACGTGCGAGGTTTACTATCCAGCAACTTTTATCTTTTCAAGAGAGTTTGAACAGTTCGGAGGTTTGAAGAAATTCAAGAGAAGTTTCACTGAGAATAATTCATCTCTGGGGAATAGAATTTCTTGACGATTCCTAAGGAGGACAACCGAAGAGAAGACTGCATCTGGTGCTCCTATTGGGGATATAGGCATCTATTTCTACGAATAAGTGAAACGGCGTCACCTAGTTCTAGACGTAATTGCCTGGGAAACTTTAAATATCTATACTATTATTACACAGTAGATATGAGTTTATGAAAGGAGACTTACAGTGAGCAGCCCCACAATAAATTTTATAATATGAAAGCAGTAAATGAAAGCGATAACCACTTACTCGGTTGTAGTGCTTCCATGCTGTTTGGTTAGTTGTTCAACAAAGAAAGATAAAAACAACAGTATATTCAAAATCAAAGGAGAAAGTGCTTTGAAAAAGAAAGATTTGGGGCTTACAGCTCAAGGAGAGGCCCAGGGTTTTATCAGTGAGCGCACTGTTTGACTTTGTACATCGGGACTTATACAAGTGACTGGGGCCCAAAATGGTTTTCTGTACAAAGGGATGGGTCTTACACTCTCTCAAGAGGCCCAAAAAGGTTTAAAGAAAAGAGTGGGGCTTATAACACGAGGGTAGGCCCATATGGTTTTTAATTTTAAACGGGCGACGATCGCGCCGTTTACTTGTACAGAGGGACTTATACAATGAGTGAGGCCCAAAAAGTTTTTGTACAAGAGGGGATGGGTCTTACACTCTCTCAAGAGGCCCAAAGAGTTTTGAAGAAAAATAAATGGGTCTTACTACTCGAGGGTAGACCCAGATTATTTTTGAAAAGGTGATGATCGCGCCGTTTGTTTTTTGACGGTATCGGGACTTATACAATAAGTGAGGCCCAAAATGTTTTGGTCAAAAAAAAAAGGGTTGGGTCTTACACTCTAATAGAGGCCCAAAGTGTTTTGAAAATGATTTATAAGGGTTGAATTAATCCAAAACCCTAATTTGTTTTCAAAAATGTATTTAATTGAATAAAAATTCAATTAAAATTATCAAAAATTGTTTAACACATGGAAAACAAATTGTGATCTTGGATTAATGCTTCAAAAATTAAGTATTGACCTACAAAATAATTAGAAAGCATTAAAAGTTGCAAAATCAATGTAGAAAAAATATTTAAAATGCCAAAAACAATCAAAATATTAATTCTCTACAAAAATATCAATTATATGAAATAAATAATATTTTTGGGATTTTTTGTGAAAATAAAATATTTTAACATTTTTGTGAATTATTAAAAAAAGAATCAACTCAAAATCATTAAAACTCAGAGAGAAATTAATTTTTGAATCAATTAAACAAAATCACAAAATTCAAATATTCAAATATATGAAAATGGCGCCAAGAACAACACCAAGAACACGCGCGTTTTTCAGTTTGCCCAGATTTGCATTTTCTATCCAATCTCCATGAATACGTAACCATATCATACAATCCACATATCATTATGCTCGTCTCAACCTCACGATCATGTCTATGTACTTTAATTTCATTTAAATTAAACATACAACAAGAAATCACGAAGAGACCTCAAGAACCCTAATTTCTGCATGAAGGCTAGGATTTTTGATACACGATTCAAACAATGCAATTAATTGAGGGAAAACATTCCATGCATGATTATGAACATATGGCCAAATTATTGTGCGAGGAAATATGCATAGATTAAGAGATGACCAAGTATGTGCTTACCTCCAAGTCGTGACAGCAAGAGCAAATCAAATTCTGGGTTAGAGGTGTTACAAATGAGTTGTGATGATCTGAACAGCTTCCCTACACCATATGGAGTGTGTTTGAACACTTGGATTGAATTGAAATGGACTGGATCAGTTTATGGCATCTCAGCTGCAACTTCACTTCAAACTTGTGTGGATGGCAAGTGATTTTGAGATTTTGATGTTTTAGAAGTTATGTGAGTGTTTGATCAGCTCATATGTGATGTATGTGAGGTGTGTGAGTGATTGGTTTGTGCAGAATTGCTCTCAAACTCAAAACCCGATAGCTACCTTGCTAAGAAAGGCATTTTTGGCAAGAGAAAGAGATTTTGAGGAAAGCATCTGTTAGATGGCTTTGGTGTACTTAAACTGACCATAATTGAGCTCTATTTATAGTAGAGCAAGTTTGTTTTGCAAGGAATAGTGCATGGCAGCTGGTAAGTAGGTTTCCTCAATGTTGGCCAATGGAAATGAAAGTCTCCTCTAGCCATTGACTAGAGGTTAGGGCACAGAGCTTTGGTCCCCTTGGTCTTGGATAAGTCTTGACTGATTTCAGATGAGAATGGCTCAGTCCATGCCACCTTGATAGTTCCATTGAATGCCTCATTCCAAATTTGAAGTCTTGTCCCTATTTTGACAACTCTAGGTTCAACATGCTATTCCTTGTTCCTTGGACCTTGGAGGCTTGGCTCAGCGATTGTCCCCTTTGGATTCAATCCTCTGAGGTGTCCAAGTGGATTGGGAGTAATTGCAATTGGCTGATTTTGGCAAATCGAGCCAAAATGCAAATTCTGCCTTGCCTTGACAGATTTCAGCAAGGCAACTTGCCAATGTTGTATCTCATGATGTAGGTTGAATTTGGCAATGTTCTTGGCCATTTTGGAAAGCCCTAACATGATACAACAACTGTTTGAACAAGTTTGGTTTTGATCTCTTTTGATTCCAAGTGAAAAATCCCCCTACATTTGGCAAAAAGTGAAGCAGAATTCTGACTTAGTGAAAATTTCACTAAGTGTTGGAAAAAGTGACATTTTCACTTTTCAGCCACTTTGATCACTCCATAACTCAAAATCCTTAATGAATTGGAATGACTTATAGTTGAAGTTTTTGTAGGTGATAGTGAGGGCTACAAATCCATCATTGGATGAGAAAAAATGGCCTTGTGGTTTAGGAGTTATGGTCCTCCAAAGTTGGTACCTTTGCCACTTTATTTTTAACTTAGAAAAATTTCTAAGTTTTATGGTTACCCCTTTTACAAGTTATCTCACTTTTCTTGATTTTTCTTGATGAATGATGATTCAAATCATACATTAACATCATTTTAGGGTTGAAAATCCACTTTGGTGAAAAATCTGAAAAAGTCAAAGTTGACTTTTGTGCACAGTTGACTTTTTATCAGATGAATTCCAAACTGTGCAATTCTTCCGGAAATCATGTCCTTGACCTAAATCAAACTTGATGGACATGTTCCATGGGTGTCATAGGGTATATTCAATCATGTATTAGGGTTTGGGAGCATGCCTTGGTCAAAAGTCAAAGTTACAGTTGACTTTTCCCTTAAAACCCTAATTGTGGTGCAGATGAAAATGAAACTTGTTGCTCAAGCTTCTTGGATCAATCCATTGTTCCAAATGGATCAACATGGTGTATTAGAGACCCTCAAATTATCTCTTGAGGTCTTGGCTCATGGTTTATCCCAAAAGTCAACTTAGGGGTGAATTAGGTCAAGAAACCCTAATTCCTGATTTTTGATGAATGCATCCCCTGAGGCAAAATTGACTTGATGCATGGGTTCATGAGGTTCCATTGAGTATATTAGGTTATGTTTTGGATCAATGGCTTGTGCCCAGATGAAAATTTCCATCTGGAGGCCCTGGTCGACCAAAACCCTAATTTGGTGACACTGTCGATCTTGAGACTTGATCCACCTAGAAGGGAGCAGCCTTGTGCTTAATCCTTGAAGTGGGAGTCCTTTTTGATCCATTGTGGATGTTTGAGAGATTAGACAAGTTGAAGATCATGTCATTTCTTGATTGATCCTTTGTCTAAAAGCTCAGAGAGGGCTTGAAACCCTAATTTTGATTGTATTGGATGCTCACCCATCTTTGGGGAGACTGATGAAGCATAAAGGTACATCCATATTGTGATGATGATTTTCACAATGATGGGAAATCTAAGTGGTCAAAATTTGGGGTATTACAGATGCCCCTATTTAATCTTCTTGGACCCGAAGGTATGAATGACGAAGGGATTCGAGCATTCGGGGTGCAAGAGGATTAAATATCGGAATATCCGAAATTTTGATGGTGGTTACGAATGGTAGCTTACACATTCATCTTCTTTAGCTAAGCAATGATGCTTAGAAAAGGTAAACTTCCCCTCGATCCTGGTCTTCAGCCAAGGAACTGGTCTTGGTTTCTTTTGAACTTCCCCTCGTTCTTGGTTTCCTACCAAGAACTGGTCTCAGTTTCTGAAATGAACTTCCCCTCGTTCCTGGTTTCCTACCAAGGATCTGGTCTTAGTTTCTGATTTAAACTTCCCCTCGATCCTGGTTTCTTACCAAGGAACTGGTCTTAGTTTCTGATTTAAACTTCCCCTCGATCCTGGTTTCTTACCAAGGAACTGGTCTCGGTTTCTGATTTAAACTTCCCCTCGATCCTGGTTTCTTACCAAGGAACTGGTCTTAGTTTCTTTTGTCAATAAACTTTATTGACAAGGGACGCTATTCATAGCGGCTTTCCTCAAACTTCTCGCCGAATTTTCCTGGGGAGATGCCATTTGAGTGGAAAAAGTTTTGATGTCAAACTTGCTGGGGAACCCAATCGTCTGAGTTGTAGAGTTGTACAAACTTCTCTGTTGGAGACGCCATTTGTTTCTACTGGGGAAAGCGAGTCTCTTGAGAGACTGTTTTCGTTTGGGGTTACATCATACTTTTCTCGGGATCTTCCCGGAGAAATGCCATATGATGGGGTCCAATTTTGAGGTGCCAATGACCTTCTCATCAGTGGTCCTTTCGGAGCAAAACTGATGCACTGCCGAATCTCTGATCACGAGGCTTTCTCTGTGGATTTTCCTTAATCCGGGAAAGCAAGGATATCATCTTCAATGGCGAAGAGTGATGTTTATTGAGAGTTTTCTGATCTTTCAGAGGTTCAAGTTATCAAAGTGGCCACGTGCCGACTCTGATCTAAAGATACACTGGTGGCGAGATTGTGCAGACGCAACACTTCCTGACGAGGAAAGAACTGACAAACTCGATTAAGAAAACTGTTTATCACTAGGGGACAAGACCGACTCAAGTGATAGTGATGCAATATGAAATGTAAATGCAAATAAAAAATGCATGAAGTATGTATGTATATGCTGACAAAACTGACGCGACATACAGACTAATGGATGAACACAATTGGATACTCGGCCATCGCAGGGCGTATAGAGATATCGCTGGTTCAAGATAGCAATTCCACCTTGCTTTGGAGAGATAGTCCCGTTGGGAGCTATGTTGATCGGGCTTAGGAGATGAGAACTCGACCGAGGCGTGTCAGACGAAACAAGGTCTCTGACACAGCTGATCCCTTCATTCAGGCATACTGGCTTAGAAGGAGTACTTTGATTCTGTACTTTGAAGTCCGCTTACTTCGGGAGAAGCGATCGATGTTCTTCTGATGTTCAACAGTCAAAAGAAATGCCATCTTTAATTTAAAAGCAGAAAAAGTTTTAACAAGTAAATTCATTTTTGCTTTATTTCAAGAATCGCTGATTAAGTTTAAACAACGTCGTTCTGTAAAGCTAAAACAAGTTAAGAATTACAAACAAAAGCACAAAGGCTCAAATTTTATTGATAAGATGGAGATCAGCCAAACGCATGATTCCAAAGAGTATATACAAAGTTAGAAAATGGTAATTTACAGGGAAAAGGGCTACGTTGAAACATAACGACCACTATCCTTCTACCAACTTTGAATTCGGGGCATCCTAAGCTTCTGTCGAAGATGACCTTTGACTGGAGATTTCCTCCGATAGATGATGCTGTAACTGCTGCTGAGGGACTTGCCTCTGTTGAACATAGTTACTTGACATTATCCCTAATTTTTGCCTGGATTGTACTATGAGATTTCCAGTCCATCGGGATGATTTTTTTTCATGTCTCTAACTTTTGCCTGGACCGCCCTTTCGGGTTTTCAATCCACCGAGACGTCTTTTTTAGTTTAGGCGAAGTATTTCTTGACTACATCAACATTCGTGGGGTAGGCAAATTCCTCTCCGTCCATGGTTGCAAGTCTCAAGGCGCCGCCTGAGAAAGCTTTCGTGACCAAATAGGGGCCATCATAATTCGGGGTCCATTTGCCCTGAGAGTCAGTGAGAAATGATTGTATCTTCTTGAGCACGAGGTCTCCTTTTCTGAAGACACGAGGTCGGACCTTTTTGTCGAACGCCCTCTTCATTCTTTGTTGCTACAACTGACCGTGGCATAGTGCCGTGATTCTCTTCTCTTCGATCAGGTTCAGTTCGTCGTGTCGACTTTGACACCATTCAGCTTCGGTGAGCTGAGCTTCCATCAATACCCGGATTGATGGGATCTCTACTTCTATGGGGAGAACTGCCTCCATGCCATATACTAGAGAGAAAGGGGTAGCCCCTGTTGAAGTACGGACAGATGTGTGATAACCATGAAGATAAAAGGGTAGCATCTCGTGCCAATCTTTGTAGGTTACAACCATTTTTTGAACAATCTTCTTGATGTTCTTGTTAGCCGCTTCTACCGCTCCGTTCATCTTGGGTCGGTAGGGAGATGAGTTATGGTGTTCGATCTTGAACTCTGCACACAACTCTTTCATCATCTTATTGTTCAAGTTAGATCCATTATCAGTAATTATCTCGCTTGGAACACCATAACGGCAGATGATATTGTTTTTGATAAATCGGACCACCACTTGTCGGGTTACATTGGCGAATGACGCTGCTTCGACTCACTTGGTGAAGTAGTCAATGGCTACCAGAATGAACCGATGTCCGTTTGAAGCCTTGGGCTCAATCATGCCAATCATGTCGATTCCCCATATGGAAAAAGGCCACGGGGAAGAAAGAACTTTGAGATGTGATGGCGATACATGAATTTTGTCGGAGTATATCTGACACTTGTGACACCTCCTCATGTACTTGTAGCAGTTGGATTCCATTGTCAACCAATAATACCCGGCCCTGAGAATTTTTCTCGCCATTGTGTGTCCGTTGGCATGAGTGCCAAAGGATCCTTCATGAATTTCTTTCATGAGCATGTCTGCTTCTGGTCTGTCGACGCATCGGAGCAAGACCATGTCAAAATTTCTCTTATAAAGAGTGTCACCGCTCAGGAAGAAGTTTCCAGCCAATCTTTTGATGGTTTTCATGTCTTTTCTGAGTGCCCCAGATGGGTACTCTTGTTTCTGAAGGAAGCATTTGATATCGTGATACCAAGGTCTGTCGTCTATGACTGCTTCAATCGTGAAGATGTAAACGGGCCGTTCAAGGCGCATAACGTCAATCTTAGGTATGTCATTCCATTGACCTACACTAATCCTGGAAGAGAGAGTGGCCAATGCATCAGCCATGTGATTCTCATCACGGGGGATGTGATGAAAGTCGACTCTGTTGAAAAAGGGTAACAACCTCCTTGCATAGTCTTTGTAAGGAATCAATCCTGATTGGTATGTGTTCCAATCTCCTTTTATCTGATTGATAACCAGGGTTGAGTTGCCGTATACGTCAAAGTTTTTGATCCTTAAATCAATTGCTTCTTCCAGACCCATAATACACGCTTCGTATTCGGCCTCGTTGTTCGTACATTTGAACATAAGTCTGGCAGTGTAAGGAATGTGGGAACCCTGAGGGGTAACAATGATTGCCCCAATTCCATTTCCATAATGATTAACTGCTCCGTCAAAGATAAGTCCCCACAGGGAACCTGGTTCTGGCCCTTCACTGGGTAGCGGTTCATCGCAATCTTTCATCTTTAGATACATGACATCTTCGTCTGGGAAGTCAAACCCGATTGATTCTTGATCGTCAATCAGTTGATGAGCCAAATGATCGGTTAAAATAATTCCTTTAACGGCTTTCTGAGCATGGTACTCTATGTCATATTCTGATAGTAACATCTGCCAACGGGCAATCCTTCCCGTGAGAGCAGGTTTTTCGAAAACGTACTTGATTGGATCCATTTCGGAGACCAACCAAGTAGTATGACGAATCATGTACTGGCGAAGACGTTTGGCTGCCCAAGCCAAAGCGCAACAAGTTTTCTCAAGCATTGTGTACCGAGTCTCGCAGTCGGTGAATTTCTTGCTTAGATAGTAAATGGCAGACTCTTTCCGTTTAGTTTCATCTTGTTTGCCAAGTACACATCCCATTGAGTCCTCTAGGACTGTGAGGTAAATGATCAGTGGTCTTCCTTCCACTGGAGGTGATAGAATCGGCGGATTCAACAGATATTCTTTGATACTGTCGAAGGCGGTTTGGCAATCTTCTGACCAAACGCAATCCTGGTTCTTTTTCAGTAATTTGAAAATCGGCGCACATGTCGCGGTCATAAGGAATATGAATCTGGAGATGTAGTTCAAATGTCCCAGAAATCCTCTGACTTGTTTTTCAGTTTTCGGAGAAGGCATTTCTTGAATGGCCTTGACCTTGTCAGGATCAACTTCAATTCCTTTCTGGCTGACGATGAACCCTAGTAATTTCCCCGAACGGACACCGAAGGTGCACTTGTTGGGATTCAAGCGGAGCTTGAATTTTCTTAGACGTTCGAACAATTTTGACAGATGTTCAACGTGCTCATCCTCTGTTCTTGATTTTGAAATCAAATCATCGACATATACCTCGATTTCTTTGTGTATCATGTCATGAAACAGAGTAGTCATGGCCCTTTGATAGGTTGCCCTGGCATTCTTCAAACCGAACGGCATTACCTTGTAACCAAAGGTACCCCATGGGGTAATGAACGAAGTTTTCTCCATGTCTTTCGGTGCCATTTTGATCTGGTTATAGCCCGAGAATCCATCCATGAAGGAGAATACTTTGAACTTTGCTGTGCTGTCAACCAGCATGTCAATGTGTGGTAAAGGAAAGTCGTCCTTTGGACTTGCCTTGTTTAGATCTCTGTAATCAACACACATTCTGACCCTTCCGTCCTTTTTGGGAACGGGTACGATGTTGGCTAGCCATTGAGGATATTCAGATGTAACGAGGAAACCCGCGTCGATCTGTTTCTGTACCTCCTCTTTGATTTTGATGGCCATGTCCGGGTGAGTGCGTCTCAACCTTTGCTTTACTGGCGGACATTCCGATATTAGCGGTAAGTGATGTTCCACGATGCTGGTATCCAACCCTGGCATATCCTGATAGGACCAAGCGAATACATCGGGGAGTTCTTTGAGAAGCTTTATCAAACCCTCTCTGGCAGTTGGACTGAGCAATGCTCCGATCCTGATTTCTTTTCTCTCTTTTTCTGAACCCAAGTTTACCGTTTCCAACGGCTCTTTGTGAGGTTCAATGGACCTTTCCTCTTGTCTGAGTAGTCGGGAGATCTCTTTTCGAATTTCGTTGTCATTTTCTTCTTTAGCCTCGAATACCGGGAACTCAAAGTTGGAAGAAGGCATCGGATCGTATGTTTCAACGGGGTATAAAACAAGCAATCTGCATGACGTGATGATTCGTGTTTAGAAGAGATAGAGAAAATGCAAGTGTGTGCAGTGTTTTGATTTTACTGCTTGTTTTTATTATTGAATGTTTTTTTGGATTACCATTTTCTGAAAAAACAAAAAGAGAAAACATCAATTAATGCGGAAATTACAGAACGACGTTATTTTATTAATGAACAAGTCGACTCCTGAAACTACAGCCCTATAAAACAAAACTCACTCTCTTCGGGCAAAGCGAAGTGGGAAATTTACAGAAAGCGAGCCCTATCAAAACATATGTTTCACCTGGGCAGGGTGAAAGGTTAAAGATGGTAATTACTTTGACTGACGAACGACCTTCGGAACCTCGACGGCAACCCATTGGCGGCGAACTCCTCGATGAATCACAAAGTCTGGCACCTTCCTTGATTTGTCTTTAGAAATGACGCTGATTTCTGGTGGAGTAGGATCGTTGGAATCTGTCTCCCAAGCAGAGTTGTCGTAGGAGGATTCCTCTGTTGCATTTTGCATAGCATTTGTGCTCTCAGCTGTATCTCCCCATCCAGTTGGCTGGATATCTTTGAGCCTGATACGAGAGCTTTCGGGAGCGGTGTACTTGACCATAAAGTCGTATTTTCCACTTGGTTGTCCCAAAGTGTCCCAAACTTCTTTGGAACTGGAGAAATCATCCCTCTCGATGACGTTGACCTCAGGAAAAGCATAGTTGATGAATTCAAGTCCTGCGAACGTTGCGAATTCATCTTCATGTTGAGTAGTCTCTGAATGACCTGAGTGTTGATCCCATGACATGGCGGGGACACAGGTATTCTGTTCAATGATGGTCAACTGAGTTTCATTACTCGGCTGACTTTCTTGCCCCAAGTTTCCTGGGTAAGGCTGCCACATTGGCAGACCATCCATCGGGCCATAGTAATTGCGATCAAAGTTTTCTTTCATCAGAGTGTCTTCCTCTAATGAATTTGGCGGAGCACGGCATCCTTCCGGATCACAATCTCCGTAGATCATTTCGACATCTGATCTTGGTATAAATCTCAGACTTTCTGTAGGAAAGCAAAAAGGCATAGGCACCTCTTCCTGAGACATATAGCCGTCCTTGTTAAGGTAGGACTTCCATTCTTCATCTGTGTCAGAGGGATCTTCCTCATTGATAGCATGAACTGTCTGAGACACTGGGTGGAGAAAACCTCCACTGTGGAAGAAGTTTTGAAGGGGATGAAGACTTTCATCGTTGGCGGCCGTCTGGGTACAGGTTGCAGAAAAACCAAGACCCTTCTTTGTTTTATTGTCAATAGGAACGACAAGCCGTCCCCATCCTGTCGTATCGGTACTCTCGACCGCTTTGATAGCATCTTTGTATGAAGAAATTGAAGTTCCTTCTTTGAATTGATCGTTCTTGCTCACCGATAGTGCTTGGAACTGAGTTCCAATAACCTCCTCGGGTTCCACACAAGTAGATGATGATAAGTTACTCACGAGCAAGGCTTGTTCCCCACAAACCGTGACAAGTTGATCGTTCTGGACGAACTTTAGCTTTTGGTGGAGGGTCGAAGTGCCCGCTCCAGCCTGATGTATCCAAGGTCTTCCTAATAAACAACTGTATGTTGCCCGGATGTCCATGACCTGGAAAGTGACTTGGAAAGTGTGAGGACCAATAGTTATGGGAAGATCAACTTCGCCGATAATTGCTTTTCTGGATCCGTCGAATGCTTTGACGATGACCTCGCTGACTCTCATCGGAGGGCCCTTAAATGATAATTGCGTCAAAGTGGACTTCGGCATAACATTCAGGGTTGACCCTGTGTCTACCAGTACGTTGGCTAAAGCATCGCCCTGGCAGTTAACCGTAATGTTGAGCGCCATGTTATGACGACGACCCCCTTCAGGTAATTCCTCATCACTAAATCCCAAATTATTACAGGAAGTGATGTTAGAGACAATGCTATCGAATTGTCTGATTGTTACATCCTGTTCCACAAAGGCTTGCTCCAAGACTTTCTGTAGAGCCTCTCTGTGTGCTTCTGAACTGAGTAATAGCGATAATACTGAGATCTTTGAAGGAGTCTGTAACAGTTGATCAACAATGTTATATTCACTCCTTTGGATGAGCTTTAGCATCTCATCTTTGTCTTTTGAACAGTCGGGATTACCAGATTGACCGACTGGTGGATCAAGAATTTCTGCCTGAAGTTCCTTTTCTTTGTTGGATTCTCCAACCCCTCGGTTGAAGATTCGACCGCTCCGTGTTACACGACTGATGTCTGCAATATTCACGACGGAGGGTAATGGAATTTCCTTTCCATTTTCAATTGTTGTTGCACCGTATTTGTAAGGGATCGCCTTAGCTGATTCATACGGTAATGGCCCCGGTAGATAGATGACTATGGGAACCTTTTGATTTTGCTGACCATCATAAGTAACCTTGATCTGTTCCCGGTTGGGAACTCTAGATTCGTCAAGTAGAGGAATGATGGCAAAAACATCCCTGATCTGGTGATGACCAGAGATCGTGACAACATCCTCAACTTGCTCGGCAAGGTAGTTCGGCGACCAAATGATGGGTCCAGAACCCGGATATGGACGAATTTTTCCATGATCGATCTGACCCTGAAGAGCTGCTCTCACAAGTTAATACCCTTGGTTACTTTCCGAACAGACGCTACAACTGTCATAGTTGTGTGGTGGCACCTGGCCACGCCCACTTTGAATGCAATGCAACCTCACTAGGTTATCTTCCATTGATCGGACATCCTGACTTTGACGACGAGTAGGATTCCTATTATTGATACTAATCTGCTCAGTATCTTCATCCATATAGATTGGCATCCACCAGTGATTTAACAAGTGCTGAAGTGCCTCCTGGACAAGGGTACAACCTCGATCGTTTTCGCAACCTGCTTTACAGTTTTGGTAATCATGTGATATTAAGAATCCAAGTCGGACCTGCTCAGCATGTAACTCTACCAGGTTGGTATTCATCACGCGAATGTCGAAGATCTGAACCATATTGATTTGATAGGAGTTCCTATCATGGTAGTCTTGGATCCATCCAAGATCCATCTGACGCTGGAGGGCCTCTTGTATGAAAGAGCATCCCTGTTTGTTTACCGAGCAGATCAGACAGGAACTGTAATCGTGCCGCGGTAGATTATGATACTGGCTTTGCCTTGAGTGTATCGCCACCAAGCTGACATTCATCGCACGGATGTCGTGGTTTTGAATGACGTTGGAATTCGTGTAAACCATGTTAACTCCACGAACTCGGTGCTCTTGGATCCATCCAAGATCCATTTGTTCCTGTAGAGCTGCTTGCACCACAGAACACCTCTGGTTGTCTTTAGAGCAGATATCACACTGGTGATAATTATGAGGTGGCACATGGCCATATCTACTCTGTCTACAATGCATCTTGACCAGATTGGTCCCCAATAAGAGTACATCGTGAATTTGATAGACATTGTTAGTCTCTTTCTCAATCAGATTGACTGCAGCCTTCTCATGTTGAGGCAGCGGGTTCGTAAGAACATTAGGGTTCGTATCTTTGAAAGATAAGAGCCCGCTCCTAACAAGCTTTTGCACGTCGAATTTGAAATTGAGACAAGTCTCAATGTTATGCCCTGAACCTCCTTGATGATAAGGGCATGTTTGATCCGCTTTAAACCAAAAAGGCAGATTTTCCAGAACTGAAAGGGCAGACTTAGTCTGAATGTGCCCCTTAGCCTGCAGTAACGGAAACAGCTCTGCGTACGTTACAGGTATAGGATCAAATCCTGGTGGCTGTGTTGTACGGTTGTTGTTGTATGGAGGACGAGCCTGCTGAAGAGGCTGTTGTGTCCTTTGTTGGTCAGGTTGGCTCTGCGCAACCTGAGGTTGATACATTGGAACAGGCGCGGGGCCGATAGCAGGAGTAACAGCTGCTACTGGCTGATAACGACGCCTTTGCTTTCCGAGAGAGATATTCCCAATATCTTGCTCTTTTTTCTTAGGGAGAGCACTACCGTATTTTTTAGTACCGCTCGTTGATCCAGTGTATTTTACCAAACGTCCTTCTCGGACGGCTTCCACAAGACGTACACCCATACCGACCATCTCAGTGAAATCACTGGGCGCACTGGCAACCATTCGGTCATAGTAAAATGAGCTTAAGGTCTTTAAGAAGATCTTTGTCATCTCTTTTTCCTCAAGAGGTGGACAAATTTGAGCGGTAATTTCACGCCACCTTTGAGCATACTCCTTAAAGGTTTCCTTTTCCTTTTGCGACATTGATCTGAGTTGATCTCTGTCGGGTGCCATGTCCAAATTGTACTTGTATTGTTGGACGAAGGCAATACCAAGATCTCTGAATGTACTGATCATAGTACGGTTTAAACCCATGTACCATTTGAGTGCGGCACCGGTCAAACTATCCTGGATGTTGTGAATCAGCAGGTCCTGATTCTCCGTCTGAGCTGACATCCGCCGAGCGTACATCACCAGATGGCTCTGAGGGCAAGAGTTACCCTTGTATTTTTCAAAGTCGGGCACTTGGAACTTGTGCGGGACTTTCACATTTGGGACCAAGCAGAGGTCTGCGGCGTCCTTTCCAAATAGATCCTGACCGCGAATGGGTTGCAGCTCTTTCTGCATTTCCAGGAACTGTTCCTGGAATTCCTCCATTCTGTCAAACATAGTTTCCTTCTTACCAGAAGGTGTTGGTGGAATCTGTCCCTCCGGGACAGTGTGCACCACAGGGGGTGGTACCGTGACTACGGCAGTAAGTCTTGGCGTTTCCTGAAGGGAAGTTTGTAACCTTCAGGATTCTTGAGTATGCCCCTGGCATCTTCCCTTTCCCAAAGTTTGTAACCTTCAGGCCCAGCGGCTTCTGTTGCGATTCCCTGATCTTCAGTGATCGGCGGAACATATCCTTCCGGGATATAGTTAACAGGCATGCCCCAAGGACGATCTTTCGGTATCTGATACCTAGGATCATACTTTTCTATGATGGGCGTTGAGGTGATCTCCGAGATCACAGTTCTTTGTAGATGAGCTTCTGCCATGGCTTGCATGTCGTTACGAAGCTTTCTCATATCCTCTCTCAGAGTGTCGATCTCTTCTTTCAACTCTCTGTTTTCTTCCTCAAGATCATCCATCTTTTTCTGACGATTGGCCCGAGTATTATACGAATGAGATAGTTTGACTCTAGAATCGAGACACAAACGTGAGATTCGTAGGTAAGGAGAATACGCGATGTGAGAATGATGAATGCAATGATTATATTAATTGTTTTTAGGTTTAATTAAAATAAACTTCGACAATTAGATTGCAAATATCAAACAGCGGGGAAATCCCTTTTTATTGAAATTCAAAGGATTACAGAAATGGAAATACAGTAGATTACAAAGTGCAGAAACAGAAACCTAAGCTAATGGGTCCCGAGTCCTCTCTGAGGAGAAACCGGGTGCTGACTCTGGTACTTTCCTTTTCTTTGACCGGGGCACTTGGGTCGTTGTCGGGTTGTCATTCCTTTGCCAAGTGAAAGGAGTGAGCAAATTCCTTTGGTCATCTTGATTCTCTACAGCATGCCGCTCCAAAATTTCAATCAGAGCATCTTTCTCTTTCAGTAATTGCTGTATTTGGATACACTCTACGTCGAGGGTGCGGTACTTGTTCTTCCAAGACCTTCTTTCCTTTTGAACTTTGTTGAGAGTAACCTGAAGCCTTTCAGTTTCCGTCATGAAGTACATGACAATTTCCCTCGGCGGAAGAATTCCGTAACGAGGATAAGGCATCTTTAGCTTGAGAGCTCTAGTTTGTACCCAATGGAGATAAGGCTCCACCGAGACACAGTCCGGTTTTCCCAGAGACTCTCGTCCTTTCTTATGAACCTGTTTCCAAGCATGCACTATTTCCATCTTTAGTGCTCTGTCACTTTCTCCTTCTTTGAAGAAAAGACCTTCCAGATGAACACCCAGTGGGATGTGTCTCATCGGGTATCCAAATTGACGAAGAACTAATATCGGATGATAGATGATTCCTCCTTTAGTTCCTATGAGGGGTATGCTGGGGAAGTTTCCACAACGGTCAATGATTCTGATTCCCTCATAAATCCTATTACACCAATCTATATCAGAGTTGGTGAGGGACATGATCTTCTGAGACCAACGTAAGACACTCTTGCAATCCCAAAAAGCAGCAGACTTGGGCAAGTGAGAGATAAACCATTTGTAGAGCAAAGGTACACAGCATGTGATCTCCCCTCCGCTGTACAAATTTCCCAAGTGTACAGAATGATACGCATCTGCGAGCAAAGTCGGCACAGGGTTTCCAATGAGAAAAACCTTAATAGCGTTGATATCGACGAAGTTATTGATGTTGGGAAACAAAAATAACCCGTAGGTGAGCAAGACAAAGATGCTTTCAAAAGCAGTCCCGTTCCCTATACTAGCGAAGTACAGAGCTTTCTTGGTCAAGAACTGGGCTGGCAAACCTTGGATGCCACCCTTAGTGGTCATGTGAGTCCTGACCTCAGACTCGTCCAAATGAATTGCTCTTGCAATAGTCTGATTCTTTGGAATTTCTTCCAGTCCAGAAAATGGAGCTCGATCAGTGATATGTAAATCAGTCAGATGAGAATACTCCTCCAGCGTTGGTGATAGCTGGTAATCCGGGAATGTGAAACAATGATAAACCGGATCGTAGAACTGAATGAGCGCGTCCATGATCCCCTTAATCACATGGACTCTTAACAGTGGTAGCAAACCACCGTGCTTGGCTCTGAAAGCCTCTGGGTTAACGACCATCCTCGCTAACTTTCTCAAATCCCCTAGTTTTGGAACCTTGAAGGTATACTGGTGAGTTCTCCTTCTACCGAAATCCATTAATGCAATCCTTTTCTCTGATATTTGCAATCACAGTCTTAGTTTAATTTGAAAAACAGAGAGACTAGAAGAGAAAGTTTTTTGAATGTTTTAATGTTTTATTAAATGAATGCATGAATGCAGCACACAAAAACATAGAAAAAACATGGGGTCAAAGGGTCGTTGTCATGAAGTCAAGGCTCTACCCATCCCCAAAGGTTTATACTAGGGTGATTTTTGTACCTGTACTCATTATCATCAGCTCCTCCCAGGAAGGCAGACAACAAGCGGATCGCCAGCGAGTTGTGTGCAATCTTAGAGTAAGTGCTATTCACCGAGAATAGATCACCAGCCTCAAATGAGGGTAGTACCGCGTAACAGCTATTTCCGATAGCTTCCGCACTACGAAAAAGGTTGGCTTTTCTTAAGTGTATACTCAATCTCACCACATGCGGCATCACACGCATTCCCAGTAGCAGAAAAATAAACACGTATAGCAATTAGGAAAAGCAGTATATATATATTTGTCCTAATCATCCTAGACTTATAAAGCTATGAATCTTAAGTTCCTGACAGAAATGGGTTCCCCGGCGGAAGCCCCAATCTGTGGTTCCCTGCCTAAGAGATGGACCAGCATAGGTCAATCTTTCTCTTCGGTAGAGTTCCCATTTTTCGTAGATAACGGGGATGATGCCCTAAGGCAGAAAAGGAGACTCCCGAGCAGAGTCGCCATTTTACAAGGAAAACAGACAGAAATAAAACCTGGCCCCACGGTGGGCGCCACTTTTCTGTAGTGAGTGATTTTGGACGCGGTTCTTAAGCGCTGGTCGCTCTCTGCGGTTGAGCTTAAAACTACAGGTCGATTCATTTTTTATCCTATTGTGAGCTGAATAAGGAAGGGAAATAGATGTCTCCAATTAACCCTGCTTGCATACTGAGTTTAAACAGCGGTCTGTTAGGTTACGGATGCTATCAATGTGGGGGGGCCTTTGTACTGGTTATTCGTATTTCGCCAATACAGTTCTTTCTTTCTTTTTTCTAGGCAAAGGGTTTCTGGCGGGGAATAAGGATTAGGATGTTTAGGACTGATGCTTTTGAATTACTACTTTTAATTGATGGAGATATGGGATTTGGGTTTTTTGTTGATTGCGCTCGCTAAGATCTTTTCTTTCGATCTTATGCCTACGTATTCCCGTTTACCGAAACAGGGAAATCAGAGCGTTCGTAGTTCCTCCTATTCTATGGGAGGAAATTGGTGTTTTGGTGTCTTGTTCAAAGCCCAAGACGTGAAGCGAAAGGTGATTTGTATCTTGTTCAAAGCCCAAGATGTGAAGCTGAAAGGTCTATTTGTGTCTTGTTCAAAGCCCAAGACGTGAAGCTGAAAGACCTCGACTTTAGAGAGAATTTGTCATCTCTAAAGAGGGGAGAAGGAGAATTACTTTAACTGGGATACGCGGATCCGAGCAATGCCATAATTTCCGAAGAAAGGGTTTTAACCTGAAGGAGAAGACTTTAACTCAGTGTAGAGCAATGCCATCTTTCCTTAGGAATTTCTCATGCTAAAAGAGGGACAATGGCATGGATATAGATGATCCAAAGGCTTGCCGCTTACAGCGATTAGATGAAGGGAAAGGAGTTGTTGATGTTTGTGTACTGTGAACGAGGCACAACTTTGATGCTAAAAGGTTAATTGGATCAACCAGTGGTTTTCTTATACAAAGCCTAAGAGGAGGCTAATTTCCGCTAGGAAAATCATTATACAAAGCCTAAGAGGAGGCTATCTTGTGTCTTGTGCAAAGCCCGAGAGAGAGGCTAAAAGTTTTTGACCCAGTGGGGCATATCGTTATACAAAGCCTAAGAGGAGGCTAGCAAAGAGTTGACTCAGTTGGAGAATCTTTTATACTCAGTAAGAGAGTGTTTTTGTATCTCGTACAAAGCCCGAGAGAGAGGCGAAAAGGTTTTGACCCGACGATGGAGTCTTTTGGTATCTCGTATAAAGCCCGAGATGGAGGCTATTGTAACTGTTTCAGTTGAGTGACAGATCCAATATACTGATTTAAAAAGAGAAAATCAGTTCTTATATGAGCAACACTGTACTCAGGGATTTGATTTGAGGATCAGGGATATTTCCTTCTTTTTGAGGAAACGGGAAATCCAAAGGGTATTGAGACTATCCGAGTCTGCGGGTTTCCTTCCTATTTAACAAAGGGTGCTTGAGAATGTCTTTAAGACTCAAGGAAGTTAGACTGTCCAAGTCTAGAGTTTTATCTTTTGTACTATGCTTCGAGAAACAGTAGTAGACTCTATGAAAGGACTGTTCTATGAGGATGACTAGGTTCTATTCCTATACCTCTAGGAGGTCGTCGGGACAATTTGTACGAAGCCCAAGAGGAGGCTGGAAACTTTTAAGAAGCCGACGGGTCCTTGTACGATGCCCAAGAGGAGGCTATCATTCCCGGAGGAAGAGATCATTATATAAAGCCTAAGAGGAGGTTGTGAATACTTCTAAGAAGCCGTAGGGTCCTTGAATAATGCCCAAGAGGAGGCCGGGTTGCTTATAGGAAGCCTGTGGGTCCTTGTACGATGCCCAAGAGGAGGCCGATGCTTTTAAGAAGCCCGTGGGTCCCAAACCAAAGAAAAGTTCAAGAAAACTCTTTTAAAGATAAAACCACTGGTAAACGTGCGAGGTTTACTATCCAACAACTTTTATCTTTTCAAGAGAGTTTGAACAGTTCGGAGGTTTGAAGAAATTCAAGAGAAGTTTCACCGAGAATAATTCATCTCTGGGGAATAGAATTTCTTGACAATTCCTAAGGAGGACAGCCGAAGAGAAGACTGTATCTGGTGCTCCTATTGGGGATCTAGGCGTCTATTTCTACGAATAAGTGAAACGGCGTCACCTAGTTCTAGACGTAATTTCCTGGGAAACTCTAAATATCTATACTATTATTACACAGTAGATATGAGTTTATGAAAGGAGACTTACAGTGAGCAGCCCCACAATACAGTTTATAATATGAAAGCAGTAAATGAAAGCGATAACCACTTACTCGGTTGTAGTGCTTCCATGCTGTTTGGTTAGTTGTTCAACAAAGAAAGATAAAAACAACAGTATATTCAAAATCAAAGGAGAAAGTGCTTTCAAAAAGAAAGATTTGGGGCTTACAGCTCAAGGAGAGGCCCAGGGTTTTATCAGTGAGCGCACTGTTTGAATTTGTACATCGGGACTTATACAAGTGACTGGGGCCCAAAATGGTTTTCTGTACAAAGGGATGGGTCTTACACTCTCTCAAGAGGCCCAAAAAGGTTTAAAGAAAAGAGTGGGGCTTATAACACGAGGGTAGGCCCATATGGTTTTTAATTTTAAACGGGCGACGATCGCGCCGTTTACTTGTACAGAGGGACTTATACAATGAGTGAGGCCCAAAAAGTTTTTGTACAAGGGGGGATGGATCTTACACTCTCTCAAGAGGCCCAAAGAGTTTTGAAGAAAAATAAATGGGTCTTACTACTCGAGGGTAGGCCCAGATGATTTTTGAAAAGGCGACGATTGCACCGTTTGTTTTTTGACGGTATCGGGACTTATACAATAAGTGAGGCCCAAAATTTTTTGGTCAAAAAAAAAAGGGTTGGGTCTTACACTCTAATAGAGGCCCAAAGTGTTTTGAAAATGATTTATAAGGGTTGAATTAATCCAAAACCTTAATTTGTTTTCAAAAATGTATTTAATTGAATAAAAATTCAATTAAAATTATCAAAAATTGTTTAACACATGGAAAACAAATTTTGATCTTGGATTAATGCTTCAAAAATTAAGTATTGACCTACAAAATAATTAGAAAGCATTAAAAGTTGCAAAATCAATGTAGAAAAAATATTTAAAATGCCAAAAACAATCAAAATATTAATTCTCTACAAAAATATCAATTATATGAAATAAATAATATTTTTGGGATTTTTTGTGAAAATAAAATATTTTAACATTTTTGTGAATTATTAAAAAAAGAATCAACTCAAAATCATTAAAACTCAGAGAGAAATTAATTTTTGAATCAATTAAACAAAATCACAAAATTCAAATATTCAAATATATGAAAATGGCGCCAAGAACAACACCAAGAACACGCGCGTTTTTCAGTTTGCCCAGATTTACATTTTCTATCCAATCTCCATGAATACGTAACCATATCATACAATCCACATATCATTATGCTCGTCTCAACCTCACGATCATGTCTATGTACTTTAATTTCATTTAAATTAAACATACAACAAGAAATCACGAAGAGACCTCAAGAACCCTAATTTCTGCATGAAGGCTAGGATTTTTGATACACGATTTAAACAATGCAATTAATTGAGGGAAAACATTCCATGCATGATTATGAACATATGGCCAAATTATTGTGCGAGGAAATATGCATAGATTAAGAGATGACCAAGTATGTGCTTACCTCCAAGTCGTGACAGCAAGAGCAAATCAAATTCTGGGTTGGAGGTGTTACAGATGAGTTGTGATGATCTGAACAGCTTCCCTACACCATATGGAGTGTGTTTGAACACTTGGATTGAATTGAAATGGACTGGATCAGTTTATGGCATCTCAGCTGCAACTTCACTTCAAACTTGTGTGGATGGCAAGTGATTTTGAGATTTTGATGTTTCAGAAGTTATGTGAGTGTTTGATCAGCTCATATGTGATGTATGTGAGGTGTGTGAGTGATTGGTTTGTGCAGAATTGCTCTCAAACTCAAAACCCGATAGCTACCTTGCTAAGAAAGGCATTTTTGCTAAGAGAAAGAGATTTTGAGGAAAGCATCTGTTAGATGGCTTTGGTGTACTTAAACTGACCACAATTGAGCTCTATTTATAGTAGAGCAGGTTTGTTTTGCAAGGAATAGTGCATGGCAGCTGGTAAGTAGGTTTCCTCAATGTTGGCCAATGGAAATGAAAGTCTCCTCTAGCCATTGACTAGAGGTTAGGGCACAGAGCTTTGGTCCCCTTGGTCTTGGATAAGTCTTGACTAATTTCAGATGAGAATGGCTCACTCCATGCCACCTTGATGGTTCCATTGAATGCCTCATTCCAAATTTGAAGTCTTGTCCCTATTTTGACAACTCTAGGTTCAACATGCTATTCCTTGTTCCTTGGACCTTGGAGGCTTGGCTCAGCGATTGTCCCCTTTGGATTCAATCCTCTGAGGTGTCCAAGTGGATTGGGAGCAATTGCAATTGGCTGATTTTGGCAAATCGAGCCAAAATGCAAATTCTGCCTTGCCTTGACAGATTTCAGTAAGGCAACTTGCCAATGTTGTATCTCATGATGTAGGTTGAATTTGGCAATGTTTTTGGGCATTTTGGAAAGCCCTAACATGATACAACAACTGTTTGAACAAGTTTGGTTTTGATCTCTTTTGATTCCAAGTGAAAAATCCCCCTACATTTGGCAAAAAGTGAAGCAGAATTCTGACTTAGTGAAAATTTCACTAAGTGTTGGAAAAAGTGACATTTTCACTTTTCAGTCACTTTGATCACTCCATAACTCAAAATCCTTAATGAATTGGAATGACTTGTAGTTGAAGTTTTTGTAGGTGATAGTGAGGGCTACAAATCCATCTTTGGATGAGAAAAAATGGCCTTGTGGTTTAGAAGTTATGGTCCTCCAAAGTTGGTACCTTTGCCACTTTATTTTTAACTTAGAAAAATTTCTAAGTTTTATGGTTACCCCTTTTACAAGTTATCTCACTTTTCTTGATTTTTCTTGATGAATGATGATTCAAATCATACATTAACATCATTTTAGGGTTGAAAATCCATTTTGCTGAAAAATCTCAAAAAGTCAAAGTTGACTTTTGTGCACAGTTGACTTTTTATCAGATGAATTCCAAACTGTGCAATTCTTCAGGAAATCATGTCCTTGACCTAAATCTAACTTGATGGACATGTTCCATAGGTGTCATAGGGTATATTCAATCATGTATTAGGGTTTGGGAGCATGCCTTGGTCAAAAGTCTAAGTTACAGTTGACTTTTCCCTTAAAACCCTAATTGTGGTGCAGATGAAAATGAAACTTGTTGCTCAAGCTTCTTGGATCAATCCATTGTTCCAAATGGATCAACATGGTGTATTAGAGACCCTCAAATCATCTCTTGAGGTCTTGGCTCATGGTTTATCCCAAAAGTCAACTTAGGGGTGAATTAGGTCAAGAAACCCTAATTCCTGATATTTGATGAATGCATCCCCTGAGGCAAAATTGACTTGATGCATGGGTTCATGAGGTTCCATGGAGCATATTAGGTTATGTTTTGGATCAATGGCTTGTTCCCAGATGAAAATTTCCATCTGGAGGCCCTGGTCGACCAAAACCCTAATTTGGTGACATTGTCGATCTTGAGACTTGACCCACCTAGAAGGGAGCAGCCTTGTGCTTAATCCTTGAAGTGGGAGTCCTTTTTGATCCATTGTGGATGTTTGAGAGATTAGACAAGTTGAATATCATGTCATTTCTTGATTGATCCTTTGTCTAAAAGCTCAGAGAGGGCTTGAAACCCTAATTTTGATTGTATTGGATGCTCACCCATCTTTGGGGAGACTGATGAAGCATAAAGGTACATCCATATTATGATGATGATTTTCACAATGATGGGAAATCTAAGTGGTCAAAATTTGGGGTATTACAGTGCTAGACGTAGTTGCTGGGGAAAACTCTCAATAACTATACTAGTATTACATAGCTGATATTTGACAAGTATATAAAAGTTTGTGAAAAAAGACTTACAGTGAGCAGCCCCACAATACAATTATATATATATATATGAAAGCGGATAAAGAAAGCGGGTAAACACTTACTCAGTTGTAGAGCTTCCATGTTGTTTTGTTAGTTGTTCAACAAAGAAAGCTTTGATAACAATATTATATTCAAAATCAAAGGATAAAGTGCTTTGAAAAGATTGTTGGGGCTTATAGCTCAAGGAGAGGCCCAAGGTTTTACTAGTGATTGCACTGTTGTTTTGAATTTGTACAGAGGGGCTTATACAAGTGACTGAGGCCCAAATAGGTTTTCTACACAGAGGGATGGGTCTTACACTCTCTCAAGAGGCCCAAAGAGTTTTTAAAGAAAAGAAATGGGGCTTATAACACGAGGGTAGGCCCAGTAATTTGATTTTTGAACTGGCGATTGCTCCGAGATTTTCTTTTAACGCAGAGGGACTTATACAATATCTGAGGCCCAAAAGGTTTTGGTTAAAAGGGGATTGGGTCTTACACTCTATTAGAGGCCCATGAGTGTTTTTGTACAAGTGATGGGGGTTACAGCTCAAGGAAAGGCCCAGTTGATTTTTTAAAAAAGGCGACGATCGCGCCGTTGTTTTTGAAAATACAGTGGGACTTATACGATGACCGAGGCCCAAAAAGTGGTGTACTTACAAATGGATTGGATCTTACGCTCTAATAGAGGCCCATGAGTGTTTGAAAATAATTTGTGAGGGTGAAAATCAAAGAAACCCTAATTTTTGTTTTCCTTTAAAAGTAAATATTTAAAGAAAATCAAATAAAATGATAAAAATACAAAATAAGTTTGAATAAACCATTTGTATTTTTGTTTAAGGTTTGAAAAATGAGGTTTTAATCACAAGACGATTTAGAACTTATTTGGTTTTGATTTTCAAAGTAAATATTCACTTTTAAATGTTTAAAAACAATTAAAAATGAATTTATTCACAAAAATACTAATTATATTAAATAACTAATATAAATTTGATTTTTTTGTGGGATAAAATATTTCAACATTTTTGTGATTTTTTGCAAAAAGAACCAATCAAAATTAATTAAAATTTAGGGAGTTATTATTTTTTCAAATCATTACAAATAATATGAAAAATAGTAAAATATGAAAAAATATGAAAAAGTGGTAAAAAAGAGGATCTGGGGCGAGGGGGATTCGAACCTCAGACCTCTTGTGTACAGGGCGCGCGCCTTACCACTGGGGTGGTGATACATCCGTTGATTGAAACACAACCACAAATATACAAGGCTTGCCTTGTTTTTGGCCTGGCCCAAGGCAAGGCAAGGCAAGATTTTGGTTGAAAACGTGAAGGCCATAACTTTCTCATTTCTCCATGGATTGAGACAAAATTTAGGTCTATCCTGCCTAGAATTTCACAAGGAATCCAATGGTGGTGGTGTTTTTTTTTTCAGATCATGCTCCTATTGAAAAACCCGATAGTGGTTTTGAAATAGGCCATGATTTGCATTTTCTGTGCCATCTCTTGGTACAAGCATGAATTACATGATAAATTGGTGCAAACACAACACATATAACATGTATAAGAGATGCATGATCAGTGGACATCAAAAGAAAGCATGATTCAAAGAATCCAAGTTGTGATGCTTACCTCTTTTTGGAGCTTTTGTGCAATCTGCCAAGGGCTTTGTTCCAGAAATGATTTGATGCTTTGGACACCCTCAAATGATCTCTTAGAAGCTTTTAGGATGGTTGGAATCAGCTGGAAACCTCAAGAACAAGTTTGAGCTCTTTCTTGCAAAAGGGGCAAAAGTGGCCAAAATAGCAACTCTCTCAAATGGTTTTCCAGATGTGTGGCACCATTTGGGACAGTTCAAGGATGATATTTGGAGTGTGTTTGAGGTTTTATCTGGTTTGGAAAGTGACTGAATCAAGACATGGCTTGAAAAATGCACAAAAGTCCTATTTTGAGGTTTTGAGAGGTGACTTTGTGATTTTGGTGTTACAGGTCACTTGTGAGAGTTTGGACAGCTTAGATATGACATATTGGATGTGTTTGGATCATGAGCTGTGGTGGAATTGCCCTCTAACTCAAAAACTCAGAGTTACCTTGCTAAAGAAGGTATTTTTGCCTAGAGAAACATATTTTGAGGAAAACAAGTGTTGTAGTGCTTTGGTGTATTCAAACTGAACACAATTGAGCTCTATTTATAGTAGAGCAAGTTTGTTTTGGCTGCAATAGTGAATGGCAATTGCAGCAGAGGTTTGGCCAATGTTGAGCAATGAGAATCCAAGTCTCCTCTAGCCATTGACTAGAGGTTAGGGCATAGGCTGCTGGTTCCCTTGGTCTTGGATAAGTCTTGACTGAATTCAGTTGGGAATGGCTCAGTCCATGCCACCTTGGTGCATCCATTAAATGCTCCAATCCAAAATTAGAGTCTTGTCCCTCTTTTAGACATTTCTAGGTTTGGGCAAGCTACTTTTGGTTTCAAAGACTTGGGAGGCTTGGGATCAGAGTTGGTTCCTCCTTGGTCCCCCCTTGAGGTGTTCAGATCAATAGATTTACTTGCCCTTTGCAAAATTTGAGCAAATATAGAAAAACTCCCAAATCTGCCTTGCCATGACAGTTTGCAGCAAGGCATATTGGCATTGTCATATCTCATGGCTCAAGTTGACTTTGATGGAGTTCTTGGCCATTTTTGAAAGCCCTCATATGATACAACAACTGTTTGATCATAGTTGGTTTTGATACCTTTTGGATCCAAGTGAAAAATGCCCCTACATTTGAAAAAAAGTAAAGGCAGATTTTGACATAGTGAAAATTTCACTAAGTGTTGGAAAAAAGTGACATTTTTACTTTTTGTGATTTTGATCATTCCATAACTTAAAATCCATGAGAGCTTTTGTAGAGGGCCATGAGAGCTACAAATCCAGCTTTGGATGGGAAAAAATGGCCTTGTGGTTTAGGAGTTATGATCTTCCAAAGTTGGTACCCTTGCGACTTTATTCCATAACTTAGAAAATTTTCTAAGTTTTTATGGTTACCACTTTTACAAGTTATCCCACTTTTCTTGATTTTTCTTGATGAATGATGATTCTAATCATACATTGACATCATTTTAGGATCAAAGAACCATAATTGTAAAAAATCTCAAAAAGTTAAAGTTGACTTTTGTGCACAGTTGACTTTTTGTCAGATGAATTCCAAAATGTGCGATCCTCAATAAAATCAAGTCCTTGACCTAAATCAAACTTGATGGATTGATTTCATAGGTGTTATAATGTGGATTGAATCATGTCCTAAGGTTTGGGAGCATGCCTGGGTCAAAAGTCAAAGGCACTGTTGACTTTTCCCGCGAAACCCTAATTGTGGTTCTGATGAACTTGAAACTTGTTGCTCAAGCTTCATGGATCAATCCATTATTGTAAATGGATCAATGTAGTATTTTAGAGACCCTCAAATCCTCTCTTGAGGTCTTGGCTCATGTTTTGTCCCAAAAGTCAACTTAGGGGTGAATTAGGTCAAGAAACCCTAATTCCTGATTTTTATGAATGCATCCCCTGAGGCAAAATTGACTTGATGATTGGGTTCATGATGTCCCTTAGAGCATCTTAGGTTATGCTTTGAAGCATTGGCTCATGCCCAGAGGAAAATTTCAATCTGGAGGCCCTGGTCGACCAAAACCCTAATTTGGTGACACTGGCAATCTTGAGGCTTAATCCACCTGGAAGGTAGCAACCTTGTGCTTAATCCTTGATGTGGGAGTCCTCTTGATCCATTGTATGTTTGAGAAGTTAGACAAGTTGAAGATCATGTCATTCCTTGATTGATCATTTGTCTAAGAGTTCTGAGAGGGCCTGAAACCCTAAGTTTGATTGTAGTGGATGCTCACCCATCTTTGGGGAGACTAATGAGGCATAATGATACACCCATATTGTGATGATGATTTGCACAATGATGGGAAATATTAGTGGTCAAAATTTGGGGTATGACAGATGCCCCTATTTAATCTTCTTGGACCCGAAGGTGTGAATGGTGAAGGTATTCGGGCATTCGGGGTGCAAGAGGATTAAATATCGGAATACCCGAAATTTTGATGGTGGTTAAGAATGGTAGTTCACGCATCCTTCTTCGTTTGCTAAGCGATGATGCTTAGAAAAGGTAAAACTTCCCCTCGATCCTGGTTTCCTACTAAGGAACTGGTCTCAGTTTCTGAAATGAACTTCCCCTCGATCCTGGTTTCCTACCAAGGAACTGGTCTAAGTTTCTGAAATGAACTTCCCCTCGATCCTGGTTTCCTACCAAGGAACTGGTCTTAGTTTCTGAAATAAACTTCCCCTCGATCCTGGTTTCCTAGCAAGGAACTGGTCTAAGTTTCTGATGTAAACTTCCCCTCGATCCTAGTTTCCTACCAAGGAACTGGTCTAAGTTTCTTTTGTCAATAAAATTTCTTGACAAGGGACGCTATGCGTAGCGGTTTTCCTCAAACTTCTCGCCGAATTTTCCTGGGGAGATGCCATTTGATGGAAACAAATTTGATGTCAAAGTTGCTGGGGAACCCAGCCGTCTGAGTTGCAGAGGTGCATAAACTTCCCTGTTGGAGATGCCATTCGTTGACTCTACTGGGGAAAGCAGGTCTCTTGAGAGACTGCTTCCAGCTTGGGGATATTACATCATACTTTCCTCGGAGATCTTCTCGGAGAAATGCCATATGATATGATCCAATTTTTGAGGTGTCGATGACCTTTTCATCAGCGGATTTTTTCGGAGAAAAATCGTTGTATTGCCGAATCTCTGATTAAGAGGCTTTCCCTAGGGATTTTCCTTAATCCGGGAAAGCGAAGACATCATCTTCAATGGCGAAGAGTGACGTTGGCTGAATGTTCTCTTGTTCTTCAGAGGTTCAAGTTATCAAAGTGGTTGAGGATCAACTCTAATCCAGAAATAAACTAGAGGAGAGAGATTGTTCAGACGCAACAATTCCTGACGAGGAAAAGACTGACAACTCGATTGAGAGGACTTCTATCACTAGGGGATAAGATCGACTAGAGAGATAACGATGCAATATGAATATGAATGTAAATCAATAATGCATGATGTATGTATGTATATGCTGACAAAACTGTTGTAACATACAGACTAAAAGATGGACATGACTGGATACTCGGCCACTGCAGGGGACGAAGAGGTATCGCTGGTCCAAGAGTAGCAATTCCGCCTTGCTTAGGAGAGATAGTCCCTGTTGGGAGCTACATTGGTCGGGCTTAGGAGATAAGAACTCTGCCGGGGGGTGTCAGATGGAACATGTTCTCTGACACAGCTGATCCTTCATTCAGGCGTACAGGTTTAGAAGGAGTACTTTGATTATGCACTTTGAAGCTCGATTACTTCTGGAGAAGCGATCGATATTCTTTCGATGTTCAACAGTCAAAAGAAATTTCCATCTTTATTTTAAAAGCAGAAAAGTTTTAACAAGTAAATTTGTTTTTGTTTCGTTTCAAGAATCGTTGATCATATTAAAATGTCGTTCTGTAAAGCTAAAACATATAAGAATTGCAAACAAAAGCACCAGGGCTCAAATTTTATTGATAGGATGGAGATCAGCCAAACGCGTGATTCCATAGAGTATTTACAAAGTTCAGAAAATGGTAATTTATGGGAAGAGGGCTACATTGAAACATAATGACCGCTATCCTTCTACCAACTTTGAATTTTGGACATCCTGAGCTTCCGTCGAAGATGACCGTGACTGGAGTTTTTCTCCTGATGGATGGTATTACTGCTGAGGAGTTGAACTGGTCAGACGAAGTTACTTGCCATTAATCCCTAATTTTTTCCTAGATTGTACTTTGAGATTTCCAATCCACCGGGATGATTTTTTATTGTGTCTCTAATTTTTTCCTGGACCGCCCTTTCGGGTTTTCAATCCACCGAGACACTTTTTTTTTTATTTAGTTTAGGCGAAGTATTTCTTGACTACGTCAACATTTTTGGGGTAGGCAAATTCTTCTCCATCCATGGTTGCAAGTCTCAAGGCGCCGCCTAGGAAAGCTTTCTTGACCACATAGGGGCCGTCATAATTCGGGGTCCATTTGCCCCGAGAATCATTGAGAAATGATTGTATATTTTTTAGCACAAGGTCTCCTTTCCTGAAGACGCGAGGCCGGACCTTTTTGTCGAAGGCCTTCTTCATTCTCTGTTGATACAACTGACCGTGGCATAGAGCCATTATTCGTTTCTCTTCGATCAGATTTAGTTCATCGTGTCGACTTTGACACCACTCAGCTTCTGTTAGCTTAGCTTCCATCAATACCCGGATTGATGGGATCTCTACTTCTATGGGAAGCACTGCCTCCAAGCCATATACTAGAGAAAAAGGGTTGCCCCTGTTGAAGTACGGACAGATGTGCGATAACCGTGAAGAGCAAAGGGTAGCATTTTGTGCCAGTCTTTATAGGTTACAACCATCTTTTGAACAATATTCTTAATGTTCTTGTTAACCGCTTCTACCGCTCCGTTCATCTTGGGTCGGTAGGGAGATGAGTCATGGTGTTCGATCTTGAACTCTGCGCATAACTCTTTCATCATCTTATTGTTCAAGTTAGATCCATTATCAGTAATGATCTGGCTCGGAACACTATAACGACAAATGATATTGTTTTTGATAAAACTGACCACCACTTGTCGGGTTACATTAGCGAGTGATGCTGCTTCAATCCACTTGGTGAAGTAGTTAATGGCGACCAGGATGAACCGATGCCCGTTCGAAGCCTTGGGCTCAATCATGCCAATCATGTCGATTCCCCATATGGAAAAAGGCCATGGGAAAGAAAGAACTTTGAGATGTGTTGGCGGTACATGGATTTTGTCTGAGTATATCTGACACTTGTGACACTTCCTCATGTACATGTAGCAGTCGGATTCCATCGTCAACCAATAATACCCTACTCTTAGAATTTTTCTCGCCATTGTGTATCCATTGGAATGAGTGCCAAAGGATCCTTCATGAATTTCTTTTATCAGCATGTCTGCTTCTGGTCTGTCTACACATCGAAGCAAGACCATGTCAAAGTTCCTCTTATAGAGTGTATCACTGCTCAGGAAAAAACAACCTGCTAGCCTTCTGAGGGTTTTTCTGTCTTTCCTGAGTGCCCTAGGTGGGTACTCGTGTTTCTGAAGGAAGCGTTTGATATCGTGATACCAAGGTCTGTCATTTATGACCGCTTTAATCGTGAAGATGTAAGCGGGCCTTTCAAGGCGCATTATGTCAATTTTAGGCAGGTCATTCCATTGACCTACGCTAATCATGGAAGAGAGGGTGGCTAATGCATCAGCCATGTGATTCTCATCACGAGGGATGTGATGAAACTCGATTCTATTGAAGAAAGGTAGTAACCTTCTTGCGTAATCTTTGTAAGGAATCAGTCCTGATTAGTATATGTTCCAATCTCCTTTGATCTGATTGATAACCAGGGTTGAGTCGCCATATACGTCCAAGTTTCTTATCCTTAAATCGATGGCTTCCTCGAGACCCATGATACAAGCTTCGTATTCGGCCTCGTTGTTTGTGCACTTGAACGTAAGTCTGGCGGTGAAAGAAATGTGGGTACCCTGAGGGGTTATGATGATTGCCCCAATTCTGTTTTCGTAATGATTGGCAGCTCCGTCAAAGATAAGTCCCCATTGGGAACCTGGTTCTGGCCCTTCACTAGATAGCGGTTCATCGCAGTCTTTCATTTTTAAAAAAACATGACATCTTCGTCTAGGAAGTCAAATTCGACCGATTCCTGATCGTCAATCGGTTGATGAGCCAAGTGATCAGCTAAAATACTCCCTTTAACGGATTTTTAAGTGTGGTATTCGATGTCGTATTTTGATAACAACATCTGCCAATGGGAAATCCTTCCAGTGAGAGCAAGTTTTTCAAAGACGTACTTGATTGGATCCATTTTGGAGACCAACCAAGTAGTGTGACGAATCATATACCGGCAAAGACATTTGGCTGCCCAAGCCAGAGCACAACAAGTTTTCTCAAGCATAGTGTACCGAGTCTCACAGTCGGTGAATTTCTTGCTCAGATAGTAAATGGCAGACTCTTTTCTTTTGGTTTCGTCTTGTTTGCCAAGCACACAACCCATGGAGTCTTCCAAGACTGTTAAGTAGATTATCAGTGGTCTTCCTTCAACTGGAGGTGATAGAATTGGTGGGTTCAACAAATATTCCTTGATCCTGTCGAAGGCGGTTTGGCAGTCGTCTGTCCAAACGCAGTCTTGATTCTTTTTTGAGTAATTTGAAAATCGGCGCACATGTCGTGGTCATGAGGAATATAAATATGGAAATGTAATTTAGACGTCCCAGGAATCCTCTGACTTGTTTTTCAGTTTTCGAAGAAGGCATTTCTTGAATGGCCTTGACTTTGTCAGGATCAACCTCAAATCCTTTATGGCTGATGATGAACCCTAAGAGTTTCCCTGAACGGACACCGAAGGTGCATTTGTTGGGATTCAACCAGAGTTTGTACTTTCTCAGCCGCTCGAATAGTTTTGACAGGTGGGTCACATGCTCCTCTTCTATTTTAGATTTTGCAATCATATCATCGACATATACCTCGATTTGTTTGTGTATCATGTCATGAAAAAGAGTAGTCATGGCCCTTTGATAGGTTGCCCCGGCATTCTTCAAACCGAACAACATTACCTTGTAACAAAAGGTACCCTATGGGGTAATGAACGAAGTTTTCCCCATGTCTTTCGGCGCCATTTTTATCTGGTTATAGCCCGAGAATCCATCCATGAAGGAGAAAACTTTGAATTTTGTTGTACTGTCTACCAGCATGTCAATGTGTGGTAAAGGAAAGTCATCCTTTGGACTGGCCTTATTTAGATCTCTGTAATCGACACACATCCCGACCTTTCTATCCTTTTTCGGGACTGGTACGATGTTGGCTAACCATTGAGGATATTCTGACGTGGCGAGGAAACCCGCGTCAATCTGTTTCTGGACTTCCTCTTTGCTTTTGATGGCTATATTCGGGTGAGTCCATCTCAACCTTTGTTTCACCGGCGGACATTCCGATCTTAACGGTAGATGATGTTCCACAATGCTGGTATCCAACCCTGGCATGTCCTGGTAGGACCAAGCGAATACACCGGGAAATTCTTTGAGAAGCTTTGTCAAACTCTCTTTGACAGTTGGACTGAGTAGTGCCCCAATCTTGACTTCCTTTCTCTCTTCCTCTGAGCCCAAGTTGACCGTTTCCAACGGCTCCTTGTGAGGTTCAATGGACCTTTCCTCTTGTCTGAGTAGTCGGGAGATCTCTTCTGGAATTTCGTCGTCACCTTCTTCTTCAGCCCCAGATATCGGGAATTCAAAGTTGGGAGAAGGCATCGGATCACATGTTTCAACGGGGTTTAAAACAAGCAATCTGCATGTCGTGATGATTTTTGTTTAGAAGAGATAGAGAGGAATGCAAGAGTGTGTGCAATGTTTTTCTTTTTGAAAACTGCTTGTTTTTTTTATTTTTTAGGATTACCATTTTCTAAGAAAGGCAAAAAGAGAAAATAGCAATAACTGCAGAAATTACCGAACAACATTATTTTATTTATAAACAAGTCGATTCTTGAACCTACAGCCCTATAAAACAAAACTCTGTCGCTTTGGGCGGAGCGAAGAGGGACATTTACAGAAAGTGAGCCCTATCAAAACATCCATTTCACCTGGGCAAGGTGAAAGGTTAAAGGCAGCAATTACTTTGACTTATGAACAATCTTTGGAACATCGACAGCAACCCATTGGCGGCGAACTCCTTGGTGAATCAAAAAGTCGGGTACCTTCCTTGATTTGTCTTCAGAAATAACGCTGATTTCTGGCGGAGCAGGATCGTTGGAATCTGTCTCCCAGGCAGAGTTGTCGTATGAGGAATCTTCAACTGTATTTTGCACAACATTTGTGCTCTCAGGCAAATCTCCCCATCCAGTTGGCTGGATGTCTTCGAGCCTGATACGAGAGCTCTCATGAGCGGTGTACTTGACCATATAGTCGTATTTTCCACTTGGTTGTCCTAAGGTGTCCCACACTTCTTTGGAACTAGAGGGTTCATCCCTTTCGATGACGTTGACCTCAGGAAAATCATAGTTAATGAATTCTAGTCCAGCAAACTTTGCAAATTCATCGTCGCACTAGACGTTTTCTGAATAACCTGAGTGTTAATCCCAAGACATGGTGGGGACGCAGGTATTTTGTTCAATGATGCTCAGCTAATTTTCATTGTTCGGCTGATTTTCTTGCCCCAAGTGTCCTGGGTACGGCTGCCAGATAGGCAGACCATCGATTGGGCCATAATAGTCGTGGTCAAAGTTGTCCTTCATCAGAGTGTCCTCCTCTAATAAATTTGGTGGAGCACGGCATCCTTCCGGATCACAATCTCCGTATATCATTTTGACTTCTGACCTGGGTATTAATCTCGGACTCTGTGCGGGATAGCAAAATGGCGTAGGCACCTCTTCCTGAGATATATAACCGTCCTTATTAAGATAGGACTTCCATTGCTCATCCGTATCGGAGGAATCACCTTCATTGATGGTATGTACTTCTTGAGACACTGGGTGAAGGAAACCTCCACTGTGGAAGAAGTTCTGAATGGGATGAAGACTTTCATCGTCAGCTGTCCGGGTGCAGGTCGTAGAAAAACCCAGACCCTTCTTTGTTTTATTATCAGTAGGAATGACAAGCTGTCCCCATCCTTTCGTATTGTTACTTTCAATTGCCTTGAGAGCATCTTTGTACGAGAAAATAGAGGTTCCTTTCTCTGATTGATTCTCATTGCTCACCGAAAGTGCTTGGAACTGAGTTCCGACAACCTCCTCGTGTTCTATACAAGTAGATAATGACAGGTTACTCACGATCAAGGCTTGTTCTCCACAAACCGTGACGAGTTGATTGTTCTTGATGAACTTCAGTTTCTGGTGCAGTGTCGAAGTTACTGCCCCAGCCTGGTGTATCCAAGGTCTTCCTAATAAGCAACTGTATGCTGCCCGGACGTCCATGACCTGGAAAGTGATTAGGAAAATGTGAGGACCGATAGTTATGGGAAGGTCGACTTCGCCGATAACTGCTTTCCGAGACCCGTCAAACGCTTTGACAATGACCTCACTGCCCCTCATCGGGGGTCCTTTGAATGATAGTCGCATTAAAGTGGACTTCGATATAACGTTGATGGCCGATCCTGTGTCTACCAGTATGCTGGCTAAAGCATCGTCCTGGCAGTTAACTGTGACATTGAGCGCCATGTTGTGGCGTTTGCCCTCCTCTGGCAAATCCTCATCACTCAATCCCAAGTTGTTGCAAGAAGTGATGTTAGAGATGATGTTATCGAACTGTCGTATTGACACATCCTATTCCACAAAGGCCTGCTCTAAGACTTTCTGTAGGGCCTCTCTGTGGGCTTTGGAACCGAGTAAAAGCGATAGCACAGAGATCTTTGAAGGAGTTTGTAACAGCTGATCAACAATGTTGTATTCACTCCTTTGGATGAGCTTCAGCATCTCATAATTATTTTTTGAAAGGTCGGGATTACTGGATTGACTGACTGGTGGATTGGGAGCTTCTGTCTGAAGTTCC
Source organism: Lathyrus tuberosus (assembly GCA_022829125.1). Taxonomy (NCBI): domain Eukaryota; kingdom Viridiplantae; phylum Streptophyta; class Magnoliopsida; order Fabales; family Fabaceae; genus Lathyrus; species Lathyrus tuberosus. Next base: position 4,066,085 of record JALAZF010000269.1, on the reverse strand, counting down.
TTTTTTATGTTAGGTTCTCCAACCCCTCGGTTGAAGATTCGATAGCTCCGTGTTACTCGACTGATGTCTGCAATATTCACGACGGAGGGTAATGGAATTTCCTTTCCATTCTCAATTATTGTTGCACCGTATTTGTAAGGGATCGCCTTATCAGATTCATACAGTAATGGTCCCGGTAGGTAGATAACTACAGGAGCCTTCTGATTTTTTTGACTGTCGTAGGTAACTTCAATCAATTCCTGTTAAGAACCTTTGATTCGTCCAGTAGAGGGATGATGGCACAAACATCCTTGGTCCTCTCAGGATCAGAGATTACAACTACATCTTTGATTTGATCAGCGCAGTAGTCTGGCGTCCAGTTAATTGGCTCGGAACCCTGACATGGGTGAATCTCTTTACGATCCAACTGACCTTGAAGAGCTGCCCATACAAGGTAGCATCCTTGGTTATTCTCCGAGCAGACTCTGCAGCGTTCATAGTTATGTGGTGGCACCTGGCCACGCCCGCTTTGGATGAAGTGTAACCTCACCAGGTCAGTATCCATAGATCGGACATCCTGACTTTGACGCCGAGTAAGGTTCCCATTAAGCACACTAATTTGTTGCGTGTCTTCATCCATATAGATTGGAAGCCACCAGTGGTTTAACAAGTGTTGTGAAGTTCTTTGAACGAGAGCGCACCCTTGGTTACTCTCACAACATCCTTTACCGTATTGATAATTATGCGAAGTGAGAAAACCAAGTTGAACCTGCTTGGCATGTAACTCCACCAAGCTGGTATTCATTAAACGGATATCAAAGATTTGGATCATGTTGATCTGACAAGGACTTCTATCATGGTAGTCTTGGATCCACCCAAGATCCATCTGACGCTGGAGGGCCTCTTGTATAAAAGAGCATTCCTGTTTGTTTATCGAGCAAGTCAGACAGGAATTGTAATCATGTCGCGGAAAATTATGGCACTAGTTTTTCCTTGATTGCATCGGCACCAAGTTGACATTCATTGCACGGATGTCGTGGTTTTGAATAATATTGGAATTTGTGTAGGTCATGTTGACTCCATGAACTCGATGCTCTTGGATCCACCCGAGATCCAATTGTTCCTGTAGAGCTGATTGCACCACAAAACATCCTTGATTGTTCTTAGAGCAAATATCACACTGGTGATAATTGTGAGGTGGCACCTGGCCATATCCACTCTGTCTACAATGCATCTTGACCAAGTTAGCCTTTAATAAGAGTACATTATGAATTTGATAGATGTTGTTAGACTCTCCCTCTATCAAATTGACTGCAGCTTTCTCATGTTGAGGCAACGGGTTTGTGAGAATATTCGAATTCGTATCTTTGAAAGATAAGACCCCGCTCCTAACAAGCTTTTGTACGTCGGATTTGAAACTGAGACAGTTTTCTATGTTATTCCCTGGTCCTCCTTGATGATAAGGACAAGTCTGATCCGTTTTGAACCAGAAAGGAGGATTTTCCGGTACTGTAAGAGGAGACTTGGTTTGGACATGTCCCTTGACTAGTAATAATGGAAACAGTTCTGCGTACAACATGGGTATATGATCAAACCCTGGGGGCCGCGTTGTACGGTTGTTGTTATATGGAGGACGAGCCTGCTGAAGAGGCTGCTATGTCCTTTGCTGATATTGTTGTTGATTAGGTTGGCTCTGCACAACCTGAGGTTGATACATAGGAATAGGCGCGGGGTTAATAGTAGGAGTTACAGCTGCTACTGGTTGGTATCGTCGCCTTTGCTTTCCAAGAGAGATATTCCCAATATCTTGCTCTTTTTTCTTAGGGAGAGCACTACCATATCGTTTCGTACTGCTTGATGATCCGACGTCTTTAACTAAACGTTCTTCTCGGACGGCTTCCTCAAAACGAACTTCCATGCTCACCATCTCGGTGAAGTCGCTGGGCGCACTAGCAACCATTCTGTCGTAGTAAAATGAGCTTAAGGTTTTCAAGAAAACCTTTGTCATCTCTTTTTCCTCCAGAGGTGGAGAAATCTGAGCAGCAATTTCACGCCATCTCTGAGCGTATTCTTTAAAGGTTTCCTAGTCCTTTTGTGACATCGATCTGAGTTGATATATGTCCGGTGCCATGTCTAGATTGTATTTATATTGTTGAACATAGGCAGCGCCAAGATCTCAGAATGTGCCGATCGTGGCGCGGTTTAAACCCATGTACCATTTTAATGCGGAACTGGTTAAACTATCCTGGAAGTATTGAATCAGTAGCTCCTGGTTCTTTGTCTGAGCTGACATTCGCCGAGCGTACATCACCAAATGGCTTTGAGGGCAAGAGTTACCCTTTTACTTATCAAAGTCGGGTACCTGGAACTTGTGTGGAACTTTCACATTGGGGACCAAGCAGAGGTCCGCGGCGTCCTTTCTAAATAAATCCTGACCGCGAATGCCCTGCAGTTCTTTCTGTATTTCCAGGAACTGTTCCTGGAACTCATTCATTCTGTTGAACATGCTGTCATTTCCACCAGAAGGTATCTGTGGAATTTGTCCTTCCGGGACAGTGTGTACCACGGGCGGTGGTATAGTCATTATGGCCGAGACTCTCGGTGTCTCCCGAAGTTTGTAACCTTCAGGAGCTGCTGTCATGCCCCTGGCATCTTCGCTTTCCCGAAGTTTGTAACCTTCAGGCCCAGCGGTTCCTGCTGCGGTTCCCTATTCCTCAGCGATCAGCGGAACATAGCCTTCTAGGATATAGTTGGGTGGCATGCCCCAGGGTCGATCTTTCAGCATTTTGTACCTAGGATCATACTTTTCCACTATGGGCGTTGATGTGATCTCTGAGATCACAGTCCGCTGTTGTTGCATCTGAGCTTCTGCCAGAGCTTGCATATCGTTATGAAGCTTTCTCAGATCCTCTTTCAGAGTGTCGATCTCTTCCCTCAACTCTCTGTTCTCTTCCTCGAGATCATCCATCTTTTTCTGACAATTGGCTCGAGTATTGTACGAATGAGACAGTTTGACTCTAGAATCGAGACACAAACGTGAGATTCGTAGGTAAGAAGAATGCGTTGTGCGAGAATGTTGAATGATATGCAATGATTATATTAATTGTATGTTTTTGTTTATTCAAAGTAAACTTCGACAATTAGATTGCAAATATCAAATAGTGGGGAACCCCGTTTTATTGAATTCAAAGGATTGCGGAAACGGAAATACAGTAGATTACAAAGTGCTGAAAAAAGAAATCTAAACTAATGGATCCTGAGTCCTCTCTGAGGAGAGTTTAGGTGTTGGTTCTGGTACTTTCCTTTTCTTTGACCGGCGCTCTTGGGCCGTTGTCAGGTTGTCATTCCTTTGCCAAGTGAAAGGAGCGAGCAAATTCCTTTGGTCATCCTGATTTTCTACAGCATGTTGCTCTAAAATCTCAATCAGAGCATCTTTTTCTCTCAGTAGCTGCTGTATTTTCTTACACTCCACAATGATAATACGGTACTTGTTCCTCCATGACCTCTTCTCCTGTTGAACTATGCTGAGAGTAACCAGAAGCTTTTCCGTCTCAGACATAAAATAAAGGGCAGAGTCCCTTAATGGAAGAACTTCCTAACGAGGGTAAGGCATCCTCAGCTTGAGAGCTCAAGTTTGTACCCAGTGGAGATAAGGCTCCACGAGACACAATCTGGTTTTCCTAGAGACTCTCGTCCTTTCTTATGAACATGTTTTCAAGCATGCACTATTTCTGTCTTTAGTGCTCTGTCATTTTCTCCTTCCTTGAAGAAAAGACCTTCCAGATGAGCATTACGCGGGACATGCCTCATCGGGTATCCAAATTGACGACGAACTAACACCGGATGATAGTTGATTCCTCCCTTAGTTCCTATAAGGGGCACATTTGGGAAATTTCCACAACGGTCGATGATTCTGATCCCATTGTAGATTCGATTGTACCAATTGATGTCCGAGTTGGTAAGAGACATGATTCTCTGTGACCAACGTAAAGTATTCTTTTGATCCCAAAATGCAGCAGACTTGGGTAAGTGGGAAGTGAACCATTTGTAAAGCAAGGGTACACAGCACGTGATCATTCCTCCACTGTATAAATTCCTTAAGTGTACTGAATGATACACATCTGTGAGTAAGGTCGGTACAGGGTTTCCAATCAGGAAAATCTTAATGGCGTTGATATCTACGAAGTTATCAATGTTAGGAAACAAAAATAACCCGTAGGTGAGTAAAATAAAGATGCACTCGAAAGCGGCCACGTTCCCTATACTAGCAAATTATAGAGCTTTCTTTGTTAAGAATTGGGCTGGAAAACCTTGGATGCCACCCTTAGTGATCATGTGAGTCCTGACTTCTGACTCGTCCAAATAAATTGCTCGTGCAATGGTTTGATCCTTTGGAATTTCTTCCAGTCCAGAAAAGGGAGCATGATCAGTGATATGCAGATCAGTCAGGTGAGAGTACTCCTCCAACGTTGGTGCTAGCTGATAATCTGGGAATGTGAAACAATGATAGACTGGATCATAGAACTGGATTAGTGTGGACAGGATTCCTTCGATTACATGGACCCTTAATAGAGACAGTAGTCCTCCATACTTGGCTCTGAAAGCCTCGTGGTTGGTGATCATTCTCAAAAAACCTCTCAAATCCTCTAACTTTGGAACCTTGAAGGTGTAATTATGAGTTTTCCCTCTACCGAAATCCATTAGCGCAATCCCTTTATCTGGCATTTGCAATCATTGTCTCAGTTTAATTTGAAAAAGAGAGACTAGAAGAGAAGATTTTTCTTTGGTTTAATGTTTTTTAAATGAATGTATGAAAGCAGCACACAAAAACATAGAAAAAACATGGGGTCAAAGGGTCGGTGTCATGAAGTCAAGGCTCTACCCCCCCCCCCCCCCAAAGGTTTATACTGGTGATTTTTTGTACCTATCCGCAAAATCATTGATCCCTCTTGGGATAACAACAGCAAGCGGATCGCTAGCGAGCTGATGTATCCTAGAGTGATCTCAGATGAGGATAGTATCACGTGACAACTATTTATGATAGCTTCCGCACTACAAAATGGCTTTAGTCTACTAAAAACCTCAGCTTCTCAGATAACCCAGTCGACCACACTACTTTCAACAACCGAAGTCGTATATGCAATGTATCTGCAAAGGGAGTCTCCACTGAGTTTGATGGTCGATCGGGGGCTCTTAATTGGGATTCACTCCCCACAAGATTACCCGTATTGCCATCACCTATCTTAGGTGTATACTCAATCTTTCCACGTGCGGCATCACACGCATTCCCATTAGCAGAAAAATAAACACATATATCAATTAGGAAAAGTAGTATATATATTTGTCCTAATCATCCTAAGCCTCTAGCCTTATGATCCTAACAGAAAATGACTCCCCTAGCAGAGTTTCCATTTCTGTGATACCTTGAGAACTTAAGGTTTTCTACCTAAGAGATGGGAAGAGAACAAGATCTCGAACACTCCCCAGCAGAGTCGCCATTTTTCTGTAGCGCGAATTTTTGTGTGGTTGCGAAGCACTATCGCATTGGGGTACTACAGTTCGATTCATTTTTTATCCTATTGAAGCTAATGAAGGAAGGGAAATAGATGTTTCTAATTAACCCTGCTTGGAAACTGAGTTTAAACAGATGACTGTCGGTTTACAGATGCTATTAAGATTGTGGGTCTCTCTAAGGTTATTTTGCTTAAGAGCAGTGTCTAGGCTATTGGTAGGATGTTAGGTCTGATGTTTTTCGATTGAGGTATTAAGTTAAGGGATTTTGGGTTTTTATTTATTAGTATGCTCGCTAAGATTTTTCAATCTTATGCCTATGTATTCCCGTTTGACGAAACAGGGAAATCAGAGCGATCATAGTTCCTCCTATTCTATGGGAGGAAAAAGTTGTTTTGGTGTCTTGTTCAAAGCCCAAGACGTGAAGCTAAAGGGAGTATATGTATCTTGTTCAAAGCCCAAGATGTGAAGCTAAAGGGAGTATATGTATCTTGTTCAAAGCCCAAGATGTGAAGCTGAAGGGTTTTGGCTTGAGAGAGAATTTGTCATCTCTAAAGACGAGTTGTTGATGTTTATATGCTGTGAGCAAGGCACAGATTTGAGGCTAAAAGGTTGATTGACTCAACGGGGTTTTCCTTATACAAATCCTAAGAGGAGGCTAATGACCCAACAAGAGGGTGCTTTTATATGTCTTGTACGAAGCCCTAGACGGAGGCTAAAAGATTTGTGACCCAACAAGAGGGTCTTTTATACTCAACAAGAGAGTGTTTTGTATCTCGTACGAACCCGAGATGGAGGCTAAAAGTGTTTGACTCAACAAGAGAGTCATTTATACTCAACAAGAGAGTGATTTGTATCTCGTACGAACCCGAGATGGAGGCTAAAAGGTTAGTGACCCAACAAGTGGGTCTTTTATACTCAACAAGAGAGTGTTTCTATCTCGTACGAAGCCCGAGATGGAGGCTAAAAGGTTGGACTCAACAAGAGAGTCTGAAAAGGTTAGCTCTGCCAGAGAGAATCATTGTACAAAGCCCAAGAAGATGCTATGTTGGTTGGTGACTATTTCAGTTCAGTGACAGGTCCAGTATGTTAGATAAAAGAGAAAATCAGTTCTTATGAAGAGAAAGATTATAGGTAAGGTATTGCTTTGTTATTGATCAGAGGATCAGGGTTATTTCCTGTTCTTTAAGGAAACGGTAAATCCCAAGGGTATTGAGACTGTCCAAGTCTACTGGTGTTTTGAGAAGTCGATTCTCATATAAGTGAATGATCTTTGTATGATGCCCAAGAGAAGGCTGGTATGTTAAGGGATGAAGGTCAACCCATTAACTGGTCTGACACTTGCCTCAGAAAGACAGCTCTAGCAAATCAATGACTAGGTTCTGTTCCTATACCTGTAGAGGTCTCTGGGTCCTTGTACTAAGCCCAAGAGAAGGCATGAGAGCTTTTAAGAAGCCGAAGGGTCCTGTACAATGCCCAAGAGGAGGCGGGGATGCTTTTAAAAAGCCTGTGGGTCCCCAAACCCCGAGAAGTTCAAGACATGCCATTCACCGAGAATAGATCAAGCCAGGAAAGTCCGAGAATTTGGAAGAAACTCAAGAGATGCCATTCACGGAGAAAAGATCATCTATGGGGAGTTAGAGTTTCTTTGACAATTTCTAAGGGTGACAGTCTGAGAAAGGGTTCACTGAGAATGCTGCCTTCCACGTCTCCTATGGGGATCTAGTTTTGTTTGTATTTATCAGTGACCAACAGGCTTTACCTAGTACTAGACGTAGTTGCCGGGGAAAACTCTAAATAACTGTACTAGTATTACACAACTGATATTTGACAAGTATATAAAAGTTTGTGAAAGAAGACTTACAATGCGCAGCCCCACAATACAGTTATATATATATATATATATGAAAGCGGATAAAGAAAGCGGGTAAACACTTACTCGGTTGTAGAGCTTCCATGCTGTTTTGTTAGTTGTTCAACAAAGAAAGCTTTGATAACAATATTATATTCAAAATCAAAGGAGAAAGTGCTTTGAAAAGATTTTTGGGGCTTATAGCTCAAGGAGAGGCCCAAGGTTTTATCAGTGATTGCATTGTTGTTTTGAATTTGTACAGAGGGGCTTATACAAGAGACTGAGGCCCAAAAAGGTTTTCTGCACAGAGGGATGGGTCTTACACTCTCTCAATAGGCCCAAAGAGTGTTTAAAGAAAAGAAATGGGGCTTATAATACGAGGGTAATCCCAGGTAGTTTGATTTTTGAACTGGCGATTGCGTCGAGATTTTCTTTTAACGCAGAGGGACTTATACAATATCTGAGGCCTAAAAGGTTTTGGTTAAAAGGGGATTGGGTCTTACACTCTATTAGAGGCCCATGAGTGTTTTTGTACAAGTGATGGGGCTTACAGCTCAAGGAGAGGCCCAGTTGATTTTGTTTAAAAAGGCGACGATCGCGCCATTGTTTTTGAAAATACAGTGGGACTTATACAATGAATGAGGCCCAAAAAGTGGTGTACTTACAAAGAGATTGGGTCTTACACTCTAATAGAGGCCCATGAGTGTTTGGATATGATTTGTGAGGGTGAAAATCAAAGAAACCCTAATTTTTGTTTTCCTTTAAAAGTAAATATTTAAAGAAAATCAAATAAAATGATAAAAATACCAAATAAGTTTGAATAAACCATTTGTGATTTTTGTTTAAGGTTTGAAAAATGAGGTTTTAATCACAAGATGATTTAGAACTCATTTGGTTTTGATTTTCAAAGTAAATATTCACTTTTAAATGTTTAAAAACAATTAAAAATGAATTTATTCACAAAAATACTAATTATATTAAATAACTAATATAAATTTGATTTTTTTGTGGGATAAAATATTTCAACATTTTTTTTATTTTTTGGAAAAAGAACCAATAAAAAATAATTAAAATTGAGGGAGTTATTAATTTTTCAAATCATTAAAAATAATATGAAAAATAGTAAAATATGAAAAAATATGAAAAAAGTATTAAAAAAGAGGATCTGGGGCGAGGAGGATTCGAACCCCAGACCTCTTGTGTACAGGGCGCTCGCCTTACCACTAGGGTGGTGATACATCCGTTGATTGAAACACAGCCACAAATATACAAGGCTTGCCTTGTTTTTGGCCTGGCCCAAGGCAAGGCAAGGCAAGATTTTCTTTGAAAACGTGAAGGCCATAACTTTTTCATTTCTCCATGGATTGAGACAAAATTTAGGTCTATCCTGCCTAGAATTTCACAAGGAATCCAATGGTGGTGGTATTTTTTTTCAAATCATGCTCCTATTGGAAAACCCGATAGTGATTTTGAAATATACCATGATTTGCATTTTCTGTGCCATCTCTTGGTACAAGCATGAATTACATGATAATTTGGTGCAAACACAACACATATAACATGTATAAGAGATGCATGATCAATGGACATCAAAAGAAAGCATGATTCAAAGAATCCAAGTTGTGATGCTTACCTCTTTTTGGAGCTTTTGTGCAATCTGCTAAGGGCTTTATTCCAAAAATGATTTGATGCTTTGGACACCCTCAAATGATCTCTTAGAAGCTTTTAGGATGGTTGGAATCAGCTGAAAACCTCAGGAACAAGTTTGAGCTCTTTCTTGCAAAAGGGACAAAAGTGGCCAAAATAGCAACTCTCTCAAATGGTGTTCCAGATGTGTGGCACCATTTGGGATAGTTCAAGGATGATATTTGGAGTGTGTTTGAGGTTTTATCTAGTTTGGAAAGTGACTGAATCAAGACATGGCTTGAAAAATGCACAAAAGTCCTATTTTGAGGTTTTGAGAGGTGACTTTGTGATTTTGGTGTTACATGTCACTTGTGAGAGTTTGGACAGCTTAGATATGACATATTGGATGTGTTTGGATCATGATCTGTGGTGGAATTGCTCTCTAACTCAAAAACTCAGAGTTACCTTGCTAAAGAAGGTATTTTTCCCTAGAGAAAGATTTTGAGGAAAGCAAGTGTTGTAGTGCTTTGGTGTACTCAAATTGAACACAATTGAGCTCTATTTATAGTAGAGCAAGTTTGTTTTCACTGCAATAGTGAATGGCAACTACAGCAGAGGTTTGGCCAATGTTGAGGAATGAGAATCCATGTCTCCTCTAGCCATTGACTAGAGGTTAGGGCACAGGCTGCTGGTTCCCTTGGTCTTGGATAAGTCTTCACTGAACTTAGTTGGGAATGGCTCCGTCCATGCCACCCTGGTGCATCCATTAAATGCTTCAATCCAAAATTGGAGTCTTGTCCATCTTTTAGGCATTTCTAGGTTTGGCATGCTACTTTTGGTTCCAAAGACTTGGGAGGCTTGGGATAAGAGTTGTTTCCTCCTTGGTCCCCCCTTGAGGTGTTCAAATGGATAGATTTGCTTGCCCTTTGCAAAATTTGAGCAAATCGAGCAAAACTCCCAAATCTGCCTTGCCATGACAATTTGCAGCAATGCATATTGGCATTGTCATATCTCATGGCTCAAGTGGACTTTGATAGAGTTCTTGGCCATTTTGGAAAGCCCTCATATGATACAACCACTATTTGATCATAGTTGGTTTCGATACCTTTTGGATCCAAGTGAAAAATGCCCCTACATTTGGAAAAAAGTAAAGGCAGATTCTGACTTAGTGAAAATTTCACTAAGTGTTGGAAAAAAGTGACATTTTCACTTTTTGTGATTTTGATCATTCCATAACTTCAAATCCATGAGGAATTGGAATGAGTTGTGTTTGAAGCTTTTGTAGAGGGCCATGAGAGCTACAAATCCAGCTTTGGACGGGGAAAAATGGCCTTGTGGTTGAGGAGTTATGATCCTCCAAAGTTGGTACCCTTGCCACTTTATTCCATAACTTAGAAAAATTTCTAATTTTTATGGTTACCCCCATTTACAAGTTATCCCACTTTTCTTGATTTTACTTGATGAATGATGATTCTAATCATACATTGACATCATTTTAGGGTCAAAGAACCATAATTGTGAAAAATCTCAAAAAGTCAAAGTTGGCTTTTATGCACAGTTGACTTTTTGTCAGATGAATTCCAAACTGTGCGATCCTCTATGAAATCAAGTCCTTAACCTAAATAAAACTTGATGGATTGATTTCATAGGTGTTACAGGGTGGATTGAATCATGTCCCAAGGTTTGGGAGCATGCCTGGGTTAAAAGTCAAAGGCACAGTTAACTTTTCCCGCGAAACCCTAATTGTGGTTCTGATGAACTTGAGACTTGTTGCTCAAGCTTCTTGGATCAATCCATTGTTGCAAATGGATCAATGTAGTATGTTAGAGGCCCTCAAATCCTCTCTTGAGGTCTTGGCTCATGTTTTGTCCTAAAAGTCAACTTAGGGGTGAATTAGGTCAAGAAACCCTAATTCTTGATTTTTATGAATGCATCCCCTGAGGCAAAATTGACTTGAGGATTGGGTTCTTGATGTCCCTTGGAGCATCTTAGGTAATGCTTTGAAGCATTGACTCATGCCCAGAGGAAAATTTCCATCTAGAGGCCCTGGTCGACCAAAACCCTAATTTGGTGACACTGGCGATCTTGAGGCTTAATCCACCTGGAAGGTAGCAACCTTGTGCTTAATCCTTGATGTGGGAGTCCTCTTGATCCATTGTATGTTTGAGAGGTTAGACAAGTTGAAGATCATGTCATTCCTTGATTGATCCTTTGTCTAAGAGTTCTGAGAGGGCCTGAAACCCTAAGTTTGATTGTAGTGGATGCTCACCCATCATTGGGGAGACTAATGAGGCAAAATGATACACCCATATTGTGATGATGATTTGCACAATGATGAGAAATCTTAGTGGTCAAAATTTGGGGTATGACAGTAATATACAGGCATATATATATATATATATATATAATATATATAATATACAGGCATATATATATATATATATATATATATATATATAAGCAAGTATATAAAAGAAAGTTGGTAGAACTTACAGGTGAGCAAGCTTCCAGTGTTATAAACACAACTGCATGGTTAATTATTCAAGAAATTGAAGAAAGTTTTGATAACAACTATGAATTTGAATCTAAATCAAAAGGGAAGTTGTTTTGAAAGGAAGTTTGGGGCTTATACTTAAGGAGAGGCCCAGATGAATTCTTTTGAATAGGCGACGATCACGTCATAGTTTTGAAATAGTATCGGGACTTATACAATGACTGAGGCCCAAATTTATTTTATTTACAAAGGGGTATACTCTATTAGAGGCCCAAGAGTTTATTTTAATACATAAGTTGTGGCTTACAGCTCAAGGAGAGGCCCAAATGAAAATTGTTTGGAAACGGCGATCGCGTCGAGATTTTTTAGATCGCATCGGGACTTATACAATGACTGAGGCCCAAAAAGGTTTTGTATAAAGAGGGTTGGGTCTTACGCTCTATTAGAGGCCCAAAAGTGTTTTGAAAAAGATTTGTAATGGTGAAAAATAATCAAAACCCTAACTTGATTTTAAAAATGTATTTTAATTGAATAAAATTCAATTAAAATTATCAAAGTTATCAAACATGTGTGAAAAACAAGTTGTGATCTTGGATAAGTATTTGAAAAATCATGTTTCATTCATAGAATGATTTGAAAATCATTTGAATAAAAGAAATCAAGAAAAAAAATTTATTTAAAATGTTTAAAAACAAATAAAAGGAATTCTTTTCAAAAAATTCAAAATATATTGAATAAATAATATCTTTTTGATTTTTTTGTGGAAAAAAATACTTTAACATTTTTGTGAATTTTGAAAAAAAAGAACCATTCAAAAATGATAAAAAAAATGATAGAGAAATTAATTTTTGAAGTTATTAAGAATTATTGAAAAAAAATGAAAGAAAATAGTGGTAAAAAGAATGGGATGGTCCTCCCAAGGTTTGACCCCACGCCCTTGGGGTGGAGTGTTTAAAATCTTACCATCTGAGCCAAGTGCGTTGGTTGATAGAGAATGGAAATAGTAGATAATATATGAAACTATACTTTGAAAATGGTTAAAAAAAATAAAACCAAAAGGTCTGGGGCAAGGGGGATTCGAACCCCAGACCCTTTGCTCGCTACACATACAAAACTAGTTGATCAACCACTGGGGCGCAATGCCAATTCAAATATATAGTGGCAAGTGTATAATATATACTATGTTTGGTTCAAAAAACCTGAAAATGGCCCGTGGCCATCTTCTTCCTTGGGCAACCATCAGACTTGCATGAAGCAAGCTATCTCCCTCGTTTCTCAACCATTTTACAAGATGTAAACGTGAAATTATGCGTTTTTTAACAAGAAACATGATGGTTCTTTTCAATTTTGTTTAAATTAAGTGTAACAAAAGATATCACGGCATAACCAGATGAACCCTAAATAATGCAAGAACTAAATGAAATCTCATACACACGAGATAAATAACAATTGATTGAGGGAAAATGATCTATGAACATCCATAAACACAATGGTAACTTGAAAACATGTTTATGATGCATGATTCATTGAGTTCAGTTTTGAGGACACTAACCTTGCAAGTGAGAATCGAATTCTCTTGTAGAGGTGTTACAGAAGTTTTCTTGATGATCTGGATAACTCCCTTAACCCTGAAGTGTCATACCCCAAATTTTGACCACTAAGATTTCCCATCATTGTGTAAATCATCATCACAATAGGGATGTACTTTCATGTCTCATCAAACTCCTCAAGGAATTGTTGAGCATTCACTACAATCAAAGATTAGGGTTTCAAGCCCTCCCAGAGCCTTAGACAAAGGATCAATCAAGAAATGACATAATCTTTAACTTGTCTAACCTCTCAAACACCTATATGGGATTAAGAGGACTCCCACATCAAGAATCAAGCACAAAGTTGCAACATTCCAAGTGGATCAAGCCTCAATCGCCAGTTTCACCAAATTAGGGTTTTGGTCGACTGAGGCCTCCAGATGGAAATTTTCCTCTGGGCATGAGCCAATGCTTCAAAGCATAACTTAAGATACTCCAAGGGACCTCATCTGATAAAAAGTCAACTGTGCACAAAAGTCAAGTTTGACTTTTTGAGACTTTTCACAATTATGGTTCCTCATCCCTAAACCAATGTTAATATGTGATTTGAATCATCATTCATCAAGAAAAATCAAAGAAAGTGGGATAACTTGTTAAAGGGGTACCAACTTCCAAGGATCATAACTTGATATCCAAGCAACCATTTTGGCTGGTCCAAAGATGGATTTGTAGCTCTCATGGCATACTTTAAAAGTGTCAACTACACCTCATTCCAATTTCTCATGGATTTCAAGTTATGGGATGATCAAAATGGCTGAAAACATGAAATGTCACTTTTTCCAACATTTCGTGAAATTTTCACTAAGTCAGAATCTGTCTTTCTTTTTTTCAAAATGTAGGGGCATTTTTCACTTGGATCCAAAAAGTTTCAAGACAAACTATGCTCACACATGTGTTGTGTCACATAAGGGCTTTCCAAAATCTCCAAGAACTCCGTCAAACTCCATCTGAGCTAGGAGTTGTGACAGCTGCAACATGCCTTGCTGCAAACTATCTTGGCAAGGCAGATTTGTCCATAAAGGCTCGATTTGCTCAAATTGTGCAATTCCAAGCATGCTTATCCATCTGCACACCTCAAGGGGGAACAACCAAGGGACAAACACTCATCTATCAGCCTCCCAAGTACATGGATCTATGCTTAGGCATGACACTCATAAATTCAAAGATGCTTCAAATATTCAATTTTGTTTCAAAGCATATAACTGATGCATAGAGGTGGCATTCATCAAGACAATGTTATCCAAGTTCAGTCAAGACTTATCCCTGAACCAAAGACACATAGGTATGTGCTCTAACCTCTAGTCAATGACTAGAGGAGACTTGAGATTCCAAAATGATCCAATTGGCCACAGACATGTACCAGTTGCCATACCCTATTCCTTTCAAAATAAACTTGCTCTTTGTGATCAGTTTGAGTACACCAAAGCACCCAAACTGATGCTTTCCTCAAAATCACCTTCTCACTTCCAAAATTGCCTTCTAAAGCAAGTCACTGTCGGGTTTTGAGTTTGAGAGCAATTCCAACCAAACCAATCACACACACACCTCATAAACATCATATAGAAGTGATCCAAACACTTAAACAACATCTAGAACACCAGATTCTCAAAATCACCAGCCATCTGCACAAGCCTTTGACAGATTTGCAGTTGAGGTGCCAAATCAAGTTCCAGCTCAATTCAATCCACTCCAAGCATCCAGACACACTCCATAGCACCTAGGGAAGCCGTCCATATCCTTGGAACCAAGCTGTAACATCTCTAACTCAAAACAAGATCACCAGCTGCAAGAGGTAAGCCTCAACTTGGTCATCTCATGAATCATGCATATTTCCTCGCACAATAATTTTGCCATATGTTCATAATCATGTATGGAATGTTTCCCCTCAATTAATTGCTTTGTATGAATCGTGTGTGGGATTTCTGAGCCTTCATGCAGAATTTAGGGTTCTTGAGGTTTTGTCTTGATTTCTTATTCCATGCTTAAAATAAATGAAATTAAAGACCATAGACATGATCGTGAGGTGAAAACGAGTAGATTGATATGTGGGTTGTGTGATTTCATCAAGTATTCAGTGAGATTGAGGGGAAAACTCAAATCTGAAGAAACAGAGGGCGCGGGCAAGAACTTGGTGTTCTTGGCGCCCTTTTTTGAATTTTTAAATATTTGAATTTTTTTTATTTTATTTAATTGATTCAAAAATTAATTTCTCTTTGGTTTTTAATGATTTTGAATTGATTCTTTTTTTAATAATTCACAAAAATGTTAAAATATTTTATTTTACAATAATTTACCAAAAATATTATTTATTTCATATACTTGATATTTTTGCAAAGAATTAATTTTTATTTGTTTTTTGACATTTAAAGTATTTTTTCTTTCTTGATTTTCTAAACTTAAATGGTTTCCAATCATTTTGTGGATAAAAATGTGATTTTTCAAACATTAATCCAAGAACACAACTTGTTTTTCACACATGTTTGATGATCATTTTAATTAAACTTTTATTTAATTAAAATACATTTTGAAATTAATTTAGGGTTTTGATCTTAATCACCCTAAACAAATCTTTTTCAAACCCTTTGGGCCTCTTGAGAGAGTGTAAGACCGAACCCTTTCAAAATACAAAACCATTTGGGTCTCAGATATTGTATAAGTCCCTCTGCGTTAAAAAAATCTCGGCGCGATCGCCAGTTCAAAGTCAAATCCTCTGGGCCTCTCCTCGAGCCATAAGTCCCACTCTTTTTCTTGAAAACACTTTTTGGGCCTCTAATAGAGTGTAAGACCCAATCCCTTTTTGTAAATAAACCATTTTTGGGCCTCACATATTGTATAAGTCACTCTGTATATTTTCAAAAAAACAGTGCAATCACTGTTAAAAAAACAATATGGAACAAAGAGAAAGACAGTATTCTCGGTGAACCTTTTCTCAGACTGTCACCCCTAGAAATTGTCAAAGAAATTCTACTCCCCAGAGTTGATCTATTCTCTGTGAATAGCATTTCTTGAGTTTCTTCCAAACCCTCGAACTTTCCTGGAATGATCTCTTCTCTGTGAATTGCATTTCTTGAACTTCTCTTGGTTTGGGGACCCACAGACTTCATAAAAGCATCCCCACCTTCTCTTGGGCTTTGTACAACCCTTCGGCTTCTTAGAAGTTCTCATGCCTTCTCTTGGGCTTAATACAAGGACCCTAACGACCTCTTAAAGGTATAAGACAGAACTTGGTCATCCTTTGCTAGAACTGTCTTTCCAGTGTCAAACCTCAGGCCACTTTAGGGTT
Organism: Lathyrus tuberosus; assembly: GCA_022829125.1. Taxonomy (NCBI): domain Eukaryota; kingdom Viridiplantae; phylum Streptophyta; class Magnoliopsida; order Fabales; family Fabaceae; genus Lathyrus; species Lathyrus tuberosus. The sequence goes on along the minus strand of JALAZF010000269.1, from coordinate 4,049,751 downwards.
GATTCTAATCCCTTAAGGCCCTTGCCCTCATTTGGGAATCCTACAAAAGATAAAACTCTTCAACACCAGTAGACTTCGTCAGTCTAATCCCCTTGAGTCTCAAAGACATTCTCAAGTTCCTTTCAAACATAGGAAAAAGCACCGATCACTCTGGATGAATCTCTAGCAGAAACCCGGTCTCTCTCATGAGAGTTCTCCACACTTGGACCTGCCTAGGGATCTCAATAATCCCCAGCAGTAAGATAGCCTCCTCTTAGGCTTTGTATAACGATCTTTCCTCATCACAGTCAGCCTCCTCTTGGGCTTTGTACAATAATTCTCCCCTCTAGCAGAGCTAACCTTTTGAGACTCTCTTGTTGAGTCCATCACTTTTCAGGACTCTCTTGTTGAGTCAATACCCTTTTAGCCTCAATCTCGGGCTTCGTACGAGGCAGAAAATCACTCTCTTGTTGAGTATAACAGACTCTCTTGTTGGGTCAATCTTCTTTTAGCCTCAATCTCAAGCTTCGTACGAGATAGAAAATCACTCTCTTGTTGAGTATAAAAGACTCTCTTATTGAGTCAATCAACTTTCAGGCTCTCTCGTTGGGCCAATCACCTTTGCAGGAGTCTCTTGTTGAGTCAACTCTTTTAGCCTCCATCTTGGGCTTTGTACAAGACATATAAAAGCACTCTCTTGTTGAGTCAACTCTTTCAGCCTCCGTCTTGGGCTTTGTACAAGACATATAAAAGCGCTCTCTTGTTGAGACAAACTCATTTCAGCCTCCGTCTTGGGCTTTGTACAAGACATATATAAACCTCTCCAACGGAGTCAAAAATCCCTTTTAGCCTCAATCTTGGGCTTTGTACAAGACAGAGAGAACATTTTCCCTGGAAAAGTCAAACTGTTAGCATCCTCTTAGGCTTTATATAATGATATCCCCAAAGAGTCAGTCTCTTTTTTGCCTCAATCTTGGGCCTTGTACAAGACATATACACTCTCTTTTTGAGTCAGTCTTATCTAGCCTCCTCTTAGGCTTCGTATAAAGAAATCCCTAGCTGAGTCAATCAACCTTTTAGCTTCAAACTTGTGCTTTGATCATAGCGCACAAACATCAATAGTCCCTCTTTAGAGATGACAAATTCTCTCTCAGCCAAAACCCTTTAGTTTCATATCTTGGGCTTTGAACAAGATACAAATCACCTTTAGCTTCATGTCTTGGGCTTTGAACAAGACACCAAAACATCTTTTCCTCCCATAGAATAGGAGGAACTATGATTGCTCTGATTTCCCTGTTTCGCTAAACGGGAATACGTAGGCATAAGATTGCGAGATCTTAGCGAGCATACAAATCAAAAACTTTAGGTCCAGTACCTTCACATCGATCAAAACTTAGGTCCAGTACCTTACCCAAACCATAAACAAAACTCACTCTCCCCGTCACACTTTCCCAAGAAACGTTCCCAACCCATTAAAAGATAAACACTATCAATTACAAAGCGAGACCTAAAAGCTAACATCCTGTGGATAACCACATATAGGATGGGTAATTGACAACTACCCATTGTATAACCTGACCCCGGACCCCCCAATCTCTTTTAAAGCGTTTGTTCAGTTAAACATTCACGTGCAAGGTTAGTTTTAGATACCTTCCCGGTCGACCAAAGAATCAGTGGAGATGCCCTTTGCGGATTCAATGCCTATACGACTTTGGTTGTTGAAAGCAGATTGTTCGATTGGTTTATCTGAGAAGCTGAGGATTTTAGTAGACTGAAACCATGTTACTATTTTGTAGTGCGGAAGCTATCAGAAATAGTTGTCACGCGATACTACCCTCATTTGAGATTACTCTAAGATACTGCAACTTGCTCGGGTGATTCCAGCCTATTGTTGTTATCCCAAGAGGGGTCAGTGATTTTGAGGACAGGTACAAAAAATCACCAGTATAAACCTTTGGGGATGGGTAGAGCCATGACTTCATGACACTGAACCTTTGACCCCATGTTTTTTCTATGTTTTTGTGTGCTGCATTCATGCATTCATTTCATTAAAAAAACATTAAACAAAAATCTTCTCTTCTAGTCTCTCTTTTTCAAACTAAACTAAGACAATGATTGCAAATGTCAGATAAAGAGACTGCGTTATGGATTTTGGTAGAAGGAGGACTCACAAGTACACCTTTAAGGTTCCAAAACTAGAGGATTTGAGAGGTTTGGCGAGGATGATCACCAACCCTGATGCTTTCAGAGCCAAGTACGGAGGACTGCTGTCTCTATTAAGGGTCCATGTAGTTGAAGGAATACTAGCTATGCTCATTCAGTTCTACGATCCGGTCTATCACTGTTTCACATTCTCAGATTATCAACTAACACCAACACTGGAGGAGTACTCTCACCTGAATGATTTACATATCATTGATCAAGCTCCCTTTTCTGGACTGGAAGAAATTCCAAATGATCAAACCATTGCAAGAGCAATCTATTTGGATAAGTCAGAAGTTAGGACTCACATAACCACTAAGGGTGGAATCTAGGGTTTTCCAGCCCAGTTTTTGATAAAGAAAGCCATGTACTTTGCTAGTATAGGGAACGTGGCCGTTTTCGAGAGCATCTTTGTTTTGCTCACCTACGGGTTATTTTTGTTTCCCAACATCGATAACTTCGTAGATATCAATGCCATTAAGATATTTTTGATTGGAAACCCTATACCAACCTTGCTCGTCGATGCATATCATTCTATACACTTAAGGAATTTGTACAGTGGAGGAATAATCACATGCTGTGTACCCCTGCTGTACAAATGGTTCATTTCCCACTTGCCCAAGTCTGCTGAATTTTGGGATCCTAAGAATACTTTACGTTGGTCGCAGAGAATCATGTCTCTTACCAACTCTGACATAGACTGGTAAAATCGAATCTATGACGAGATCAGAATCATTGACCGTTGTAGAAACTTCCCTAATGTACCCCTCATAGGATTAAAGGAGGAATCAACTATCATCCAATTTTAGTTCGTCGTCAATTTGGATACCCGATGAGGCATGTCCCGCTTAATGCTCATCTGGAAGGTCTTTTCTTCAAGGAAGGAGAAAATGACAGAGCACTAAAGACAAAAATAGTGCATGCTTGGAAACATGTTCATAGGAAAGGAAGAGAGTCTCTAGGAAAACCAGACTGTGTCTCAGTGGAACCTTATCTCCACTGGGTACAAACTAGAGCTCTTAAACTAAGGATGACTTACCCTCGTCAGGAAGTTCTTCCGTTAAGGGACCATGTCCTTTATTTTATGTCTGATACGGAAAAATGTCAGGTTAATCTCAACAGAGTTCAACAGGAGAGGAAGTCTTGGAAGAACAAGTACCATATTCTCAATGTGGAGTGCAAGAAAATACAACAACTATTAAAATAAAAAGACGTTCTGATCAAGATTTTAGAGCAACATGCTATAGAAAACCAAGATAACCAAAGGAATTTACTCGCTCCTTTCACTTGGCAAAGGAATGACAACCCGACAACGGCTCGAGAGCCCCGGTCCAAGAAAAAGAAAATACCAAAACCAGTGCGCATTTTACTATGACAAAGATCTTTTTGAAAACCTTGAGCTCATTTTACTACGACAGAATGGTCGCCAGTGCGCCCAATGACTTCACTGAGATGGTTGGCATGGGACTTCGTCTTGAGGAAGCAGTCTGAGAAGGATGTTTAGTAAAAGAAGTTGGATCATCAAGCAGTACCAAAAGATATGGTAGTATTCTCCCTAAGAAAAAAGAGCAAGATATTGGTAATATCTCTCTCGAAAAGCAAAGGTGGCGGTACCAACCAGTAGCAGCAGTAACTCCTGCTATCAGCCCTGTGCTTGTTCCTACGTATCAACCTCAGGTTGCTCAGAGCTAACCTAATGAACAACAATATCAGCAAAGGACACAACAACCTCTTCAGCAGGCTCGTCCTCCGTACAACAACAACCGTACAACGCGACCACCAGAGTTCGACCCTATACCCATGTTGTACGCCGAACTATTTCCATTACTACTGGTCAAGGGGCACGTCCAAACCAGGTCTCCTCTTACAATACCGAAAAATCTGCCTTTTTGGTTCAAAGCGGATCAGACTTGCCCTTACCATAAAGGAGGACCGGGGCATAACATAGAAAACTGTCTCAACTTCAAATCCGATGTACAGAAGCTTGTTAGGAGCAGGGTCTTATCCTTCAAGGATACAAATCCAAACGTTCAGGCGAACCCGCTGCCTCAACACGAGAAAGCTACGGTAAATTTGATAGAGGGAGAATCCAACCACAGCTATCAAATTCATGATGTACTCTTATTGATGGCCAACCTGGTCAAGATGCATCGCAGACAGAGCGGATATGGGCATGTACCATCTCATAACTATCACCAGTGTGATATCTACTCTAAAAATAATCAAGGATGTTCTGTGGTGCAATTAGCTCTACAGGAACAGTTGAATCTCGGATGGATCCAGGAGCACCGAATCCGTGAAGTCAACATGCCTTATACGAATTCCAACATCATTCAAAACCCCGATATCCGTGCAATGAATGTCAACTTGGTGGCAATGCACTCAAGGAGAAGCCAACATCGTAATATGCCATGACACGATTATGATTCCTACCTAATCTGCCTGGTAAATAAACAGGGATGCTCTTTTGTACAAGAGGCCCTCCAGCGTCAGATGGATCTTGGATGGATTCAGGATTACCGCGATAGAAGTCATTATCAAGTGAATATGATTCAAATCTTCGATATTCGCTTGATGAATACCAGCTTGGTAGATTTACATGCTAAGCAAGTCCAGCTCAGTTTTCTGACTTTGCATAATTATCATAACTGTAAGGGATGTCGTGAGTGCGACCAAGGATGCGCTCTCGTTCAAAGAACTTTGCAACACTTGTTAAACGACTGGTGGCTTCCAGTCTATCTAGACGAAGACACACAACAAGTCAGTATGATTAATGGGAACCCTACTAGGCATCAAAGTCAGGATGTTCGATCAATGGGAACAGATCTAGTGAGGTTACACTGCATACAAAGCGGGCGTGGCCAGGTGCCACCACATAACTATGAACGTTGTAGAGTTTGCTCTGAAGATAATCAAGGATGTTACCTCATGCAAGCAGCCCTTCAGAGTCAATTGGATCACAACGATATTTGACCGTGTCCAGATTCTGGATCAATCAACTTCATGCCAGACTATTTTGCTGATCAAATAAAGGACATTGTCGTAATATCTGATCATAAGAGGACCAAAGATGTTTGTGCCATCATCCCTTTACTTGACGAATCGAAAGTTCTCAACCAGGAACTGATTGAAAATTACTTACAATGGTCAAAAGAATCAAAAGGCTCCTATAGTTATCTATCTGTCGGGACCGTTACCGTATGAATCAACTAAGGTTATCCCTTACAAATACGGTGCAACAACAATTGAGAATGGAAAGCAAATTCCATTACTCTCCGTCGTGAATATTGCAGACATCAGTCGAGTAACACGGAGCGGTCGAATCTTCAACCGAGGAGTTGGAGAACCTACCAGAGAAAAGGAACCTCAAACGGAAGTTCTTGATCAACCAGTCAGTCCGTCTAGTGATCCCGACCTTTCAAAGAACAATGATGAGATGTTGAAGCTCATCCAGAATAGTGAATACAACATTGTTGATCAGCTGTTGCAAACTCCTTCAAAAATCTCAGTGCTATCACTTTTACTCAGTTCCGAAGCTCACAGGGAAGCTCTACAGAAAGTCTTAGAACAAACCTTTGTGGAACAAGATGTGTCAATAAGACAATTTGACAGCATCATCTCCAACATCACTTCCTGCAAAAACTTGGGGTTTATTGATGAGGAACTGCCGGAAGAGGGCCAAAGTCACAACATGGCGCTCAATATTACAGTCAACTGCCAGGACGATGCTTTAGTCGGCGTACTGGTAGACACCGGATCAGCCCTGAATGTTATGCCGAAGTCTACTCTAATGCGACTATCATTCAAAGGAACTTCGATGAGAGGCACTGAGGTCACCGTCAAAGCATTTGACGGATCCCGAAAAACAGTTATTGGCGAAGTCGACCTTGCCATAACTATCGGTCCCCACACTTTCCTAGTTACTTTTCAGGTCATGGACATCCGAGCAACATACAGCTATTTGTTGGGAAGACCTTGGATACACGAGGCTGGGGCAGTCACTTCGACGCTTCACCAAAAGCTGAAGTTTGTCAAGAACGACCAACTCGTCACAGTCTGTGGAGAGCAAGCCTTGATCGTAATTAACCTATCATCGTCCACTTGTGTAGAACCAGAGGAGGTTGTTGGAACTCAGTTCCAAGCACTTTCGGTGAGCAATGACAATCAATCAGAAAGAGGAACACCGATTTCCTCGTACAGAGATGCTCTCGAAGTGATCAAAAGTAACAATGCAAAAGGATGGGGACAGCTTGTCATTCCTTCGGACAATAAGAAAAAGAAAGGTCTTGGTTTTTCTTCAAACTGTACCCAGGCTGCTACTAATAATGAGAGTCTTCATCCCATTCAAGACTTCTTACATAGTGGAGGTTTCCTTCACCCTGTGTCTCAAGAAGTACATACCATCAACGAGGGAGATTCCTCCGATACAGATGAAGAGTGGAAGTCTTATCTTAACGAGGACGGTTATGTGTCTTAGGAAGAGGTGTCTACATCATTTTGCTATCCCGCACAGAGTCCGAGATATATACCGAGAGCGGATGTCAAAATGATATACGGAGATTGTGATCCAGAAGGATGTCGGGCTCCACCAAACTCATTAGAGGAGGACACTCTGATGAAAGACAACTTTGACCATGACTATTATGGCCCAATGGATGACCTGCCTATCTGGAAGCCGTACCCGGGAGACTTGGGGCAAAAGAGTCAGTTGAACGATGCATATCTGCTGAGCATCATTGAAAAGAATACATGTGTCCCCACCATGTCATGGGATCATTACACGGGACATTCAGAAAATAACCAGCACGACGATGAATTTGCAAAGCTTGTAAGACTAGAATTCATCAACTATGCTTTTCCCGAGGTCAACGTCATCGAGAGAGATGACTACTCCAGTTCCAAAGAGGTGTGGGACACCTTGGGACAACCAAGTGGCAAATTCGACTTCATGGTCAAATACACCGCTCCTGAAAGCTCTCGTATCAGGCTCAAAGACATTCAACCTACTGGATGGGGAGATCAGCCTGAGAGTACAGACACTGTGCAAAATACAGCTGAGGAATCCTCCTATGACAACTCTGCCTGGGAGACAGATTCCAACGATCCTGCTCCCCAGAAATCAGCGTTATTTCTGAAGACAAATCAAGAAGGAAAGTACAAGACTTTGTGATTCACCGAGGAGTTCGCCGCCAATGGGTTGCTGTCGATGTCCCGAAAGTTGTTCATAAGTCAAAGTAATTGCTGTCTTTATCTTAACCTTTCATCCTGCCCAGGTGAAACAGATGTTTTGATAGGGCTCACTTTCTGTAAATATCCCTCTTCGCTTCGCCCAAAGCGACTGAGTTTTGTTTTATAGGGCTATAGCTTCAAGAATCGAAAAGATCATAAATAAAATAACATCGTTCTGTAATTTCCGCAATTATTGTTGTTTTCTTTTTTTCGCTTTTTCAGAAAATCGTAAACCTAAAAAACAACTCAAATAATAAAAACAAGCATTTTTTAAAAAAAACACACTGCACGCACTCTTGCATTTCTCTCTATCTCTTCTAAAACAAATCATCACGTCATGCAGATTACTTGTTTTAAACCCCATTGAAACATACGATCCAATGTCTTCTCCCAACTTTGAATTCCCGGTATTTGAGGCTGAAGTAGAAGACGACGGCGAAATTCTAGAAGAGATCTCCCAATTACTCAGACAAGAGGAAAGGTCCCTTAAACCTCACAAAGAGCCATTGGAAACAATCAACTTGGGTTCGGAGAAAGAGAGAAAAGAGGTCAAGATTGGGGCGCTGCTCAGTCCAACTGTCAAAGAAAGTTTGACAAAGCTTCTCAAAGTGTTTCCCGATGTATTCACTTGGTCCTATCAGGATATGCCAGGGTTGGATACCAGCATCGTGGAACATCATCTACTATTAAGATCAGAGTGTCCGCCAGTAAAACAAAGGTTGAGACGGACTCACCCAGAAAGGGCTATCAAAATCAAAGAGGAAGTACAGAAATAGATTGACGTGGGTTTCCTCGCCACATTAGAATATCCTCAATGGCTAGCCAAGATAGTACCAGTTCCGAAAAAGGACGGAAAGGTCAGAATGTGTGTAGACTACATGGATCTGAAAAAAGCCAGTCCAAAGGATGACTTTCCCTTACCGCACATCGACATACTGGTAGACAGTACAACAAAGTTCAAAGTATTCTCCTTCATGGATGGATTCTCGGGCTATAATCAAATCAAAATGGCGCCGGAAGACATGGAGAAAACTTCATTCATTACCCCATAGGGCACTTTTTGTTACAAGGTAATGTCATTCGGTTTGAAGAACGCCGGGGCAACCTATCAAGGGGCCATGACTACGCTGTTTCATGACATGATACACAAAGAAATTGAGGTATATGTCGATGATATGATTTCCAAATCTAAAACAGAAGAGGAGCATGTGACCCACCTGTCAAAACTATTCGAGCGTCTGAGAAAATACAAACTCCGCTTGAATCCCAATAAGTGCACATTCGGTGTCCGTTCAGGGAAACTTTTAGGGTTCATCGTTAGCCAGAAAGGAATTGAGGTTGATCCTGACAAGGTCAAGGCCATTCAAGAAATGCCTTCTCCAAAGACTGAAAAACAAGTCAGGGGATTCCTGGGACGTTTGAACTATATTTCCAGATTTATATTCCTCATGACCGCGACATGTGCTCCGATTTTCATACTACTCAAAAAGAATCAGGACTGCGTTTGGACAGAAGACTGCCAAACCGCCTTCGATAGTATCAAGGAATACCTGTTGAACCCACCGATTCTATCACCTTCAGTGGAAGGAAGACCACTGATCATTTACTTAACAGTCTTGGAGGACTCCATGGGCTGTGTACTTGGCCAACAAGACGAAACCAAAATGAAAGAGTCTGCCATCTACTATTTGAGCAAGAAGTTTACCGACTATGAAACTCGGTACACTATGCTTGAGAAAACTTGCTGTGCTCTGGCTTGGGCAGACAAACGTCTTCGCTAGTATATGATTCGTCACACTACTTGGTTAATCTCTTAAATTGATCCAATCAAGTACGTCTTTGAAAAACCTGCTCTCACGGGAAGGATTGCCCGTTGGCAGATGTTGTTATCAGAATACGACATCGAGTACCACGCTCAGAAAGCCGTAAAGGGAAGTATTTTAGCCGATCATTTGGCTCATCAATCGATTGACGAGCAGGAATCAGTCGGGTTTAACTTCCCAGACAAAGATGGCATGTACTTAAAAATGAAAGATTACGATGAACCACTACACAGTGAAGGGCCGGAACCAGGTTCCCAATGGGGATTAATCATTGACGGAGCTGTCAATAATTATGGAAACGGAATTGGGGCAATCATTATAACACCTCAGGGTACCCATATTCCTTTCACTGGCAGATTGACATTCAAATGCACAAACAACGAGGTCGAATCGAAGCTTGTATCATGAGTCTCGAAGAAGCGACCGACTTAAGGATCAAGAACTTGGATGTATATGGCGACTCATCCATGGTTGTCAATCAGATCAAAGGAGATTGGAACATATACCAATCAGGATTGATTCCTTACAAAGACTATGCAAGAAGGTTGTTACCATTCTTCAACAGAATCGAGTTTCACCATATCCCTCGTGAAGAGAATCACATGGCTGATGCATTAGTCACTCTCTCTTCCATGATTATTGTAGGTCAATGGAATGACATACCTAAGATTGACATAATGCGCCTTGAATAGCCCGCTTACATCTTCACGATTGAAGCAGTCATAGACGACAAACCTTGGTATCACGATTTCAAATGCTTCTTGCAGTAACAAGAGTACCCACCTGGGGCATCCAGAAAAGATAGAAAAACCCTCAGGAGGCTAGCAGGCAGCTTCTTCTTAAGCGGCGATACACTCTATAAGAGAAACTTTGACATGGTCTTGCTTCGATGTGTTGACAGACCAGAAGTAAACATACTAATAAAAGAAATTCACAAAGGGTCCTTTGGCAGTCATGCCAACGGACACACAATGCCGAGAAAAATTCTGAGAGAAGGGTACTACTGGTTGACCATGGAATCCGACTGCTACAAGTACATGAGGAAGTGTCACAAGTGTCAGACATACTCAGACAAAATCCATGTACCGCCAACGCATCTCAAAGTTCTCTCTTCCCCATTGCCTTTTTCCATATGTGGAATCGACATGATTGGCATGATCGAACCCAAAGCTTCAAACGGACATCGATTCATCCTGGTAGCCATTGATTACTTCACCAAGTAGGTCGAAGCAGCGTCATACACCAATGTAACCCGACAAGTAGTGGTCCACTTTATCAAAAATAATCTCATCTGCCATTATGGTGTTCCAAGCCATATCATTACTGATAATGGATCTAACTTGAACAACAAGATGATGAAAGAATTGTGTGCTGAGTTTAAGATCGAACACCATAACTCATCTCCCTACCGACCCAAGATGAACGGAGTGGTAGAAGCGGCTAACAAGAACATCAAGAAGATTGTTCAGAAGATGGTTGTAACTTACAAAGACTGGCATGAAATGCTGCCCTTTGCTCTTCACGGTTATCGCACATCTGTCCGCACTTCAATAGGGGCAACTCCTTTCTCTCTAGTATATGGCATGGAGGCAGTGTTTCCCATAGAGGTAGAGATCCCATTAATCTGGCCATTGATGGAAGCTAAGTTAACAGAAGCTGAATGGTGTCAAAGTCGACACGACGAACTGAATCTGATTGAGGAAAAGCGAATAGCGGCACTATGCCATGGTCAGTTGTATCAACAAAGAATGAAGAAGGCGTTTGACAAAAAGGTCCGACCTCGCGTTTTCAGAAAAGGAGACCTTGTGCTCAAAAAGATACAATCATTCCTCACTGATTCCCGGGGCAAATGGACTCCAAATTATGAAGGCCCCTATGTGGTCAAGAAAGCTTTCTCAGGCGGCGCCTTGAAACTCGCAACCATGGATGGAGAAGAATTTTCCTATCCCACAAATGTTGACATAGTCAATAAATACTTCGCCTAAATAAAAAAAAACGTGTCGGTGGATTGAAAATCTGAAAGGGCGGTCCAGGCAAAAATTAGTGACATAATCAAAAAATCATCCCGGTGGATTGGAAATCTCAAAGTACAATCCAGGCAAAAATTAGGGATTCATGGTAAGTAACTACGTCCAACAAAGGGGAAAATCCCCCAGCAGCAGTAATGCCATCAGTCAGGAAAACTCCAGTCAAGGTCATCTTTGACAGAAGCTCAGGATGTCCCGAATTCAAAGTTGGTAGAAGGATAACGGTCGTTATATTTCAATGTAGCCCCTTTTCCCTTAAATTACCATTTTCTAAACTTTCTAAATACTCTATGGGATCACGTGCTTGGCAGATTTCCTTCCCATCAATAAAATTTGAGCCCTAGTGTTGCTGTTTACAATTCTCATTTGTTTTAGCTTTACAGAATGATGTTTTAATATGATTAACGATTCTTGAAATAAAACAAAAATGAATTTACTTGTCAAACTTTTTCTGCTTTTAAAATAAAGATGGCAATTTTTTTTGACTGTTGAACATCGAAAGAACATCGATCGCTTCTCCTGAAGTAGTCGAACCTCAAAGTTCAGAATCAAAGTACTCCTTCTAAAACCAGTGCGCTTGAATGAAGGATCATCTATGTCAGATGCGAATATTCCGTCTGACATCCCCGACAGAGTTCTCATCTCCTAACCCCGACCAACGGTTGTTCCCCACAGGGACTATCTCTCCTAAGCAAGGCAGAATTTCTATTTTGAACCAGTGATACTTTTCATCCCCTGCACCGGCCGAGTATCCAGTCATGTTCATCTATTAGCCTGTATGTCGCGTCAGTTTTGTCAGCATACACGTTAATACATCATGCCTTATTTATTTGCATTCATATTCATATTGCATCACTATCACTCTGGTCAGTTTTTCCCCAAGTGATAAAAAATCCTCTCAATCGAGTTGTCAGTTCTTTCCTCGTCAGGAGGCATATCATCTAAAGCAATGTCTCTCCCAGTTTATTTCTGGAGTGGAGACGGTCCTCGACCACTTTGATAACTTGAACCACTGAAAAACAAGAAAACCTTCGAAAAATGTCACTCTTCACCATTGAAGATGATATCTTCGCTTTCTCGGATTAAGGAAAATCCCCAGAGAAAGCCTCTTAATCAGAAATTCGCCAATACAGCAGTTTTTCTCCGAAAATTCGATGACAAAAAGGTCATCAGCACCTCCAAGTTGGATTGCATCACATGGCATTTCCTCCTAGAAGATCTCGAGGAAAAGTATGACGTAACATCCCCAAACAGAAACTGTCTCTCAAGAGACTCGTTTTCCCCCGTAGAGTCGACAAATGGCATCTCCAACAGAGAAGTTTGTGCACCTCTACAACTCAGACGAATGGGTTTCCCCAGCAAGTCTGACATCAAAATTTTTTCCATCAAATGGCATCTCCCTAGGAAAATTCGGTGAGAAGTTTGAGGAAAACTGCTACAAATAACGTTTCTTGTCAAGAAAGTTTATATGAGAAACTTAGACCAGTTCCTTGGTAGGAAACCGGGATCGAGGGGAAGTTTATATCAGAAACTTAGACTAGTTCCTTGGTAGGAAACCAGGATCGAGGGGAAGTTTATATCAAAAACGTAAACCAGTTTCTTGGTAGGAAACCAAGATCTAGGGGAAGTTTATTTCAGAAAACTGAGACCAGTTCCTTGGTAGAAAACCAGGATCGAGGGGAAGTTTTTACCTTTTCTAAGCATCAACGCTTAGCAAAAGAAGATGGATGACCAAACTACCATTCATAACCACCATCAAAATTTCGGGTATTCCGATATTTAATCATCTTGCACCCCGAATGCCTGAATACCTTCGCCATTCACACCTTCGGGTCCAAGAAGATTAAATAGGGGCATCTGTCAGACCCCAAATTTTGACCACTAAGATTTCCCATCATTGTGCAAATCATCATCACAATAGGGATGTACTCTCATGTCTCATCAATCTCCTCAAGGAATTGTTGAGCATTCACTACAATCAAAGATTAGGGTTTGAAGCCCTCTCAGAGCCTTAGACAAAGGATCAATCAAGGAATGACATGATCTTTAACTTGTCTAACCTCTCAAACACCTATAAAGGATCAAGAGGACTCCCACATCAAGAATCAAGCACAAAGTTGCAACATTCCAAGTGGATCAAGCCTCAAGATCGCCAGTGTCACCAAATTAGGGTTTTGGTCGACTGAGGCCTCCAGATGGAAAGTTTCCTATGGGCATGAGCCAATGCTTCAAAGAATAACTTAAGATACTCCAAGGGACATCATAAACCCAATCATCAAGTCAATTTAGCCTCAAGGGATGCATTTACCAAAAATCAGGAATTAGGGTTTCTTGACCTAATTCACCCCTAAGTTGTCTTTTGGGACAAAACATGAGCCAAGACCTCAAGACATGATTTGAGGGTCTCCAATACACTACATTGATCCATTTGCAACAATGGATTGATCCAAGAAACTTAACTCTACAAGTTTCAATTTCATCAGGACCACCATTAGGGTTTCGAGGGAAAAGTCAACTGTACCTTGGACTTTTGACCCATACATGCTCCCAAACCTTGGGACATGATTCAATACACCCTATAACACCTATGAAACATATCCATAAGTTTTAATTAAGTCAAGGACTTGATTTCATAAAGGATCGCGCAGTTTGGAATTTATCTGATAATAAGTCAACTGTGCACAAAAGTCAAGTTTGACTTTTTTAGATTTTTCACAATTATGGTTCCTCAACCCTAAAACAATGTTATTATGTGATTTGAATAATCATTCATCAAGAAAAATCAAAGAAAGTGAGATAACTTGTAAAAGGGGTAACCATAAAAACTTAGAATTTTTCTAAGTTATGGAACAAAGTGGCGGGTACCAACTTCCAAGGATCATAACTTGAGATCCAAGCAACCATTTTGGGTTGTCCAAAGGTGGATTTGTAGCTCTCATGGCATACTTTAAAAGTGTCAACTACACCTCATTCCAATTCCTCATGGATTTCAAGTTACGGGATGATCAAAATGGCTGAAAACATGAAATGTCACTTTTTCCAACACTTAGTGAAATTTTCACTAAGTCAGAATCTGTCTTGCTTTTATTCAAAATGTAGGGGCATTTTTCACTTGGATCCAAAAAGTTTCAAGACAAACTATGATCACACATGTTTTGTGTCACATAAGGGCTTTCCAAAATGTCCAAGAACTCCATCAAACTTCATCTGAGCTAGGAGTTGTGACAGCTGCAACATGCCTTGCTGCAAACTGTCTTGGCAAGGTAGATTTGTGCATAAAGGCTCGATTTGCTCAATTTGTGCAATTCCAAGCATGCTTATCCATCTGCACGCCTCAAGGGGGAACAACCAAGGGACAAACACTGATCTATCAGCCTCCCAAGTCCATGGATCTATGTTTAGGCATGACACTCCTAAATTCAAAGATGCTTCAAATATTCAATTTTGTTCAAATATTCATCAAGACAATGTTATCCAAGTTCAGTTAAGACTTATCCCTAAACCAAAGACACATAGGCCTGTGCTCTAACCTCTAGCCATTGGCTAGAGGAGACTTGAGATTCCAAAAAGAACCAATTGGCCACAGACCTGTACCAGTTGCCATACCCTATTCCTTGCATAACAAACTTGCTCTACTATAAATAGAGCTCATTTGTGATCAATTTGAGTACACCAAAGCACCCAAACTGATGCTTTCCTCAAAATCACCTTCTCACTTCCAAAATTGCCTTCTAAAGCAAGTCATTATCGGGTTTTGAGTTTGAGAGCAATTCCAACCAAACCAATCACACACACACCTCATAAACATCATATAGAAGTGATCTAAACACTTAAACAACATCTGGAAAAATCAAATCCTCTAGGCCTCTTCTCGAGCTATAAGTCCCATTCTTTTTCTTGAAAACACTTTTTGGGCCTCTAATAGAGTGTAAGACCCAACCCCTTTTTGTAAATAAACCATTTTTGGGCCTCACATATTGTATAAGTCCCTCTGTATATTTTCAAAACAATGGCGCGATCGTCGCCTTTTCAAAATCAACTGGGCATCTCCCTGAGTTGTAAGCCCCATCTCCTGTACAAAAATAAACTTTGGGCCTCTAATTGAGTGTAAGACCCAATCCCTTGTTTTGACCAAAACTTTTTGGGCCTCAGTCGTTGTATAAGTCCCGATACGATATTCGAAACAACAGTGCAATCACTGTTAAAATTTGGGCCTCTCCTTGAGCTGTAAGCCCCAATCTCTGTTCAAAATACTTTCTCCTTTGATTTTGAATCCAAATGTATAGTAGCTATCAAAACTTTCTTTAATTTCTTTGAACAACTAACAAAACAGCATGGAAGCTCTACAACGAGTAAGTGTTTATCCACTTTCTTTTATATGCTTTCATATACATAACTGTATTGTGGGAAGCTGCGCATGGTTAGTCTTCTTTCATACCTTTTAAATACTCGTCATATATCAACTGTATATATACTAGTATAGTTATTTAGAGTTTTCCCCGGCAACTACGTCTAGAACTAGGTAAAGCCTTGTTGGTCACTCTTTAAATACAAACAAAACTAG
Organism: Lathyrus tuberosus; assembly: GCA_022829125.1. Lineage (NCBI taxonomy): Eukaryota > Viridiplantae > Streptophyta > Magnoliopsida > Fabales > Fabaceae > Lathyrus > Lathyrus tuberosus. Next base: position 4,033,927 of record JALAZF010000269.1, on the reverse strand, counting down.
ATTCCCATAGGATTTCCAAATACAGTCTTCCCTTCTCTTGGGGTTAAACAATATGGAACAAAGAGAAAGGCAGTATTCTCGGTGAACCTTTACTCATACTATCACCCCTAGAAATTGTCAAAGAAATTCTACTCCCCAGAGTTGATCTATTCTCCGTGCATAGCATCTCTTGAGTTTCTTCCAAACCCTCAAACTTTCTTGGAATGATCTCTTCTCTGTAAATTGTATTTCTTGAACTTTTCTTGGTTTGGGGACCCACAGGCTTCCTAAAAGCATCCCCGCCTCCTCTTGGTTTTTGTACAAGGACCCTTCGGCTTCTTAGAAGTTCTCATGCCTTCTCTTGGGCTTAATGCAAGGACCCTAACGACCTCTTAAAGGTATAAGACAGAACTTAGTCACCCTTTGCTACAGCAGTCTTTCCAGTGTCAAACCTCAGGCCACTTTAGGGTTGATTCTCATCCCTTAAGGCCCTTGCCCTCTTTTGGGCATCCTACAAAAGATAAAACTCTTCAACACCAGTAGACTTGGACAGTCTAATCCCCTTGAGTCTCAAAGACATTCTCAAGTTCCTTTCAAACATACGAAAAAACACCGACCACTCTGGATGAATCTCCAACAGAAACCCGGTCTCTCTCATGAGATTTCTCCACACTTGGACTTGCCTAGGGATCTCAATAATCCCCAGCAGTAAGATAGCCTCCTCTTAGGCTTTGTATAACGATCTTTCCTCAACACAGTCAGCCTCCTCTTGGGCTTTGTACAATAATTCTCCCCCTAGCAGAGCTAACCTTTTCAGACTCTCTTGTTGAGTTCATCACTTTTCAGGACACTCTTGTTGAGTCAATACCCTTTTAGCCTCAATCTCGGGCTTCGTACGAGACAAAAAATGACTCTCTTGTTGAGTATAAAAGACTCTCTTGTTGGGTCAATCTCCTTTTAGCCTCAATCTCGGGCTTCGTACGAGACAGAAAATCACTCTCTTGTTGAGTATAAAAGACTCTCTTGTTGAGTCAATCAACTTTCAGGCTCTCTCGTTGGGCCAATCACCTTTTCAGGACTCTCTTGTTGAGTCAACTCTTTTAGCCTCCATCTTGGGCTTTGTACAAGACATATTAAAGCACTCTCTTGTTGAGTCAACTCTTTCAGCCTCCGTCTTGGGCTTTGTACAAGACATATAAAAGCGCTCTCTTGTTGAGACAAACTCATTTCAGATTCTGTCTTGGGCTTTGTACAAGAGACATATAAACCTCCCCAACAGAGTCAAAAATCCCTTTTAGCCTCAATCTTGGGCTTTGTACAAGATAGAAAGAACATTTTCCCCGGAAAAGTCAAACTGTTAGCCTCCTCTTAGGCGTTATATAATGATATCCCCAAAGAGTCAGTCTCTTTTTTGCCTCAATCTTGGGCCTTGTACAAGACATATACACTCTCTTGCTGAGTCAGTCTTATCTAAACTTCTCTTAGGCTTCGTATAAAAAAATCCCTAGCTGAGTCAATCAACCTTTTAGCATCAAACTTGTGCTTTGATCATAGCACCCAAACATCAACAGTCCCTCTTTAGAGATGACAAATTCTCTTTCAGCCAAAACCCTTTAGCTTCATATCTTGGGCTTTGAACAAGATACAAATCACCTTTAGCTTCATGTCTTGGGCTTTGAACAAGACACCAAAACATTTTTTCCTCCCATAGAATAGGAGGAACTACGATTGCTCTGATTTCCTTGTTTCACTAAACGGGAATACGCAGGCATAAGATTGCGAGATATTAGCGAGCATACAAATCAAAAACTTTAGGTCCAGTACCTTCACATCGATCAAAACTTAGGTCAAGTACCTTACCCAAAACATAAACAAAACTCACTCTCCCCGTTACACTTTCCCAAGAAACGTTCCCAACCCATTAACAGATAAACACTATAAATTACAAAGCGAGACCTAAAAGCTAAAATCCTGTGGATAACCACATATAGGATGGGTAATTGACAACTACCCATTGTATAACCTGACCCTGGACCCCCCAATCTGTTTTAAAGTGTTTGTTCAGTAAACATTCGCGTGCAAGGTTAGTTTTAGATACCTTCCCTTTCCCTTCCAGCTTCACGGGATAAATAAGAAATCAGAAAGTAGCACCCTTTCTACAAGAGGAGAAAACCCAAACTTCAGCGATAAGGTGGTCGTGTCACCAACAAAAACCGTTCGCTACATCAAGGATGGTGTTCCAATGTTGAGACTGGATTGAAACCTTTTGAATCACTTGACACAACTCAATCTGCAACTTTGAGGCAAAGTTGAGCAAAAGGATGGTGACTTGAAGATTTTGATGTTACAGATTGAACGTAAGTGTTTAAATCACTCCTATATGTTGCATACGAGGTGTGTGAATCATTGGTTTGAGTTGCATTGGTCTCCAACTCAAAACCCGATTGTGTTTTCTCAAGAAAATGGAGTTTTTGTGCTTAAGAAAGAAATGAGAGAAAGCAATGTTGTAAGCTGCTTTGGTGTACCCTGAATGATCAACAAGGAGCTCTATTTATAGGTGAGTGAGTTTGTCTTGGTGGAATAGTGCTACAATAATGGATAAGAGCTCACTAAATGCATTTTAGCAAGGTGTACTTACTTCTCATGCAAGGTACCATAGCTCTCTAAGTAGTATAGCCAACTTTTGACCAATTACACATTCCTCGGATGTTTTTATTGTTGTTTATGCATGTACCTTGACTGAGGAGAGTGGCTTTGTTGAAATTGCACTATTGTACATAAATGCATCCTTTGAATTCAACATAATGTGACAAAACTCATAAATTTCAAGTATGATTTCTTTTGACTCAATGCTTGGTATTTGCAAGTTTGTTATGACTCACTCTGATCACATTGAGTTGGTTTGATCATGAACATTGCACTTGACTCCAAGAATCATGGCTAGCAAGAAATGTTCCAAAATTTGTCTTGAAGACAATTGTAGCAGGGTGACTTTGGAGGATCATAACTCCTTGCTCACATGGAGTTTTTGAGAGTTTTTGTACTCTTTGGAAAGCTCTCATGACATACTTCAACTTTGATGTTCAAAAATGGACCTGGTTCAGCTTGAATCATGACGAAAGATGACCTCATAGTTTGGAAAAAGTGAAACAGATTCTGACTTGTTGAAAATTTCACTAAGTGTTGGAAAACGTGGGCATTTCCCATTTTTGTGATTTTGATCAATTCATAACTCAAAATCCATGAGGATTTGGAATCTTTTGTAGTTGATATATTTGAAGTATGTCATGTGAACTTTCATTTGACCTTTGGATGGGAGAAAAAGGCCTTGTGGTTTAGGAGTTATGACCTTGCAAAGTTGGTACAAAATCACTTTTGTTCCATAACTTAGAAAAATTTTGGTTTCTCATGGTTGCCCCTTTTGCAAGAAACCTCACTTTTCTTGATTTTTCTTAATGAATGATGATCAATACCATACATTAACATTGTTTTTGACTTAGGGGAACCATATTTGTGAAAAATTCCAAAAAGTCAACTTGATTTTAGGCAGAGTTGACTTTTTGTCAGATGAAATCCAAACTGTGTGATCTTTTGTGCAATCAAGCTCTTGACCCAATTCAAACCTAATGGATGGATTCCATAGGTGTTTTAGGGTGTCTTGAATCATGTCCCAATATTTGGGGAGCATGTCTTGGTCAAAAGTCAAAGACACAGTTGACTTTTTCTTCAAAACCCTAATTGTGGTCCATATGAGATTGAAACTTGTGAATCAAGTTTCTTGGATCAATCCATTGTTGTAAATGGATAAATGTAGTGTGTTTGAGGCCCTTAAATCATGCCTTGAGGTTTTGGTTCATGTCTTGCCTCAAAAGTCAACTTAGGGGTGAATCAGGTCAAGAAACCCTAATTCCTGATTTTTATGAATGCATCCCCTGAGGTTATTTTGACTTGATGAGTAGGTCCATGAGGTCCCTTTGAGCGTCTTGGGTTGTGCTTTGAAGCATTGGCTCATGCCCAGAAGAAAATTTTCATCTAGAGGCCTTGGTCGATCAAAACCCTAATTTGGTGACACTGGCGATCTCGAGGCTTGATCCACTTGGAATGTTGCAACTTTATGTTGGATTCTTGATGTGGGAGTCCTCTTGATCCCTTATGGGTGTTTGAGAGGTTAGACAAGTTGAAGATCATGTCATTTCGTGATTGATCCTTTGTCTAAGTGCTCTGAGAGGGCTTAAAACCCTAATTCTTGATTGTGGTGAATGCTCAACAATCCTTAAGGAGATTGATGAAGTATTAAGGTACATCCTTATTGTGGTGATGATTTGCACAATGATAGGGAATCTTGTGGTCAAAATTTGGGGTATTTTATTGATAGAATGGTAATCAGCCAAGTGCGTGATCCCATATAGCATTACAAAGTTTAGAAAATGGTAATTTAAAGGGAAAGAGGCTACATTGAAAGATAACGACTGTCATCTTCCCACCAACTTTAAATTTTGGACATTCTGAGCTTCTACCGAAGGTGACCTTGACTGATGTTTTCCTGATAGATGACGTTGCCTCTAAGGAGTTAATATTATCAGATATAGTTACTTGCCATGTATCCCTAACTTTAGCCTGGATTGTCTTTTCAAGTTTTCAACCCATCGGGATGATTTTTGCTTATGTCTCTAATTTTTACCTAGACCACCCTTTCGGGTTTTCAATCCACCGAGACTTTTTTTTTATTTATTTAGGCGAAGTATTTCTTGACTACATCAACATTCGTGGGGTAGGTAAATCCTCTCCATCCATGGTTGTGAGTCTTAAGGCACCACCTGAGAAGGCTTTCTTAACAACGTAGGGGCCATCATAATTCAGAGTCCATTTGCCCCTGGAATCAGTGATAAATGATTGTATCTTCTTGAGCACAAGATCTCCTTTCCTGAAGACACGAGGTCGGACCTTTTTATCGAACGCCTTCTTCATCCTTTGCTGATATTATTGACCATGGCATAAAACCTTCATTCTCTTTTCTTCGATTAGGTTCAGTTCATTGTATTGACTTTGACACCATTCAGCTTCTGTTAGCTTGCTTTCATCAATACTCTTATTGATGGGATCTCTACTTCTATGGGGAGCACTGCTTCCATGCTATATACTAGAGAGAAAGGGGTTGCCCCTGTTGAAGTGCGGACATATGTGCGATAATCGTGAAGAGCAAAGGGTAGCGTCTCGTGCCAATTTTTGTAGGTTACAACCATCTTTTCAACGATCTTTTTGATGTTCTTGTTAGCCGCTTCTACCGCCCCGTTCATCTTAGGTCGGTAGGGAGATGAGTTATGGTGTTCGATCTTGAACTCAGCACACAACTCCTTCATCATCTTGTTGTTCAGATTAGATCCATTATCAGTAATAATCTGGCTCGGAATACCATAACGGAAGATGAGATTGTTTTTGATAAAGAGGACTACCATTTGTCGGGTTACATTGGTGTATGACACTGCTTCGACCCACTTGGTGAAGTAGTCAATGGCTACCAGGATGAACCAATGTTCGTTCGAAGCCTTGGGTTCGATCATGCCAATCATGTCGATTCCCCATATAGAAAAAGGCCATGGAGAAGAAAGAACTTTGAGATACGTTGGTGGTACATGGATTTTGTCTGCGTATATCTGACACTTGTGATATCTCCTCATGTACTTGTAGCAATCAGATTCCATGGTCAACCAATAGTATCCTGCTCTCAGAATTTTCCTTGCCATTGTGTGTCCCTTGGCATGAGTGCCAAAGGATCCTTTGTGAATTTCTTTCATCAACATGTTTACTTCTGGTCTGTCTACGCATCGGAGTAAAACCTTGTCGAAGTTTCTCTTATAGAGTGCATCACCGCTCAGGAAAAAGTTGCCAACCAGTCTTCTGATGGTTTTCCTGTCTTTTCTTGATACCCCAGGTGGGTAATCTTGCTTCTGAAGGAAGCATTTGATATCGTGATATCAAGGTTTGTCGTCTATGGCTGCTTCAATTGTGAAAACGTAGGCGGGCCTTTCAAGGCGCATTATGTCAATCTTAGGTACGTCGTTCCATTGAATTACACTAATCATGGAAGAGAGAGTGGCTAGTGCATCAGCCATGTGATTTTCTTCACGAGGGATATGATGAAACTCGATTCTGTTAAAGAACAGTAACAACCTTCTCGCGTAATCTTTGTAAGGAATCAGTCTTGATTGGTATGTGTTCCAATCTCCTTTGATCTGATTGATAACTAGGGTTGTGTCTCCATATACATTCAAGTTCTTAATCCTTAAGTCAATTGCTTCTTCGAGACCCATGATACAAGCTTCGTATTCGGCCCTCGTTCTTTGTGCATTTGAACGTCAGTTGGGCAGTGAAAGGAATATAGGTACCCTGAGGTGTTACAATGATTTCCCCAATTCTGTTTCCATAATTGTTGACATCTCCGTCAAAAATTAGTCCCCATTAGGAACCTGGTTCTGGCCCTTCACTGGGTAGCGGTTCATCTCAATCTTTCATTTTCAAGTACATAACATCTTCATCTGGGAAGTCAAATCCGACTGATTCCTGATCATCAATTGGTTGGTGAGCCAAATGATCGTCTAAAATACTCCCTTTGACGGCTTTCTGAGCATGCTACTCGATGTCATATTCTGATAACAACATCTGCCAACGGGCAATCCTTCCCGTGAGAGCAGGATTTTCAAAGACGTACTTGATTGGGTCCATTTTGGAGATTGTAGCGAGCGAAACTGGACGTGTTTCTTAAGTACTGTCGCTCTTTGGGGTTACTACAGGTTGATTCATTTTTTATCCTATTGAAGCTGATGAAGGAAGGGAAATAAATGTCTCCAACTAACCCTGCTTGCATACTGAGTTTAAACAGCGGTCTGTTATGTTACGGATGCTATATGGTAATGGGGCCTCTTTCTTCTTACTTTATTTGAAACACCGGGAATGTTCATGGGGAATTTTGTTAGGATGCTTGGACTGATGTTTTTCGACTGATATGTGAAGGTACGAGATTTGGGTTTTTGTTTAGTGTGCTCGCTAAGATTTTTCTTTCAATCTTATGCCTACGTATTCCCGTTTACCGAAATAGGGAAATCAGAGCGAACGTAGTTCCTCCTATTCTATGGGAGGAAATGGTGTTTTGGTGTCTTGTTCAAAGCCCAAGACGTGAAGCTAAAAAGGTGGTTTATATCTTGTTCAAATCCCAAGATGTGAAGCTGAAGGGTCTATTTGTATCTTGTTTGAAGCCCAAGATGTAAAGGTAAAAGGTCTTGTCTTTAGAGAGAATTTGTCATCTCTAAAGCGGTTCCGTTTGTCACAACTGTTGGGTGACTGACTATAAAGGAGGATTACTTTAACCGGGATATGCGAATCCTAGCAATGCCATAATTTCCTTTATAGGGGGTTTTAACTTGAAGGAGAAGACTTTAACTCAGTGTAGAGCAATGCCATCTTTCCTTAGGAATTTATCAGGCTAAAAGAGGGACAGTGGCGTGGATGTAAATAATCCAGAGGCTTGCCGCTTACAGCAGTTAGATGAAGGGAGTTGTTGATGTTTGTATCCTGTGAACGAGGCACAGTTTTGATGCTAAAAGGTTGATTGACTCAACCGGGGTTTCCTTATACAAAGCCTAGGAGGAGACAATCGACCCAACAAGAGGGTGATTTTGTGTGTCTCGTACGAAGCCCGAGAGAGAGGCTAAAAAGGGTTGAATCAACAAGGGAGTCTTTTATACTCAACAAGAGAGTGCTTTGTATCTCGTACGAAGCTCGAGATGGAGGCCAAAAGAGAGATTGACTCAACAAGAGAGTCTTTTTGTATCTCGTACGAAGCCCGAGATAGAGGCTAAAAGGAGTGCTGTTTAATGGTGAGTGACAGGTCCAATATTCTGATTTAAAGAGAAAATCAGTTCTTATATGAGTAATGTTTACACTCAGGGATTTTGATTCAAGGATCAGGGATATTTCCTGTTCTTTAAGGAAAGGGGAAATCCAAAGGGTATTGAGACTATCCGAGTCTACGGGTTTCATCTTCTAGTTTTGAAAGGGACTTGAGAATGTCTTTGAGACTCAAGGAAGTCAGACTGTCCAAGTCTAGAGTTTCATCTTTTGTACTATGTTTAAGAAACAGCAGGATCTAGTCTCTTTGAAAGACTGTTCTATTAAGATGACTAATTTCTATTCCTATACCTCTAGGAGGTCGTCGGGACAATTTGTACGAAGCCCAAGTGGAGGCTGGAATCTTTTAAGAAGCCGAGGGATAATTTGTACGAAGCCCAAGAGGAGGCTATCATTCCCGGAGGAAGAAATCATTTATACGAAGCCTAAGAGGAGGCTGTGAATACTTCTAAGAAGCCGACGGGTCCTTGTACAACGCCCAAGAAGAGGCGGGGATGCTTTTAAGAAGCCTGTGGGTCCCCAAACCCCGAGAAATTCAAGACAGGCTATTCACAGAGAATAGATCAAGCCAGGAAAGTTCGAGAATTTGGAAGAAACTCAAGAGATGCCATTCACGGAGAAAATATCATCTCTGGGGAGTATAGTTTCTTGACAATTTCTAAGGGTGACAGTCTTTGAAAGGCTTCACCGAGAATGCTGCCTTTCACGTCTCCATATTGTTTAACCCCAAGAGGAGGGAAGATTGTGTCTGGTAATCCTATGGGGATCTAGTTTTATCTATTTAAGAGTGGTCAACAGGGCTTAGTGCTAGATGTAGTTGTCGGGGAAACTCAAAATATCTATACTAGTATTACATAGTCAATATGAGTTTATGAAAGAAGACTTACAGTGAAACAGCCCCACAATACAGTTATATGTATATGAAAGCGGTAAATGAAAGCGTATAAACACTTACTCGGTTGTAGAGCTTCCATGCTGTTTTGTTAGTTGTTCAACAAAGAAAGATTGAAAACAACAGTATATTCAAAATTAAAGGAGAAAGTATTTTGAAAAGATGTTGGGGCTTACAGCTCAAGGAGAGACCCAAGGTTTATCAGTGATCACACTATCGTTTTGTACAGAGGGGCTTATACAAGTGACTGAGGCCCAAAAAAGGTTTTTTGTACAAAGGGGTTGGGTCTTACACTCTAATAGAGGCCCAAAAGGTTTTAAAGAAAAAGAGTGGGGCTTATAACACGAGGGTAGGCCCAGATGATTTTTCGTTTTGAAATGGCGATCGCGCCGAGATTTTGAAAACGCAGTGGGTCTTATACAATGACTGAGGCCCAAAATGGTTTGGTTTTCAAAAGGGGTTGGGTCTTACACTCCAATAGAGGCCCAAAAGTTTTGAATGGGTCTTATAGCTCGAGGAGAGGCCCAAATAGTTTATTTTTAAACGGGCGACGATCACGCCGAACTTTTGAAATACAACGGGACTTATACAATAGGTGAGGCCCAAAATTGTTTTGTATTTACAAAGGGTTGGGTCTTACACTCTATTAGACACCCAAAAGGTTTGAATGACTGATGAGGGTGAAAATCAAATAAACCCTAATTTGTTATTCTTTTAAAAGTAAATATTAAAAGAAAATCAATGAAACATACCAAATGAATTTGAATAAACCACTTGTGATTTTTGTTTAAGGTTTTAAAAATTAAGTTTTAATCACAAGAGATATTAAAACTCATTTGGTCTTGATTTTTCAAAGTAAATATTCAATTTTAAATGTTTAAAAACAATTAAAAAGGAATTTATTCACAAAAATACTAATTATATTAAATTAATAATATAAGTCTATTTTTTTTATGGAATAAAATATTTCAACATTTTTGTGATTTTTTGCAAAAAGAACCAATCAAAAATAATTAAAATTGAAAGAGTTATTAATTTTCCAATTAATTAATAAAACATAAAAATATTGGAAAAATAGCAAAAAATGTGAAAAAACACAAAATGGCATGGGTGGGGTTTGAACCCACGACCTCAAGGTCACAAGGCGCGCGCCTTACCACTGGGGTGGTGATACATCCATTGTTTGAAGTGAAACCACAAATATACAAGTCATGCCTTGGTTTTAGGCCTGGCCCAAGGCAAGTTTTGCCTCAGAAACGTGAAGCTCATAACTTTCTCAATTCTTAATGGTTTGAGACAAAATTTATATGTATCTGGACCAGAATTTCACAAGGAATCCAATGGTGGTAGTAGTTTTTTCAGATCACACTCCCTCCTCAAAACCCGATAGTGGTTTTGAAAAAAGGCCTATAATTGCATTTTTTATGCTACACTTTGATACATGCATGAATTACATGATCAATTAGTTCAAACACAACATATTTAACATGTATGAGGTGTGCATGATCAGTGGACTTCAAAGCATTGCATATTTTGGAAAGTTCAAGTCATGAGGCTTACCTCTTTTTGAGCTTTTTGGAGTTTTTGTACAATCTGTCAAGCCTCTTGTTCCAGAAATGATTTGATGCTTTAGACACACTCAAATGATCCCTTAGAAGCTTTTAGGATGATTGGAATCAGCTGGTACCTGCAAAAATACAAACTGGCCCTTTCTTGCAAAAGGGGTTAAAAGTGACCAAAATGGCAACTCTCTCAAATGGTGTTCCAGATGGGGGGAACCATTTGGGACAGTTCAAGGATGATATTTGGAGTGTGTTTGAGGTTTTATCTGGTTTGGAAAGTGACTGAATCAAGACATGGCTTGAAAAATGCACAAAAATCCTATTTTGAGGTTTTGAGAGGTGACTTTGTGATTTTGTGATTACAGGTCACTTGTGAGAGTTTGAATAACCTACATATGATGTTTATGGGGTGTTAGGATCATGAGTTGTGATGGAAATGCTCTCTAACTCAAAACCTCAGAGTTACCTTGCTAAAGAAGGCATTTTGCCAAGAGAAAGGGATTTTGAGGAAAACATCTGTTTGATGGCTTTGGTGTACTCAAACTGAGCACAAATGAGCTCTATTTATAGTAGAGCAAGTTTGTTTTGGGATCAATTGTGGATGGTAACTGCAGCAGAGGTTTGGCCAATGTTGGCAAATGAAAATCCAAGTCTCCTCTAGCCATTGACTAGAGGTTAGAGCACAGAGCTTTGGTTCCCTACTTGTTGGAGGAATCTTGACTGAATTCAGTTGCAAATGTGTCAGTCCATGCCACCTCTAAGCATCTATTAAATGCTCCAATCCAAAATAGGAGTCTTGTCACTCTTTTAGGCAATTCTAGGTTTGGCATGCTACTTCTTGTTCCAAGGACTTTGGAGGCTCGGCTCAGTGATTGTCCCCTTTAGATTTGATCCTCAGATGTGTCCAAGATGATGACAAGGCTTGAAATTGGATGATTTTGGCAAATCGAGCAAAAATGCAAAATTCTGCCTTGCCTGGCAGTTTTCAGCAAGGCATTTTGCCACAACCATAACTCTTAGCTCAAATTGAATTTGGTGATGTTCTTGGCCATTTTGGAAAGCCCTTATATGATACAACAACTGTTTGATCATATTTGGTTTTGATACTTTTTTGGATCCAAGCGAAAAATGTCCCTACATTTGGAAAAAAGTGAAGGCAGATTCTGACTTAGTGAAAATTTCACGAAGTGTTGGAAAAAAGTGACATTTTCACTTTTTGTGATTTTGATCAATCCATAACTCAAAATCCATGAAGAATTGGAATGAGGAAAAATGGCTTTTTGGTTTAAGAGTTATGATCCTCCAAAGTTGGTACCCTTGCCACTTTGTTCATAACTTAGAAAATTTTCTAAGTTTTTATGGTTACCCCTTTTACAAGTTATCCCACTTTCTTTGATTTTTCTTGATGAATGATGATTCAAATCATACATTAACATCATTTTAGGGTTAAAAAACCATTTTTGTGAAAAATCTCAAAAAGTCAAAGTTGACTTTTGTGCACAGTTGACTTTTTATCAGATGAATTCTAAACTGTGCAATCCTTTAGGAAATCATGCCCTTGACCTAAATCAAACTTGATGAACATGTTACATGGGTGCTATAGGGTATATTGAATCATGTCTTAGGGCTTGGGAGCATGTCCTGGTCAAAAGTCAAAGCTACAGTTGACTTTTCTCGCGAAACCCTAATTGTGGCTCTGATGAAATTAAGACTTGTTGCTCAAGCTTCTTGGATCAATCCATTGTTGCAAATGGATTAATGTGGTATGTTAGAGACCCTTAAATCATGTCTTGAGGTCTTGGCTCATGATTTGTCCTAAAAGTCAACTTAGGGGTGAATTAGGTCAAGAAACCCTAATTCCTGATTTTTGATGTATGAATCCCCTGAGGCAAAATTGACTTGATGATTGGGGTCATGATGTCCCTTGGAGCATCATAGGTTATGCTTTGAAGCATTGGCTCATGCCTAGAGGAAAATCTCCATCTGGAGGCCCTGGTCGACCAAACCCTAATTTGGTGACACTGGCGATCTTGAGGCTTGATCCACCTAGAAGGAAGCAACCTTGTGCTTAATCCTTGAAGTGGGAGTCCTTTTTATCCATTGTGGATGTTTGAGAGGCTAGACAAGTTGAATATCATGTCATTTCTTGATTGATCATTTGTCTAAGAACTCTGAGAGGGCTTGAAACCCTAATTTTGATTGTAGTGGATGCTCACCCATCTTTGGGGAGACTAATGGTTCATCCATATTGTGATGATGATTTTCACTGTAGTACACTAAATTTTGACCAGTGTTTTTTTATTATTTTATTTTTTTTGCTATTAGGGGGTGTCATTTAAATGTCAATGGGCTTTAGGGTTTTTAGGCCTATGTTGGGGTTTGGGTCTATCTAAGGGACATTTTATATTTAGTTAGGATTTAAAAAGTTTTAAGTTTAATTTTATTAGATAAGATCTAGAATTTTGTTCAATTATTTTAAAATATTAGGAAGTAAAGTTTTCTTTTAAATTTATTAGGGATTTCATTTTAGAATTTATTATTTTAGATTTTTATTATTGTAGAATTATTTAGGATTTTATTTTTATTTGGGCTTTTTAGATGATAATAAGATATTATTTTTAGAGTTTATTATTATTATTATTATTATTATTATTATTATTATTAGATATTTGCTAATGCTATTCTATTTCAAATAAATGGAATGACATAGGTGGTAGAAAAAAGTATAAGGAGTTACAAGAGAGGAAGATCATGAGTTTGAATCCCACCTTTCTTACTTTTTGTGTTTTTTCTCTGTTATTTGTTTTTAACTATTCTACTTATTTTCAAATCTTAAAAATCACAAAAAAATTGTTTTTTTTTCATTTTTTATCATTAATTTTCGTATTTTTAAAAAGGCATTTTTTTAAAATATTAATTTTTCACTTTTTCCATCTTATTCATAAAAATATCCAAAAATTCATAAAATATAAAATATTAGAAAAGATTTTGTTCTTTTTACTTTTTGGATAATATTTTTATGTTTTAGAATCTAAATGACTGATAAAAAAAATCACAAAATAAAAATCTATTTTTGGGCTTTTGATTATGTTGATAGATCAACTTGATTTTTGTTTTTAACCATAATTGTCATCTATAAATAGGACATATTTACACACTTTTTGATTGGGGGGGGGGGGGGGGGGGGGCAATTTACAAACCATACGATAAAAAGTTGTTGTTCTTCACATATCGAAGAACAACAACAACAAAACCCTAAACCCTCAACAACAATAAAACCCTAAACCCTTAACAACAATAAAACCCTAAACCCTTAACAACACTAAAACCCCCATAATTTACAAACTTCTTATCTCTAACGTTGTTGTTCTTCATATCTAAGACAACACCAATAAATCCCTAAACCTTCAACATCCCTCCAAGCAAAAAGGAACATATCTAAGACAACACCAATAAAACCCTAAACCTTCAACATCCCTCCAAGGCAAAAAGGAAGACCTTCAATAGGAAAAAGGCACAAAGGGAAAGAAGGGAAATAGGCACAAAGGGAAAGAAGAGAAAAAAGGCACAAAGGGAAAGAAGGGAAATATGGCACAAAGGGAAGGGAAAAGGAAGTGGAAAGCAACTTAAATTGGTCATGGCACACCAGGTTGGTATCATCAATCATCAAGTTAGTATCAATTGTATATATTCACTTTTGATTTTTGTTTTTGTTTTTTTGATTGGCAATTTGAGGATTGGATTAATTACTGTATGTATATGTATATGATTAATTTGGGGTTTGTATATATTTAGTTTTGCTTGGGGTATATGATTAATTTTAATTTAGTGTTATTATGGTTAATATGACTATTAACATAATAAAAAAGGGGAAAACGTGTCTTTTCCCGAATTTGTATATCCATATGAATTCAACATCACTGTGTAATGATCTCAACGACCATTTACAACATAACCATAATATTATATTGTGTTCACAATAAAATTAAAAGGGGTATTTTTGTAATTAAAGAAAAATAAAATTAAGGAATAAAATAGGGATCAATTACGGAAGAATAATTAAGTTGGGAGATCGGGTTTAATCTAGTATTTTCTTAAATTTGGGGCTTTATTTATGTTGGATTATTTATAATTTTGGGGGTTTACTTAAAATATTTTTATAATTAAAATAAATACGGGTTTATTTATTTTATAAATGGGAATTTAATCATTCGGTTTATTTATAATATATTTTTGGGGTTTAATTTATAATTTGGGGTTTTATCATAATGTACTTATAATTTTGAGTCTATTTTAAGGGTTTTATTATAGATTTAATTATTTTTTACAAATAATAAAATGTGGGTTTAAGTTATAATTTTGGAATTGCTATAATTTGGTGGGTGTACTTTTTTTTCCTAAAAAGTGGAATTTATTTAATAAATTTGGGTTTAATTTATAATTTGGGATTTATTAAAACTAATTTTTTGGATTTAATTCATAATTTGAGATTTATTATATTTATAAAATTGGGGTTTAATTTATAATCATGGGTTATTATAATAAATTTGGGTTTACTTGTAATTTCTGGGATTTAAAAAAATATGGGTTTATTGGAAATAAAGGGTTGTAACTTTGATATGAAATTTTTGACATGATTTTTTAAGTGGGGATTTATTTAGTTTATGAAAAATCATTATTTATTTAATTTACTTTATTTTTAAATAATAGTGGGATTAAAATGGTTCTTTATGAGTTTTATTTTTCATACTCTACTATGTATACTTAAGGGAATTTTTTATTTTGGAATAAGGGATAAAAATTAAGGGATAAAATTCTAAGGGATATTTAAGGGATTAAAACATGGGATAGAGCTCTAATTTCCGAGAGCATAAATAAAGGAATGGGATTAGGGGATATTTATTTGGGATATTTCTAAGGGGTATAAGGGATATAATTGGGATTAAATTTTGGGATCAAACTCTTAGGTTCCAAGAGTATAAACATAGGCCAAGGGATAGGATTTTTGGGGATAAAACTCTTCTTCCGAGAGTAAAAATAATGGATAGGATTTAAGGGATAAAACTCTTCGTCCAAGAGTATAAATAAGGGATGGGATTTGGGGATAAAACTCTTAGGTTCCAAGAGTATAAACATAGGCCAAGGGATAGGATTTTAAGGGATAGAACTCTTCTTCCGAGAGTTTAAATAATGGATAAGGGATAGAACTCTCCGTCCGAGAGTATAAATAATGGATAAGGGATAGAACTCTCCGTCCGAGAGTATAAATAATGGATAAGGGATAGAACTCTCCGTCCGAGAGTATAAATAATGGATAAGGGATAGAACTCTCTGTCCGAGAGTATAAATAATGGATAAGGGATAGAACTCCTTATCTAGGAGTATAAATATAGATAAAGGGATAGAACTCCTTATCTAGGAGTATAAATAATAGATTTAGGGATAGAACTCTTTATCCAAGAGTATAAATAGTGGATTAGGTTTTGGGATTAGGATTAGGGGGTAGGAATAAGGGAGGTGAACTACGGTTACTCTCATCCTTCAAAATTGAAGGTACGTAGGCATAGGGTTGTAAACCCTAGCGAGTACAATAATGAAAAACTTAGGATTCTTTTGTAAATAAATTAAAATAACAAACACACATACCCTAAAATCTAAGGAGGATCCCATTGAGTACAATGGAAGTGAGGGGTGCCTAACACCTTCCCCTCACTTAACCGACTCCCGAACCATAGGAATCTCTGTCCTTGGGATTAAGGATTTTTAAGTTTATCATTATTTCCCTTAAAAAATATGATGCTGACTCGATAAATTTTGCCGGCCGCGACAGCTGGCGACTCTGCTGGGGATTCCTCCCTAAAGAGAGTCCCTCATAACTTTAGGCTTTAGGGTTTTGTTTGTTTGTCTTGGGTGTTTATGGTTTTTTTTTTGTTTTTTTGTTTTTATTATTCTCAGGTTTTATTTTATATATTTGTTTATTTATTATATTTGACCCTTTTGTTTTATTTTGTCATCATGCATTGGATTGGGGCATATGATGTGTGAAGCTAAAACCCAAGCTTGGAGTACAACCCTAGATTAGGACGTGGAACGGAAATGTTTTTGGGGGGGATGCGACATCCCCAACAATTCATTGATGCCACACTCAGAATAGATCCTTCCAAAGGTGTCCTCATGAAAGGGCTAGCTCCTAACGTAGATGATGATTTGGATGTGGTCCGAGACTCTGAGAACTTTTAGCCTACCCCTTACCAACTCATGGAGACCCTACGTATTCAACCCTCAAGGGCTGTTACTAGGGTCCTACCCAGATGAGACTTATCCCGAAGGATTGCCATAGGAAGGCTTGCTCCTTCTCATGGTAAAACAAGGGTGTAGTTTGTACGTTATAGGGTCGTTATGCTGTCCAAACTTTATATCCTACATGTGAGGGGATTGAGTAGATAAGCTTTAGATCTAAACCTATTATAGGGAGCCTACCTAGTTAGGGTCATGCTTGCATTTTCGCCTTACCCTAACCAAGTTAAAAAAAAAACAAAGTGTCCATGTCATCATGCATTTAAAAACTTTTTTTTTTTTGCATATATGCATTTTTGTGGGGAATTTCAAGATGTGTTGTAGGAATAGTGGAAAGAGGGATTCAAGTGAAAGGGCTACCCTACGCAATAGAGTGTTAAGTGTTGATTTACAAAGTCTCAAAGACCTTTGAGACTTGATGTCAAATATGCTCAAAGGATGTTTACACCCAAGTATGGAAGGATCCTCGATCTCTTAGGGGCCCCTATGAAGGTAGAGACCGTAACTGCTTTTGCACAACTTTATGATCCTCCTCTATGTGACTTCCTCTTCAAGGATTCTTCAACCAGCTCCTACGCTGAAACAATTTGGACTATACTTGGATTTACAAAGAGAGGGAAAAACCTACAATGAGAGGGAAAAACCTTACAAGGGGCATGGGGGCAAAAAAAAAAGAAAAAAGAAAAAGGTCAAGCCTAAAGACTTAGTTGTACCTATTCAAGACCTATTATCTCACCACAAGGAGGATAGGGAAATGCAAGGGTACTTGGAGGAATTTAAAGCTCATTTGAAGAAGGCATTGGGGGCATCGATTTAGTTTACGCATTCTTAAGTTCAGGAGTTTCCATTTTGGGATTATTGTTTTGGATTATTTTCCTAATTTTATATTCATCTCTAACTACAATGGATTTTCGAATTCCCTCCAAATAAATTTTTAAGATTATTTTGCATACCCCATGCATTTTCATGCATTTGCATACATACACATACATTTGCATATCCTTTCCGCTTTCTCCCTTGCCCGATTACCAAGAGCTAAGAGGTTTCCCGATACTCATGAACGAACTTAAAGGGTACCTCAAGAAGCTATGGAGGAATTCAAGAGGGACAAGTACCATTGAGGAAAGAAGATAACCATTCACCATGTCTG
The DNA here is from genome assembly GCA_022829125.1 of Lathyrus tuberosus. Taxonomy (NCBI): domain Eukaryota; kingdom Viridiplantae; phylum Streptophyta; class Magnoliopsida; order Fabales; family Fabaceae; genus Lathyrus; species Lathyrus tuberosus. The sequence goes on along the minus strand of JALAZF010000269.1, from coordinate 4,016,142 downwards.
CCAGAGGAGTGCTTAGAGCCTCAAATGCAATAACCTTGGATGATGCCCATACAACAAAGGAAGTTTGAAAGGGAACTAGATCCTACACCAATATCTCAAGACTGGTGGATTAACAAGGAAGCTCACTTCTAGGATCAGTAGGCCTTTATCATTTCTAGTTGTAATTTCTTTTTGCTAAGTGTTGTTTATATTAAAGGTTGTACCTTTTGGGATATAATTTTAATGAAATAAACATGCATGTTTTTGGAATTCATCCATTCGTTTTCACTCTTTCTTATAAAAAATAAAAATAATAATAAAAAAAGGAATCAACGCTTTTCCATTTCACCTCACCTCTTCAACAAACTTAGGAGGAGAAGGATGTAAATAAACAAACGAATATTGCTGATGTATGCTTTAATGGTATGACCTGGCTGAAGATGTAAGGCATTGATTCACTCCCTAAACACTGGAGGAATAAGGAGTTAAACTGTAGTCAACCCCCTCGAGCCAGAAGTTGGTGTTCTTTCTATTTAAAAAAAAACCTTAATCTTAACCAGGGGCAGGGTAGATTTCAATTAATTCAACATTGCGTCCTAATGCAAGGGAATCAGTACACCTAATCACAAGGATAAAAGTTTAAGCACATATTCTTCCTCGCACCATTCAACATCGAGGAAGCAAGGGAGATAAAAACTCATAATATCAAGCATGGGAGTCACACCCGTTCGAAATCAAAAGCAAAAACTCAAGATTTGTTTCCAAAAAAAAAAGGAAAAAACCCGCTAAGTCAAAAAGAAAAAATCAGAAACAAAGATGAAAATTGACTTAGGCAAAAATAAGGGTATCCCGATGGACCACTAAATTCAAAAGAATTTGTCCATGCAAAAATAAGGGATTAAAAGAAAAGTAAAAGGAAAAAATGGAACAATCTTATAAAAGGGAGAGAGTGACTGCACCTCAAAAAAAAATCTCATAAAGTGCTTAAACCACTATACCTTTTAATCACCATGACTGAAAAGTTTCTCTTGTAGGATGAACACATTTGTTAGGTTAATTGGATTTAGGAATGGAGAACATCAAGGAGAATAGGGTGGGTTAAATTTCAAACTTTGAGCCTTGTATCTTTGTTTTTAAAACCGCGAACCAGGCCATGTTACAACATATAAAAGTCCTAATTGAAGCTAGGGGCACTATAAAAGCATACTCGGCAAAGTCGTTGTTAAACTGACTCCGAATCTGAATGTTGGTTAAATCATCATTTTTCCAATCTCATTCGCGCCAACCTCATGGACGAATACCATCTACCATACGCCTCATATAAATCTTGGATTTCAAAACTTGCATGAACATGGCGTTATAATTACTTTTCAAAGGGAACATTTTTTTTCATAAATTGATACTTAGCGTTAAGGAAATTTCAAACAAAGGACTGATCAGGGGCACAAGGATTCAAGAGATTTATGATAAGGGGGCGAATTACCAAGGATCCTCCCAATCAAGGGGCAAATCCTAATGATCATAGGAGCATATTATCTGGAAATCCTAGTCACTAGGGGCAAAGCATCCCAAGATTTGACACACTGATGCTGAATCACCTCCATGACTCTAATGATAAGGGGTGGACCTTTCAAGAGGTTCACGCTGGGGCATACCAACTCAAGGGTGCATTGAGGTCAATCACTCTAGGAGTCATCTAATCAGAGGCAAAGACATGATAATGGGGCAGTTCATATTAAGGTCATATCATAGCATGGTAGGATCCAAGTTCCTTTTCAGGCCACTCCTCCATACCCAATTAATTAAGGGGCATACCTTTTGAAGATTCAAAATCTGGGGCATATTTTCAGGGTTGAAATACTGGGGCAGTTCATCTCAAGGGCGTATCAAGGCATGGTGGGATCTAAGGTCCTTTTTAGGCATAATCCTTCAAAACTCAGTCAATCAAGGGCAAACCCTCTTCATACTTCCAAGAGGCACATGCAAGCTATGTCCTACATCAACAATCGTCAAGTTCAAAACGAGTATCGAGATATCAGGCTAGCTCAATGCACCCTACCATATCAGTTAACAAATATCATGGAGCCATCCAACACTGGGGCACTTATGGAAACATTCAAATCATTGTCATGCATTAATCGTGTCGCTACGCTCTAGCATCTAATCATGCATATATAACATAACATCACATACATACATGAACATACATACATGCACTCATACGTATATGCATAGGGTTCATAATTACTCATAGGGGTTTAATCCCCAACCTTACCATTGAAGCATTGCTTCGATAAGGGATTTTGCAGGATTATCATCCAGCTGTGAGTAGGTCTTCATCTCTCACATCCCTAACATGGCAACATGGCCTTCATAAGGGATAGGTTTCATCAAATATCTAAGGGTTTCTTCAAGGATACATCTAGGAGTTTTGTCAAGGAGTTTTATTAGGGGTTTAACCATATTTGTATTTAAGGGGTTGCATCCAGGGGATTTTTATCAAGGGGGTTCTATCAAAGGGTTTACATCGGAAAATCTTACATTAGGATTTACCAAAAGGGGTTTTACCAGATTTTTTTAGGGGTTCTACCAGAAGGTTATTAAAAGGTTTCACCAATGTCTTACCATGGGGTTCCATCAAGGTTTTATCAAATGGTTTTATTAAAAGGTTTCATTGGGGTCTTATCAAGGGGTTTTCTATCAAGGGATTTCGTCAAAACGGTTGTTTCCAAAATCTCATCAAGGGGCTCTACAAAAATTTCTATTAAGGGATTTTTGTCCAAGGGATTTCGTCGAGGAATTGTATCAGGGGTTCTACTAGATTTTGTTCAAGGGGTTCCATCTAGGGATTTTCATCCAAAAAGGGTTTTTGTTTAGAATTAAAAAAAAGGGGGAGGGTTTATTGGGTTTGTCATCAAAGGATTCCACCTAGGGGTGTCACTGTTGTGTCAATAGGTTTTATGACAAGGGGTTTCTCGAAAAGGTATTTATCAAGGGGTTCAATCGGGTATTTCGTCAAGGGTTTATTACTAGGGATCTTAGGATAATCAGCGTATTACCTACCGGACTCTTCGGTCAAAATTAGGGTCCTTCTTATATTTAATCGTCTCCTCAACAAAAGAGGAAAACTCATCAACATCCTCTTTCTGATTCGAAGACGATTAAATAGGGGCAGTTGTAGTACCCTACATTTTGACCAATGTTTTTTTATTATTTTATTTTATTTGCTATTAGGGGGTGTCATTTAAATGTCAATGGGGTTTGGGGTTTTTAGGCCTATGTTGGGGTTTGGGTCTATCTAAGGGACTTTTTATATTTAGTTAGGATTTAAAAAGTTTTAAGTTTAATTTTATTAGATAAGATCTAGAATTTTGTTCAATTATTTTAAAATATTAGGAAGTAAAGTTTTCATTTAAATTTATTAGGGATTTCATTTTAGAATTTATTATTTTAGATTTTTATTATTGTAGAATTAATTAGGATTTTATTTTTATTTGGGCTTTTTAGATGATAATAAGATATTATTTTTAGAGTTAATTATTATTATTATTATTATTATTATTATTATTATTATTATTATTATTATTATTATTATTATTATTATTATTATTAGATATTTGCTAATGCTATTCTATTTCAAATAAATGGAATGACATAGGTGGTAGAAAAAAGTATAAAGAGTTACAAGGGAGGAAGATCATGAGTTTGAATCCCACCTTTCGTACTTTTTGTGTTTTTTCTCTGTTATTTGTTTTTAACTATTCTACTTATTTTCAAATCTTAAAAAATCTCAAAAAATTATTTTTTTCATTTTTTATTATTAATTTTCGTATTTTTAAATAGGCATTTTTTTAAAATATTAATTTTTCACTTTTTCCATCTTATTCATAAAAATATCCAAAAATTCATAAAATATAAAATATTAGAAAAGATTTTGTTCTTTTTACTTTTTGGATAATATTTTTATGTTTTAGAATCAATATGATTGATAAAAAAAATCACAAAATAAAAATCTATTTTTGGGCTTTTGATTATGTTGATAGATCAACTTGATTTTTTTTTAACCATAATTGTCATCTATAAATAGGACATATTTACACACTTTTTGATGGGGGGGGGGGGGGGGGGGAGGGGGGGGGGGGGGGGGGGGGGCAATTTACAAACCATACGATAAAAAGTTGTTCTTCATATATCGAAGAACAACAACAATAAAACCCTAAACCCTCAACAATAATAAAACCCTAAACCCTTAACAACAATAAAACCCTAAACCCTCAACAACACTAAAACCCCCACAATTTACAAACTTATTATCTCTAAAGTTGTTGTTCTTCATATCTAAGACAACACCAATAAAACCCTAAACCTTCAACATCCCTCCAAGGCAAAAAGGAACATATCTAAGACAACACCAATATAACCCTAAACCTTCAACATCCCTCCAAGGCAAAAAGGAAGATCTTCAACAGGAAAAAGGCACAAAGGGAAAGAAGGTAAAGAGGCACAAAGGGAAAGAAGGGAAATAGGCACAAAGGGAAAGAAGAGAAAAAAGGCACAAAGGGAATGAAGGGAAATATGGCACAAAGGGAAGGGAAAAGGAAGTGGGAAGCATCTTAAATTGGTCACGGCACACCAGGTTGGTATCATCAATCATCAAGTTAGTATCAATTGTATATATTCACTTTTGATTTTTTTTTTGTTTTTTTGATTTGCAATTTGAGGATTGGATTAATTACTGTATGTATATGTATATGATTAATTTGGGGTTTGTATATATTTAGTTTTGCTTGGGGTATATGATTAATTTTAGTTAAGTATTATTATGGTTAATATGACTATTAACATAATAAAAAAGGGGAAAACGTGTCTTTTCCCGAATTTGTATATCCATATGAATTCAACATCATTGTGTAATGATCTCAACGACCATTCACAACATAACCATAATATTATGTTGTGTTCACAATAAAATTAAAAGGGGTATTTTTGTAAATAAATAAAAATATAATTAAGGAATAAAATAGGGATCAATTACAGAAGAATAATTAAGTTGGGAGATCGGGTTTAATCTAGTATTTTCTTAAATTTGGGGCTTTATTTATGTTTTATTATTTATAATTTTGGGGGTTTACTTAACATATTTTTATAATTAAAATAAATACGGGTTTATTTATTTTATAAATGGGAATTTAATCATTCGGTTTATTTATAATATATTTTTGGGGTTTAATTTATAATTTGGGGTTTTATCATAATGTACTTATAATTTTGAGTCTATTTTAAGGGTTTTATTACATATATAATTATTTTTTTATAAATAATAAAATGTGGGTTTAAGTTATAATTTTGGAATTGCTATAATTTGGTGGGTGTATTTTTTTTTCCTAAAAAGTGGAATTTATTTAATAAATTTGGGTTTAATTTATAATTTGGGAATTATTACAACTAATTTTTTGGATTTAATTCATAATTTGAGATTTATTATATTTATAAAATTGGGGTTTAATTTATAATCATGGGTTATTATAATAAATTTGGGTTTACTTGTAATTTCTGGGATTTAAAAAAAATGGGTTTATTGGAAATAAAGGGTTGTAACTTTGATATGCAATTTTTGACATGATTTTTTAAGTGGGGATTTATTTAGTTTATGAAAAATCGTTATTTATTTAATTTACTTTTTTTTTTTAAATAATAGTGGGATTAAAATGGTTCTTTATGAGATTTATTTTTCATACTCTACTATGTATACTTAAGGGAATTTTTTATTTTGGAATAAGGGATAAAAATTAAGGGATAAAATTCTAAGGGATATTTAAGGGATTAAAACATGGGATAGAGCTCTAATTTCCGAGAGCATAAATAAAGGAATGGGATTAGGGGATATTTATTTGGGATATTTCTAAGGGGTATAAGGGATATAATTGGGATTAAATTTTGGGATCAAACTCTTAGGTTCCAAGAGTATAAACATAGGCCAAGGGATAGGATTTTTGGGGATAAAACTCTTCTTCCGAGAGTAAAAATAATGGATAGGATTTAAGGGATAAAACTCTTCGTCCAAGAGTATAAATAAGGGATGGGATTTGGGGATAAAACTCTTAGGTTCCAAGAGTATAAACATAGGCCAAGGGATAGGATTTTAAGGGATAGAACTCTTCTTCCGAGAGTATAAATAATGGATAAGGGATAGAACTCTCCGTCCGAGGGTATAAATAATGGATAAGGGATAGAACTCTCCGTCCGAGGGTATAAATAATGGATAAGGGATAGAACTCTCCGTTCGAGAGTATAAATAATGGATAAGGGATAGAACTCTCCGTTCGAGAGTATAAATAATGGATAAGGGATAGAACTCTCCGTCCGAGAGTATAAATAATGGATAAGGGATAGAACTCTCCGTCCGAGAGTTTAAATAATGGATAAGGGATAAAACTCCTTATCTAGGAGTATAAATATAGATAAAGGGATAGAACTCCTTATCTTGGAGTATAAATAATAGATTTGGGGATAGAACTCTTTATCCAAGAGTATAAATAGTGGATTAGGTTTTGGGATTAAGATTATGGGGTAGGAATAGGGGAGGTGAACTACGGTTACTCTAATCCTTCAAAATTGAAGGTAAGTAGGCATAGGGTTGTAAACCCTAGCGAGTACAATAATGAAAAACTTAGGATTCTTTTGTTAATAAATTAAAATAACAAACAAACATACCCTAAAATCTAAGGAGGATCCCATTGAGTACAATAGAAGTGAGGGGTGCCTACCACCTTCCCCTCACTTAACCGACTCCCAAACCATAGGAATCTATGTCCTTGGGATTAAGGATTTTTAGGTTTATCATTATTTCCCTTAAAAAATATGATGGCGACTCGATAAATTTTGCCGGCCGCGACATTCACAATGATGGGAAATCTTAGTGGTCAAAATTTGGGGTATGATAGATGCCCCTTTTTAATCTTCTTGGACCCGAAGGTGTGAATGACGAAAGTATTCGAGCATTCGGGGTGCAAGAGGATTAAATATTGGAATACCCGAAATTTTGATGGCGATTAAGAATGGTAGCTTACGCATTCATCTTCTTTTGCTAAGCAATGACGCTCAGAAAAGGTAAACTTCCCCTCGATCCTGGTTTCCTACCAAGGAACTGGTCTTAGTTTCTAGAATAAACTTTATCCTCGATCCTGGTTTCCTACCAAGGAACTGGTCTCAGTTTCTGAAATAAACTTCCCCTCGCTCTTAGTTTCCTACCAAGGAACTGGTCTCAGTTTCTTTAATAAACTTCCCCTTGCTCTTGGTTTCCTACCAAGGAACTGGTCTCAGTTTCTGAAATAAACTTCCCCTTGCTCTTGGTTTCCTACCAAGGAACTGGTCTCAGTTTCTGAAATAAACTTCCCCTCGCTCTTGGTTTCCTACCAAGGAACTGGTCTCAGTTTCTTTTGTCAATAAACTTTATTGACAAGGGACGCTATTCGTAGCGGTTTTCCTCAAACTTCTCGCCGAATTTTCCTGGGGAGATGCCATTTAATGGGAAAAATTTTGATGTCAGACTTGCTGGGGAACCCATCTTTCTGAATTGTAGAGGCGCACAAACTTCTCTGTTGGAGACACCATTTGCCGAATCTACTGGGGAAAGCGAGTCTCTTGAGAGACTACTGTCTGCTTGGGGAACATTACACCATACTTTTCTCGAGATCTTCTCAGAGAAATGCCATATGATATACCCCAATTTTGAGGTGCTAATGACTTTTTCATCAGCGGATTTTTTCGAAGAAAAACTGGTGTACCGCCGAATCTCTTGATTAAGAGGCTTTCTCTGGGGATTTTCCTTAATCCGGGAAAGCGAAGATATCATCTTCAATGGCGAAGAGTGACATCGGTTAAAGGTTCTCTGGTCTTTTAGAGGTTCAAGTTATCAAAGTGGTCAAGGGCCAATTCTGATCCAGAAATAAACTGGAGGAGAGATAATTCTGACGCGACATTTCCTGACGAGGAAAGAACTGACAACTCGATTGATAAGAGGACTTTTATCACTAGGGGACAAGACCGATTGGAGTAATAGTGATGCAATATGGATATGAATGTAAATCAATAATGCATGATGTATGTATGTTTATGCTGACAAAACTGACGCGACATAGAAACTAGTAGATGAACACGACTGGATACTCGGCCACAGTGGGGCGTATAGAAATATTGATGGTTCAAGATAGCAATTCTGCCTTGCTTATGAGAAGTAGTCCTCGTGGGGAGCTACGTTGGTCGGGCTTAGGAGATGAGAACTCGACCGAAGATGTCAGATAGAGTATTCGTATTTGACATAGCTGATCCTTCATTCAGGCGCACTGGCTTAGAAGGAGTACTTTGATTCTGCATTTTGAGGCTCGAACACCTTTGGAGAAGCGATCGATGTTCTTTTGATGTTCAACAGTCAAAAGAAATTTAAAACTTTATTTTAAAAGCAGAAAAAGTTTTAACAAGTAAATTCATTTTTGTTTAATTTCAAGAATCGTTGATCATGTTAAAATATCATTCTGTAAAGCTAAAACAAATAAGAATTATAAACAAAAGCACTAGGGCTCAAATTTTTTTAATAGGACGGAAATCAGCCAAACGCGTGATTCCAAAAAGTATATACAAAGTTTAGAAAATGGTAATTTAAGGGAAAAGGGGCTACGTTGAAACATAACGACCACTATCCTTTTACCAACTTTGAATTCGGGGCATCCTGAGCTTCTGTCGAAGATGACCGTGACTGGAGCTTTCCTAACGGATGATGTAACTACTGCTGAGGGATTTGCCCCTTTGTCGAAAGTAGTTACTTGCCATTATCCCTAATTTTTTTCCTGGATTGTACTTGGAGATTTCCAATCCACTGGGATGATTCTTTTTTTTCATGTCTCTAATTTTTGCCTGGACCGCCCTTTCGGGTTTTCAATCCACCGAGACGTTTTTTTTAGGCGAAGTATTTCTTGACTACATCAACATTTGCGGGGTAGGCAAACTCCTCTCTGTCCATGGTTGTAAGTCTCAAGGCACCGCCCGAGAAAGCTTTCTTGACCACGTAGGGGCCGTCATAATTCGGAGTCCATTTGCCCCGAGAATCAGTGAGAAATGATTGTATCTTCTTGAGAACGAGGTCTCCTTTCCTGAAGACGCGAGGTCAGACCTTTATGTCAAATGCCTTCTTCATTCTCTGTTGATACAACTGACCGTGGCATAATGTGGTTATTCGCTTTTCTTCGATCAGATTCAGTTCGTCGTGTCGACTTTGACACCATTCAGCTTCTGTTAGCTTAGCTTCCATCAATACCCAGATCGATGGGATCTCTACTTCTATGGGGAGTACTTCTTCCATGCCATATACTAGAGAGAAAGGGGTTGCCCCTGTTGAAGTTCGGACATATGTGCGATAACCGTGAAGAGTAAAGGGTAGCATCTCGTGCCAGTCTTTGTAGGTTACAACCATCTTTTGAACAATCTTCTTGATGTTCTTGTTAGCCGCTTCCACCGCTCCGCTCATCTTAGGCCGGTAGGGAGATGAGTTACGGTGTTCGATCTTGAACTCTGCGCACAACTCCTTCATCATCTTATTGTTCAAGTTAGATCCATTATCGATAATTATCTGGCCAGGAACACCATAACGGCAGATCATATTGTTTTTGTTAAATCGGAACACCACTTGTCGGGTCAAGTTAGCGTATGACACTGCTTCGACCCACTTGGTGAAATAGTCAATGGCTACCAGGATGAACTGATGTCCATTCGAAGCCTTGGGCTCAATCATGCCAATCATGTCGATTCCTCATATGGAAAAAGGCCATGGGGAAGAAAGAACTTTGATATGCGTTGACGGTACATGAATTTTGTCGGAGTATATTTGACACTTGTGACATCTCCTCATGTACTTGTAGCAGTAGGATTCCATGGTCAACCAATAGTACTCTGCTCTTAGAATTTTTCTCGCCATTGTATGTCCGTTGGCATGAGTGCCAAAGGATCCTTCGGGAATTTCCTTTATCAGCATGTATGCTTCTGGTCTATCTACACATTGGAGCAAGACCATGTCGAAATTCCGTTTATAAAGTGTATCACCACTCAGAAAGAAACTGCCTGCTAGCCTTCTGAGGGTTTTTCTATCTTTCCTGGATGCCCCAGGTGGGTACTCTTGTTCCTAAAGGAAGAATTTGATATCGTGATACCAAGGTTTGTCGTCTATGACTGCTTCGATCGTGAAGATGTAAGCGGGCCGTTCAAGGCGCATTATGTCGATCTTAGGTAGGTCATTCCATTGACCTACGCTAATTATGGAAGAGAGAGTGGCTAATGCATCAGCCATGTGATTCTCTTCACGAGGGATGTGATGAAACTCAATTCTGTTGAAGAAGGGTAACAACCTTCTCATGTAATCTTTGTAAGGAATCAATCCTGTTTGGTATGTGTTCTAATCTCCTTTGATCTGATTGATAACCAGAGCTGAGTTGCCATGTACGTCCAAGTTTTTGATCCTTAAATCAATTGCTTGTTCGAGACCCATGATACAAGCTTCGTATTCGGCCCCGTTTTTCGTACACTTGAATGCCAGTCTGGCGGTGAAAGGAATGTGGGTACCCTGAGGGGTAATAATGATTGCCCCAATTCCGTTTCCGTAATGATTAATTGCTCCGTCAAAGATAAGTCCCCATTGGGAACCTGGTTCTGGCCCTTCACTGGGTAGCGGTTCATCGCAATCTTTCATTTTTAGATACATGACATCTTCGTCTGAGAAGTCAAACCCGATTGATTCTTGATCATCAATCGGTTGATAAGCCAAATGATCGGCTAAAACACTCCCCTTAACGGCTTTCTGAGCGTGGTACTCTATGTCATATTCTGATAACAACATCTGCCAATGGGCTATCCTTCCCGTGAGAGCAGGCTTTTCAAAGACATACTTGATTGGATCCATCTCGAAGACCAACCAAGTAGTGTGACGAATCATGTACTGGCGCAGACGTTTGGCTACCCAAGCCAAAGCGCAGCAAGTTTTCTCGAGCATCGTGTACCGAGTTTCACAGTAGGTAAATTTCTTGCTCAGATAGTAAATAGCAGACTCTTTCCGTTTGGTTTCGTCTTGTTAGCCAAGTACACAACCCATGGAGTCTTCCAAGACTGTTAAGTATATGATCAGTGGTCTTTCTTCCACTTGAGGTGATAGAATCGGCGGATTCAACAGGTATTCCTTAATACTGTCGAAGGCGGTTTGGTAATCTTTTGTCCAAATGCAGTCCTGATTCTTTTTAAGTAATTTGAAGATCGACGCACATGTCGCGGTCATGAGGAATATGAATCTGGAGATTTAGTTCAAACGTCCCAGGAATCCTCTGAATTGTTTTTCAGTTTTCGGATAAGGCATTTCTTGAATGGCCTTGACCTTGTCAGGATCAACCTCAATTCCTTTCTGGCTGACGATGAACCCTAAGAGTTTCCCTGAACAGACACCGAAGGTGCACTTGTTGGTGTAGCGAGCGATTTTGGACGCGGTTCTTAAGCGTTGGTCGCTCTCTGCGGTTTGAGCTTAAACTACAGGTCGATTCATTTTTTATCCTATTGTGAGCTGAATAAGGAAGGGAAATAGATGTCTCCAATTAACCCTGCTTTGCATACTAAGTTTAAACAGCGGTCTGTTAGGTTACGAATGCTATCAATGTGGGGGGGCCTTTGTACTGGTTATTTGTATTTTCGCCAGTACGGTTTTCTTTCTTTTTATCTAGGCAAATGGTTTCTGACGGGGAACAAGGATTAGGACGTTAGGAATGATGCTTTTGAATTTGAATGATGGAGATATGGGATTTGGGTTTTTTGTTGATTGCGCTCGCTAAGATCTTTTCTTTCGATCTTATGCCTATGTATTCCCGTTTACCGAAACAGGGAAATCAGAGCGTTCGTAGTTCCTCCTATTCTATGGGAGGAAATGTTATTTGGTGTCTTGTTCAAAGCCCAAGACGTGAAGCGAAAGGTGGTTTGTATCTTGTTCGAAGCCCAAGATGTGAAGCTGAAAAGTCTATTTGTGTCTTGTTCAAAGCCCAAGACGTGAAGCTGAAAGACCTCGGCTTTAAAGAGAATTTGTCATCTCTAAAGAGGGGAGAAGGATAATTACTTTAACTGGGATACGCGGATCCGAGCAATGCCATAATTTCTGAAGAAAGGGTTTTAACCTGAAGGAGAAGACTTTAACTCAGTGTAGAGCAACGCCATCTTTCCTTAGGAATTCCTCATGCTAAAAGAGGGACAGTGGCATGGATGTAAATAATCCAGAGGCTTGCCGCTTACAGCGATTAGATGAAGGGAAAGGAGTTGTTGATGTTTGTGTACTGTGAACGAGGCACAACTTTGATGCTAAAAGGTTGATTGGATCAACCAGTGGTTTTCTTATACAAAGCCTAAGAGGAGGCTAATTTCCGCTAGGAAAATCATTATACAAAGCCTAAGAGGAGGCTATTTTGTGTCCCGTACAAAGCCCGAGATGGAGGCTAAAAATATTTAACTCAACAAGAGAGTCTTTGTATCTCGTACGAAGCCCGAGATGGAGGCGAAAGGGGTAATTGACTCGACGAGGGAGTCTCTTATGTGTCTCGTATAAAGCCCGAGAGAGAGGCTAAACGTTGTTTGACTCCCCTGGGGAGAATTTTTGTATCTCGTACAAAGCCCGAGATGGAGGCTATTGTAATTGTTTCAGTTGAGTGACAGATCCGATATACTGATTTTAAAAGAGAAAATCAGTTCTTATATGAGCAACACTGTACTCAGGGATTTGATTTGAGGATCAGGGATATCTCCTTCTCTTTGAGGAAATGGGAAATCCAAAGGGTATTTAGACTGTCCGAGTCTGCGGGTTTCCTTCCTATTTTTGAAGAGTGCTTGAGAATGTCTTTGAGACTCAAGGAAGTTAGACTGTCCGTGTCTAGAGTTTTATCTTTTGTACTATGCTTTGGGAAACATTAGTAGACTCTATGAAAGGACTATTCTATGAGGATGACTAGGTTCTGTTCCTATACCTCTAGGAGGTCGTCGGGACAATTTGTACGAAGCCCAAGAGGAGGCTTGGAAACTTTTAAGAAGCCGACTGGTCCTTGTACGAAGCCCAAGAGGAGGCTATCATTCCCGGAGGAAGAGATCATTATACGAAGCCTAAGAGGAGGTTGTGAATACTTCTAAGAAGCCGACGGGTCCTTGAATAATGCCCAAGAGGAGGCCGATGCTTTTAAGAAGCCCGTGGGTCTATCATCTCCTTTCCATTAGGAGAGATAACTCTTTTAAAGATAAAAACCACTGGTAAACGTGCGAGGTTTACTATCCAGTGACTTTTAGCTTTTAAAGAGGGTTCCTTAGTTAAGGTCCAAGATTATGACCGTAGTGGGTACCCAAACCCCGAGACATTCAAGGCAAGCTATCCACAAGGAATAAATCAAGTCAGGAAAGTTCAAGAATTTGGAAGAAACTCAAAGATGCCATTCATGGAGAATACATTCATCTTGGGGAGTAGAGCTTCTTGACGATTCCTAAGGAGGACAGCCGAAGAGAAGACTGTATCTGGTGCTCCTATTGGGGATCTAGGCGTCTATTTCTACGAATAAACGAAACGGCTTTACCTAGTGCTTGACGTAGTTGCCGGGGAAACTCAAAATATCTATACTATTATTACACAGTAGATATGAGTTTATGAAAGGAGACTTACAGTGAGCAGCCCCACAATACAGTCTATAATATGAAAGCAGTAAACGAAAGCGATAACCACTTACTCGGTTGTAGTGCTTCCATGCTGTTTGGTTAGTTGTTCAACAAAGAAATATTGAAAACAACAGTATATTCAAAATCAAAGGAGAAAGTGCTTTGAAAAAGAAATATTTGGGGCTTACAGCTCAAGGAGAGGCCCATGGTTTTATCAGTGAGCGCACTGCTTGACTTTGTACAGCGGGACTTATACAAGTGACTGGGGCCCAAAAAGGTTTTCTGTACAAAGGGATGGGTCTTACACTCTCTCAAGAGGCCCAAAAAGGTTTAAAGAAAAGAGTGAGGCTTATAACACGAGGGTAGGCCCAGGGTTTTATCGTTAAAATGGCGATCGCGCCGAGGTTTTCTTTTTAACGCAGAGGGACTTATACAATAAGTGAGGCCCAAGATGTTTTGGTTAAAAGGGGGATTTGGTCTTACACTCTAATAGAGGCCCAAAGTGTTTTGAATGGGTCTTACAGCTCAAGGAGAGGCCCAAAAAGGTTTTTATTTTTAAACGGGCGACGATCGCGCCGTTTACTTGTACAGAGGGACTTATACAATGAGTGAGGTCCAAAAAGTTTTTGTACAAGGGGGGATGGGTCTTACACTCTCTCAAGAGGCCCAAAAAGGTTTGAAAATGATTTATGAGGGTTGAATTAATCCAAAACCCTAATTTGTTTTCAAAATGTATTTAATTGAATAAAAATTCAATTAAAAATGATCAAAAATTGTTTAACACATGGAAAACAAATTGTGATCTTGGATTAATGCTTCAAAAATTAAGTATTGACCTACAAAATAATTAGAAAGCATTAAAAGTTGCAAAATCAATGTAGAAAAAATATTTAAAATGCCAAAAACAATTAAAATATTAATTCTTTGAAAAAATATCAATTATATGAAATAAATAATATTTTTGGGATTTTTTGATAAAATAAAATATTTTAACATTTTTGTGAATTATTAAAAAAAGAATCAACTCAAAATCATTAAAACTCAGAGAGAAATTAATTTTTGAATCAATTAAACAAAATCACAAAATTCAAATATTTGAATTTCTAAAAATGGCGCCAAGAACAGCTGAAGAACACGCTCGTGTTCTTGGTTTCTCAGATTTGCATTTTCTATCCAATCTCCATGAATACGTAATCATATCATGCAATCCACATATCATTATGCTCGTCTCAATCTCACGATCATGTCTATGTACTTTAATTTCATTTAAATTAAACATACAACAAGAAATCACGAAGAGACCTCAAGAACCCTAATTTCTGCATGAAGGCTAGGATTTTTGATACACGATTCAAACAATGCAATTAATTGAGGGAAAACATTCCATGCATGATTATGAACATATGGCCAAATTATTGTGCTAGGAAATATGCATAGATTGAGAGATGACCAAGCATGTGCTTACCTCTAGGCCGTGATAGCAAGTTCAAAGTGATTTTTGATTTGGAGGTGTTACAGATGAGTGGTGATGATCTGAACAGCTTCCCTACACCCTATGGATTGTGTTTGGATGGTTGGACTTGATTGAAATTGGCTGGATCATTTTGTGGTACCTCAGCTGCACTTTGGTTAAAACCTTGAGCAACCAGCTGGTGATTTTGTGAAATTGATGTTTCAGAAGTAATCTAAGTGTTTGATCAGCTCATATGTGATGTATGTGAGGTGTGTGAGTGATTGGTTTGATTGGAATTGCTCTCAAACTCAAAACCCGATAGTGACTTGCCTTAGAAGGCAAAATTGGAGTGAAAGAAGAGATTTTGAGGAAAGCATCTGTTAGATGGCTTTGGTGTACTCAAACTGACCACAATTGAGCTCTATTTATAGTAGAGCAAGTTTGTTTTGCAAGGAATAGTGCATGGCAGCTGGTAAGTAGGTTTGGCCAATGTTGTCCATTGAGAATTCAAGTCTCCTCTAGCCATTGACTAGAGGTTAGGGCACAGAGCTTTGGTTCCCTTGGTCTTGGATAAGTCTTGACTGATTTCAGATGAGAATGGCTCAGTCCATGCCACCTTGATGGTTCCATTGAATGCCTCATTACAAATTTGAAGTCTTGTCCCTATTTTGGCCATTCTAGGTTCAACATGTTATTTCTTGTTCCATGGACTTTGGAGGCTTGGCTCAGTGATTGTCCCCTTTAGATTCAATCCTCTGAGGTGTCCAAGTGGATAGGAGGAGCAATTGAATTTGGCTGATTTTGGCAAATCAACCAAAGTTGCAAATTCTGCCTTGCCTTGACAGATTTCAGCAAGGCAACTTGGCAATGTTGTATCTCATGGTGTAGGTTGAATTTGGCAATGTTCTTGGCCATTTTGGAAAGCTCTTCCATGATACAACAACTGTTTGAACAAGTTTGGTTTTGATATCTTTTGATTCCAAGTGAAAAATCCCCCTACATTTGGCAAAAAGTGAGGCAGAATCTGACTTAGTGAAAATTTCACTAAGTGTTGGAAAAAGTGACATTTTCACTTTTCAGCCACTTTGATCACTCCATAACTCAAAATCCTTAATGAATTGGAATGACTTGTAGTTGAAGTTTTTGTAGGTGATAATGAGGGCTACAAATCCATCTTTGGATGAGAAAAAATGGCCTTGTGGTTTAGGAGTTATGGTCCTCCAAAGTTGGTACCTTTGCCACTTTATTTTTAACTTAGAAAAATTTCTAAGTTTTATGGTTACCCCTTTTACAAGTTATCCAACTTTTCTTGATTTTTCTTGATGAATGATGATTCAAATCATACATTAACATCATTTTAGGGTTAAAAATCCATTTTGGTGAAAAATCTCAAAAAGTCAAAGTTGACTTTTGTGCACAGTTGACTTTTTATCAGATGAATTCCAAACTGTGCAATTCTTCAGGAAATCATGTCCTTGACCTAAATCAAACTTGATGGACATGTTCCATGGGTGTCATAGGGTATATTCAATCATGTATTAGGGTTTGGGAGCATGTCTTGGTCAAAAGTCAAAGTTACAGTTGACTTTTCTCTTAAAACCCTAATTGTGGTGCAGATGAAATTGAGACTTGTTGCTCAAGCTTCTTGGATTAATCCATTGTTCCAAATGGATCAATATGGTATATTAGATACCCTCGAATCATGTCTTGAGGTCTTGGCTCATGGTTTGTCCCAAAAGTCAACTTAGGGGTGAATTAGGTCAAGAAACCCTAATTCCTGATTTTTGATGAATGCATCCCCTGAGGCAAAATTGACTTGATGCATGGGTTCATGAGGTTCCATGAAGTATATTAGGTTATGTTTTGGATCATTGCCTTGTGTCCAAATGAAAATTTCCATTTGGAGGCCCTGGTCGACCAAAACCCTAATTTGGTGACACTGTCGATCTTGAGACTTGATCCACCTAGAAGGGAGCAGCCTTGTGCTTAATCCTTGAAGTGGGAGTCCTTTTTGATCCATTGTGGATGTTTAAGAGATTAGACAAGTTGAAGATCATGTCATTTCTTGATTGATACTTTGTCTAAGCACTCAGAGAGGGCTTGAAACCCTAATTTTGATTGTATTGGATGCTCACCCATCTTTGGGGAGACTGATGAAGCATGATGGTTCATCCATATTGTGATGATGATTTTCACAATGATGGGAAATATAAGTGGTCAAAATTTGGGGTATTACAGATGCCCCTATTTAATCTTCTTGGACCCGAAGGTGTGAATGACGAAGGGATTCGGGCATTCGGGGTGCAAGAGGATTAAATATCGGAATACCCGAAATTTTGATGGTTGTTATGAATGGTAGCTTACGCATTCATCTTCTTTAGCTAAGCGATGATGCTTAAAAAAGGTAAACTTCCCCTCGATCCTGGTCTCCTACCAAGGATCTGGTCTCGGTTTCTGATATAAACTTCCCCTCGATCCTGGTTTCCTACCAAGGATCTGGTCTCGATTTCTGATATAAACTTCCCCTCGATCCTGGTTTTCTACCAAGGAACTGGTCTAAGTTCAGAAATAAACTTCCCCTCGATCCTGGTTTCCTACCAAGGAACTGGTCTTAGTTTCTTTTGTCAATAAACTTTATTGACAAGGGACGCTATGTGTAGCGGTTTTCCCTCAAACTTCTCGCCAAATTTTCCTGGGGAGACGCCATTTGAGTGGGAAAAGATTTGATGTCAGACTTGTTGGGGAACCCATTCGTCTGAATTGTAGAGGTACACAAACTTCTCTGTTTTGGAGACGCCATTTGTCGATTCTACTGGGGAAAGCGAGTCTCTTGAGAGACTGCTTTTGTTTAGGGTTACATCATACTTTTCTCGGGATCTTCCCGGAGAAATGCCATATGATGGGATCCAATTTTGAGGTGCCAATGACCTTCTCATTAGTGGTTTTTCGGAGCAAAACTGGCGTGCTGCCGAATCTCTGATCACGAGGCTTTCTCTGTGGATTTTCCTTAATCCGGGAAAGCAAGGATATCATCTCTGATGGCGAAGAGTGACATCTGTTGAAGGTTCTCTGATCTTTCAGAGGTTCAAATTATCAAAGTGGCCAAGTGCCGACTCTGATCTAAAGATACACTGGTGGCGAGATTGTGCAGACGCAACACTTCCTGGCGAGGAAAGAACTGACAAACTCGATTGAGAAACTGTTGATCATTAGGGGACAAGACCGGCTAGAGTGATAACGATGCAATATGAAATGTAAATGCAAATCAAAAATGCATGAAGTACGTATGTATATGCTGACAAAACAGACGCGACATACAGACTAATGGATGAACACAATTGGATACTCGGCCATCGCGGGGCGAAGAAGTACCGTTGGTTCAAAATAGCAATTCCACCTTGCTTAGGAAAGATAGTCCCGTTGGGAGCTATGTTGATCGGGCTTAGGAGATGAGAACTCGGCCGAGGTGTGTCAGACGAAACAAGGTCTCTGACATTATTGATCCTTCATTCAGGAGTACTGGCGTAGAAGGAGTACTTTGATTCTGCACTTTGAAGTTCGCTTACTTCTGGAGAAGCGGTTGATGTTCCTTTGATGTTCAACAGTCAAAAGAAATGCCATCTTTAATTTAAAAGCAGAAAAAGTTTAACAAGTAAATTTATTTTTGTTTTATTTCAAGAATCGCTGATTAAGTTTAAACAACGTCGTTCTGTAAAGCTAAAACAAGTAAAGAATTACAAACAAAAGCACCAGGGCTCAAATTTTATTGATAAGATGGAGATCAGCCAAACGCGTGATTCCAAAGAGTATTTACAAAGTTAGAAAATGGTAATTTACAGGGAAAAGGGCTACGTTGAAACATAACGACCACTATCCTTCTACCAACTTTGAATTCGGGATATCCTGAGCTTCCGTCGAAGATGACCTTTGACTGGAGATTTCCTCTGATAGATGATGCAACTGCTGCTGAGGGACTTGCCTCTGTTGAACATAGTTACTTGCCATTATCCCTAACTTTTTCCTGGATTGTACTATGAGATTTCCAATCCATCGGGATGATTTTTTTCTATGTCTCTAACTTTTGCCTGGACCGCCCTTTCGGGTTTTCAATCCACCGAGACGTTTTTTTTTAGTTTTAGGCGAAGTATTTCTTGACTACATCAACATTCGTGGGGTAGGAAAATTCCTCTCCGTCCATGGTTGCAAGTCTCAAGGCGCCGCCTGAGAAAGCTTTCGTGACCACATAGGGGCCATCATAATTTGGGGTCCATTTGCCCCGAGAATCAGTGAGAAATGATTGTATCTTCTTGAGCACAAGGTCTCCTTTTCTGAAGATACGCGGTCGGACCTTTTTGTCGAACGCCCTTTTCATTCTCTGGTGATACAACTGACCGTGGCATAGTGCCGTGATTCGCTTCTCTTCGATCAGGTTCAATTCGTCGTGTCGACTTTGACACCATTTAGCTTCGGTGAGCTTAGCTTCCATCAATACCCGGATTGATGGGATCTCTACTTCTATGGGGAGCACTGCTTCCATGCCATATACTAGAGAGAAAGGGGTTGCCCCTGTTGAAGTACGGACAGATGTGAGATAACCATGAAGAGCAAAGGGTAGCATTTCGTGCCAATCTTTATAGGTTACAACCATCTTTTGAACGATCTTCTTGATGTTCTTGTTAGCCGCTTCTACCGCTCCGTTCATCTTGGGTCGGTAGGGAGATGAGTTATGGTGTTCGATCTTGAACTCTGCACACAACTCTTTCATCATCTTATTGTTCAAGTTAGATCCATTATCAGTAATGATCTCGCTTGGAACACCATAACGGCAGATGATATTGTTTTTGATAAATCGGACCACCACTTGTCGGGTTACATTGGCGAATGACGCTGCTTCGACCCACTTGGTGAAATAGTCAATGGCTACCAGGATGAACCGATGTCCGTTTGAAGCCTTGGGCTCAACCATACCAATCATATCGATTCCCCATATGGAATATGGCCACGGGGAAGAAAGAACTTTGAGATGTGATGGCGGTACATGAATTTTGTAGGAGTATATCTGACACTTGTGACACCTCCTCATGTACTTGTAGCAGTCGGATTCCATGGTCAACCAATAATTCCCGGCCCTGAGAATTTTTCTCGCCATTGTGTGTCCGTTGGCATGAGTGCCAAAGGATCCTTCATGAATTTCTTTCATGAGCATGCCTGCTTCTGGTCTGTCGACGCATCGGAGCAAGACCATGTCAAAATTTTTCTTATAAAGAGTGTCACCGCTCAGGAAGAAGTTTCCAGCCAATCTTCTGAGGGTTTTCCTGTCTTTTCTGAGTGCCCCAGATGGGTACTCTTGTTTCTGAAGGAAGCATTTGATATCGTGATACCAAGGTCTGTCGTCTATGACTGCTTCAATCGCGAAGATGTAAGCGGACCGTTCAAGGCGCATGATGTCGATCTTAGGTATGTCATTCCATCGACCTATACTAATCATGGAAGAGAGAGTGGCTAATGCATCAGCCATGTGATTCTCATCACGAGGGATGTGATGAAAGTCGACTCTGTTGAAGAAGGGTAACAACCTTCTTGCATAATCTTTGTAAGGAATCAGTCCTGATTGGTATGTGTTCCAATCTCCTTTTATCTGGTTAATAACCAGGGCTGAGTTGCCATATACGTCCAAGTTTTTGATCCTTAAATCAATTGCTTCCTCGAGACCCATGATACATGCTTCGTATTCGGCCTCGTTGTTCGTACATTTGAACGTAAGTCTGGCAGTGAAAGGAATGTGGGAACCCTGAGGGGTAACAATGATTGCCCCAATTCCGTTTCCATAATGATTGACTGCTCCGTCAAAGATAAGTCCCCACTGGGAACCTAGTTCTGGCCCTTCACCGGGTAGCGGTTCATCGCAATCTTTCATCTTTAGATACATGACATCTTCGTCTGGGAAGTCAAACCCGATTGATTCTTGATCGTCAATCGGTTGATGAGCCAAATAATCGGCTAAAATACTTCCCTTAACGGCTTTCTGAGCATGGTACTCTATGTCATATTCTGATAGTAACATCTGCCAACGGGCAATCCTTCCCGTGAGAGCAGGTTTTTTGAAAACGTACTTGATTGGATCCATTTCGGAGACCAACCAAGTAGTATGACGAATCATGTACTGGCGAAGACGTTTGGCTGCCCAAGCCAAAGTGCAACAAGTTTTCTCAAGCATTGTGTACCGAGTCTCGCAGTCGGTGAATTTCTTGCTTAGATAGTAAATGGCAGACTCTTTCCTTTTAGTTTCGTCTTGTTGGCCAAGTACACATCCCATTGAGTCCTCTAGGACTGTGAGGTAAATGATCAATGGTCTCCCTTCCACTGGAGGTGATATAATCGGAGGATTCAACAGATATTCCTTGATACTGTCGAAGGCGGTTTGGCAATCTTCTGACCAAACGCAATCCTGATTCTTTTTTAGTAACTTGAAGATCGGCGCGCATGTCGCGGTCATGAGGAATATGAATCTGGAGATGTAGTTCAAACGTCCCAGGAATCCTCTGACTTGTTTTTCAGTTTTCGGAGAAGGCATTTCTTGAATGGCCTTGACCTTGTCAGGATCAACCTCAATTCCTTTCTGGCTGACGATGAACCCTAGTAGTTTCCCTGAACGGACACCGAAGGTGCACTTGTTGGGATTCAAGCGGAGCTTGAATTTTCTTAGATGTTCGAACAATTTTGATAGATGTTCAACGTGCTCACTCTCTGTTTTTGATTTTGCAATCATATCATCGACATACACTTCAATTTCCTTGTGTATCATGTCATGAAACAGAGTAGTCATGGCCCTTTGATAGGTTGCCCCGGCATTCTTCAAACCGATCGTCATTACCTTGTAACAAAAGGTGTCCCATGGGGTAATGAATGAAGTTTTCTCCATGTCTTTCAGCGCCATTTTGATCTGGTTATAGCCCGAGAATCCATCCATGAAGGAGAATACTTTGAACTTTGCTGTGCTGTCAACCAGCATGTCAATGTATGGTAGAGGAAAGTCATCCTTTGGACTTGCCTTGTTTAGATCTCTGTAATCAACACACATTCTGACCTTTCCATCCTTTTTGGGAACGGGTACAATGTTGGCTAACCATTGAGGATATTCAGATGTAGCAAGGAAACCCGCGTCAATCTGTTTTTGTACCTCCTCCTTGATTTTGATGGCCATGTCCGGATGAGTGCGTCTCAACCTTTGCTTTACTGGCGAACATTCTGATCTCAACAGTAAGTGATGTTCCACGATGCTGGTATCCAACCCTGGCATATCCTGATAGGACCAAGCGAACACATCGGGGAATTCTTTGAGAAGCTTTATCAGATCTTCTCTGGCAGTTGGACTGAGCAGTGCTCCGATCCTGATTTCTTTTCTCTCTTTTTCTGAACCCAAGTTTACCGTTTCCAACGGCTCTTTGTGAGGTTCAATGGACCTTTCCTCTTGTCTGAGTAGTTGGGAGATCTCTTCTGGAATTTGGTTGTCAACTTCTTCTTTAGCCTCGAATACCGAGAATTCAAAGTTGGGAGAAGACATTGGATCGTATGTTTCAACGGGGTTTAAAACAAGCAATCTGCATGACGTGATGATTCGTGTTTAGAAGAGATAGAGAGAAATGCAAGTGTGTGCAGTGTTTTTGTTTTACTGCTTGTTTTTATTTTTGAATTGTTTTTTAGGATTACCATTTTCTGAAAAAGCAAAAAGAGAAAACAACAATAAATGCGGAAATTACAGAACGACGTTATTTTATTAATGAACAAGTCGATCCTTGAAACTACAGCCCTATAAAACAAAACTCTGTCGCTTTGGGCAAAGCGAAGAGGGAAATTTACAGAAAGCGAGCCCTATCAAAACATCCGTTTCACCTGGGCAGGGTGAAAGGTTTAAAGATGGCAATTACTTTGACTGACGAACGACCTTTGGAACCTCGACAGCAACCCATTGGTGGCGAATGTGACGCCCCCAATCTAATACCCCCAATTAGCATGCATTTAAAGCAGTTAAAAGAAAAATTCAAAAATTGATCAGAGTACATTTGAAAACACGGCATAGAAAGGAGACATCCCATCAACGTAACCAAAATATACACATAACATGCAACACCTGCCCATAATGATATGCAACTGTGGGGTAGCAATCATACAGAGGAAACTTCGTTCCTTACACCCACTTTTCAGAAATTAGAAATAAAACGGAAAATCTAAAATCTGATTAACATATACACATATAAACAGTTTGTCATACATCAAGTAGCATATGTACAACCAAAATATAATATATCATCAGATATACAAAACAATAGCACGCGGCCACCCTAACTACCCGGAGTCACATATCAGAGCCGACCGACCAAAATAATGAAGATGCAAAGCTTCACAAAAAGAATACCTCCAGCAAACCTAATCTGCAACGCCTCATAGAGCGTTATAAAACAGCAGAAGGGTGAGAAAAACAACCATAATATAATTGCATAAAATTATATATATTAACACAAAAATACACAAGCAACACATTCTCACCACAAATGCTCAACAGTCGCATATAATATCACACGGTACAATTCTCACTTATCGTATACCACATCACATCAATCATTCACAATACAATCAAACACGTTCCAAGCACAATTACTCATGATTTATGCAATGCACATAGACCGACACAACGACTCTATGCACATGCCATGCGGTACCGACTTCAAATCTTGTAATTCATTAGTCCCCCAGGAACTCTTGGAATCATCGCTCGTTACATAGAGTAACTCCCCGTCGGGCCTACGATGTTCCCCGTCGCTATAAACCAATATTTCAGGGCGAACGACATTTATGGATTGCTTTCTACCAGTATTTCAGGGCGCACAATCCGATTGCTTTCTACCAGTATTTCAGGGCGCACAATCAATTGGGATTAACCGCTTCTACCAATATTTCATGGCGTAAGACTATAAAACTGATTCATCTATGAATCTTCCCATGCAAGAATACATATCATGATACTTGACACATTAATGACTCATGCCAACATCAAATACTCATGCATCAACAATATTCATGTATTTCAAGTGCACACAAAGTAATGCACACAATTGCCCAAAATGGCCACAAACACCAATATACCACACTTAGCATTTTCTTGCCTCTCGGCCACAAATCGTCATCACAACAGCACATAAGGCATACACATCCAAAGCACAAACATATAACACAATACAAGTCAAATACGCACTATTAAAAACGACAAAAGTCGAGATTCGACACTATTCACATTTTCCGATCAAATTTAATCGGCTAACGATTCTCAAAACCTCATATTCACAAAGTACAGTTCGATACCTTTCCAACGACACCAAGAATGCAAAAATCGGATAAACGGAACAAAAGTTACGAACATTTCAAAATAACGCAAAACATAAACCGGACGCCCGACACTACGAAACGGTTCGTAAAAACTGTACCGATTGGGAAGGATTCAGACCCCAAACATATTTTTCCTAGAAAGAACATCTCGTTAGCTTCCCAACGCTTCGAACGGGGGTTAAAACCGACTTACGGATCAAAAGATATGAATTTCCGAAAATCGCACGAAACCAGAATTTTCACACTAGCAGTCGTGTCCGTACGACTGCGTGAAAATACACCAGTTCTGGTTCAGCAGTGATTTTTGGGGCGTTTTCGCCCGAAACCCGACCGATTCAATTATTTTCTTCAAACAAAATACATGATAATCCTCCATAAATGTATACGGACGTATTAGAATCAAAAATTACGCGATTCCGCGACTTTTGAAAAACACTATTCCGGAACCTAAAAACGCCAAATTTTCAAATATCAACCGATTTTAACGAAACGAGTTTCTATAACGTCGGCCTCACTTCACTCGACTAAACTACGCAATCCGTTTCGAAATTCATCCGTGAAATCTCCCGATTCTACCGATTATGCATAAAATCAACATAAACTCAATTTTTCCAAAATCTCACAAAATCATCAACAAGTATCAAAATGATTATCACAATACAACAACTAATACACAACAATCACATATCCAGAGTTTCAATCCATTTCATTCGCTAAAACTATTGATTCGAACGATTATGTCATAAACACATATTTTTCAAAAAAATGATTTTTACTAATTTTCTCCAAATCAATCCAAAACAACAACAAACACACATACATAATCGTATACAATCATACAATAATCGAGTTTCGCACCCTTACCCGATTAATCGATTCTTAAAACTTGTTCTTGTTGAATTTTTCCCACTTTCTTCTTCTTTCTCTCTTTTCTTCTCTTTCTCTCTTTTCTTCTTCTTTTCTCTTTTCTCTTACTATTTTTCTTTCTATTTTCTAACTTATCAAAAATAAGATGTGAAATGCCCAAAATACCCCTACACTCAATTATCTCGCAAATGTTTCCAAAACGCGATAAAATATATTCACGACTAAAAATAACACAATTTCGCACAAAAGCCGAAAACATAATAAAATAATAACAAAATAATCAAAAAGGACTCAACAAACAAAACTGGCAAAACTGGGGCGTTACAATTCTCCCCCACTTAGAAATTTTCGTCCTCGAAAATCTTACCTGATTCAAATAACTCTGGATACGATTCTCGCATCCTACTCTCCAACTCCCACGTCAGATTACCATCAGCAGCGCCTCCCCACGCCACTTTCACAAGTGCAATCTCTTTACCCCTCAACCGCTTCACCTCGCGATCCACAATACTAACTGGTAATGCCTCGACCGTAAGGTTATCTCTTACCTCAACCTCGTCCATAGGAATCACATGTGAAGGGTCTGAAACATACTTCCGCAACTGCGAAACATGAAACACATCATGCAAATTCGACAGATTCGGCGGTAACGCCACCCGATACGCTACAGCACCAACTCTCGCAGATATCTGGTAAGGACCAATAAATCGAGGAGTAAGTTTCTTAGATTTCAAAGCACGACCAACACCCGTAACCGGCGTAACCCTCAGAAATACGTGATCACCCTCTTGAAACTCAAGATCCTTCCGTCTCTTATCATGATAACTCTTCTGCCTACTCTGAGAAGCCTTCATTTTCTCACGAATAAACTTTACCTTTTCCGTCGTCTGTTGCACCAATTCCGGTCCAACCACAGAACTCTCACCTGTTTCGTGCCAACACAACGGCGTTCGACATCTTCGCCCATATAAAGCCTCAAAAGGTGCCATTCCAATACTAGAATGGAAACTGTTATTGTACGTGAACTCAACCAAAGCAAGATAACTGTCCCACGTACCACCTTGTTCCAAAACACACGATCTCAACAAATCCTCCAAAGACTGAATAGTTCTTTCGGTCTGACCATCCGTCTGCGGATGATAAGCCGAACTCAACTTCAATCTAGAACCCAAAGCCTTCTGTAGACTCTCCCAAAATCTCGATGTAAACCTCGGATCTCTATCAGAAACAATGCTCAACGGGACACCATGCAATTTCACAACCACACCGACATAAATCTCAGCTAACCTCTCCAAAGAAAAACTGATGTCAATCGGAATGAAATGCGCCGATTTAGTCAGCCTATCCACAATCACCCAAATAGCATTATGCCCTCGCTGAGTATTCGGTAACCCCGTTACAAAATCCATCGAAATGCTATCCCATTTCCACTCAGGAATGTCTAATGGTTGCAACAAACCACTAGGCCTCAAATGTTCCACTTTCGATTTCTGACAAGTTAAACAAGCATAAACAAATTGAGCCACATCTCTTTTCAAACCAGACCACCAGAAAATCTTCCTCAAATCTTGGTACATTTTATTCGCTCCGGGATGAATACTTAAAATACTCCGGTGTCCTTCCTCCAAAATCATTCTTTTCAACTCCGCATCGTCAGGAATACAAATACGATCACGAAATCTCAAAACGCCAAACTTATCAACCTTGAAATCCTCATTCTCGTTCATCATCAAATCAACAAATTTCAAATCCAGCTTTTGTTTCTCACAAATCGACAACAAAAACTCATTCGTAACTTTCAACATACCAAGTCTCACACTCACCGATGTCACTTCGCAAACTAAACTCAAGTCTCTAAATGATTCCAAAAGTTCCCACTCTTTCGCCATCAATGCGGACATATGCAAAGACTTACGGCTCAATGCATCGGCTACCACATTAGCTTTACCAGGATGGTAATTCAAGCCAAAGTCGTAGTCTTTCAAGAATTCCAACCATCTCCGTTGCCTCATGTTCAACTCTTTCTGATCAAATAGATATTTCAAGCTTTTATGATCACTAAAGACTTCGAACCTCGCACCATAGAGATAGTGTCTCCAAATCTTTAACACAAAAACCACAGCAGCTAATTCAAGATCATGAGTAGGATAGTTTTTCTCATGAACTCTTAATTGCCTTGAAGCATAAGCTACAACTTTACCTTCCTGCATCAAAACACCACCCAAACCAATTAAAGAAGCATCACAATACACAACGAATGGTTCATTAGGATTAGGTAAAATAAGAATCGGAGCTGTCGTCAATCTTCTCTTCAGCTCACAAAAACTCTCTTCACACTGAATATCCCAAATGAACGCTTTGCCCTTACAAGTCAACTGCATCAAAGGTAATGCTAGCTTGGAAAAACCTTCAATGAACCTCCGATAATAACCAGCCAAACCCAAAAAGCTTCGAATTTCAGTAACGGATCTAGGAGCCTCCCATTGTAGAACTGCTTCTACTTTAGATGGATCCACAGCAATACCATTACCTGAAATTACGTGCCCGAGAAAACTCACCTCCGACAACCAAAATTCACACTTGGACAATTTGGCAAAAAGCTTCCTTTCTCTCAAAACCTGCAAAACAATACGTAAATGCTCTGCATGTTCCTCACGAGACTTAGAATAGATTAAAATATCATCAATAAACACCACCACAAAACGATCCAAATGCTCGTGGAAAATCCGATTCATGTATTCCATGAACACACCAGGCGCATTAGAAACCCCGAACGGCATCACAGCAAACTCGTAATGCCCGTAGCGTGTCCTAAAGGCCGTCTTCTGAATATCTTCTTCTTTCACCCTTATCTGATGGTACCCCGATCTCAAGTCAATCTTACTAAATACACAAGCACCAACCAACTGATCCATCAGATCATCAATCCTTGGAAGCGGATATTTGTTCTTAATCGTCACTTTATTCAACTGGCGATAATCAATACATAATCGCATACTCCCATCTTTCTTTTTCACCAACAAAACTGGAGCACCCCAAGGAGAAACACTTGGTCTTACGAACCTCTTTTCCAGTAAGTCATTCAACTGCTTTTTCAACTCCACCAATTCAGATGCCGACATTCGATAAGGTGCCATAGAAACAGGTCTAGTACCAGGAACTAGATCTATCGAGAATTCCACCTCTCTCTCCGGCGGTACATCTGAAATATCTTCAGGAAATACCTCAGGAAAATCACACACAACAGGAAACACCTCAAGAGAAACTTTACTCTCCACCGACAACGATGCAAACACACCGAACAACTGAGCCTCATCCGCCAAAAGTCTCTTCAACTCTTTGGTAGATAAGAAACTCGAGTCTTCGTCTTCCTCCAGAGAAGGAAACCTTACTAGCTTATGATAACAATCAATGTGAACCCGATTAAATTGTAACCAGTTCATTCCCAACACCACATCTAACCCTTCCAATGGTAAACACACCAAATCCATCACAAAATCTTTACCATAAATGGCTAAAGGACAATTTAGACAAACCATAGAAGTAGTTACTGATCCCATCGCTGGAGTATCAATAACCATCTCAACACCCATCACAGACAACACAAGATTCAAACTCTTCGCGCACTCAGACGAAATAAACGAATGAGTCGCTCCAGTATCAATAATAGCAATTAAAGGCGTATTATTAATAAAGCAAGTACCTCTAATCAAACGATCTGCATTCGAGGTCTGAGTTCCTGCTAGTGCAAACACTTTTCCTCCAGGTTGAGCCTGTCTTGGTTTCGTACACCTTGTACTAACATGACCAACTTCCCCACAATTATAACATGTAACTCCATTCTTCCTCCTACAATCAGCAGCCACATGACCTTTCAAACCACAACTAGCACACATATCCACATTATTCATTTTCCTCTTACATTCCGATATACGATGTCCTAAACCACCACAATTGTAACATTTCACAGCAGAATTCATTCCTCCACCACTAGGCTTCCTATCAAAAGCAAACTTCTGTTTCCCTTTGTCAACAGGGGTAACATAAGGCCTACCTCTGAACTGCCCCTTTCCTTTCTTATCATTCAGATTCTTGTAATGAGTAGCACGTGCTTTGCTATCCTCATCAAAGATCCGACTCTTGTTCACCAACACTGAAAACTGTCTTATCTCCTGATAACCGATACCCTGCTTGATTTCTGGCCTCAAGCCATTCACAAACTTCAAACACTTCGACCTCTCTGAACCCGCTGTATTATAATTAGGACAGAACTTCACAAGTTCCTCAAACTTAGCAGCATAATCCGCAACAGAGGAATTATCCTGTTTCAGTTCAAGAAATTCAATTTCCTTCTTACCTCTCTCATCTTCCGGAAAATACTTTTCGAGAAAAGCATCTTTGAACACAGCCCACGTAACCACTATATCATCCTCCTCAAACCTCTGAGAAGCATTTATCCACCAATCTTCAGCTTCCTTTTCCAGCACATGAGTACCAAACTGCACTTTCTGATCCTCGGAACACTTAATGAAACGGAAGATCTTCTCAATCTTCTTCAGCCAAATCTGTGCTCCCTCAGGATCATGAGTACCATTGAAGCTCGGTGGGTTATTCTTCTGAAACTTATCCATACTACGCGACTCCTCGTCCGCCGCAGCATTCGGTAAATTCTGCATCGCCTGCGCCATAGCTTGCATGGCCGCAGTCATAGCAGCATCACGTCTTCCAGCCATAATCTGAACGTTTCCAATGATAACAAATTATGGTTAAACAACAACTCGTCCAACGTAACTCGCCCAATATGCCAGACACAACAACCACAACTGACACAAACTGACACAAACAGCTCTGATACCACTTAATGTGACGCCCCCAATCTAATACCCCCAATTAGCATGCATTTAAAGCAGTTAAAAGAAAAATTCAAAAATTGATCAGAGTACATTTGAAAACACGGCATAGAAAGGAGACATCCCATCAACGTAACCAAAATATACACATAACATGCAACACCTGCCCATAATGATATGCAACTGTGGGGTAGCAATCATACAGAGGAAACTTCGTTCCTTACACCCACTTTTCAGAAATTAGAAATAAAACGGAAAATCTAAAATCTGATTAACATATACACATATAAACAGTTTGTCATACATCAAGTAGCATATGTACAACCAAAATATAATATATCATCAGATATACAAAACAATAGCACGCGGCCACCCTAACTACCCGGAGTCACATATCAGAGCCGACCGACCAAAATAATGAAGATGCAAAGCTTCACAAAAAGAATACCTCCAGCAAACCTAATCTGCAACGCCTCATAGAGCGTTATAAAACAGCAGAAGGGTGAGAAAAACAACCATAATATAATTGCATAAAATTATATATATTAACACAAAAATACACAAGCAACACATTCTCACCACAAATGCTCAACAGTCGCATATAATATCACACGGTACAATTCTCACTTATCGTATACCACATCACATCAATCATTCACAATACAATCAAACACGTTCCAAGCACAATTACTCATGATTTATGCAATGCACATAGACCGACACAACGACTCTATGCACATGCCATGCGGTACCGACTTCAAATCTTGTAATTCATTAGTCCCCCAGGAACTCTTGGAATCATCGCTCGTTACATAGAGTAACTCCCCGTCGGGCCTACGATGTTCCCCGTCGCTATAAACCAATATTTCAGGGCGAACGACGTTTATGGATTGCTTTCTACCAGTATTTCAGGGCGCACAATCCGATTGCTTTCTACCAGTATTTCAGGGCGCACAATCCGATTGCTTTCTACCAGTATTTCAGGGCGCACAATCAATTGGGATTAATCGCTTCTACCAATATTTCATGGCGTAAGACTATAAAACTGATTCATCTATGAATCTTCCCATGCAAGAATACATATCATGATACTTGACACATTAATGACTCATGCCAACATCAAATACTCATGCATCAACAATATTCATGTATTTCAAGTGCACACAAAGTAATGCACACAATTGCCTAAAATGGCCACAAACACCAATATACCACACTTAGCATTTTCTTGCCTCTCGGCCACAAATCGTCATCACAACAGCACATAAGGCATACACATCCAAAGCACAAACATATAACACAATACAAGTCAAATACGCACTATTAAAAACGACAAAAGTCGAGATTCGACACTATTCACATTTTCCGACCAAATTTAATCGGCTAACGATTCTCAAAACCTCATATTCACAAAGTACAGTTCGATACCTTTCCAACGACACCAAGAATGCAAAAATCGGATAAACGGAACAAAAGTTACGAACATTTCAAAATAACGCAAAACATAAACCGGACGCCCGACACTACGAAACGGTTCGTAAAAACTGTACCGATTGGGAAGGATTCAGACCCCAAACATATTTTTCCTAGAAAGAACATCTCGTTAGCTTCCCAACGCTTCGAACGGGGGTTAAAACCGACTTACGGATCAAAAGATATGAATTTCCGAAAATCGCACGAAACCAGAATTTTCACACTAGCAGTCGTGTCCGTACGACTGCGTGAAAATACACCAGTTCTGGTTCAGCAGTGATTTTTGGGGCGTTTTCGCCCGAAACCCGACCGATTCAATTATTTTCTTCAAACAAAATACATGATAATCCTCCATAAATGTATACGGACGTATTAGAATCAAAAATTACGCGATTCCGCGACTTTTGAAAAACACTATTCCGGAACCTAAAAACGCCAAATTTTCAAATATCAACCGATTTTAACGAAACGAGTTTCTATAACGTCGGCCTCACTTCACTCGACTAAACTACGCAATCCGTTTCGAAATTCATCCGTGAAATCTCCCGATTCTACCGATTATGCATAAAATCAACATAAACTCAATTTTTCCAAAATCTCACAAAATCATCAACAAGTATCAAAATGATTATCACAATACAACAACTAATACACAACAATCACATATCCAGAGTTTCAATCCATTTCATCCGCTAAAACTATTGATTCGAACGATTATGTCATAAACACATATTTTTCAAAAAAATGATTTTTACTAATTTTCTCCAAATCAATCCAAAACAACAACAAACACACATACATAATCGTATACAATCATACAATAATCGAGTTTCGCACCCTTACCCGATTAATCGATTCTTAAAACTTGTTCTTGTTGAATTTTTCCCACTTTCTTCTTCTTTCTCTCTTTTCTTCTCTTTCTCTCTTTTCTTCTTCTTTTCTCTTTTCTCTTACTATTTTTCTTTCTATTTTCTAACTTATCAAAAATAAGATGTGAAATGCCCAAAATACCCCTACACTCAATTATCTCGCAAATGTTCCCAAAACGCGATAAAATATATTCACGACTAAAAATAACACAATTTCGCACAAAAGCCGAAAACATAATAAAATAATAACAAAATAATCAAAAAGGACTCAACAAACAAAACTGGCAAAACTGGGGCGTTACAGCGAACTCCTCGGTGAATCACAAAGTCTGGCACCTTCCTTGATTTGTCTTCAGAAATGACACTGATTTCTGGTGGAGCAGGACCATTGGAATCTGTCTCCCAAGCAGAATTGTCGTAGGAGGATTCCTCTGTTGCATTTTGCATAGCATTGGTGCTCTCAGCTGTATCTCCCTATCCAGTTGGCTGGATATCTTCGAGCCTGATACGAGAGCTTTCGGGAGCGGTGTACTTGACCATAAAGTCGTATTTTCCACTTGGTTGTCCCAGGGTGTCCCACACTTCTGTGGAACTGGAGGAATCATCCCTCTCGATGACGTTGACCTCGGGAAAAGCATAGTTGATGAATTCTAGTCCTGCAAACGTTGCGAATTCATCTTCATGTTGAGTAGTTTCCGAATGACCTGAGTGTTGATCCCATGACATGGTGGGGACACAGGTATTCTGTTCAATGATGGTCAGCTGAGTTTCATTACTCGGCTGACTTTCTGGCCCCAAGTCTCCTGGGTAAGGTTGCCACATTGGCAGGCCATCCATTGGGCCATAGTAAGTAGAGTCAAAGTTGTCTTTCATTAGAGTGTCTTCCTCTAATGAGTTTGGCGGAGCACGACATCCTTCTGGATCACAACCTCCGTATGTCAGTTCGACGTCTGACCTGGGTATAAATCTCAGACTTTCTGTAGGAAAGCAAAAAGGCATAGGCACCTCTTCCTAAGACATATAGCCATCCTTGTTAGGGTAGGACTTCCATTCTTCATCTGTGTCAGAGGGATCTTCCTCATTGATAGCATGAACTGTCTGAGACACTGGTTGGAGGAAGCCTCCACTATGGAAGAAGTTCTGAAGGGGATGAAGACTTTCATCGTTGGCAACTGTCTGGGTACAGGTTGCAGAAAAACCAAGACCCTTCTTTATTTTATTGTCAATAGGAATGACAAGCCGTCCCCATCCTGTCGTATCGGTACTCTCGACCGCTTTGATAGCATCTTTGTATGAAGAAATTGAAGTTCCTTCTTCGAACTGATTGTCCTTGCTCACCAATAGTGCTTGGAACTGAGTTCCAATAACCTCCTCGGGTTCCACACAAGTAGATGATGATAGGTTACTCACAAGCAAGGCTTGTTCCCCACAAACCGTGACAAGTTGATCGTTCTTGATGAACTTTAGCTTTTGGTGGAGGGTTGAAGTAACCACTCCAGCCTGATGTATCCAAGGTCTTCCTAATAAACAACTGTATGTTGCCCGGATGTCCATGACCTGGAAAGTGATTTGGAAAGTGTGAGGACCAATAGTTATGGGAAGATCAACTTCGCCGATAACTGTTTTTCTGGATCCGTCGAACGCTTTGACGACGACCTCGCTGACTCTCATCGGAGGGCCCTTAAATGATAATTGCATCAAAGTGGACTTCGGTATAACATTCAGGGCTGACCCTGTGTCTACCAGTACGTTGGCTAAAGCATCGCCCTGGCAGTTAACTGTAATGTTGAGCGCCATGTTATGGCGGCGACCTTCTTCAGGTAATTCTTCATCACTAAATCCCAAATTATTGCAGGAAGTGATGTTAGAGACAATGCTATCGAATTGTCTGATTGTTACATCCTGTTCCACAAAGGCTTGCTCCAAGACTTTCTCTAGAGCCTCCCTGTGGGCTTCTGAACTGAGTAACAGTGATAATACCGAGATCTTTGAAGGAGTCTGTAACAGTTGATCAACAATGTTGTATTCACTCCTTTGGATGAGCTTTAGCATCTCATCTTTGTCTTTTGAAAAGTCGGGATTACTAGATTGACCGACTGGTGGATCAGGAATTTCTGCCTGAAGTTCCTTTTCTTTGTTGGATTCTCCAACCCCTCGGTGGAAGATTCGACCACTCCGTGTTACACGACTGATGTCTGCAATATTCACGACAGAGGGTAATGGAATTTCCTTTCCATTCTCGATTATTGTTGCACCGTATTTGTAAGGGATTGCCTTAGCTGATTCATACGGTAGTGGCCCCGGTAGATAGATGACTATGGGAACCTTCTGATTTTTCTGACCATCATAAGTAACCTCGATCCGTTCCTG
Organism: Lathyrus tuberosus; assembly: GCA_022829125.1. Classification (NCBI taxonomy): domain Eukaryota; kingdom Viridiplantae; phylum Streptophyta; class Magnoliopsida; order Fabales; family Fabaceae; genus Lathyrus; species Lathyrus tuberosus. Next base: position 3,981,187 of record JALAZF010000269.1, on the reverse strand, counting down.
GTTGGGAACTTTAGATTCATCAAATAGAGGGATGATGGCAAAAACATCCCTGGTCTGGTGACGACCAGAGATGGTGACAACATCCTCAACTTGATCGGCAAGGTAATTCGGCGACCAAATGATGGGTCCAGAACCTGGATATGGACGAATTTCTCCACGGTCCACCTGCCCCTGGAGAGCTGCTCGCACAAGGTAGCACCCTTGGTTACTTTCCGAACAGACGCTACAACGGTCATAATTGTGTAGTGGCACCTGGCCACGCCCACTTTGAATATAATGTAACCTCACTAGGTTAGCTTCCACTGATCGGACATCCTGACTTTGACGACGAGTAGGATTCCTGTTATTGATACTAATCTGCTGAGTATCTTCGTCCATATAGATTGGCATCCACCAGTGATTTAACAAGTGCTGAAGTGCCTCCTGGACAAGGGTACAACCTCGATCGTTTTCGCAACCTGCTTTACAGTTTTGATAATCATGTGATATTAAGAATCCGAGTCAGACCTGCTCAGCGTGTAACTCTACCAGGTTGGTATTCATCACGCGAATGTCAAAGATCTGAACCATGTTGATTTGATAGGAGTTCCTATCATGGTAGTCTTGGATCCATCAAAGATCCATCTGACGCTGAAGGTCTCTTGTATGAAAGAGCAACCATGTTTGTTTATCGAGCAAATCAGACAGGAACTGTAATCGTGCCGCGGCAGATTATGATATTGGCTTTGCCTTGAGTGCATCGCCACCAAGCTGACATTTATCGCACGGATGTCGTGGTTCTGAATGATGTTGGAATTCGTGTAAACCATGTTAACTCCACGAACTCGGTGCTCTTGGATCCATCCAAGATCCATTTGTTCATGTAGAGCTGCTTGCACTACAGAACATCCCTGGTTGTCTTTAGAGCAGATATCACACTGTTAATAATTATGAGGTGGCACATGGCCATATCCACTCTATCTACAATGCATCTTGACCAGATTGGTCTCCAATAAGAGTACATCGTGAATTTGATAGACATTGTTAGTCTCTTTCTCAATCAGATTGACTGCAGCTTTCTCATGTTGAGGCAGCGGGATCGTGAGAACATTGGGATTCGTATCTTTAAAAGATAAGAGCCCGCTCCTACAAGCTTTTGCACGTCGGATTTGAAATTGAGACAAGTCTCAATGTTATGCCCTGAACCTCCTTGATGATAAGGGCATGTCTGATCCACCTTAAACCAAAAAGGCGGATTTTTCGGAACTGAAAGGGGAGACTTAGTCTGAATGTGCCCCTTAGCCAGCAGTAACGGAAACAACTATGAGTACGTTATGGGTATAGGATCAAATCCTGGTGGCCGTGTTGTACGGTTGTTGTTATATGGAGGACGAGCCTGCTGAAGAGGCTGTTGTGTCCTTTACTGATCAGGTTGGCTCTGCGCAACTTGAGGTTGATACGTAGGAACAGGCGCGGGGCCAATAGCAGGAGTTACCGCTGCTACTGGTTGATAACGATGCCTTTTCTTTCTGAGAGAGATATTCCCAATATCTTGCTCTTTTTTCTTAGGGAGAGCACTACCGTATTTTTTAGTACCGCTCGTTGATCCAGTGTCTTTTACCAAACGTCCTTCTCGGACGGCTTCCTCAAGACGTACACCCATGCCAACCATTTCGGTGAAATCACTGGGCGCACTAGCGACCATTCAGCCATAGTAAAATGACCTCAAGGTTTTTAAGAAGATCTTTGTCATCTCTTTTTCCTCAAGAGGTGGACAAATTTGAGCGGCGATTTCACGCCACCTTTGAGCATACTCTTTAAAGGTTTCCTTGTCCTTTTGTGACACTGATCTGAGTTGATCTCTGTCGGGTGCCATGTCCAAATTGTACTTGTATTGTTGGACGAAGGCAGTACCAAGATCTCTGAATGTACTGATCGTAGTACAGTTTAAACCCATGTACCATTTGAGTGCGGCACCGGTTAAACTATCCTGGAAGTAGTGAATCAGCAGGTCCTGATTCTCCGTCTGAGCTGACATCCGTCGAGCGTACATCACCAGATGGCTCTGAGGGCAAGAGTTACCCTTGTATTTTTCAAAGTCGAGCACTTGGAACTTGTGCGGGACTTTCACATTTGGGACCAAGCAGAGATCTCTGGCGTCCTTTCCAAATAGATCCTGACCGCGAATGGCTTGCAGCTCCTTCTGCATTTCCAAGAATTGCTCCTGGAATTCATCCATTCTGTCAAACATAGTTTCCCTTTTACCAGTAGGTGTTGGTGGAATCTGTCCTTCCGGGACAGTGTGCACCACAGGGGGTGGTGCCGTGACTACGGCAGTAAGTCTTGGCGCCTCCCGAAGTTTGCAACCTTCAGGAGTCTTGAGTATGCCCCTGGCATCTTAGCTTTCCCTAAGTTTGTAACCTTCAGGCCCAGCGGCTTCTGTTGCGATTCCCAGATCTCCAGTGATCGGCGGAACATATCCTTCCGGGATATAGTTAACATGCATGCCCCAAGGACGATCTTTCAGCATCTGATACCTAGGATCATACTTTTCTGAGATCACAAATCTTTGTAGCTGAGCTTCTGCCATGGCTTGCATGTCGTTACGAAGCTTTCTCATATCCTCTCTCAGAGCGTCGATCTCTTCTTTCAACTCTCTGTTCTCTTCCTCAAGATCATCCATCTTTTTTTGACGATTGGCCCGAGTATTATACGAATGAGACAGTTTGACTCTAGAATTGAGACACAAACGTGAGATTCGTAGGTAAGGAGAATGCGCGATGTGAGAATGATGAATGCAATGATTATATTAATTGTTGTTTTTTTTCGTTTAATCAAAATAAACTTCGACAATTAGATTGCAAATATCAAACAGTGGGGAAACCCCTTTTTATTGAATTCCAAAGGATTACAGAAATGGAAATACAGTAGATTACAAAGTGCAGAAACAGAAACCTAAACTAATGGGTCCCGAGTCCTCTCTGAAGAGAAACCGGGTGCTGATTCTGGTATTTTCCTTTTCTTTGACCGGGGCTCCTGGGCCGTTATCGGGTTGTCATTCCTTTGCCAAGTGAAAGGAGTGAGCAAATTCCTTTGGTCATCTTGATTCTCTACAGCATGCTGCTCCAAAATTTCAATCAGAGCATCTTTCTCTTTTAGTAGTTGCTGTATTTGGATACACTCTACGTCGAGGGTGCGGTACTTGTTCTTCCAAGATCTTCTTTCCTTTTGAACTTTGTTGAGAGTAACCTGAAGCTTTACAGTTTCCGTCATGAAGTACATGACAGTTTCCCTCGGTGGAAGAATTCCGTAACGAGGATAAGGCATCTTTAGCTTGAGAGCTCTGGTTTGTACCCAATGGAGATAAGGCTCCACCGAGACACAGTCCGGTTTTCCCAGAGACTCTCGTCCTTTCTTATGAACATGTTTCCAAGCTTGCACTATTTCCATCTTTAGTGCTCTGTCATTTTCTCCTTCTTTGAAGAAAAGACCTTCCAGATGAACACCCAGTGGGATGTGTCTCATCGGGTATCCAAATTAACGAAAAACTAATATCGGATGATAGTTGATTCCTCCTTTAGTTCCTATGAGGGGTACGCTGGGGAAGTTTCCACAACGGTCAATGATTCTGATTCCCCCATAAATCCTATTACACCAATCTATATCAGAATTGGTGAGAGACATGATCTTCTGCGACCAACGTAAGACACTCTTGCAATCCCAAAAAGCAGCAGACTTGGGCAAGTGAGAGATAAACCATTTGTAGAGCAAAGGTACACAGCATGTGATCTCCCCTCCGCTGTACAAATTTCCCAAGTGTACAGAATGATACGCATCTGCGAGCAAAGTCGGCACAGGGTTTCCAATGAGAAAAACCTTAATAGCGTTGATATCGACGAAGTTATTGATGTTGGGAAACAAAAATAATCTGTAGGTGAGCAAGACAAAGATGCTTTCAAAAGCAGTCCCGTTCCCTATACTAGCGAAGTATAGAGCCTTTTTTGTCAAGAACTGGGCTGGCAAACCTTGGATGCCACCCTTAGTGGTCATGTGAGTCCTGACCTCAGACTCGTCCAAATGAATTGCTATTGCAATAGTCTGATTCTTTGGAATTTCTTCCAGTCCAGAAAATGGAGCTCGATCAGTGATATGTAAATCAGTCAGATGAGAATACTCCTCCAGCGTTGGTGCAAGCTGGTAATCCGGGAATGTGAAACAGTGATAAACCGGATCGTAGAACTGAATGAGCGCGTCCATGATCCCCTTAATCACATGGACTCTTAACAGTGGTAGCAAACCACCGTGCTTGGCTCTGAAAGCCTCTGGGTTAACGATCATCCTTGCTAACCTTCTCAAATCCCCTAGTTTTGGAACCTTGAAGGTATACTGGTGAGTTCTCCTTCTACCGAAATCCATTAGCGTAATCCTCTTCTCTGATATTTGAAATCACAGTCTTAGTTTAATTTGAAAAACGGAGAGACTAGAAGAGAAGTTTTTTGAATGTTTTAATGTTTTATTAAATGGATGCATGAATGCAGCACACAAAAACATAGAAAAAACATGGGGTCAAAGGGTCGTTGTCATGAAGTCAAGGCTCTACCCATCCCCAAAGGTTTATACTAGGGTGATTTTTGTACCTGTACTCATTATCATCAGCTCCTCCCAGGAAAGCAAAACAACAAGCGGATCGCCAGCGAGTTGTAAAGCAATCTTAGAGTAAGGGCCATTCACCGAGAATAGATCACCAGCCTCAAATGAGGGTAGTATCGCGTAACAACTATTTCCGATAGTTTCCGCACTACGAAAGGGTTTGGCTCCTCAGCTTCTCAGACTTAACAACCGGCCCATTGGCTAGAAGAGTGAATGGGTTGCATTGGTCAGCCTCCACTGAGGTTGATGGTCGACTCCATCGCCATCACTTATCTTAAGTGTATACTCATTCTCACCACATGCGGCATCACACGCATTCCTAGTAGCAGAAAAATAAACACGTATAGCAATTAGGAAAAGCAGTATATATATTTGTCCTAACCATCCTAGACTTATAAAGCTATGATTCCTAAGTTCCTGACAGAAAATGGGTTCCCCGGCGGAAACCCCAATCTGTGGTATCAACCAAAGAGGTGAAAAGGAGGAAAAAGGAAAGAAGCTGAAGAGATATGGCCCCACGGTGGGCGCCACTTTTCTGTAGCGAGCGATTTTGGACGCGGTTCTTAAGCGCTGGTCGCTCTCTGCGGTTTGAGCTTAAACTACAGGTCGATTCATTTTTTATCCCATTGTGAGCTGAATAAGGAAGGGAAATAGATGTCTCCAATTAACCCTGCTTTGCATACTGAGTTTAAACAGCAGTCTGTTAGGTTACAAATGTTATCAATGTGGGGGGGCCTTTGTACTGGTTATTTGTATTTTCGCCAGTACGGTTTTCTTTCTTTTTATCTAGGCAAAGGGTTTCTGACGGGGAACAAGGATTAGGACGTTAGGAATGATGCTTTTGAATTTGAATGATGGAGATATGGGATTTGGGTTTTTTGTTGATTGCGCTCGCTAAGATCTTTTCTTTCGATCTTATGCCTACGTATTCCCGTTTACTGAAACAGGGAAATCAGAGCGTTCGTAGTTCCTCCTATTCTATGGGAGGAAATGGTATTTGGTGTCTTGTTGAAAGCCCAATACGTGAAACGAAAGGTGGTTTGTATCTTGTTCGAAGCCCAAGATGTGAAGCTGAAAAGTCTATTTGTGTCTTCAAAGCCGAAGACGTGAAGCTGAAAGACCTCGGATTTAGAGAGAATTTGTCATCTCTAAAGAGGGGAGAAGGAGAATTACTTTAACTGGGATACGCGGATCTGAGCAATGCCATAATTTCCGAAGAAAGAGTTTTAACCTGAAGGAGAAGACTTTAACTGAGTGTAGAGCAACGCCATCTTTCCTTAGGAATTCCTCATGCTAAAAGAGGGACAGTGGCATGGATGTAAATAATCCAGAGGCTTGCCGCTTACAGTGATTAGATGAAGGGAAAGGAGTTGTTGATGTTTGTGTACTGTGAACGAGGCACAGCTTTGATGCTAAAAGGTTGATTGGATCAACCAGTGGTTTTCTTATACAAAGCCTAAGAGGAGGCTAATTTCCGCTAGGAAAATCATTATACAAAGCCTAACAGGAGGCTATTTTGTGTCCCGTACAAAGCCCGAGATGGAGGCTAAAAATATTTGACTCAACAAGAGAGTCTTTGTATCTCGTACGAAGCCCGAGATGGAGGCGAAAGGGGTAATTGACTCGACGAGGGAGTCTCTTATGTGTCTCGTATAAAGCCCGAGAGAGAGGCTAAACGTTGTTTGACTCCCCTGGGGAGAATTTTGGTATCTCGTACAAAGCCCGAGATGGAGGCTATTGTAATTGTTTCAGTTGAGTGACAGATCCGATATACTGATTTTAAAAGAGAAAATCAGTTCTTATATGTGCAACACTGTACTCAGGGATTTGATTTGAGGACCAGGGATATCTCCTTCTCTTTGAGGAAACGGGAAATCCAAAGGGTATTGAGACTGTCCGCGTCTACGGGTTTCCTTCCTATTTTTGAAGAGTGCTTGAGAATGTCTTTGAGACTCAAGGAAGTTAGACTGTCCGTGTCTAGAGTTTTATCTTTTGTACTATGCTTTGGGAAACAGTAGTAGACTCTATGAAAGGACTGTTCTATGAGGATGACTAGATTCTGTTCCTATATCTCTAGGAGGTCGTCTGGATAATTTGTACGAAGCCCAAGAGGAGGCTTGGAAACTTTTAAGAAGCCGACTGGTCCTTGTACGAAGCCCAAGAGGAGGCTATCATTCCCGGAGGAAGAGATCATTATACGAAGCCTAAGAGGAGGCTGTGAATACTTCTAAGAAGCCGACGGGTCCTTGAATAATGCCCAAGAGGAGGCCGATGCTTTTAAGAAGCCCGTGGGTCTATCATCTCCTTTCCATTAGGAGAGATAACTCTTTTAAAGATAAAAACCACTGGTAAACGTGCGAGGTTTACTATCCAGCGACTTTTAGCTTTTAAAGAGGGTTCCTTAGTTAAGGTCCAAGATTATGACCGTAGTGGGTACCCAAACCCCGAGACATTCAAGGCAAGCTATCCACAAGGAATAGATCAAGTCAGGAAAGTTCGATAATTTGGAAGAAACTCAAAGATTCCATTCACGGAGAATACATTCATCTTGGGGAGTAGAGCTTCTTGACTATTCCTAAGGAGGACAGCCGAAGAGAAGACTGTATCTGGTGCTCCTATTGGGGATCTAGGCGTCTATTTCTACGAATAAACGAAACGGCTTTACCTAGTGCTAGACGTAGTTACCGGGGAAACTCGAAATATCTATACTATTATTACACAGTAGATATGAGTTTATGAAAGGAGACTTACAGTGAGCAGCCCCACAATACAGTTTATAATATAAAAGCAGTAAACGAAAGCGATAACCACTTACTCGGTTGTAGTGCTTCCATGCTGTTTGGTTAGTTGTTCAACAAAGAAAGATTGAAAACAACAGTATATTCAAAATCAAAGGAGAATGTGCTTTGAAAAAGAAAGATTTGGGGCTTACAGCTCAAGGAGAGGCCCAGGGTTTTATCAGTGAGCGCACTGCTTGACTTTGTACAGCGGGACTTATACAAGTGACTGGGGCCCAAAAAGGTTTTCTGTACAAAGGGATGGGTCTTACACTCTCGCAAGAGGCCCAAAAAGGTTTAAAGAAAAGAGTGGGGCTTATAACATGAGGGTAGGCCCAGGATTTTATCGTTAAAATGGCGATCGCGCCGAGGTTTTCTTTTTAACGCAGAGGGACTTATACAATAAGTGAGGCCCAAGATGTTTTGGTTAAAAGGGGGATTGGGTCTTACACTCTAATAGAGGCCCAAAGTGTTTTGAATGGGTCTTACAGCTCAAGGAGAGGCCCAAAAAGGTTTTTATTTTTAAACGGGCGACGATCGCGCCGTTTACTTGTACAGAGGGACTTATACAATGAATGAGGCCCAAAAAGTTTTTGTACAAGGGGGGATGGGTCTTACACTCTCTCAAGAGGCCCAAAAAGGTTTGAAAATGATTTATGAGGGTTGAATTAATCCAAAACCCTAATTTGTTTTCAAAATGTATTTAATTGAATAAAAATTCAATTAAAAATGATCAAAAATTGTTTAACACATGGAAAACAAATTGTGATCTTGGATTAATGCTTCAAAAATTAAGTATTGACCTACAAAATAATTAGAAAGCATTAAAAGTTGCAAAATCAATGTAGAAAAAATATTTAAAATGCCAAAAACAATTAAAATATTAATTCTTTGAAAAAATATCAATTATATGAAATAAATAATATTTTTGGGATTTTTTGATAAAATAAAATATTTTAACATTTTTGTGAATTATTAAAAAAAGAATCAACTCAAAATCATTAAAACTCAGAGAGAAATTAATTTTTGAATCAATTAAACAAAATCACAAAATTCAAATATTTGAATTTCTAAAAATGGCGCCAAGAACAGCTGAAGAACACGCGCGTGTTCTTGGTTTCTCAGATTTGCATTTTCTATCCAATCTCCATGAATACGTAATCATATCATGCAATCCACATATCATTATGCTCGTCTCAATCTCACGATCATGTCTATGTACTTTAATTTCATTTAAATTAAACATACAACAAGAAATCACGAAGAGACCTCAAGAACCCTAATTTCTGCATGAAGGCTAGGATTTTTGATACACGATTCAAACAATGCAATTAATTGAGGGAAAACATTCCATGCATGATTATGAACATATGGCCAAATTATTGTGCTAGGAAATATGCATAGATTGAGAGATGACCAAGCATGTGCTTACCTCTAGGCCATGATAGCAAGTTCAAAGTGATTTTTGATTTGGAGGTGTTACAGATGAGTGGTGATGATCTGAACAGCTTCCCTACACCCTATGGATTGTGTTTGGATGGTTGGACTTGATTGAAATTGGCTGGATCATTTTGTGGTACCTCAGCTGCACTTTGGTTAAAACCTTGAGCAACCAGCTGGTGATTTTGTGAAATTGATGTTTCAGAAGTAATCTAAGTGTTTGATCAGCTCATATGTGATGTATGTGAGGTGTGTGAGTGATTGGTTTGATTGGAATTGCTCTCAAACTCAAAACCCGATAGTGACTTGCCTTAGAAGGCAAAATTGGAGTGAAAGAAGAGATTTTGAGGAAAGCATCTGTTAGATGGCTTTGGTGTACTCAAACTGACCACAATTGAGCTCTATTTATAGTAGAGCAAGTTTGTTTTGCAAGGAATAGTGCATGGCAGCTGGTAAGTAGGTTTGGCCAATGTTGTCCATTGAGAATTCAAGTCTCCTCTAGCCATTGACTAGAGGTTAGGGCACAGAGCTTTGGTTCCCTTGGTCTTGGATAAGTCTTGACTGATTTCAGATGAGAATGGCTCAGTCCATGCCACCTTGATGGTTCCATTGAATGCCTCATTACAAATTTGAAGTCTTGTCCCTATTTTGGCCATTCTAGGTTCAACATGTTATTTCTTGTTCCATGGACTTTGGAGGCTTGGCTCAGTGATTGTCCCCTTTAGATTCAATCCTCTGAGGTGTCCAAGTGGATAGGAGCAATTGAATTTGGCTGATTTTGGCAAATCAACCAAAGTTGCAAATTCTGCCTTGCCTTGACAGATTTCAGCAAGGCAACTTGGCAATGTTGTATCTCATGGTGTAGGTTGAATTTGGCAATGTTCTTGGCCATTTTGGAAAGCTCTTCCATGATACAACAACTGTTTGAACAAGTTTGGTTTTGATATCTTTTGATTCCAAGTGAAAAATCCCCCTACATTTGGCAAAAAGTGAGGCAGAATCTGACTTAGTGAAAATTTCACTAAGTGTTGGAAAAAGTGACATTTTCACTTTTCAGCCACTTTGATCACTCCATAACTCAAAATCCTTAATGAATTGGAATGACTTGTAGTTGAAGTTTTTGTAGGTGATAATGAGGGCTACAAATCCATCTTTGGATGAGAAAAAATGGCCTTGTGGTTTAGGAGTTATGGTCCTCCAAAGTTGGTACCTTTGCCACTTTATTTTTAACTTAGAAAAATTTCTAAGTTTTATGGTTACCCCTTTTACAAGTTATCCAACTTTTCTTGATTTTTCTTGATGAATGATGATTCAAATCATACATTAACATCATTTTAGGGTTAAAAATCCATTTTGGTGAAAAATCTCAAAAAGTCAAAGTTGACTTTTGTGCACAGTTGACTTTTTATCAGATGAATTCCAAACTGTGCAATTCTTCAGGAAATCATGTCCTTGACCTAAATCAAACTTGATGGACATGTTCCATGGGTGTCATAGGGTATATTCAATCATGTATTAGGGTTTGGGAGCATGTCTTGGTCAAAAGTCAAAGTTACAGTTGACTTTTCTCTTAAAACCCTAATTGTGGTGCAGATGAAATTGAGACTTGTTGCTCAAGCTTCTTGGATTAATCCATTGTTCCAAATGGATCAATATGGTATATTAGATACCCTCGAATCATGTCTTGAGGTCTTGGCTCATGGTTTGTCCCAAAAGTCAACTTAGGGGTGAATTAGGTCAAGAAACCCTAATTCCTGATTTTTGATGAATGCATCCCCTGAGGCAAAATTGACTTGATGCATGGGTTCATGAGGTTCCATGAAGTATATTAGGTTATGTTTTGGATCATTGCCTTGTGCCCAGATGAAAATTTCCATTTGGAGGCCCTGGTCGACCAAAACCCTAATTTGGTGACACTGTCGATCTTGAGACTTGATCCACCTAGAAGGGAGCAGCCTTGTGCTTAATACTTGAAGTGGGAGTCCTTTTTGATCCATTGTGGATGTTTAAGAGATTAGACAAGTTGAAGATCATGTCATTTCTTGATTGATCCTTTGTCTAAGCACTCAGAGAGGGCTTGAAACCCTAATTTTGATTGTATTGGATGCTCACCCATCTTTGGGGAGACTGATGAAGCATGATGGTTCATCCATATTGTGATGATGATTTTCACAATGATGGGAAATCTAAGTGGTCAAAATTTGGGGTATTACAGTTGGGATTCAAGCGGAGTATGTATTTTCTCAACCGCTCGAATAGTTTTGACAAGTGGGTCACATGCTCCTCCTCTGTCTTAGATTTGGCAATCATATCATCGACATATACCTCGATTTCTTTGTGTATCATGTCATGAAAAAGAGTAGTCATGGCCCTTTGATAGGTTGCCCCGGCATTCTTCAAACCGAACGGCATTACCTTGTAACAAAAGGTACCCCATGGGGTAATGAACGAAGTTTTCTCCATGTCTTTCAGTGCCATTTTGATCTGATTATAGCCCGAGATTCCATCCATGAAAAAGAAAACTTTGAACTTTGTTGTACTGTCTACCAGCATGTCAATGTGTGGTAAAGGGAAGTTGTCCTTTGGACTAGCCTTGTTGAGATCTCTGTAATCTACACACATTCTGACTTTTTCGTCCTTTTTTGGAACGGGTACGATGTTGGCTAACCATTGAGGATATTCTGATGTGGCGAGGAAACCCGCGTCAATCTGTTTCTGTACCTCCTCTTTGATTTTGATGGCCATGTCCGGGTGAGTCCGTCTCAACCTCTGTTTTACTGGCGGACATTCCGACCTTAACAGTAGATGATGTTCCACGATGCTGGTATCCAACCCTGGCATATCCTGATAGGACCAAGCGAACACATCGGGAAATTCTCTAAGAAGCTTTGTCAAACTCTCTTTGGCAGTTGGAATGAGTAGCGCCCCAATCTTGATTTCTTTTCTCTCTTTTTCTGAACCTACGTTTACCGTTTCCAACGGCTCTTTGTGAGGTTCAATGGAAATTTCCTCCTGTCTGAGTAGTCGGGAGTTCTCTTCTGGAATTTCGTTGTCATCTTCTTCTTCAGCCTTAAATACCGGGAACTCAATGTTGGGAGAAGGCATCGAATCGTATGTTTCAACGGGGTTTAAAACAAGCAATCTGCATGACGGTATGATTCGTGTTTAGAAGAGATAGAGAGAATACAAAAGTGTGTGCAATGTATTTTTTCTTTTACTGCTTGTTTTTATTGTTGTTTTATAGGATTACCATTTTCTGAGAAAAGCAAAAGAGAAAACATCAATTAATGCGGAAATTATAGAACGACGTTATTTTATTAATGAACAAGTCGATTCTTGAAACTACAGCCCTATAAAACAAAACTCTGTCGCTTTGGGCAAAGCGAAGAGGGAAATTTTACAGAAAGTGAGCCCTATCAAAACATCCGTTTCACCTGGGCAGGGTGAAAGGTTAAAGATGGAAATTACTTTGACTTATGAACAATCTTCGGAACATCGACAGCAACCCATTGGCGGCGAACTCCGCGGTGAATCACAAAGTCGGGTACCTTCCTTGATTTGTCTTCAGAAAAGACGCTGATTTCTGGTGGAGCAAGGTCATTGGAATCTGTCTCCCAGGCAGAATTGTTGTAGGAGGATTCCTCTGTTGCATTTTGTATAGTATTTGTGCTCTCAGGCAAATCTCCCCATCTATTTGGTTGAATGTCTTCAAGCCTGATACGAGAGCTTTCAGGAGCGGTGTATTTGACCATGAAGTCGTATTTTCCACTCGGTTGTCCCAAGGTGTCCCATACTTCTTTGGAACTTTAGGAGTCATCCCTTTCGATGACGTTGACCTCGGGAAAAGCATAGTTGATGAACTCAAATCCTACGAACGTTGCGAATTCATCGTCGTGAGGGGTATCTTCAGGATACCCTGGGTAAGGATCCCATGACATGGCGGGGACACAAGTATTCTTTTCAATGACGCTCAGCTGATTTTCATTGTTCGGCTGGTTCTCTTGCCCCAAGTCTCCTGGATACGGCTGCCACATTGGCAGGCCATCCATTGGGCCATAATAGTCATGGTCACAGTTGTCTTTCATCAGAGTGTCTTCCTCTAATGAGTTTGGTGGAGCACGACATCCTTCCGGATCACAATCTCCATATATCATTTCGACATTCGACCGTGGTATAAATCTCGGACTCTGTGTGGGATAGCAAAATGGAGTTTGCGTTTCGTCTTGAGACATATAACCGTCCTCATTAAGATAGGACTCCCATTCTTCCTCCATGTCTGAGGGATCATCTTTATTGATGGTATGTACTTCTTAGGTCACTGGGTGAAGGAAACCTCCACTGTTAAAGAAGTTCCAAATGAGATGAAGACTTTCATAGTTGGTAGTAGCTGTCTGGGTACAGGTTGCAGAAAAACCAAGACCCTTCTTTGTTTTATTATCAGTAGGAATGACTAGCTGTCCCCATCTTGTTGTATTGGTACACTTGACCGTTTTGATAGCATCTTTGTATGAGGAAATGAAAGTTCCCTCTTCAGATCGATTGTCCTTGCTCACTGACAGTGCTTGGAACTGAGTCCCAACAATCTCCTCGGGTTCTACACAAGTAGATGATGATAAGTTACTCATGAGCAAAGCTTGTTCTCCATAGACCGTGACGAGCTGGTTGTTCTGGACGAACTTTAACTTTTGGTGGAGGGTCGAGGTGACCGCCCCAGCCTGATGTATCCAAGGTCTTCCTAATAAACAACTGTACGTTGCCCAGATGTCCATGACCTGGAAAGTGACTTTGAAAGTGTGAGGACCGATAGTTCCGGGAAGGTTGACTTCGCCGATAACCGTTTTTCCGGATCCGTCAAATGCTTTGACGACGACCTCGCTGGTTCTCATCGGGGGTCCTTTGAATGATAATTGCATCAAAGTGGACTTTGACATAACATTCAGGGCTGACCCTGTGTCTACCAGTACGCTGGCTAAAGCATCGTCCTGGCAGTTGACTGTAATATTGAGCGCCATGTTATGACGGCGACCCTCTTCAGGTAACTCCTCATCACTAAATCCCAAGTTATTGCAGGAAGTGATGTTAGAGACAATGTTGTTGAACTGTCTGATTGTTACATCCTGTTCCACAAAGGCTTGCTCCAAGACTTTCTGTAGAGCCTCCCTGTGCACTTCTGAACTGAGTAACAGTAATAGCACCGAGATCTTTGAAGGAGTTTGCAATAGCTGATCAACAATGTTGTATTCACTCCTTTGGATGAGCTTCAACATTTCATCATTGTTTTTCGAAAGGTTGAGATTACTCGATTGACCGACTGGTGGATTGGGAACTTATGTCTGAGGTTCCTTTTCTTTTCTGGGTTCTCCAACTCCTCTGTTGAAGATTCTACCACTCTGTGTTACACGACTGATGTCTGCAATATTCACGACGGAGGGTAATGGGATTTCCTTTCCATTTTCCATTATCATTGTACCGTATTTGTAAGGGATAGCCTTAGTTGATTCATACGGTAGTGGTCTCGGTAGATAGATGACTATGGGAACCTTCTGATTTTTCTGACCATCGTAAGTAATCTCAATCCGTTCCTGGTTGGGAACTCTCGATTCGTCAAGTAGAGGGATGATGGCAAAAACATCCCTGTTTCTCTGATGATCAGAGATTACGACAACATCCTCAATTTGATCAGCGAGGTAGTCCGGTGTCCAGTTGATTGGTCCGGATCCTGGATATGGACGAATCTCTCTATGATCCACCTGACCCTGAAGAGTTGTTCGTACAAGGTAACATCCCTGGTTACTTTCCCAACAGACTCTACAATGTTCATAGTTGTGTGGTGGCACCTGGCCACGCCCGCTTTGAATGCAATGTAACCTCACTAGGTTAGCTTCCACAGATCGGACATCCTGACTTTGACACCGAGTAGGGTTCCTGTTATTGATACTAATTTGCTGAGTATCTTCATCCATATAGATTGGCATCCACCAATGATTTAACAAGTGCTGAAGTGCCTCCTGAACAAGGGCACAACCTTGATCGTTTTCGCAACCCGATTTATAGCTTTAGTAATCATGTGATACCAGGAATCCGAGGCGAACCTGCTCAGCATGTAACTCTACCAGGTTGGTATTCATTAAACGAATGTCGAAGATTTGAACCATGTTGATCTGATAGGGATTCCTATCATGATAGTCCTGGATCCATCCAAGATCCATCTGACGCTGGAGGGCCTCTTGTACAAAAGAGCATCCCTATTTGTTTATCGAGCAAGTCAGACAGAAATTGTAATCGTGCCGCGACAGATTATGATATTGGCTTTGCCTTGAGTGCATTGCCACCAAGTTGGCATTCATCGCACGGATGTCGTGGTTCTGAATGACGTTGGAATTTGTGTACACCATGTTAACTCCACGAACTCAGTGCTCTTGGATCCATCCGAGATCCATCTGTTCCTGTAGAGCTGATTGCACCATGGAACATCCTTGACTGCTTTTAGAGCAGATATCACACTGATGATAATTATGAGGTGGTACATGGCCATATCCACTCTGTCTACAATGTATCTTAACCAAGTTGGTTTTCAATAAGAGTACATCGTGAATTTGATAGACTTTGTTAGACTCTCCCTCTATCAGATTGACTGTAGCCTTCTCGTGTTGAGGCAGCGGGTTTGTGAGAACATTGGGATTCGTATCCTTGAAAAATAAGACCCCGCTCCTAACAAGCTTTTTCACGTCGGATTTGAAATTGAGACAGTTCTCTATGTTATGCCCTGATCCTCCTTGGTGATAAGGGCATGTCTGGTCCACCTTAAACCAAAAAGGCGGATTTTTCGGTACTGCAAGAGGAGACTTGGTCTGGATGTGTCCCTTGGCCAGTAGTAACGAAAATAGTTATGCGTACGATACGGGTATAGGATCAAATCCTGGTGGCCGCATTGTACAGTTGTTATTGTATGGAGGACGAGCCTGCTGAAGAGACTGTTATATCCTTTACTGATTAGGTTGGCTCTGCGCAACCTGAGGTTGATACGTAGAAATAGGCACAAGATTGATAGCAGGAGTCACAGCCGCTACTGGCTGATAACGTCGCCTTTGCCTTCTGAGAGTGATATTCCCAATATCTTGCTCTTTTTTCTTAGGGAGAGTACTACCATATCGTTTTGTACTACTTGATGATCCAACGTCTTTTATTAGACGTCCTTCTCGGACGGCTTCCTCAAGACGCACTCCCATACCGACCATTTCGGTGAAGTCACTGGGCGCACTGGCAACCATTATGTCGTAGTAAAATGAGGTTAAGGTCTTTAAGAAGATTTTTGTCATCTCTTTTTCCTCAAGAGGTGGACAAATTTGGGCGACAATTTCATGCCATCTCTGAGCGTACTCCTTAAAGGTTTCCTTGTCCTTTTGTGACATCGATCTGAGCTGATCTCTATCTGGTGCCATGTCCAAATTGTATTTGTATTGTTGGACGAAGGTAGTGCCAAGATCTCTGAATGTGCTGATCGTAGCGCGGTTTAAACCCATGTACCATTTCAAGGCGGCACTAGTTAAACTATCCTGAAAGTAGTGAATCAATAGATCCTGATTCTTCGTCTGAGCTAACATTCGACGAGCGTACATCACCAAGTGACTTTGAGGGCAAGAATTACCCTTGTACTTTTCAAAATCGGGCACCTGGAACTTGTGCGGAACTTTCACATTGGGGGCCAAACAAAGGTCTGCGACGTCCTTTCCAAATAAATCCTGACCGCGAATGGCTTGTAGTTCCTTTTTCATTTCCAAGAACTGCTCCTGGAATTCATCCATTTGGTCAAGCATAGTTTCCTTTTTACCCGAAAGTATCTGTGGAATCTGTCCTTCCGGGACAGTGTGCACCACAGGGGGTGGTACCATTACTACGGCAGTGAACCTTGGCGTTTCCCAAAGTTTGTAACCTTCAAGAGTCCTCAATATGCCTCTGGCATCCTCGCTTTCCCGAAGTTTGTAACCTTCAGGCCCAGCGGCTTCTGCTGAAGTTTCCGGATCTCCAGTGATCGGCGGAACATATCCTTCCGGGACATAGTTAGCAGGCATGCCCCAGGGACGATCTTTCTGCATTTTGTACCTAGGGTCATACTTCTCCACTATGGGCGTTGAGGTGATCTCTGAGATCACAATTCTTTGTAGCTGAGCTTCTGCCATGGCTTGCATGTCGTTACGAAGGTTTCTCATATCTTCTCTCAGAGCGTCGATCTCTTATTTCAACTCTCTGTTCTCTTCCTCAAGATCATCCATCTTTTTCTGACGATTGGCCCGAGTATTGTACGAATGAGACAGTGTGACTCTAGATTCGAGACACAAACGTGAGACTCGTAGGTAAGAAGAATACGTGACGTGAGAATGATGAATGCAATAATTATTTTAATTGTTTTTTTTTGTTTAATCAAAATAAACTTCGACAATTAGATTGCAAATATCAAACAGTGGGGAAACCCCGTTTTATTGAATTCAAAGGATTACGGAAATGAAAATACAGTAGATTACAAGGTGCGGAAACAGAAACCTAAGCTAATGGGTCCCGAGCCCTCCCTGAGGAGAAACCGGGTGCTGATTCTGGTACTTTTCTTTTCTTGGACCGGGGCTCTTAGGCCGTTGTCGGGTTGTCATTCCTTTTCCAGGTGAAAGGAGTGAGCAAATTCCTTTGGTCATCCTGATTCTCTACAGCATGCTGCTCCAAAATTTCAATCAGAGAATCTTTATCCTTCAGTAGTTGTTGTATTTTGATACACTCCACATTGAGGGTGCGGTACTTGTTCTTCCTAGACCTTCTCTCCCGCTGAACTTTGTTGAGAGTAACCTAAAGTTTTTTTTGTTTCGGTTACATGACAGATTCCCTTGGAGGAAGAACTCCGTGATGAGGATAAGGCATCTTTAGCATGAGAGCTCTAGTCTGTACCCAGTGGAGGTAAGGCTCCACCGAGACACAGTCCGGTTTTCCTAGAGACTCTCGTCCTTTTTTATGAACATGTTTTCAAGCGTGCACTATTTCCATCTTTAGTGCCCTGTCATTTTCTCCTTCTTTGAAGAAAAGACCTTCCAGATGAGCATTCCGCGGGACATGCCTCATCGGGTATCCAAATTGACGACGAACCAACACTGGATGGTAATTGATTCCTCCCTTAGTTCCTATGAGGGGTATGTTGGGGAAGTTTCCACAACGGTCAATGATCCTGATTCCCTCATAAATCCTATTGCACCAATCTATGTCAGATTTGGTAAGAGACATGATTCTCTGCGACCAACGTAAAGTATTCTTTTGATCCCAAAAAGCAGCAGACTTTGGCAAATGGGAGATAAATCATTTGTATAGTAGAGGTACACAACATGTGATCTCCCCTCCGCTGTATAAATTCCCTAAGTGTACAGAATGATATGCGTCTGCGAGTAAAGTCGGCACAGGGTTTCCAATGAGAAAAACCTTAATGGCGTTGATATCGACGAAGTTATTGATGTTGGGAAACAAGAATAACCCGTAGGTGAGTAAAACAAAGATGCTTTCAAAAGCAGTCACATTCCCTATACTAGCAAAGTATAGGGCCTTCTTTGTCAAGAACTGGGCCGGTAAATCTTGTATGCCACCCTTAGTGGTCATGTGAGTCTTTACCTCTGACTCGTCCAAATAAATTGCTCTTGCAATGGCCTTATCTTTTGGAATTTCTTCCAGTCCAGAAAAAGGAGCTCGATCAGTGATGTGTAAATCAATCAGATGAGAATATTCCTCCAGCGTTGGTGCGAGCTGATAATCCAGGAATGTGAAATAGTGATAAACCGGATCGTAAAACTGAACGAGTGCATCCATGATTCTTTCAATTACTTGAACCCTTAATAGAGATAGCAAACCTCCATACTTGGCTCTGAAAGCTTCTTGGTTCGTGATCACTCTCACCAAACCTCTCAAATCCTCTAGTTTTGGAACCTTGAAGGTATACTTATGAGTTCTCCTTCTACCGAAATCCATGAGCGCAATCTTTTTCTCTGACATTTGCAATCATTGTCTTAGTTTAATTTGAAAAAAGAGAGAGACTGGAAGAGAAGTTTTTCTATGTTTTAATGTTTTTAAAATGAATGCATGAATGCAGCACACAAAAACATAGAAAAAACATGGGGTCAAGGGTCGTTGTCATGAAGTCAAGGCTCTACCCATCCCAAAGGTTTACTAGTGATTTTTGTACCTGTCTCTCAACATCATCAACTCTTGTCGAGAAAAACACCAGCGGGTCGGGAACCGTGCTAGGTGATGTTTTTTCAAAGAGTCCTCAGAAGAGGGTGGTATCGCGTGACAACCATTTCCGATAGCTTCCGCACCACTAAAGGGGTTTTTCCAAGGTGTATACTAAATCTTTCCACATGCGGCATCACACACATTCCCATTAGCAGAAAACTAAACACATATATCAATTAGGAAAAATAGTATATATATTTGTCCAAAAGTCCTAGATTTTAAAGAGCTATGAATCCTATGTTCCTGACAGAAAATGGCTCCTCGGTAGAGTTGCCATTCTGTGGTTCCTTCCCAATTTAAAGGTTTTTGACCTAAGATCCCAGTGAAGTCAACAAAAAGTCATATCCCAGCAAAATCGCAAAGAAAAAAGCAAGGGCCCCACGTTGGGCGCCACTTTTCTGTGGCGGCCACCGCCATGAAAATGACTGGTCAAAGGATTAAAGCTGTAAGAAAGAACGAGATGGCCCCCACGGTGGGTGTCACTTTTCTGTAGCGAGCAAAACTGGACGTGTTTCTTAAGCACTGTCGCTCTTTGGGGTTACTACAGGTCGATTCATTATTTATCCTATTGAAGCTGATGAAGGAAGGGAAATAGATGTCTCCAACTAACCCTGCTTGCATACTGAGTTTAAACAGCGGTCTGTTATGTTACAGATGTTATATGGTAATGGGGCCACTTTCTTCTTACTTTATTTGAAACACCGGGAATGTTCATGGGGAATTTTGTTAGGATGCTAGGACTTATGCTTTTCGACTGATGTGTGAAGGTTCGGGATTTGGGTTTTTGTTTAGTGTGCTCGCTAAGATTTTTCTTTCAATCTTATGCCTACGTATTCCCGTTTACCAAAACAGGGAAATCAGAGCGATCGTAGTTCCTCCTATTCTATGGGAGGAAATGGTGTCTTGGTGTCTTGTCAAAGCCCAAGACGTGAAGCTAAAAAGGTGGTTTATATCTTGTTCAAAGCCCAAGATGTGAAGCTGAAGGGTCTATTTGTATCTTGTTTGAAGCCCAAGATGTGAAGCTAAAAGGTCTTGTCTTTAGAGAGAATTTGTCATCTCTAAAGGGGTTCCGTTTGTCACAACTGTTGGGTGACTGACTATAAAGGAGGATTACTTTAACCGGGATATGCGAATCCTAGCAATGCCATAATTTCCTTTATAGGGGGTTTTAACCTGAAGGAGAAGACTTTAACTCAGTGTAGAGCAATGCCATCTTTCCTTAGGAATTTCTCATGCTAAAAGAGGGACAGTGGCGTGGATGTAAATAATCCAGAGGCTTGCCGCTTACACCAGTTAGATGAAGGGAGATGTTGATGTTTTGATCCTGTGAACGAGGCACAATTTTGATGCTAAAAGGTTGATTGACTCAACCGGGGTTTCCTTATACAAAGCCTAAGGGGAGGCTATCGACCCAACAAGAGGGTGATTTTGTGTGTCTCGTACGAAGCCCGAGAGAGAGGCTAAAAAGGGTTGACTCAACAAGGGAGTCTTTTATACTTAACAAGAGAGTACTTTGTATCTCGTACGAAGCCCGAGATGAAGTCTAAAAGAGAGATTGACTCAACAAGAGAGTCTTTTTGTATCTCGTACGAAGCCCAAGATGGAGGCTAAAAGGAGTACTGTTTCAGTTGAGTGACAGGTCTAATATGCTGATTTAAAGAGAAAATCAGTTCTTATATGAGTAATGTTTGCACTCAGGGATTTTGAGTCGAGGATCAGGGATATTTCTTGTTCTTTAAGGAAAGGGGAAATCCAAAGGGTATTGAGACTGTCCGAGTCTACGGGTTTCATCTCCTAGTTTTGAAAGGGACTTGAGAATGTCTTTGAGACTCAAGGAAGTCAGATTGTCCAAGTCTAGAGTTTCATCTTTTGTACTATGTTTAAGAAACAACAGGATCTAGACTCTTTGAAAGACTCTTCTATTAAGATGACTAATTTCTGTTCCTATACCTCTAGGAGGTCGTCGGGACAATTTGTACGAAGCCCAAGAGGAGGCTGGAATCTTTTAAGAAGCCGAGGGACAATTTGTACGAAGCCCAAGAGGAGGCTATCATTCCCGGAGGAAGAAATCATTTATACGAAGCCTATGAGGAGGCTGTGAATACTTCTAAGAAGCCGACGGGTCCTTGTACAACGCCCAAGAGGAGGTGGGGATGCTTTTAAGAAGCTTGTGGGTCCCCAAAACCCAAGAAATTCAAGACAGGCTATTCAAAGATAATAGATCAAGCCAGGAAAGTTCGAGAATTTGGAAGAAACTCAAGAGATGCCATTCACGGCGAAAAGATCATCTCAGAGGAGTAGAGTTTCTTGACAATTTCTAAGGGTGACAGTCTGTGAAAGGGTTCACCGAGAATGCTGCCTTTCACGTCTCCATATTGTTTAACCCCAAGAGGAGGGAAGACTGTGTCTGGTAATCCTATGGGGATCTAGTTTTATCTATTTAAGAGTGATCAACAGGGCTTAGTGCTAGACGTAGTTGCCGGGGAAACTCTAACTATCTACACTAGTATTACACAGTCGATATGAGTTTATGAAAGAAGACTTATAGTGAAACAGCCCCACAATACAGTTATATGTATATGAAAGCGGTAAATGAAAGCGTATAAACACTTACTCGGTTGTAGAGCTTCCATGCTGTTTTGTTAGTTGTTCAACAAAGAAAGATTGAAAACAATAGTATCTTCAAAATTAAAGGAGAAAGTATTTTGAAAAGATGTTGGGGCTTACAGCTCAAGGAGAGGCCCAAGGTTTATCAGTGATCGCACTATTGTTTTGTACAGAGGGGCTTATACAAGTGACTAAGGCCCAAAAAGGGGTTTCTGTACAAATGGGTTGGGTCTTACACTCTAATAGAGGCCCAAAAGGTTTTAAAGAAAAAGAGTGGGGCTTATAACACGAGGGTAGGCCCAGATGATTTTTCGTTTTGAAATGGCGATCGCGCCGAGATTTTGAAAACGCAATGGGTCTTATACAATGACTGAGGCCCAAAATGGTTTGGTTTTCAAAAGGGGTTGGGTCTTACACTCCAATAGAGGCCCAAATGTTTTGAATGGGTCTTATAGCTCGAGGAGAGGCCCAAATGGTTTATTTTTAAATGGGCGACGATCGCGCCGAACTTTTGAAATACTACGGGACTTATACAATAAGTGAGACCCAAAATTTTTTTGTATTTACAAAGGGTTGAGTCTTACACTCTATTAGAGGCCCAAAAGGTTTGAATGATTGATGAGGGTGAAAATCAAATAAACCCTAATTTGTTATTCTTTTAAAAGTAAATATTAAAAGAAAATCAATGAAAAAAACCAAATGAATTTGAATAAACCACTTGTGATTTTTGTTTAAGGATTGAAAAATGAAGTTTTAATCACAAGAGATATTAAAACTCATTTGGTCTTGATTTTTCAAAGTAAATATTCAATTTTAAATGTTTAAAAACAATTAAAAAGGAATTTATTCACAAAAATACTAATTATATTAAATAAATAATATAAGTCTAAATTTTTTGTGGGATAAAATATTTCAACATTTTTGTGATTTTTTGCAAAAAGAAACAATAAAAAATAATTAAAATTGAAAGAGTTATTAATTTTCCAATTAATTAATAAAACATAAAAATACTGGAAAAATAGCAAAAAATGTGAAAAACACACAAAATGGCATGGGTGGGGTTTGAACCCACGACCTCAAGGTCACAAGGTGCGCGCCTTACCACTGGGGTGGTGATACATCCATTGTTTGAAGTGAAACCACAAATATACAAGTCATGCCTTGGTTTTAGGCCTGGCCCAAGGCAAGGCAAGGCAAGTTTTGCCTAAAAAACGTGAAGCTCATAACTTTCTCAATTCTTAATGGTTTGAGACAAAATTTATATGTATTTGGACCAGAATTTCACAAGGAATCCAATGGTGGTGGTAGTTTTTTCAGATCACACTCCCTCCTCAAAACCCGATAGTGGTTTTGAAAAAGGCCTATAATTGCATTTTCTATGCTACACTTTGATACAGGCATGAATTACATGATCAATTGGTTCAAACACAACATATTTAACATGTATGAGGTGTGCATGATCAGTGGACTTCAAAGCATTGCATATTTTGGAAAGTTCAAGTCATGAGGCTTACCTCTTTTTGAGCTTTTTGGAGTTTTTGTGCAATCTGTCAAGCCTCTTGTTCTAGAAATGATTTAATGCTTTAGACACACTCAAATGATCCCTTAGAAGCTTTTAGGATGATTGGAATCAGCTGGTACTTGCAAAAACACAAACTGGCCCTTTCTTGCAAAAGGGGTTAAAAGTGACCAAAATGGCAACTCTCTCAAATGGTGTTCCAGATGGGGGGAACCATTTGGGACAGTTCAAGGATGATATTTGGAGTGTGTTTTAGGTTTTATCTGGTTTGGAAAGTGACTGAATCAAGACATGGCTTGAAAAATGCACAAAAAGCCTATTTTGAGGTTTTGAGAGGTGACTTTGTGATTTTGTGATTACAGGTCACTTGTGAGAGTTTGGATCACCTACATATGATAATTATGAGGTGTTATAATCATGAGTTGTGATGGAAATGCACTCTAACTCAAAAACTCAGAGTTACCTTGCTAAAGAAGGCATTTTTGCCAAGAGAAAGGGATTTTGAGGAAAGCATATGTTTGATGGCTTTGGTGTACTCAAACTGAGTATAAATGAGCTCTATTTATAGTAGAGCAAGTTTGTTTTGGGGTCAATAATGAATGGCAACTGCAGCAGAGGTTTGGCCAATGTTGGCAAATGAAAATCCAAGTCTCCTCTAGCCATTGACTAGAGGTTAGAGCACAGAGCTTTGGTTCCCTACTTGTTGGAGGAACTTGACTGAATTCAGTTGCAAATGTGTCAGTCCATGCCACCTCTAAGCATCTATTAAATGCTCCAATCCAAAATTGGAGTTTTGTCCCTCTTTTAGGCAATTCTAGGTTTGGCATGCTACTTCTTGTTCCAAGGACTTTGGAGGCTTGGCTCAGTGATTGTACCCTTTAGATTTGATCCTCATATGTGTCCAAGATGATGAAAAGGCTTGAAATTGGCTGATTTTGGCAAATCGAGCAAAAATGCAAAATTCTGCCTTGCCTTGGCAGTTTTCAGCAAGGTATTTTGCCACTACCATAACTCTTAGCTCAAATTGAATTTTGTGATGTTCTTGGCCATTTTGGAAAGCCCTTATATGATACAACAACTGTTTGATCATATTTGGTTTTGATACTTTTTGGATCCAAGTGAAAAATGTCCCTACATTTGGAAAAAAGTGAAGGCGATTCTGACTTAGTGAAAATTTCACTAAGTGTTGGAAAAAAGTGACATTTTCACTTTTTGTGATTTTGATCAATCCATAACTCAAAATCCATGACGAATTGGAATAAGGTCTAGTTGAAGTTTTTGTAGAGGGCCATGAGATCTACAAATCAAGCTTTGGATAGGGAAAAATGGCTTTGTGGTTTAGGAGTTATGATCCTCCAAAGTTGGTACCCTTGCCACTTTGTTCATAACTTAGAAAATTTTCTAAGTTTTTATGGTTACCCCTTTTACAAGTTATCCCACTTTCTTTGATTTTTCTTGATGAATGATGATTCAAATCATACATTAACATCATTTTAGGGTTGAAAAACCATTTTTGTGAAAAATCTCAAAAAGTCAAAGTTGACTTTTGTGCACAGTTGACTTTTTATCAAACGAATTCAAAATTGTGCAATCCTTTAGGAAATCATGTCCTTGACCTAAATCAAACTTGATGGACATGTTCCATGGGTGTTATAGGGTAATTGAATCATGTCTTAGGGTTTGGGAGCATGTCCTGGTCAAAAGTCAAAGCTACAGTTGACTTTTCTCGCACAACCTTAATTGTGGCTCTGATGAAATTGAGACTTGTTGCTCAAGCTTCTTGGATCAATCCATTGTTGCAAATGGATTAATATGGTATGTTAGAGATCCTTAAATCATGTCTTGAGGTCTTGGCTCATGATTTGTCCCAAAAGTCAACTTAAGGGTGAATTAGGTCAAGAAACCCTAATTCCTGATTTTTGATGTATGCATCCCCTGAGGCAAAATTGACTTGATGATTGGGGTTATGATGTCCCTTGGAGCATCATAGGTTATGCTTTGAAGCATTGGCTCATGCCCAGCGGAAAATTTCCATCTGGAGGCCCTGGTCGACCAAACCCTAATTTGGTGACACTGGCGATCTTGAGGCTTGATCCACCTAGAAGGGGGCAACCTAGTGCTTAATCCTTGAAGTGGGAGTCCTTTTGATCCATTGTGGATGTTTGAGAGGCTAGAAAAGTTGAAGATCATGTCATTTCTTGATTGATTCTTTGTCTAAGAACTCTGAGAGGGCTTGAAACCCTAATTTTGATTGTAGTGGATGCTCACCCATCTTTGGGGAGACTAATGGTTCATCCATATTGTGATGATGATTTTCACAATGATGGGAAATATTAGTGGTCAAAATTTGGGGTATGACAGAGATTAACCAAGTAGTGTAACGAATCATGTACTAGCGAAGACGTTTGGCTGCCCAAGCTAGAGCACAGCAAGTTTTCTCGAGCATAGTGTATCGAGTTTCACAGCCAGTGAATTTCTTGCTTAAGTAATAGATGGCAACCTCTTTTCTTTTGGCTTCATCTTGTT
Source organism: Lathyrus tuberosus (assembly GCA_022829125.1). Lineage (NCBI taxonomy): Eukaryota > Viridiplantae > Streptophyta > Magnoliopsida > Fabales > Fabaceae > Lathyrus > Lathyrus tuberosus. The sequence goes on along the minus strand of JALAZF010000269.1, from coordinate 3,955,429 downwards.
GGCCAAGTACACAACCCATAGAGTCTTCCAAGACTGTTAGGTAGATGATCAGTGGTCTTCCTTCCACTGGAGGTGACAGGATTTGTGGATTCAATAGATATTCTTTGATACTGTCGAATTCTTTTTGGCAATCTTCTGTCCATACACAACTTTGATTCTTTTTTAGTAGTTTGAAAATTGGCGCACATGTTGCGGTCATGAGGGATATAAACCTTGTGATGTAATTTAGACGTCATAAAAATCCTCTGACCTGTTTTTCGGTCTTTGGTGAAGGCATTTCTTGAATGGTCGTGACCTTGTCAGGGTCAACCTCGATTCCTTTTTGGCTGAAGATGAACCCTAAAAGTTTTCCTGAGCGAACACCAAACGTGCATTTATTGGGATTCAAACGGAGTTTGTATTTCCTCAAATGCTTGAATAACTTTGACAGGTGTGTCACATGCGCTTCTTCTGTTTTAGATTTGGCAATCATGTCATCGACATACACTTCGATTTCTTTGTGCATCATGTCGTGAAACAGAGTTGTCATATGTAACGCCCCAGTCAGTTTTGTCAGTTTTGTCTTTCTAATTAATTGAGTCGTTTTGAGTATTTTATTATTATATTATTTTATTTCTGAATTTTATGTGAAAATATGTTATTTTTCATCGTGATTATATTTTATCGCGTTTTGGGAACGTTTGCGAGATATTTGAGTGTAGGGGTATTATGGGCATTTCACTTTATTTTTGTTAAGTTAAAAATATGATAGAAATAGATAGAGAGAAAAATAGAAAAGGAAAGAAAAAGAGAGGAAGAAAAGTAGAGAGAAAGAAGAAGAGAAGAAAAAGAGAGGAAAAACTTGAGAAAGAAGAAATCAATCTCCCGACTTTATCAAACGTGATTTAATCAGGTAAGGGTGCGAGACTCGATTATACTATGTTTGTGTATGATTATGTATGTGTGTGTTTGGATGATTCTCTTACTTTCCATGGTTTTTCACTTCTAGGTTGAAAATGATAAAATGATAGAAATCGAGGTTTTAGAGGTTGAAATGTGATGTAAATGTTGTAGAATGCTTGTTACCATGATTGGGTTATATTCTGATTGTTATATTTTGATTAGAAAGAGATTTTGGTGGAAAATATGGGTTTTGGATTTTCAAACAGCGCTGCAAAATTCTGGGTTTTCCTTGGTTCGCATAGCGAACCTGGAGCGAAGGTGGTAGCGAATGAATTTTCGCGGGTTCGCCTAGCGAACCAGTTAGCGATGGTCAGTGAAGGTCAGCGAAGGTTCGCTACGTTGTTCGCCTAGCAAACTTTGCATGTTTTGGGTTCTGGTGGTTGCTGCCTTGGTTCGCCTAGCGAACTTTGTGTCTACTTTTTAGCTGATAGTGGGTTCGCCGGACATTCACCTAGCGAAGGTGGTAGCGAATGCTCGCTAGAGGGTTCGCCTAGCGAACATGGCTGTTTGTGCAATTTTGTTTTCTTACTAACTTTTGATCTGTGGTTTGGTTTGAGGCGTGGTTTGATGCGTTAGAAAGCTTATATAATGTTCTTGCTTATGATGATGGTTTTGAGATTGTTGGCCGATTAAATTAGGTCGGGAATTTGAAAATATGTGGTTTGTCGACTTTTGCCGTTTTAATTGTGTGAACTTGATGTGTATATGCCATATGCTGTTGGTGTGGATATTGTATGACATGTGTACTGTTGTGTGATGAAATTGCATGAAATACATATTGTGATGATGATTGGTGGCCTTAGGGAAAGAAAATGCAATGTGTGGTAATTGATGATATATGCATGATTATGGATGTGTATATGTGTGCAATTTTAAATGTCATAAGTCATTGTATGCCAAGCATCATGATATGCATACTTGTGACGTCGTGAGCGACGGATTGATTCCAGAGGGAATTCGCTATAACATCGTGCGCCTTAAAAATAAGAGGACTGAAAGCGATCTGATCGGATCGTGCGCCTTAAAATAAGAGGACTGAAAGCGATGATTATAGACGATTGTGTGCCCATGTGGGGTGTGAGCGATCGGGTCGTGTGCCCGTGTGGGGTGTGAACGATCCATAAACATCGTGTACCAGTGTGGGGTGTGAGCGATGGGGAACATCGTATGCCCGACGGGGAGTTACAGTGATGTAACGAGCAATGATTCCAGCAGAGTTCCTGAGTGAACTAGTGATGAGAAATGTTGGAAGTCGGTACCGCATGTGCAATGCATAGAGTCGTTGTGTCGGTCTCTGTGCATTTGTATAAATCATGGATTGATTGTGTATGGAATTGTGAATGTGATTGATGAGATGGAATATGTATATTTGTGTTGTATTTGATTGTGGTGCATTTGTGGTGAGAATATTTTACTTGTGCATTTCGGTGTTAATATATAATTGTATGCAACTATATTATGATTGTGTTTCTCACCCTTCTGCTATTTTATAATGCTCTATGAGGCATTGCAGATTAGAGTTGCTGGAGGTCTTTTTGTGAAGCTAGGGTCTTCATTCTTTTGTCAGTCGGCTCTGATATGTGACACCGGGTAGTTAGGGAGACCGTTTGTGATTATTTATATTATGTATATGTATCTTTTGGATTGTACATGTATGGTTGTATTTGACAGATACACTTTTTATATATATATGAGATTCAGTTACGGATTTTCCGCTTTTATTCTGTAATTGGATTGTGGGTGTTAGGAACTCAGTTCCTTTGTTGTGCTACCTGAATTGTTGCATATCTGTATGAGCAGGGTCATTGTATGTTTATTTCAAATTGATGTGACCCCCCGGTCTATGCCGTACATGTTTAATTATACTCTGATGAAATTTTGAATTTTATTTATCGCTTTGTTTTATTGGGGGTATAGATTGGGGTGTTAAATTAAGTGGTATCAAAGCCAGTCCGTGTCAGTTCATGTTAGTTTGTTTCAGTCCTTTGTCGGTGTGACATTTGGGGTGAGCTGTTTGTTTAACCATAGTTTCTGTTATTGGAAATGAACAGAATATGGCTGGTAGGAATGATGATGCTTTGGCTGCTGCGATGCAAGCAATGGCTCGGGCTGTGCAGGGTGCACCTAATACTGCTGGTAATGATGAGTTCAGGAAGAACAAACCGCCTGTCTTTAAAGGGAGACATAATCCGGATGGTGCACATATTTGGTTGAAAGAGATTAAAAGGATTTTCCGAGTTATGGATTGTGTTGAGGATCAGAAGGTGAGACTGGGTACTCACATGTTACAAGAAGAAGCAGATGACTGGTGGGTTAGTACTCGTCATGTTTTAGAAGTTGCAGAGGAGGAGATCACTTGGACTGTGTTTAGCATTGAGTTTCTGAGGAAGTATTTTCCCGAAGATGTAAGAGGAAAGAAGGAAATTGAGTTCTTGGAATTAAAACAAGGTAACAAGTCTGTTGTTGATTATACTGCTAAGTTTGTGGAGCTTGTGCAGTTTTATCCTCATTATGCTGAAGCGACTGCGGAGTTTTCTAAGTGTGTGAAGTATGAGAGCGGATTGCGTCCTGAGATTAAGCAGACTATCGGTTATCAAAGGATTCTAAGGTTTTCTGATTTGGTGGACTGGTGTAGGATTTATGAAGAGGATAGTAAGGCTCGTTCTACTCACTATAAGAGTGTGAGTGACAGAAAAGGGAAGCAACAGTTTCGTAGTGGACCGTACGTAACACCAGCTGATAAGGGTAAACAAAGGGGTACTTTTGATCGAAGGTCCAGTGGTGGAGGTAGGTCTAACTCTCTGAGATGTTATAGATTTGGTGAATTAGGACATCGTCAGTTTGAGTGCAGAAAAGATATGAGGAAGTGTACCAATTGTGGGGGTTTAGGATATGTTGCAGCTGAGTGCAAAAGGAAGAATGTGGTGAAGTGTTTCAACTATGGTGACCCTGGTCATATTAGCACGAAGTGTTCGAAACCGAAGCAGGCTCCATCTAGTGGGAAAGTTTTTGCATTGGCGGGGACTCAGACTACTAATGCAGATCGTCTGATCAGAGGTACTTGTTTTATTAATAGTACGCCTTTAGATTCTATTATTGATACTATAGCGACTCATTCGTTTATTTAGTCTGAGTGCGCAAAGCGTTTGAATCTTGTGTTGTCTTCGATGGATAGTGAGATGGTTATTGATACTTCAGCAATGGGGTCAGTAACTACTTCTTTGGTTTGTTTAAGTTGTCCTTTGACCATTTATGGTAAAGACTTTGAGATGGATTTAGTGTGTTTGCCATTGGAGGGTTTAGATGTGGTTTTGGGAATGAATTGGTTGCAGTTTAATCAGGTTCATATTGATTTTTATCATAAGCTGGTAAGATTTCCTTCTCTTGGAGAAGACGAGGACTCGAGTTTCTTATCTACCAAAGAGTTGAAGAAACTTTTGGCAGATGAAGCTTAGTTGTTTGGGTTGTTTGCATCATTGACTGTGGATAGTCAAGTTTCACTTGATGTGTTTCCTGTTGTGTGTGAATTTCCGGAAGTGTTTCCTGAGGATATTTCAGATGTGCCGCCAGAGAGAGAGGTGGAGTTTTCTATAGATCTAGTTCCTGGTACTAGACCTGTATCGATGGCACCATATCGTATGTCGGCATCTGAGTTGGTTGAGTTAAAGAAGCAATTGAACGAATTGTTGGAGAAGAGGTTTGTGAGACCTAGTGTTTCTCCTTGGGATGCTCCAGTTTTATTGGTGAAAAAGAAAGATGGAAGTATGCGATTGTGTATTGATTATCGCCAGTTGAATAAGGTGACGATTAAGAATAAGTATCCTCTTCCGAGAATTGATGATCTGATGGATCAGTTGGTTGGTGCTTGTGTGTTTAGTAAGATTGATTTGAGATCAGGGTATCATCAGATTAGGGTGAAGGAGGAAGATATTCAGAAGATGCCTTTTAGGACAAGATACGGTCATTATGAATATTCGGTGATGCCGTTCGGGGTTTCTAATGCGCCAGGTGTGTTTATGGAGTACATGAATCGTATTTTCCACGAGCATTTGGATCGATTTGTTGTTGTGTTTATTGACGACATATTGATTTATTCTAAGTCTCGGGAGGAGCACGCGAAGCATTTGCGTATTGTTTTGCAGGTTTTGAAGGAAAAGAAGCTTTTTGCCAAATTGTCCAAGGGTGAATTCTGGTTGTCGAAAGTGAGTTTTCTTGGGCACGTAATTTCAGGTAATGGTATCGCTGTGGATCCATCTAAAGTAGAAGCAGTTCTACAATGGGAGGCTCTGAGATCTGTTACTGAAATTCAAAGCTTTTTGGGTTTGGCCGGTTATTATCGAAGGTTCATTGAAGGGTTTTCTAAGCTAACACTTCCTTTGACCCAGTTGACTTGTAAAGGGCAAGCGGTCATTTAGGATATTCGGTGTGAGGAAAGTTTTAATGAGCTGAAGAGAAGATTGACGACAGCTCCGATTTTGATTTTGCCGAATCCTACTGAACCGTTTGTGGTGTATTGTGATGCGTCTTTGATTAGTTTAGGTGGGGTGCTAATGCAAGGAGGTAAGGTGGTGGCTTATGCTTCAAGGCAATTAAGAGTGCATGAAAAAAATTACCCTACGCATGACTTGGAATTAACGGCTGTGGTGTTTGTATTGAAAATTTGGAGGCATTATCTCTTTGGGGCGAGGTTTGAAGTCTTTAGTGATCACAAAAGTTTGAAATATTTGTTTGATCAGAAGGAACTGAATATGAGGCAACGAAGATGGTTGGAATTTTTGAAGGACTACGACTTTGGCATGAATTACCATCCTGGTAAAGCTAATGTGGTAGCCGATGCGTTAAGTCGGAAATCATTGCATATGTCCACTTTAATGGTTAAGGAGTGGGAACTTTTGGAATCGTTTAGAGATTTGAGTTTGGTATGTGAAGTGACGTCAGATAGTGTGAGGCTCGGAATGCTGAAGGTTACTAATGATTTTCTGATGACGGTAAGTGAGAAACAGAAGTTGGATGTGAAGTTGGTGGATTTGATGTTGGTTGGAGGAAAAGATGCGAGTGGTGATTTTAGAGTGGATGTTAATGGTGTGTTGAGGTTCCCTGGGAGAATTTGTATTCCGGATGATTCGGATTTGAAACTGATGATTTTCGAAAATTGATCAGAGTATAATTGAATTATCATGGCATAGAAAGGGAGAATCACATCAAAGTAACCAAATAACTAACATACAACACCTGCTCATTTAGATATGCAACGTGGGGTAACAATCATACAGAGGAAACTTCGTTCCTTACACCCACTTTTTAGAAATTAGAATTAAAGCGGAAAGATCTAAAATCTGAATAACACATATACATATATACATATAAACTTGCCCGTTATACATCAAGTTATACATGTACAGCCAAAATATATCATCAGATAAACAAAACAATCACACACGGCCACCCTATGCTACCCGGAGTCACATATCAGAGCCGACCGACCAAAATAATGAAGACGCAACTCTTCACAAAAGAATACCTCCAGCAACTCTAATCTGCAACGCCTCATAGAGCGTTATAAAACAGCAGAAGGGTGAGAAAAACAACCATAATATAATTGCATAAGATTATATATTAACACAAAAATTGCACAATAACGTATTCTCACCACCAAAACACACAGATCAATTATAACAACACACAGTACAATTCACAAGTGTCAAATACCACTACCCATCAATCACTCACAATACAATCACACATATTCCATCTCATTAAATCACATTCACAAATTCATGCACAAATGACTCATGATTTATGCAATGCACATAGACAGACACAACGACTCTATGCACATGCCATGCGGTACCAACTTCCAATGTCTCTTGTCTCATCATCAGTTCACTCAGGAACTATTGGAACCATCGCTCGTTACTGAGAATCTCAAGTAACTCCCCGTCGGGCCTACGATGTTCACCCATCGCTTTAAGTCCTCAGGCAACGCCTCATATTTTCGAGGCACACGACGTTAAGGATTGCTTTAAGTCTCTAAAGGAGCCCACAATCGTCTATACTTATCGCTTTAAGTCCTCAGGCAACGCCTCATATTTTTGAGGCACACGATGGTATAGTGGATTCCCTCAAGAATCAAATCGTCACTCAGGACGTTTCAACAATGCACAATATGATGCTTGACATACAACGACTCATGACTTTCACATTGCATGCTCACACACATCAACAATCATGCATATATCATCAAATATCACACATAGCATTTTCTTGCCTTTCGGCCACAAATCATCATCACAACATCTCATCAAAAACAACTATTCACGATTAATCGGTAAAGTCGGCCAAAAGTCGGCTAAAAATAATATATTTCTTCACCAAATCATAGAACGTATTTTTAGCTTCACATCCATATAAAGAACACTTAAATCGGATAAACAACGAAGAAGATATGAATATTTCAAAATAACGTAAAAACATAAACCGTACGCCCGACACTACAAAACGGTTCGAAAAAACTGTACCGATTGGACTAGGTTCAGACCTCAAAACTATTTTTCCTAGAAAGAACATCTCGTTAGCTTCCCAACGCTTCGAACGGGGACCAAAACCGACTTACGGTTCAAGAGATATGAATTTCCGAAGTTTCCCCGACAAACCAGAATTTTATGGTTCAGCACAGTATGTATCGATACATAGGCTTTATGTATCGATACAAAAAGACCTCATGTATCGATACATAGCACGCATGTGTCAACACATGCTGTAGTGAAAATACTGTTTTTCCCAATTTTCACAGTATGTATCGATGCATAGGGGTTATGTATCGATACATACACCATTTCGTATCGATACATAGCTGTTATGCATCGATTCATGCTCTGTTTTTCCTTAAAAACCAGAATTTCTCAAAATACACCATTGCTGTCCCTTTTCCAAAATGCCCGGAAACTCGACTAAATCGAACATTTTCACCGAAACAAACATATACGCCCAACCACCAAATACAAAAGAACAATTTAGAACACATAAACGAAATTTCTACGACGTTCGATTTTTCGATTAAATTTCAACCTTTCAAAAACCAGATTTTTCAAACCTCACCGAATCGAATAAAAAGCACGCTATACGACGACCTAACATTGCTCGATACAACTACGTAATTTATTTCGAATTCTAACCGTGAAAACATCGGTTTCTATCGATTTCCTACAATTCGACCTAAACGGACAAAACAACGGAAACATAACGAAAACTAACCAAAACATAACCGAACTTCATGAAACTTTAAACAGCAGCTCACATACATATAACCAACCAACACATGTATTTATACGACTTTTCGACCGTAAAAACATTGGTTTCTATCGATTTCGTCAAATACGGCATAAACGGAAACATATGGAAAAACCAACCAAAACATCCACACCAAACATACATAAAATCATACACAATCATAGTATAATCGAGTTTCGCACCCTTACCCGATAAATTCGCGTTCTAGAAAATCGGGAGATTGATTTCTTCCTTCACAAGTTTTTTCTCTCTTTTCTTCTTTCTCTTCTCTTTTCTTCTTCTCTATTTTTCTGGTTTTTCTTTCTTTTTCTTTCTATACTTTCTATTTATTCTAACTTAATCAAAATACACCCAAATGCCCAAAATACCCCTACACTCAAATTTCTCGCAAACGATCCCAAAACGCGATAAAATATATTCCCGCCGAAAAATAACATATTTTCACATAAAAGTCGAAAATAAAATAAAATAATAATAAAATAATCAAAACGACTCAATAAACAAAATTGGCAAAACGGGGCGTTACAAAATCAAGTCCTTGACCTATATCAAACCTAATGGATGGATTTCATAGGTGTTATAGGGTGTATTGAATCATGTCCGAAGGTTTGGGAGCATGTCTTGGTCAAAAGTCAAAGGTACAGTTGACTTTTTCTTCAAACCCCTAATTGTGGTCCAGATGAAATTGAAACTTGTGAATCAAGTTTCATGGGTCAATCCATTGTTGTAAATGGATAAATGTGGTGTATTAGAGACCTTCAAATCATGTCTTGAGTTCTTGGCCCGTGCTTTGTCCCAAAAGTCAACTTAGGGGTGAATTAGGTCAAGAAACCCTAATTCCTGATTTTTGGTAAATGCATCCCCTGAGGTTAAATTAAGTTGATGATTGGGTCCATGAGGTCCCTTGAAGCATCTTAGGTTGTGTTTGAAGAATTGGCTCATGCCCAGATGAAAATTTTCATCTGGAGGCCTCAGTCGACCAAAACCCTAATTTGGTGACATTGGCGATCTTGAGGCTTGATCCACTCGGAATGTTGCAATCTTGTGCTTGATTCTTGATGTGGGAGTCCTCTTGATCATTTATAAGTGTTTTATAGGTTATAAAAGTTGAAGATCATGTCATTTCTTGATTGATCCTTTGTCTAAGTGCTCTAAGAGGGCTTGAAACCCTAATTCTTGATTGTGGTGAATGCTCAACCATCTTTGAGGAGATTGAAGAGGCATGAAGGTACATCCATATTATGATGATGATTTGCACAATGATGGGAAATCTTGGTGGTCAAAATTTGGGGTATGACACTTTGAATGGGAGAAAAAGGCCTTGTGGTTTAGGAGTTATGACCTTGCAAAGTTGGTACAAAATCACTTTTGTTCCATAACTTAGAAAAATTTTGGTTTCTCATGGTTGCCCCTTTTGTAAGAAACCTCACTTTTCTTGAATTTTCTTAATGACTGATGATCAATACCATGCATTAACATTGTTTTTTACTTAGGGGAACCATATTTGTGAAAAATTCCAAAAAGTCAAACTTGATTTTAGGCACAGTTGACTTTTTGTTAAATGAAATCCAAACTGTGTGATCCTTTGTGCAATCAAGTTCTTGACCCAATTCAAACCTAAATGATGGATTCCATAGGTGTTTTAGGGTGTCTTGAATCATGTCCCAAGGTTTGGGGGGCATGTCTTGGTCAAAAGTCAAAGACACAGTTGACTTTTTCTTCAAAACCCTAATTGTGGTCCAGATGAGATTGAAACTTGTGAATCAAGTTTCTTGGATCAATCCATTGTTTTAAATGGATCAATGTAGTCTAATTGAGGCCCTCAAATCATGTCTTCAGGTTTTGGTTCATGTCTTGCCTCAAAAGTCAACTTAGGGGTGAATCAGGTCAAGAAACCCTAATTCCTGATTTTTATGAATGCATCCCCTGAGGTTATTTTGACTTGATGAGTAGGTCCATGAGCTCCCTTTAAGCATCTTGGGTTGTGCTTTGAAGCATTGGCTCATGCCCAGAAGAAAAGTTTCATCTGGAGGCCTTAGTCGACCAAAACCCTAATTTGGTTACACTGGCGATCTCAAGGCTTGATCCACTTGGAATGTTGCAACTTTGTGCTGGATTCTTGATGTGGGAGTCCTCTTGATCCCTTATGGGTGTTTGAGAGGTTAGACAAGTTAAAGATCATGTCATTTCTTGATTGATCCTTTGTCTAAGTGCTCTGAGAGGGCTTAAAACCCTAATTCTTGATTGTGGTGAATGCTCATCAATCCTTGAGGAGATTGATGAAGCATGAAGGTACATCCATACTGTGGTGATGATTTGCAAAATGATGGGGAATCTTGTGGCCAAAATTTTGGGTATGAAAGCATGGCCAGAATCCACTCATTTTCCTCGAGAGCTTCATTAATTGTTGTTGGCTCTATCAGAGACACTAGACCCAAAAGGGTTTCTTCGAAATGTCTGAAGGATGAACGAGTTCTGACTGGATCAGCTTTATCTCCCAGAATCAATTCTTCAGAATGAGAAGTCTTTAGTCTATTCTTCTTCTGAAGAGATGGGTTGTTTTCAGTTTCTGGTAAGGTTGTGTCTGAATCTTGGGAACCTGCATCTTCGTCTGCTTCTTTTGAATCTTCTGCTTCTTTAGATTCTGATAAGGTGATCTTCAGATCTGCAAACTTTTCAACTTGCTTTGACTTTTCAGGGTCAAGCTTATCATTGAATCTGACATGAATTGATTCCTCAACAATTTATGTTTCTGTGTTATAGATTTTGTAGCCTTTAGAGCGTTCAGAGTATCCTAACAGTAAACACTTTTGAGCTTTGGAGTCAAACTTGCCAAGATTATCTTTAGTGTTCAACATAAAACAAGCAGATCCAAAAGGATAAAAATATGAAATGTTGGGTTTTCTATTCTTCCATAATTCATAAGGAGTCTTACCCAAAATAGGTCTTCTTAAAATCCTGTTGTGAATGTAACATGATGTATTTACTGCCTCTGCCCAGAAGTGCTTAGCCATGTCAGTTTCTTGGATCATGGTTCGAGCCATTTCTTGCAAAGTCCTATTCTTCCTTTCCACTACTCCATTTTGTTGTGGAGTTCTGGGATAGGCGAAATCATGGGAAATGCCATGAGAATCAAAAAGATTCTCAAAGTATCTGTGTAGCACAAATTTTTGTGTGGTTGGGTAACACTATCGCTTTGGGGTACTATAGTTCGATTCATTTTTTATCCTATTGAAGTTGATGAAGGAAGGGAAATAGATGTCTCCAATTAACTCTGCTTGCAAACTAAGTTTAAACAGATGACTGTTGGTTTACAGATGCTATTAAGATTGTGGGTCTCTCTTAGGTTATTTTGCTTAAGAACAGTGTCTAGGCTATTAGTAGGATGTTAGGTCTGATGCTTTTCGATTGAGGTATGAAGGTATGAGATTTTGGGTTTTTTTATTAGTATGATCGCTAAGATTTTTCAATCTTATGCCTACGTATTCCCGTTTGACGAAGCAGGGAAATTAGAGCGATCGCAGTTCCTCCCATAGAATAGGAGGAAAAAGGTCGTTTTGGTGTCTTGTTCAAAGCCCAAGACATGAAGCTAAAGGGAGTATATGTATCTTGTTCGAAGCCCAAGGTGTGAAGCTAAAGGTAGCTTGTATCTTGTTCAAAGCCCAAGATGTGAAGCTGAAGGGTTTTGGCTTGAGAAAGAATTTGTCATCTCTAAAGAGGAGTTGTTGATGTTTGTATGTTGTGAGCAAGGCACATATTTGAGGCTAAAAGGTTGATTGACTCAATCGGGGTTTTCCTTATACAAAGCCTAAGAGGAGGCTAGTGACCCAACAAGAGGGTGCTTTTATATGTCTTGTACGAAGCCCAAGACAGAGGCTAAAAGGTTTATGACCTAACAAGGGGGTCTTTTATACTCAACAAGAGAGTGTTTTGTATCTCGTACGAAGCCCGAGATGGAGGCTAAAAGGTTTGTGACCCAACAAGAGGGTATTTTATACTCAACAAGAGAGTGTGTGATATCTCGTACGCAGCCCGAGATGGAGGCTAAAGGTTTGTGACCCAACAAGAGGGTCTTTTATACTTAACAAGAGAGTGTTTTGTATCTCATACGAAGCCCAAGATGGAGGCTAAAAGTGTTTGACTCAACAAGAGAGTCTTTTATACTCAACAAGAGAGTGATTTTTATCTCGTACGAAGCTCGAAATGGAGGCTAAAAGGTTAGTGAACCAACAAGAGGTTCTTTTATACTCAACAAGAGAGTGTTTTGCATCTCGTACGAAGCCCGAGATGGAGGCTAAAAGGCTTGTGACCCAACAAGAGGGTCTTTTATACTCAACAAGATAGTGTTTTGTATCTCGTACGAAGCCTGAGATGGAGGCTAAATGGTTTGTGACCCAACAAGAGGGTCTTTTATACTCAACAAGAGAGTGTTTTCTATCTCGTACGAAGCCCGAGATGGAGGCTAAAGGTTTGTGACTCAACAAGAGGGTCTTTTATACTCAACAAGAGAGTGTTTCTATCTCGTACGAAGCTCGAGATGGAGGCTAAAAGGTTGGAATCAACAAGAGAGTCTGAAAAGGTTAGCTCTGCTGGAGAGAATCATTGTATAAAGCCCAAGAGGAGGCTATGTTGGTTGGTGACTGTTTCAGTTCAGTGACAGGTCCAGCATGTTGCTAAAAGAGAAAATCAGTTCTTATGAAGAGAAAGATTATAGGTAAGGTATTGCTTTGTTATTGATCAGAGGATCAGGGTTATTTCCTGTTCTTTAAGGAAACGGTAAATCCCAAGGGTATTGAGACTGTCCAAGTCTACTGGTGTTTTGAGAAGTCGATTCTCAGATAAGTGAATGATCTTTGTATGATGCCCAAGAGAAGGCTGGTATGTTAAGGGATGAAGGTCAACCCATTAACTGGTCTGACAGTTGACTCAGAAAGACAACTCTAGCAAATTGATGACTAGGTTTTGTTCCTATACCTGTAGAGGTCTCTGGGTCCTTGTACTAAGCCCAAGAGTAGGCATGAGAGCTTTTAAGAAGTCGAATGGTCCTTGTACAACACCCAAGAGGAGGCGGGGATTCTTTTAAGAAGCCTGTGGGTCCCCAACCCCCGAGAAGTTCAAGACATGCCATTCACCGAGAATAGATCAAGCCAGGAAAGTCCGAGAATTTGGAAGAAACTCAAGAGATACCATTCACCGAGAAAAGATCATATATGGGGAGTTAGAGTTTCTTTGACAATTTCTAAGGGTGACAGTCTGAGAAAGGGTTCACTGAGAATGCTGCCTTTCACGTCTCCGTATTGTTTAACCCTAAGAGGAGGGAAGAATGTATCTGGTAATCTTATGGGGATCTAGTTTTGTTTGTATTTAAGAGTGACCAACAGGCTTTACCTAGTGCTAGACGTAGTTTCCGGGGAAAACTCTAAATAACTATACTAGTATTACACACCTGATATTTGACAAGTATATAAAAGTTTGTGAAAGAAGACTTATAGTGAGCAGCCCCACAATATAGTTATATATATATATATATATATATATATATATATATATATATATGAAAGCGGATAAAGAAAGTGGGGAAACACTTACTCGGTTGTAGAGCCTCCATGATTTTTTGTTAGTTGCTCAACAAAGAAAGCTATGATAACAATATTATATTCAAAATCAAAGGATAAAGTGCTTTGAAAAGATTGTTGGGGCTTATAGCTCAAGGAGAGACCCAAGGTTTTATCAGTGATTGTACTGTTGTTTTGAATTTGTACAGAGGGGCTTATACAAGTGACTAAGGCCCAAAAAGGTTTTTTGCACAGAGGGATGGATCTTACACTCTCTCAAGAGGCCCAGAGAGTTTTTAAAGAAAAGAAATGGGGCTTATAACACGAGGGTGGGCCCAGGTAATTTGATTTTTGAAATGGCGATTGCGCCGAGATTTTCTTTTAACGCAGAGGGACTTATACAACATATGAGGCCCAAAAGGTTTTGGTTAAAAGGGTATTGGGTCTTACACTCTATTAGAGGCCCATGAGTGTTTTTGTACAAGTGATGGGGCTTACAGCTCAAGGAAAGACCCAGTTAATTTTGTTTAAAAAGGCGACAATCGCGTCGTTGTTTTTAAAAATACAGTGGGACTTAAACAATGACTGAGGCCCAAAAAGTGGTGTACTTACAAAGGGATTAGATCTTACACTCTAATAGAGGCCCATGAGTGTTTGAAAATGATTTGTGAGGGTGAAAATCAAAGAAACCCTAATTTTTGTTTTCCTTTAAAAGTAAATATTTTAAGAAAATCAAATAAAATGATAAAATACCAAATAAGTTTGAATAAACCATTTGTGATTTTTGTTTAAGGTTTTAAAAATGAGGTTTTAATCACAAGATGATTTAGAACTCATTTGGTTTTGATTTTCAAAGTAAATATTCACTTTTAAATGTTTAAAAATAATTCAAAATGAATTTATTCACAAAAATACTAATTATATTAAATAACTAATATAAATTTGATTTTTTTGTGGAATAAAATATTTCAACATTTTTGTGATTTTTTGCAAAAAGAACCAATCAAAAATAATGAAAATTGAGGGAGTTATTCATTTTTCAAATCATTAAAAATAATAAGAAAAATAATAAAAAGTGAAAAAATAACAAAAAAAGAGGATCTGGGGCGAGGGGGATTCGAACCCCAGACCTCTTGTGTATAGGGCACGCGCCTTACCAGTGGGGTGGTGATACATCCGTTGATTGAAACACAACCACAAATATACAAGGCTTGCCTTGTTTTTGGCCTGGCCCAAGGCAAGGCAAGGCAAGATTTTGGTTGAAAACGTGAAGGCCATAACTTTCTCATTTCTCCATGGATTGAGACAAAATTTAGGTCTATCCTGCCTATAATTTCACAAGGAATCCAATGGTGGTGGTGTTTTTTTCAAATCATGCTCCTATTGAAAAACTCGATAATGGTTTTGAAATAGGCCATGATTTGCATTTTCTGTGCCATCTCTTCGTACAAGCATGAATTACATGATAAATTGATGCAAACACAACACATATAACATGTATAAGAGATGCATGATCAGTGGACATCAAAAGAAAGCATGATTCAAAGAATCCAAGTTGTGATGCTTACCTCTTTTTGGAGCTTTTGTGCAATCTGCCAGGAGCTTTATTCCAGAAATGATTTAATGCTTTGAACACCCTTAAATGATCTCTTAGAAGCTTTTAGGATGGTTAGAATCAGCTGGAAACCTCAGGAACAAGTTTGAGCTCTTTCTTGCAAAAGGGGCAAAAGTGGCTAAAATAGAAACTCTCTCAAATGGTGTTCCAGATGTGTGGTACCATTTGGGACAGTTCAAGGATGATATTTGGAGTGTGTTTGAGGTTTTATCTGGTTTGGAAAGTGACTGAATCAAGACATGACTTGAAAAATGCACAAAATACCTATTTTGAGGTTTTGAGAGGTGACTTTGTGATTTTGGTGTTACAGGTCACTTGTGAGAGTTTGGACAGCTTAGATATGACATATTGGATGTGTTTGGATCATGACCTGTGGTGGAATTGCTCTCTAACTCAAAAACTCAGAGTTACCTTGCTAAAGAAGGTATTTTTGCCTAGAGAAAGAGATTTTGAGGAAAGCAAGTGTTGTAGTGCTTTGGTGTACTTAAACTGAACACAATTGAGCTCTATTTATAGTAGAGCAAGTTTGTTTTGGCTGCAATAGTAAATGGCAACTGCAGCAGAGGTTTGGCCAATGTTGAGCAATGAGAATCCAAGTCTCCTCTAGCCATTGACTAGAGGTTAGGGCACAGGCTGTTGGTTCCCTTGGTCTTGGATAAGTCTTGACTGAATTCAGTTGGGAATGGCTCAGTCCATGCCACCTTGGTGCATCCATTAAATTCTCCAATCCAAAATTGGAGTCTTGTCCCTCTTTTAGGCATTTCTAGGTTTGGCATGCTACTTTTGGTTCCAAAGACTTGGGAGGCTTGGGATCAGAGTTGGTTCCTCCTTGGTCCCCCCTTGAGGTGTTCAGATGGATAGATTTGCTTGCCCTTTGCAAACTTTGAGGAAATCGAGCAAAACTCCCAAATCTACCTTGCCATGACAGTTTACAACAAGGCATATTGGCATTGTCATATCTCATGGCTCAAGTGGACTTTGATGGAGTTCTTGGCCATTTTGGAAAGCCCTCATATGATACAACAACTGTTTGATCATAGTTGGTTTTGATACCTTTGGATCCAAGTGAAAAATCCCCTACATTTGGAAAAGAGTGAAGGCAGATTCTGACTTAGTGAAAATTTCACTAAGTGTTGGAAAAAAATGACATTTTCACTTTTTGTGATATTTATCATCCCATAACTTAAAATCCATGAGGAATTGGAATGAGTTGTGTTTGAAGCTTTTGTAGAGGGCCATGAGAGCTACAAATCTAGCTTTGGATGGGGAAAAATGGCCTTGTGGTTTAGGAGTTATGATCCTCCAAAGTTGGTACCCTTGCTACTTTATTCCATAACTTAGAAAATTTTCTGTTTTTATGGTTACCCCTTTTACAAGTTATCCCACTTTTCATGATTTTTCTTGATGAATGATGATTCCAATCATACATTGACATCATTTTAGGGTCAAAGAACCATAATTGTGAAAAATCTCAAAACGTCAAAGTTGACTTTTGTGCACAGTTGACTTTTTGTCAGATGAATTCCAAACTGTGCGATCCTCTATGAAATCAAGTCCTTGACCTAAATCAAACTTGATGGATTGATTTCATAGGTGTTATAGGGTGTATTGAATCATGTCCCAAGGTTTGGGAGCATGTCCTGGTCAAAAGTCAAAGGCACAGTTGACTTTTCTCGCGAAACCCTAATTGTGGTTCTGATGAATTTGAAACTTGTTGCTCAAGCTTCATGGATCAATCCATTGTTGCAAATGGATCAATGTAGTATGTTAGAGACCTTCAAATCTTCTCTTGAGGTCTTGGCTCATGTTTTGTCCCAAAAGTCAACTTAGGGGTGAATTAGGTCAAGAAACCCTAATTCCTGATTTTTATGAATGCATCCCTTGAGGAAAAATTGACTTGAGGATTGGGTTCATGATGTCCCTTGGGGCATCTTATTTTATTCTTTGAAGCATTGGCTCATGCCCAGAGGAAAATTTCCATCTGGAGGCCCTGGTCGACCAAAACCCTAATTTGGTGACACTGGCGATCTTGAGGCTTAATCCACCTAGAAGGTAGCAACCTTGTGCTTAATCCTTGATGTGGGAGTCCTCTTGATCCATTGTATGTTTGAGAGGTTAGACAAGTTGAAGATCATGTCATTCCTTGATTGATCCTTTGTCTAAGAGTTCTGAGAGGGCGTGAAACCCTAAGTTTGATTGTAGTGGATGCTCACCCATCTTTGGGGAGACTAATGAGGCATAATGATACACCCATATTGTGATGATGATTTGCACAATGATGGGAAATCTTAGTGGTAAAAATTTGGGGTATGACAATTTGTTCTCAAATTCTCCGCCATCATCTCTTCTGACTTTGACTATTTTACAATCCTTTTCTATTTGCACTTAAGAGCAAAAGGTAGGGAACACAGAATGAGACTCATCCTTGTGTTTCAAGAATGTTACCCATTTCCAATGACTATAATCATCAACGATTACTAATCCATACTTATTTCCACTGAATAACGCAGTTTTCACTGTTCCAAACAAGTCAATGTGCAGAAGTTCTAACGATCTAGAGGTGGACACAACATTCTTTGCTTTAAAGGAAGTTTTAGAAAACTTTCCTTTCTGACATGCTTCCCAAAGAGCATCTGAAGAATACTTCAGATTTGGCAAGCCTCTGACAAGTTCAAGCTTATTTAGCTGAGAAATCCTCCTCATGCTAATATGGCTTAAACGTCTATGCCATACCCATTGCTCTTTATTAATATACATTAAGCATTTGAAATTCTGTTCACGAAGATCAGAAAGTCTAATCTTATAAATGTTGTTTTTCCTCTTTCCGACATATAGGATTGAACCATCTTTCTGACTTACAGCCTTACAGGACTTTTGATTAAAGATGATATCATAACCGTTGTCACTAAGTTGACTGATTGAAAACAAGTTATGCATCAACCCATCGACTAAAAGAACATCAGTAATAGAAGGAAGGTTACCATTACCAACGGTTCCAGAGCCAATGATTTTTCCTTTCTGGTTTCCTCCGAAACCGACAAAGCCTCCAGGCTTAAGTTCCAGACTTTGGAACATATGCCTTCTTTCCGTCATGTGTCGCGAGCAACCAATGTCCAAGTACCATGACTGGTGTTTCAACTGAGCTGCTAAGGATATCTGCAACATAGATTATCTTGTCCTTAGGTACCCACTTTCTGGGTCCTTTCTTGTTAGCTTTCCCAGAGTGTTTCACAGCTTTGGGCTTTTGTGCAACAGGATAATCAAGTGGCATTTGTATATGATATTTAACTTTAGAAACAGACTTCTGTGTCGGTGGGGGTTTTATACAAGCTCAGAGCCAACAATCTCAGTGCCAAAAGGCACAAAATGGTCATAGAGAGGTTTTGGTTTACCAATTTGACTTTCACCAATATCAGATGATTCTGTACATCCCAAACCTTTCTTACCATTTCTGCTTACTCCATAGATCATGGAAGCTATTTTGCTTCTATCTATGCTTTTAGCAAGAAAATACTGGAATGCTCTATCATACTTGTTGATACAGCATGTGTCAGAGACATTGGAGATTAATTCTTCTTCTAATTTAGCAACTTTACTTTTTCAAGGCATAATTACTATTTTTTAAGCAAAAAATGTTTGCATTTAGAGAAGAATTATTCTGCTCAAGCTTATCTTTTTCTTCAGAGGCAATTACGAGTGATTATTTAAGATCTTTGCATTTACTCTGAAGAGTTTGATATTTTTCCAGCATTTCTGACAGGCATGACTCTAATTCACAACGAGAGAGTTTAGATAATAGCTCTGAGTCTGAGTCTGAGTCTGATTCTGGTTCAGATGATATTATGTCTTCTGGTTCTTTAGAAACTTCATCGTCAATTGTTACTACTAGCACAACATTTTCTTGTTCTTCATCAGATTCGTCTTCTTCAGAATCAGAGTCGTCCCAAGTTGCCATTAGTCTTTTCTTCACTTTGGAGAAGTTCTTCTTAGGCTTTTTGTTTTTCTTGATCTTTGGACACTCGTTCTTGTAATGACCTGGCTCATTACACTCGTAGCAGATAACTTCCTTTCCAGAGTTCTGCTTCTTCTGTCCAAATGATGACTCAGAGCGGCCTCTGTTCCTCTGATGTTTCCTTGCCTATGCTTCCAGAGTTTGTTGATTCTTATGGAGATTAACGGCAGTTCATCTTCTGATTCTTCCTCAGCTTGATAAGCCTTTTCCTTTTCAGGTTTAGACTTAAGAATGATAGATTTGCTTCTCTTTTGAGGTCCATCTTCTTCGAGCTCTATCTCGTAACTTCTCAAAGAACTAACAAGCTCTTCAAGACTTATGTTGTTAAGATCCTTGGATAGCTCTAGAGCTGTTACCATAGGTCTCCAATTCTTATGAAGACTTCTAATGATCTTTTTCTCATGATCAGCAGTTGAGTAACCTTTGTCTAGAACTTTAAGTCCTGCGACTAGCATTTGAAACCTTGAAAACATGGTCTCAACTATCTCATCATCCTCCATTTTGAATGACTCATATTTTTGGATTAGGACTAACGCTTTTGTCTCCTTGACTTGAGCATTACCTTCATGAGTCATTCTTAGAGAATCAAATATAGATTTGGCAGTATCTTTATTTGTTATCTTCTCATACTCAATATAAGAGATAACATTTAGCAATATGGTTCTTGCCTTATGATGATTCTTATAATCTTTCTTCTGTTGGTTGGTCATAACACTTCTGGATATTTTAGCACCTGTAGCATCAACTGGGTGAGTGTAGCCATCGACTGCCAAATCCCAAAGATCTACATCATAACCAAGAAAGAAACTTTCTATTCTGTCTTTCCAGTAGTCAAACTTTTCACCATCAAAGACTGGTGGTTTGGCAATGTAATGATCTTTCTCTTCAGTAGTAGTATTAGCAGGAGCTGCCATGATATCTCACACAAATACTGGATCGGTATTGAACACTGTTAAGTGTTGATAAAACGTTTATCACAATTAGAACCGGAGCTCTGATGCCAATTGAAGGTGTGAGAAAAAACACAAGAAAGGGGGGTTTGAATTGGGTTTTCAAAATGGAAGCTTTTTGTGAAACTCAAACAAAGATCACACATAGACTCAATAGAGAAAGACACACGATATATCCTGGTTCACTTGAAAACTATCAAGTTAATCCAGTTCACCCGCCAAGGTGATTTCACCTTATACACAAGGACTTAATCCACTATAACGAAACTGATTACAACTGCTGGTGACTAACAATACACAGACTAACTGTCTCTTCTTAAGGCTTCTGACCCAACTGGTCCCTTAAGGAATTCAAACAACTGTTTGATCAAATAAAATGCTTACAATGAAAGCCTTCTTACATAAGCTAATATAAACACTATTTCTAGCTCAATCTAACTTAGAGTGAATCTACACAGTAAGAATAATATTCTTCTTTGTATTGTGGTGCTTTACTGTTCACTCATGAATTTCTCTATTCCTTGAGTTCTTTCTTCGTATGAATCAGTGTTTTGAATATTTCTCCTTTTCACACTAGGTGTCTCTCATGATTCGTTGAATGATTAAGTCTTTATATATCCAGAAAAAGATCCGTCGAAGGGTAGATCAGTAATATAAAAAAAATGCTGGCGATTTGAAATAATGTCGTTATGCTGGGATGAAAATCGTACACTGAAATTGTCCTTTGTACCACCAAATCAGGGTAGTGGAATGGTAGTGGAAAAGAACGTGTTTGATCTGTACTATGTACTATTTTCCCACGCAAACATTTCATTTTTTTTTGTTCATTAGAGGCTTCTGAGTTGATATGATTGAAGCATGATCAGAAGAATGAATCATTGGATCTTCAGAGTCTTGAGTCTTTAGAGTCTTCAGAACTTGTTCAGCAGAACCTTGTCATCAGAGTCTTCAGCACTCCTTCTTCAGAACCATTGGTTATCAGAAACATAAGTCTTTAGAGTCTTCAGAACTTGTTCAGCAGAACCTTGTCGTCAGAGTCTTCAGAACTTGGTCTTCAGAAACTTAAGTCTTCAGAGTTTTCAGAACGCTGTTCATCAGAACCTTATCTTTAGAGTCTTCAGCACTTAATCTTCAGAAGATAAGTATCAGAGTTAAATTCAGTCAGAATCCAAGAGAACATTGCAGCAGCAACATAATGTTATCTTAGAGTCTTTCTGAAGCACAATAAATCAAGTAATCTTGCTTCTTGACTCAGAAGCGACCATTGAGAATTTCAAAGTGACGTAGCACATGATTTCTATCAGAGTCAGAACTATCTTTATCAGAGTCAGCACCTGTTTGTCAATTCTTAAGAAAATACGTGTTAGAGTACAAAAATTGTTCTCACACAAATACAACTTTGTTATTTTCAAAACAAAGAGATATCTTGCAGAACCAAATCTTGTTCCAACATTTCTTGTTTGGGCCATTAGCTAAGTGTTCAATTGGACAACTCCCAAATTTGTCTTATTAACATTCTTTACACAACTTCACCAAAGTTGGACAACTCTCAACTTCGTCTTATGAATAGTCTGTAATCGACTTCATCAAAGTCTTCAATGGAATATAGTGAAACTTTTCTTTTGATAAATAACATAACGTCCAAAAACCATTCAAGAAATAATTCTCGCTTCTGTTATAAACAACAAACTCACACAAAAATATCAGATACCCTAATGTACCACTAATATCCATCAAACACTCAATCTTTAGAGATGAAGGTCCACAACACTGAATTAGGACCAAGGTTGAAAATGATGAACAGTTCCGAAAGAACCACACACACACACACACAAACACTAATTCACAAGATATCAACAAGGAATTAGATGTTGGTGAATGAAGAACACACACGGAGGTTCTATCAAGTTTCTGGATAAAATTAGTTTTGGTTCTTGATGGTTATCATGAGCTTGATACAAATTAAATCATTACAAGATTTATTAACTCTTTTGCTCTAGTTTCTCTCAACAAAAAATTACACAAAATAAAGTGTAACAAAAGGGAGATGTAATTTTACATGAATTACACTCAAGAAGTCGTTCTTCAAACAAGAGAAAGATACAAGGGTGCTAGGAGTAGACACACTAGACAAGAAAATAAAACTTGACATTTTATCTCAAAGTTTCATCTTTCTTTCATTACGAAAAAGCTCATAATGAGAGATTCTTGTGTTTGAATCAAAGGAACAACGATTTAAATCTAAAGTGAAAATTTGGATGTTTGAAGATATGATTCGAATCCTATTGAAACTCATGACTTGAGTTAATTGCAAACCATGATTCAAGTCATATTGTGTTGTGATTCGAGTCAATTGTATTTCATGATTTGAATAAAATATGGAAGAGCCAAATTCTTTATTTCATGGAAAGTGGTGACTCGAGTAATGTTAAACTTGTTATTTGATGACCTCTCGGCAATTGTACTGATGGCGTCGAAATAATAATAAAAAGACCTTCTCCATGAAGATTGTAATTTAACAAGAGAATTATGTACGAATATAAGTAATAGAGGGGGTGGGTTCGCTAAAAATTTGGTTCTAAAACGAGAAATTAAAAGGATGAAATTCAAGATGAGAAATGCTATTAGGTATTTTTTATTGAATCCCCTTATTTTTACCTGTTAATGAATTGTGTACTTATTGAGTTTTAATTAAATTATTATCTCATTATGAATTAACAAATCACTACACTCAATTCCTGGGTGTGCAACTTACTAATTTATATGATAATCCCCTAATTCCTTAGGAAACTTCATATAAAATAGGCGTTCTAAGCAACTACTTCTAATTACCTATCCTTAGTTAATTAAAAATTTTAATAAATTTCCTAGATCAGATAAATAGACTAATGGTTAGAAATCACTACGTATCTAGATCAATTCGTACGCATAAGCGACAAAAAAAAATTAAACCCAAGAAGATTTTAAACAAGATAATAATAAGAAAGGTAATTAATAAATCTCAAACAGGCATATGATCCTACAGAGTAAAAAATAAGGTTCATCTTAAAAAGTCTTATTCGAGAGAAACTTAGTTACTCATTGTTAAATTAACAAATACTATGAGTTGATAAGTCTTAATCATAAAAATTCATGGAATAATTGCTCTTCAATGACTCCAATGTGCTCCAAAATCTCCCCTTAAATATCCCTAGTCGTCACTTTATCTCCAGGTTTCAGAACTTTTTAAAAAAGTAGCATAAAGGGCCTTTAAATAACAATTCTACATGTCAAAAAATGTATTCTAACGTGCCACAATGTAGCAGTATCGCACTGCGATGCATCACGCCACTATGGAAAGTATCAATTGCACAATAGTTTCAGGCACAAATTTCTTTTTTAGATTTCTTTTGCAAAAAGTCTCGTCTCAATCCGAGTTACGAAACTCCAGATATGATCAAATTATCTAACAAACGCCATGATGTAAATTGTGCTGAAAAAATGCTCGTTCCTTCACAATTTCTTCTGAATTTTTCTAAGTCATTTATTCCTTGTGATAGATTTTTTCTCAATTCCTCACACTTTGGTATGGATTTTTCTCGTTAATCTTCCAATTTCATCCAAATTCTCTCGTAAAAATCATGTAATGACAATTGTCATTATAACCTCAAACTTACTATGTTGCTTGAACTCAAGTAACTATTTGCACATTGAAAATTTTATCATAATTAAAATGCTTACCCTTACCAATAAAGGTCACCTTTAGTTTTTTCTGATCAATGCTTTGGTTTCGTGCTTCGACCTAATTAACTCGAAAAAGTTCTTCTGAACATAAAAAATACTCAACGTGTCTTTCATCTAACCTATTGCACTCAATTTGATAGGATAATCACTCAATCAACATAGAAAAATATTTAACGATGAATTTGAAAATTTTATAATCGAAGTCATAATGAAACACACACTTTGGAGTCAGGTACCTAATTTTTCTGATGTTGTCGAATTCCTTCCATATTACTCTTTTGTAATTCACTTGGTACTAAAGAATTACAAATTTTTTGTCCTTATTTTTGTCACAATTTTTTTAAAGAAGTTATTTTAACTTCTATTTTGTTTACCAAGTTTTATAGTAACTCAATCCCAAACTTATTCATTCCTAAATTCCAAGAGCAACCGCAAACTTAATCTTTTCCATCAGACAAGTAAAACAATTATTTTTAATTAACTCTAAAGAGGGTGGAAAGAATTTATCTTTCAAGTCAAATGGTTATAATAAGGTTATGTCACCAAAAGAATGGTTAAGGCTCAATGCAAGGATTTGATTGCCTTTGAGAACACGTTTAGCTTGAATGTGATATGAAAATATGAGCGTCAAGCTTCTCCAATCGATTGTCTCAAGGTGATTAAGCCTATGTTAGTCAGTTTTCTTAGTGTTTTTTGACCTTTGTGCTAGATTTTCTTTTAGCTATTTGTAGCACGATTTTTGTGGTTTCGAATCACTATCGCTTGGGTACTACAGTTTGATTCATTTTTTATCCTATTGAGCTGATTAAGGAAGGGGAATAGATGTCTCCAATTAACCCTGCTTGAAAACTGAGGTTAAACAGTCAAAACTGTTGGTTTACAGATGCTATCAAAATAGGGGGGTTCTCCCTTTGGGTTATTTTGCTAAAAACAGTGTCTGGGTTATGGGTAGGATGTTAGGACTGATGCTTTTCGATTGATGTGTGAAAGTATGGGATTTTGATTTTTTTTATTAGTATGCTCACTAAGATTTTTCAATCTTATGCCTACGTATTCCCGGGATAGGGAAATCAGAGCGATCATAGTTCCTCCTATTCTATGGGAGGAAAAAGTTGTTTTGGTGTCTTGTTTAAAGCCCAAGACGTGAAGCTAAAGGTGATTTGTATCTTGTTCAAAGCCCAAGATGTGAATCTAAAAGCTCCTGGATGAGAGAGATTTTGTCATCTCTAAAGAGGAGTTGTTGATGTTTGTATGTTGTGAACAAGAGAGTGATTTTGTGTCTTGTACGAAACCCAAGACGGAGGCTAAGGGATTGATGACTCAACATGAGAGTCTTTTATACTCAACAAGAGAGTGTTTTTGTATCTCGTACGAAGCCCGAGATGGAGGCTAAAAGGGATGGGTGACTCAACAAGAGAGTCTGAAAAGGTTAGCTCCGCTGGGGAGAATCATTTGTACAAAGCCCAAGAGGAGGCTAAATATGCTGGTGGTTATTTCAGTTGAGTGACAGGTCCAGTGTGTTGGATAAAAGCGAAAATTAGTTCTTATGAAAAGAAAGATTATGAATATGGTTGTGGTCGGAGGATCAGGTTTATTTCCTGTTCTTTAAGGAAATGGGAAATCCCACGGGTATTGAGACTGTCCAAGTCTACTGGTGTTTGAGAAGTATATTCTCAGATAGCGAAGGCATGTTTTATGATGCCTGAGAGAAGGCTGGAACGTTAAGGGGTAAAGGTCTAGACTCTTTTGAAAGACTGATCTATTAAGATGACTAATTTCTGTTCCTATACCTCTAAGAGGCCGTTGGGACAATTTGTACAAAGCCCAAGAGGAGGCTGGAAACCTTTAGGATGCCGAAAGGGACAATTTGTACGAAGCCCAACAGGAGGCTCTCTTCGCTGAGGAAGAATCATTATAAAAAGCCTTAGAGGAGGCTTTGAAAACTTCTAAGAAGCCGACGGGTCCTTGTACAATGCCCAAGAGGAGGCGGTGATGCTTTTAAGAAGCCTGTGGGTCCCCAAACCCCGAGAAATTCAAGACAGTCTATTCACAGTGAATAGATCAAGCCAGGAAAGTTTGAGAATTTGGAAGAAACTCAAGAGATGCCATTCACGGAGAAAAGATCATACCTGGGGAGTCAGAGTTTCTTTGACAATTCCTAAGGGTGACAGCCGAAGAGAAGACTGTATCTGGTGCTCTAGTTTTATCTATTTTTATGCGTGATCAATGGGGCTTTACCTAGTACTAGACGTAGTTGCCGGGGAAAATTCTAAATATCTATACTAGTATTACATGGTATATAAAGTATGTGAAAGAAGACTTACAGTGAGCAGCCCCACAATACAGTTAAATATATATGAAAGCGGATAAAGAAAGCGAGTAAACACTTACTCGGTTGTAGAGCTTCCATGCTGTTGGGTTAGTTGTTCAACAAAGAAATCTTTGATAACAATATTATATTCGAAATCAAAGGAGAAAGTGCTTTGAAAAGATTGTCGGGGCTTACAGCTCAAGGAGAGACCCGAGGTTTTATCAGTGATTGCACTGTGGTATGAATTTGTACAGTGGGACTTATACAAGTGACTGAGTCCAAAAAGGTTTTCTATACAAAGGGATGGGTCTTAAACTCTCTCAAGAGGTCCACAAAGTTTTTAAAGAAAAGAAATGGGGCTTATAACACGAGGGTAGGCCCAAATGATTTGTTTTTGAACTGGCGATCGCGCCGAGATTTTCTTTTAACGCAGAGGGGCTTATACAATGTCTGAGGCCCAAATTATTTTGGTTAAAAGGGGATTGGGTCTTACACTCTATTAGAGGCCCAAAGAGTTTTGAATGGGTCTTATAGCTCGAGGAGAGGCCCAGATGATTTATTTTAAACGGGCGATGATCGCGCCTAACTTTTGAAATACAACGGGACTTATACAACATTTGAGGCCCAAAAAAGGTTTGTATTTACAAAGGATTGGGTCTTACACTCTATTAGAGGCCCAAAGAGTTTTGAAAAAGTTTAATGAGGGTTAAATTAATCAAAACCCTAATTTGTTTTCAAAGTGTATTTTAATTGAATAAAAATTCAAGTAAAATGATCAAAATTGTTAAGCATGTGTGGAAACAAATTGTTATCTTGGATTAATGTTTCAAAAATCAAGTTTTGACCTACAAAATGATTAGAAATCATTAAAATTTGTAAATTCAAGAGGGAGAAAATATTTTAAATGTCAAAAACAATTAAAATATTAATTCTTTGCAAAAATATCAATTTTATGAAATAAATAATATTTTTTGGGATTTTTGGTAAAATAAAATGTTTTAACATTTTTGTGAATTATTAAAAAAAGAATCAACTCAAAATCATTAAAACTCAGAGAGAAATTAATTTTTGAATCAATTAAATAAAATCACAAAATTCAAATATTCAAATATTTGAAAAAGGGCGCCAAGAACATGGCAAGAACACGTGCCCTTCCTCTGTTTCTGCAGATTTGCGTTTTCTATCCAATCTCACTGAATACTTGATGATATCATGCAATCTACATATCAATCTACTCGTTTCAACCTCACGATCATGTCTATGGTCTTTAATTTCATTTATTTTAAGCATGGAATAAGAAATCAAAGAGAAACCTCAAGAACCCTAAATTCGGCATGAAGGTTCAGAAATTCCATACACGATTCATACAAAGCAGTTGATTGAGGGTAAACACTCTATGCATGATTATGAACATATGGCCAAATTATTGTGCAGCAAAAAATTCATGGATCATAGAGTTAGAAGAGCTCATGCTTACCTCTTGCAGCTGGTGACCGTGTTTTGTGTTAGAGGTGTTACAGCTAGGTTCCAATGATGTGGATAGCTTCCCTAGGTGCCATGGAGTGTGTCTGGATGCTTGGAGTGGATTGAAATGATCTGGAACTTGAGATGGTACCCCAACTGCAAATTTGTCAAGAACTTGAGCAATTGGCTAGTGATTTTGTGATTTTGGTGTTCCAGGTGTTATGTGAGTGTTTGGATCACTTCTATATGATGTTTATGAGGTGTGTGTGTGTGATTGGTTTGATTGGAACAACTCTCAAACTCAAAACCCGATAGTGACTTGCCCTAGAAGGAAAAATTGGAAGTGAGAAGGTGATTTTGAGGAAAGCATCTGTTTGATGGCTTTGGTGTACTCAAACTGATCACAATTGAGCTCTATTTATAGTAGAGAAAGTTTGTTTTGCAAGGAATAGTGAATGGCAACTGCTACATAGGTTTGGCCAATGTTGAGCAATGAGAATCCAAGTCTCCTCTAGCCATTAACTAGAGGTTAGGGCACAGGCTGCTGGTTCCCTTGGTCTTGGATAAGTCTTGACTGAATTCAGTTGCAAATAGCTCAGTCTATGACACCTTGGTGCATCCATTAAATGCTTCAATCCAAAATTGGAGTCTTGTCCCTCTTTTAGGGATTTCTAGGTTTGGCATGCTACTTCTTGTTCCAAAGACTTGAGAGGCTTGGGATCAGAGTTAGTTCCTCCTTGGTTCCCCCTTGAGGTGTTCAGATGGATAAACTTGCTTGTCATTTGCAAAAATTTGGCAAATCGAGCAAAATGCAAAAATCTGCCTAGCTTTGACAGTTTTCAGCAAGGCACTTTGCCATTATCATATCTCATGGCTCAAGTGGAATTTGATGGAGTTCTTGGCCATTTTCGAAAGCCCTCATATGATACAACAACTGTTTGATCATATTTGGTTTTGATACCTTTTGAATCCAAGTGAAAAATGCTCCTACATTTGGAAAAAAGTGAAGGCAGATTCTGACTTAGTGAAAATTTCACTAAGTGTTGGAAAAAAGTGACATTTTCACTTTTTGTGATTTTGATCATTCCATAACTTGAAATCCGTGAGGAATTGGAATGAGTTTAGTTTGAAGCTTTTGTAGAGGGCAATGAAAGCTACAAATCTAGCTTTGGATGGGAAAAAATGGCCTTGTGGTTTAGGAGTTATGATCCTCCAAATTTGGTACCCTAGCCACTTTGTTCCATAACTTAGAAAATTTTCTAAGTTTTTCATGGTTACCCCTTTTACAAGCTATCCCACTTTTCTTGATTTTTCTTGATGAATGATGATTCCAATCATACATTAACATCACTTTGGGGTCAAAGAACCATATTTGTGAAAAATCTCAAAAAGTCAAAGTTTGACTTTTATGCACAATTGACTTTTTGTCAGATGAATTCCAAACTGTGAAATCCTTTATGAAATCATGTCCTTGACCTAAATCAAACTTGATGGAGATGTTTCATAGGTGTTATAAGGTGTATTGAATCATGTCCCAAGGTTTGGGAGCATGCCTGGGTCAAAAGTCAAAGATACAGTTGACTTTTTCTGTGAAACCCTAATTGTGGTTCAGATGAACTTGAAACTTGTTGGTCAAGCTTCTGGGTTTAATCCATTGTTGCAAACGGATCAATGTAGTGTGTTAGAGACCCTCAAATCCTCTCTTGAGGTCTTAGCTCATGTTATGTCCCAAAAGTCAACTTAGGGGTGAATTAGGTCAAGAAACCCTAATTCCTGATTTTTGATGAATGCATCCCCTAAGGCTAAATTGCATTAATGATTGGGTTCATGATGTCCCATGGAGAATCTTAGGTTATGCTTTGAAGCATTGGCTCATGTCCAGAGTAAAATTTCCATCTGGAGGCCCTGGTCGACCAAAACCCTAATTTGGTGACACTGGCGATCTTGAGGCTTGATCCACTTGGAATGTTGCAACCTTGTGCCTGATTCCTGAGGTGGGAGTCCTCTTGATCCATTATGGATGTTTGAGAGGTTATACAAGTTGAATATCATGTCATTCCTTGATTGATCATTTGTCTAAGTGCTCTGAGAGGGCTTAAGACCCTAATTCTGATTGTAGTGAATGCTCACCCATCTTTGGGGAGACTAGGGAGTATGATGGCTCCTCCATATTGTGATGATGATTTTCACAACGATGGGGAATCTTAGTGGTCAAAATTTGGGGTATGACAGATGCCCCTATTTAATTTTCTTGGACCTGAAGTTGTGAATGACAAAGGTATTCGGGCATTCGGGGTACAAGGGGAATAAATATCAGAATACCCAAAATTTTGACGGTGGTTATGAATGGTAGCTTGCGCATTCATCTTCTTTAGCTAAGCAATGATGCTTAGAAAAGGTAAACTTCCCCTCGATCATGGTTTCCCACCAAGGAACTGATCTTAGTTTTCTTTTGAAAATAAACTTCCCCTCGATCCTGGTTTCCTACCAAGGAACTGGTCTTAGTTGCTGAAATAAACTTCCCCTCGATCCTGGTTTCCTACCAAGGAATTGGTCTCATTTTATGAAATAAACTTCCCCTCGATCCTGGTTTCCTACCAAGGAACTGGTCTCAGTTTCTTTTTTCAATAAACTTTCTTGACAAGGGACGCTATTTGTAGCGGTTTTCCTCAAACTTCTCGCCGAATTTTCCTGGGGAGATGCCATTTGACGGAATAAGTTTTGATTGTAGAGAGGCACAAACTTCTCTGTTGGAGACACCATTTGTTGACTCTACTGGGGAAAGCGAGTCTCTCGAGAGACTGCTGTCTGCTTGGGAATTTTACATTATACTTTTCTCAAGGTCTTCTCAGAGAAATGCCATATGATGTACCCCAATTTTGAGGTGCCGATGACTTTGTTAAGATTGACCTTCTGGAGAGAAGAACCAATGTGCTGCTAAAAGTCTTTAGTTGAGAGGCTGTCTCTAGGGATTTTCCTTAATCCGGGAAAGCGAAGATATCATCTTCAATGGCAAAGAGTGACATCGGTTGAGGGTTTTCTTACCTTTTCAGCGATTCAAGTTATCAAAGTGGTCGAAGGGTCGGCTTCACTCCAGAAATACACTGGAGGCGAGGTCGTTTAGATGAGTTGTTTCCTGACGAGGAAAGAACTGGCAACTTGATTGACAGAGGGCTTTTATCACTAGGGATAAGACTGATTAGAATGATAGTGATGCAACATGAATAGGAATGCAAAGTAGCAATGCATGATGTATGTGTGAATATGCTGACAAAACTGACGCGACACATAGACTGATGAATGAACACGACTGGATACTCGGCCACAACGGGACATGAGAAGTATCACTGATTCACGATAGCAATTTGGCCTTGCCTAGGAGAAGTAGTCCCTGTGGGGAACAATCGTTGGTCGGGCTTAGGAGATAAAAACTCTGCCAGGGGTGTCAGAGGAACACGGTCTCTGACATAACTGATCCTTCATTTAGGCGCACTGGTTTAGAAGGAGTACTTTGATTCTGCACTTTGAAGCCTGACCACTTCTGGAGAAGCGGTCGATGTTCTTTCGATGGTCAACAGTCAAAAGAATTGCCATCTTTATTTTAAAAGCAGAAAAGTTTTAACAAGTAAATTCATTTTTGTTTTATTTCAAGAATCGTTGATCATGTTTAAAATGTCGTTCTATAAAGCTAAAACAAATAAGAATTGCAAACAAAATCACTAGGGCTTAATTTAATTGATAGGATGGAAATCAGCTAAACACGTGATTCCATTGAGTATTTACAAAGTTAGAAAATGGTAATTTACAGGGAAAAGGGCTACATTGAAACATAACGACCACTATCCT
Source organism: Lathyrus tuberosus (assembly GCA_022829125.1). Classification (NCBI taxonomy): domain Eukaryota; kingdom Viridiplantae; phylum Streptophyta; class Magnoliopsida; order Fabales; family Fabaceae; genus Lathyrus; species Lathyrus tuberosus. Next base: position 3,923,721 of record JALAZF010000269.1, on the reverse strand, counting down.
TCTACCAACTTTGAATTCGGGACATCCTGAGCTTCTGTCGAAGATGACCTAGACTGGAGTTTTTCTTTCGAGGGATGGTGCAACTGCTGTTGAGGATTTGCCTCTGTTGAACATAGTTACTTGCCATTATCCCTAACTTTTGCCCGGATTGTACTTTTGAGATTTCCAATCCACCGGGATGATTTTCGATTATGTCTCTAATTTTGCCTAGACCGCCCTTTCGGGTTTTCGGTCCACCGAGACGTTTTTTTTATTTTTTATTTAGGTGAAGTATTTCTTGACTGCATCAACATTCGTGGGTGTCATACCCCAAATTTTGACCATAAGATTTCCCATCATTGTGCAAAATCATCATCACAATATGGATGTACTTACATGCCTCATCAATCTCCTCAGGGATTGTTAAGCATCCACTACAAGCAAAAATTAGGGTTTCAAGCCCTCTCAGACCTCTTAGACAAAGGATCAATCAAGAGTTTACATGATCTTCAACTTGTCTAACCTCTCAAACATCCACAATGGATCAAGAGGACTCCCATATCAAGGATCAAGCACAAGGCTGCTCCCTTCTAGGTGGATTAAGCCTCAAGATCGCTGGTGTCACCAAATTAGGGTTTTGGTCGACCAGGGCCTCCAGATGGAAATTTTCCTCTGGGCATGAGCCAATGCTTCAAAGGATAACCTATGATGCCCCAAGGGACATCATAAACCCAAGCATCAAGTCAATTTAGCCTCAGGAGATACATTCATCAAAAATCAAGAATTAGGGTTTCTTGACCTAATTCACCCCTAAGTTGACTTTTGGGACAAATCATGAGCCAAGACCTCAAGAGGTCCCTAACACACTACATTGATCCATTTGCAACAACGGATTGATCCAAGAATCTTGATTCATAAGTTTTAATCTCATCTGAACCACAATTAAGGTTTCGCAGGAAAAGTCAACTGTAGCTTTGACTTTTGACCAGGACATGATTCAATACACCCTATAACACCTATGGAACATGTCCATCAAGTTTGATTTAGGTCAAGGACATGATTTCATAAAGGATTGCACAGTTTGGAATTCATCTGACAAAAGTCAACTGTGCACAAAAGTCAAACTTTGACATTTTGAGATTTTTCACAATTTTGGTTTTTTAACCCTAAAATGATGTTAATGTGTGATTGGAATCATCATTCATCAAGAAAAATCAAGAAAATTTGGATAACTTGTAAAAGGGGTAACCATAAAAAACTTAGAAAATTTTCTAAGTTATGGAATAAAGTGGCTAGGATACCAACTTTGGAGGATCATAACTCCTAAACCACAAGGCTATTTTTCCCCATCCAAAGCTGGATTTGTAGCTCTGATTACCCTCTACAAAATCTTCAACTACCACTCATTCCAATTCCCCATGTATTTTAAGTTATGGAATGATCAAAATCAAGAAAAGTGAAAATGTCACTTTTTTCCAACACTTAGTGAAATTTTCACTAAGTCAGAATCTGCCTTCACTTTTTTCCAAATGTAGGGGCATTTTTCACTTGGATCCAAAATGTATCAAAACAAATTATGATCAAACAGTTATTGTATCATATGAGGGCTTTCCAAAATGGCCAAGAACTCCATCAAATTCCACTTGAGCCCTGAGATATGACAATGGCAATGTGCCTTGCTGAAAACTGCCAAGGCTAGGCAGAATTTTGCACTTTTGCTCGATTTGGTAAAATCAGATAATTCCAAGCCTTGTCATCACTTTGGACACATCTGAGGATCAAATCTAAAGGGAACAAACACTGATCCAAGCCTCCAAAGTCTTTGGAACAAGAAGTAGCATGCCAAACCTAGAAATCCCTAAAAGAGAGACAAGACTCCAATTTTGGATTGGAGCATTCAATGGAAGCACCAAGGTGGCATGGAATGACACATTTGCAACTGAATTCAGTCAAGATTGATCCAACAACCAGGGAACCACAGCTCTGTGCCCTAACCTCTAGTCAATGGCTAGAGAAGACTTGGATTCTCATTGATCAACATTGGCCAAACCTCTGCTGCAGTTGCCATTCACTATTGATCCCAAAACAAACTTGCTCTACTATAAATAGAGCTCATTTATGCTCAGTTTGAGTACACCAAAGCACTACAACACTTGCTTTCCTCAAAATCTCTTTCTCTAGGCAAAAATACCTTCTTTAGCAAGGTAACTCTGAGTTTTTGAGTTAGAGAGCATTTCCATCCCAGCTCATGATCCAAACACATCCAATATGTCATATCTAAGCTGTCCAAACTCACACAAGTGACCTGTAATCCTTAAATTACAAAGTCACCTCTCAAAATCTCAAAATAGGCCTTTTTTGCATTTTTCAAGCCATGTCTTGATTCAGTCACTTTCCAAACCAGATAAAACCTCAAACACACTCCAAATATCATCCTTTAACTGTCCCAAATGGTTCCCCCCATCTGGAAGACCATTTGAGAGAGTTGTTATTTTGGCCATTTTCGCCCCTTTTGCAAGAAAGAGCTCAAACGTGTTCCTGAGGTTTCCAGCTGATTCCAACCATCCTTAAAGCTTCTAAGAGATCATTTGCGGGTGTCCAAAGCATCAAATCATTTCTGGAACAAGTGGCTTGGCAGATTGCACAAAAACTCCAAAAAAGAGGTAAGCATCATAACTTGAACTCTTTGAATCATGCATTGCTTTAAGGTCCACTGATCATGCACATCTTATACATGTTATATATGTTGTGTTTACATCAATTTATCATGTAATTCATACCTGTACCAAGATGTAGCACAGAAAATACAAAATATGGCCTATTTCAAAACCACTATCGGATTTTGAGGAGGGAGCATGATCTGAAAAAAATACCGCCACCATTGGATTCCTTTTGAAATTCTAGGCCAGATGCATATAAATTTTGTCCCCAACCATGGAGAAATGAAAAAGTTATGGACCTTCCCGTTTCTTGCCAAAACTAGCCTTGCCTTGCCTTGGCCAGGCCTAGAAAACAAGGCAAGCCTTGTATATTTGTTGGTTTGTTTTAATCAACGGATGTATCACCACCCCAGTGGTAAGGCGCGCGCCCTATAACCTTGAGGTCGTGGGTTCAAACCCCACCCATGCTATTTTGTGTTTTTTCACATTTTGCTATTTTTTCCAATATTTTCATGTTTTGTTAATTAATTGGAAAATTAATAACTCCTTCAATTTTAATTATTTTTTATTGGTTCTTTTAGGAAAAAATCACAAAAATGTTAAAATATTTTATTCCACAAAAAAATTAGATTTATATTTTTATTTAATATAATTAGTATTTTTGTGAATAAATTCATTTTTAATTGTTTTTAAACATTTAAAAGTGAATATTTACCTTGAAAATCAAAACTAAATGAGTTTTAATTCATCTTGTGATTAATCCCTCATTTTTCGAACCTTAAACAAAAATCACAAATGGTTTATTCAAACTTATTTGGTATTTTTTTTATCATTTTTTATTTGATTTTCTTTATTTACTTTTAAAGGAAACAAAATTAGGGTTCCTTTGATTTTCACCCTAATCAAATCATTTTCAAACACTCATGGGCCTCTAATAGAGTGTTAGACCCAATCCCCTTTTGAAACCGGAAACTTTTGGGCCTCAGTCATTGTATAAGACCCACGGTGTTTTCAAAACCTCGGCGCGATCGTCGCCCTTTTCAAAATTAACCAGTGGGCTTCTCCTTGAGCTATAAGACCCATCTTTGTTCAATTTCAATCATTTTTGGGCCTCTTGAGAGAGTTTAAGACCCATCCCCTTTGTACAGAAAACCTTTTCTGGGCCTCAGTCACTTGTATAAGTCCCTGAACAAAACGATAGTGCGATCACTGATAAAACCCTGGGCATCTCCTTGAGCTGTAAGCCCCAATTTTCCTTTCAAAAGCACTTTCTCCTTTAATTTTGTAACATACTGTTATTTTCAATTCCTTTGTTGAACAATTAACAATACAGCATAGAAGCTCTACAACCGAGTAAGTGTTTACCCGCTTTCATTTACCGCTTTCATATGTATATAACTGTATTGTGGGGCTGTTTCACTGTAAGTCTTCTTTCACAAACTCATATCGACTGTGTAATACTAGTATAGATATTTAGAGTTTCCCCGACAACCACGTCTAGAACTAGACAAAGTCTCCTCTCCTTACATCCGGCGTTCTTCCGGATATTTCAACATAACCTAAACCATTTTCTTTTACAACAATTTTAGATAACTAGATCTAAGAAGTCTTCCCTTTTTGAACAGCTCATATACAGAAGGCCAATGTTCCAAGTGAAACCCCTTCTGGAACTGTTCATCAGCTCCTCTTGGGCTTAGTGCAAGGACCCACAGGCTTCCTAAAAGCATCCCCTCCTCCTCTTGGGCGTTGTACAAGGACCAGTCGGCTTCTTAGAAGTTTTCACAACCTCCTCTTAGGCTTTGTATAATGATTCATCCTCCGGGAAGATAGCCTCCTCTTGGGCTTCGTACAAATTGTCCCTCGGCTTCTTAAAAGTTTTTCTCGCCTCCTCTTGGGCTTCGTACAAATTGTCCCGACGACCTCTTAAAGGTATAGGAACAGAAATTAGTCATCTTAATAGAACAGTCTTTCAAAGAGTCTAAATCTTTCTATCGCCAACGTACTGCCTCTTAATTTCTCTTAAGCATAGTACAAAAGATAAAACCCATAGACTTGGACAGTCCCAATATCATTTGGATTTCCCAGGAGATAACCCTGATCCTCTGATCAAATCCATGAGTACAACATTACCCATATACGAATTGATTTTCTCTTTTATCCAACATCTTTAGCCTCCTCTTGGGCTTTGTACAATGATCCTCCCCAGCGGAGCTAACCTTTTCACACTCTCTTGTTGAGTCACCAATCTGTAGCCTCCATCTCGAGATTCGTACGAGATACAAAACACTCTCTTGTTGAGTATAAAAGACCCTCTTGTTGGGTCACAAACCTTTCAACCTCCATCTCGGGCTTCGTACGAGATACAAAAGCACTCTCTTGTTGAGTATAAAAGGCTCTCTTGTTGAGTCAAACATCTTTAGCCTCCATCTCGGGCTTCGTACGAGATACAAAGCACTCTCTTGTTGAGTATAAAAGACTCTCTTGTCGAGTCGATCACCTTTTCGCCTCCATCTCGGGCTTCGTACGAGACACTAAATCACTCTCTTGTTGAGTATAAAAGACTCTCCTGTTGAGTCAAACAACTTTAAGCGTCCGTCTTGGGCTTTGTACAAGACACACAAAAAGACTCTCTTGTTGAATCAAACCCTTTAGCCTCAATCTTGGGCTTTGTACAAGACAGAAAGAACATTTTCCACGGAAAAGTCAGCCTTACAGCCTCCTCTTAGGCTTTGTATAAGGATACCCCGGTTGAGACAATCAACCTTTTAGCATCAAAATCTGTGCCTAGCTCACAGTATACAAACATCAACAACTTCTTTCCCCCCCATCTAATTGCTGTAAGCGGCAACCCTCTGGATTATTTACATCCACGCCACTGTCCCTCTTTTAGCATGAGAAATTCCTAAGGAAAGATGGCATTACTCTAAACTGAGTTAAAGTCTTCTCCTTCAGGTTAAAAAACCCCTGTAAAGGAAATTATGGCATTACTGGATTCACATATCCGAGACGGAGGCTAAAAGTTGTTTGAGTCAACAAGAGAGTCTTTTATACTCAACAAGAGAGTGCTTTGTATCTCGTACGAAGCCCGAGATGAAGGCTGAAAGGTGATTCAACGAGAGAATCTTTTATACTCAATAAGAGAGTGACTTTCTATCTCGTACGAAGCCCGAGATGGAGGCTGAAGGTTTTTGACTCAACAAGAGAGTCTTTTATACTCAACAAGATAGTGATTTTGTATCTCGTACGAAGCCCGAGATGGAGGCTGAAATGGTTATCTCCGCTTTGGAGAATCATTATACAAAGCCCAAGAGGAGGCTATAGTAACTGTTTCAGTTGAGTGACAGGTCCAGTAGGCTGGTTAAAAGAGAAAATCAGTTCTTATATGAGTAATGTTGTACTCATGGATTTGATCTGAGGACCGGGATTATTTCCTGTTCTCTAAGGAAACGGGGAATCCACAGGGTTTTGAGACTGTCCGAGTCTACAGGTGTTCTTCCCATTCTTGAAAGGGGCTTGAGAATGTCTTTGAGACTCAAGGGTCTTAAACTATCCAGGTCTAGAGTTTTATCTTTTGTACTATGCTTAAGAGACAGTACATTTGCGGTAGAAAGATCTAGTCTCTTTGAAAGATTGTTCTATTAAGATGACTAATTTATGTTCCTATACCTTTAAGAGGTCGTCGGGATAATTTGTACGAAGCCTAAGAGGAGGCTGGAAACTTTTAAGAAGCCGAGGGACAATTTGTACGAAGCCTAAGAGAAGGCCATCTTCCCAGAGGAAGAATCATTATACGAAGCCTAAGAGGAGGCTGTGAAAACTTCTAAGAAGCCGACGGGTCCTTATACAAAGCCCAAGTGGAGGCGGGGATGCTTTTAGAAAGCCTGTGGGTCCTTGCACTAAGCCCAAGAGGAAACTGATGAACAGTTCTAGAAGGGGTTTCACTTGAAACATTGGCTTTCTGTATATGAACTGATCAAAGGGGGGAATTTCCTAGATCTAGTTATCTAGAAAGTTCTTTACTGTTTGGGTTTGAAATATTCAGGATAACGTCGGGAGACGAGGTTCTGTCTAACTCTAGACGTAGTTGCTGGGGAAAGGTTTTCTATACGAGGTTCTGTTTGGGTTTGAAACAATGATCGCATCGTTGTTTTGAATTTGTACAGAGGGACTTATACAAGTGACTGAGGCCCAGGAAAGGTTTTCTGTACAAAGGGAATGGGTCTTACACTCTCTCAAGAGGCCAAGGGTTTGATTTTCAACTGGCGATCACGTTGAGGTTTTCTTTTAACATAGAGGGACTTATACAATATCTGAGGCCCAAAATTGTTTTGGTTAAAAGGGGATTGGGTCTTACACTCTATTAGAGGCCCAGATGGTTTGTTTCAAAAGTTCGGCATGATAACGGGACTTATACAATAAGTGAGGCCCAAAATTTGTTTGTATTTCCAAAGGGTTGGGTCTTACACTCTTTTAGAGGCCCATGAGTGTTTAGAAAAGTTTGTTAGAGTGAAAATCAGTAAAACCCTAATTTCATCATTTTTTAAGTAATTATTCAAAGAAAATTAATTAAAATGATACAAATTCCAAATAAGTTTGAATAAACAACTTGTGATTTTGGTTTTAGGTTTGAAAAATGAGGTTTTAATCACAAGATGAATTAAAACCTATTTGGTGTTGATTTTCCAACATGAAATTATTCACAAAAATAAAAATGAATTTATTCAAAAAAATACTAATTATATTAAATAAATAATATAAATCTAATTTTTTTGTGGAATAAAATATTTCAACATTTTTGTGATTTTTTGCAAAAAGAACCAATAAAAAATAATTAAAATTGAGTGAGTTATTAATTTTTTAAATCATTTAAAATAAATATGAAAAATAACAAAAAATAAGAAAAAATGGTAAAAAGAGATCTGGGGCGAGGGGGGTTCGAACCCCAGACCTCTCGCTTGCCAATACACACAAAACCAGCTGATCAACCATTGGGACGCAATGCCAATTCAAATATAGTATGGAAAATGAAAAATATATAGAGAACTTGGTTGGAAAACCTGAAGAATGGCGCCATGGCCATCTTCTTCCTCGAGCTCGTGCATGAAGCTCCCTATCTCACTCATCTTTTAACCATTTGACATGATTCAAATACCAAACTCGTGTGTTTTTTAACAAGGAACAAGATGGCAATACTTGATTTTATTTATTTTCAGTGTACAGCAAATTATATCATCATGGCCGTATGAACCCTAATTTTGCAAAAGCAGTCGTGCAGACATGGTAATTAAGGCTATGATCAAATTTCTTGAGGGAAAACACTCAACATATGATGGCAAGCAAATGGCAAAAATATCATGGGAGGAAATATGTATGGATCATGAAGATGGAGTTTTGAGGCTTACCTTGATGCAAGCTGAGATGGAACTCTGCACAGATGGTGTTCCAGATGAAATTTGATGATCCCTACAGCTTCAATGGATGTGGTGGAGTGTGTTGCAATCTTTGGAACACTCTGAAAACTTCTGGATCAAGTTGGAGAACTCCAACTGCAGAATTGAGGCATTAATGGCTTGGTTGAAGAGTGATTTTGAGCTAGGGGTGTTACAGTTGGTGTTTAAGTGTTTGGACACCTCAAATACATCATATGTGATGTGTCTGAACAATTGGAATGGATTGCTTAGGGCTGCAACTCAAAACCCGAAGGTGGTTGCTCAAAAACAAAGAAAATTGGCACTTGAGATAGAATGAGAGAAAACAGTGCTATAAAGTGCTTTGGTGTGCCTTGAATGATCCCTTGGAACCTCTATTTATAGGTGATCAACTCTTGTCTTGGAGGAATAGTGAATGGCTGCTGGATCAGATCATCTTCAAAGGGATTGGTTGGACATGAATGCCTTTTGCATTAGGTGTAACAGCTGCTCCAAATAGATCAGCTATGCATATTCCTCAGTCACTTTAATTGTTGTTTAATCAGAGAACTTGACTGAGGAGAGTAAGAATCTTGACAATGCACTATTCCACATTAATGCCCTTTGAATTCAAGGTAAAATGTGACAAAATGCATGAACTTCAAGTTGGAAGATTCCTTGGCTTTGTGACTCAGCTTTGTAGGTTGGATCGGATGCATTGTGATTGGTTTGAGTACATGTGGCATAATGATCCTTGGTTTTGATTCAGAAATCATGTGTGGCAAGCAAACATGCAAACTGATTTTTTCCAAAACAGCTTGAAGCAGCATGACTTTGGGCATGGATTCCTCTTGGCTCAAGTTGGATTAATTCATGCTGAGAGGCTCTTTGGATTCTTAGAAACATATGCAAAAACATTGATGTTTACCTTTTGACTTGATTCAGCTTGCAACTATGTGAAAAGATCTCACAAGTTTTGGTGTTTTCAACAAAATCTGCCTTGGCCAGAATTTTTCTAAGTGTTGGAAAATGATGTATTTTCATGTTTTAGTCATTTTGGCCCAATCATAAGTCAGAATCCACAATGAATTGGAGTGAGGTGTAGTTAAAGCTTTTGTAGAGGGTAATGAGAGCTACAAATCTAGCTTTGTATGGGGAAAAATGGCCTTGTGGTTTAGGAGTTATGATCCTCCAAAGTTGGAACCCTAGCCACTTTGTTCCATAACTTAGAAAAATTTCTAAGTTTTTTATGGTTACCCCTTTTACAAGTTATCCCACTTTTCTTGATTTTTCTTGATGAATGATGATTCTAATCATACATTAACATCATTTTAGGGTTAAAAAACCATAATTATGAAAAATCTCAAAAAGTCAAAGTTTGACTTTTATGCACAATTGACTTTTTATCAGATGAATTCCAAACTGTGCGATCCTCTATGAAATCAACTCCTTGACCTAAATCAAACTTGATGGATTGATTTCATAGGTGTTATAGGGTGTATTGAATCATGTCCTAGGGTTTGGGAGTATGTCCTGGTCAAAAGTCAAAGATACAGTTGACTTTTCTCGCGAAACCCTAACTGTGGTTCAAATGAAATTGAAACTTGTGAATCAAGCTTCTTGGATCAATCCATTGTTGCAAATGGATCAATGTAGTGTGTTAGGGACCCTCAAACCATCTCTTGAGGTCTTGGCTCATGATTTGTCCCAAAAGTCAACTTAGGGGTGAATTAGGTCAAGAAACCCTAATTCCTGATTTTTTTGGCAAATGCATCCCCTAAAGTTAAATTGACTTGATGATTGGGTTAATGATGTCCCTTGGAGCATCATAGGTTATGCTTTGAAGCATTGGCTCATGCCTAGAGGAAGATTTTCATCTGGAGGCCCTGGTCGACCAAAACCCTAATTTGGTGACACTGTCGATCTTGAGGCTTGATCCACTTGGAATGCTGCAACCTTGTGCTTGATTCTTACTGTGGGAGTCCTCTTGATCCATTGTGGATGTTTAAGAGGCTAGAGAAGTTGAACATCATGTCATTCCTTGATTAATCCTTTGTCTAAATGCTCTGAGAGGGCTTGAAACCCTAGTCATGTTGTAGTGAATGCTTAAACATCTCTGAGGAGATTGATGAGGCATGAAGGTTCCCCCATATTGTGGTAATGATTTGTACAATGATGGTAAATCTTAGTGGTCAAAATTTGGGGTATGGCAGATGCCCCTATTTAATCTTCTTGGACCCGAAGGTGTGAATGACGAAGGTATTCGGGCATTCGGGGTGCAAGAGGATTAAATATCGGAATACCTGAAATTTTGATGGCGGTTAGGAATGGTAGTTCACGCATCCCTCTTCTTTTCCTAAGCAATGATGCTTAGAAAAGGTAAAACTTCCCCTCGATCCTGGTTTCCCACCAAGGAACTGGTCTCAGTTTCTGAAGTGAACTTCCCCTCGATCCTGGTTTCCTACCAAGGAACTGGTCTTAGTTTCTGAAGTGAACTTCCCCTCGATCCTGGTTTCCTACCAAGGAACTGGTCTTAGTTTCTGAACTAAACTTCGCCTCGATCCTAGTTTCCTACCAAGGAACTGGTCTCAGTTTCTGAAGTGAACTTCCCCTCGATCCTGGTTTCCTACCAAGGAACTGGTCTTAGTTTCTGAAGTGAACTTCCCATCGATCCTAGTTTCCTACCAAGGAACTGGTCTCAATTTCTGAACTAAACTTCCCCTCGATCCTGGTTTCCTACCAAGGAACTGGTCTCAGTTTCTGAACTGAACTTCCCCTCGATCCTGGTTTCCTACCAAGGAACTGGTCTCAGTTTCTTTTGTCAATAAACTTTCTTAATAAGGGACGCCATTTGGAGCGGTTCTCCTCAAACTTCTCGCCCGAATTTTCCTAGGGAGATGCCATTTGATGAGTCTACTGGGGATATTACACCATACTCTTCTCGAGATCTTCCCGGAGAAATTCTATATGATGTGATCATCTTTGAGGTGCCGATGACTTCATTAACATTGACTTTCAAGAGAGAAAACCCAATGTGTTGCTGAGAGTCTTTAGTCGTGTGGCTTTCTCTGGGGATTTCCTTAATCCGGGAAAGCGACGATATCATCTTCAATGGCGAAGAATGACATTTGTCGAACATTTTCTCTGGTCTTTCAGAGGTTCAAGTTATCAAAGTGGTCAAGGGCCGACTTCATCCCAGAAATAAACTGGAGGAGAGATGTAGGGCAGGCGCACCATTTACTGACGAGGAAAGAACTGACAACTCGATTGAGAGGACTTTTATCACTAGGGGTTAAGACCGACTAGAGTGATAGTGATGCAATATGAATGCGAATGTAAATTAATAGTGCATGATGCATGTGTGTATATGCAGACAAAACTTACACGACACACAGACTAAGAGATGGACATGACTGGATACTCGACCACAATGGAGATGAAAAGGTATCCCTGGTTCAAGATAGCAATTCTGCCTTGCTTAGGAGAGATAGTCCCTGCAGGGAGCTACGTTAGTTGGGCTTAGGAGATAAGAACTCTGTCGGGAGTGTCAGACGAAACAAGGTCTCTAACACAGTTGATTCTTCGTTCAGGCGTACTGGTTTAGAAGGGATACTTTGATTTTGCACTTTGAGGTTCGAACCCCTTTGGAGAAGCAATCGATGTTCTTTCGATGTTCAACAGTCAAAAGAAATGCCATCTTTACTTTAAAAGCAGAAAAAGTTTTAATAAGTAAATTCATTTTTGTTTTATTTCAAGAATAGTTAATCATGTTAAAACGTCGTTCTATAAAGCTAAAACAAATGAGAATTGCAAACAAAAGCACAAGGGCTCAAATTTTATTGATAGGATGGAAATCAGTCAAGCGCGTGATTCCAAATAGTATATACAAAGTTAGAAAATGGTAATTTACAGGGAAAAGGGCTATATCTAAACGTAACGACCAATATCCTTCTACCAACTTTGAATTTTGGACATTCGGAGCTTCTGTCGAAAATGACCCTGACTGGAGTTTTCCTGACAGTGTAACTGCTGTTGAGGGTTTGCCCCTGTTAAACATGGTTACTTGCCATTATCCCTAGTTTTTGCCTGGATTGTACTTTGAGATTTCCAATCCACCGGGATGATTTTTGATCATGTCTCTAATTTTTGCCTGGACCGCCCTTTCGGGTTTTCAATCCACCAAGACGATTTTTTTTTTTAGTTTAGGCGAAGTATTTCTTTGCTACATCAACATTCGTGGGGTAGGAAAATTCCTCTCCGTCCATGGTTGCGAGTCTCAAGGCGCCGTCTGAGAAAGCTTTCTTGACCACATAGGGGCCGTCATAGTTTGGGGTCCATTTACCCCGGGAATCAGTAAGAAATGATTGTATCTTCTGGAGCACGAGGTCTCCTTTCGTGAAGACGCGAGGTTGGACCTTTTTGTCAAACTCCTTCTTCATTCTTTGTTGATACAACTGACCATGGCATAGTGCCGTTATTCATTTTTCTTCAATCAGATTCAATTCGTCGTGTCGACTTTGACACCATTCAGCTTCTGTCAGCTCAGCTTCCATCAATACCCAGATTGATGGGATCTCTACATCTATGGGAAGCACTGCCTCCATGTCATATACTAGAGAGAAAGGGGTTGCCCCTGTTGAAGTGCGGACAGACGTGTGATAACCGTGAAGAGCAAAGGGCAACATCTCGTGCCAGTCTTTGTAGGTTACAACCATCTTTTGAACAATCTTTTTGATGTTCTTATTAGCCGCTTCTACCGCTCCGTTCATCTTAGGTCAGTAGGGAGATGAGGTATGGTGCTCGATCTTGAATTCAGTGCACAACTCTTTCATCATCTTATTGTTCAAGTTAGATCCATTATCAGTAATGATCTGGCTTGGAACACCATAACGGCAGATGGGATTGTTTTTTATAAATCGGACCACTGCTTGTCGGGTTACATTGGCGTACGACGCTGCTTCGACCCACTTGGTGAAGTAGTCAATGGCTACTAAAATGAACCGATGTTCGTTTGAAGCCTTGGGCTCAATCACGCCGATCATGTCGATTCCCCATATGGAAAAAGGCCAAGGGGAATAGTGTACTTTGAGATGCGTTAGCGGTACATGAATCTTGTCGGAGTATATCTGACACTTGTGACACTTCCTCATGTACTTGTATCAGTCAGATTCCATGGTCAACCAGTAGTACCATGCTCTTAGAATTTTTCTCGTCATCGTGTGTTCGTTGGCATGAGTGCCAAAGAACCCTTCGTGAATTACTTTTATCAGCATGTCTGCTTCTGGTCTGTCTACACATCAGAGCAAGACTATGTCAAAATTTCTCTTATAGAGTGTATCACCGCTCAGGAAGAAGTTTCCAGCCAGTCTTCTGAGGGTTTTTCTGTCTTCCCTAGACGCCCCAGGTGGGTACTCTTTTTTCTGAAGGAAGCATTTGATATCTTGATACCAAGTTTGTCGTCTATGACTGCTTCAATTGTGAAGATGTAAGCGGGCCGTTCAAGGCGCATTATGTCGATCTTAGGTACGTCATTCCATTGACCTATGCTAATCATGGAAGAGAGAGTGGCTAAAGCATCAGCCATGTGATTCTCATAACGAGGGATGTGATGAAACTCGATGCTATTGAAGAAAGGTAACAACCTTCTCGCGTAATCTTTGTAAGGAATCAATCCGGATTGGTATGTGTTCCAATCTCCTTTGATCTTATGGATGACCAGAGCTGAGTCGCCATATACGTCCAAGTTCTTAATCCTTAGGTCGACCGCTTCCTCGAGACCCATGATACAATCTTCCTATTCGGCCTCATTGTTTGTACACTTGAATGCCAGTCGGGCGGTAAAAGGAATGTGGGTACACTGAGGTGTTATGATGATTGCCCCAATTCCGTTTCCATAATTATTGAAAGCTCCATCAAAAATTAGTCCCCATTGGGAACCTGGTTCTGGCCCTTCACTGGGTAGCGGTTCATCGCAATCTTTCATTTTCAAATACATGACATCTTCGTCTGGGAAGTCAAACCAGATTGATTATTGATTGTCAATCGGTTGATGAGCCAAATGATCGGCTAAAATACTCCCCTTAACGGCTTTTTTAGCATGGTACTCTATGTCATATTCTGATAGCAACATCTGCCAATGGGCAATCCTTCCCGTGAGAGCAGGTTTTTCAAATACATACTTGATTGGATCCATTTCGGAGATCAACCAAGTAGTGTGACGAATCATGTACTGGCGAAGACGTTTGGCTGCCCAAGCCAAAGCGCATCAAGTTTTCTCAAGCACAGTGTACCGAGTCTCGCAGTTGGTGAATTTCTTGCTCAAATAGTAAATGGCAGACTCTTTCCATTTGGTTTTGTCTTGTTGGCCAAGTACACATCCCATTGAGTCTTCCAAGACTGTGTGGTAGATGATCAGTGGTCTTCCTTCCACTGGAGGGATAGAATCAGTGGAATCAACAGGTATTCCTTGATACTGTCGAAGGCGGTTTGGCAGTCTTCCAAACGCAGTCCTGGTTCTTTTTCAGTAATTTGAAAATCGGCGCGCATGTCGCGGTCATGAGGAATATGAATCTGGAGATGTAGTTCAAACGTCCCAGGAATCCTCTAACTTGTTTTTCAGTTTTCGGAGAAGGCATTTCTTAAATGGCCTTGACCTTGTCAGGATCAACCTCAATTCCTTTCTGGCTGACGATGAACCCTAAAAGTTTCCCTGAACAGACACCGAATGTGCACTTGGTGGGATTCAAGCGGAGTTTGTACTTTCTCAACCGCTCGAATAGTTTTGACAGGTGGGTCACATGCTCCTCTTCTGTCTTAGATTTTGCAATCATGTCATCGACATATACCTCAATTTCTTTGTGTATCATGTCATGAAACAGAGTAGTCATGGCCCGTTGATAGGTTGCCCCGGCATTCTTCAAACCGAACGGCATTGCCTTGTAACAAAAAGTTCCCTATGGGGTGATGAACGAATTTTTCTCCATGTCTTTCGGCTCCATTTCTATCTGATTATAGCCCGAGAATCCATCCATGAAGGAGAAAACTTTGAACTTTGTTGTACTGTCTACCAGCATGTCAATGTGTGGTAAAGGAAAGTCGTCCTTCAAACTAGCCTTGTTTAGATCTCTGTAGTCCACACACATTCTGATTTTTCTGTCCTTTTTTGTAACGGGTACGATGTTGGCTAACCATTGTGGATATTCTGATGTGGCGAGGAAACCTGCGTCAATATGTTTCTGTACTTCCTCTTTGATTTTGATGGCCATGTCCGGGTGAGTCCGTCTCAACCTCTGTTTTACTGGCGGACATTCTGACCTTAACGGTAAATGATGTTCCACGATGCTGGTATCCAACCCTGGCATATCTTGATAGAACTAAGCGAATACATCGGGGAATTCTTTGAGAAGCTTTGTCAAACTCTCTTTGACAGTTGGACTGAGCAGTGCCCCAATCCTGATTTCTTTTCTCTCTTTTTCTGAACCCAGGTTTACCGTTTCTAACGGCTCTTTGTGAGGTTCGATGAACCTTTCCTCTTGTTTGAGTAGTCGGGAGATCTCTTTTGTAATTTCGTTGTCACCTTCTTCTTCAGCCTCAAATACCGAGAATTCAAAGTTGGGAGAAGGCATCGGATCGTATGTTTCAACTCGGTTCAAAACAAGCAATCTGCATGACGTGATGATTTGTGTTTAGAAGAGATAGAGAGAATGCAAAAGTGTGTGCAGTGTTTTTTTTGTTTACTGCTTGTTTATTGTTTTTTGAGTTGTTTTTGTTTTTTAGGATTACCATTTTCTGAAAAAGTGAAAAGAGAAAACAACAATAAATGTGGAAATTACAGAACTACGTTATTTTATTAATGAACAAGTAGATTCTTGAAACTACAGCCCTATAAAACAAAACTCTATCGCTTTGGGCAAAGTGAAGAGGGAAATTTACAGAAAGCGAGCCCTATCAAAACATCCGTTTCACTTGGGCAGGGTGAAAGGTTAAAATAAAGACGGCAATTACTTTGACTTATGAACGATCTTCGGAACATCAACTGTGACCCATTGGCGGTGAACTCCTCGGTGAATCACAAAGTTTGGTACCTTCCTGATTTGCTTGTCTTTTGAAATGACGCTGATTTCTGGCGAAGCAAGATCATTGGAATCTGTCTCCCAGGCAGAGTTGTCGTAGGAGGATTCCTCAGTTGTATTTTGCGTAATATTTGTACTCTCAGCTGTATCTCCCCATCCAGTTGGCTGGATGCCTTCGAGCCTGATACGAGAGCTTTCAGGAGTGGTGTACTTGACCAAGTAATCGTATTTTCCACTCGGCTGTCCCAAGGTATCCCACACTTCTTTGGAACTGGAGGAGTCATCCCACTCGATGACGTTGACCTCGGGAAAAGCATAGTTAATGAATTTTAGTCCTGCAAACGTTGCGAATTCATCGTCGTGCTGGGTATTTTCAGGATAACCTGGGTGTTGATCCCATGACATGGTTGGGACGCAGGTATTCTTTTCAATGATGCTCAGCTGATTTTCATTGTTCGACTGACTCTCTTGCCCCAAGTTTCCTTGGTAAGGCTGCCACATCGGCAGGCCATCCATCGGGCCATAGCGGTCATGGTCAAAGTTATCTTTCATCAGAGTGTCTTTCTCTAATGAGTTTGGTGGAGCACGACATCCTTCCGAATCACAATCTCCATATATCATTTCGACGTCTGACCTCGGTATAAATCTCGGACTCTCTGTGGGATAGCAAAAGGGAATAGGCACCTCTTCCTGAGACATATAACCGTCCTCGTTGAGATAGGACTTGCATTCCTCATCCGTATCGGAGGAATCTCCCTCGTTGATAGTATGGACTATTTGAGGCACTGGGTGAAGGAAACCTCCACTGTGGAAGAAGTCCTGAATGGGATGAAGACTTTCATCATTGGTAGCCATTTGAGTACAAGTTGTAGAAAAGCCAAGACCCTCCTTTTTCTTATTATCGGCAGGAATGACAAGATTTCCCCACCCCTTTGCATTGTTACTTTGGCCTGCTTTGATAGCATCTTTGTACGAGGAAATCAAAGTTCCCCCCTCGGATTAATCGTCATTGTGTAGCGAAAGCGCTTGGAACTGAGTTCCAATTACCCCCTCCGGTTCTACATAAGTGGATGACGATAAGTTACTCACGAGCAAGGCCTGTTCTCCATAGACTGTGACGAGTTGGCCATTCTGGACAAACTTTAGCTTTTAGTGGAGGGTCGAAGTGACCGCCCTAGCCTGATGTATCCAAGGTCTTCCTATTAAACAATTGTATGTTGCCCAGATGTCCATGACCTGGAAAGTGACTTGGAAAGTGTGAGGACCGATAGTTATGGGAAGGTCGACTTCGCCGATAACCGTTTTTATGGATCTGTCAAATGCTTTGACGACGACCTCGTTGGTTCTCATCGGAGGTCCTTTGAATGATAATTGCATCAAAGTGGACTTCAGCATAACATTCAGGGCTGACCCTGTGTCTACCAGTACGCTAGCTAAAGCATCATCCTGGCAGTTGACTGTAATGTTGAGCACCATGTTATGACGGCGACCTTCTTCAGGTAATTCCTCATCACTAAATCCCAAGTTATTGCAGGAGGTGATGTTAAAGGCGATGCTATCGAATTGTCTGATGGTTACATCCTGTTCCACGAAGGCTTGCTCCAAGACTTTCTATAGAGCCTCCCTATGCGCTTCTGAACTAAGTAACAGTGATAATACTGAGATCTTTGAAGGAGTCTGTAATAGTTGATCAACAATGTTGTATCCACTCCTTTGGATGAGCTTCAGCATCTCATCATCATTTTTTGAATGGTCGGGATTACTGGATTGACCGACTGGTGGATTGGGAACTTCTGTTTGAGGTTTCTTTTCTTTGCTGGGTTCTCCAACTCCTCTGTTGAAGATTCTACCACTCCGTGTTACTCGATTGATGTCTGCAATATTCACGACGGAGGGTAACAGAATTTTCTTTCCATTCTCAATTGTTGTTGCACCGTATTTGTAAGGGATAGCCTTAGTTGATTCATATGGTAGTGGTCCCGGTAGATAGATGACTATGGGAGCCTTCTGATTTTTCTGACCATCGTAAGTAATTTCGATCCGTTCCTGGTTGGGAACTCTCGATTCGTCAAGTAGAGGGATGATGGCACAAACATCCCTAGTCCTCTGATGATCAGAGATTACGACAATGTCCTCGATTTGATCAGCGAAATAGTTGACTAATCCAGAACTTGACCATGGTTGAATCTCTTTGCGGTCCAACTGACATTGAAGGGCTGCTCGCACGAAGTAGCGCCCTTGATTATCCACTGAGCAAACTTCACACCGCTCATAGTTGTGTAGTGGCACCTGGCCACGTCCGCTTTAAATACAGTGTAACCTTACTAGGTCTGTTTCCATCGACCGAACCTCCTGACTTTGATATCTAGTAGAATTCCCGTTAGTGATACTAATTTGTTGGGTGTCTTCATCCATATAGATTGGATGCCACCAGTGGTTCAACAAGTGCTGAAGTGTTTCTTGGACAAGGGCACAGCCTTGATCGTTTTCGCAACACGCTTTACAGCTCTGATAATCATATGATACCAGGAACCCGACCCGGACCTGTTTAACATGTAACTCCACCAGGATGATATTCATCAAGCGAATATCGAAGATTTGAATCATGTTGATTTGATAATGATTCCTATCATGGTAGTCTTGGATCCATCCAAGATCCATCTGACGCTTGAGGGCCTCTTGTACAAAAGAGCATCCTTGTTTGTTTACCGAACAAGTCAGACAGGAATTGTAATCGTGCCGCGACAGATTATGATACTGGCTTTGCCTTGAGTACATCGCCACCAAGTTGACATTCATCGCACGGATGTCGTGGTTTTGAATGATGTTGGAATTCGTATAAACCATGTTAACTTCACAAACTCGGTGCTCCTGGATCCATCCGAGATCCACCTGTTCCTGTAGAGCTGATTGCACCACGGAACATCCTTGATTACTTTTAGAGCAGACATCACACTGGGGATAATTGTGAGGTGGTACATGGCCATATCCACTCTGTCTACAATGCATCTTAACCAAGTTATCCCTCAATAAGAGTACATCGTGAATTTGATAGACGTTGTTAGACTCTCCTTCTATCAGATTGACTGCAGCTTTCTCATGTTGAGGCAGCGGGTTCGTGAGAACATTCGGATTCGTATCTTTGAAAGATAACACCCCGCTCCTAACAAGCTTTTGCACGTCAGATTTGAAACTGAGACAATTCTCTATGTTATGCCCTGGTCCTCCTTGATGGTAAGGGCAAGTCTGATCCACCTTAAACCAAAATGGCGGATTTTTCGGTACTGTAAGAGGAGCCTTAGTCTGGACATGCCCCTT
The DNA here is from genome assembly GCA_022829125.1 of Lathyrus tuberosus. Lineage (NCBI taxonomy): Eukaryota > Viridiplantae > Streptophyta > Magnoliopsida > Fabales > Fabaceae > Lathyrus > Lathyrus tuberosus. The sequence goes on along the minus strand of JALAZF010000269.1, from coordinate 3,904,284 downwards.
GGCTAGTAGTAACAGAAATAGTTCTGTGTACGATACGGGTATAGGATCAAATCCTGGTGGCCACGTTGTACGCTTTTTCTTGTATGGAGGACGAGCCTGCTGAAGAGGTTGTTGTGTCCTTTGCTGAAATTGCTGCGAAAGTGGTTGGCTTTGAGCAACCTAAGGTTGATACGTAGAAACAGGCGCACGGTTGATAGCAAGAGTTACAGCTACTAGTGGTTGGTACTGCCGCCTTTGCTTTTCGAGAGAGATATTCCCAATATCCTGCTCTTTTTTCTTAGGGAGAGCACTACCGTATCATTTTGTACTACTTGATGATCTAGCATCTTTAACTAAGCGTCCTTCTTAGACCTCTTCCTCAAGACAAACTCCCATACCGACCATTTCGGTGAAGTCGCTGGGCGCACTGGCAACCATTCTTTCATAGTAAAATGAGCTTAAGGTCTTTAAGAAAATAGTTGTCATCTCTTTTTCCTCAAGAGGTGGACAAATTTGAGCGGAAATTTCACGCCATCTCTGAGCGTATTCCTTAAAGGTTTCCTTGTCCTTTTGCGACATTGATCTGAGTTGATCTCTGTCTGAGTTGATCTCTGTCTGGTGCCATGTCTAAATTGTATTTATATTGTTGGACGAAGGCAGTGCCAAGATCTCTGAAAGTACTGATCGTAGCACGGTTTAAACCCATGTACCATTTTAATGCGGCACCGGTTAAACTATCCTGAAAGTAGTGAATCAGTAGATCCTGATTCTCCGTTTGAGCTGACATTCGCCGAGCGTACATCACCAAGTGGCTCTGAGGGCAAGAGTTACCCTTGTACTTTTCAAAATCAGGTACTTGGAACTTGTACGGAACTTTCACATTGGGGACCAAGCAGAGATCTGCGGCGTCCTTCCCAAATAAATCCTAACTGCGAATGGCTTGCAGTTCCTTCTGCATTTCCAAGAACTGCTCCTGGAATTCATCCATTATGTCAAACATAGTTTCCTTTATACCATAAGGTATATGCGGAATCTGTCCTTCCGGGACAGTGTGCACCACAGGGGGTGGTACCGTTACTACGGCAGTGAATCTTGGCATTTCCCGAAGTTTGTAATCTTCAGGAGTTGTTGGTATGCCCCTGGCATCTTCGCCTTCCCGAAGTTTGTAACCTTCAGGCCCAGCGGCTCCTGCTAAAGTTTTCGGATCTCCAGTGATCGGCGGAATATATCCTTCCGGGATATAGTTAGGTGGCATGCCCCAAGGACGATCTTTTGGCATTCTGTACCTAGGATCAAACTTCTCCACTATCGGCGTTGAGGTGATCTCTGAGATCACAGTTCTTTGTAGCTGAGCTTCTGCCATGGCTTGCATGTCGTGACGAAGCTTTCTCATATCCTCTCTCAGAGCGTCGATCTCTTCTTTCAACTCTCTGTTCTCTTCCTCGAGATCATCCATCTTTTTTCTGACGATTGGGCCGAGTATTGTACGAATGAGACAGTTTGACTCTAGAACCGAGACACAAACGTAAGATTCGTAGGTAAGAAGAATACGTGATGTGAGAATGATGAATGCAATGAATATATTAATTATTATTTTTTGGTTTATAAACTTCGACAATTATATTGCAAATATCAAACAGTGGGGAAACCCCGTTTTATTGAATTCGAAGGATTACGGAAATGGAAATACAGTAAATTACAAGGTGAGGAAACAGAAACCTAAGCTAATGGGTCCCGAGTCCTCTCTGAAGAGAACTCGGGTGCTGATTCTGGCACTTTTCTTTTCTTGGACCGGGGCTCTAGGGCCGTTGTCGGGTTGTCATTCCTTTGCCAAGTGAAAGGAGTGAGCAAATTTCTTTGGTCATCCTGATTTTTTACAGTATGTTGCTCCAAAATCTCAATTAGAGCATCCTTATCTTTCAGTAGTTGTTGTATTTTGGTACACTCCACATTGAGAATGCGGTACTTGTTCTTCCAAGACCTCCTCTCCTTTTGAACCTTGTTAAGAGTAACCTAAAGTTTTTCTATTTAAGTCATGAAGTACATGACAGATTCCCTTGGCGGAAGAACTCCGTGACGAGGATAAGGCATTTTTAGCTTGAGAGCTCTAGTTTGTACCCAGTGGAGATAAGGCTCCATCGAGACACAGTCCGGTTTTCCTAGAGACTCTCATCCTTTCTTATGAACATGTTTCCAAGTGTGCACTATTTCCGTCTTTAGTGCCCTGTCATTTTCTCCTTCCTTGAAGAAAAGAACTCCTAGATGAGCATTAGGCAGGACATGCCTCATCGCGTATCCGAATTGACGACGAACTAAAACTGGATGGTAATTGATTCCTCCTTTAGTTCCTATGAGGGGTACGTTAGGAAAGTTTCCACAACGATCAATGATCCTGATCCCGTCATCAATCTTATTGCACCAATCTATGTCAGAGTTGGTAAGAGACATGATTTTCTGTGACCAACGTAAGGCACTCTTATGATCCCAAAAGGCTGCAGACTTAGGCAAATGGGAGATAAACCATTTGTATAGCAGGGGTACACAGCACATGGTCTCCCCTCCGATGTACAAATTCCCTAAGTGTACAGAATGAAACGCATCTGCGAGCAGAGTTGGTACAGGGTTTCCAATGAGAAAAACCTTAATGGCGTTGATATCTACAAAGTTATAAATGTTGGGAAACAGAAATAACCCGTAGGTGAGTAAAACAAAGATGCTTTCAAAAGCAATCATGTTCCCTATACTAGCAAAGTACAGAGCCTTCTTTACCAGAAACTTGGCTGGTAAACCTGGGAGCCCACCCTTAGTGGTCACGTGAGTCTTGACTTCTAACTCATCCAAATAGATTGCTCTTGCAATGGTTTGATCCTTTCGAATTTCTTCCAGTCCAGAAAATGGAGCATGATCAGTGATATGCAGATCAGTCAGATGAGAATACTCCTCCAGCGTTGGTGCGAGCTGGTAATCCGGGAATGTGAAACAGTGATAAACTGGATCGTAAAACTGAATGAGTGCCTCCAGGATTCCTTCAATTACGTGGACCCTTAACAGAGGTAGCAGACCTCCATACTTGGCTCTGAAAGCGTCAGGGTTAGTGATCATCCTTGCTAATCCTCTTATATCCTCCAGTTTTGGAACCTTGTAGGTATACTTGTGAGTTCTCCGTCTACCGAAATCCATGAGCGCAATCCCCTTTTTTTCCTCTGACATTTGCAATCATTGTCTTAGTTTAATTTGAAAAAGAGAGACTAGAAGAGAAAATTTTTCTTTGTTTAATGTTTTTAAAATGAATGCATGAATGCAGCATATAAAAACATAGAAAAAACATGGGGTCAAAGGGTCGGTGTCATGAAGTCAAGGCTCTACCCATCCCAAAGGTTTATACTAGTGATTTTTGTACCTGTCTCTCAAAATCATTAATTCTTGTCGAGATCACATCAGCGGGCCGGGAATCGTGCTAGGTGATGTAATTCGAAGAATCTCAAAAGAGGGTAGTATCGCGTAACAACTATTTCTGATAGCTTCCGCACTACTAAAAGAGGTTTTTCCTAGGTGTATACTCAATCTTTCCACATGCGGCATCACACGCATTCCCATTAGCAGAAAAATAAACACAGATATCAATTAGGAAAAGCAGTATATATATTTGTCCTAATGTCCTAGACTTTTTAAGAGCTATGAATCCTATGATCCTAACAGAAAATGGCTCCCCGGCGGAGTCGCCACTCTGTGGTACCTTCCCAACTTAAAGGTTTTGACCTAAGATCCTAGTGAAGGCCGATCCTAGTAATAACATTGGTCCCTAGTGACATTACCATGCCTGTGACATCTTGAATTCAGGATTTTCATCCTTTGCGGACACAAGAAAGAATGCCTCCCACTGTGGTCGCCATTTTGGCGGGCACAGTGAACATGACTTGTTCAAAGTTTCTACCTAAACCTGTAAGAAAAAAAGACTCCCACTGTGGTCGCCATTTTTCTGGCAGATTTCGGACTTAAGGTTTCACCCAGAGAGATAAGAGAGACAAGATGCCCCGCGTGGCCCCACGGTGGGCTCCATTTTTCTGTAGCGAGCGATTTTGGACGTGGTTCTTAAGCACTGTTGCTCTGGGGTACTACAGGTTGATTCATTTTTTATCCTATTGAAGCTGATGAAGGAAGGGAAATAGATGTCTCCAATTAACCCTGCTTGCATGTTTAAATGGATGACTGTTGGTTTACAGATACGGTTTAGATTGTGGGCCTCTCTCTACTTATTTTGTTAAGAACGAAATGACGGGACTATTGGTGAGGATGTTAGGACTGATGCTTTTCAGCTGATGTATTGTATTTTGGGCTTTTGATTTGTGTGCTCGCTAAGATTTTTCAATCTTATGCCTACGTATTCCCGGGATAGGGAAATCAGAGCGATCGTAGTTCCTCCTATTCTATGGGAGGAAATGGTGTTTTGGTGTCTCGTTCAAAGCCCAAGACGTGAAGCTAAAAGTGATTTGTATCTTATTCGAAGCCCAAGATGTGAAGCTGAAGGGTCTATTTGTATCTTGTTTAAAGCCCAAGATATGAAGCTAAAGGGTTTTGACTTTAGAGAGAATTTGTCATCTCTAAAGGGGTCTGTTTGTCACAACTGTTGGGTGACTGATTATAAAGGAGAATTACTTTAACTGGGATATGTGAATCCAGCAATGCCATAATTTCTTTTATAGGGGATTTTCAACCTGAAGGAGAAGACTTTAACTCAGTGTAGAGCAATGCTATCTTTCCTTAGGAATTTCTCATGCTAAAAGAGGGGCAGTGGCGTGGATGTAAATAATCCAGAGGCTTGCCGCTTACAGCAATTAGATGGGGAAAAAGAGTTGTTGATGTTTGTATACTGTGAGAAAGGCACGGATTTTGATGCTAAAAGGTTAATTGTCTCAACCGGGGTTTCCTTATACAAAACCTAAGAGGAGGCTAAAAGGTTGACTTTTCCGGGGAAAATGTTCTTTTTGTCTTGTACAAAGCCCAAGATTGAGGCTAAAGGGGTTTGACTCAACAAGAGAGTCTTTTATACTCAACAAGAGAGTGATTTGGTGTCTCGTACGAAGCCCGAGACTGAGGCTAAAAGTTGTTTAACTCAACAAGAGAGTCTTTTATACTCAACAAGAGAGTGCTTTGTATCTCGTACGAAGCCCGAGATGAAGGCTGAAAGGTGATTCAACGAGAGAATCTTTTATAGTCAACAAGAGAGTGACTTTCTATCTCGTACGAAGCCCGAGATGGAGGCTGAATGTTTTTGACTCAACAAGAGAGTCTTTTATACTCAACAAGAGAGTGATTTTGTATCTCGTACGAAGCCCGAGATAGAGGCTGAAAGGGTTAGCTCCACTGGGGAGAATCATTGTACAAAGCCCAAGAGGAGGCTATAGTTACTGTTTCAGTTGAGTGACAGGTCCAGTAGGTTGGTTAAAAGAGAAAATTAGTTCTTATATGAGTAATGTTGTACTCATGGATTTGATCTGAGGACCAGGATTATTTCCTGTTCTCTAAGGAAACGGGGGAATCCACAGGGTTTTGAGACTGTCCGAGTCTACGGGTGTTCTTCCCATTCTTGAAAGGGGCTTGAGAATGTCTTTGAGACTCAAGGGTCTTAGACTATCCAGGTCTAGAGTTTTATCTTTGGTACTATGATTAAGAGACAGTACATTTGTGGTAGAAAGATCTAGACTCTTTGAAAGATTGTTCTTTTAAGATGACTAATTTCTGTTCCTATACCTTTAAGAGGTCGTCGGGACAATTTGTACAAAGCCCAAGAGGAGGCTGGAAACTTTTAAGAAGCTGAGGGACAATTTGTATGAAGCCCAAGAGGAGGCCATCTTCCTGGAGGAAGAATCATTATACGAAGCCTAAGAGGAGGATGTGAAAACTTCTAAGAAGCCGACGGGTTCTTGTACAACGCCCAAGAGGAGGCGGGGATATTTTTAGGAAGCCTGTGGGTCCTTGCACTAAGCCCAAGAGGAGGCTGATGAACAATTCCATAAGGGGTTTCACTTGGGACATTGGCCTTCTATATATGAACTGTTCAAAGGGGGGAATTTCCTAGATCTAGTTATCTAGAAAGTTCTTTACTGTTTGGGTTTGAAATATCCGGGAGAATGTCGGGAGACGAGGTTCTGTCTAATTCTAGACGTAGTTTCCGGGGAAACTCTAAATATCTATACTATTATTACACAGTTGATATGAGTTTAGGAAAGAAGACTTACAGTGAAACAACCCCACAATACAGTTATATACATATGAAAGCAGTAAATGAAAGCGGGTAAACACTTACTCGGTTGTAGAGCTTCCATGCTGTTTGGTTAGTTGTTTAACAAAGAAATTGAAAATAACAGTATGTTACAAAATCAAAGGAGAAAGTGCTTTTGAAAGGAAAATTGGGGCTTACAACTCAAGGAGAGGCCCAAGTTTTAACGATGATCGCACCGTTATTTTGAATTTGTACAGAGGGACTTATACAAGTGACTGAGGCCCAGGAAAGGTTTTCTGTACAAAGGGAATAGGTCTTACACTCTCTCAAGAGGCCCAAAGGTTTATTTTAAAGAATGGGGCTTATAACACGAGGGTAGGCCCAAGGGTTTGATTTTTCAACTGGCGATCGCGCCGAGGTTTTCCTTTAACACAGAGGGACTTATAAAATATCTGAGGCCCAAAATTGTTTTGGTTAAAAGGGGATTGGGTCTTACACTCTATTAGAGGCCCAGATGGTTTGTTTTAAATGGGCGATAATCGCGCCGAACTTTTGAAATACAACGGGACTTATACAATAAGTGAGGCCCAAAAATTGTTTGTATTTACAAAGGGTTGGGTCTTACACTCTATTAGAGGCCCATGAGTGTTTAGAAAAGTTTGTTAGGGTGAAAATCAGTAAAACCCTAATTTCATCATTTTTTAAGTAATTATTCAAAGAAAATTAATTAAAATGATACAAATTCCAAATAAGTTTGAATAAACAACTTGTGATTATGGCTTTAGGTTTGAAAAATGAGGTTTTAATCACAAGATGAATTAAAACCTATTTGGTGTTGATTTTCCAACATGAATATTTATTTTTAAAAGGTTTAAAAACAATAAAAATGAATTTATTCACAAAAATGCTAATTATATTAAATAAATAATATAAATCTAATTTTTTGTGGAATAAAATATTTCAACATTTTTGTGATTTTTTACAAAAAGAACCAATCAAAAATAATTAAAATTGAGTGAGTTATTAATTTTTCAAATCATTTAAAATAAATAAGAAAAATATCAAAAAATAAGAAAAATATCAAAAAATAAGAAAAAGTGGTAAAAAGAGATCTGGGGCGTGGGGGATTCGAACCCCAGACCCCTCGCTTGCCAATACACACAAAACCAGCTGGTCAACCATTGGGGCGCAATGCCAATTCAAATAAAGTATGGCAAATGAAAAATATATAGAGAACTTGGTTGGAAAACCTGGAGAATGGCGCCATGGCCATCTTCTTCCTCGAGCTCGTGCATGAAGCTCCCTATCTCACTCATCTCTCAACCATTTGACATGATTCAAATACCAAACTCGTGTGTTTTTTAACAAGGAACAAGATGGCAATACTTGATTTTATTTATTTTCAGTGTACAGCAAATTATATCATCATGGCCGTATGAACCCTAATTTTGCAAAAGCAGTCGTGCAGACATGGTAATCAGGGCTATGATCAAATTTCTTGAGGGAAAACACTCAACATATGATGGCAAGCAAATGGCAAAAATATCATGCGAGGAAATATGCATGGATCATGAAGATGGAGTTTTGAGGCTTACCTTGATGCAAGCTGAAACGAAACTCTGCACAGATGGTGTTCCAGATGAAATTTGATGATCCCTACAGCTTCAATGGATGTGGCGGAGTGTGTTGCAAGCTTTGGAACACTCTAAAAACTTCTGGATCAAGTTGGAGAACTCCAACCGTATAATTGAGGCATAATGGCTTGGTTGAAGAGTGATTTTGAGCTAGGGGTGTTACAGTTGGTGTTTAAGTGTTTGGACACCTCAAATACATCATATGTGATGTGTCTGAGCAATTGGAATGGATTTCTAAGGGCTGTAACTCAAAACCCGATGGTGGTTGCTCAAAAACAAAGAAAATTGGCACTTGAGAGAGAATGAGAGAAAGCAGTGCTATAAAGTGCTTTGGTGTGCCTTGAATGATCCATTGGAACCTCTATTTATAGGTGATCAACTCTTGTCTTGGAGGAATAGTGAATGGCTGCTGGATCAGATCATCTTCAAAGGGATTGGTTGGACATAAATGCCTTTTGCATTAGGTGTAACAGCTGCTCCAAATAGATCAGCTATGCCTTGACTGAAATCACATTCCTCAGTCACTTTAATTGTTCTTTAATCAGAGAACTTGACTGAGGAGAGTAAGAATCTTGACAATGCACTATTCCACATTAATGCCCTTTGAATTCAAGGTAAAATGTGACAAAATGCATGAACTTCAAGTTGGAAGATTCCTTGGCTTTGTGACTCAGCTTTGTAGGTTGGATCGGATGCATTGTGATTGGTTTGAGTACATGTGGCATAATGATCCTTGGTTTTGATTCAGAAATCGTGTGTGGCAAGCAAACATGCAAACTGATTTTTTCCAAAACAGCTTGCAGCAGCATGACTTTGGGCATGGATTCCTCTTGGCTCAAGTTGGATTAATTCATGCTGAGAGGCTCTTTGGATTCTTAGAAACATATGCAAAAACATTGATGTTTACCTTTTGACTTGATTCAGCTTGCAACTATGTGAAAAGATCTCACAAGTTTTGGTGTTTTCAACAAAATCTGCCTTGGCCAGAATTTTTCTAAGTGTTGGAAAATGATGTATTTTCATGTTTTAGTCATTTTGGCCCAATCATAAGTCAGAATCCACAATGAATTGGAGTGAGGTGTAGTTAAAGCTTTTGTAGAGGGTAATGAGAGCTACAAATCTAGCTTTGTATGGGGAAAAATGGCCTTGTGGTTTAGGAGTTATGATCCTCCAAAGTTGGAACCCTAGCCACTTTGTTCCATAACTTAGAAAAATTTCTAAGTTTTTTATGGTTACCCCTTTTACAAGTTATCCCACTTTTCTTGATTTTTCTTGATGAATGATGATTCCAATCATACATTAACATCATTTTAGGGTTAAAAAACCATAATTATGAAAAATCTCAAAAAGTCAAAGTTTGACTTTTATGCACAGATGACTTTTTATCATATGAATTCCAAACTGTGCGATCCTCTATGAAACCAAGTCCTTGACCTAAATCAAACTTGATGGATTGATTTCATAGGTGTTATAGGGTGTATTGAATCATGTCCTAGGGTTTGGGAGTATGTCCTGGTCAAAAGTCAAAGATATAGTTGACTTTTCTCGCGAAACCCTAACTGTGGTTCAGATGAAATTGAAACTTGTGAATCAAGCTTCTTGGATCAATCCATTGTTGCAAATGGATCAATGTAGTGTGTTAGGGACCCTCAAACCATCTCTTGAGGTCTTGGCTCATGATTTGTCCCAAAAGTCAACTTAGGGGTGAATTAGGTCAAGAAACCCTAATTCCTGGTTTTTTTGGCAAATGCATCCCCTAAAGTTAAATTGACTTGATGATTGGGTTAATGATGTCCCTTGGAGCATCATAGGTTATGCTTTGAAGCATTGGCTCATGCCTAGGGGAAGATTTTCATCTGGAGGCTCTGGTCGACCAAAACCCTAATTTGGTGACACTGTCGATCTTGAGGCTTGATCCACTTGGAATGCTGCAACCTTGTGCTTGATTCTTACTGTGGGAGTCCTCTTGATCCATTGTGGGTGTTTAAGAGGCTAGAGAAGTTGAACATCATGTCATTCCTTGATTAATCCTTTGTCTAAATGCTCTGAGAGGGCTTGAAACCCTAGTCATGTTGTAGTGAATGCTTAAACATCTCTGAGGAGATTGATGAGGCATGAAGGTTCCCCCATATTGTGGTAATTATTTGCACAATGATGGGAAATCTTAGTGGTCAAAATTTGGGGTATGACACCCAGTTAAAGTAATTCTCTTTTATAATCAGTCACCCAACTGTTGTGACAAACAGACCCCTTTAGAGATGATAAATTCTCTCTAAAGTAAAAACCCTTTAGCTACATATCTTGGGCTTTAATAAAGATACAAATAGACTCTTTAGCTTCGTATCTTGGGCTTTGAACAAGATACAAACAAATCACCTTCAGCTTCATATCTTGGCCTTCGAACAAGATACAAATCACTTTTAGCTTCACGTCTTGGGCTTTGAACAAGACACCAAAACACCAGTTCCTCCCATAGAATAGGAGGAACTACGATCGCTTTGATTTCCCTATCCCGGGAATACGTAGGCATAAGATTGCAAAAGATTCTTAGCGAGCACACAAATCAAAAAACCAAAGTCCCCTACCTCCGTCCAATCTGGCACAGTATCCTAACAAATTCCCCAGGAACAATCCCGGTATCTCGTTCCGAACAAAATAAGCCAGAGAGAGGCCCCACTACCACATAGCATCTGTAACCTAACAGACCGCTGTTTAACCTCAGTTTGCAAGCAGGGTTAGTTGGAGACATCTATTTCCCTTCCTTCATCAGCTTTAATAGGATAAGAAAAATGAATCGACCTGTAGTCCCCCAAGAGTGACAGTGCTTAAGAACCATGTCCAAAATCGCTCGCTACAGAAAAATGGCGCCCACTGTGGGGCCCAACAAAAAAATCTTGTCTCTCTTATCTCTCTGGTTGAAACCTTCTCTTAAGACGAGTCCTTGGGTTCACAAGGTATCACCGAATGACGGTTCCATCGGGAAATGTCATTATGGCTAGGATCGGCCCTCACTAGGATCTTAGGTCAAAACCTTTAAATTGGGAAGGTACCACAGAATGGCGACTCCACCGGGGAGCCATTTTCTGTTAGGATCATAGGATTCATAGCTCTTAAAAAGTCTAGGACATTAGGACAAATATTTATTCTTCTTTTCCTAATTGATATTTGTGTTTATTTTTCTGCTAATGGGAATGCGTGTGATGCCGCATGTGGAAAGATTGAGTATACACCTAGGAAAAACCTCTTTCAGTAGTGCGGAAGCTATCGAAAATAGTTGTAACACGATACTACCCTCTTCTGAGATTCTTCAAAATACATCACCTAGCACGGTTCCCGGCCCGCTGATGTTATCTCGACAAGAATCAATGATTTTGTGAGACAGGTACAAAAATCACTAGTATAAACCTTTGGGATGGGTAGAGCCTTGACTTCATGACACTGAACCTTTACCCCCATGTTTTTTCTATGTTTTTGTGTGTTGCATTCATGCATTCATTTCATTAATGAAACTTTAAACAAAGAAAAAATCTTCTTTTCTAGTCTCTCTTTTTCAAATTAAACTAAGACAATGATTGCAAATGTCAGAGAGAAAGATTGTGTTATGGATTTCGGTAGAAGGAAGACTCACAAGTACATCTTCAAGGTTCCAAAATTAGAGGATTTGAGAGGGTTGGCAAGGATGATTACCAACCCTGATGCTTTCAGAGCTAAGTACGGAGGCCTGTTGTCTATGTTAAGGGTCCATGTAGTTGAAGGAATCCTGGAGGCACTCATTCAGTTTTACGATCCGGTCTATCACTGTTTTACATTCCCGGATTACTAGCTCGCACCAATGCTGGAGGAGTATTATCATCTGATTGATCTACCCATTATTGATCGAGCTCCCTTTTTTGGACTGGAAGAAATTCCAAAAGATCAAACCTTTGCCAGAGCAGTCTATTTGGATGAGTCAGAAGTCAAGACTCACATGACCACCAAAGGAGGAATCCCAGGTTTACCAGCCAAGTTTCTGGTAAAGAAGGATCTGTACTTTGTTAGTATAGGGAACGTGACTGCTTTTAAAAGCATATTTGTTTTACTCACCTACGGGTTATTTCTGTTTCCAAACATTGATAACTTCGTCGATATCAATGCCATTAAGGTTTTTCTCATTGGAAATGTCGTACCAACCCTGCTCGCAGATGCGTATCATTCTGTACACTTAGGGAATTTGTACAGTGGAGGGGCGATCACATGCTGTGTACCCATGCTATATAAGTGGTTTATTTCCCATTTGCCTAAGTCTGCCGCTTTTTGGGATCATAAGAGTGCCTTACGTTGGTCGCAGAAAATCATGTCTCTTACCAACTCTGACGTAGATTGGTGCAATAGGATTTATGATGGGATCAGGATCATTGACCGTCATGGAAACTTCCCCAACGTACCCCTCATAGGAACTAAGGGAGGAATCAACTACCATCCAGTTTTAGTTCGTCGTCAATTTGGATACCCGATGAGGCATGTCCCGCGTAATGCTCATCTGGAAGGTCTTTTCGTCAAGGAAGGATAAAATGACAGGGCACTAAAGATGGAAATAGTGCACGCTTGGAAACATGTTCATAAGAAAGGACGGGAGTCTCTAGGAAAACCTGATTGTGTCTCGGTGGAGCCTTATCTCCACTGGGTACAAACTAGAGCTCTCAAGCTAAAAATGCCTTATCCTCGTCACGGAGTTCTTCCACCAAGGGAATCTGTCATGTACTTCATGACTGAAACGGAAAAACTTCAGGTTACTCTCAACAAAGTTCAACAGGAGGGGAGGTCTTAGAAGAACAAGTACCGCATTCTCAATGTGGAGTGTACCAAAATACAGCAACTGCTGAAAGATAAGGATGCACTAATTGAGATTTTGGAGCAACATGCTGTAGAAAATCAGAATGACCAAAGGAATTTACTCACTCCTTTCACTTGGCAAAGGAATGACAACCCGACAACGGCCCAAGAGCCCCGGTCCAAGAAAAGAAAAGTACCAGAATCAGCACCCGAGTTCTCCTCAGAGAGGACTCGGGACCCATTAGCTTAGGTTTCTGTTTCCGCACCTTATAATTTACTGTATTTCCATTTCTGCAATCCTTTGAATTCAATAAAACGGGGTTTCCCCACTGTTTGATATTAGCAATCTAATTGTCGAAGTTTATTTTGATTAAACCAAAAAAAACAATTAATATAATCATTGCATTCATCATTCTCACGTAACGCATTCTTCTTACCTACGAATCTCACGTTTGTGTCTCGGTTCTAGAGTCAAACTGTCTCATTCGTACAATACTCTGGCCAATCGTCATAACAAGATGGATGATCTCGAGGAAGAGAACAGAGAGTTGAAAGAAGAGATCGACGCTCTGAGAGAGGATATGAGAAAGCTTCGTAACGACATGCAAGCCATGGCAGAAGCTCAGCTACAAAGAACTGTGATCTTAGAGATCATCTCAACGCCCATAGTGGAGAAGTATGATCCTAGGTATCAAATGCCGAAAGATCGTCCCTGGGGCATGCCTGTTAACTATATCCCAAAAGGATATGTTCCACCGATCACTGAAGATCAGGGAATCATAGCAGAAGCCGCTGGGTCTGAAGGTTACAAACTTCGAGAAAGTGAGGATGCCAGAGGCATAATGAGGACTCCTGAAGGTTACAAACTTCAGGAAACGCCAAGATTCACTGCCGTAGTAATGGTACCACCCCTTGTGGTGCACACTGTCCCGGAAGGACAGATTCCACAGATACCTTCTGGTAGAAAGGAAAGTATGTTCGACAGAATGGATGAATTCCAGGAGCAGTTCCTGGAAATGCAGAAAGAACTGCAAGCTATTCGCGGTCAGGATTTATTTGGAAAGGACGTCGCGGACCTCTGCTTGGTCCCCAATGTGAAAGTTCCGCACAAGTTCTATGTGCCCGACTTTGAAAAATACAAGGGTAACTCTTGCCCTCAAAGCCATTTGGTGATGTACGTTCGGCGAATGTCAGCTCAGACAGAAAACCAGGATCTACTGATTCACTACTTTCAGGATAGTTTAACCAGCGCCGCATTAAAATGGTACATGGGTTTGAACGTGCTACGATCAGCACTTTCAGAGATCTTGGCACTGCCTTCGTCCAACAATATAAATACAATCTGGACATGGCACCAGACAGAGATCAACTCAGATCAATGTCGCAAAAGGACAAGGAAACCTTTAAGGAATACGCTCAGAGATGGCGTGAAATTTCCGCTCAAACTTTTCCACCTCTTGAGGAAAAAGAGATGACACATATTTTCTTAAAGACCTTGAGCTCATTTTACTACGACAGAATGGTTGCTAGTGCGCCCAACGACTTCACCGAAATGGTCGGTATGGGATTGCGTCTCGAGGAAACCGTTCGAGAAGGACGTCTAGTCAAAGACACTGGGTCGACAAGTGTAACGCCAGATATTTAATTAATTATTTAATTAAATATTTTCGAAATATTTTCAAATTAATTGTTGATGTTGTGAAATGTTGATTTAAGTTGTGTTGTTGTTAGTTGATTCATGAATTGATTAAGTGGTAGAAATAGTATTAGAATAATACTATTATTATTTATTATGGGCTTTTAATGGTTAGAAGTAGAATTATTGGGGGTGTTGACAGTAGGCCCAATAAGAATAATAAAATAATAGTGTTATTATATTTAGTAAGTGGAATAAAAGAAAATTAGGTTTTGATTAGTAGAGGAAATAAGGGTTGAGAGAAGGAGTAAAACATGTTGTACGTGGAAGTTGTAGTGAAAAAGAGAAAGGTCGTGGAGAATTGATCATGAAAAGTTGCAGAGGAGGAAAAAGAGAGAAGAGGCAAAGGTTTGAAGTCATGGCAAAGCTTGGTGCAATCAGTGGAATAGAGTGGTCTCCAATCCAAGGTAAGGGTGGGGTTCTGACTCTATAATTGGGTTGATGATGAATGATATGTGGGGATTGGTTTATATGAAATTATCGTGCGTGTATGTTTAATCCGGTGTGAAAAATTGTTACCTTGTTACTACTGTCATGTTCATTTTCTTATAAAGTTGCAGAAATCCAATCAATGCAATTGTTGTTGGAAATTAATCTATGGTGGATAGATTTGTCACATTATTGTGAAATTCATGTTGTTGTGGTCTGAGATCATGGCTCGATGGAATTAATTTGAGACTCTGTGTTGAAATGGAAGACGAACAAAGAAGAATGTGATGCTCGTCTGGGGGGGCATGACGACCGTCACGCGTCTTACGTCCGTCACACACACAAAGTCATGAAAATGTGACGATCGGCAGGATATGGTGAAGAGAAGGTGCCGACCGGCACCATATAAAAAATAGATACACAATATACAAAACATAACATGGGTTTTGTGACGATAGGCATGGAATTGGTGATGGTAGGCTTATAGTGTTGTTCTAGAATTTAGTTTAATTCATTTAATTTAGTAGCAGGTCAATACATATAATTATGGCATCAACTATATTAATTACTCCACTTTAATCATAGTTAGTTATATATAATTAGGGGAGTTCCAGTAACAATATTAGTAGTTGATAAATATTAACGGTATAGAAAATTGAGTAGCAGAATAATATCACATAAGGTAGAGATATTTGGTAGCAGTGAATAGCATATTTCAGTAATTTATCCGGAATTAATAGTAACTAGTAGTAAACTATAATTTTAGTGGCAAGTGTAGAGGTAATATTGATATTAGTAGTAACAGTATAGATTTGATAAATAACAGGACAAGCAGAAATGTTGATAATTTTAGTAGACGATTAATTTAATAGTGTTATTAAATAGCAGTGTGGTTGATAACAAGCAGAATAATTTGGTAGTAGCAGTATTTATGAATTAGTGGCAGAAAAATGATAGTATCATTTATTTAACGGGGAGATAATTAATCAGTAGTAGCAGAATTAGTAGTATTGATGGAAAAGTCAACAGTAACTGGTGTACCTATATTTGGTAGCAGTGTAGTATTAAATTAACAGAGAGCTAATAAGTACATTGGTTCAGAGTAGAAAGTATCAAGTATTTTAGCAGAAAATTAATTAGCCGGATTTAGTCGAATTGTCCGAATAACTATACAGAACATTTGTTGTATATTTTAGTTGATATGATGTGTTGTATACTTAGTTGTAATAGGTAAAATTGGCAGTGATACACGAGTAGTATTAATAGGACTTGTGATAATAGTATTAGTATTTATAAGTTGTTGTGTTGTTGTCGTTGTTAATCTGTGAAATTGCAGGTGGTGATTATATGTTGTGTTGCCTCTATTTAATGGCAAAATGAAGTTGTAGAGGTATTGTCAATGTTGAGTATTATTGTTAAGTTGTTGTTTAATTATTGTTGATGATATGTTGTTGCTGAAATATAAAGTAGTAGGCTTATGGCCAGTGTTGAATTGTTGTTAAGTTGTAGGCCTGTGGCCGATGTTGAATTGTTGTTAAGTTGTTGTCGAATTGTTGTTGTTGCATTTTGAGTTGTTGTGATGATATATTCGTTGTTAGTATGTTGTTGACTTGTTGTGACAGGTACTGTCTGAAAGCTATAAAAATGTTGTTATAACCTGTTGAGGGTTTTGTTGTTATATTTGTGGTTTGAAAGTTGTTATATTAAGTTGGTTAAATTGTTGTGATATTAAGTTGATGACTAGATGAGATAATTGTTGTTATAAGCTGTAAAGTGGTAATTTTATATGATCTAAATTCTAATATATTATTTATCATACATCTTATTATATTGTTAGATATCTCACCCCTTCTGCTGATATTTCCCCTACCATGGGAAATGGGCAGGTACTCAAGAATAGCAGTGGCAGTTCGGAATAGTTTTTGGAGTCCTTATGTTGCTTTATTGCAAGTCAAGAGGGTCTTGCTCTGATACGTAACACTCAGGGGGATGAATGATCATTGTTTTATAGTTGTTATATTTCAGTTGTTGAATTATAAGTTGATGTCATTGAATACTTGTGGTGTTGAAGTTGTTTTTAGTTGAACAAAAGATGTTATGACAATTAAGTTGAAAATTGTGATTCCACTTCTTAGTTAATAAAAGTGGTTTTGTTTTTCAAAGACTAATTATATTGTTATCGGTTCATCCGAGTTAAAGTGTTATGTATCTGTTTTACATGAGATTAAATGAAGTTGATTTTAAGAAGTAAGTGTAGCATCTCATTTGTTTGTTGAAATTTTGTAACTCTGATTTTTAATAATATTCGCTGGGTAGAAATGGGGTGTTACATTAGTGGTATCAGAGAAGGTTGGTCTGTCCGGCCAAGTTGTCTAATGTTGTTTGTTCCTTAGTACGCGACAAGTGTGTGGAACACTGTCAGTGCTTTCTTGCTTTTCTAATCGATTGTATGCAGGAGTATGTTTGAAGATAAGTGGGGGAGAAGTTTTTCTTCTCGGATATGTTTCGGTGGTAAGATGTTGCTTCAGTATGCTGCTGATGGCGACAGTGTAAGTATTGTTGAAGTTTTGTTATTTCCCGAATCCGAAGAAGACATGGATTCAAGATTTTGTTTGTTAATCAAGTTGGAACATCTTGAGGGAGGATGATTAGACATTGTTGATGTTTACTTCTCGAAGGATGAGGAGCAATGTAACGTTGTTGATATATGAGTAGAGTGTAAATACCTGATGTTTCTGAAGGTGATTGTTAAATAACAAGGATAATTTTTAGAAGATGGAATTTAGAAAGTTGTGATGTTCGGCACTGCTGGTGGATTGTGAAGTTGTTGGTTTGAGTAGCCCTTGTGTAAGATGTCGACGGTTGAACGGTGATAGAATGACAGATTGTTGTAGACCGTGTCGTGGGGTCCTTGTGAGTGACTGTAAAAGTTGTTGTTGTTGTTGGAATGTTTTGAATCGCGAGTCAGAGTCAGAAAATGCGAGGAGATGAGTACGATTTCAAGGATGGTAAGCGTTGGTACTGGTGCAAAGAAATTCTGTTCTGATGTTATCGTAAGGTGTGTAATAGTATGTCGCTACATGACGTCGGTGTTTGCATTTTTGGATAACTTTGGAAATTCATATCTTGTGTTCCGAGTATCGGATTGATGTTCTGTTTTAACCTATGAGGAGATAAAAATATATTCTATCCTATGAAAGTGTTTTCAAATACGGTAGATGCATTCCTATATGGAGGGACTCTGAAGTCAGTTACAGAACTAAAGGCTTTTTGGGCATAAATGGTTATTATCGCAGTTGTTCGAGACGAGGTCAACCGTAATACGTGGTTGGCGAATAAGCTGAGAAATGAAATGTCCGACATTAAAAAAAAAAGATGTGAAAGTATTGGAGAAGCGTATAGAGGTGCGGCTTATGATGATTAACAATGATTAGAATGAAAATGTTCTTTTAAAGGAAGATGCTTTTAAGAGGAATTAGAGTCGTGTTTATGATGCCAAGGGAGTGCCATGTGTAAAAGAAGAAGTGGAGAGGTTCTATGACCAAAACGGTGTGGAACGGCATTGTGAGATTTCAATTGGAATGAGACGACGTGTAATGTATTGGCATAGTAGTAATTCTTGAGTTGGAGAATACTTAACCTTCGTGTGAGGCTAAGTGAGTTTAATATGGACCGTGTAATGTGTTGGGCGTTGGTGTCTCATCGACAAGATCTAATGAGAGGGGAATTGTGGGAGTATTTGTAAACCTCATTGGAAATTATTGGATCATGGTGCTTTAGGTGACTTGTGTACAAGTTCTAAAGGAACACTATTATAGTTTGGTAATGAGGGTTTATACTCTATTATGGTTGTCGGCTATCTATTGACAAATTGAGGAACTGATCACCCTTAATCTCTTGTTGATAGTAGACGAGATCGTGTCGGATGGTATAGACTTGTCTTGCTATCTTAATAGTGTGTAAAGTGATTGATGTATATCGTGAGGATAGTCGCTCACCAGTTGGTGTGGATTAATAGAGGAGTGGCTAGGAAAGAGTTGAGACGTATTGAACAATTTGGAGTAGCGGGTTTATATGCGAGCTAACGTCGCAAGGCGAAACATTGAGGATATCAAGTGAACGACGATTTTATGGTGGATGTTAAAGAAAGTTCGAAACTAGATTGAAACTTGTAAACAATATAGTTGACGGAAATTTTAATAAGGACGGTGATGTAAGATGGATGATCAGAGTTGCGCAGCTGAAGCGTGATGTGGCGCAATTGCTATGCGTGTACAACTCATTAGAAGTGAATGACTAAATATCAGAAGTCTATGGGAATGATATGCCTTGATCTACATGCTTAATTTGGTGGATTGTTGATATAAGGATGGTGTGACAGGATATTGTGTTTTATCGTAAATATTTGTTGATTTTATAAGGATATTATTGTGGTTGTTGGTTGATGGTAAGTTGTGTGTATATTTGTTGAGTTATACTATTAAGTTGACGTTATAATGATTTTGTTCCCGTTGCCGTGATGTTGTTGTTGGTTACCATAAATGATGAATAATACTCCATAATATGACGAAGTTGATTATGTTAGCTATGTTGATGTCACTATAAGGGCGATACAACGATATGGATAGAGTTGTTGATATTTTGTTGATAATTGACATACATATATACACGGGAATGAAATTGTGTAAGTGTTTCGGTGTTGAAGATGTTAAGATGATAATGTGATGTTGTATATCCAGGTATAAGTGTGTATGGATGTGGCTACTTAGATGTTGATATGTCAAAATATTATCGAGTGGTTAATAAATTATTGACGATTATGTCGCGAAGATGTTAAATGATTAACATGTGTGTATTGGATTGAAATCATGTTGAGTTGTAGTTATGTCGGAGAAGTAGTGGTAGAAGGGTTGTCAAATGCGACTTGGGGATCAGAGAGTTGGATGCGAAATTCACGTTTAGAGTGGTGGTATCGAGTAGATTTTCGAGGACGAAAATATTCTAAGTGGGGGAGAGTTGTAACGCCCGATATTTAATTAATTATTTAATTAAATATTTTCAAAATATTTTCGAATTAATTGTTGATGTTGTGAAATGTTGATTTAAGTTGTGTTGTTGTTAGTTGATTCATGAATTGATTAAGTGGTAGAAATAGTATTAGAATAATACTATTATTATTTATTATGGGCTTTTAATGGTTAGAAGTAGAATTATTGCGGGTGTTGATAGTAGGCCTAATAAGAATAATAAAATAATAGTGTTATTATATTGAGTAAGTGGAATAAAAGAAAATTAGGTTTTGATTAGTAAAGGAAATAAGGGTTGAGAGAAGGAGTAAAACATGCTGCACGTGGAAGTTGTAGTGAAAAAGAGAAAGGTCGTGGAGAATTGATCATGAAAAGTTGCAGAGGAGGAAAAAGAGAGAAGAGGCAAAGGTTTGAAGTCATGGAAAAGCTTGGTGCAATCAGTGGAATAGAGCGGACTCCAATCCAAGGTAAGGGTGGGGTTCTGACTCTATAATTGGGTTGATGATGAATGATATGTGGGGATTAGTTTATATGAAATTATCGTGCGTGTATGTTTAATCCGGTGTGAAAAATTGTTACCTTGTTACTACTGTCATGTTTATTTTCTTATAAAGTTGCAGAAATCTAATCAATGCAATTGTTGTTGGAAATTAATCTATGGTGGATAGATTTGTCACATTATTGTGAAATTCATGTTGTTGTGGTATGAGATCATGGTTCGATGGAATTAATTTGAGACTCTGTGTTGAAACGGAAGACGAACAGAGAAGAATGTGACGCCCGTCTGGGGGGCATGACGACCGTCACGCGTCTTACGACCGTCACACACACAAAGTCATGAAAATGTGATGATCGGCAGGATATGGTGAAGAGAAGGTGCCGACTGGCACCATATACAAAACAGATACACAATATACAAAACATAACATGGGTTTTGTGACGATAGGCATGGAATTGGTGATGGTAGGCATATAGTGTTGTTTTAGAATTTAGTTTAATTCATTTAATTTAGTAGCAGGTCAATACATATAACCATGGCATCAACTATATTAATTAGTCCACTTTAATCATAGTTTGTTATATATAATTAGGGGAGTTCCACTAACAAATTAGTAGTTGATAAATATTAACGGTATAGAAAATTGAGTAGCAGAATAATATCACATAAGGCAGAGATATTTGGTAGCAGTGAATAGCATATTTCAGTAATTTATCCGGAATTAATAGTAACTAGTAGTAAACTATAATTTTAGTGGCAAGTGTAGAGGTAATACTGATATTAGTAGTAACAGTATAGATTTGATAAATAGCAGGACAAGCAGAAATGTTGGTAATTTAAGTAGACGATTAATTTAATAGTGTTATTAAATAGCAGTGTGGTTGATAACAAGCAGAATAATTTGGTAGTAGCAGTATGTAAGAATTAGTGGCAGAAAAATGATAGTTTCATTTATTTAGCAGGGAGATAATTAATCAGTAGTAGCAGAATTAGTAGTATTGGTGGAAAAGTTAACAGTAACTGGTGTACCTATATTTGGTAGTAGTGTAGTATTAAATTAACAGAGAGCTAATAAGTACATTGGTTCAGAGTAGAAAGTATCAAGTATTTTAGAAGAAGATTAATTAGCCGGATTTAGTCGAATTGTCCGAATAACTATACAGAACATTTGTTGTATATTTTAGTTAATACGGTGTGTTGTATACTTAGTTGTAATAGGTAAAATTGGCAGTGATACACAAGTAGTATTAATAGGACTTGTGATAATAGTATTAGTATATATAAGTTGTTGTGTTGTTGTCGTTGTTAATCTGTGACTGGTGTAGAGATATTTGGTAGCAGTGAATAGCATATTTCAGTAATTTATCCGAAATTAATAGTAACTAGTAGTAAACTATAATTTTAGTGGCAAGTGTAGAGGTAATACTGATATTAGTAGTAACATTATAGATTTGATAAATATCAGGACAAGCAGAAATGTTGGTAATTTTAGTAGACGATTAATTTAATAGTGTTATTAAATAGCAGTGTGGTTGATAACAAGCAGAATAATTTGGTAGTAGCAGTATGTATGAATTAGTGGCAGAAAAATGATAGTATCATTTATTTAGCAGGGAGATAATTAATCAGTAGTAGCATAATTAGTAGTATTGGTGGAAAAGTCAACAGTAACTGGTGTACCTATATTTGGTAGCAGTGTAGTATTAAATTAACAGAGAGCTAATAAGTACATTGGTTCAGAGTAGAAAGTATCAAGTATTTTAGCAGAAGATTAATTAGCCGGATTTAGTCAAATTGTACGAATAACTATACGGAACATTTGTTGTATATTTTAGTTGATATGGTGTGTTGTATACTTAGTTGTAATAGGTAAAATTGGGAGTGATACACAAGTAGTATTAATAGGACTTGTGATAATAGTATTAGTATATATAAGTTGTTGTGTTATTGTCATTGTTAATCTGTGAAATTGCAGGTGATGATTATATGTTGTGTTGCCTCTATTTAATGGCAAGATGAAGTTGTAGACTTATAGTCAATGTTGAGTATTATTGTTAAGTTGCTGTTTAATTATTGTTGATGATATGTTGTTGCTGAAATATAAAGTAGTAGGCTTATGGCCAGTGTTGAGTTGTTGTTAAGTTGTAGGCTTGTGGCCAATGTTGAATTGTTGTTAAGTTGCTGTCGAATTGTTGTTGTTGCATTTTGAGTTGTTGTGATGATATATTCGTTGTTAGTATGTTGTTGACTTGTTTTGACAGGTACTGTCTGAAAGCTATAAAAATGTTGTTATAACCTGTTGAGGGTTTTGTTATTATATTTGTGGTTTGAAAGTTGTTATATTAAGTTGGTTAAATTGTTGTGATATTAAGTTGATGACTGGATGAGATAATTGTTGTTATAAGCTGTAAAGTGGTAATTTTATATGATCTAAATTCTAATATATTATTTATCATACATCTTATTATATTGTTAGATATCTCACCCCTTCTGCTGATATTTCCCCTACCATGGGAAATGGGCAAGTACTCAAGAATAGCAGTGGCAGTTCGGAATAGTTTTTGGAGTCCTTATGTTGCTTTATTGCAAGTCAAGAGGGTCTTGCTCTGATACGTAACACTCGGGGGGATGAACGATCGTTGTTTTATAGTTGTTATATTTCAGTTGTTGAATTATAAGTTGATGTCATTGAATACTTGTTCTGTTGAAGTTGTTTTTAGTTGAACAAAAGATGTTATGACAATTAAGTTGAAAATTGTGATTCCACTACTTAGTTAATAAAAGTGGTTTTGTTTTTCAAAGACTAATTATATTGTTATCGGTTCATCCGAGTTAAAGTGTTATGTATCTGTTTTACATGAGATTAAATGAACTTGATTTTAAGAAGTAAGTGTAGCATCTCATTTGTTTGTTGAAATTTTGTAACTCTGATTTTTAATAATATTTGATGGGTAGAAATGGGGTGTTACAACAAGCGGTACTAAAAAATATGGTAGTGCTCTCCCTAAGAAAAAAGAGCAAGATATTGGGAATATCTCTCTCGGAAAGCAAAGGCGGCGGTACCAACCAGTAGCATCTGTAACTGCTGCTATCAACCCTGCGCCTGTTTCTACGTATCAACCTCAGGTTGCTCAAACCCAACCACTTTCGCAGCAATTCCAGCAAAGGACACAACAGCCTCTTCAGCAGGCTCGTCCTCCATACAACAACAACAACAGTACAACGCGACCACCAGGGTTCGACCCTATACCGGTGTTGTACGCAGAACTATTTCCATTACTGCTGGTCAAAGGGCACATCCAGACCAAGGCTCCTCTTACAGTACCGGAAAATCCGCCTTTTTGGTTTAAGGTGGATCAGACTTTCCCTTACCATCAAGGAGGACCAGGGAATAACATAGAGAACTGTCTCAGTTTCAAATCCGATGTGCAAAATCTTGTTAGGAGCGGGGTCTTATCTTTCAAAGATGCGAATCCAAATGTTCTCACAAACCCGCTGCCTCAACACGAGAAAGTTGCAGTTAATTTGATAGAAGGAGAGTCTAGTGACAGCTATCAAATTCATGATGTACTCTTATTAAGGGCCAACTTGGACAAGATGCATTGTAGACAGAGTGGATATGGCCATGTGCCACCTCATAATTATCACCAGTGTGATATCTTCTCTAAAAATAATCAAGGATGTTCTGTGGTGCAATCAGCTCTATAGGAACAGATGGATCTCGGATGGATCCAGGAGCACCGAGTTCGTGGAGTTAACATGACCTATACGAATTCCAACATCATTCAAATCCACGACATCCATGCGATGAATGTCAACTTAGTGGCGATGCACTCCAGGCAAAGCCAGTATCATAATCTGCCGTGGCAAGAGTACAATTCCTGTCTGACTTGCTCAGTAAACGAACAGGGATGCTCTTTTGTACAAGAGGCCCTCCAGCGTCAGATGGATCTTGGATGGATCCAAGACTACCATGATAGGAATCATTATCAAATCAACATGATCCAGATCTTCGATATTCGGTTGATGAATACCATCCTAGTGGAGTTACATGCTAAACAGGTCCGGCTCGGGTTCCTGGTATCACATGATTATCAGGGCTGCAAAGCGGGTTGCGAAAACGATCAAGGTTGTGCCCTTGTCCAGGAAACACTTCAGCACTTGTTGAACCACTGGTGGCTTCCAATCTATATGGATGAAGACACCAAGCAAATTAGTATCACTAACGGGAATCCTACTAGATATCAAAGTCAGGAGGTTCGGTCGATGGAAACGGACCTCGTAAGGTTACACTGTATTCAAAGCGGACGTGGCCAGGTGCCACTACACAACTATGAGCGGTGTGGAGTTTGCTCAGTGGATAATCAAGGATGCTACTTCGTGCGAGCAGCCCTTCAAAGTCAGTTGGACCGCAAAGAGATTCAACCATGGTCAAGTTCTAGATCAGTCAACTATTTTGCTAATCAAATTGAGGACGTTGTTGTAATCTCTGATCATCAGAGGACTAGGGATGTTTGTCCCATCATCCCTCTACTTGACAAATCGAGAGTTCCTAACTAGGAACGGATCGAAATTACTTACGATGGTCAGAAAAATCAGAAGGTTCCCATAGTCATCTATCTACCGGGACCACTACCGTATGAATCAACTAAGGTTATCCCTTACAAATACGGTGCAACAACAATTGAGAATCGAAAGGAAATTTCGTTACCCTCCGTCGTGAATATTGCAGACATCAGTTGAGTAACACGGAGTGGTAGAAACTTCAATAGAGGAGTTGGAGAACCCAGCAAAGAGAAGGAACCTCAAACAAAAGTTCCCAATCCACCAGTCGGTCAATCTAGTGATCCCGACCTTTCAAAAATGATGATGAGATGCTAAAGCTCATCCAGAAGAGTGAATACAACATTGTTGATAACTGTTGCAAACTTCTTCAAAGATCTTGGTATTATCACTGTTACTTAGTTCAGAAGCGCACAGGGAGGCTCTACAGAAAGTCTTGGAGCAAGCCTTTGTGGAACAGGATGTAACAATTAGACAGTTCACTAGCATTGTCTCTAACATCAACTCCTGTAATAAATTGGGATTTAGTGATGAGGAATTACCTGAAGAAGGTCGCCGTCATAACATGGCGCTCAACATTACCGTCAACTGCCAGGACAATGCTTTAACCAATGTACTGGTAGACACAGGGCCAACCCTGAATGTTATGCCGAAGTCAACTTTGATGCAATTATCATTCAAAGGACCTCCGATGAGAACCAGCGAGGTCGTCGTCAAAGCATTTGACAGATCCAGAAAAACGGTTATCGACGAAGTCGACCTTCCCATAACTATCGGTCCTCGCACTTTCCAAGTCATTTTCCAGGTCATGGACATCCGGGCAACGTACAGTTGTTTATTAGGAAGACCTTGGATACATCAGGCTGGGGCGGTCACTTCGACCCTCCACCAAAAGATAAAGTTCATCCAAAACGACTAACTCGTCACAATCTGTGGGGAACAGGCCTTGCTCGTAAGCAACTTATCATCATCCACTTATTTAGAATCGGAGGGGGTAATCGGAACTCAGTTCCAAACACTTTCGCTACACAAGGACAATCAATCCGACTGGGGAACTTCGATTTCCTCGTACAAAGATGCTATCAAAGCGGTCGAGAATACCAATACAACGGGATGGGGGCAGCTTGTGATTCCTACTGACAATAAGAAAAAGGAAGGTCTTGGCTTTTCCTCAACCTGTACTCAGACGACTGCGAACAATAAAAGTTTTCATCCCATTCAGAACTTCTTCCACAGTGGAGGCTTCCTTCAACCAGTTACTCAAGAAGTGCATACCATCAATAAATGTGATTTCTCTGATACGGAGGAAGAATGGAAGTCCTATCTCAACGGGGACGGTTATACATCTCAGGACGAAACGCAGACTCCGTTTTTCTATCCCGCACAGAGTCTGAGATTTATACCAAGGTCAGACGTCTAAATGCTATACGTGGATTGTGATCCGAAAGGATGTTGTGCTCCGCCAAATTCATTAGAGGAAGACATTCTGATGAAAGACAACTTTGACCACGAATATTATGGCCCAATGGATGGCCTGCCTATCTGGCAGCCGTATCCAGGAAATTCGGGGCAAGAAAATCCGCCGAACAATGAAGATCAGCTGAGCCTCATTGAACAGAATACCTGCGTCCCCACCATATCATGGGAACAACACTCAGGTCATTCAGAAAATATCCAGCACGACGATGAATTCACAAAACTTGTCGGACTAGAATTCATCAACTATGCTTTTCCCGAGGTCAACGTCATCGAAAGGGGTGACTCCTCTAGTTCCAAAGAAGTGTGGGACACCTTGGGACAACCAAGTGGAAAATACGACTTTATGGTCAAGTACACCACTTCTGAAAGCTCTCGTATCAGGCTCGAAGACATCCAGCCAACTGGATGGGGGATATAGCTGAGTGTACAAATACTACGCAAAATACAACTGAGGAATCCTCCTATGGCAACTCTGCCTGGGAGACAGATTCCAATGATCCTGCTCCACCAGAAATC
Source organism: Lathyrus tuberosus (assembly GCA_022829125.1). Taxonomy (NCBI): domain Eukaryota; kingdom Viridiplantae; phylum Streptophyta; class Magnoliopsida; order Fabales; family Fabaceae; genus Lathyrus; species Lathyrus tuberosus. The sequence goes on along the minus strand of JALAZF010000269.1, from coordinate 3,877,427 downwards.
AGCGTTATTTCTGAAGACAAATCAAGGAAGGTACCAGACTTTGTGATCCACCGAGGAGTTCGCCGCCAATGGGTTGCTGTCGATGTCCCGAAGATCGTTCATGAGTCTAAGTAATTGCCATCTTTACTTTAACTTTTCACCCTGCCCAGGTGAAACGGATGTTTTGATAGGGCTTACTTTTTATAAATTTCCCTCTTCGCTTCGTCCAAAGCGACAGAGTTTTATTTTATAGTGCTGTAGTTTCAAGAATCGACTTGTTCATTAATAAAATAACATCGTTCTGTAATTTCCGCATTAATTGTTGTTTTCTCTTTTTGCTTTTCTTAGAAAATGGTAATCCTAAAAAACAAATAATAAAAAAAAACAAGCAGTAAACAAAAAAAACACTGCACACACTCTTGCATTCTCTCGATCTCTTCTAAAAACAATCATACCGTCATGCAGATTGCTTGTTTTAAACCCCGTTGAAACATACGATCTGATGCCTTATCCCAACTTTGAGTTCCCGGTATTTGGGGCTGAAGAAGAAGGTGACAACGAAATTCCAGAGGAGATCTCCCGACTACTCAAACAAGTGGAAAGGTCCATTAAACCTCACAAAGAGTTGCTGGAAACGGTCAACTTAGGTTTGGAGGAAGAGATAAAAGAAATCAAGATTGGGGCACTGCTCAGTTCAACTGTCAAAGAAAATTTGATAAAGCTTCTCAAAGAATTCCCCGATGTATTTGCTTGGTCCTATCAGGACATGCCAGAGTTGGATACCAACATCTTGGAACATCATTTATTGTTGAGGTCAGAATGTCCGCCAGTAAAAGAGAGGTTGAGACGGACTCACCCAGACATGGCCATCAAAATCAAAGAGGAAGTACAGAAATAGATTGACGCGGGTTTCCTCGCCACATCAGAGTATCCTCAATGGTTAGCCAATATAGTACCCGTTCCAAAAAAGGACAGAAAGGTCAGAATGTGTGTGGACTACAGAGATCTGAACAAAGCCAGTCCAAAGGATGACTTTCCTTTACCACACATTGACATGCTGGTAGACAGTACAGCAAAGTTCAAAATATTCTCCTTCATGGATGGATTCTCGAGCTATAATCAGATAAAAATGGCACCGAAAGACATGGAGAAAACTTCGTTTATTACCCCATGGGGTACTATTTGTTACAAGGTAATGCCGTTCGGTTTAAAGAACGTCGGGGCAATCTATCAAAGGGCCATGACTACTCTATTTCATGACATGATACACAAAGAAATCGAAGTGTATGTCGATGATATGATTGCAAAATATAAGACAGAAGAGGAGCATGTGACCCACCTGTCAAAACTATTCGAGCGGTTGAGAAAGTACAAACTCTGCTTGAATCCCAACAAGTGCACATTCGGTGTCCGTTCAGGGAAACTCTTAGGATTCATCATCAGCCAGAAAGGAATTGAGGTTGATCCTAACAAGGTCAAGGCCATTCAAGAAATGCCTTCTCCGAAAACTAAAAAACAAGTCAAGGGATTCCTGGGACGGTAGAATTACATTTTCAGATTTATATTCCTCATGACCGCGACATGTGCGCCAATCTTTAAATTACTGAAAAAGACCCAGGACTGCATTTGGACAGAAGACTACCAAACCGCCTTCGACAGTATTAAGGAATACATGTCGAACCCACCGATTCTATCACCTCCAGTGGAGGGAAGACCACTGATCATCTACCTCACAGTCTTGGAAGACTCAATGGGCTGTGTGCTTGGCCAGCAAGACGAAACTAAAAGGAAAGAGTCTGCCATTTCCTATCTGATCAAGAAATTCACCGACTGCGAGCCTCGGTACACTATGCTTGAAAACTTGCTGCGCTTTGGTTTGGGCAGCCAAACGTCTTCGCCAGTATATGATTCGTCACACTACTTGGTTAGTCTCTGAAATGGATCTAATCAAGTACGTCTGTGAAAAACCTGCTCTTACGGGAAGGATTGCCCGTTGGCAGATGTTGTTATCAAAATATGACATAGAGTACCACGCTCAGAAAGCCATTAAGGGGAGTATTTTAGTCGATCATTTGGCTCATCAACCAATTGACGATCAAGAATCAATCGGGTTTGACTTCCCAGACGAAGATTTCATGTATCTAAAGATGAAAGATTGCGATGAACTGCTACCCAGTGAAGGGCCAGAACCAGGTTCCCAATGGGGACTTATCTTTGACGGAGCTGTCAACCATTACGGAAACGGAATTGGGGCAATCATCATAACACCATAGGGTACCCACATTCCTTTCACCGCCAGACTTACGTTCAAGTGCACAAACAATGAGGCCGAATACGAAGCTTGTATCATGGGTCTCGAAGAAGCTATCGACCTAAGGATTAAGAACTTGGACGTATATGCCGACTCAACTCTGGTCATCAATCAGATCAAGGAGATTGGAACACATACCAATCAGGACTGATTCCTTACAAAGATTACGTGAGAAGGTTGTTACCCTTCTTCGACAGAATCGAATTTCATCACATCCCTCGTTATGAGAATCACATGGCTAATGCATTAGCCACTCTCTTCCATGATTAGTGTAGGTCAATGGAATGATGTACCTAAGATAGACATAATGCGCCTTAAACGGCCTGCTTACATCTTCACGATTAAAGCAGTCATAGACGACAAACCTTGGTATCACGATATCAAATCCTTTCTTCAGAAACAAGAGTACCCACCCGGGGCACTAAGGAAAGACAGAAAAACCCTCAGAAGGCTGGCTGGCAGTTTCGTTCTGAGCGGTGATACACTCTATAAGCAGAATTTCGACATGGTTTTTCTCTGATGCGTAGACAGACCAGAAGTAGACATGCTGATAAAAGAAATTCACGAAGGATCCTTTGGCACTCATGCCAACGGACACACGATGACGAGAAAAATTCTGAGAGCAGGGTACAACTGGTTGACCATGGAATCCGACTGCTACAAGTACATGAGAAGGTCTCACAAGTGTCAAATATACTCAGACAAAATTCATGTACCTCCAACGCATCTCAAAGTTCTCTCTTCCCCTTGGCCTTTTTCCATATGGGGAATCGACATTATCGGCGTGATTGAGCCCAAGGCTTCGAACGGACATCGGTTCATCCTGGTAGCCATTGATTACTTCACCAAGTGGTTCGAAGCAGCGTCATACGCCAATGTAACCTGACAAGTGGTGGTACGATTTATCAAAAACAATATCATTTGCCCTTATGGTGTTCCGAGCCAGATCATTACGGATAATGGATCTAACTTGAACAATAAGATGATGAAAGAGTTGTGCGTTGAGTTCAAGATCGAACACCATAACTCATCCCCCTACCGGCCCAAGATGAATGGAGCGGTAGAAGCGGCTAACAAGAACATCAAGAAGATCGTTTAAAAGATGGTTGTAACCTACAAAGATTGGCACGAGATGCTACCCTTTGCTCTTCATGGTTATCGCACATATGTCCGCACTTCAACAGGGGCAACCCCTTTCTCTCTAGTATATGGCATGGAAACAGTGCTCCCCATAGAAGTAGAGATCCCATCAATCCGGGTATTGATGGAAGCTAAGCTTACAGAAGCTGAACGGTGTCAAAGTCGACACGACGAACTGAATCTGATCGAAGAAAAATGAATGATGGCACTATGCCATGGTCAGTTGTATCAGCAAAGAATGAAGAAGGCGTTTGACAAAAAGGTCTGACCTCGCGTCTTCAGGAAAGGAGACCTCGTGCTCAAGAAGATACAATCATTTCTCACTGATTCCCGGGGCAAATGGACTCCGAATTATGACGGCCCTTATGTGGTCAAGAAAGCTTTCTCAGGCAGCGCCTTGAGACTTGCAACGATGGATGGAGAAGAATTTGCCTACCCCACAAATGTTGATGTAGTCAAGAAATACTTCGCCTAAAAAAAATGTCTCGGTGGATTGAAAACCCGAAAGGGCAGTCCAGGCAAAAATTAGAGACATAATCAAAAATCAGCCTGGTGGATTGGAAACTTCAAAGTACAATCCAGGTAAAAATTAGGGATAGTGGCAAGTAACTATGTTCAACAGGGCCAAATCCCTCGGTGGCAGTTACCTCATCCATCGAAAGAAAATCCCAGTCAAGGTCATCTTCGACAGAAGCTCAGGATGTCCAGAATTCAAAGTTGGTAGAAGGATAGCGGTCGTCATGTTTCAATGTAGCCCTTTTCCCTTAAATTTCCATTTTATAAACTTTGTAAATACTCTATGGAATCACGCGCTTGGCTGATTTCCATCCTATCAATAAAATTTGAGCCCTTGTGCTTTTGTTTATAATTCTCATTTGTTTTAGCTTTATAGAACGACATTTTAACATGATCAGCGACTCTTGAAATAAAACCAAAATGAATTTACTTGTAAAACTTTTTCTGCTTTTAAAATAAAGATGGCAATTTCTTTTGACCGTTGAACATCGGAAGAACATCGAATCGCTGCTCCAAAAGTGTTCGAGCCTCAAAGTGCAGAATCAAAGTACTCCTTCTAGGCCAGTGCGCTTGAACGAAGGATCAACTGTGTCAGATGCGAATGTTCCATCTGACACCCCTCGGCAGAGTTCTCATCTCCTAAGACCGACCAACGTAGCTCCCAATAGGGACTATCCCTCCTAAGCAAGGCAGAATTGCTATCGTGAACCAATGATACTTTTCATCTCCTGCTGTGGCCGAGTATCCAGTCATGTCCATCTCTTAGTCTGTGTGTCGCGTCAGTCTTGTCAACATATGCACGCATACATCATGCATTTATTTACATTCATGTTCATATTGCATTGCTATCACTCTAGTCGGTCTTATCCCTTGGTGGTAAAAGTTCTCTTGTCAGTAGAGTTATCCGTTCTTTCCTCGTCAGGAAGTGAATCATCTAAGTAATCTCTCTCCAAGTTTATTTCTGGATTAGAGTCGGTCTTCGACCACTTTGATAACTTGAACCTCTGAAAGGCAGGAAAACCCTCAGCCGATGTCACTCTTCGCCATTGAAGACGATATCTTTGCTTTCCCGGATTAAGGAAAATCCCTAGAGAAAGCCTCTCAACTAAAGACTTTCGGCAGCACATTGGTTCTTCTCTCCAGAAAGTCAATGTCAACAAAGTCATCGGCACCTCAAAGTGGATCACATCATATGGAATTTCTCCGGGAAGATCTCGAGAAAAGTATGGTGTAATATCCCCAGTAGACTCATTAAATGGCATCTCCCCAGGAAAATTCGGCGAGAAGTTTAAGGAGAACCGCTAAAAATAGCGTCCCTTGTCAATAAAGTTTATTGACAAAAGAAACTAAGACCAGTTCTTTGGTAGGAAACCAAGAACGAGGGGAAGTTTATATCAGAAACTTAGACCAGTTCCTTGGTAGGAAACCAGGATCGAGGGGAGTTTATTTCAAAAGAAACCAAGACCAGATCCTTGGTAGGAAACCAGGATCGAGGGGAAGTTCATATCAGAAACTGAGACCAGTTCTTTGGTAGGAAACCAAGAACGAGGGGACGTTTATTTCAAAAGAAAATTGAGACCAGTTCCTCGATAGGAAACCAGGATCGAGGGGAAGTTTTACCTTTTCTAAGAATCATTGCTTAGCAAAAGAAGAAGGATGCATGAACTACCATTCTTAACCACCATCAAAATTTTGGGTATTCCGATATTTAATCCTCTTGCATCCCGAATGCCCGAATACCTTCACCATTCACACCTTCGTGTCCAAGAAGATTAAATAGGGGCATCTGTCATACCCCAAATTTTGACCATTAAGATTTCCCATCATTGTGAAAAATTATCATCACAATATGGATGTACTTACATGCCTCATCAATCTTCTCAAGGATTGTTGAGCATCCACTACAAGCAAAAATTAGGGTTTCAAGCCCTCTCAGAGCTCTTAGACAAAGGATCAATCAAGAATTGACATGATCTTCAACTTGTCTAACCTCTCAAACATCCACAATGGATCAAGAGGACTCTCACATCAAGGATCAAGCACAAGGCTGCTCCCTTCTAGGTGGATTAAGCCTCAAGATCGTCAGTGTCACCAAATTAGGGTTTTGGTCGACCAGGGCCTCCAGATGGAAATTTTCCTCTGGGCATGAGCCAATGCTTCAAAGCATAACCTATGATTCCCCAAGGGACATCATAAACCCAAGCATCAAGTCAATTTAGCCTCAGGGGATACATTCATCAAAAATCAAGAATTAGGGTTTCTTGACCTAATTCACCCCTAAGTTGACTTTTGGAACAAATCATGAGCCAAGACCTCAAGAGAGGATTTGAGGGTACCTAACACACTACATTGATCCATTTTCAACAATGGATTGATCCAAGAAGCTTGATTCACAAGTTTCAATCTCATTTGAACCACAGTTAGGGTTTCGCAGGAAAAATCAACTGTAGCTTTGACTTTTGACCAGGACATGCTCCCAAACCTTTCGACATGATTCAATACACCCTATAACACCTATGGAACATGTCCATCAAGTTTTATTTAGGTCAAGGACATGATTTCATAAAGGATCGCACAGTTTGGAATTCATCTGACAAAAGTCAATTGTGCACAAAAGTCAAACTTTGACTTTTTGAGATTTTTCACAATTTTGGTTTTTTAACCCTAAAATGATGTTAATGTGTGATTGGAATCATCATTCATCAAGAAAAATCAAGAAAAGTGGGATAACTTGTAAAAGGGGTAACCATAAAAAACTTAGAAAATTTTCTAAGTTATGGAACAAAGTGGCTAGGGTACCAACTTTGGAGGATCATAACTCCTAAACCACAAGGCCATTTTTCCCCATCCAAAACTGGATTTGTAGCTCTCATTACCCTCTACAAAAGCTTCAACTACCACTCATTCCAATTCCCCATGGATTTTAAGTTATGGAATGATCAAAATCAAGAAAAGTGAAAATGTCACTTTTTTCCAACACTTAGTGAAATTTTCACTAAGTCATAATCTGCCTTCACTTTTTTTCCAAATGTAGGGGCATTTTTCACTTGGATCCAAAAATTATCAAAACCAATTATGATCAAATAGTTATTGTATCATATGAGGGATTTCCAAAATGGCCAAGAACTCCATCAAATTCCACTTGAGCCATGAGATATGACAATGGCAATGTACCTTGCTGAAAATTGCCAAGGCTAGGCAGAATTTTGCACTTTTGCTCGATATGGCAAAATCAGATAATTCCAAGCCTTGTCATCACTTTGGACACATCTGAGGATCAAATCTAAAGGGAACAAACACTGATCCAAGCCTCTAAAGTCTTTGGAACAAGAAGTAGCATGCCAAACCTAGAAATCCCTAAAAGAGAGACAAGACTCCAATTTTGGATTGGAGCATTCAATGGAAGCACCAAGGTGGCCTGGACTGACACATTTGCAACTAAATTCAGTCAAGATTGATCCAACAACTAGGGAACCACAGCTCTGTGCCCTAACCTCTAGTCAATGGCTTGAGAAGACTTGGATTTTGATTGATCAACATTGGCCAAACCTCTACTGCAGTTGTCATTCACTATTAATCCCAAAACAAACTTGCTCTACTATAAATAGAGCTCATTTATGCTCAGTTTAAGTACACCAGAGCACTACAACACTTGCTTTCCTCAAAATCTCTTTCTCTAGGCAAAAATACCTTCTTTATCAAGGTAACTCTGAGTTTTTGAGTTAGAGAGCAATTCCATCACAGCTCATGATCCAAACACATCCAATATGTCATATCTAAGCTGTCCAAACTCACAGAAGTGACCTGTAATCCTTAAATCACAAAGTCACCTCTCAAAACCTCAAAATAGGCCTTTTTTTGCATTTTTCAAGCCATGTCTTGATTCAGTCACTTTCTAAACCAGATAAAACCTTAAACACACTCCAAATATCATCCTTGAACTATCCCAAATGGTTCCCCCATCTGGAACACCATTTGAGAGAGTTGTTATTTTGGTAATTTTTGCCCCTTTTGAAAGAAAGAGCTCAAACGTGTTACTGAGGTTTCCAGCTGATTCCAACCATCCTAAAAGCTTCTAAGAGATCATTTGAGGGTGTCCAAAGCATCAAATCATTTCTGGAACAAGTGGCCTGGCAGATTGCACAAAAACTCCAAAAAAGAGGTAAGCATCATAACTTGAACTTTTTGAATCATGCATTGCTTTAAGGTCCACTGATCATGCACATCTTATACATGTTATATATGTTGTGTTTTCATCAATTTATCATGTAATTCATACCTGTACCAAGATGTAGCACAGAAAATGCAAAATATGGCCTATTTCAAAACCACTATCGGATTTTGAGGAGGGAGCATGATCTGAAAAAAATACCACCACCATTGGATTCCTTGTGAAATTCTAGGCCAGATGCATATAAATTTTGTCCCCAACCATGGAGAAATGAGAAAGTTATGGACCTTCCTGTTTCTTGCCAAAACTTGTCTTGCCTTGCCTTGGCCAGGCCTAGAAAACAAGGCAAGCCTTGTATATTTGTTGGTTTGTTTTAATCAATGAATGTATCACCACCCCAGTGGTAAGGCGCGCACCCTATAACCTTGAGGTCGTGGGTTCAAACCCCATCCATGCCATTTTGTGTTTTTTCACATTTTGCTATTTTTTCCAATATTTTCATGTTTTGTTAATTAATTGGAAAATTAATAACTCCTTCAATTTTAATTATTTTTTATTGGTTCTTTTTGCAAAAAATCACAAAAATGTTAAAATATTTTATTCCACAAAAAAAATTAGATTTATATTATTTATTTAATATAATTAGTATTTTTGTGAATAAATTCATTTTTAATTGTTTTTAAACAATTAAAAGTGAATATTTACCTTGAAAATCAAAACCAAATGAGTTTTAATTCATCTTGTGATTAATCCCTCATTTTTAGAACCTTAAACAAAAATCACAAATGGTTTATTCAAACTTATTTGGTATTGTTTTTTATCATTTTTTTATTTGATTTTCTTTATTTACTTTTAAAGGAAACAAAATTAGGGTTCCTTTGATTTTCACCCTCATCAAATCATTTTCAAACACTCATGGGCCTCCAATAGAGTATAAGACCCAATCCCCTTTTGAAACCGAAAACTTTTGGGCCTCAGTCATTGCATAAGACCCACGGTGTTTTCAAAACCTCGGCGCGATCGTCGCCCTTTTCAAAATTAACCAGTGGGCTTCTCCTTGAGCTATAAGACCCACCTTTGTTCACTTTCAATCATTTTTGGGCCTCTTGAGAGAGTGTAAGGCCCATCCCCTTTGTACAGAAAACCTTTCCTGGGCCTCAGTCACTTGTATAAGTCCCTGTACAAAACGACAGTGCGATCACTGATAAAACCCTGGGCCTCTCCTTGAGCTGTAAGCCCCAATTTTCCTTTCAAAAGCACTTTCTCCTTTAATTTTGTAACATACTGTTATTTTCAATTCCTTTCTTGAACAATTAACAATACAGCATGGAAGCTCTACAACTGAGTAAGTGTTTGCCCGCTTTCATATGTATATAACTGTACTGTGGGGTTGTTTCACTGTAAGTCTTCTTTCACAAACTCATATCGACTGTGTAATACTAGTATAGATAATTAGAGTTTCCCCGGCAACTACGTCTAGAGTAGAAAAAGCCTCGTCTCCTTACATCCGGCGTTATTCCGGATATTTCAACATAACCTAAACCATTTTCTTTTACAACAATTTTAGATAACTAGATCCAAGAAGTCTTCCCCTTTTGAACAGTTCATATACAAAAGGCCAATGTTCCAAGTGAAACCCCTTCTGGAACTGTTCATCAGCCTCCTCTTGGGCTTAGTGCAAGTGTAACGCCCGTATTTAATTAAATATTTTAATTAAATAGTATTGAGTATTTTTACGAATATTTGTTGACTATGTTGAATATGTTGGTTGATGCTAATAAGTATTAATCGGGTAATTAGTCGATTTAGTCGGGAGAAATTAATATTAGAAATAATATTTATTTTCGTTGAATAGTAATTAATTTAATTGATTTAAGTTGTGTTGGCTTTAGTAGGGTAATTTAATTGAAAATGATTTAAGTCGTAGAAAATAATATGGTGTTAACTTAGTAGAAGTATAAGAAAATATTGGGCTTAGTTAGATGGTAGTAATAGTGGGGGTGTAGTAGTGAGACCCAATAAGAAAATAAAATAATAGAATTATTATATTAGGTTTTTAGAAACAATGAGGAGTTAGAAAGTGGCTGTAAGTGGGAGTTGCAGAAAAAGAGGAAAAATAGGAGCAGAACGTGGAAGTTATGGAGAAGAGGAAAAGAGGAACAAGGGTTTTGAGAGAGAATTCGTAGAGGCTGCTAGAGTAAGTTTTCAACCGGAAAAATTTAGAGCAACCTTCAATCCAAGGTAAGGGCGGGGTTCGAATTTTATAACCGGGTATATGATAATTGATACGTGGGATTGGGATTTATATAATTTTCTACTGAATGTTTTGAAGTGTATTGATGAATTGGTTTTGTTTTTGTGGAATTTGATGTTTGCTAGATTGTTTGGTTGTTGTTCTATAGTGTAAAACTTAGGTTGGAATTTGGTTAAATCGATAGAAACCGATGTTTTCGTGGACGAAAGTCGGAATAGATTGCGTAGTTGTGTCGAGAAATGTTAGGTTGTGATCGAGTATGCTTGTTTTATCGAATTTGGTTGATTTTGTAAGTTTTTGCATTTTTGGAGATTTGGGGGTTTAAGATTCGGATTGAAATCGAAAGTCGTAGAATTCACGTTTGATGGTTCCAAATCACTACTATATGTTTGGTATGAATGAGTATGTGTTTGTTTCGAAGAAAATAATTGAATCGGTTGGATTTTCGGACGAAAATGCAAAATCCCGTAGGGCTGTTATGCAGAAAAATTCTGGTTTCGGAAAGTTTGGAAAATTAATATCTTTTGATCCGTAAGTCGGTTTTGACCCCCGTTCGAAGCATTGGAAAGCTAACAAGATGTTCTTTCTAGGAAAAATGGTTTTGAGGTCTGTATCTGGTTCAATTATAGCAGAAAATTAAAACCGTATCATTGTGTTGATTTTTACCATCGTGAATGTGTGCGATTGAGGTGTTATCGTGCAATATGCCTCAACAATGTTAACCGATTAATAATGCAGAGGAATAGCAATAATGTGGGGACTTAGAAATAACAGTAGCAGGTTTTGTATCAGAGTTGAATTTAATAACAGTAATATGATTTAGTAGCATTCGAGATTTGATATCAGGGAATCAAATAAATAGAAACAGTGGGAATTAGTAGCAATAATAGAGGTTGATGAAAATTGTACCGAATAGTAATATTAGTAGTTTTAACCGATATAATTGTTTAACCGAAATTAGTTGAAATTTCGCAGAAATAATTCGTAAGTGGTTGTAGTTATTTTTGGTTGGTTGATGTATGGAATTAGTCGAATAAGTAGAATTAAGCGGTAAGATTAGTTGTCCGGTATTAGTTGAAAATTGTCGGAGTAAGTCGTGTATACGAGTAGGTATTCTTGGTTGGATTATTTTGTTGAAATTATGTCGAATAAGTTGATTTGTAGGTGAAGTTGAATTGTGTTGAATTGTCCCGATTTATGGACATTATTAAGTTGCAGGTCTTATGGCCAACGTTGTTAAGTTGTTTTGCAGTTGCAGGTCTTATGACCAACATTGTTAAGTTGGTTTGCTGTTGCAGGTCTTGTGACCAATGTTGATAAAGTTGTTTGCAGTTGTTGCATTTTTGTCGTTGTTGTGTTGTGTCGAATAAGTTGATGTTGTGGTTGTTGTCGCATGCATAGCATAGCATTATTAAGTTGGCCTGGATTGCCAATTTATAAGTTGGAGCTAATGCTCACCACGTTGGCCTGGATTGGCAAAATATTAAGTTGAAGGCTTATGCCTTGATGCCTCGATAACCTGGCAGTTTTTAAGTTGGGAGTTTTGCTCCATCGGTACCACATGCATACGCATAGTTGAGTCGCATTTTGTGTTGCATTACTTTTGTTGATAAAGTTGTTGTTGTATTATGTTGATAAAGTTGTTGTAGTATTAGACTGATAAAGTTGTTGTTGAGTTGTTGATGATTGTTGTTTGTTGTTATTGTAAAGTAGTGAAATTGTATGATTTTAACCTAATGTATTGATTATCATACTTCTGTTTATATTGTTCGATATCTCACCCCTTCTGCTGATATTTCCCCTACCATGGGAAATGGGCAGGTACTCAAGATTTGCAGTGGAAGTTCGAAGTAACTTTATGAAGTCTTTTGTTGCTCTATGGCAAGTCAAAAGGGTCTTGCTCTGATACGTAACACTCAGGGGATGGACGCTTGTTGTTTATTGTTGAATATGTTTTATGTTGCTGAATTTTTAAGTTGAATTTATTAAGTATTATGTTGTTTTGAAGTTGTTTTGCTTTGAAAAGAAGATATATATGAATTTTGTTATTATCGGTTCATCCGATCAAAGTGTTATGTATCTGTTTTACATGAGATTAAATGAAGTTGATTTTAAGAATTAAGTGTAGCATCTCATTTGTTTGTTGAAATTTTGTAACTCTAATTTTTAATAATATTCGCTGGGTAGAAATGGGGTGTTACATTAGTGGTATCAGAGCAGGTCGGTCTGTCCGGCCAAGTTGTCTAGTTGTTTATCCCTTAGTACGCTACAAGTGTGTGGAACACTGTCGGTACTTGTTTGTTTTCCTAATCGATGATATGCAGGAGTTGGTTTGAAACAAGTGGGGGAGAAGTTTACTTCTCAGAGATGTTTGTAGTATGTGAAGTTGAATCAAGGTGATATTGATCGCAGGAGTGCAAGTGTTGTCAGAACTGTGTTGTTGCGAATCGACGAGAGTATGGACTCATGATTTTATCTGTCGGTCCAGTTGAGACATTTGAAGGAGGACGAGTCAGTATGATTGATGTTTGCCTCTCGGAGAAGAGAGGGCAATGTGACGAATAGTGATATGCAAGTGGAGTATATCTGGAGTGAAGTCATATGATTTTCAGAGTTGGGTGAAAAAGCAAGGATAGTTGGAAGAGTTTGGAAGCAAGAGAAAGAGGTAGAACTCATGTTCACCAATTTCGGTTTTTATTTTCACATTTATGGAATAACCTTCAGTATAAGAGGCATAACTTTCTACTCGTAACTCCGATGAAAGCGATTCTGGACTTTTCGGAAAGTACACGAAATTCCCTACAGTTTGCATATAAATTTTGTCTTTGCCATGTTTTTGAGGAGAGATAAAGACGTGTTTGAATAGTTGGGTCTGATGCTGATTTTGTTTGGTGGAAGTTTGTATACGGGATTTCTTGACCAGGCACATTGCAAGGACGATAACTTTTTACTCGTAATTCAGATTTGAGCGATTCTTGAAGTTTTGGAATCTACACGAAATTCCCTTCATTTTGGAATATAATTTTGTGTCTGGGAGGTCTGTATTGAAGAAGATAATCGTGTTTGAAGTTGGAAAATTCTTGCTGGAAATAGTAAGATGAAGTCAAGTATGAAATGTTTAGTAATAAGAAGAAGAATATCGGAGAAGCACATGGAAGTGCGGCGTATGATAGTTGAGAATGATTAAAGTATAGAAATCTTTGAGGAATGTTAAATAGTAAAGTGGATTGTGTGTTGTTGGCGAGATGTGTCGGCATGAGTCGGAAATTTTTTGAAGTTATATCACCAACCAGATGATGAGATGGTATTGTTGAGATTGTGATTGGAATGAGAATCAAGTGTGAAACTATACGGATCATCGAAGTTGTGAGATTAAAAAGAAAGACGGGATTGGTTAGGGTTAACAAAGGTTTTGAACTTAGATAAATGTTTCGATTGAAGTGGGCCGATTTGGATTGTACTTGATGTGGTAACGTTCCCGGTATTAGAAGGATATTTAATGATTGTGTTGTGCAACTAACTTGTATAGGAGAATATGTACTGGATTTTGGACTTTTCGTATCATTGACGAGGTGGAAAATAGGAAAATTAAGAAAACGTTTGTAAGCCTTAGAGAAGTGGTAGAGCAGTATGCGTAGATAACTTTGAGCATGAGGAAGAAGACGCTATTTTAGTTGGATAATGATGATTTATGCCACCATTATGGTTACCGGCTGTCTATTGACAAATTGAGGAACTGATCACCCTTAATCTCTTGTTGATAGTCGACGGAATCATGTTGGATAGAGTAGACGTGTCTTGCTAACTAGAATAGTATGCACAGTGAATTGTTTGGGGTTGAGCCAAGTGCTTATGAATTGTTTGAGTTGTCGATGCGGATTCCTATATAGGGAAATGAGGCGGACTTGAGGATGTTAGTATGAGGTTGCGAGTTGATCAGTGAGTAGTTTGGAAACTCACAGTTGTGTTCTAAATAACTTGGGTTTTGGTTTGTGGTGGATCGAGAATTCGACTGACATGAGACTCGAAGAATGGTAGAGATAAACCAAGTAGGAAGTAAATGGTAATGTAAGACTATGATTTGACCGAGGACGTCGGATCGAGAAGGGTAGTGGCTGGTATGCCTTAAAGTATATATATATGGAAATATGAATGGTATTTTCCATACTTGTTTGGATAAGTTAGAACTGGTGTTCGTTGTGGATATTCTGATGTTTTATAAAATCAGAAGAAGAGCGCGTAGAGTATTTGAGAGTTGAGTTGCAAGTATTGAAAGAAGTGAAGCTATATGTTGAGTTAGCAAGGTGTGAATTATGATTTGTAAAGATGAAGTTGAGTGGTTGTGTTAATTCGGATAAGGGATTTTGGAGAATTGTGCTAGTATGATTAGGACTTGATGAATTAGTCTGTTTGATTGGTTTGGTTAATATGCCATGTTAAGTGTAGGTTATTGAGGCTAAATCTATGGCTATTGGGTGTTAAGCTCTGTTTGGAAGATGATTTTTCTTGTTGAGATTAATTGGACACATGTATCCTTATGCTGTGGTAATGTTATTATGCATTGAGATGAATTTTGATGATGTGTTAATACGAGGTGGTGAAGTTGTAGCTTATGTTGACGATAATTGGGAACTCTTGAAAGTATCTATCCTATTCAAGATTTGGAATTGGCTGCAGTTGTAGTTGTGTTGGATATTCGGAGGTATTATTTACGGATCTAAGTTCGAAGTGGTCAGTATTCAAAGTGTAGAATACCTGTTGGTCGGAATTCCGGAGAATTAAGTCGGAAGTCTTTTCTTATGTCTGCTTTACTAGTCGGAAGTGGATGTGAACTTGGTAGATTTGATGGTTGCAAGTAATTAGAGTGCGTAGTGAAAGCGCGGTGTAGAGCAGTTGGTTCTTATGTGAGTAACAACGATGTTGGTGGTTTGATTACGTTGATGTTGTGTTATGACTTTTGTGCTCTTATTCTTGTTGTTGCCTCATTACCTAGGGTGATGGTTCGAGTGCGAGTAGCTAATTCCTATGATGGAAAATTAAGGGAGTGTTGCCTACGGCGATGGTAACGATCGTGTTGTGTTCTGACCCGTAGTGAACTTGTGTGTTCTTAACTTGGTTATTCTTTGTGTCTTGAGTTAGTCGTCGGGGGCGTTGTGTAAGCATTGTTTCGTGTTGTTGTTGTCGTTGATGTAATGTATTGTTGTTTGGTGTTAGACGTGGGGTTGCCTTTTAGGGCAGGGAAGTTGATTTGTTAGCTGAGATAACGTAATTGGAGTGTGGTGCATCGAGTAAATTTTCGAGGACGAAAATATTCTAAGCGGGGGAGAGTTGTAACGCCCGTATTTAATTAAATATTTTAGTTAAATAGTATTGAGTATTTTTCCGAATATTTGTTGACTATGTTGAATATGTTGGTTGATGCTAATAAGTATTAATCGGATAATTAGTCGATTTAGTCGGGAGAAATTAATATTAGAAATAATATTTATTTTTGTAGAATAGTAATTAATTTAATTGATTTAAGTTGTGTTGGCTTTAGTAGGATAATTTAATTGAAAATGATTTAAGTCGTAGAAAATAATATGGTGTTAACTTAGTAGAAGTATAAGAAAATATTGGGTTTAGTTAGATGGTAGTAATAGTGGGGGTGTAGTAGTGAGACCCAATAAGAAAATAAAATAATAGAATTATTATATTAGGTTTTTAGAAACAAGGAGGAGTTAGAAAGTGGTTGTAAGTGGGAGTTGCAGAAAAAGAGGAAAAATAGGAGCAGAACGTGGAAGTTATGGAGAAGAGGAAAAGAGGAACAAGGGTTTTGAGAGAGAAATCGTAGAGGCTGCTAGAGCAAGTTTTCAACCGGAAAAATATAGAGCAACCTTCAATCCAAGGTAAGGGTGGGGTTCGAATTTTATAACCGGGTATATGATAATTGATACGTGGGATTGAGATTTATATAATTTTCTACTGAATGTGTTGAAGTGTATTGATGAATTGGTTTTGTTTTTGTGGAATTTGATGTTTGCTAGATTGTTTGGTTGTTGTTCTATAGTGTTAAACTTAGGTTGGAATTTGGTTAAATCGATAGAAACCGATGTTTTCACGGACGAAAGTCGGAATAGATTGCGTAGTTGTGTCGAGAAATGTTAGGTTGTGATCGAGTATGCTTGTTTTATCGAATTTGGTTGATTTTGTAAGTTTTTGCATTTTTGGAGATTTTGGGGTTTAAGATTCGGATTGAAATCGAAAGTCGTATAATTCACGTTTTATGGTTCCAAATCACTACTATATGTTTGGTATGAATGAGTATGTGTTTGTTTCGAAGAAAATAATTGAATCGGTTGGATTTTCGGACGAAAATGCAAAATCCCGTAGGGCTGTTATGCAGAAAAATTCTGGTTTCAGAAAGTTTGGAAAATTAATATCTTTTGATCCGTAAGTCGGTTTTGACCCCCGTTCGAAGCGTTGGAAAGCTAACAAGATGTTCTTTCTAGGAAAAATGGTTTTGAGGTCTGTATCTGGTTCAATTATAGCAGAAAATTAAAACCGTATCGTTGTGTTGATTTTTACCGTCGTGAATGTGTGCGATTGAGGTGTTATCGTGCAATATGCCTCAACAATGTTAATCGATTAATAATGCAGAGGAATAGCAATAATGTGGGGACTTAGAAATAACAGTAGCAGGTTTTGTATCAGAGTTGAATTTAATAACAGTAACATGATTTAGTAGCATTCGAGATTTGATATCAGGGAATCAAATAAATAGAAACAGCGGGAATTAGTAGCAATAATAGAGGTTGATGAAAATTGTACTGAATAGTAATATTAGTAGTTTTAACCGATATAATTGTTTAACCGAAATTAGTTGAAATTTCACAGAAATAATTCGTAAGTGGTTGTAGTTATTTTTGGTTGGTTGATGTATGGAATTAGTCGAATAAGTAGAATTAAGCGGTAAGATTAGTTGTCCGGTATTAGTTGAAAATTGTCGGAGTAAGTCGTGTATACGAGTAGGTATTCTTGGTTCGATTATTTTGTTGAAATTATGTCGAATAAGTTGATTTGCAGGTGAAGTTGAATTGTGTTGAATTGTCCCGATTATGGACATTATTAAGTTGCAGGTCTTATGGCCAACGTTGTTAAGTTGTTTTGCAGTTGCAGGTCTTATGACCATCGTTGTTAAGTTGTTTTGCTGTTGTAGGTCTTGTGACCAATGTTGATTAAGTTGTTTGCAGTTGTTGCATTTTTGTCGTTGTTGTGTTGTGTTGAATAAGTTGATGTTGTGGTTGTTGTCGCATGCATAGCATAGCATTATTAAGTTGGCCTGGATTGCCAATTTTTAAGTTGGAGCTAATGCTCACCACGTTGGCCTGGATTGGCAAAATATTAAGTTGAAGGCTTATGCCTTGATGCCTCGATAACCTGGCAGTTTCTAAGTTGGGAGTTTTGCTCCATCGGTACCACATGCATACGCATAGTTGAGTCGCATTTTGTGTTGCATTACTTTTGTTGATAAAGTTGTTGTTGTATTATGTTGATAAAGTTGTTGTAGTATTAGGCTGATAAAGTTGTTGTTGAGTTGTTGATGATTGTTGTTTGTTGTTGTTGTAAAGTAGTGAAATTGTATGATTTTAACCTAATGTATTGATTATCATACTTCTCTTTATATTGTTCGATATCTCACCCCTTCTGCTGATATTTCCCCTACCACGGGAAATGGGCAGGTACTCAAGATTTGCAGTGGAAGTTCGAAGTAACTTTATGAAGTCTTTTGTTGCTCTATGGCAAGTCAAAAGGGTCTTGCTCTGATACGTAACACTCGGGGGATAGACGCTTGTTGTTTATTGTTGAATATGTTTTATGTTGCTGAATTTTTAAGTTGAATTTATTAAGTATTATGTTGTTTTGAAGTTGTTTTGCTTTGAAAAAAAGATGTATATGAATTTTGTTGTTATCGGTTCATCCGATCAAAGTGTTATGTATCTGTTTTACATGAGATTAAATGAAGTTGATTTTTAGAAGTAAGTGTAGCATCTCATTTGTTTGTTGAAATTTTGTAACTCTAATTTTTAATAATATTCGCTGGGTAGAAATGGGGTGTTACAGCAAGGACCCACAGGCTTCCTAAAAGCATCCCCGTCTCCTCTTGGACGTTGTACAAGGACACGTCGGCTTCTTAGAAGTTTTCACTGCCTCCTCTTAGGCTTCGTATAATGATTCTTCCTCCTGGAAGATAACCTCCTCTTGGGCTTCATACAAATTGTCCCTCGGCTTCTTAAAAGTTTTTGTCGCCTCCTCTTGGGCTTCGTACAAATTGTCCCGACGACCTCTTAAAGGTATAGGAACAGAAATTAGTCATCTTAATAGAACAGTCTTTCAAAGAGTCTAAATCTTTCTATCGCCAACGTACTAACTCTTAATTTTTCTTAAGCATAGTACAAAAGATAAAACCCGTAGACTTGGACAGTCCCAATACCCTTTGGATTTCCCAGGAGATAACCCTGATCCTCTGATCAAATCCATGAGTACAACATTACCCATATAAGAACTGATTTTCTCTTTTATCCAACATCTTTAGCCTCCTCTTGGGCTTTGTACAATGATCCTCCCCAGCGGAGCTAACCTTTTCACACTCTCTTGTTGAGTATAAAAGACTCTCTTGTTGAGTCACCAATCTGTAGCCTCCATCTCGGGCTTGGTATGAGATACAAAACACTCTCTTGTTAGTATAAAAGACCCTCTTATTGGGTCACAAACCTTTCAGCCTCCATCTCGGGCTTCGTACGAGATACAAAAGCGCTCTCTTGTTGAGTATAAAAGGCTCTCTTGTTGAGTTAAACACCTTTAGCCTCCATCTAGAGCTTCATACGAGATACAAAGCATTCTCTTATTGAGTATAAAAAACTCTCTTGTCGATTCGATCACCTTTTCGCCTCCGTCTCGGGCTTCGTACGAGACACCAAATCACTCTCTTGTTGAGTATAAAAGACTCTCCTGTTGAGTCAAACAACTTTTAGCTTCCGTATTAGGCTTTGTACAAGACACACAAAAAGACTCTCTTGTTGAATCAAACCCTTTAGCCTCAATCTTGGGCTTTGTACAAGACAGAAAGAACATTTTCCCCGGAAAAGTCAGCCTTACACCCTCCTCTTAGGCTTTGTATAAGGATACCCCGGTTGAGACAATCAACCTTTTAGCATCAAAATCTGTGCCTGGCTCACAGTATACAAACATCAACAACTCCTTCCCCCCCCCCCACCATCTAATTGCTGTAAGCGGTAAGCCTCTGGATTATTTACATCCACGCCACTGTCCCTCTTTTAGCATGAGAAATTCTTAAGGAAAGACGAATTTACTCTAAACTGAGTTAAAGTCTTCTCCTTCAGGTTAAAAACCCCCTGTAAAGGAAATTATGGCATTACTGGATTCACATATCCCAGTTAAAGTAATTCTCCTTTATAATCAGTCACCCAACTGTTATGACAAACAGACCCCTTTAGAGATGACAAATTCTCTCTAAAGTCAAAACCCTTTAGCTTCATATCTTGGGTTTTAAACAAGATACAAATAGACTCTTTAGCTTCATATCTTGGGCTTTGAAAAAGATACAAACAAATCACCTTCAGCTTCACATCTTGGGCTTCGAACAAGATACAAATCACTTTTACCTTCACGTCTTGGGCTTTGAACAAGACACCAAAACACCATTTCCTCCCATAGAATAGGAGGAACTATGATCGCTCTGATTTCCCTATCCCGGGAATACGTAGGCATAAGATTGCAAAAGAATCTTAGCGAGCACACAAATCAAAAAACCAAAGTCCCCTACCTCCGTCCAATCTGGCACAGTATCCTAACAAATTCCCCAGGAACAATCCCAGTATCTCGTTCCGAACAAAATAAGCTAGAGAGAGGCCCCACTACCACATAGCATATGTAACCTAACAAACCGTTGTTTAACCTCAGTTTGCAAGCGGGATTAGTTAGAGACATCTATTTCCCTTCCTTCATCAGCTTCAATAGGATAAAAAAATGAATCGACCTGTAGTCCCCCAAGAGCGACAGTGCTTAAGAACCACGTCCAAAATCGTTCGCTACAGTGGGGTAAGAAAATTACTCTCCGTACATGGTTACAAGTCTCAAGGCACCGCCTGAGATAGCTTTCTTGACCACATAGGGGCCGTCATAATTCGGAGTCCACTTGCCCCGAGAATCAGTGAGAAATGATTGTATCTTTTTTAGCACAAGGTCTCCTTTTCTGAAGACGCAAGGTCGGACCTTTTTGTCGAACGCCTTCTTCATTCTCTGTTGATACAACTGACCATGGCATAGAGTCGTCATTCACTTCTCTTCGATCAGATTCAGTTCATCGTGTCATCTTTGACACCATTCAGCCTCTGTAAGCTTAGCTTCCATTAATATTCGGATTGATGGTATCTCTACTTCTATGATTAGCACTGCTTCCATACCATATACTAGAGAGAAAGGGGTTGCCCCTGTTGAAGTGCGGACAAATGTACGATAACCATGAAGAGCAAAGGGCAACATCTCGTGCCAATCTTTGTAGGTTACAACCATCTTCTGAACAATCTTCTTGATGTTCTTGTTAGCCGCTTCTACCGCTCCGTTCATCTTAGGCCGGTAGGGAGATGATTTATGGTGTTTTATCTTGAACTCAGCGCACAACTCTTTTATCATCTTATTATTCAAGTTAGATCCATTATCCGTAATGATCTGGCTTGGAACACCATAACGGCAGATGAGATTATTTTTGATAAATCGGACCACCACTTGTCTGGTCACTTTGGCATAGAATGCTGCTTCGACCCACTTGGTGAAGTAATCAATGGCTACCAGGATGAACCGATGTCCGTCCGAAGCCTTAGGTTTGATCATGGCAATCATATCGATTCCCCATATAGAAAAAGGCCATGGGGAAGAAAGAACTTTGAGATGCGTTGGCGGTACATGGATTTTGTCAGCGTATATTTGACACTTGTGACACTTCCGCATGTACTTGTAGCAGTCGGATTCCATGGTTAACCAGTAGTACCCTGCTCTTAGAATTTTTCTCGCCATTGTGTGTCCGTTGGTATGAGTTCCAAAGGATCCTTCATGAATTTCTTTTACGAGCATGTCTGCTTCTGCTCTGTCTATACATTGGAGCAAGACCATGTCAAAATTTCTCTTATAGAGTGTATCACCGCTCAGGAAGAAACTGCCTACCAGCCTTCTGAGGGTTTTTTTGTCCTTCCTTAGTGTCCCAGGTGGGTACTCTTGTTTATGAAGAAAGTACTTTATATCGTGATTCCAAGGTTTGTCATCTATGACTGCTTCAATTGTGAAGATGTAAGTGGGCCTTTCTAGGCGCATTATGTCGATCTTAGGTATGTCATTCCATTGACCTACACTAATCATGGAAGAGAGTGGCTAATGCATCAGCCATGTGATTCTCTTCATGAGGGATGTGATGAAACTCGATTCTATTGAAGAAAGGTAACAACCTTCTTGCGTAGTCTTTGTAAGGAATCAATCCTGATTGGTATGTGTTCCAATCTCCTTTGATCTGATTGATAACCAAGGCTGAGTCGCCATATACATCCAAGTTCTTAATCCTTAAGTCGATCGCTTCTTCGAGACCCATGATACAAGCTTCGTATTCAGCCTCATTATTTGTGCACTTGAATGTAAGTCTGGCGGTGAAAGGAATGTGGGTACCTGAGGTGTTATGATGATTGCCCCAATTCCGTTTCCATAATGATTGATAGCTCCGTCAAAGATTAGTCCCCACTGGGAACCTGGTTTTGGCCCTTCACTGGGTAGCGGTTCATCGCAATCTTTCATTTTTAGATACATGACATCTTCATCTGGGAAGTCAAATCCGACTGATTCTTGATCGTCAATCGGTTGATGAGCCAAATAATCGGCTAAAATACTTCCCCTAACAGCTTTCTGAGCATGGTACTCTATGTCATATTCTAATAACAACATATGCCAACGGGCAATCCTTCCCGTGAGAGCAGGTTTTTCAAAAACATACTTGATTGGATCCATTTCGGATATTAACCAAGTAGTGTGACGAATCATGTACTGGCAAAGACGTTTGGCTGCCCAAGCCAGAGCGCGACAAGTTTTCTCGAGCATAGTGTACAGAGTCTCGCTGTTGGCCAAGTATACATCCCATTGAGTCTTCCAAGACTGTTAGGTAGATAATCAGTGGTCTTCCTTCCACTGGAGGTGATAGAATTGGTGGGTTCAACAGATATTCCTTGATACTGTCGAAGGCGGTTTAGCAGTCATCTGTCCAAATGCAGTCCTGATCTTTTTTGAGTAATTTGAAGATTGGCGCACATGCCGCGGTCATGAGGAATATGAATCTGGAAATGTAATTCAAACGTCCCAAAAATCCTCGGACTTGTTTTTCAGTCTTTGGTGAAGGCATTTCTTGAATGGCCTTGACTTTGTCAGGATCAACCTCAATTCCTTTCTGGCTGACGATGAACCCTAAAAGTTTCCCTGAACAGACACCGAAGGTGTATTTGTTGGGATTCAAGCGGAGTTTGTACTTTCTCAACCGCTCGAATAGTTTTGACAGGTGGGTCACATGCTCCTCTTCTATCTTAGATTTGGCAATCATATCATCGACATATACCTCAATTTCCTTGTGTATCATGTCATGAAATAGAGTAGTCATGGCCCTTTGATAGGTTACCCCAACGTTCTTCAAACCGAACGGCATTACCTTGTAACAAGAGGTACCGCAGGGGGTAATGAACGAAGTTTTCTCCATGTATTTCGGTGCCATTTTGATTTGATTATAACCCGAGAATCCATCCATGAAGGAGAAAACTTTGAACTTTGTTCTATCTGGAGCTATCTGCTACTATATGTTTAATACAGACCAGTAGGTATTCTCTGGAGGAATTGTCGACTCTGGTGACCATTCCCGAGAACTCAGTTGCGGCACTCCTCCCGAGTTGTGACAGTGGCAGACCACATCTTGTGGCAAACCCATTGCACATTATCGATCCGAGGACCTAATGCTGGGAACTCGCTATAGGATATCCTTTTTTAGGGGAATCAGTTGAGGCCTCCTCGATTGATGATTATGCCAAACCAGAAATGGTGAACGTGTCATCATTTCTCGACCTGAGAGCCCGTGATATTGAGGATCCTCACCTTTCTAGTACCCACAGGTGAGAGGGACGGGTTGTTTACAGGTTTGCAGGTAACCTTGACTTTCAACATACCTGGTACACTAGATTTCTTATCAGTATGGTTTATTTGTGTGGTTACTCTGTTGTTCTGGGATTCTGGAGAACTTGAGCCTTGAATTTACTCAAATATTTCAGTCCAGCACAGACACGTGGCACTTTGATCCCATGCTTTGCATTGCATCTTTTTCTCTAACATTCATATTTTTCATTTTCCAGGTAGTATCTAATTTTGATTCCAGTCAAAGGGCAGTCATATGGATGGATACCAAGAAGGGTAGGAAGAATATAATTGTGTACAAGTTCCCGAAGCTTATCCTGGGTCAGATTTATAGATTACAAGAGATGGCCAGTCCGGAAGTGTTAGGAATGTTCGGAGAGAAGTATGGTTGGACCTATCCTTTGTTCGTAACATCAGTGAATATGAATATAATGGTTTGCACACCTTGATGGAGTTCTATGATCCGTCCCTGAGATGTTTTGTGTTGACAGATTATGTTTTGGTTCCTACTCTGGAGGAGTATTCTAACATCCTGGGAATTTCCATCAAAGAAGGTGTTCCTTTCTGTGGGTCGAAGGCAGATCTTGATTTCCAAGCTGTGGCTGGTGCTCTTTATTTGAGCAAGTCAGCTTTGGAAGCTAATATTTCTGGAAAGGGAAAGGTTCGTGGCTATCACCTATCATACTTGGCAAACAAGGCTCAAGAGGAAGCAAAGGAGGAGAAGTGGAATATCTTCAATGCAGTGTTGGCTCTCTGTGTATATGGTATTGTCTTGTTCCCGAATGAGCCTGATTTTGTTGACACAGATGCTATCAAGATATTTGTAACTCAAAATCTGGTGTCGACCTTATTAGGAGATCTCCATTATGCTTTATACAACAGGAACGAGAAGAAACGAGGTGGGACAGTTCATTGTTGTGAACCTCTTTTCTATAAGTGGTTTGCCAATCGTCTACCCCAGTCAGGTGCTTTCAAGGATACTAAGAATTCTCTGAAATGGAGTCAACGTCTGATGGGTCTAGATGCTAAGGATATTATTTGGGTGAATCACGGAGTGCTGGGAAAAGACATTTTGCACAGTTGTGGTGAGTACCCCAATGTCCCGTTGATAGGGAGAAAAGGGGGTTTTAACTATAACCCTTCCTTGGCTCTCCGATAGTTTGGATATGCCCTGAAAGGTCCCCGGGCTGAAAAGGAGTTGGAAGAGTCTTTGTATTTTCACATGGTTGGCGATGGATTAGATGTGGCGCAGAAGGCTTCCACAGCATGGTTCAGTAAACAGAAGAGAGGAAAGATCGTGTGGGGTTTGCCTAACAATCAAACTTTCCCTCCATATAAGCAATGGATAAAGAAGAGGGTTGAAGAGTATTATTTGCCTTTTGATTGGGCGCCTCCCTTGTATCCCAAAGTGATAGAGGAAAGAATCACCGTACCTATGGAAGAATTCGATAAGCAGCGGAAATTGGTGCATGATTTGAGGGAGGAAAACGCTGGTATGAGTAGCAGGCTTCAGGGTGCTTTACATGATAACTTGGAATTGAAATGGAAGGCCTAAGATTTGACAGAGCTCTTGGAAAAAAGGGAGAAGGATCTTGATGACAGAGCTCAGCACTGTAGAAAAATCAGTATGACTGCTGAATCATCAGGCAAATCCTACAGGGAAACCAAAAAGCTCTTGACCAAAACTGAAGACAAGCTTGCCATGTATCAGGAGATGTGGGAAGAGCTTAAGATTGAGAATGGGGAGTTAAAAGAAGAACTTCAAAGAATGAAGGAAGACAAGAAGCACTTCTCTGGTAAGTGGAAAGAAGCCCAGAAAGAAATTGAAGAGCTCAAGCTGCAAGCGGGGATCAAGAAGTCAAAGCGCGAAGGCAATGATGTTGAAGAGCAGATTGCTAGGCTGAATCAGGATGTCGAGAAGAGAAACAGACTGATCAAGGGGTTGCTAGAAAGACCTACTCACCCAGACACTGTGAACCTTCTTGAGGAGATTGAAGCCAGTTTGTTTGGAATCGATTTGTAGTGATTTTGTTGTTTGTATTTTGCTAAGATTACCATCAGGATTGTTGATGGAATCACTTTTGATTGTATCGGACCTATCTGTATGATTTCTTATGATATGATATTAAAATATTTGGTTCAGCCGTATTTGTCTCAACAGCTCTCAGTTTTTGAAAGGTGTCTTCCTTTGTTTGATTCTGCAATATTTCTGGATTCAGATTTATTTTCCGATGTTGTGTCTGATCCCTTGCCCGATTTCAAAGCTGGAATCAAAGCGGATATGCCCTGGAAATGTTTAAATATGATTGTTTGCATTTGCATTAGCATCCTCATAATCATAAGCATTTTTGCATAACAGGTACTTGCTCCGGTCTGTCCTAACCTTTATTTGGTTTCAGGCATAATAGCTGATTCCCATATTCACCGATACGCAACCAGACGAAACCAAGCTAGAGTCATGGATCAGGTACAGATAGAGTTGGCTGAGTTAAGGGCACGCATGGAATAATTTATGAATTTGATGCAGGGAGTTTCCCGGGGGCCACAAGACTTGAGAGCAGGGCAAGAAGACATGTGACCTACCATCCAGAGGTTGGAGACAGAGATTCCTACTGGTGACCATGTTAATCCCCCTAGGGTTAACCCTCCTGTTGTCAATCCTCCTATTGGTATTCCTCCTCCGGTTGGAGTTAACTTGGGTTTTGTTCCTGGAAACAATGGGCATGTGGAAGATCGTCAAGAGGACCAGTTTTCCCTACTTAATGCTGATATGGGATTCTACAATGATGACAGGAAATATGAGGGACTGGCTGAAAGGGTGAAAGCTATAGAAACTCATAATCCTTTGGGAATTGATGTTGAGGATATGGGACTAGTACAGGGTGTCAAGATTCCCCCGAAGTTTAAACCACCTACTTTTGACAAGTACAATGGGAGTACTTGTCCTAAAACTCATCTCCAGGCATAAAACCGGGAGATAGCGGCTTATTCTGATGATCAGAAGTTATGGATGTATTTTTTCCAGGACAGCTTGTCTGGAGCCTCACTGGAGTGGTATATAAAGTTGGACAGGGCTCACATCAGAAGCTGGAAAGAGTTGTGCTTGGCTTTCTTGAAGCAATACCAGTATAACATTGATATGGCACCGAATCTCACTCAGTTACAAAGCATGACACAGGACCCTAAGGAAGGTTTTAAGCAGTACGCCCAGAGGTGGCGTGAACTTGCTGCTCAAGTACAACCTCCATTGGCAGATAGAGAAATGGCCGATATGTTCATGAATACTTTGCAAGGCCCATATCTCGATCGGTTGGATGCTTGTCCATCCACTGGTTTTGCTGACATAGTAATTGCTGGAGAGAGAATCGAGAGTTTGCTAAAGCTGGGGAAGATTCAGGATGGTAGTGGTACAAGTTCAGCTCCCGCAAAGAAGTTTTTTGGTAACAATAACAGAAAGTGTGAAGGTGACGCTAATGCTACATATGTACAAGGGGGGAGAGGTAGAGGATGGCAGGGTCCATATCATCAAGCAGCCTCTAAAACTATTCCAACTCTGGGTACTGAGGCTCAACCTGCAGATCAGAGGCAGTATCACCCAAGAAAGAGAATGAATGACTGACATTTTGATGCTTTCCCGATGACATGCTCACAAATGCTATAGAATTTACTTCGTTTGAAGTTGGTACAATTGAGGACTTTGGCTCCCCCGGTTGGAAAATTGCCCTTTGGGTATGATGCAAATGAAAAGTGTGAATTTCACTCAAATGCGCCAGGTCACAATGTGGAAAATTGCAAGGCTTTCAAACTGTGGTTCAAGATCTTGTTGATTCAAAGGCTATTAATTTCGCTCTGAGGCCTAATGTAATTCAAAATCCCATGCCTCCGCATGGTGGACCAGGGGTGAATTCCATTGAGGAAGATAGAAGTTTGAATCTGGTGAGGGACATTAATGATGTCAAGACTCCGTTGAAAGTTGTGAAAGACCGCCTGCTGAAAGGGGCTGTATTTCCTGGTTGTTCATAAAGTTGTGAAGATTGTTTGATTGCTGATAATGGTTGTGTGAAGTTGAGAAAGAGCCTTCAGAGCATGATGGATGAAGGACGTTTACAATTTGATCAGTTGAAAAAGAATGATGATGAAGTTTCTACTATTACAATCTACTTTGATCCTGTGGAAATTCCGGTGCCTGCTCCTGTACAAATATCTGCACCTGAACGAGTAGCTCCTATAACTATAACAATTCCCAGTCATGTCCCAAATGAGAACAAGGTTGTTATTCCGTGGTATTATGGAACTAATAGTCAAGGGCAGAAGCAGGAAGTGCAGACTCCTAAAGAAAGTGGCTCAAGTATCAGAAATGTTGGGGGAATGGGTGGTTTTACTCGCAGCGGAAGGCTTTTTGCTCCTCAGACACTCAGGAAAGACGATACTGAAGCATTAGTAAAGGCCAAAGGAAAGCAGGTGATAAGTGATGAACCAGTGCCAAGAACGGAACCTGATAATTCATTGGAGAAAGATGCTGAGGAATTCATGAGAATAATCAGAAAGAGCGATTATAAGATCGTTGACCACTTACATCAAACTCCTTCTAAGATCTCCATTTTGTCATTGTTGCTATGTTCCGAAGCACATCAGAATTCTTTGTTAAAAATTTTGAATATGGCGTACATACCGCAAGAAATATCAGTGAACCAGCTTGAAAGTGTGATTTCCAATGTTAATGCTGGTAACGGTCTAGGGTTCACAGATTTTGACTTAACGCCAGAAGGAAGGAACCACAATAAGGCTTTCCACATATCGATGGAATGTAAAGGTGCTATGTTATCTCATGTATTGGTGGAAACTGGCTCATCCCTCAATGTGTTGCCTAAGAAAGCATTAGCAAAGCTGGATGTAGAGGGGGTTGTACTTAGGCCTTGTGATCTAGTAGTGAAAGCATTTGATGGTTCAAAGAGATCAGTGTTTGGAGAGGTAGAGCTATCTGTCCAGATCAGACCCCAGGTGTTTAATACAGTGTTTTATGTAATGGACATCCAACCGGCCTATAGTTGCCTATTGGGTCGTCCATGGATCCACGCTGCTGGGGCCGTATCTTCAACCTTGCATCAGAAGATAAAATTTGTAGTTGACGGTCAAGTTGTTACGGTATGCAGAGAGGAAGATATTTTCGTTAGTCATCTGTCGTCCTTCAAGTACGTGGAGATGGACGGATAAATCCACGAAACTCTCTGTCAGGCATTTGAAACTATGAATATGGTGAAAGATTCTCCGTCTGGTGAGGCAAGGGTGGGAACCTCTATGGCTTCGTATAAGCAGGCTTTGGAAGTAGTGCAGTCTGGTCATACCGAAGGTTGGGGTCAAGTGATTGAGTTACCTTTCAAGGATGATAAGAGCGGAATTGGTTATAAATCTCCTCAAGTTCCACTGCCAAAGGGTCAAGAGCACCAAGGGCCAGTTATTTTCTCAAGTGGAGGAGTCATACATCCAAGCCAGATTTGTGCAGCAATTGAAGACGGGGAAGATAGTGACTGTGACCTGGATAATTGGGTGCGCCCATGTGCCCCAGGATTGAAGCTGAACAATTGGTTTTCGGAGGATCTCATCCAAGTTACTATGCCGAATAAGTAATTTTCTGTGTTTTATTTCTTTAAGCATGCAAAGGTCCTATGCTCTGCCCAAGGCATAGTGACTTCATTGTAGGACCCCATTTGTTCTCATACAAATTTTTATCATTAATAAAAGGACATTTTTGTATTCAAAATTGTGTTCCCTGTCTTTCATTTTTTTTATCAGATAAATAAAAATGGCAATGTTTTCTTCGCAGTTTTCTTGCATTTTTCCTTTTCCTTTCAAAAAAGGCAATTTCTAAAAGCATGAATTATCATTCATGCAGAAATAATTCTCTGGATCTTGTTGATGACGACCCTGCTATGGTTTATTATGACTTTGATAATCCAATATACCAAGCTGAAGAGGGGGACGAGGAAGACTGTGAACTTCCTGAAGAGTTGGTTAGGTTATTGAAACAGGAAGAAAGAGCCATTCAGCCTCATTAGGAATCTATAGAAGTTGTCAATCTCGACACTGAAGAGGTAAAGAAAGAAGTCAAAGTAGGGGCAAGCCTGGCAGAGAATGTAAAGAAAGAGCTGATTGAGATGTTGGGAGAGTATGTTGACATCTTCGCCTGGTCTTATCAAGATATGCCGGGGTTGGATACAGACATCGTGGTGCACAGATTACCGCTGAAAGAAAGTTGTTTTCCTGTCAAGCAGAAGCTTCAGAGAACCAAGCCTGAAATGGCCATCAAAATCAAAGAGGAGGTGCAAAAGCAGTTGGATGCGGATTTTCTAGCTGTTACTAGTTATCCACCATGGGTCGCTAATATTGTGCCTGTGCCGAAGAAGGATGGCAAAGTCAGAATGTGCGTGGATTATCGAGATTTGAACAGGGCAAGTCCAAAAGACGATTTTCCATTACAACACATTGATGTGTTGGTAGATAATACGGCTCAATTCTCTGTGTTTTCTTTCATGGATGGGTTTTCCGGATATAACCAGATCAAGATGGTGCCGGAGGATATGGAGAAAACTACATTTATTACCCCTTGGGGCACATTCTGCTATAAGGTGATGCCATTTGGTTTAAAGAACGCTGGGGCAATGTATCAGCGTGCCATGGTGACGCTCTTCCATGATATGATTCATAAAGAAATTGAAGTTTATGTGGATTATATGATTGCCAAATCACAAACGGAAGAAGAGCATTTGAAATATTTGAAAAAGTTGTTTGAACGGTTGAGACATTTCAGACTGAGGCTGAACCCGAATAAGTGTACTTTCGTGGTAAGATCTGGTAAGCTTCTGGGCTTCGTTGTCAGTGAAAAGGGAATCGAGGTGGATCCAGCAAAGGTAAAAGCCATTCAAGAAATGCCGGAGCTAAGAACAGAAAAACAAGTTCGTGGATTTTTGGGAAGAATGAATTATATTGCAAGATTTATATCTCATCTTACCACAACTTGCGAGTCAATATTCAAATTATTGAGAAAAGATCAATCAATCCGGTGGAACAATGACTGTCAAAAGGCCTTTGATAAAATAAAAGAATATTTGCAAAATCCTCCGATTCTCATGCCTCCAGTTCCTGGGAGGCCACTGATTATGTATCTCTCTGTACGTGATGGATCAATGGGTTGTGTTCTCGGTCAACACGACGAGACAGGTAGGAAAGAACATGTTATATACTACCTGAGCAAAAAATTCACCGATTGCAAGTCCAGGTACTCGATGCTTGAGAAGACATATTGCGCACTAGCATGGGCTGCTAAGCAATTGAGACAATATATGCTAACTCATACAACCCTGCTGATTTCGAAAATGGGTCCAGTCAAGTACATTTTTGAGAAGCCAACTCTTAATGGAAGGGTCGCTCGGTGGCAGATGGCTTTGACTGAGTATGATATACAATACACTTCCCAGAAAGCTATCAAAGGGAGTGTGTTGTCTGATTATCTTGCCGAGTCGCCTATTGATGATTATCAGCCACTGAGGTTTGACTTTCCTGATGAAGACATCATGTTTCTCAAGGCTAAAGATTGTGAAGAGCCTCCGGTTGACGAAGGGTCGGATCCTGAGGACAAATGCAAACTGATGTTCGATGGGGCCGTTAACATGAATGGAAGTGGTGTTGGGGTAGTCCTTATCACTCCGAAAGGATCGCATATACCTTTCACTGCCAGGTTGACTTTTGGTGTCACCAACAATGAAGCGGAATATGAGGCTTGTATCATGGGTATTGAAGAAGCCATTAATTTAAGGATCAAGACTCTTGAGATATTTGGGGACTCTGCTTTAGTGATCAACCAAATCAATGGAGATTGGCATACCAACCAGCAGAACTTGATTCCTTACAGAGACTATGCGAGAAGACTGTTGACTTTCTTTACAACAGTAAAATTGTGCTATATACCTCGTGATGAGAATCAAATGGCTGATGCTTTAGCAACATTGTCTTCCATGATTCAGGTGAATTGGTGGAACCATATACCCAAGATCGATGTGATGAGGCTAGACAGACCCACTCATGTGTTTGCTGCCGATACGACGATTGATGATAAACCTTGGTATTTTGATATCAAGCATTTCTTGAAGAGTCAAGAGTATCCGGCTGGGGAATCAAACAATGACAAAAAGACTCTGAGGAGGTTGGCAGGAAGCTTCTTCTTGAATGAGGATGTGCTTTACAAGCGAAACTTTGACATGGTCTTGCTCAGATGTGTGGATAGATACGAAGCAGACCTGTTAATGCAGGAAGTGCATGAAGGATCTTTCGGTACCCATGTCGGTGGGCATACTATGGACAAGAAATTATTGCGAGCCGGGTATTACTGGCTAACTATGGAGGCTGATTGCTTTAAGTATGCCCGAAAATGCCACAAATGCCAAATTTATGCTGACAAGGTGCATGTGCCACCAAATCCCCTGAATGTGATGAGTTCTCCATGGCCCTTTTCTATGCGGGGCATTGATATGATTGGGAAGATTGAGCCTACTGCTTCCAACGGACATCGATTCATTTTGGTGGCTATTGATTACTTTACCAAGTGGGTGGAAGATGCCTCTTTTGCAAATGTCACTAAGTAGGTGGTAGCCCGATTCATTAAGAAGGAGATTATTTGCCGATATGGGATGCCCGAAAGGATCATTACTGACAATGGTTCTAATCTCAACAATAAGATGATGCAAGAGCTATGCCAGAGCTTCAAAATTGAACATCACAATTCTTCTCCTTATCGCCCGAAGATGAATGGTGCCGTCAAGGCAGCCAACAAAAATATCAAGAAGATTGTGCAAAAGATGGTAGTGACGTATAAGGATTGGCATGAAATGTTTCCTTTCGCTCTGCATGGGTACCGTACCTCTGTTCGTACATCTACTGGGGCAACCCCATTTTCTCTTGTATACGGTATGGAAGCAGTGCTACCGGTTGAAGTTGAGATCCCTTCTTTAAAATTCATGATGGATGTTAAACTTGACGATGCTGAATGGGTTCGAGCGAGGTTCAACAAGTTGAGTCTCATCAAAGAAAGACGGTTGGCTACAGTATGTCAAGGACAACTGTATCAGAGGAGAATGAAATGGGCATTTGACCAGAAAGTGCGTCCTCGGACTTACCAGACGGGCGACTTGGTATTGAAAAGGATTCTTCCTCCGAATACAGATCACAGGGGCAAATGGACTCCTAATTATGAAGGTCCATATGTGGTTAAGGTTTTCTCGGGTGGAGCCTTGATGCTTACAACAATGGACGGTGAAGATTTTCCGTCACCTGTGAACTCAGACGTAGTTAAAAAATACTTCGTATGAAGTGACCCGCTGGACAGTAAAAAGAGAGTCCAGGCAAAAAAAGGCATCCCGGCGAACCATAAAAAAAAAAGAAAAAAAAGAGAGAAAAGGTTCGGGAAAAAATTAGTGATAAAAATAAAAAAGAAAGTACACCCGGTAAGTTGAAAACCCGCAAGGACAACTTAGGCAAAAAAGGGTATCTCGGTGGATTGAAAACCCGTAAAGGGCGATCCAGGCAAAAGAGAGATTTAGCGAAAACTGCGATCTGAGTAATCTGTATTGTCACGTCTCAATCAATAAGCACTCCGAAGGATAGGAATCAGTTCAATCATCCCCCTTTGAAGGCAAAGCTATTGGAGAGTCTTGAAGATATATGAACCATAGCAGGGTTGAAACTCAATGGAGTTCCAGTTTCACATTGCCATTAGGACAGTTTCTTTTCCGTTTTGGCAATTACCTCTTTCCCGGAATTGCTTCTTGATGTAAATGTCTATTTTCAGGCTCTTCAATCAATAAAATGGTCGTTATTCAGAATAATTCTATCTGTTTGTTTTGTCTTTATAATTTGTTTTGTTTACACAAACGTCCAAAAAAATTTTGATAAACATTTGCATGTGAAAACATTGGGGTTCTACAATAACATGCATAAAAAGGAAAACATTTAAAATTGCTTTAAATAACGGGTGTGCTTGGGTGAATAATACAAAACCCATGTTACCCTGGGGCATATGTGTGCATTCTTTTGTTTGCAGGTGTTGAGAGTTCGCTGGATAGCTATTCAAAGATGTATGACGTGTTCAAGACTTCAAGCTAAAATCCTTTACAAAGTGCAAATAATAGTTCCTCCCCAAGCAGAGACGGTTCCTCAGCAGGAAAGTATTTCTTGGAGGTGGTCATCCCCAGCGTATTTACAGAGCTTCATGATCCCCAGCAACATTGTCAAATGGTAGTACTGAAGCCATCATGTTCAGAAAAGGATCCTCATTTCACTCTTTTGTCACAACGTTTACTGCTTGAATTCATCGTCTGGCCGACGGTCGCGCACGACGATTCGATGTTGACAAGTCAATTGCGACTGGGTAGCGTTGTATCTTATTAAGTCGATTCTCCTATTCAGAACTTCCAACAGCTACAAGCTTTTCTGTGTCAATAACGGTTGTGAATTCCCTAGTAGAGCGGCCTCGCAGCTAATGTTCAAGACTCAGTAAGTGTCCAAGAGTTTGGGGATGTCGAATCTTCTGTAAAATCCTCTTGGGACGTTTTCTTCAGATCAGCCTGGTATCATGGGGCAAAAGCAAGTGGTTGACCATCCCAAGCATGGAGCATCACGAAAATTCCCCAGCAGGAGGTGTTCCAAATCTATTATCCCTAGTAGAGTAACCTCTCAATTACTGTATCCTGGCTCAAGTTTCAGTTTTTATTTAAGAGTTGGAAGAGGCTTGGTCTTCTGTAAAATCCTCTTAAAAAGCATTCCCTAGCACGAGACACTCTGAAGTGGTTCTCCCCAACAGAGTTTGTCGTAAACTCGTTATTCCCCAGCGGAGTTACTTACCTTTCCTCAGCATTTATTTTGCTGAGGACCTCTTTGCATTTTGCATATAGTATGCATAGCATCCTCAAAACGCGTAGCATTTCCATTGAGATGGAGCATTATGCCATGGAAAAATTCAAACATATGCATGTGAAGCATAGGCCAGTTTTGATACCTCGTGCGAGAGGCCAAAACTTTGCTCCTTATATCGTTGACAAAGCCAGAAAGAATGTCTCGCTCATTCCCCAACAGATATCTCAAAGCAGCGCAAAGGGTTGCATCATTTTTCTCCCCACAGAGTCATATCTCTCAGCTTACAAGTGTCTTGGAACCATTCCCGATAGAATTCTTGTAGTCGTCCCCGACAGCACTTTTGAGTTTTAACATTACCAGTTCACGACAGGTCCATTTACCCATCCCCGATAGGTAAGCCTTGGTTATAAACTGTAGTCGTCCCCGACAGCACTTTTAAGTTTTAACCATACCAGTTCCTGACAGGTCCATTTACCCATCCCCGATAGGTAAGCCTTGGTTATAAACTGTAGCCGTCCCCGACAACTCCCTTTAGTTTGAACCTTACCAGTTCTCGACAGGTCCACTTACCCATTCCCGATAGGTAACCCAAGTCCAAGCTTGCCATTTCCCGACAGGTAGTTCACCAGTTCCTGACGGGTAGCTCACCAGTTCCCGACAGGTAGATCACCAGTTCCCGACAAGTAGTTCACCAGTTCCCGACGGGTAGCTCACCAGTTCCCGACAGGTAGTTCACCAGTTCCCGACAGGTAGTTCACCAGTTCCCGACAAGTAGTTCACCAGTTCCCGACAGGTAGTTCACTAGTTCCCGACAGGTTTCCTATGGGTCCAATGGTTCAAAATTCTTTCTCACAAACTT
Organism: Lathyrus tuberosus; assembly: GCA_022829125.1. Classification (NCBI taxonomy): domain Eukaryota; kingdom Viridiplantae; phylum Streptophyta; class Magnoliopsida; order Fabales; family Fabaceae; genus Lathyrus; species Lathyrus tuberosus. Next base: position 3,842,080 of record JALAZF010000269.1, on the reverse strand, counting down.
TTCTTCCTTACCATTGCTTCATTTACAACATTTTTTCTTTATCCATATAGTGCAAATTTTCTCGGTTATTTTTGTATTCAATCCCTATGTATCTTGATTTCCTGATAGCCGTTGCTTTCATCCATTCAGATTCACAGTTGATTGAATAGGAGCAGTTGTAATACCTCAAAATTTTCCCTCATGTTTTCTCAATAAATTGGTTTATGCTTCATTCATTTGCATTCCATAATAGGTCATAAATTGCATATCATTGGTTGCAAGGCATGGTATCTAGTGCTTCAAGGTTTGAACAATTTAAAGCCAAAGAAAAGCAAGAGAAAAGAGAACCAAGGGTCATCAAGAAAACCTCAAAGGTCTCTTATATCATATACCCTCCCATTTTATCCCACAAGTCATGAGAAGATGGGAATTCATCAAGAAGATTAGACAGTTCATCATCTCCTACACAAAACAGTCCAAAATTGGGATATGACCCTCAAATGGGCAAGCTCTTTGAGTTTTTAGCATCTCCAAATGGCATATTTCATCACCTTGTAAGAGGATACACATCATACTCAGAGGAATTTGAATTTGGAGGATGTGTTATTTCCTCATAACCAAAGGGTACCAAAATTAGGGTTTGACATAAAATCAGTTTATTTCTGATTTTTTGGGCAAAACTTGATATCATGGTATTCTAAGTGTCTTCAAGGGTCTAAGGATGGAAGATTTATCATTAGTTCATTTCAGAATAGGTTCAATTGATCAGTTGCTTGAGAATCAAGAATTTGGGAAAAAAGTCAACTGTGCAGAGGAAAAAGTCAACTCCTGACTTTTTGAGGTCAAATTCATGAAATTCAAGTTATATATGTTCATTGGACAAGATTTGATCAAGAAATGATGGAGGAATCATGAAAAATCAAGAAAATGTACAAAGTTTCCATTTTTGGAAGTTTAGGGTTTCCAAAAATGGCAAGTTTGGACCATTTTGCACCACACTTTGAGGCTTCCTTTATTCATGATAAAAGCGCCAAACCTCAGGCCCAATTTGAGCCAACTAAAGTTCACATTCTAAGCTTCAAATCCATATAAATAACTCTTCCATTGGATCAAAATTGAGGGAGTTATGATCCATCAAAGTTTGACAAAACTAGGTCAAAAACCAAGTCATGACCAAGCAATACCAAGCCCATGCGCCATAATTTTGTCAAACACTTGGTGTGCCAAATTTCAAGCCATTTTTTTCATTGAATGAAGCTTCAAATGGAAAAATGTTGAACATCAAAGTTGTTCATCTCAATGTCCTCTTCAACTTTGATGTTGGACATTTTCTCATTTGAACAAGTTATGAAGGAGTTATGGTGGTCCAAACATGAGGGCTTCACACTAAAAATTTTGCAAGTCATAGCCATGCATGCCATGCAGCTTGCCACACCCTTAATTCAGTTTTGGTTGCATGATTTCTAAGCCACTTTCCATCCTCTTCCAAACCTCTATTCAATCCAAAATCAACATCAATCATGTTCTATGATGTACCATCTTTCATTTGCCACCAAAATTATACATTTTCATCCATTGATGTGAGAGATATTCACCCTCAAAGTTCCAGTTTTTCACTGCATGCATGGCTGCCAAAATAGAATGTCATAGCATTGTTGGTTGATGTTCAGCTTGTTTGCACGTGTGCCTTCTCATACCATTCCCATTTCCTCATTTGAACACACATGATACTTACACATACGTGCTACATACATGATCCACACACCAAAAAGGAAATGAAACAAGCTTGTTCAGCAAGTTTGTTGTAACATACATCATTACCATTCACCACTGATCACATAACTTCATCATCGTTCCACTTTAAACCTTACCATGGACACCATGAATTTCACCCTCACCATATCCCAACTTCACCTAACTCGCCTCTAACTAACTGACTCAGTTAGTTAGAGTGGACTCACTCAACTCAGTCACCAAACTCACTTCCTAACCTCACCTATATAAACAAACTCACACACAATTTCACTCTCTCTCTCTCATTTTTCACATTCTCAGAACTTTATTCTCACTCTCACTTCACAAATCACTCTCAAGTTTTCTCTCAAAATTCTCTTTCTCTGTGCATGAACTCACCATTATTCACCATTGTTTTTTATCAATCTTCTTCAATCTTTACCATCAAGCAAGAGCACATCACTGAAGCATTGAAAGGCTCCATTATCTCCAATCTCAGATTCAACTTTTCTTCTTATTCTCCAGGCCAAGTAGCATTTATTTTGCTCAACATGTTCCAGATTTCAAGTGTTCATCTCTGGATTTCTCCAAAGTCTCTTCACATTTCAGGTTCCATTTCATCAACTTTTATTGCTTCGAATCCACTTCATTTTAACTTGTTTTTGTTGATTTGAGCTTAGTAGAAGCTCCTGAGTATCCGGCTAGTTGATAGGCATGCTAGATGCTTAGTTTCAGAAATTAGGGCAAAAATGTTTGTGTTCTGTTCTGGTTGTGTGTGCATGATATGTTGATTCTATGCTTACATTCGTGATGTGGTCAACTTCCTCTTTCAAATGATACCTGATTTGTTAATTTTTGGAAAGTTGTGGTGTTCACAGTTGCCGGAGATGGCCGGAGAAGATGACCGGAGGTCATTCTCCGGCTGGTGAGGAGGCGTTTAGGGTTTTAGCTCAGAAATATTGTGGTCGTCCGATCCATCTCATCCAATGCTCACAACATTGCCAGCGCATTAAAATCTCATGTTCATTTCACGTGCTTGAGTTTGTAACCTGAGTGCTCGTGTGCATGTGCTTCATGATTGTTAGTGTATGTCTCCAATTTGATCCATTCATCTTGTGTGATTGATCATCATGACTTTAATCCAACGTGTAATATTTGGCCAACGCATAAATGAGGGAGGGTCTATGTCACGTGCTTTATTTTTTGATTCCGAGGAATTGCATGTGGGTGCGTGCGTGGTAATTATGGTGAGCATGCCTGTTGATGTGTTAGATTTGTTTACTTGTCTTGATTGATTGTGATCACCATGATTGTGTGGCTCAGATTACCTCCAGGTGTTGACTGCACATACACCATTCCACACACGAACACACGTACCATTGGACTGGGTCATTATTTGTTTTTGACACCCCCTTTGTTAAGCCCATTTTATATTTTACTATAAAATTACTCACGTTGCACCCCCCCTTCCCATTTCTTTCATATTTTAATTTCTTTTCCATATTGTTTTGGTTTTCTGATTTAAAAAATAGTAAATCATTTCTAAAAATCCCAAATTAATTCATGTGTGTTCTTTATGCATTTAAATAATTTTATTTTATTTTTTATTATGACTTTGTGAATTTTGAGCATAATTCCATTATTTTCTTTTAATTTCTTTTTTGAGTGAACTTCTTCATGATACTCAAACTTGTGCATTTTATTTCTCCCATCTCACACAATATTTTTCATCCATTCTTTTTGTATTTGTTAGATAACACATTGAAGCATGTAATACAATTTTCATTTTATTTTTAAAGTCATTTCATCATGTGTTTTGATGTTCTTATTTGAGATTTCTTTTGAGGTGTTTCAAGGTGAATTTGTGAACTTAATTGAGCATGGTTCTTGTTGAATTTTGTGTTATACTTTTGATATGTGATTCCATTATGACTTAGTTGATTGGTGTTCTATTTTCCTAATTTTACAAAATCATTTTCTATTTGTTTATGCATGCTAGATTAGGAGACCTTTTGTGAAGTTTTGTTAACATCTAAACCCTAGTTTTAGATAGGCATTTGTGCCATCCTATTAGGACTTATTTGTGCATCTTTTGTATGTCATTTGCATGATATTTTAGGTCATCTTTGTTTCATTATAGTTCATGTGACTTGTGTTTGCATTTGGTATGAGTTTATGTATTCTAATTTGAAACTTTGACATGTTTTCATCTCTTATCTCCTCTTATGCTCTACATGTTGCATGTGTGCATTTTGTATGATATTTCACACATTCTATTTGCATCTCATCAATAGTAAGCCACTGCCCATATGCATTCTTTAATCATGTTACATGTTATGCATATCTAATATGTCACTTTGTGCACCTAATTGAACATGTTTCTCTTATTCTTACTTCTACTTCATCTTATCTCTTCTACTTGTACTCTTTTATTCTTGAGTTGTGTGATGATTCATGAGCATTAGAAGACTTTTATAATTGGTATATGATTCTGACTTTGTTCTTTTGTGAAGCATTAATGCATGATCACTTTGCATCTCCACTCATCTTTCATCTTTCACTTCCATAGTGCACTTCTTTGATGTTTAGAACATTTGATTGTGCATAGTTGGTATGTGTTTAATATCTTAACATTAGAGAACACCTTTAGATATAGGTTCTGACTTTGATTGAGTGTCATCTCTTAGGATCTTTATTCATTGGTTCTCAATTTGTTTGATCATTATTTGGTGTTCTTTCCTTATTTCACTACTTGTAAATAGTTTCTGAACTAACCTTTTCATGTAGGTGCAAATGGTAAGTAAGTGTGTGGATATGCTTCCACATGCACTTTTCTCTTTCATATTCTCTTATCTCTTTTAATAATGCAACTTGTGATCATGATAAGCATTTATATGTTTTCCTTGAATCACTTCTTTCTTCTCCCTTTTGAGTTACAACTCATCTTCTACTTTAGAAGTGAGTTGTTTAATTCACTCTTCTTCTCCTTTCTTTTAGGATTAGGTTTCTTAAACCACATTAACCATGGGAACATCCGTATATGATTACTTTAGGGTTTGAGTCTTAGTCCCCTTTAGTTTTCACCTTTTGCTTCCTTTTGAGTCTCTCTTCTTCTCATCTCATAATCTTTAAAATACTTAATAAAGGTTAAACGTGTATTGCGCATGAGCCTTAAATGTGGGAAGTGAATAATTGGGGGGGGGGGGGGGGGTTTCCATTCATTCTTCTAGGATACCTAATGTACGTCCTGTTGGGGACGATACGCGACGTATTCGTTCCTATATTGCAAGACTTGGGTGCAATGCAAGTTACAAACAACTTCAAAAAACACTTCTTTCTAAAAAACTTCAAACAAACAATAACGTCTTTCCTTCGGGATTTCTCTCCTCATCTCACTCACTCATTCTTTAAGGATGCGTCATTTCCATTCTACCGTAAACAGGTAACGCCTAAGTCTCCCTACAGCGAGCTGCAACACCTAAACTGCTAGGACACGAACGTTGACGTTTCCACTAAAAAACACAAACAACCTTCCCTTAGCTGAGGGGAACTACGTCGCTCTGATTCTCATGTTCCCGATGAGATACGTAGGCAGTGGGGTAGGGCCCATTCGAGCACTTTTTTTATTTTCCCTACATTTGTCTCTCTTTCTCTCTCATTTCCTCTTCCAGTTCTCCAGCTAGTAGTTCCCTTTTCTAGTATCCTTTCCTTACACCCTTTGATCGAGATAAGCAAGCGTGGATCTCATCGGGTACGATGGACGCGTGGGGTGGTAATACCTTCCTCACGTGTAAATGACTCCCGAACCCAGTTCTCTTGGTCTCAAGACCATGCTCTTTCCTTTCCCTCAGGTTTATGCAGTGTTTCCTTTCCCTCTCTTGGGATAAATACACATTGCTGGCGACTCTGTTTCGGTGCCACTTTCGCGTTTGTACTTGGATGAAAATCCCGGGAGCGATAACCAGTAATAAAGGAAACAGTTATGCGTACAACACAGGTATAGGATCAAATCCTGGTGGTAGATTTGTACGGTTGTTGTTGTTCGGAGGACGAGCCTGCTGAAGAGGCTGTTGTGTCCTTTGCTGAAATTGTTGTGGATTCGGTTGGCTCTGGGCAACCTGAGGTTGATAGGTAGGAACTGGCGCAGAGTTAATAGCAGAGTTACAACCGCTACTGGTTGATAACGTCGCCTTTGCTTTCCGAGATAGATATTCCCAATATCCTGCTCTTTTTTCTTAGGGAGAGCACTACCGTATTTTTTAGTACTACTTGATGAGACAGCGTCTTTGTCTGAGCTGACATTCGCCGAGCATACATCACCAAGTGGCTTTGAGGGCAAGAGTTACCCTTATATTTTTCAAAATCAGGCACCTGGAACTTGTACGGGACCTTCACATCGGGGACCAAACACAGGTTTGCGGCGTCCTTTCCAAATAAATCCTGACCCCGAAGGGCCTGCAGTTCTTTCTGCATCTCCAGGAATTGTTCCTGGAACTCATCCATTATGTCGAACATACTTTCCCTCCTTCCTGAAGGTATTGGTGGAACTTGTCCTTCTGGGACAGTGTGCACCACAGAGGGTGGTACCGTTACTACGGCAGCAAATCTTGGTGCCTCCCGAAGTTTGTAACCTTCAGGAGTTGTTGGTATGCCCCTGGCATCTTCGCTTTCCCGAAGTTTGTAACCTTCAGGCCTAGCGGCTCCTGCTGAAGTTTTCGAATCTCCAGTGATCGGCGGAATATATCCTTCTGGGATATAGTTAGGTGGCATGCCCCAGGGACGATCTTTCGGCATTCTGTACCTAGGATCATACTTCTCCACTATGGGCCTCAATGTGATCTCTGAGATCACAGTCCTTTGTTGCTGCATCTGAGCTTCTACTAGAGCTTGCATGTCATTATGAGGCTTTCTCAAATCCTCTTTCAGAGTGTCGATCTCTTCTCTCAACTCTCTGTTCTCTTCCTCGAGATCATCCATCTTTTTTTGACGACTGGCCCGAGTATTGTACGAATGAGACAGTTTGACTCTAGAACCGAGACACAAACGTGAGATTCGTAGGTAAGAAGAATTTGTTACGCGAGAATGATGAATGCAATGATTATATTAATTGTATGTTTTTTTGTTCATTCAAAGTAAACTTCGACAATTAGATTGCAAATATCAAATAGTGGGGAAACCCCGTTTTATTGAATTCAAAGGATTACGGAAATGGAAATACAGTAGATTACAAAGTGCTGGAAAAGAAAATCTAAGCTTATGGATCCTGAGTCCTCTCTGAGGGGAGCTCAGGTGCTGATTCTGGTACTTTCCTTTTCTTTGATTGGGGCTCTTCAGCCGTTGTCGGGTCGTCATTCCTTTGCCAAGTGAAAGGATTGAGCAAGTTCCTTTGGTCATCCTGATTCTCTACAGCATGTTGCTCTAAAATCTCAATCAGAGCATCCTTTTTCTTTAATAGCTGCTGTAGTTTCTTGCATTCCACATTGAGAATACGGTACTTGTTCCTCCAAGACCTCTTCTCCTGCTGAACTTTGCTGAGAGTAACCTGAAGTCTTTCCGTCTCAGACATAAAATAATGGAAGAACTTCCTGGCGAGGGTAAGGCATCCTCAGCTTAAGAGCTCTGGTTTGTACCCAGTGGAGATAAGGCTCCACCGTGACACAGTCTGGTTTTCCTAGAGACTCTCGTCCTTTCCTATGAACGTGTTTCCAAGCATGCACTATTTCTGTCTTTAGTGCCCTGTCACTTTCTCCTTCCTTGAAGAAAAGACCTTCCAGATGAGCATTACGCGGGATATGCCTCATCAGGTATCCAAATTGACGACGAACGAGAATTAGATTATAATTAATTCCTCCCTTAGTTCCTATAAGGGGTACATTTGGGAAATTTCCACAACGGTCGATGATCCTGATCCCGTCATAGATTCAATTGTACCAATCGATGTCAGAGTTGGTAAGAGACATGATCCTCTGCGACCAACGTAAAGTATTCTTTTGATCCCAAAATGCAGCAGACTTGGGCAAATGGGAAGTGAACCATTTGTACAGCAGGGGTACACAACATGTGATCATTCCTCTGCTATACAAATTCCTTAAGTATACCGAATGGTAGGCATCTGCGAGCAAAGTCGGTATAGGGTTTCCAATCAGGAAAATCTTAATGGCGTTGATATCTACGAAGTTATCAATGTTGGGAAACAAAAATAACTCGTAGGTGAGCAAAATAAAGATGCTCTTGAAAGCGGCCACGTTCCCTATACTAGCAAAGTATAGAGCTTTCTTTGTCAAGAACTGGGCTGGCAAACCTTGGATGCCACCCTTAGTGGTTATGTGAGTCCTGACTTCTGACTCGTCCAAATGAATTGCCCTTGCAATGGTTTGATCCTTTGGAATTTCTTCTAGTACAGAAAAGGGAGCTTGATCAGTGATATGCAGGTCAGTCAGGTGAGAGTATTCCTCCAGCGTTGGTGCTAGCTGATAATCCGGGAATGTGAAAAGTAATAAACCGGATCGTAGAACTGGATTAGTGTAGACAGGATTCCTTCGATTACATGGACCCTTAATAAAGATAGTAGTCCTCCGTACTTGGCTCTGAAAGCCTCGTGGTTGGTTATCATCCTATCCAAACCTCTTAAATCCTCTAACTTTGGAACCTTGAAGGTGTACTTATGAGTTTTCCGCCTACCGAAATCCATTAGCGCAATCTTTTTATCTGACATTTGCAATCATTGTCTTAGTTTAATTTGAAAACGAGAGACTAGAAGAGAAGATTTTTCTGTTTTAATGTTTTTTAAATGAATGCAGCACACAAAAACATAGAGAAAACATGGGGTCAAAGGGTCGGTGTCATGAAGTCAAGGCTCTACCCCCCCCCCCCCCAAAGGTTTATACTGGTGATTTTTTGTACCTGTCCGCAAAATCATTGACCCCCCTAGGATAACAACAGCAAGCGGATCACCAGTGAACTGATGTATCCAAGAGTGATCTCAGATGAGGGTAGTATCGCGTGACAACTATTTCCGATAGCTTCCGCACTACAAAATGGCTTAAGTCTGCTAAAAACCTCAGCTTCTCAGATAACCCAATCGACCACACTACTTTCATCAACCGAAGTTGTATAGGCAATGTATCTGCAAAGGGAGTCTCCACTGAGTTTGATGGTCGATCGGGGGCTCTTAACTGGAATTCACTCCCAGTAAGATTACCCGCATTGCCATCACCTATCTTAGGTGTATACTCAATCTTTCCACATGCGGCATCACACGCATTCCCATTAGCAGAAAAATAAACACATATATCAATTAGGAAAAGCAGTATATATATTTGTCTTAATCATCCTAGACCTCTAACCTTATGATCCTAACAGAAAATGACCCCCAGCAGAGTTGCCATTTCTATGAATTGAATTTCATCGAAGAAAGAATGCTCATTCCTAGCGAAGTCGGCCTTTCTATGGCGTTTCTGAACTTAACGTTTTCTACCGAAGATTGAGAGGAAGAGGAAGTAAGCCCCACGGTGGGCGTCATTTTGTTCTGTGAACTGAATTTAGGGTTTCATCCCATGGGAAAGCAAGAAAGAATGCCTCCCACTGTGTTCGCCACTCTTCTGTAGCGCAATTTTTGTGGTTTCGAATCACTATCGCTTGGGTACTACAGTTTGATTCATTTTTTATCCTATCGAGCTGATTAAGGAAGGGGAATAGATGTCTCCAATTAACCCTGCTTGCAAACTGAGGTTAAACACTCAAAACTGTTGGTTTACAGATGCTATCAAAATAGGGGGTTCTCCCTTTGGGTTATTTTGCTAAAAACAGTGTCTGGGTTATGGGTAGGATGTTAGGACTGATACTTTTCGATTGATGTGTGAAGGTTTGGGATTTTGAGTTTTTTTATTAGTATGTTTGCTAAGATTTTTCAATCTTATGCCTACGTATTCCCGGGATAGGGAAATCAGAGCGATCGTAGTTCCTCCTATTCTATGGGAGGAAAAAGTTGTTTTGGTGTCTTGTTCAAAGCCCAAGACGTGAAGCTAAAGGTAATTTGTATCTTGTTCAAAGCCCAAGTTGTGAAGCTAAAAGGTCCTGGCTGAGAGAGAATTTGTCATCTCTAAAGAGGAGTTATTGATGTTTGTATGTTATGAGCAAGGCACAACTTTGATGTTAAAAGGTTGATTGACTCAACCGGGGTCTTTTATACTTAACAAGAGAGTGATTATGTGTCTTCTACAAAGCCCAAGACGGAGGCTAAGGGATTGATGACTCAAAAAGAGAGTCTTTTATACTCAACAAGAGAGTGTTTTTGTATCTCGTACGAAGCCCGAGATGGAGGCAAAAAGTTTGGTGACTCAACAAGAGAGTCTTTCATACTCAACAAGAGAGAGTTTTTGTATCTCGTACGAAGCCCGAGATGGAGGCTAAAGGATTGATGACTCAACAAGAGAGTCTTTTATACTCAACAAGAGAGTGTTTTTGTATCTCGTACGAAGCCCGAGATGGAGGCTAAAAGGGTTGGGTGACTCAACAAGAGAGTCTGAAAAGGTTAGCTCCGCTGGGGAGAATCATTTGTACAAAGCCCAAGAGAAGGCTAAATATGCTGGTGGCTGTTTCAGTTGAGTGACAGGTCCAGTGTGTTGGATAAAAGAGAAAATCAGTTCTTTTGAAAAGAAAGATTATGAATAAGGTTGTGATCGGAGGATCAGGGTTATTTCCTGTTCTTTAAGGAAATGGGAAATCCCACGGGTATTGAGACTGTCCAAGTCTACTGGTGTTTGAGAAGTATATTCTCAGATAGCGAAGGCATGTTGTACGATTCCTGAGAGAATGCGGGAACGTTAAGGGGTAAAGGTCTAGACTCTTTTGAAAGACGGATCCATTAAGATGACTAATTTCTGTTCCTATACCTCTAAGAGGTCATTGGGACAATTTTTACAAAGCCCAAGAGGAGGCTGGAAACTTTTAGGAAGCCGAAAGGGACAATTTGTACGAAGCCCAAGAGGAGGCTTTCTTCGTTGAGGAAGAATCATTATACAAAGCCTAAAAGGAGGCTGTGAAAACTTCTAAGAAGCCGACGGGTCCTTGTACAACGCCCAAAAGGAGGCGGTGATGCTTTTAAGAAGCCTGTGGGTCCCCAAACCCCGAGAAATTCAAGACAGGCTATTCACAAAGAATAGATCAAGCCAGGAAAGTTCGAGAATTTGGAAGAAACTCAAGAGATGCCATTCACGGAGAAAAGATCATCCCTGGGGAGTCAGAGTTTCTTTGACAATTCCTAAGGGTGACGGCCGAAGAGAAGATTGTATCTGGTGCTCTAGTTTTGTCTATTTTTAAGAGTGATCAACGGGGCTTTACCTAGTACTAGACGTAGTTGCCGGGGAAAACTCTAAATATCTATACTAGTATTACACGGTATATAAAGTATTTGAAAGAAGACTTACAGTGAGCAGCCCCACAATACAGTTATATATATATATATATATGTGAAAGCGGATAAAGAAAGCGAGTAAACACTTACTCGGTTGTAGAGCTTCCATGTTGTTGGGTTAGTTGTTCAACAAAGAAAGCTTTGATAACAATATTATATTCAAAATCAAAGGAGAAAGTGCTTTAAAAAGATTGTCGGGGCTTACAGCTCAAGGAGAGGCCCGAGGTTTTATCAGTGATTGCACTGTGGTATGAATTTGTACAGTGAGACTTATACAAGTGATTGAGGCCAAAAAGGTTTTCTATACAAAGGGATGGGTCTTACACTCTCTCAAGAGGCCCACAAAGTTTTTAAAGAAAAGAAATGGGGCTTATAACACGAGGGTAGGCCCAAATGATTTGTTTTTGAACTGGCGATCGCGCCGAGATTTTCTTTTAATGCAGAGGGACTTATACAATGTCTGAGACCCAAATTATTTTGGTTAAAATGGGAATGGGTCTTACACTCTATTAGAGGCCCAAAGAGTTTTGAATGGGTCTTATAGCTCGAGGAGAGGCCCAGATGATTTATTTTAAACGGGCGATGAGCGCGCCTAACTTTTGAAATACAACGGGACTTATACAACATTTGAGGCCCAAAAAAGGTTTGTATTTACAAAGGATTGGGTCTTACACTCTATTAGAGGCCCAAAGAGTTTTGAAAAAGTTTAATGGGGGTTAAATTAATCAAAACCCTAATTTGTTTTCAAAGTGTATTTTAATTGAATAAAAATTCAATTAAAATGATCAAAATTGTTAAGCATGTGTGGAAACAATTTGTGATCTTGGATTAATGTTTCAAAAATCAAGTTTTGACCTACAAAATGATTATAAATCATTAAAATTTGTAAAGTCAAGAGGGAGAAAATATTTTAAATGTCAAAAACAATTAAAATATTAATTCTTTGCAAAAATATCAATTATATGAAATAAATAATATTTTTTGGGATTTTTGGTAAAATAAAATATTTTAACATTTTTGTGAATTATTAAAAAAAGAATCAACTCAAAATCATTAAAACTCAGACAGAAATTAATTTTTGAATCAATTAAATAAAATCACAAAATTCAAATATTCAAATATTTGAAAAAGGGCGCCAAGAACATGGCAAGAACACGCGCCCTTCCTCTGTTTCTGCATATTTGCGTTTTCTATTCAATCTCACTGAATACTTGATGATATCATGCAATCTACATATCAATCTACTCGTTTCAACCTCACGATCATGTCTATGGTCTTTAATTTCATTTATTTTAAGAATGGAATAAGAAATCAAAGAGAAACCTTAAGAACCCTAAATTCCGCATGAAGGTTCAGAAATTCCATACATGATTTATACAAAGCAATTGATTGAGGGTAAACACTCTATGCATGATTATGAACATATGGCCAAATTATTGTGCAGCAAAAAATGTATGGATCATAGAGTTAGAAGAGCTCTTGCTTACCTCTTGCAGCTGGTGATCGTGTTTTGTGTTAGAGGTGTTACATCTAGGTTCCAATGATGTGGATAGCTTCCCTAGGTGCCATGGAGTGTGTTTGGATGCTTGGAGTGGATTGAAATGATCTGGAACTTGAGATGGTACCCCAACTGCAAATCTATCAAGAACTTGAGCAATTGGCTAGTGATTTTGTGATTTTAGTGTTCCAGATGTTATGTGAGTGTTTGGATCACTTCTATATGATGTTTATGAGGTGTGTGTATGTGTGTGATTGGTTTGATTGGAACAGTTCTCAAACTCAAAACCCGATAGTGACTTGCCTTAGAAGGCAAAATTGGAAGTGAGAAGGTGATTTTGAGGAAAGCATATGTTTGATGGCTTTGGTGTACTTAAACTGATCATAATTGAGCTTTATTTATAGTAGAGAAAGTTTGTTTTACAAGGAATAGTGAATGGCAACTGCTGCATAGGTTTGGCCAATGTTGAGCAATGAGAATCCAAGTCTCCTCTAGCCATTGACTGAATTCAGTTTCAAATAGCTCAGTCCATGCCACCTTAGTGCATCCATTAAATGCTTCTATCCAAAATTGGAGTCTTGTCCCTCTTTTAGGGATTTCTAGGTTTGGCATGCTACTTCTTGTTCCAAAGACTTGGGAGGCTTGGGATCAGAGTTTATTCCTCCTTGGTCCCCTCTTGAGGTGTTCAGATGGAAAATCTTGCTTGTCATTTGCACAAATTGGCAAATCGAGCAAAATGCACAAATCTGCCTAGCTTTGACAGTTTTCAGCAAGGCACTTTGCCATTATCATATCTAATGGCTCAAGTGGAATTTGATGGAGTTCTTGGCCATTTTGGAAAGCCCTCATATGATACAACAACTGTTTGATCATAGTTGGTTTTGATACCTTTTGAATCCAAGTGAAAAATGCCCCTACATTTGGAAAAAAGTGAAGGCAGATTCTGACTTAGTGAAAATTTCACTAAGTGTTGGAAAAAAGTGACATTTTCACTTTTTGTGATTTTGATCATTCCATAACTTGAAATCCATGAGGAATTGGAATGAGTTCAGTTTGAAGCTTTTGTAGAGGGCAATGAAAGCTACAAATCCAGCTTTGGATGGGAAAAATGGTCTTGTGGTTTAGGAGTTATGATCCTCCAAAGTTGGTACCTGTCGCTCCTGGGATTTTCATCCAAGTACAAACGCGAAAGTGGCACCGAAACAGAGTCGCCAGCAATGTGTATTTATCCCAAGAGAGGGAAAGGAAACACTGCATAAACCTGAGGGAAAGGATAGAGCATGGTCTTGCGACCAAAAGATATGGGTTCGGGAGTCGGTTACGCAAAGGGAAGGTGTTAGCACCCAACACGTCCATCGTACCCGATGGGATCCACGCTTGTTGTCTCGATCAAAGGGTGTAGGAAACTAGAACTCCACTGCTACTAGAAAGGAGAAGGAACGAGAACGGAAAAGAACGGGGAAACGAAGAGGAAAAGAAAAAATAAGTGACTCGATAGGACGTCCTCGGAGTCCTAGGCCTACGTATTCCCTCGGGAATAGGAAAGTCGGAGTCAACATAGTTTCAGACACGAACTAGGGGGGAGGTTGCTCGCCAAGACATCGCCGTCTTGTGCCTACGTATCCTCAATCTAACTAGAGAGAGGAAGTCAGAGCAATCGTAGTTCGACTTAACCAAGGTCGGTGTTTTTTATGGGCGAAGTTAAGTTCGCGTCCGGCAGTTAGGGTCGATGCCTATTTGCGACGAGACGGAAGTAACGTGCCCTTTTCTAAAAATGAGGTTGAAACTTAACGATCCCGAAGGATAAAAAGGTTTGAATTTGTTTTGTGTTTTTTAGACAGGAGTGTTTTTGGAGTTGTTTGTAACTTGCATTACACCCAAGTCTATAACGTAGGATCGAATGCGTCGCATGGTCGTCCTAATAGGGCGTATGCTAAACACTCTAGAAAGGCGGAGGGAAACCCTCCTCCTACCATTTCCCACATGTAAGGCTCATGCGCAATACTCATTTAACCTTTATTAAGTGTTTTAGGAGAATTATGAGATGAGAAGAGAAGGCTCAAGTTGAAAAGAAAACACTAAAGGGAAACTAAATGTTCCTAATGTTATCATGCAAAGGTGGCCCTAAGGTTGAGTTTAGAAGGGGGATGCTACCTATGTTAGCATGCATGGATTGCTATCCTAATGTCTCTCCTACCTCCGACTTAATCGAAAATTAAGTAGAGCTAGGAATCCTACTGGATCATGTCATCAGACAAGTAAACACAGGATAAATTAATCACAAAATTAACTACAAGCAACGAAAGAATAAAAAACGCCAGTCAGTAATAATGTCACACAACCGAATAAGGAGAGGGGGGGCTTTAGCCAAGGGATCATATCAACCAAGGCAAACAAGCTATCTGTGGGAAATAAGGGTATTCATCCAATGATATCGAGAACCATGGAGGGCAGAGTAAAAAGGGGAAGATGTGAATCAGATCACATAAGCATCAGCATCGGTCAATGCGAGCTATAGACAAGGCGTGGGGGTTTAATTGCTAAACCCTGATTCCACTTGACCGACTCGATAACAAGAGTAGGTGATGTTTAAAGTTTCAATCATGTAATGAGAGCTAAGAACGACTCAACTAGAATAACGGGGGTCGATTGCGGACCCTACCTTCCGTCAATTGCCTCTTTGGAGGTCTTACAAGGGATATGGGGAACAGGATGCCTCTTTGGAGGTCTTCAGCACAATATCAAACAAGCACAATCATGGCCTCACTTGAGGGATTTCCATATAATCTTACTTATCATGGCATCGACTATTCCTACTTCTCATGGCATTTGAAAGCATTAAAGAGAAGTGACGAGATAAGAGGTCCTACCAAACGGATATGAATCCGTAACAAAGCAACGAAAGCGCAACGAAAGTAAGTCACGAAAGCACCTATAAACAAATAGCAAACCGAGTTAGAAACAAGCTTTTATTTACAAAATGAAATGGTCAAACCACCTTTGGAATGTCTCCTTAATGTACCTTGCACATGTGAACCAAAGACATTAGTAATAACAAGAGAGTGTATGTACAACATAAAGAACTAAGTCTAATGACTATGTAAATTTGAGTCACACTAGTCAAAGTGAGAGATCTAAAAGGATTATGAAATTACAAGTCAAGTTACAACTATGCTACAAGACTAATCTACTTTGAAGTTAAAGGTAAACCAACAAAAGAAAGCCATTACAAGTTAGATGAATTGAATTAAAACGTGAAAATGGACCAAGGTCAGAAGTGAAACAACTTATAAGCATGCTTAAAGCCAATCTCAAAGTGTCACAAAGGTTTGCATTAAACTCTCTCTCCAAAGTCAATTCATTCCATGAGCAAAATCACATTTAAACTTCTCATACAGGTATGTAAAATTGTCACTCAAGTAAGGGAAATGAAATGACATGGTAAGGCAATGTTAAAGCTCACACACCAGAGGAAAATGACCTATAAAATGTCCTAATTGAATCCCAAAAACAATCATGAACATGGCATACAAATGGCATCAAAAGAAGTGGCCAAAGTGAAACACAAATTCAAGCTCGCATACACACAAAGAAGGCATCATTTAAGGCATGTGAAATGATCAAATGCAATACTCAAGCATGTCTCAATCATGCATCAAAATACACTTAATAATGTACTAAAACTCATATTCAAGGTTGGCTCAAAGTGCCCTCATACAAGTCCTAAACATGACCTCTTTCTAAGCATGTGTCAACATGTTCGTTTCGCATTGGAAAATGAGTGAAAAATAGTACAATGCTCTTGAAAATTATGCATAATTGAACATATCATGCCAAAGACAGTGGGTGATTACATGCAAAAGATATGGTTCATATCATGCACCAAAATCCCTCAAACAATTGCAAACGTAGCACAAACATCAATGATGATCATACGAATTAAGGCTCAAAAGATTAACTTCAAAAATATCCCAAAACTCAAGTAAGATGCAGTAATCAATCACCATGATGTTAAATAATCAAATTCCTAAATGTACATAAAAAATCAGCTCCAAATTGTCAAGGGAAAATCACATTCTATGACCTACATCACAAGATACACCATTAAGAACACATTCCTTTCCAAAATTCCTGAAAAATATCAAACAGCCCCCAAAATGAAATTAAAAATATCATAAAATTAACTAACACTTCCAATATCATACATGAATTTTATTAGAATTTTCTGAGATATGAGACTATTTTTAGTAAACACATTTGAAACGTGTACAAAGGATGAAGTAAACATACACAAGAATCCAAGGGAGAGATTCCATTTCACTTCTTTATTGGGTTCAAGCTGAGGGGTGCGAATAGCAGACTGGATATAAGCCTAAGGAGTTTAAGTCTTGAGGGCGCACAGTAGTCCTTCATGATCTTGGAATCAATCCACGCCGTTGGATCAATCTGAGAGAACTAATCAAAGGACTTGGACGTGCGGATGTATGGTAAGAACGTGGATGACGCACATTAGATTAAGTAGGTGTCCCTACCGGACGATGACAAGTGTCACCGCCGGAGTGGACCACCACCACAAATCTTATCTCCTTCCATTTATCTTCATAAGAATCTCACAATCTCTTCAAACGTCCCTTTCTCTTTCTCGCAACTCCTTCTTTCCCTCACGAAACCAACACGACCAAACCCTAACATCACCGCTGGAGAAGACGCTCTACACGGCGGCGGCCGCCACCATCACCATCGTCTTTCTCATCGTTCGCTCATCTCTATCCGCCATACCCCGTCGCGACCTTCGGACTTCTCATCCGTCAACAACAAACAACGAAAACCACCGTCCGATTCTCATCTTCGACTTCTCCTCACCACGACCATAAACAACATCTCCTTCAACCTTACAATCCGATTCGCACAGATCTCCCCCTCATAAACAAGATTCGAAACCTATTGTCGTGAGAATGACGAAGAGCGGTTGTTAACGACGAAGTTTACCAGGAAGCGAATCTCGCTCAGGTATGAATTCAATCCTTTGTTGTTGCTATTGTTTCGACTCCGATTTGCTCTGAAATTATTGTTGCGGAATTGATGATGCGATGTCGTTGATGATTTGCAGGTTCTTGAAAATGGAGAGCTGGTGAAGAACAGTTGGTGAAGATTTTGGATTGAAATTTGTTGCGGTTTCAACGATTTGCCGGTGATAGCGAGAGATTGAAGATCCTGAGGTTTGAAGCTCTCCTAAAATTTCTTAATTCGTCTTCAATCTTCTCCTGATGCCGTTACGGTGTTATTGTTGATTTCTTTTGAGGAATTGGTTTTGATAATTCTTGTTGCAGGTTGTGAATTTTAGGCTTCTGATGATGATTGATGAATCTGCGATGGTTCTTTGATGAATTTTGCAGAGTGTTTATGGTGAATTGAAAGAGGAAGTTTTCTGGTTTTCTTCTGTTAGAAAATGGTGAATGAATTTCGGTTAGGAAGTTATGTTCTCGGCTTCTGCAAGTTAGAGAATTGATGAAGATGGAGAGATTAGAGATTGAAGATTGGTTGAAGAATTGATGATGAGAGATGAATGTGGTGGAGGAGGATCAAGGAGAGGGTTTCAGTTAGGTTTTTGTTATCTGTTAGAGTTTTCTGGTAGTTATTGAATCAGTTAGAGAAGGTTAGGAAATGGCTATGGCAGTTAGACGAAATTGAGTTAGTTTTTTCAATTCTGCACTATGAACTTCTGATTTTATAATGTGACTCAAGGGTAAATCGGCTTCACAATCGAATTCTGTTAGAATTGATTGTGAAATTCTGTTGTGGTTAAATTTGTGAAAAGTCACGAGTCTTTTGATCTGTTAGAGTGAGGTGAATTTGGACTGATTTCTGTTAAGGATTCCTCAACTCCCTTTGCTATTTTTCTACTATTTATTATTTCTGTTAATAGCTGAAAATGAAAATGGAACAAGGAATTATGGATTTCTCTTATGAACTTCTTTTTGTGCAAGTGGTGATACTTGATACAAACTCTTGTTATCACTCTCAGTAATTTTCACGGATGGCCCAAAGGATCTCGTCACGCTAGGCCTGTTTTTCCTATGAGGAACCAAGCTAATTCAAGCATCTTTTCTAAGACCAAATTATTTGCAGAAGTTTGATCCAGTCTTGTATTAGTTTTAACATGGTATACTTTCATACTTACACTAATGTCTGGGCTAGAGGATTCAATGCTCTTGTCACCACTTGAATCCGACGAATTTTCCGACACCATCCCATGATCAACATGATTCGTACCATCATATCCAACATACTAGAAGACGCCAAAAATCTCCTCTTGTACATTTCCACCATCCAATTTCCCACCACCCTCTTTTTGTATGGACAATTGGTTGCTTGAAAAAAATGAATTTAGTATTGAATGGGTATTTAAAAAGGAAAGACTTGAAATGGATTTAAATCTAAAACAAAATACAAATGGACATGGATTAGAATAAGAATTGATACAAAATGAATGTTGAATTCAATTTGGATATGGAAAGAAATGGTTAATTGGATTGGAAAAATGGAGTTGAAGTGGATTTGGAAATATGGATTGGTGAAAATGGTTAATGAATGGATATTAGGGAAATTACTAAAATGGATAGAAAATGGACATGGTTTAGAAAGAGAATGGATATGAAATCTCGACTGTGATCCAAAATTAATCTTGCATTTTTTCCACAAGTCCCTGACTAACATGAAACAAAGCCACTCCTGAACCCTTGATTAACCTGAATTTGAAACAGACGTCTCATGAGTCACTTCTCGATAACTGGATGACTTCAATCACATGACCAATAATACCCTCACTTGCAATAACAATGAAATGTCTTGATCTGAGAAGAAGTTAAACCCCGATTCACACCAATGAACCCCTGACTCAAAGCCTTTGATGAAGAAAATCTTAAGCTTGCACATAATACCTCGATCCCACGCCAATGCAAATGAATGAATATGAGTTATGACCTAAATGAGATGCAAATGAGAAAGAAGCATAAGCCAGAAAAAAGTTAGAAAAGGTATGACAAATTTTGAGGTGCTACAGTACCCTAGCCACTTTGTTCCATAACTTAGAAAATTTTCTAAGTTTTTCATGGTTACCCCTTTTACAAGTTATCCCACTTTTCTTGATTTTTCTTGATGAATGATGATTCCAATCATAAATTAACATCACTTTGGGGTCAAAGAACCATATTTGTGAAAAATCTCAAAAAGTCAAAGTTTGACTTTTGTGCACAGTTGACTTTTTGTCAAATGAATTCCAAACTGTGCAATCCTTTATGAAATCATGTCCTTGACCTAAATCAAACTTTATGGACATGTTTCATGGGTGTTATATGGTGTATTGAATCATGTCCCAAGGTTTGGGAGCATGCCTGGGTCAAAAGTCAAAGATACAGTTGACTTTTTCCGCGAAACCCTAACTGTGGTTCAGATGAACTTGAAACTTGTTGGTCAAGCTTCTAGGATTAATCCATTGTTGCAAATGGATCAATGTAGTGTGTTAGAGACCCTCAAATCCTCTCTTGAGGTCTTAGCTCATGTTATGTCCCAAAAGTCAACTTAGGGGTGAATTAGGTCAAGAAACCCTAATTCCTAATTTTTGATGAATGCATCCCCTGAGGCTAAATTGCCTTGATGATTGGATTCATGATATCCCTTGGAGCATCTTAGGTTATGCTTTGAAGCATTGGCTCATGTCCAGAGGAAAATTTCCATCTGGAGGCCCTGGTCGACCAAAACCCTAATTTGGTGACACTGGCGATCTTGAGGCTTGATCCACTTGGAATGTTGCAACCTTGTGCCTGATTCCTGAGGTGGGAGTCCTCTTGATCCATTATGGATGTTTGAGAGGTTAGACAAGTTGAAGATCATGTCATTCCTTGATTGATCCTTTGTCTAAGTGCTTTGAGAGGGCTTGAGACCCTAATTCTTATTGTAGTGAATGCTCACCCATCTTTGGGGAGACTAGGGAGTATGATGGCTCCTCCATATTGTGATGATGATTTGCACAATGATGGGGAATCTTAGTGGTCAAATTTTGGGGTATGACACTATTACTTTCATGAATTCCTATTTATCTTTAATTGCATCTCCTTTCTATGAAATACTTGAAACCCTGTTTCTTTAGTTAGAAAAAAATAATTTTATTTGATGAGCATAATTAAATGCACTATTTTAAATAATTAATCATAGTTTTTTTATCATTCCATAAAATAGTGTACTACCTCAAATATCAATAAGTCTTTACACAACTCCATTTAATATCCATTAAAGCTTTGAGCTGCAAAGTACTCTTGTAAAACATGTTATGGTTTCATCTTTGGTACCCATTTCTTCTCATAATCATCTTCCTCGTATGATGTCTTTCAGAAAAATTCATCTTCTTATTTTGAAAAGGATTTTTATATGATTCTCCCCAAGGTTGACTCGTTTTTTTCTTGTGAATGCTTTGTCTCTTCTTCTTTCAAAAATTCTATTGGGCGATATTTCTTCTTCACATCTTTTTACATATAAGGTTCTTTCATTTGATGTCGAATCCTTCAAAGATCGTTCAACTACTGGGTATATTTTTCAAAGGAAGTCATGGGAGTTGTTTGATAGGAGTTTGATGAAATTGATGATTCTTCAGACTTTGAGCGTGTACCTTCATCTTTAAGTAATTGAACTAGTTTGTTTAATTTTTTAATTATTTCTCCCTTCTTTGACTTTTCCTAAAATTTACAAACATTCCCATCTTTCAATTTAAGGATTGGATTGTGTTTCCAATTCTTAAATATTAGATATTGGTTAGTGATAAAAACTCCAATATAGTTTCAAGCAATTCTAAACTTTGAAAAGCATTGATGAATAATATCTTCATCTTCTTCACCTCGTATATTCATTTCCTATTGTTCGATATTTGGAGAAACTTTATATATCATCTCACGAGTATCCCATATTTCCTTGCCGATTTTACAATTGTATATATAAAAAAGTTTACTATCATCTGAAGTCATTACTAAAAAGCTTTTCGCTTTAAAATCAATTTCATATTTTCTCTTTTCTTCCATAGTCCAAAGAGAATCGAGTTTATCTACTAATTCTCCATTTATTTGGTGAGTAGGGATAAACAGATCATTGATTATAGTTTTCCACAATTTGAAACTAATACTTTGAATAAATATTTTAAATCAAGGTTATTATATTTCAAACCTAGCAGTATTAAATGGTGGATGTATATTTAGGAAAGATATCTTGTTAAAGATGTGTTGGAAGTCAACTTCCTCCTAAGATGATTAGTCCTTAAACATAAGTTAGGCTCTGATGCCACTTCTTGGACATATGGCTCCAGGCATAAGAGGGTGTGAATTGTGGGCTTTAGAAAAAATTGAGTTTGAAAAAACTTTTTGGATTATTTTTAGAGTTTAAATTCATTTCAAAAGATTTTAGAAATAAGCAGCGGAAGTTAAAGAGTTAAGGGAATGAGAGAAGACCCCGGGAATTATACAGGTTTGTCAAAAGACTTAGTCATGTCCCCTAAATTCTATCTTGAGAGTATCAAGTAAATCTTAAGAGCTTTAAGTAGGTTGAACTCTCGAACCCCCTTATACAAGGAAAATAATGTGTTTGGCTAACTTCTCACCAAACAGGGAACAATGAGGGAAGCAGTGAGTCTTCCTTACAAACAAATGATTGAAGCGGTAAGTCTTATTTCCAAACAAAAACTAGAAGAGATTATTCTTGAAGCTTCAAATCAATATCTTACACTAGTTGATTCCGAACCTGGGTGAGCTTTTAACATGGGTTGAGCTTTCGAACCGAAACAATGACTTATTAACTAAATCTCTAAACCAAAGCTTTTAAAGGGTTTAGCTTCAAATCCAAATAAACAATCCCTGATTGGATAATTATTCAACCATGGTAAAATTGTTAATTTGTGAATTTATAATTATACCCTTCCATAATTACAAAGATTTCATACTCGCAAAAGACCTTTCTCAAAAGCACTGTGGCTAAATTTCTAAGTGAAAGAACGTGAGATAATAT
This sequence comes from Lathyrus tuberosus, assembly GCA_022829125.1. Lineage (NCBI taxonomy): Eukaryota > Viridiplantae > Streptophyta > Magnoliopsida > Fabales > Fabaceae > Lathyrus > Lathyrus tuberosus. The sequence goes on along the minus strand of JALAZF010000269.1, from coordinate 3,819,407 downwards.
TTTTAGAGAGAGTGAGGATTAATATATGAGAGCTCACAATTCTGAATGTGTAAATATAAAGGAAGGGTCTTCTATTTATATGCTAGAGGGTGGCACCAAAACGGAAAAAAAAATTGGGCCAAATTTAATGAGACAATTGATTAGTATCAAGCACCAATCGATTGGTATGAATAAAAATAATTGTTTAGAAGGTTTTAAAAGGAAAAGAGAAAAGATATATAGTCATTGGCATTCATTAAGGAATTGTCTTAAACGATCAAGGTGCATTTTTACACTAGTCTAATCGATTGGGTATAGGTGCCAATCGATTGGCCAGTTCAAAAAATTGTCTAGAATTTTTCTGACAGTTCCCAATTCAACTGACACGACTTCAAGGTATTCTTAGAAATATTTAGTTGAGGAAAATATGTTCTAAAACTTGTTTTAGTGAGTGGGTGATTTAAGCATATAACTTTATGAAAATGCCATTTTGCTTTTACAATGTTGTTCACTCAAACATGACAAAGCGGGCTTTCACACACTTCAAGACTTGTTAGGTACTTCATTTGTATAGACACTTTCTTGAACTTTACTTGGAGATAAGACTTGATTTATATTCTATTTAGGTTCCATCATCAAAGGATGTTGTCTTGCATCTTTAACCGCTTTATACTTGACTTTAGTTTTCATCATCCAAAACATATATAGTTGTTATCATCAAAAGCATATTCATCATTAAAATTTTCATGACCTGCAAAACATTCCAAATTTTTTATGCCAGTGTCCAAAAACAAAAATAATATTTTAAAATACTCCACATTCATTTTTTTCTAGAATGACACTTTTAATTAAAAGCTTAATTGCAACTTTAGTCCCCCTATTTTGTTTTTGTATTTTGGTTTTGGTCCCCCGATTTTAAAAACCCACATTTTTTGTCCTTTTTTAAGTTTTTGTGTTGCATTTTAGTCCCCAAAAAGGGACCAAAATCCAACCCAAAACTTAGAAAATGGAACAAAATCGCGGTTTTTAAAATGGGGGGACCAAAAACCTAAAAAAAACAAAATAGAGCGACAAAAATTGCAGTTAAGCCTTAATTAAATCATTATGTTTAATATTGAATGGACATTGTTCCTCTTTGAACGTTAATGTTTTTTTATTTTTTTTAATATTTAATTATTAATTAATATACTTAATATATTACATATATTACATAATATATAATAATAAAATAATAATTTTAGTAATGAAAATATATTCAAATAAATTTAATAATTACATTTTTTTAAAGTACATGTGTGTGTGGTATTACTATGCGAGTAGAGGAAAGGTCTTTGTAGTTAATCGTGGTTAGGGTTTGCTCACAGTGGTGAGGGACCATGTACGATGATGTTTACGATTTTGAGAGAAGGTCGGCTCACGTGAGGTAAGAGGCTCTGCGTATATGCGTTATTATGGGGGTATTATGATATATACCTTCTCCCACTAGGGGAGGGTATTTATAAAGCCTCCTTGGGCCTAAGGTTCAAGAAACCCTAAGAGATGATACTCGCTCTCACCAAATTGGAGGAGATTGTTGACTACCTACTTTTTAGGGAGTCGTGGGTATGACTTTGTATATATTGTTATGGACTAAGTAAGTGTCTTTGTCAATATTATACCTTAGGGTGAGTCTCCCTTGACACAAAGGTCTCGCCTAGGCGATGCTTCGTGGGGAAGGTGTAACACCCCGATTTATTTTATTGTTTTTCGCAATTGGAATTACATGTTGTTGTACATTTGTGTGTGGTTGTGTTTGGGGTTTCCCTTAGTATAGGTAGTGACCTTAGAATTATAGGGATTAAGATGTTGGGGGTGTGTGACCAATTAGGTAGAAATTGGTGGTGGAGTGAGAATAAGTATTTGGTTAATATTATTATTTTTAAATTATTAAGAGATATTGTTATTATTATTTAATTAGTAAAATAATAATACTAATAATATTGAAATAATAATAATAATAATAATATTAATAATAAAAGGATATTGGAAAAGAAAAATAGAAAAGAAGGAATTAGGGGGAGAACTTTTCAGTACGTGAAAAGCTGAGAAAGAGAAAGAGGAGAGATAGGGCAGAAGGAGGAGAAAAGCCATTGTTGAGGCCGAGGTTTTCGTCAAGAACTCTAAGGTAAGGGTGAGGTTCTTTAATCTCTTAAGGGTTGTATAATGTTTGTATGAGGGTAGATAAACCTTTAGGGTCATCTCTTCGTGTTGTTTGTATCGATTTGGGATTGGGGATTTTGCATGTCGAAGGTTTTTATAAGAGGAAAAATGCATAAATTTATCGGTTAAATTGTGGTCTATGTATTCCTAATTGTATGCATGATAAATTGTGATTATATGTGTGTTTTGGGGCTGTTTGGGAGTAAAATCGGAGAAGGGTTAGGGGTGGAATGGTGCTGAAATCGCAACTGCAAAATTGCAGAATCGCGTAGATCGCAATGCGAACAAAAGTTCATTGGGCGAATGTTTGCCCCAGATTCGCTAAGCGAATAAGGCAGTGAACGAAGGGAAGGAAGAGGAAATTCCGGAATGTGTGGTGGGGAAGTTTTCCCTAGGTTGGCTAGGAGAACTCCAGTTCGCTGGGCGAAGGTGTAGCGAACGAAGAGGAGAAAAAGTGAGTCTCTGGTTTTTGTATGGGAGGAGTTGTTTGGTGGCTAGTTCGCTAGGCGAACTTCTAGCAAACGAGAGTTCGCTGAGCGAACTCGCAGCAAGCATGACAGTGTTGTTTGTTGCTGTTACAGACAGAATTTTATCAAACTTCACAAATTCATAACTTTTAATTCGTATGTCCGTTTCAGTCGCCGTTCGAATCGTTGGAAAGCTGGTTTCACATAATTTTTGTTAAAATTAATTTCAGTACTAGCATTTCCAACCATTTAGCGCTGTAATTGGGTTTTCGTGTATGTGTTAGGTGTTGTGCGTTAGAATGATGAATTTGGTTGTGTGTATGCGTGTTGTGGTTGTGGATTGTTGTTGTTGTATGTGTTGGCAGGTACATACTGTGTGTTGGATAATTGTAGTATGATGTATTTACGCATTGTTAGTCTTATGCATTTAGTTGTCATTGTATGTTGTCATTGTATGCATGCCATGTTGCATAAGTTGTATGATAAGTCGTGTGCCCATGTGAGGTGTGAGCGTCTTATCGGGATTCTTTGAAATAGAATCTTGTTGTTGTTGTTGTTGGCGTAATCGTGTGCCCATGTGGGGTGTGAGCTATCACGGATGTCATGTGCCCATGTGGGGTGTGAGCGACTGATATAGAAATTCCAACGGGAATTATGATAATGAAAAAGGGATCGAATGGGTACCACATGAATTGAGTCGAGTCGTGGGTCTCATTGCATTGCATTATATTGCTTGCATGGTAGATTGTACGGTTGTCTGCTTATGTGAAAGAGTGTGATTTCGTTGATGTAGTAGTGATAGGGTGAATTGTGTAATTGGTTAAATGATTTTATATTTATATTATGCATTTCTTTTGTTGATTTGAGAATCTCACCCCTTCTGTTTGAATCTTACCTCCACGTGGGTAACGTGCAGATAAGCAGGATTAGTGCGAAGTTGAAGTTAGTGAAGATGGAGTTTGTTGAGTCCCTACTTTAAGGTTGACGTTAATTTTGGTAAAACTAACTTAGCAGAAAGATGTTTGACAAGATGTCCTAACATGTTGAACTAAGTGCAGGATAAGATGTTTGACAAGATGTCCTATCAGGTGAATTTGCCATCTTTGTCTGTTACTGTTTTTTTATAACAGGTGTGCCAGGTGTGTTTAGAATATGACTTGATTCCAGGTGGCATCTGAGATTGTGGAATTAGGGATTCTGATTCTAAATGGAATATGTGATTTCCTTGTAAGGAGACATTTTTAGAAACTTGGGATTGAAGAAAGGATTAGGTCGCAAATTCTAAGGATGAGAATTGCTGCGATTTTGGAAGGCCAAGTCCAGCTGTGGTTTGCAATATAAATAGGTTGGAGTTTACTTAGTTTGTTGGTTGAATATTGCAGCTATTTTAGAAGTACTAGGGTTTGTACTTGTGAGCCTCTCGTGTATTGTGTGAATACTTGAGAAGGATTGTTTATTGAGTTGTAATAATTTCAGTCACTGCTGTGATTGGAAGGGAATTGAGAAGGGTCTCATACCTAGGAGAGTCTTAGGTAGAAATCTAGGACGGGTAGTTTCTAGGTGCTAAATTGTAAACGTTGGAGTTTAGCTTAGAACCAATTATACTTAGTTATTTCATTCCTGGCTTGGTAGCCCCCAGACGTAGGTGTTGTTGATCACCGAACTGGGTTAACAATTTATGTGTGTTGTTTACTTTCTACAGTTTACTTTGTTCTTCCTTAATCCTTGTGAGAAGCTGAGATTAAGTGTCACGACATCCTGTCTGACATCTTAGTGATCTGCTTAACCAGAATTTCAATTGGTATCAGAGCAGGCATCCTGCTTTGTATCTGGGTGAGATTCATGGACGATAATTTCTGGTACGATGGATAAAGAAGGAGGAATTCTGAATAGACCGCCAATACTCGATGGTTCTAATTATGATTATTGGAAAATTCGCATGGTGGCATTTATCAAGTCTATGGATGGAAAGGCTTGGAAGTTTGTGGTCAAGGGGTGGGATCCACCAAAGATCAAAGACAAAGATGGGAAGTTCACTGAGGAGTTGAAACCTGAAGAAGATTAGGATGATAAAGATGATAAGCTTGCTCAAGGAAACTCCAAAGCCTTGAATGCCTTGTTCAATGGGGTGGACAAAAACATATTCAGACTCATAAAAAATGCATTGTTGCAAAGGATGCGTGGGAAATCCTGAAGACTGCACATGAAGGCACCTCTCGAGTCAAATCCTCAAGACTTCAGCTTCTCACTACTAAGTTTGAGAACCTGAGGATGAGAGAAGATGAAAGTATACATGACTTTCATATGAATATTGTTGATATTGCCAACACATCTAGTGACCTTGGAGAAAAAATTCCTAAAGTCAAGTTGGTTCGGAAAATTCTCAGGTCTCTCCCCAAGAGGTTTGATATGAAAGTGACAGCCATTGAAGAAGCTCAGGACATAAATACCATGAAGGTAGATAAGCTTATGGGATCTCTTCAAACCTTTGAGATGGCTATTAGCCAAAAGGATGAAAAGAAGAAAAGCCTTGCTCTTGTGACCAACCAAGAAGAAGGTGACACTAAAGAGGAATTTTCCAAAGCTGTAGGGTTCCTTGAAAAACAATTTCAAAAACTAGCAAAGCAATTGGATGAGAAGTCGAATTCAAATGTCAAGGCTCGGACTTTTGACATCCATAGATCAAGAAATTTTGGAAGAAGACCCAACTATGATAGAAAACCCAATCGAGGAAAGGGAGTTCAGTGCTTTGAGTGTGGAGGTTTTGGACACACAAGAGGTGAGTATCCCACATACCACAAGAAGGAGAAAAAGTATTTATCCACCTCGTGGTCTGAGGATGACTCCTCAAGCGATGGAAAGACCACTAAGAAGGTGTCTACAATGACTGGAGTGTATGATTCTGACAAGGAGTCAGAGAACAGATCACTCAACCCCAAGGACGTTGTTGAATTATATTAACTAGGACAAAATCAACAGAACCTTATCTCACAACTGTGTGATGAAAGATTGAACCACCTAGAAACAATCTCGGATTTAGAGGATAAAGTGGAGTGGTTAAAATCCAAGCTCAACAATATGACCAAGTATATAAGGATGATGAACAACAGCTCAGATATGCTAGATGAAATCCTTATGTCAGGAAGAAATGCCAGAAATGGAAAGGGTCTTGGCTATAAAGATCAAGTTGAGATCAAAAGACATAGGACTGTAGGGAACTCAGCCCAAGTGATGTCAAGAAAGATGTCTCAACACCACAAAGGCCTCAAAACAATTCTCTAGGAAAATAAAAACAGGACAAACAGTGCTATTACTGCGGGAAGTTTGGACATATAAGGGCTCACTGTTACAAGTTGAATGGATATCCCAAATCTTCAAAACAATCCAGAAGAAGAAGGAAGACTCCCAAAGGGAAGAAGAAATGGATTCCTAAGGATCAAACTGTAGCTTTCATTGCCCATACCTCCCTGAGAGCCTCTGCCAAAGAAGACTGGTGCTTTGACAGCGGTTGCTCCAGACACATGACTGGTGTGAAGAAGTTCTTGGCTGACATAAAACCCCATCCCACTAGCCATGTCATTTTTGGAGACGGCTCAAAAGGAATAATCAAAGGTGTTGGAAAGCTGAAGTATGAAGGCCAACCTTGTCTTGATAGAGTTTTGTATGTCAAAGGACTGACTGCAAATCTAATAAGCATCAGCCAACTGTGTGATCAAGGTCTTAAGGTAAATTTCTCTGAATCTGAGTGTCTGGTTACAAATGATAAAGAAGAGCTCATTATGAAAGGTGCCAGATCCAAGGATAACTTTTACTTGTGGGCTCCTCATGAAACTCAGAGTCCCTCCACCTGCTTGGTGTCAAGGGAGGATGAAGTAAAGTTGTAGCATCAAAAACTGGGGCATTTTCACTTAAAAGGAATGAAAGAAGTCATATCCACGGAAGCTGTCAGAGGAATTCCAAATCTTAAGATAGATGAAGGGAAGATATATGGAGAATGTCAGATTGGTAAACAAACGAGAATGTCACACAAAAGGCTTCAACAACAAACCACCTCAAGGAACTTAGAGCTTCTTCATATGGATTTAATGGGACCTATGCAAGTCGAAAGTCTTGGAGGAAAAAGGTATGCCTATGTGGTTGTTGATGATTTTTCTAGATACACTTGGGTACACTTTATCAAGGAGAAATCAGATGTGTTTGAAGTTTTTAAGGGATTGTGCTAGAGACTTCAACGAGAAAAAGACTGTGGTATAATCAGAATACAGAAAGATCACCCTAAGGAACTCATAATAGGGGATCCAAATGGAGGAAGGATGACTAGATCAAGGGATGTGGTGGCGAGTGCATTTTTTGTGTCTAAGATGGAACCAAAAAATGTCAAGGAAGCCTTGACAGATGAATTTTGGATTAATGTGATGCAAGAAAAGCTTGGACAGTTCAAGAGACATGATGTTTGGGATCTTGTACCCAGACCAGAAGGATCAAATGTGATAGTCACTAAGTGGGTATTTAAGAACAAGTCTGATGAACATGGAGTTGTCACAAGAAACAAGGCCAGACTCGTTGCACAGGGATACATCCAGATAGAATGAGTGGATTTTGATGAGACTTTTGCTCCTGTGGCTAGACTGGAATCTATACGACTTCTCCTTGTAATAGCCTGCCTTCTAAAGTTCAAACTCTTCCAAATGGATGTTAAAAGTGCCTTTTTGAACGGATATCTTAGTGAAGAGGTCTATGTAGAACAACCCAAAGGCTTTGTTGATCCAACATTTCCAGATCATGTCTACAAGCTAAAGAAAGCCTTATATGGGTTGAAACAAGCTCCAAGGGCCTGGTATGAAAGGCTGATTGAGTTCCTTGTTACAAATGGCTACGGAAAGGGAGGAATTGATAAAACTCTCTTCGTCAGAGAAAGGGAAGGTAACCTCATGATAGCACAAATCTACGTTAATGACATTGTTTTTGGAGGAATGTCTGAAGAGATGGTTCAGTATTTTGTTAAGCAAATGCAGTTTGAATTTGAAATGAGTTTAGTCGGAGAATTAACCTACTTCCTTGGTCTCCAAGTCAAACAAATGGAAGATTCCATTTTTCTCTGTCAAGGGAAATATGCCAAGAATATTGTTAAGAAGTTTGGCTTGGAAAATTCAAAGCACAAGAGGACTCCTGCCCCCACACACCTAAAATTGACAAGAGATGAAAATGGTGTAAGTGTTGATCAGAGTCTCTATAGAAACATGATTGGAAGTCTCCTATACCTTACAGCTAGTAGACCTGATATAACATTCTCAGTAGGAGTCTGTGCAAGGTATCAGGTTAAACCCAAAGCCAGCCATATTAATCAGGTCAAGAGGATTTTGAAGTATGTGAATGGAACATGTAACTATGGTCTACTCTACACACACAGCTCTGACTCTATATTAATAGGATATTGTGATGCTGATTGAGCTAGAAATGCAGATGATAGAAAAAGTACCTCTGGTGGATGCTTTTTCTTAGGAAACAATTTAATTTCCAAGTTCAGCAAAAAGCAAAACTGTGTCTCTCTGTCTACTTCTGAAGCTGAATACATTGCAGCAGGGAGTAGCTGATCTCAAATGATGTGGATGAAACAAATGTTGACTGAATACAATGTTCCACAAGATGTTATAACACTCTTCTGTGACAACTTGAGTGCAATAAATATCTCTATGAATCCCATCCAGCACAGCCGAACTAAACACATTGACATCAGGCATCACTTCATTCGAGACCATGTGGAAGATAAAGTCATCACTCTGGAGCATGTGGCCACTGAAAATCAAATTGCGGACATCTTCACTAAAGCTTTGGATGCAAATCAATTTGAGACATTAAGAGGCAAGCTTGGAGTTTGCTTATCTGCTGAGGCATAACTGTCCACCGGTTGTGGGAATGGTATTCTGATCTCTGAATATGTATTCCCACCACATTGGGAGAGTTTTTCAGTACTCTCTCTTACTTTGTGTTGTTTTTTTTGCTTTTGGGTGTGTACTTTAAACTACTTTGATATGTTTTATTGGTTTTTGAGTTAGTCCTTCTACCTTTGTCATATTGTGGCTAAAAAAGGGGGAATTACTAACATCACTAACCACTGCACTGCTGGTTGTCTACTAACCACTGAGGGGGAGTAGATCTGAACTGATTGAGGGGGAGACATGTCCATGTTATGATTCCGCTGCTGCTCGGATGGTGGTCTCCCTGATATGTTTCTGCAGGACATTGAAAATTAGTTTTAGCCTAAATCTACCAAAGGGGGGGATTGTTGAGTCCCTGCTTTTGAGGTTGGCATTAATTTTGGTAAAACTAACTTAGCAGAAAGATGGTTTACAAGATATCCTAACATGTTGAACTAACTGCAGGATAAGATGTTTGACAAGATGTCCTATCAGGTGGATTCGACATCTTTGTCTGTTACTGTTTTTTTATAACAGGTGTGCCAGGTGTGTTTGGAATATGACTTGATTCTAGGTGGCACCTGAGATTGTGGAATCTGAGATTCTGATTCTAAATGGAATATGCGGTTTCCTTATAAGGAGATATTTTTGGAAACTTGGGATTTAAGAAAGGATTAGGTCACAAATTCTAAGGTGGAGAATTGCTGCGATTTTGGAAGCCCAAGTCCAGCTATGGTTTGCAATATAAATAGGTTGGAGTTAACCTAGTTTGTTGGTTGAATATTGTAGCTGTTTTAGAAGTACTAGGGTTTGTACTTGTGAGTCTCTCGTGTATTGTGTGAATACTTGAGAAGGATTGTTTATTGAGTTGTAATAATTTCAGTCACTGCTATGATTGGAAGGGAATTGAGAAGGGTCTCATACCTAGGAGAGTCCTACGTAGAAATCTAGGACGGGTAGTTTCTAGGTGCTAAGTTGTAAACGTTGGAGTTTAGCTTAGAGCCAATTCTACTTAGTGATTTCATTCCTGGCTTGGTAGCCCCCAGACGTAGGTGTTGTTGATCACCGAACTGGGTTAACAATTTTTGTGTGTTGTTTACTTTCTGCAGTTTACCTTGTTCTTCCTTAATCGTTGTGAGAAGCAGAGATCAAGTGTCACGACATCCTGTCTGACATTTTAGTGATCTGCTTAACCAAAATTTTAGAGTCCTCTCTTTTATTTCGTGTGTCTGCGCCTGCTCTAATGTGTAACACTGGGGTTTCAGAACGCTTGTCGTTATTTGTTTTATTATTTGTTACCACTTTATTTCCTTGTTGATGATTAAGTGATATTACACATGTTATGTTTTAGTTGAATTCCGCTGCTATACGAAGAGATTAATTATGGTTGAAATATGTGGTATTTATATGTTACATATCGTATTGCATGAGTAGGTGTTTGTTGAATGTAGCATCCTACACGTTATGTGTTTTATTTTACTCTGATTTTCTATTATTAATCGTCTCGGCGGTTTAGGGTGTTACATAGTGGTATCATAGCAGGTCGGTCCGTCCGACTAAGTTGTCGAGTCGTTGTCGTGTGACAGTTGATTACTGTCGATGTTGTTTCCTTAACTAGATGTGTAACATATTTAGAATGGCTGGAAGGAAGGATGATGTTATTGTTGCTGCTTTGCAAGCTATTGCTCAGGAAGTGCAGAACCTGCCTCATACCAGTGAGAACGATGAGTTTCAGAAGAATAGACTGCCTACCTTCAAAGGAACATATGATCCAGATGGAGCGCAGACTTGGCTCAAGGAGATCAAGAGAATCTTCCGGGTTATGGAATGCCCTGAAAACACAGAAGGTGCGGTTAGGTACTCACATGCTGGCTGAGGAAGCTGACGATTGGTGGGTTATCACTCGGCAACTATTGGGAGCAACAGGGGTGGCAATCACTTGGGCTGTGTTCAGTATGGAGTTCTTGAGGAAATATTTTCCTGAAGATGTCAGAGGAAAGAAAGAGATCAAGTTTCTGGAACTGAAACAGGGTAACATGACGGTTACGGAGTATGCTGCCAAATTCTCAGATCTGGCTAAGTTTTACCCTTACTACAGTGCAGCAACTGCTGAGTTCTCAAAGTGTGTCAAGTTTGAGAATGGATTGTGGCCGGAGATCAAACAGGAAATTGGTTATCAGCTGATCAGAATATTTCCAGATTTGGTGGATTGTTGTAGGATCTTTGAAGAAGATAGCAAGGCTCGATCGGCTCACTATAAAGGGTTGGCCGAGAGGAGAGGAAAACAACCAATGAACCGTGGGAAGCCTTATGCAGCTCCAGCTGAGAAAGGTAAACAGAAACACGCTGATGGCAAGAAGCCGAGTGGGGGAGGTGCCCCTGCTCCTCTTAAGTGTTACAGGTGTGGTGAGCTAGGTCATCGTGTCAGTGAGTGCACGAGCGATATGAAGAAATGCTTCAAGTGTGGACAGGCAGGACATTTGATTATTGACTGCAGAGTGAACGTAGTGACTTGTTACAACTGTGGAGAACAGGGTCATATTAGTACTCATTGCTAGAAACCAAAGCAAGGTTCGACTGGAGGAAAAGTGTTCGCTTTGACAGGGACTAAGGCTTCCAGTGATGACAGACTAATCAGAGGTACATGTTATATTAATAATACGCCATTGATTGCTATTATTGATACTAGTGCTACTCATTCTTTTATTGCTGCTGATTGTGTAAGGAGGCTAGGCCTTGTCGCTTCTCCTTTGAAGGGAGTGATGGTTGTCGAAACTCCTGCAAAGGGATCGGTGACCACTTCCTTAGTCTGTCTAAATTGTCCACTATCAATCTTTGATAAGGACTTTAGTGTGGATCTCATTTGCTTACCATTGGGGGGTCTCGATGTGATCTTGGGTATGAACTGGTTAGAGTTCAATCATGTTCATATTAACTATTTTAACAAGTCGGTGTGATTCCTTGCTCCTGAAGAGAGGGAAGAAGATGGTTTTCTATCTGCTAGAGAGTTGAAGAGGCTCTTAGAAGAAGAATCTCAGGTGCTTGTATTGTTTTCATCCTTGTCCGTGGGGAGTGAGTCGGTGATTAATGAATTGCAGGTGATGCGTGAATTCCCAGAAGTGTTTCTGGATGATATTGTTGATGTACCGCCAGAGAAAGAAGTGGAGTTTGCTATTGATCTTGTCCCTGGTACCAGACCTATTTCTATGGCACCATACAGGATGTCGGTATCATAATTAACAGAGCTGAAGAAACCACTGGAAGAGTTGTTAGAAAAGAAATTTATGAGACCAAGTGTATCACCTAGGGGAGCTCCAGTGTTGTTGGTAAAGAAAAAGGATGGTAGTATGAGGTTGTGTATCGATTACAGACATCTGAATAAGGTAACGATTAAGAATAAGTATCCGCTTCCAAGAATAGATGACTTGATGGATCAATTAGTGGGTGCCCGTATGTTTAGCAAGATTGATTTGAGGTCGGGTTATCATCAGATACGGGTAAAGGATGAAGATATTCAGAAAATGGCTTTCAGAACTCGATATGGACATTATGAGTATGTAGTGATGTCGTTCGGAGTTACTAATGCACCTGGTATATTCATGGAGTATATGAATCAAATTTTTCATGCTTACTTGGATCAATTTGTGGTTGTTTTTATCAATGAAATCCTTATCTATTCTAAGTCAGAAGAGGAGCATGCTGAACATTTGCGAATTGTGCTGCAAGTGTTGAAAGAAAAGAAGCTCTATACTAAGTTGTTAAAGTGCGAATTCTGGTTGAGAGAGGTGAGTTTTATTGGTCATGTTATTTTAGGTGATGGTATCGCAGTGGATTCATCCAAGGTAGATGCAGTTCTACAGTGGGAGGCTCCGAAGTCAGTAACTGAAATCAGAAGCTTTTTAGGCTTGGCTGGTTATTACCGCAAGTTTATTGAAGGTTTTTCGAAGTTGGCACTTCCGTTGACTCAGTTAACTTGTAAAGGTAAAGCGTTTGTGTGGGATGTCCACTGTGAGAAGAGTTTCATTGAACTGAAGAAGAGATTGACTACGGCTCTAGTTTTGATTCTACCCGAACCAAGGGAATCGTTTGTGGTGTATTGTGATGCTTCTTTGATGGGTTTAGGAGGTGTGTTAATGCAGGATGGAAAGGTTGTGGCTTATGCGTCACGACAGTTAAGATTCCATGAGAGGACTTATCCAAGTCATGATTTGGAATTGGCTGCAGTGGTATTCGTATTACAATTTTGGCGGCACTATCTTTATGGCTCAAGATTTGAGGTGTATAGTGATCATAAGAGCTTAAGTTATCTGTTTGATCAGAAGGAAATGAATATGAGACAAAGAAGGTGGTTAGAATTCTTAAAGGATTATGATTTCGGCTTAAACTATCATCCCGGTAAAGCGAATGTCGTGGCTGATGCTCTGAGTCGAAAGTCTTTACATGTGTCGGCTATGATGGTTAAAGAGTTGGAATTGATTGAACAGTTCAGAGATATGAGTTTGGTTTGTGAACAGACACCACATAATGTGATGCTGGGTATGCTGAAGATCAACAATGAATTTCTTAATAGTATCAAATAGGGTCAGAAATTGGATGTGAAACTAGTGGATTTGATGATTGGAAATGAACAGGAGGAAGGTAACGAATTCAGAGTGGATGAACAAGGTGTGTTGAGGTTCCACGATAGGACTTGTATTCCTGATGATCCTGAGTTGAAAAGAATGATTCTAGAAAAAAGTCACAGGAGTAGCTTGAGTATCTATCTAGGAGCTACTAAGATGTATCAAGACTTGAAGAAGATATTTTGGTGGCCTGGATTGAAATGTGACGTGGCTAAGTTCGTGTATGTTTGTTTGACTTGTCAGAAGTCGAAGGTGGAACATCAGAAACCTGCTGGGTTAATGCAATCGTTGGATATTCCAGAGTGGAAGTGGGACAGCATTTCTATGGATTTTGTGACCGGGTTGCCTAATACGCCCAGAGGACATGATTCTATTTGGGTAGTAGTGGATAGACTGATGAAATCGGCACATTACATTCCGATCAATATCAGTTTTCCTTTGTAGAGGCTGGCAGAGATTTATATTCAGGTGATTGTGAAGTTGCATGGAGTTCCGTTGAGTATTGTGTCAGATAGAGATCCAAGATTCACTTCCAGATTTTGGGAAAGCTTGCAAGAAGCTTTGGGATCGAAACTAAGATTAAGCTCAGCTTATCACACACAGACAAATGGACAGACGGAGAGAACTATACAATCTTTGGAGGATTTGTTGAGGGCCTGTGTGCTTGAACAAGGAGGTGCTTGGGATAGCCATTTGTCATTGATTGAGTTCACTTATAATAATAGTTATCATTCCAGTATTGGGATGGCGCCTTTTGAAGCTTTGTATGGTCAGAGGTGTCGGACGCCTTTGTGTTGGCATGAATCTGGTGAGAGTGTAGTACTTGGACCTGAGATCGTTCAGCAGACTACTGAAAAGGTGAAGCTGATTCAGGAAAAGATGAAAGCTTCGCTGAGTAGGTAGAAGAGCTACCATGATAAGAGGAGGAAAGATCTTGAGTTCCAAAAAGGAGACCATGTGTTCTTGAGAGTCACTCTGGTGACCAGTGTTGGACGTGCGTTGAAGTCGAGGAAACTTACTCCCCGGTTTATTGGTCCATATCAGACTTCTGCAAGAGTTGGACATGTTGCCACCTAATTTTTCGAATTTGCATGATGTATTCCATGTATCACAGCTTCAGAAGTATGTTCCAAATTCGTCGCATGTGATTCCGATGGATAATGTGGAAGTAAGGGATAACCTTACGATTGAGGCCTTGCCAAAACGAATTGAAGACCGCGAGGTAAAGCAATTGAGAGGCAAGGAGATCACCCTAGTGAAGGTAGTATGGGGAGGCGCTGCCGGTGGAAATATGACTTGGGAGTTGGAAAGCAGGATGCAAGAATTGTATCCGGAGTTGTTCGTATGAGGTAAATTTTCGATGACGAAAATATTCTAAGTGGGGGAGAGTTGTAACACCTCGATTTATTTTATTGTTTTTCGTAATTGGAATTACATGTTGTTGTGCATTTATGTGTGGTTGTGTTTGGGGTTGCCCTTAGTATGGGTAGTGACCTTAGAATTATAGGGATTAAGAAGTTGGGGGTGTTTGACCAATTAGGTAGAACTTGGTGGTGGAGTAAGAATAAGTATTTGGTTAATATTATTATTTTTAAATTATTAAGAGATATTGTTATTATTATTTAATTAGTAAAATAATAATAATAATAATATTGAAATAATAATAATAATAAAAAAAGGATATTGGAAAAGAAAAATAGAAAAGAAGGAATTAGGGAGAGAACTTTTCAGTATGTGAAAAGTTGAGAAAGAGAAATAGGAGAGTTAGGGCAGAAGGAGGAGAAAAGCCATTGTTGAGGCCGAGGTTTTCGTCAAAAACTCTAAGGTAAGGGTGGGGTTCTTTAATCTCTTAAGGGTTGTATAATATTTGTATGAGGGTAGATAAACCTTTAGGATCATCCCTTCGTGTTGTTTGTATCGATTTGGGATTGGGGATTTTGCATGTCGAAGGTTTTGATAAGAGGAAAAATGCATAAATTGATCAATTAAATTACGGTCTATGTATTCCTAATTGTATGTATGATAAATTGTGATTATATGTGCGTTTTGGGGTTGTTTGGGAATAAAATCGGAGAAGGGTTGGGGTGGAATGGTGCTGAAATCACAACTGCAGAATCGCGTAGTTTGCAATGCAAACAAAAGTTCGCTTGGTGAATGTTCGCCCCAGATTCGCTAAGCGAATAAGATAGTGAACAAAGGGAAGGAAGAGGAAATTCTGGAATGTGTGGTGGGGAAGTTCGCCCCAGGTTCGCTAGGCGAACTCCTGGCGAACTCCAGTTCGTTGGGCAAAGGTGTAGCGAACGAATAGGAGAAAAAGTGAGTCTCTGGTTTTTGTATGGGAGGAGTTGTTTGCTAGCTAGTTCGCTAGGCTAACTTCTAGCGAACGAGAGTTCGCTGAGCGAACTCGCAGCGAGCATGACAGTGATGTTTGCTGCTGTTACCGACAGACTTTTATCAAACTTCATAAATTCATAACTTTTAATCCGTATGTCCGTTTCAGTCGCCGTTCGAATCGTTGGAAAGCTGGTTTCACATCATTTTTGTTAAAATTAATTTCAGTACCAGCATTCCAACCATTTTCCGCTGTAATTGGGTTTTCGTGTATGTGTTAGGTGTTGTGCGTTAGAATGATGAATTTGGTTGTGTGTATGCGTGTTGTGGTTGTGGATTGTTGTTGTTGTATGTGTTGGCAGGTACATACTGCATGTTGGATAATTGTAGTAAGATGTATTTACGCATTGTTAATCTTATGCATTTAGTTTTCGTTGTATGCATGCCATGTTGCATAAGTTGTATGATAATTCGTGTGCCCATGTGAGGTGTGAGCGTCTTATCGGGATTCTTTAAAATAGAATCTTGTTGGTGTTGTTGTTGTTGAGGTGATCGTGTGCCCATGTGGGGTGTGAGCGATCACGGATGTCGTGTGCCCATATGGGGTGTGAGCGACTGATATAGAAATTTCTACGGGAATTATGATAATGAAAAAGGGATCGAATGGGTACCACATGAATTGAGTCGAGTCGTGGGTCTCATTGTATTGCATTATGTTGCGTTGTATAGTGGATTGTACGGTTGTATGCTTATGTGAAAGAGTGTGATTTCTTTGATGTAGTAGTGATAGGGTGAATTGTGTAATTGGTTAAATGCTTTTATATTTATATTATGCATTTCTTTTGCTGATTTGAGAATCTCACCCCTTCTGTTTGAATGTTACCTCCACGTGGGTAACGTACAGATAAGCAGGATTAGTGCGGAGTTGAAGTTAGTGAAGATGGAGTCTTCTCTTTTATTTCGTGTGTCAGTGTCTGCTTTGATGTGTAACACTGGGGTTTCGGAACGCTTGTCGTTATTTGTTTTATTATTTGTTACCACTTTATTTGCTTGTTGATGATTAAGTGATATTACACATGTTATGTTTTAGTTGAATTCCGCTGCTATACGAAGAGATTAATTAAGTATGGTTGAAATATGAGGTATCTATGTGTTACATATCGTATTGCAAGAACAGGTGTTTGTTGAATGTAGCATCCTATACGTTATGTGTTTTATTTTATTCTGATTTTCTACTATTAATCATCTCGGGGGTTTAGGGTGTTACAGAAGGGACCCGAGAGTCGCCCCATATATGGGGTTCTTATAAATATATCACTAATAATCTCTCAAGCACGAGAACTTATAGTGGTCAAAGTGTTTTCATACTTCTCTCGAGTTAAGCTTTGTGGTTAAGGGCGAGCCTTTCAACTGAGGGCGACACTTCCCACGGAGGGCGAATTCCTTAGCCAAAGAGATAAGTTCCTTTGCCAAAGAAGTCATTTTAATGGGAGGCAGGTTTCTTAGCGAGAGGGACGAGTTCCTCATCTGAAGACGTAATTTTTATTGGGAGGTGATTCCTTCATCTGAAGGTGTCATTTTTAATGGGAAGGAAGTCTCTCAGCCAGAGGGACGAGTCTCTCAACTGCAGGTTTCGTTTTTAATGGGATGTGAGTCTCTCTACTAGGGGTGAGTTATCACCCCCATGCCAGATGTCTACCGAGTAGCTAAGCAGTCAGTTGGGGTCAAACATCAATCATTCAGATGGACACGCTTAATTTCATTTAGTGTGAGCAATGATGGCTTATTTTCGATACGCTAAACATTAATGACACGTGTTGGAAGCGTGCTAAGAATTTTCAAAAGTTTTGGTGGAGCTTACAAAGATCCTTTGAGTGAGTGTTGGTGACCTCAACTTCTTTATAAAGGCTTCCTCGTCTCCATTTTTTACTTCTTTTGATAATTTGTTCTCACAACTTTTGCAAACATCTTTGATATGCTCAATCTTCTTGCAAGTTCCTCTCTCCTCACTCCCATTCTTCTCAGGTGCAGATTGTAATACTTTTTTTTTCTTTTACAGTAGTTATGACAAAGAAACTTAGGAGAAAACTCATAATAGTGTTTAGGTTAATGTAAAACTGTGGAATTTCAGAGATTTAGGTGGCCCCTTTAGCGATTGTGATGTTGGTGGTGATTTCTTTTTATTCTTCTACTTTCCAAAGAACAAAAAGACAATGACCACCCTTTCCATCGTACCTAAAGAAGCCAAGGATATTATGTCCTCTTTCTTTTTGAATTCTTGGTATCTGGTCTTGCGACCGACTAATCCAAGAGGACCAATCCCACCGTTCACTAGCAGGAGCCCTGTTTAAAGCCATAGCAAAGTGCTGTATGGACTGGCCCAACACAAAGATTGATTGCACGTAGAAGGATTCGAACCTAAAACCTTGAGAGGAGCACACTCTCAAGACCCAAGCCTCAACCACTAGGTCAATCATTGGGGGTTGATATTTGGCCCACTTATGTTACTGAATAGATCCTCTCTTTCTATATAATTGCGTGTAGTTAACTTTTTTATTCGAGATTGGCTTGGTGTTAAGTGTACCACTTATGTAGCCTATGCAAAGCGAACAAGCAAGGGATTGAGCTGCGCGAATAAGAATCGCCCCACTTTCCCTCTTTGGAAGAGCATAGCCCTGTCTGTAACCCCTAAAAAGAATCCTTTCGGGGGCCCCATTTCTCATTGGTGCGTTGGAGACGATTCTTTCTGTATCTTCGCCTTCCTTTTCTTCTGTAGCTTCTTTTTCGTCTTCTCCTCCTTCTGAGTCAAACAGAGAAAATAAAGCATGTGAATGAAGATAGATTGACCTTCCTCTTCTCTTCTTACTCGGCCTTCTCTTCCTCCCGGATAGGTGTTTTTCCTTTGTCTTTTGACGAAACCGGTTGAGGTTCTGAGGGATCCCCGGATCAACTTACTCCAAGGGTAAAATTTTTTTAGCTTACTCCAAATCATAGTCTTTAAATTGAATCTAATCTAATGGTTAATTAAGTAAAAATGTTAATTAACCATTAGACTAGATTCAATTTAAAGCCTATGATTTAGAATAGGTTTTGGTGATCTTATCTATCTAATGAAATGAATGAAGAGTCCATTTTGAAATCGTCCTGCCTGCAACCCCCGTAAATCAACAGATAAAGTAGATAATATCTCCGATTTAGGAGATTGGTGACTTATCCATTCAACGACTTTAGCACTCGACATTCAAAAAATGGGTATTTTACTCTCGGGTCGGGTGAATTCCATAATAGATGCCTCTTGGCATGCCAACCTTCTTTCTCCTTTCACGACAAGACTTATCTGGAGAAAAAAAAAGGAAATTATGTACGTATTGGTCGTGAATATCTGAATAGGACAAATCACCACGTGGATCTCTTTATTTGCTTCAAAACAAGTAGGCTCGACCAACGACAATATGGATTATCGATATTAGGGAATATTCTCAATTGAAAGATCCCCTAATATCAACTTGAGACGACGAGAAAGAAAGTATCTATTTTATTTCATTATTCAATGAAACTAATCGTTCGTTATTGAAACAGATGGTAATAACCATCTCGTCTAGGAAAAATCA
The DNA here is from genome assembly GCA_022829125.1 of Lathyrus tuberosus. Taxonomy (NCBI): domain Eukaryota; kingdom Viridiplantae; phylum Streptophyta; class Magnoliopsida; order Fabales; family Fabaceae; genus Lathyrus; species Lathyrus tuberosus. The sequence continues at coordinate 3,800,280 of JALAZF010000269.1, read as the reverse complement.
TTTTTTTCTCAACAATGTCTGTGATTTGAGCCAATAAGTTTTCGTTAGATAGGAACAGATTTGATAAATATTTATAACTTTTGTATGAGTATTAGAACGAAAAAATTCATTTAATACTGAACTATTGATTCTAAACCTTCTCTCGCGATCAATTAACAATTTCAAATTATATTCTTGCTAATTCTTTCTAAACCAACTGTCATTTAGATATTTTCAATAAATTTTGTTGGTTTGAAAAGTCAAAAATATCTCTGACACCACTTCATCCAAAATAAATTCTTAATGTGAAAACATAGGAATTTTTTGGAACAACAAAAAGAGTGATTCTACATTTCCAAATGAATTGGCTTATTTGAAAAAAGCCTTGTTCGTTGGAATATATATATATATATATATATATATATATATATATATATATATATATATATATATATATATATATATATATATATATATTATTTTATGATGCTAACATGTGATTATTTTACCGCAACCAAACTAAAACTAGTAACTAACCCGTGCGTTCGCACGGGCATGTCTGTTCGAGGATTTTATGTTATGAACGTGTAATTGTTAATCAAATTGAAAAGAAAAATGGTAAAATTATAAAAATAGAAATGATTGAAATTAAAAATTTATATTGTTAAGTATAAGAAATTGTTGTGTGTTGTAAAAGAAGAAATTAAATTAATTATTGATATAAATTCAAATAATGCAATGATGATTGAAAATATTAAACAAAAAATATTAATTAGTAGGTAGATCAAAAACAAATGAAACTAAAGTTAGATTCAAAGTTAAAAATAGAAAGAAAAAAATAAACTTAAGAATAATAGTAAATTTAAGTTGAAATAGTCATATATGTAGAAGATGAAAGGTAAACAACAATATAAATAATAATAATATGATTAAAAAAATTATTGAAATTTGTATTAGATAAATTAATCGTTTAGGTTTTTTTAACAAATAAGACAATTATGTTATAAGAGAGAATATAATGGTCGATAAATTTTATTATTCAATATTTGAACCAGTAGTAAAGTTGTTCTCATTTATAACAATTGTAATTGTTTTCCTATATAAAAATATTGTAATCAACAATGTATTTTTTCCCGTATATAAATATTAGTTTTGTTTTGACATTATTTATACAAAATAATTGAATGAATAGTATAGTTGTTTCCGTATATAAAAAAAATTGAATCAAAAGTAAAGTTGTGTCCGTTTATAACAATAATATTTATTTTGCATGTTAAAAAATTTGAATCAAAAGTAAAGTTGTGCCCGTTTATAAAAATTGTATTTTTTCCGTATATAAAAAAATTGAATCAAAATTAAAGTTGTGCTCGTTTATAACGATAGTATTTTTTTCGTATATACAAAAATTTGAATCAAGATTAAAGTTTGCCTCGTTTATAATAATAGTATTTTTTCGCATATAAAAAAATTGAATCAAAATTAAAGTTGTGTCCATTTATAACAATAATATTTTTTCGTATATACAAAAATTTGAATCAAAATTATTGTTGTGCCCGTTTATAACATGTAAGTACGCACGGGGTACATTTTTGGTGGAATGTTTTGGACACGCATTTGTTTGTAGACTGTCATAAATATTGAAAGTTGGAAAAAGAAAAAAAAAACTTTAAAATAATATTAAATTTAAGTTGAAATAATAATAAATGTAGAAGATGAAAGGTAAACAACAATATTATTAATAATATAGTTAACAAAAACTATTGAAACTTGTATTAGATAAATTAATCGTTAAAGTTTTTTTAACAAATAAAACAATTATGTTATAAGAGAGAATACAATGGTCGATAAATATTTTTTTTGACATTATTTATAAAAATATTCAAATGAAAAAATTATTTTTATTTTCATAATATTTATAAAAATATTTGAATCGATAGTAAAGTTGTTCCCGCTTATAAAAATATTTAAAACAAAATATTATTTTTGTTTTGAAAATATATAAATATTTGAATCAATAGTGAGATTATTCCCGTTTATAACAATAGTATTTTCTCCTGTATATAAAAACATTTTAATCAACAATGTATTTTTTTCCGTATATCAATATTAATTTTGTTTTGACACTATTTATAAAAAAAAATGAATCAACAATAAAGTTGTCCCCGTATATAAAAAATTTGAATCAAAAGTAAACTTGTGCCCGTTTATAACAATAGTATTTTTTCGTATATAAAAAAATTTGAATCAAAATTAAAGTTGTGCCCATTTATAACAATATTTTTTCTTCCCAATATAAAAATATTTTAATCAACTGTGTAATTTTTTTACACTATTATTCGTATATACAAATATAAATTTTGTTTTGACACTATTTATAAAAATATTTGAATCAATTGTAAAGTTGTTCCCTTATATAAAAATATTTGAATCGAAATATTGTTTTTGTTTTGACAATATTTATAAAAATATTTGAATCAATAGTAAAGTTGTTCCCGTTTATAACAATAATATTTTCTTCCGTATAATAAAATATTTTAATCAATAATATATTTTTTTCCCCATATATAAATATTAATTTTGTTTTGACATTATTTATAAAAATATTTGAATCAATATTAAAAATTTCCCGCATATAAAAAATATTTGAATGGACAATATATTTTTCCTGTATTAACATCGATATCATACACATATTTTCTTGTATTTGTATCAGTAATATAAAATTTATTCATTAATCATTTTAATAAATATAAATTTTTTCTATATTTATTCATTATTTTAATTGTGTAAATTTCATTAAATATTATATTTTTTTTCGTATTTGGATTAATAGTATATATTTTTCCCCATAATTACACTAATGAGATAGAATTATTTAATAATTAAATTAATTGCATAAATTTCAATATATGAAACATATTTTTCTTCTATTTGAATCAAGATACCAGAATTAAAAAATTGTTATTAATCATAATTTATACTACCATTTTTTTGTATTTGTATCAGAATCAAAACAAACTGCTATATACAATATACTATCAGAAGAAAAACAAAATGTTATTAATCATAATTTAAACCAAATTTGATATTATAATCAAAACTGATATTTCAGAATAAAATTAAACTAATATTAATGATAATTTAAACTAAAATAAAGTTGATATTAATAATAATTTAAACTAGTTTTAATATCATAATCAACACTGAATTATTAAAATAAAAAGAAACTGCATTAATATTGATTTATGTAGTGTTGATTCTGATATTAAATCATGTTGATTCTGATATGAGATAAAATAAGATAAAATAAAAAACGTTAAATTAATTTAATGGATATTAATAAATTTAATGTGAAGGCAAAAAGATATATGGAAGAAGAAAAGTTAGTTAGGAAAGTGAGACAATTATGTTTTCTTAATTATAAAGATAATATGAGATGAAATCAGAAATATTAATTTAATCTAATAACTATTAATAGACCCTCTCATCTCTCATTAAAAAAGTCCTCTCACTTGAAATGTTCCCCCTCTTTGTATATAAAATAATATATATATATATATATATATATATATATATATATATATATATATATATATATATATATATATATATATATATATAATATTAATAAAAATTAAAAATAATAAAAAATATTAAAAAAACAATATTTTATTTCTCTTAATAGCAAAATTAGAGATATTAAAAATAAATTTGTAATTTAAAACAAAAGTTTCGATCTATTTTTAATAATTTTTTCCCATTTTTTAATGAATTTATAGATCTTTTATTTTATCGTAAATATGAATAGCAATAAAATAAATTTACTAAATATTGTTTTTTTTTTAATTGAAAAAAAATAATAAATTTGTTAAATTTAAATATTAAAAGAATTGAAGATATTTTTTATTAAGAAATTCAAATAATTTATGGTAAAAAGAATAAATTCAAATAATAATAACTAATTTATTTTTTATTTATTTAAAAATGAAAATAGAAATAAACAAAAATAATAGTCATTAATTAATATTTAATTTTACAATGTGATTGATTTATCACATTCTCTAATTAACGGTTCACCATTATTTTCCTTTATAGACCGTTTATTTTCATAACCAATAAAAATTGAACTGTTTATGGAATTTGAATCAATTATATACAATAATACTCCAAATTAGGGGTTGTTTGTTTGTTATTATAGTGATTTTAGAAGTTCCTTTTCAATAAAAAAATATGTGAAAAATAAAAAAACTTTTTCGGAAGGGATACAAATAATCTGAAGTTTTAGTGCTTTCCGTACAGTTAAAAGGATTAGCTTAAAAATGATTAAATAAAATTTGATGATAAAACCAATTTTCTTCTTCCTGCATCCAAACTATCTTTCCGACTATCCCTTATTATAATTAAAAGTGAAGATTGAAAACGGTAAAAATAATTAAGTACAGCTAGTAAGGCTATTTAAGTTGAAAGTTGAAAAGAATAACTTGATACAAACCATAATAGCTACAGGATGTCAAATATAAGAGAAGAGAATCACAATATATTATTAAGATAAAAATTGACCTTTCATGTCAACAATTGTCGGGACCATACATGATAATTTTTTTAAAAAAACTTACATAATCATTATAATTTTCTAAAATATATTTAAGTTTTAAAATTTTATCCTCTTTAAAAAAGCATTATAGTAAATTGACCCATATTCAAAACAAAGATAAATTTTTAAATTATATCTACAACCTACTAAACTATAGTGATAAGTCAAGAACAATGATGTTAAGTGCAACAACCCCTTCAAATTTCTAGGGATAATAATGAAAGTAATAAAAAAATCATGAATAAGAAAACTAAGGCTTAGATGCCTTTGTTGCTTGTGTAAAATAACTTGAGTCTTTTTTACGGGAAAGAGAATAAACAAAAAAAAAAGCGAAATTTGAGAGGTTTATGTTTTCTTGCCAAAGGTGTTGTGTCATGAAAACAATATAATATTGGTGCTCCAAATTATATCTAGATGATATATAAAAATCACAATAAATAAATTTATGTAGAAAAAAAATTGATGGAAAATGATGTATTGAAATTATATAGTACTTTAAGATAAGCAGACCTAATACAAGAGAAAAAAACAAACTAATACTACTCCCAAAAGAAAGTGATAAAATAAGCTAGATAAGTTAATAACCCCTCTCAAAAATTATTTTTAACCTTGGCTTGGTTCCAATATCATAAATTTGAAGGGGATCTAAGTGCTTGGTAAATTGATCAGCAGGATTCTCAGCTGATGAGACATGAAGAAGATGCATCAAATTCTTTTCTAATTTTTGTTACAATGCGACAATCCAATGCTGATTGGTTGTCACAATAGAGCAAGGTATGTTGTTAAAAGCATAATCCAAGGTCATGAGGTAGATGGGTAGCCATTGAAATTCATATAGTGGGAGTAATCTCATGCTTGCAAAGGATCTTGATACAGCAGACTACTTCTTGGGCTTCCATGAAATTAAGAAATCTCATAATAAATGCCATAATCACTGATATCTGTAAGTTTGAAGAGCCATCTCATTCCATGTCTCGAAAAGCTTGATTTGGAAAAAACAAAAACAATAATCTTTGAGTATAATAATTAGTACAAACAAATACCATAAAAAAATTCTTAGCATAAAAAAACAGTGTTTTCAATGTCTCCCCTACCTACATCAAATACAAATTCCCTAGCATAAAAAAAATCCCAAAGATAACCCTACACAAATTTCCAAACATTAAGTATATTTTGAAATTTCGGTTACCTCTTTTTCATTATCCTATACCCGAGCAAATCTATATAGCTATAGCTAGCCTAAACAAAAGCAATGAGACAATTCATTCAAATCAAAATTAGCACCAAAGAATCACTTGACAATTCAATCATGTTCTACCAACACATGTGGATGCATTCAATCATATTCATTCAAAGCCAGAATTAGCACTAAAAAACCACTGACAATTCAAATAGAAAAAGTTTCTGGTGTTCAAAACGTGTTAATGTCTAATACCAAAATGTGTAGTTGCATTCAATCACTTTGTTATAATATGAAAGTACCAAAACATTAGAGCGCAAAAATGTAGAGAAACTACCTTGACTGCAGAAACAACAACATCACCAATAACACTAGGAGAAGCTTTCCATGTTCCAAGACCAATTGCTGGTATCTTTGTACCACTATTCATATCAAAATGTTGAGGACCATGTATATCCATCTTCTCCTTCATAAAACCCAAATTAGTATATAATTATCAAATTGCTATAGTTTTTATATAACCCTAAATGTTGTATGTAGTTTTTATATAACCCTAATTTGCATCAGTTTTTATACAAATTGATGCATAAACATCAGAGTTCGAAAAAAATACTTACTTGAAAGATGGTTCCTAACATTTTCAATGTTTTGGCTCAGAATCTCAGAACATTTTTCGATGCGGTAGGATCTCGAAGAACCTGAGAAAAGTAATAAGAGTATTTTATTGTAACTTATGAATTCTAATTTGATGGTCAGAAAATAACATTGATCCAAGTTAGTATTATTTTCAAGGTATGGACAAAAAATACTGCAACTTACTTTCAAGGTAAGGACAGAAAACAATCCTTGTTGTAGTAAACAATCCAATGCACATAAACATTAAAAATCAGCCACATTTCAATATATACACAGAGAAAGAACAAATACTGGAATGGAAAGAAGTAAAAACAAACCTTGTAACAGAATCAGAAGAATGCAAATCAGCACCCGCCGCCGACCTCGTCATCTTCATTATCTTCTTCCATTCAGATATAATATTTCAGAGTATATTAACTTAAATATTAACACAAAACTAACCTTGAAAACCTAGTCATTTCAGATCTAACATTCAGAATATTAACACAAATATTATAGATCTAACATAACAACCATAACAACCAGATCTGTAAACATAACATCCAGATCTAACAAAACATTCAGCATTGTAACTTATTAGTCTAAAATCTGAATGAATGCCGAACAAAGAAGAAAAAGAGAGAGATGCATTATGAAGACAACAAAACACAACCGAAATTTTATTAGCAATTTCATCAAATAAAGCACTTGACTTCACTCAAACACGAATTCATATTCAAATACAAATCCTCAGTTCCAAAAAAAATTCAAATACAATAACAAACCTTAGTTCCAACAGGAAATGTTTCAGCCCACAAATCCTCCTACAAAATCAAATTCAACAAAAAATATAATCCCAGTTAGGTCTAATAATGGTTAGCAAAAGAGATATTGAGAGAAATTACCACGACACCAGCGATCCAGATACAGTGAAGGTTCGGAGTATGAAACAGAAACTGTTTTTAACACCTTGAAACCCAAAATATAAAACCTTGCTTTCATTGATGTCTTTGACATTTTCAAATGGTCCAACCATCTTGAAATTGAACCCGTGCGTGGCTTCGTTGAACTTGATTATCAAAAGTAGACGATGGAAGAAGATGAAAGTTGAGAGAGAACAAAAGGTTGAGGTGAAGAATGTGTAGACAGAAGAGGGTTGAGATGAGAGAGAACAGAGGTTGAATGTGTTTGTGGTAGCAGGCATGCGCGTTTCAGAAAGTAGCAGTGTTGGGGCGTGGTACTGTTCAGCCAAAAAGTGTGTTGGAATTCAAATTTAATAATTTAATATTTAACACTTAGTTGTACTTGAACTACAAAAACCAAATGAGTTTGCAATTATACACAAATGAAATGACATAGAACCAATTGTACAATCTAGGTGCAAAAAGTAAATTTTGAACACAAAATGCCCCTAATTTTATAATTTGGAGGGCAAAGAGAAAAGGTTGTTTTTGTGATTTTCAGAACATCAACTTTTCTTATATTATAGATATCTTATATTATAGATATCTTATATAGATTGGGTATTGGGTTTATCCAACTCAAACCGGCCCACGTACACCTTAGTTTCCACACCCAAAAGAAATTTTGACACGATACTTAGATATCTTTCATACAAATAACTTTTATGGCAAATGTATCACTTCATTTTTTAACCCACTTTTATCCATAATCAATTCTACAAAATTAATGAAATCAAACTCAATTTCTCATCACCATAGAATTTAACACATACTTTTCCTTATAAAACCAAACACAGTTATAAATAATGGTCAATCAAGAAGACCCTTGCACCATTTGAGAAACTCGAGTCTAGAATAAACATTGTACCTGCATCTAGAATATATCATATTTGCATGATTACACCATCACAAACAATTGAAGCTTTTTCATCTATAATCTTCTAGTCATTAGTACAGTAGTATTTGATTGAAGGATCAAAAACAAACAAATATGGAAAATCATAAATCAGAAACCACTGTCTAGATGGATATACTTTAATCTTCTCTGCTCACTATTAATAATCCACATGGCATGAGAACCTTGGTTTTATGCATGGAGAATTACCCTCATGCTGGCAAATGAAGCTTTCGGTTGTTCTTCCAACTGCATGGCAATATTTTCAAACACTCAAAACAAACATGAACAGGGATAATTAATATAAGCAAAATGGACCTGAAAAGTAGGCAAGTTTTACCTTTGGAAATAGTAATAGAAGAAGTCAGCATAGAGCAGTGTTTGAACAAACCCAGAAACCCATGCTGCAAAAGAGAATATCAAAATGACTCAGAAAAACAATTTCAGAATACAGTGAAAGTCACTTGGCAACTATCATGTTTGCATGTTTGATTTCTATGCTGTGAAGACAAAATAGAATTGGTAGATTATTTTAAAAGGTTTGCACGACCATGCAAGGCGCCTTTGAAAGTTGTTTGAGCAGTAAAAAACATGTTAACAATGGTACAAATGTGTCTTTTAATCTGAAATTGAGATTGTGCGATAAAGAGGCACACGTTCCAAACCATAAACCATCTAGTTACTAATGCAAAGATCGTGCTGTTATTTAAGGTAATCGTAAAAGCATAAAATGATAATAACCATTAAGCAAAAGAGAGAATCATACTTATCCAATGGACAAAGTGGGGCTCGGTAAAGTAGCGATAGATCCAGTTGAGAATGTATAGTGCTCTGTACCCACTGCATTTGACAGGCAAAATAGTAATATAAATATCAGATTTTATAATAAGTTGACTTGAAAAGTAATTGGAGATGAGTTTAACAAGCCCATAAGAGTTGATTAACATGCACATGTATCACATCAAGTACCAATCCTAAAGAAATTAAATACAAATGAAGTTATCTGCCGAAATAATTCCCAAAAGATTTGTAAAACCTGAACAAAACAATTAATCTTCATTTGGCCCTCTCACAGTTGACAGTACCGAATGCCACTTTGGATGGAGTTCATGATTAATTTCTTATATAGAATCAAGCAAAGTGCAGACTAAAATCTGGTAAAATATAAATTGAAAGAAAAAAATTCACAAGCCAAACACATCCTAAATTTTGCATCAGAGTTCTTAGGTATTAAAGCCTGAGAGCTAAACATGTGCAAATGGGTTCCTCTGATATACAAAGTTACCCCTGCTTATTTTTTTTATGATAGTACGCCCCTTCAGTAGAACTAATTGCATAAACTTGAAAACCTTAAGAAGCAGACTATGCTTTCCCACATATAAAAACTTTCAACTCAAGATCATATAGTAAAAGGCCAATTTCATTGATCATTTTCAATCAAGCCACTGGACAGGCTGGTTCATATACACTACTACTGCAAACTAATAATTCCCCTATTCCTTTTGTTGTCTTGTCTTCATTAGCAACGCCTACACTTTGTTTAGGTGAGTTTGAAATACTGATTAGAATCTGTACCACACATCACATGAAATGCTATGATTTTCTTCATGTGTGAATCATTATATGAAGCTGGGTAACACAACCCCCAAAATACTATTAGCGGGATAACCGCTATTGTGAATACTAAAAAACAATGTACATAGTAAACATAAATTCCAACAGCATAGATAATTACTTTAAAATAGAAACTGCACTAGCATACATAGTAAAATTCCAACAGTAAACATAAATTCCAACAGCATACTTTCCATCAAAATGAGTTCCCATCAAAATCAAATTATTAAAGTATTCCTGCACAACATCATCCTTCTCATTGATATTAACCCTAGACATATATGCATCAGTAGTGTTTTGTTTTTTATTATAATTCTCTTGCAGTATTTGTTTAATATCAGCCGTTATTTTCCTACAAGATTTTACTTCTCCCTTTATTCTCAACTGATGCTTCACAGCTCGTGTCGTTCCTCTTGTTGAAGGGTGCTTACAAAAATCACAAACAATTGTTTTCTTGCTCTGGTCTTTATAAGAGTTCCATTGCCAACGAATATCAAGGTTGTCACTAATAGATTCAAAATAACTTAGTCGCTGGAGGTTGGTGTTACACTTGCAGTGGAAGAGGATGATGATGCCATGGTTATCAAAAGAGAAACAAGACAAGGCAAACAGATCAAAGGTTGTAGCTGTGAAACAGAGAAAGGAGAAGAGGCGAAGCAAAACAATGAATCAGAAGAGAACGGCGGAGCAGAGGCAAACGACGAAGAAGCAGAGGATAACGACAGCGAATGGTGAAGAAACAGATGAAAACGGCGAAGAATGCAGAAGACACAGTGGAAAAAGGAGCAGACGAGAAGGCAGGAGAGAACAGTGTAGAAAATATATAAATTAAAACAGTGGAACTATAAAAAAGCACAACACATGACGTGGAGTTAAATATTATGTCAATAAAAGGGAGGGAAAGACTAACATACTCTTAAAAATACAGTTCAAAATATTAGGGTTTATGATTTTGTCCCAAATTGAGAATAGCGGCCATCAAACAGAAATGGCACTGCTATTACGCCGCCATAGCACTGCTATGGCCACTACTGTCGATAGCTCTTTGCAGGCCAATAGCATAGCGGTGAGGGGCCATGCCGCCACGCTACGCCACTATAGCCGCGCTATGGGGCGCTATTGACAACCTAGAATTGAAGAGTATTACTTTAATGACTCAGAATTGTATCAAATTGCAACTATGATTTGCATCTTCATCCTAAATGAAACCACTACTAAGCTCATTCTATGAGGGAATAGATATAAAAATAGACAAATCTCCCCGTTTTTGGCTATTGATCAGTAGTTGAAATACCTCCAGAAGATAATAGCTGCTAATTCCAATACTAATGCAATAACAAGAACTATATAAATCATATCATAATAATATATAGTGCTAAAACTCGGATAAAGAACCATAACTCACCCAAGAAGAAAGACATATTGTCCTGTCAAATTGTCAATGTTTCTGGTTCTTTGTAGAAGTACTAGTTGAGGAAGTATGGCAACAGCTTCCAAATACAGAGAAAATGTCCATACCACCTATTTCACGCATAAGTGGTTTTAGAAAAGCGAACGAAAGTTAAAAGTAATGCAAATTTGGCTCTTAAAAACAGTCAAACATGTATGGTAGCACAACAGCTACAGAAGTTAAATAACAATGAATTTATACTAACCTCCTTAAATGTAAATTTCTCATTGATAAGTAGGGCCAACAGTAAGCAAGGCAATACAAGAAAATAGTGACGGAAGGTATCCTGATCTTTGTCGTATGATCTACGAACAATTTTGTGGTACCTCATGTACCACACAATAGAGAATGAGCTTCCCAAGAATATCAACTTCATAACAGTATTATATAGAGATATGTAATTCGTAAAGATATCTAAGTAGCGAGCGGCGAAAACAAGTGCGTAGAGTTCTTGAGTTTTCAACGAGACACCTGCATATAAATAAGATGCATCCAAAAGTCAAAGAAAAACACACGCAGTTCTCTTTTTAACAAAAAATAGACTAGACCAGTCAACTAATGCCCAAAAAATGAAAATAAAACTCCTGATAAGCAGATATCTACTCCTCTAATGAATTACTTTTATGCTTAATCACTTCGACTCTTTTTTTCCTTCATCTGGTCATGAATAAAACATTCATTGTTCATCCATAAACAGAAAACAAAAGACAAAGCTGAGGGAAAAATATTAGCATATATTCTTAGTAATAAAAAATAAAAGGGGTCTTTTGCGTTTATCATTATATTTTAAGCAATCACATTACTTTATCACAATGGAACCATGAACAGTACTTGAGTTTAAGAAGCAAGAAAAGTACTGATCTTCAACTACCTAAGCAGCACCCCAACATATAACTACATTACTCACAAAAGACTTGCAGCCATCCTCATTCATCTACATATCTAACTACATAAATCCCTACATATCAGTCTCATTACTCAAATTTTACATACATACAACTTTCAAACTTACCATATCTATCTCAAAAAGAAACTTGTATAAATAAAGATCCCTGGTAGTTAACACATGCTATTTCCCGTACATACTCAAACTATTAACATTGCACTTCGAGATTAACTTAAAGAGTCTTTTGACCAATAAGCGCTCGGACAATGACATTTGTCTGAATTGTCACACACATCATAAGCCTGTCATACATGGAGACACGTCTAATCTCAAAAGTGTTCATACGTGTTTTCATGGATGCAGATTCCCTGCAATCAAGGTACACACATTCACGCATTCAGAGTATTATTAACCGTTCGATCAAAATCAGACGGTCCTAATTCAAGTTGTGAATTTTAAACTATGATAAAAATTAAAATCCGTATTTTCTGGATCATCAAATCTTGATCGAACGGTCACTAATTCTCCGAATGCCTGAATATGTGCACAGGCCGATTGCAGGAAATCCAACTCCATGTCTTCATAGAATGGTCAAACATTATCTAAATCCCAAACAAAAGGCACACGGAGAATGCTTCAGCAACACTTAATAAACCAGAAAACCAAAACCCACAGTAATAATAACTAGAATGTAGAAACACTTATCCTAACAACAGAAACCCTAACAAAGGGAAATTCCAAAGCAATGCCTAAAAACTCACTCTTCAAAACCCTACTCTACTCTCATTTCTTCTTAGATCCCAACATTCTCCACTTCAAAATCAACACAAAAACATAATAAACCATCACAATAATGTCAACAACAGAAAGAAAAAATACCAGCACACGATTTGATGGTATGGATCTTGAGAAGAAGGACGAGGACGCTAGCCAAATGGGTCATATCCCCAGCTAACCTGAAAATATTCATCTTCGTCTAGATCTGAAATTGTCGATCTGGATTTTTTTTCTTCTCCAACCACAGGATGCGTTACGGTTGCAACAACCGTTTTGAGGCGGTGTTTTGAGCAATACTGTGTAGGTGTGTGTGGCTGTTGGATAGAAGATACAAGCAGAGAAGACTTCAGAATATGCTACCAGTCGTACTCTTGCTTCTTTTTTTTCTCTCCTCTATGTTTTTTAATTATTTACCTTTTTTTTATTACTAAAACGTTTTTTTATCGCAAATTTCATTTTTACCATTTTTGGTAACAGTAAGGGGATTTTTTATACAATAATATCTTATTAAGTTACTTTAATTTGTACGATTTTAATTGAGATATAGTTTTATTTAGCTTTAATTAGTTGTGAGGGCCCGTAATTTAATTTAGAATTTCACTTTATTTTTTTATATATAACTGTTATATCTTAATCTTTTAAAAACTATTTTGTTAAGTAATTTGACCTTAATATTAAATTTTGAGGAAAAAAACATTAAGTTGTGATGATGTGGCAAAAAAAGTCAAAATAGTGACTCAATGAATGTTTTATAAACGTAGAATCATTTCCATTCAAAAGCAAATCATAAAAAGTATAGTGTCTTGTGTTTTCTAGGGTTCCACCTTCATCTTCTTCATCTTTATCTTTTTCAAATTTTCTCTTCGTTGTCAAAGATTTACAACAGTGCTTCAATGTTAAAGATTTCTCTCTTCAAACTCCAACGAACTTCTATGCTGATCTACATAATTTTTTTTATGGTCCTGAGCCTTTTTCATTTTCTCTTTAATCATTCTTATTTTCTTGGTGATTTCCTAGATTATCTTAGGTCCAAGAATTCTTTTATCACCAACTTTCGTCCAACACAAAGGCGTTTTACACTTTCTCTCATACAAGGTTTCATACGGTGTCATCATGATGCTTGAATGGTAGTTATTGTTGTAGGCGAATTTGATCAAGGGTAAGTGGTTCTTCCAATTTCCTCCACTTCTAAGATACATGCCTGCAACACATCCTTGACGGTTTGAATAGTTCTTTTCATCTGTCCATCTGACTGAGGATGATTCGAGGTACTAAGATTCAAATTCTTCCCCAATGCATGATGAAAAGCCTTCCAAAACCTAGAAGCAAACTTTGGGTCTTGGTCAGACACGATATTGCTCGGTACATCATGCAATCGGACAATCTTCGCAATGAACAACCTTTCCAGGTGGATGACCTTGTACGTAGTCTTGACGGGTAGAAAATGAGCTCACTTAGTTAACCCATCAACAATTACCTGATTTAAATTGTGACTGTCAAGCGTGTGACGTAAACCCACTATGAAATCCATTAAGATACTTTCCCACTTCCATTCGGGTATTTTCAAGGGTTGCAACATACCACTCGGTTTTTTATGTTTAATATTCACCTATTGACATACTAACTAGTTGGCTACATATTCTGCAATATCTCTTTTCATACCGTGCTACCAAAAATTCTTATTAAAATCTTGGTACATTTTAGAAAAACCATAGTGAATGGTGAAACCACTTATATGAGTTTCTTCCAGGATTGCTCTCTTCAAATATGAATCATTTGGTACACACATCCTCTAATTAAGCAAAAAACTCCATTTATGGCTCGGGTGAAGCCTAGATGTCAACCCTAGACTGCAACTTTGAATCTGCTTATTGGACTTGTCTTATCTTTTCCCTCGGGTCACGTGTGATACTCGAGTTGCTAATTAGAACTATTGTCTGAATATATGCAAATTGTAGGTCAAGGTTCCAAAATATTTCCAACAAATCATGCTCTAACATCATCGACTCAGTTTATGCATATCCTTCATACTCAGAGCATGTGATACCTTGTTGGATTTTTCTGACTGGTACTTTAAGTCGGAGTCTTAATTTTTTAGATATTCCATCCATCTTCGCTGACAGATATTCAACTCTTTCTAATTAAAGAGATACTTCAAACTTTTGTGATCACTAAACATTTTAAAGTGTACTCCATATATGTAATGTCTCCACATTTTGAGTGCGAAGATGATTGCAGCCAATTCAATATCATGCGTTGGATAATTTTCTTCATAGGTTTTCAATTGTCGAGATGCATACAATACGACCTGAACATTTTGCATTATGACACATCTAACCCTTTCTTCGAAGCATCACAAAATACCTCATATTTCTGATTAGGATCAAGAATCACTAGGGAGGGAGCAGTTGTCAACTTTTCTTTTAATTTCCTAAAACTTTGCTCGCACTCGGAATCCAACGAAATAGAATTTCATTACGAGTGAATCTGGTCAATGAAAACACCAATTGAGAGAATCCAATAATGAATCTTCGATAATATTCTACAAACCCTAAGAATCTCCTACCTTTTATTTCCTCTATTGACTCATTTTTATTTTTTTTCTTATTCGCGTTTATATTTCATATCTAATTAATTGATGTTTTGAATTTTGAAGATAGAATGAGATGAAAACACAATATGAAGTTTATTTTTCTTTACAGGTGTGTGTGGTTCATTCCTTTTTGAAATTCTGGCATAGCAGATAACAGATGTCCTAACACATGTCAAGACATTGCTCTCTGCACAATCTTTAAACCAGGAACAGAACAGCAAACTGATATTCAGAATATCAGTAACTGCAACAAGACAGATGTTTCGACATCTGTTACAACATGTTAATCAAAACTGAACTGTAAATGCAGAATGATAAACAACACAGAATATGATAACCCAGTTCGGTGCAAATCACCTATATCTAGAGGCATACTAAGCCAGGAAGAAGAATCCAATATCAGTAGTATAGTTTTATGTAAACAACCACTGGTTTATAGTAAACGCCCATAGTTTACCTATCACTACCCAATGAAGACTTTATCTAAGAACTCCATCCTAGATAAGAAAAACCCATCTCACTCCCTAAATCATAACTTGTGATTATCTAACAGTTATAAACACAATAACTGTATCATCCTATTGAAAGACACCCATTTCAATACAAAGTTCAGTCAAGCATCCTTGACTAACAAGTTTGATAACACGAATTTATATAGCATATTTGATTTAATTCTCATAAATATTGTTATCATTTTCTTTTAATTATTTTACTCTATTTTAGTATTATGCAGGTATTTCTATTGTTTCATGTATTTATGTTATTAATGCATGCTTGAGAAATAATGAAGAAATAAAGATAAATTTGAGAAGAAATTGATTCATAAAGTCAAAGAAATGGAAGGAGGCTTAAATAACAAAAGAGATGTGGTGCAAAAGTCAAAGAAATGGAGTATGAAGCCCAGCCCAAAGTGGAGACGTCCGTCCCATTTGTTATTGAGGCCCCTGCCTCAGCAAGGGAGGCGCCCGCCTCCAAATAAAACAAAATAATATTGAGGCCCACGCCTCAGGCCCAATGAAGAAGGGAGGCGATCGCCTCTTACCGTTATTGCTCCATTTCACTCTTTCCTCGAATCCAAAACCAATATTTAATTTTCTAGCCGTTGAGAACGAATATTTCTTAAACCCTTCCTATCTTCTCTCTCTACTGAGTCACGAGAATCACGAAAGTTCCTCCACCATTTTCTCAACCTAGAGGTTACACGAGCTTTATAAATACCCAGCGATTGAATATCAAAGGGGATCTCTCCTCTTTTGCTCGTTCTTTTTCATACCAGTTATTTTTCCAGCAATATTCTCAGAGCTCATTTTT
Organism: Lathyrus tuberosus; assembly: GCA_022829125.1. NCBI lineage: Eukaryota > Viridiplantae > Streptophyta > Magnoliopsida > Fabales > Fabaceae > Lathyrus > Lathyrus tuberosus. The sequence continues at coordinate 3,783,424 of JALAZF010000269.1, read as the reverse complement.
ACTTCCCCAACCCAACCTGCAATAGATTTCTACATCGGAAATCTATTGTTACTTTAGTTTGTTTCTAAGCTTCAGAATTTGTTTAGGCTTTCGTTTTTAAGTTTCTGCAATAAATTTGTATTCGGATCGAAGTTGGTACTAGAAGTTTCTACTTCAATTTATTTATTCAATTCAATATCAGGTTTCAATTTTATATGTTTTTATTTATTTTCGTGTCTAATAATATGCCTGCAACTTTGTTTAATTATTATTGCTGTGATTTTGTTTTGAAAAATATGTCTGGCTAAACCGATTAGATATCGGTATGTAAATTAAGCAAACAAAAGGGATCCGAAATAAACTGGCTAAATTACTATTTTATTAAAAATAACTTTTTCTGGTTTTAGTATCTAATTAATAAATTGTCAAGAGTTTATTACGAGAGTAAAAACGATCAAAGGTAAAAATCAATAAAGCGAGAGTTTGAGATTTAAACCGGATAGTAGATACTGAACATTGTTTTTAAAGACAGCGGGAGCGTTTTACAACCAATTAAATGTTATTTGTTTCCAAAAAGTGTTTTTAAACCCGGCGGGATAGCGAGAGCATACGTTAGGATTTAATTGCATAATCTAAGTCAACAAAGCGAGAGTTTGAGATAAAGGTTTTTAAATAAATATTATTTACTGAAAAGGGAATTTTTATAGTTTAGGAACGGGCCAGTGGAACTTCGGATACCTTAAGTTTGACGAAATACATACCGATATCCGCTTATTAATATTTCATCTAGATTTAAGTTCATTCCCCCTAATCCAATTAAAAATCATTAGCCTTAGATTTATGTAGTAACTTAAGATAACGGTAGATCGATTCATAGTCCCTGTGGATACGATATCTTTTTAAGACTACGCGACAGGACTGTGCACTTGCAGTCTCACGATTATTAGACATACAATCTACGCGGATCAAGTTTTTGGCGCCGTTGCCGGGGACTATTTCAGTCGATATCGTAACTCCTTTGTTACGCTGTAGAGACTAAGGCACTAATTTACTTTTATCCTTTCCTTGTGTATGCCAAGTACTCGCTCTCAAAGCGAAGACTTGGAGATACCTAATTCTTCTCCTGAACGTCTTATCCAACTAAGACGCCGAATCCAACACACTCATATTCCTGAAGCAGTCGAAGAACCAGTAATGGGTGAACAACCTCGTCCTCTCAAGTTCTACGTTATTCCTTCGCAAGATGAGCCGCACAACAGTATTGCTGCCCCTGCCATCGAGGCAAACAACTTCGAACTCAAACCTTCATTGTTGTCAGCTGTACAACAAAATCAATTTTCCGGTGGTCCTACCGAGGACCCTAACTTGCATTTGTCAGTGTTCCTGCAATACGCAGACACAGTTAAGGTAAATGGCGTAAGCGCAGAAGCGATAAGACTACGTCTTTTCCCTTTCTCGTTAAGGGATAGAGCCAGAGCTTGGCTCCAGTCTCTGCCTGCTAACTCTGTCACCACTTGGAATGAGTTGAAGAAAGTCTTTCTAGCGCGATACTTCCCACCAAGCAAGACTGCTCTGCTAAGAACACAAATTAATGGATTTAAGTAAAAAGAGTCTGAATCACTCTACGAAGCATGGGAGCGATTCAAAGACTTAATGAGGATGTGTCCACACCACGGTCTAGAAAACTGGGTAACCATTCATACCTTCTACCACAGACTTCTATACAACACGAGACTGACAGTTGACGCTGCCGCTAGCGGTGCACTTATGGACAAGGATTATAACAATGCCTATAACCTCATCGAAAACATGGCTCAAAACCATTGCCAATGGGGTGGTGAACGAACTCAAGTAGAGAAGTCACAACCAAAGAGTGGGATGTACGAAATCAGTGGCCTGGATCATATCAATGCTAAAGTCGACGCGCTTAACCAGAAGTTGGACAACTTGACCATAACACCTCCAGCCACCGTGGCTGCCGTAACTCCAAATTGCGAAATATGTGGAACTCCAGGACACACTGCCCCAGAATGTCAAATTTTAGTTGGAATGCCCACAGACCAGGTGAATTATGCTCAAGGAAATCCATACTCGAATACTTATAACCCAGGCTGGAGAAATCATCCGAACTTTTCCTATAAGAACAATAATGCCTTGTATGCACCTAACCAAGCACCTGCTGTACCGCCAGGATATCAAAAACCAGCCGTAGCCGCTCCAAACGTTCCTAGGAAATCTAACCTTGAATTGATGATGGAAAACTTCATAGCTACCCAAACTCAAACAAACAAAGAATTCCTGAATCAAAACATTCACACGAATGAGCAGATTAAACTATTAGGAAACAAAGTAGATGCTTTAGCCACCCATAATAAAATGCTTGAGACCCAAATTTCACAAGTGGCACAACAACAAGCACCTACTGCTGCCCCAGCTGGCACATTTCCAGGACAGCCACAACCAAATCCTAAAGGTCATGCAAACGCAGTTATATTAAGAAGTGGAAAAGAATTGGACGGACCTATTGACCCTAGGACTGAAAACCCAGCCATGTACCAGAAACCAGATAAATCAACTGAGAAGGAAGATGAACCAAAGGAAAAGGAAAACAACGAACTAGAGGTCATAGAACAAGAAAAACCTTATGTGCCTCCACCGCCGTATAGACCTCCTATCCCTTATCCTCAAAGACTTATTAGCGCAAAAACCGCAGGGCAATTTAAGAAATTTGTTGAACTTCTGAAACAACTTAACATCACTATTCCGTTTACAGAAGCCATCACCCAGATGCCCTCGTATGCTAAGTTCTTAAAAGAAATCTTATCGAATAAGAAAAAGATTGAGGATAACGAAACAGTTACACTTACTGCTGAGTGTAGCGCAATAATCCAAAACCATATGCCTCCTAAGCTGAAAGACCCAGGAAGTTTCTCCATCCCCTGTGTCATTGGAAGGTTCGTCATAGACAAAGCTCTATGCGACTTAGGAGCAAGCATTAGTGTGATGCCTTTATCCATATGCAAAAAGCTCGACATGGGAGAACTAAGACCAACCAAAATGTCTGTTCAACTAGCTGACCGCTCTATTAAGTATCCCGTAGGTATACTTGAGAATGTGCCAGTACGAATAGGACAATTCTACATTCCCACAGATTTCATAATCATGGATATTAAAGAAGACTCCACCACCCCTATTATATTAGGAAGACCTTTCTTAGCTACCGCCGGAGCAATAATAGATGTGAAGAAAGGAAGGCTAACATTTGAAGTTGGAGAGGAGAAAGTCGAATTCGTTCTAACTCAATTCTTACAAGCACCAGCTATAGATTATACATGTTATGCAATCGATGTTATAGAAGAGTGCGTAAGAGAATTAGGGATGGAACAGACTTCATATTCAGATATAATGAAGATCCAAATCCCTCCGATCTTTGAAGATGACAATTGGCGTGAACCTTATCAAGACGATAGTCTGAGCGAATGCTTAACACTTACGCCCAATCACATGCCTTGCCCGAAAAAGCCAGCCGTGGATCTTAAGCCATTACCCAAGACTCTTAGATATGAATTCCTAGACACCGAGCTTAAACGACCTGTAATCATTAACGCAGACTTAGGACAAGTTGAGACGGAAAAGCTTCTACAAGTTCTAAAAAAATACCCCTCTGCTCTAGGATACAACATTGCTGATCTAAAAGGAATAAGTCCTTCCATTTGTATGCATCGCATTATGTTGGAAGAAGACTGCAAATCTTCTAGAGAGCATCAAAGGAGGATTAACCCGGTCTTGAGCACTGTAGTTAAGGACGAAGTAACCAAACTTCTAAATGCAGGAATTATATATCCAATCTCCGATAGTCAATGGGTAAGTCCAGTCCATTGCGTACCCAAGAAGGGAGGCATAACTGTCACGATGAACAAAGCTGGCGAAGCTATAGCAGAAAGAGTCGTGAGTGGCGCCATAATGTGCATTGATTATAGGAAATTAAATAAAGCCACTCGGAAGGACCATTTCCCTCTACCTTTTATCGATCAAATGCTTGAGCGATTGGCTAAGCATTCTTATTATTGCTACTTAGATGGTTACTCAGGATTCTTTCAAATTCCTATCCACCCTGATGACCAAGAAAAAACTACCTTCACATGTCCTTATGGCACTTTTGCCTATCGACGAATGCCGTTTGGATTGTGTAATGCTCCGGCCACATTTCAGAGATGCATGATGGCGATTTTTGCAGATTTCATAGATGACATCATGGAAGTCTTTATGGATGACTTCTCTGTATGTGGAGAAAGCTTTGAAGGTTGCTTGTCTAATCTAGAAAAGGTGTTGGAGAGATGTGTACAAGTAAACCTCGTTTTAAATTGGGAAAAATGCCATTTTATGGTAAAACAAGGAATTGTACTTGGACACGTAGTGTCTGAAAAGGGGATTGAAGTTGATAAAGCAAAAATTGAAGTTATTGAGAACCTCCAACCCCCAAAGACAGTAAGAGAAATAAGAAGTTTCTTGGGACACGCCGGTTTCTACCGACGATTCATAAAAGATTTCTCTAAAATTTCTAAACCTCTGACCAACCTCCTGATGAAAGATGTTGAGTTTAATTTCGATGACAAATGCCTCAAGGCATTTGAGCAATTAAAAACAACCCTCATATCCGCACCAATCATGCAACCACCTGATTGGAGATTACCATTTGAAATAATGTGTGACGCAAGCGATTTTGCTGTAGGTGCAGTCCTAGGACAAAGAAGAGACAAAAAGCTTCATGCCATATACTACGCAAGTAGAACCTTGGACCCTGCATAAATGAATTATGCTACCACCGAAAAGGAACTCTTAGCCGTGGTTTTCGCGCTTGATAAATTTCGCTCCTATCTAGTAGGTGCAAAAATAATTATCTACACTGATCACGCTGCTATAAGATACCTATTAACTAAAAAGGACGCTAAACCAAGACTATTGAGGTGGATCTTACTTTTACAAGAGTTCGATTTGGAAATAAAGGATAAGAAAGGTGCTGAGAATGTAGTAGCTGACCATTTATCGAGGATGGAAGGTCTTAAACTGGAAGAGGTGCCAATAAATGATGATTTTCCTTATGAACACCTAGTGGCCCAGATAGAATCCGAAAGCACTGCATTAGAATACCTTGTAAAACATGAGGAAACCGAGACAACTGAAGTTGTGGAAGCAGTCCAAACAAAGACCGTATTACCATGGTATGCTGACTTCGTCAATTACCTAGTTGCAGGAGTGCTTCCACCTGATTTGACTTATCAACAAAAGAAGAAGTTTTTTCATGATCTAAAACAATATTATTGGGATGAGCCCTTACTTTTCAAAAGAGGTGCCGACGGTATCTTCCGTCGATGTATCCCCGAAAGTGAAGTGGAAAGCATAATTTCTCATTGTCATGATGCCCCTTATGGTGGACATGCAAGCACATCGAAAACATGCGCAAAAATTTTACAAGCCGGCCTCTATTGGCCTAGCCTATGGAAAGACGTTCACAACGCGGTTTTAAACTGTGACCGGTGCCAACGCACTGGCAGTATATCTAGACGCGATGAGATGCCTCAGAAAGGCATTTTAGAAGTGGAAATTTTTGATGTGTGGGGAATAGACTTTATGGGACCATTTCCATCTTCCTTCGGTAACAAATACATACTCGTCGCTGTCAATTATGTTTCAAAGTGGATTGAGGCTATAGCCTCTCCAACAAATGACACACGAGTGGTAACTAAACTATTCAAGAATGTGATCTTTCCAAGATTTGGTGTACCAAGACTAGTTATTAGTGACGGTGGATCTCATTTTATATCCAGAATACTCGAAAAACTGTTACTCAAGTATGGTGTCAAACATCGCGTAGCAACACCTTACCACCCACAAACTAGTGGACAAGTGGAAGTGTCTAACAGAGAAATTAAACAAATATTGGAAAAGACTGTTGCTACGTCTAGGAAAGACTGGTCCTCAAAACTACACGAAGCTTTATGGGCATATAGAACAGCCTACAAAACTCCCATAGGCACCACTCCTTTTAAACTTGTTTATGGTAAATCATGTCATCTTCCGGTGGAATTAGAACATAAGGCCTATTGGGCTATTAAAATTTTAAATTTAAGTTATACGGCCGCCGGTGAAAAACGAATTCTCGATATAAATGAATTAGAAGAGCTTAGGCTAGATGCGTACGAGAATGCTAGGATATACAAAGAAAGAACAAAAAGATGGCATGATAAGCGCATCTCTAGGAAAGATTTTAAAGAGGGAGATGTAGTACTCTTATTCAATTCCAGACTCAAGCTTTTTCCCGGAAAACTTCGCTCTAGGTGGTCAGGTCCATTCGAAGTCACTAAGGTTCTTCGAAGTGGTGCAGTGGAAATTAAAGGGAAATCAAGTGATCCATTTATAGTAAATGGACAACGTTTAAAACATTACCACAATGTCGGAAACAGAGACTATTCTGATAGTCTTAAGTTCTTAGAGATTCCCACTGAGTCTAAAAACTAACCTTTGTTGTGTCGAGCTAGCGACATTAAACAAAGCGCTTAGTGGGAGGCAACTCACTTATTAGTTTTAGTTTTAGTTTTAGTTTTATTTCATAAAATTGCACTTTTATCATATTTTCTCTTATTTCTATTTTTCTTGCTTTTCTAGTCTATTTTTCATTGTTACTCTTCTAATTTTCTAGTCTATTTTCTCCTAATTTCATTGCATTTGGGACAATGCAAGTTTTAAGTGTAGGGGAGTACGTTTTACCCTTTTTAAGTTTTTATAGGATTAGATTTCCTTTCAATAAAAGCATATTTATGTTTCATTAAGTCTAATTTGCGAAAATTTTCGTGTTTGTCGAGTTTCCTCCATTTTCTTGAGCCATAAGAAAAAAATAAATAAATAAATAAATAATATTTTTAGTTTGGTACAGTGCGTGACATACTTAGAAAGTATATAGGCTGTAGCTCGCTTGGGCGATGTTGGAAAGTTGAAAACGATTCGACAAAATTAATACAGTGTTGACACCCTTAGCTTCCCAAATATGCGAATCAGTTTAAGTACTTATGATGCCGAGACCTTAAGTTTTAGTATTTAAATGAGCCTTCAGTAGTTTATATTAGCAGTCAGCACCGTCTGAAGCACAAACTAAGTAGAGAGTCGATGAATATAAGTGAATGATCCAAAATAATAAATAAATTTGTGCTCTATTGTTATAAATAGGGAATGCACTAACTAAGCTAGGTGGCCCTTATCCGGTCATTTAACCCAACAGCTGCAGAACCTACGAATTGTTAAGAAAAAAACTCGTTGTCGGTTGGTTCAAAAGTCTCTGGTACTGAACTTGGTAGGGCGGACTACAGTTCGATCCCCCACAACTTGCAATTGGGAAAATAAAAGGAGTATACCACATATTTGTGCTAGAACTCTATGCTTAAAAGGATCATACTCACTAACCGGCGACTCTACCATGTGCGTGTAAGGATAAAGGGCTTAATGTGATTGCGCTTGAATGAAAATGGGTGAATTTAGGACTAAAGAATTAGATTGAGTTATCATAGCATGATTTGGACTGGTTTGTATAGGGCGGAAGTTTTTGATCATGACTTTATGATTCTGTGTCATCTCTATATCATTAGTGTTAAAGTCGACTATCCTCTTTCTAACATATGCCCCTCAGCCACGTATGATCTGAGTTGTGTCATGTATTTGCATCAGACATGTGTTTAAGATATTGTTTGCTTGAGGACAAGCAAAGGTTCAAGTGTAGGGGAGTTTGATAACACGAATTTATATAGCATATTTGATTTAATTCTCATAAATATTGTTATCATTTTCTTTTAATTATTTTACTCTATTTTAGTATTATGCAGGTATTTCTATTGTTTCAGGTATTTATGTTATTAATGCATGCTTGAGAAATAATGAAGAAATAAAGATAAATTTGAGAAGAAATTGATTCATAAAGTCAAAGAAATGGAAGGAGGCTTAAATAACAAAAGAGATGTGGTGCAAAAGTCAAAGAAATGGAGTATGAAGCCCAGCCCAAAGTGGAGACGTCCGTCCCATTTGTTATTGAGGCCCCCGCCTCAGCAAGGGAGGCGCCCGCCTCCAAATAAAACAAAATAATATTGAGGCCCACGCCTCAGGCCCAATGAAGAAGGGAGGCGATCGCCTCTTACCGTTATTGCTCCATTTCACTTTTTCCTCGAATCCAAAACCAATATTTAATTTTCTAGCCGTTGAGAACGAATATTTCTTAAACCCTTCCTATCTTCTCTCTCTACTGAGTCACGAGAATCACGAAAGTTCCTCCACCATTTTCTCAACCTAGAGGTTACACGAGCTTTATAAATACCCAGCGATTGAATATCAAAGGGGATCTCTCCTCTTTTGCTCGTTCTTTTGCATACCAGTTATTTTTCCAACAATATTCTCAGAGCTCATTTTTACTTCCCCAACCCAACCTGCAATAGATTTCTACATCGGAAATCTATTGTTACTTTAGTTTGTTTCTAAGCTTCAGAATTTGTTTAGGCTTTCGTTTTTAAGTTTCTGCAATAAATTTGTATTCGGATCGAAGTTGGTACTAGAAGTTTCTACTTCAATTTATTTATTTAATTCAATATCAGGTTTCAATTTTATATGTTTTTATTTATTTTCGTGTCTAATAATATGCCTGCAACTTTGTTTAATTATTATTGCTGTGATTTTGTTTTGAAAAATATGTCTGGCTAAACCGATTAGATATCGGTATGTAAATTAAGCAAACAAAAGGGATCCGAAATAAACTGGCTAAATTACTATTTTATTAAAAATAACTTTTTCTGGTTTTAGTATCTAATTAATAAATTGTCAAGAGTTTATTACGAGAGTAAAAACGATCAAAGGTAAAAATCAATAAAGCGAGAGTTTGAGATTTAAACCGGATAGTAGATACTGAACATTGTTTTTAAAGACAGCGGGAGCGTTTTACAACCAATTAAATGTTATTTGTTTCCAAAAAGTGTTTTTAAACCCGGCGGGATAGCGAGAGCATACGCTAGGATTTAATTGCATAATCTAAGTCAACAAAGCGAGAGTTTGAGATAAAGGTTTTTAAATAAATATTATTTACTGAAAAGGGAATTTTTATAGTTTAGGAACGAGCCAGTGGAACTTCGGATACCTTAAGTTTGACGAAATACATACCGATATCCGCTTATTAATATTTCATCTAGATTTAAGTTCATTTCCCCTAATCCAATTAAAAATCATTAGCCTTAGATTTACGTAGTAACTTAAGATAACGGTAGATCGATTCATAGTCCCTGTGGATACGATATCTTTTTAAGACTACGCGACAGGACTGTGCACTTGCAGTCTCACGATTATTAGACATACAGTCTACGCGGATCAAAGTTAACTTGGATTTGCTTAAAAGCTTCATCCAAGAACAATACACGATTCATTATCTACGGGTTTCTGAATCTGTACAAGTACATATGTCTACCACAATGTATCAAATCGATACAGAGGGAGACTTACACGAAAAACCTACGACTCTCAAAACCTAAACCCTACTTTACAAAATAGGATTCCTAAGTCTATATCGTTCTCTTTTTCTTTTCTGCCTAGGTCTTGGTCTTCTTTTATAGCCTTCCACTGCGTTGGGCTTTCAATCTTCTGTTGGCTGATTCCTTGATCCATGTTCTAATTGCTCTTTAAATCTTGCAACTGATCTACAAACATCCTGCTGTTAGTAACAGACACGATGTCCTAACATCGTGTTGGGACATCTTATCTGACATGTCTTCTTTTAGCAGAATTCTTCTTTGTTGTTGGAACATCTTGTACAACAACCTGTTTTACCAAAATTTGCTCAAATATTTAGAGTATTCAATCTCCCCCTTTTGACAAATTTTGGCTAAAACTCCTTTTTCACAATAAACCTATGATGCTCTATAGAGAGTAGAAAGTCTCGAAGTCATTTCAGCCGGCAACTTACACTCTTCTCATGAGGAAGCAGACTACTACTCCGGGTAACTCAGAACATAGGACACGACTGTGTTCATAACTCAGATCACAGGACACGAGGAAAGATTCAGAACATGAGGTTAACCTGAAACTCAGACAAAATGTCAGAACATTCTGTCCAACATCCTTGCAAACCAGCTGCCAGGACAAACTCAACCCCTGTACTTTTCTTCCCCTTGTAGCGTGCGATTTTTGTCGGTGACGCGACCACCTTATCGCCATGTTTTTCTCCTCACCGCAACGGTAGGAGTGGGGTGCTACTTTCTGATTTCTTATTTATCCTGTGAAGCTGGAAAGGAAAGGGAAGCTATCTAAAACTAAGCTTGCACGCAAATGTTTAACTGAATAAATACTTAAAGAGATTGGGGAGTTCGGGGTCAGGTTATACAATGGGGAGTTGTCAATTACCCATCCTATATGTGGTTATCCACAGGTTGTTAGCAATTTTCCTTACTGCTTTCTACTTACTGGTGTTTGTTTGTTGTGGGTTGGGAAAGTTTCTCGTTTGGGAGTGTTTGATAGAGAGAGAGTTTTTGTTTGATTTCAGGTTTTTCGAGGTTTTTGATGAGTGAAGGTACTGGACCTAAAGTTTTTGATTGGTATGCTCGCTAAGATTTCGCAATCTTATGCCAACGTATTCCCGTTAAAGATAAACAGGGAAATCAGAGCAATCGTAGTTTCTCCTATTCCATGGGAGGAAAAGATGTTTTGGTGTCTTGTTTGTGTCATACCCCAAATTTTGACCACTAAGATTTCCCATCATTGTGCAAATCATCATCACAATATGGATGAACCATCATGCCTCATCAAATGCCTCAAGGGTTGTTGAGCATTCACTACAATCAAAATTAGGGTTTTAAGCCCTCTCAGAGCCTTAGACAAAGGATCAATCAAGGATTGACTTGATCTTCAACTTGTCTAGCCTCTAACATATCCACAATGGATCAAAAGGACTCCCACTTCAAGGATTAAGCACAAGGCTGCTCCCTTCTAGGTGGATTAAGTCTTAAGATCGACAGTGTCTCCAAATTAGGGTTTTGGTCGACCAGGGCCTCCTGATGGAAATTTTCATCTGGGCATGAGCCAATGCTCCAAAGCATATCCTAATATACTCCATGGAACCTCATGGACCCAATCCTCAAGTCAATTTGGCCTCAGGGGATGCATCCATAAAAAATCAGGAATTAGGGTTTCTTGACCTAATTCACCCCTAAGTTGACTTTTGGGACAAATCATGAGCCAAGACCTAAAGACATGATTTAAGGGTCTCTAATATACCATATTGATCCATTTAGAACCATGTATTAATCCAAGAAGCTTGAGCAACAAGTTTCAATTTCATCTGCACCACAATTAGGGTTTCGCGAGGAAAGTCAACTGTAACTTTGACTTTTGACCAGAACATGCTCCCAAGCCCTAGGACATGATTCAATATACCCTATGACACCCATGGAACATGTCCATCAAGTTCGATTTAGGTCAAGGACATGATTTCCTGAAGAATTGCACAGTTTGGAATTCATCTGATAAAAAGTCAACTGTGCACAAAAGTCAACTTTGACTTTTTGAGATTTTTCACCAAAATGGATTTTTAACCCTAAAATGATGTTAATGTATGATTTGAATCATCATCCATCAAGAAAAATCAAAGAAAGTGGGATAACTTGTAAAAGGGGTAACCATAAAAACTTAGAAAAATTTCTAAGTTATGGAAAAAGTGACACTAATGTGCCAACTTTGGAGGACCATAACTCCTAAACCACAAGGCCATTGCTCCCCATTCAAAGCTTGATTTGTAGATCACATTGCCCTCTACAAAAGCTTCATACTGACCTATGTCCAAATTCCTCATGGATTTTGAGTTATGGAGTGATCAAAATCAAGAAAAGTCACTTTGTTCCAACACTTAGTGAAAATTTCACTAAGTCAGAATCTGCCTTCACTTTTTTCCAAATGTAGGGGGATTTTTCACTTGGATTCAAAAGGGATCAAAACCAAACATGTTCAAACAGTTGTTGTATCATGTAAGGGCTTTCCAAAATGACCAAGAACATTACCAAATTCAATTTGAGCTATGAGATATGACATTGGCAAGATGCCTTGCTGAAATCTGCCAAGGAAAGGCAGATTTTTGCACTTTTGGTCGATTTGCCAAAATCAGCCAATTCCAAGCCTTGTCATCACTTTGGACACATTTGAGGATTGAATCTAAAGGGGACAATCACTGAGCCAAGCCTCCAAAGTCTTTGGAACAAGAAATAGCATTTGAACCTAGAATGGCCAAAATAGGGACAAGACTCCAATTTTGGATTAGAGCATTCAATGGAAGCATCAAGGTGGCATGAACTGAGCTCTTAGCAACTAAATTCAGTCAAGACTTATCCAAGACCAAGGGGACCAGCAGCCTGTGCCCTAACCTCTAGTCAATGGCTAGAGGGGACTTGGATTTTCATTTGCCAACATTGGCCAAACCTACTCAGCAGTTGCCATTCACTATTCCTTGCAAAACAAACTTGCTCTACTATAAATAGAGCTCAATTGTGATCAGTTTGAGTACACCAAAGCCATCAAACAGATGCTTTCCTCAAAATCTCTTCTTTCACTCCAATTTTGCCTTCTAAGGCAAGTCACTATCGGGTTTTGAGTTTGAGAGCTTTTCCAATCAAACCAATCACTCACACACCTCACATACATCATATAGAAGTGATCCAAACACTCACATAACATCTGGAACACTGAAATCACAAAATCACTAGCCAATTGCTCAAGTTCTTGACAGTTTGGCAGTTAAGGTACCATCTTCAGTCTCCAAACCATTTCAATCCATTCCAAGCATCCAGATACACTCCATGGCACCTAGGGAAGCTATCCAGATCATTAGAACCTAGCTGTAACACCTCCAACACAAAACACGATCACCAGCTGCAAAAGGTAAGCATGAGCTCTTTTAACTCTATGATCCATGCAATTTTTGCTGCACAATAATTTGGCCATATGTTCATAATCATGCATGGATTGTTTCCATTCAATTAATTGCATTGTTTGAATCGTATATCCAAAATCCCAGCCTTCATGCAGAATCTAGGGTTCTTGAGGATTTTTCGTGATTTCTTGTTTTATACTTAATTTAAATGAAATTAATTGCCATAGACATGATCGTGAGGTTAAAACGAGTTGATTGGTATGTGGATTACATGATATGATCAAGTATTCAGTGAGATTGAAGAGAAAATTCAAATCTGAGCAAACCCAGAACACGCGTGTGTTCTTCGTGTGTTCTTGGCGCCATTTTTTAAAAATTCAAATATTTGAATTTTGTGATTTTATTTAATTGATTCAAAAATTAATTTCTCTCTGAGTTTTAATGATTTTGAGTTGATTCTTTTTTTGATAATTCACAAAAATGTTAAAATATTTTATTTTCCCAAAAAATCCCAAATTTTTTATTTATTTTATATAATTGATATTTTTCCAAAGAATTAATGTTTTAATTATTTTTGACATTTAAAATATTTTTTCCACCTTGATTTTGCAACTTTTAATGCCTTCTAATTATTTTGTAGGTCAATACTTAATTTTTGAAGCATTAATCCAAGATCACAATTTGTTTTTCATATGTTAAACAATTTTGATCATTTTAATTGAATTTTTATTCAATTAAAACACATTTTGAAAACAAATTAGGGTTTTTGGATTAATTCAACCCTCATAAATCATTTTCAAAACACTTTTGGGCCTCTAATAGAGTGTAAGACCCAATCCTTTTTTTGACCAAATCATTTTTGGGCCTCAGTGTATTGTATTTGTCCTGATACCGTCAAAAACAAACGGCGCGATCGTCGCCTTTTGAAAAATAACCTTGGGCCTCTCCTCGAGCTATAAGACCCATTCAAAACTTTTGGGCCTACCCTCGAGTAGTAAGACCCATTTCATTTCTTAAAACCATCTTGGGCCTCTTGAGAGAGTGTAAGACCCATCCCTTTGTACAGAAAACCTTTTTGGGCCTCAGTCACTTGTATAAGTCCCTCTGTACAAAACAACAGTGCGCTCACTGGTAAAACCTTGGGCCTCTCCTTGAGCTGTAAGCCCCAAATCTTTCTTTTTCAAAGCACTTTCTCCTTTGATTTTGAATATACTGTTGTTTTCAATCTGTCTTTGTTGAACAACTAACCAAACAGCATGGAAGCTCTACAACCGAGTAAGTGGTTATTGCTTTCATTTACCGCTTTCATATACATATAATTGTATTGTGGGGCTGTTTCGCTGTAAGTCTTCTTTCATAAACTCATATCAACTGTGTAATAATAGTATAGATATTTAGAGTTTCCCCGGCAACTACGTCTTGCATTAAGCCCGTTGATCACTCTTAAATAGTCAAAACTAGATCCCCATAGGATTACCAGACACAGTCTTCCCTCCTCTTGGGGTTAAACAATATGGAGATATGAAAGGCATCATTCTCTGTGAACCCTTTCATAGACTGTCACTCGTAGAAGTTGTCAAGAAACTCTACTCCCCAGAGATGATCTTTTCTCCGTGAATGACATCTCTTGAGTTTCTTCCAAATTCTCGAACTTTCCTGGCTTGATCTATTCCTCGTGAATAACCTGTCTTGAATTTCTCGGGGTTTGGGGACCCACAGGTTTCTTAAAAGCACTTGTCAAGAAACTCTACTCCCCAGAGATGATCTTTTCTCAGTGAATGGCATCTCTTGAGTTTCTTCCAAATACTCGAACTTTCCTGGCTTGATCTATTCCTCGTGAATAGCCTGTCTTGAATTTCTCAGGGTTTGGGGACCCACGGGCTTCTTAAAAGCATCGGCCTCCTCTTGGGCATTGTGCAAGGACCCACGGGCTTCTTAAAAGCATCAGCCTCCTCTTAGGCTTCGTATAATGATCTCTTCCTCCGGGAATGATAGCCTCCTCTTGGGCATTGTGCAAGGACCCAGAGGCTTCCTAAAAGCAACCCCGCCTCCTCTTGGGCTTAGTACAAGGACTCATCGGCTTCTTAGAAGTATTCACAGCCTCCTCTTAGGCGTTATATAATGATCTCTTCCTCCGGGAATGATAGCCTCCTCTTGGGCTTCGTACAAGGACCCGTCGGCTTCTTAAAAGCTTCCAGCCTCCTCTTGGGCTTCGTACAAATTATCCCGACGACCTCCTAGAGGTATAGGAACAGAACTTAGTCATCTGCATAGAACAGTCCTTTCAAAGAGTCTACTACTGTTTCTCAAAGCATAGTGCAAAAGATGAAACTCTAGACACAGACAGTCTAATATCCTTGAGTCTCAAAGACATTCTCAAGTGACCCCTTCGTTAAATAGGAAGAAAACCCGTAGACTCGGACAGTCTCAATACCCTTCGGATTTCCCACTTCCTTAAAGAAAAGGAATAACCCGGATCCTCGAATCAAATCCTTGAGTACAACATTGCTCATATAAGAACTGATTTTCTCTTTCAAAATCAGTATACTGGACCCGTCACTCAACTGAAACAGTTACAATAGCCTCCTCTTGGGCTTTGTACAATGATTCTCCCTAGCGGAGTCAAACAACATTTAGCCTCTCTCTCGGGCTTCGTACGAGACACATAAGAGACTCCCTCGTTGAGTCAATCACCCTTTTAGCCTCCATCTCAGGCTTCGTACGAGATACAAAAAACTCTCTTGTTGAGTCAAATAGCCTTCATCTCGGGCTTTATATGAGATACCAAAAGATTCCTTCGTCGAGTCAAAACCCTTTTAGCCTCTCTCTCGGGCTTTGTATGAGACACAAAAACACCCTCTTGTTGGGCCCATAGCCTCCTCTTAGGCTTTGTATAAGAAAACCACTGGTTGATCCAATCAACCTTTTAGCATCAAAACTGTGCCTCGTTCACAGTACACAAACATCAACAACTCCTTCCCCTTCATCTAATCGCTGTAAGCGGCAAGCCTCTGGATCATCTACATCCATGCCACTGTCCCTCTTTTAGCATGAGAAATTCCTAAGGAAAGATGGCATTGGTCTACACTGAGTTAAAGTCTTCTCCTTCAGGATAAAATCCCCTATAAAGGAAATTATGGCATTGTCGGATTCACACATCCCGGTTAAAGTAATTCTCCTTTATAAACAGTTGTGACATACAACCCCCTCTTTAGAGATGACAAATTCTCTCTAAAGACAACACCTTTAGCTTCACATCTTGGGCTTCGAACAAGATACAAATAGACCCTTTAGCTTCACATTTGGGCTTTGAACAAGATACAAACTACCTTTTGCTTCACGTCTTGGGCTTTGAACAAGAAACCAAATACCATTTCCTCCCATAGAATAGGAGGAACTACGAACGCTCCGATTTCCCTGTTTCGGTAAACGGGAATACGTAGGCATAAGATTGAAAGAAAAATCTTAGCGAGCACACTAAACAAAAACCCAAAATCCCATACTTTCATATATCCGTCCTAATATCTAAACCTCCCACCAATTGACCAAACACCACTTTTTAACAAAATAACTTTTTAACAAAATACACCCAGTAGAGACCCCGAATCTTTGTAGCATCTGTAACCTAACAGACCGCTGTTTAACCTCAGTTTACAAGCAGGGTTAATTTGAGACATCTATTTCCCTTTCTTCATCAGCTTTAATAGGATAAAAAATGAATCGAGCTGTAGATACCAAAGAGCGGTAGTGCTTCGCAACCACATCCAAAAATCGCTCGCTACAGAAAAATGACGACTTCACTGGGGAGTGTCATTAGGATCTATCTCACCTTTGTAGCGAGATCTTGTTCTCTTCCCATCTATTAGGTGGAAAACTTTAAAAGTGGCGTCCACCGTGGGGCCCTAACCTTTTTTCTCTTAACTTGTGTGAATACCACAGATTGGGGCTTCCGCCGGGGAACCCATTTTCTGTCAGGAACTTAGGATTCATAGCTTTAAAGGTCTAGGATGTTTAGGACAAATATATATACTACTTTTCCTAATTGCTATACCTGTTTATTTTTCTGCTAATGGGAATACGTGTGATGCCGCATGTGGAAAGATTGAGTATACACTTAAGATAAGTGATGGCGACGAGGTCGACCATCAACCTCAGTGGAGGCTGACCAATGCAACCCATTCCCTCTCATAGGCAATAGGGCGATTGTGATGTCTGAGAAGATGAGGAGCCAACCCTTTTGTAGTGCGGAAACTATCGAAAATAGTTGTCACGCGATACTACCCTCATTTGAGGCTGGTGATCTATTCTCGGTGAATGGCACTTACTCTAAGATTGCTCTACAACTCGCTGGCGATCCGCTTGTTGTTTTGCTTTCCTGGGAGGAGCTGATGATAATGAGTACAGGTACAAAAATCACCTTAGTATAAACCTTTGGGGATGGGTAGAGCCTTGACTTTATGACAACAACCCTTTGACCCCATGTTTTTTCTATGTTTTTGTGTGTTGCATTCATGTATTCATTTAAAACATTAAAACATTCAAAAAATTTCTCTTCTAGTCTCTCTGTTTTTCAAATTAAACTAAGACTGTGATTGCAAATATCAGAGAAAAGGATTGCGCTAATGGATTTCGGTAGAAGAAGAACTCATAAGTACACCTTCAGGATTCCAAAACTAGAGGATTTAAGAGGTTTGGCGAGAATGATCACAAACCAAGAGGCTTTCAGAGCCAAGTACGGAGGCCTGCTATCTCTGCTAAGAGTCCATGTGATTGAGGGAATCATGGACGCGCTCGTCCAATTCTACGATCTGGTTTATCACTGCTTTACATTCCCGGATTACCAGCTCGCACCAAAGCTGGAGGAGTATTCTCATCTGATCGATTTACATATCACTGATCGAGCTCCATTTTCTGGACTGGAAGAAATTCCAAAGAATCAGACCATTGCAAGAGCAATTCATTTGGATGAGTCTAAGGTCAGGACTCACATGACTACTAAGGGTGGCATACAAGGTTTGCCAGCCCAGTTTCTGACAAAGAAAGCTCTGTACTTCGCTAGTATAGGGAACGAGACTGCTTTTGAAACCATCTTTGTTTTACTCACCTACGGATTATTTTTGTTGCCCAACATTAATAATTTCTTCGATATCAACGCCATTAAGATTTTTCTCATTGGAAACCCTGTACCGACTTTGCTCGCAGATGCATATCATTCTGTACACTTAGGGAATTTGTACAGCGGAGGGGAGATCACATGCTGTGTACCTCTGCTTTATAAATGATTTATCTCCCATTTACCTAAGTCTACCGCTTTCTGGGATCATAAGAGTGCCTTGCGTTGGTCGCAGAAAATCATGTCCCTCACCAACTCTGATATAGATTGGTGTAGTAGGATTTATGACGGAATCAGGATCATTGACCGTTGTGGAAACTTCCCCAACTTACCCCTTATAGGAACTAAGGGAGGAATCAATTACCATCCAGTTCTCATTCATCGTCAATTTGGATACCCGATGAGGCATGTTCCCCGGAATGCTCATCTGGAAAGTCTTTTCTTCAAGGAAGGAGAAAGTGACAGAGCACTAAAGACGGAAATAGTGAACGCTTGGAAACACGTTCATAAGAAAGGACGGGAGTCTCTAGGAAAACCGGACTGTGTCTTGGAGGAGCCTTATCTCCACTGGGTACAAACTAGAGCTCTCAAGCTAAAGATGCCTTATCCTCATTACAGAATTCTTCCACCAAGGGAATCTGTCATGTACTTCATGACGGAAACTGAAAAGCTTCAGGTTACTCTCAACAAAGTTCAACGGGAGATGAGGTCTTGGAAGAACAAGTATCGCACCCTCAACATAGAGTGCATCAAAATACAGCAATTACTGAAAGATAAGGACGCTCTGATTGAGATTTTGGAGCAACATGTTGTAGAAAACCAAGATGACCAAAGGAACTTTCTCGCTCCTTTCACCTGGCAAAGGAATGACAACCCGACAACGGCTCCAGAGCCCCGGTCAAAGAAAAGGAAGATACCAGAATCAGCACCCTAGTTCTCTCGGGACCCATTAGCTTAAGTTTCTGTTTCTGCACCTTGTAATCTACTGTATTTCCATTTCTGTAATCCTTTGAATTCAATAAAAAGGGGTTTCCCCACCGTTTGATATTTGCAATCTAATTGTCAAAGTTTATTTTGATTAAACCAAAAAACAATTAATATAATCATTGCATTCATCATTCTCACATCGCGTATTCTTCTTACCTACGAATCTCACGTTTGTGTCTCGGTTCTAGAGTCAAACTGTCTCATTCGTACAATACTCGGGCCAATCGTTAGAAAAATATGGATGATCTTGAGGAAGAAAATAGAGAGTTGAAAGAAGAGATCGACGCTCTGAGAGAGGATATGAGAAAGCTTCGTAACGACATGCAAGCCATGGCAGAAGCTCAGCTACAAAGGACTGTGATCTCAGAGATCACCTCAACACCCATAGTGGAAAAGTATGATCCTAGGTATCAAATGCCGAAAGATCGTCCCTAGGGCATGCCTACAAACTATATCCCGGAAGGATATGTTCCGCCGATCACTGAAGATCAGGGAATCGCGACAGAAGCCGTTGGGCCTGAAGGTTACAAACTTCGGGAAAGCGAAGATGCCAGAGGCATATTAAAGACTCCTGAAGGTTACAAACTTTGGGAAACGCCAAGATTTACTGCCGTAGTCACGGTACCACCACCTGTGGTGCACACTGTCCCGGAAGGACAGATTCCACAGATACCTTCTGGTAAAAAGGAAACTATGTTTGACCGAATGGATGAATTCCAGGAACAGTTCTTGGAAATGCAGAAGGAACTGCAAGCCATTCGCGGTCAGGATTTATTTGGAAAGGACGCCGCAGACCTCTGCTTGGTCCCCAATGTGAAAGTCCCACACAAGTTCCAAGTGCCCGACTTTGAAAAATACAAGGGTAACTCTTGCCCTCAGAGCCATCTGGTGATGTACGCTCGGCGAATGTCAGCTCAGACGGAGAATCAAGATCTACTGATTCACTACTTTCAGGATAGTTTAACCGGTGCCGTATTAAAATGGTACATGGGTTTAAACCGTACTACAATCAGTACATTCAGAGATCTTGGTACTGCCTTCGTCCAACAATACAAATACAATTTGGACATGGCACCAGACAGAGATCAACTCAGATCAATGTCACAAAAGGACAAGGAAACCTTTAAGGAATACGCTCAGAGATGGCGTGAAATTGCCGCTAAAATTTGTCCACCTCTTGAGGAAAAAGAGATGACAAAGATCTTCTTAAAGACCTTGAGCGCATTTTATTACGACAAAATGGTTGCCAGTGCACCCAGTGACTTCACCGAGATGGTCGGTATGGGAGTTCGTCTTGAGGAAGCAGTCCGAGAAGGACGTCTAGTAAAAGACGCTGGATCATCGAGTAGTACAAAACGATACGGTAGTGCTCTCCCTAAGAAAAAAGAGCAAGATATTGGGAATATCTCTCTCGGAAAGCAAAGGCGACGTTATCAACCAGTAGCAGCTGTAACTCCTGCTATCAGCCCTGCGCCTATTCCTACGTATCAACCTCAGGTTGCGCAGAGCCAATCTAATCAGCAAAGGATACAACAGCCTCTTCAGCAGGCTCGTCCTCCATATAACAACAACCGTACAACATGGCCATCAGGGTTTGATCCTATCTCCATGTTGTACGCAGAACTATTTCCGTTACTACTGGCTAAGGGGCACATTCAGACTAAGTCTCCTCTTATAGTACCGGAAAATCTGCCTTTTTGGTTTAAGGTGGATCAGACATGCCCTTATCATCAAGGAGGATTAGGGCATAACATAGAGAATTGTCTCAATTTCAAATCCGACGTGCAAAAGCTTGTTTGGAGCGGGCTCTTATCTTTCAAAGATACGAATCCCAATGTTCTCACGAACCCGCTGCCTCAACACGAGAAAGTTGCAGTCAACCTGATTGAGAGAGAATTTAACAACGTCTATCAAATTCACGATGTACTCTTGTTAAAAACCAATATGGTCAAGATGCATTGTAGACAGAATGGATATGGCCATGTGCCACCTCATAATTATCATCAATGTGATGTCTGCTCTAAAAACAATCAAGGATGTTCTGTAGTGCAAGCAGCTCTACAGGAACAGATGGATCTCAGATGGATCCAAGAGCACCGAGTTCGTGGAGTTAACATGGTCTATACGAACTCCAACGTCATTCAAAATCATGACATTTGTGCAATGAATGTCAACTTGGTGGCGATGCACTCAAGGCAAAGCCAGTATCATAATCTGCCACGACACGATTACAGTTCCTGTCTGACTTGCTCGGTAAACAAACAGGGATGCTCTTTCATACAAGAGGCCCTCCAGCGTCAGATGGATCTTGGATGGATCCAAGGCTACCATGATAGGAACCCTTATCAGATCAATATGGTTTAGATCTTCGATATTCGCGTGATGAATACCAACCTGGTAGAGTTACATGCTGAGCAGGTCCGACTCGGATTCTTAATATCACACGACTATCACAATTGTAAAGCAGGTTGCGAAAATGATCAGGGATGTGCCCTTGTCTATGAGGTACTTCAGCACTTGTTAAATCATTGGTGGATGCCAATCTACATGGATGAGGATACTCAGCAAATTAGTATCAGTAACAGGAATCCTACTCGACGTCAAAGTTAAGATGTCCGATCTGTGGAAGCTAACCTAGTGAGGTTACATTGTATTCAAAATGGGCGTGGCCAGGTGCCACCACCAACTATGACCGTTGTAGTGTCTATTCGGAAAGTAACCAAGGGTGTTACCTTGTGAGAGCAGCTCTTCAAGGTCAGGTGGATCGTGGAGAGATTCACCCATATCCGGGTTCTGGACCCATCAACTGGACGCCGAACTACCTTGCCAGTCAAGTCGAGGATGCTGTCACAATCTCTGGTCGTCGCCAGACCAGGGATGTTTTTGCCATCATCCCTCTACTTGACGAATCTAGAACTCCCAACCGAGAACAGATCGAGATTACTTATGATGGTCAGAAAAATCAGAAGGCTCCCGTAGTCATCTATCTGCCGGGACCACTACCGTATGGATCAACTAAGGCTATCCCTTACAAATACGGTGCAACAACAATTAAAAATGGAAAGGAAATTCCATTACCCTCCGTCGTGAATATCGCAGACATCAGTCGTGTAACACGGAGCGGTAGAATCTTCAACAGAGGAGTTGGAGAACCCAACAAGGAAAAGGAACTTCAGACAGAAGCTCTTGATCCATCAGTCGGTCAATCCAGTAATCCCGACCTTTCGAAAAATAATGATGAGATGCTGAAGCTCATCCAAAGGAGTGAATATAACATTGTTGATCAGTTATTACGGACTCCTTCAAAGATCTCGGTATTATCACTGTTACTCAGTTCAGCCCACAGGGAGGCTCTACAGAAAGTCTTGGAGCAAGCCTTTGTGGAACAGGATATAACAATCAGACAGTTTGATAGCATTGTCTCTAACATCACTTCCTGCAATAATTTGGGATTTAGTGATGACGAATTACCCGAAGAGGGTCGCCGTCATAACATGGCGCTCAACATTACAGTTAACTACCAGGAAGATGCTTTAGCCAGCGTACTGGTAGACACAGGGTCAACCCTGAATGTTATGTCGAAGTCCACTTTGATGCAATTATCATTCAAAGGCCCTCCGATGAGAATCAGCGAGGTCGTCGTCAAAGCGTTCGACGGATCCAGAAAAACGGTTATCGGCAAAGTTGACCTTCCCATAACTATCGGTCCTCACACTTTCCAAGTCACTTTCCAGGTCATGGACATCCGGGCAACATACAGTTATTTATTAGGAAGACCTTGGATACATCAGGCTGGAGCGGTCACTTCGACCCTCCACCAAAAGCTAAAGTTCGTTCAGAATGATCAACTTGTCACAGTCTGTGGAGAACAGGCCTTGCTCGTGAGTAGCTTATCATCATCTACTGGTATAGAACCAGAAGGGGTAATCGGAACCCAGTTCCATGCATTTTCGTTACGCAAGGACGATCAGTCCAAAGGAGGAACCTCGATTTCCTCATACAAAGATGCTATCAAAGCGGTCGAGAGTACCGATACAACCGGATGGGGACAGCTTGTCATTCCTACTAGCAATACAACAAAGAAGGGTCTTGGTTTTTCTGTAACCTGTACCCGGACAGCTGCTAGCGATGGAAGTCTTCATCCCATTCAGAACTTCTTCCACAGTGGAGGTTTTCTTCACCCAGTGTCTCAAGCAGTACATGCTATCAATGAGGAAGATCCCTCCGACACAGATGAAGAATGGAAGTCCTATCTTAACGAGGACGGTTATATGTCTCAGGAAGAGGTGCCTACGCCATTTTGCTATCCCGCAGAGAGTCCGGGATTTATACCAAGGTCAGACGTCGAAATGATATACGGAGGTTGTGATCCGGAAGGATGCCGTGCTCCGCCAAATTCATTAGAGGAAGACACTCCGATGAAAGACAATTTTGACTACACCTACTATGGCCCAATGGATGGTCTGCCAATGTGGCAACCTTATCCAGGAGACTTGGGGCAAGAGAGTCAGCCAAACAATGAAAATCAGCTGACCGTCATTGAACAGAATACCTGTGTCCCCACTATGTCATGGGATCAACACTCAGGTCATTCAGAAACTACTCAACATGATGATGAATTCGCAACGTTTGCAGGACTAGAATTCATTAACTATGCTTTTCCCGAGGTTAACGTCATCGAGAGGGATGACTCCTCCAGTTCGAAAGAAGTGTGGGACACTCTGGGACAACCGAGTGGAAAATTTGACTATACGGTCAAGTACACCGCTCCCGAAAGCTCTCGTATCTGGCTCGAAGATATCCAGCCAACTGGATGGGGAGATACAGCTGAGAGCACAAATGCTATGCAAAATGTAACAGAGGAATTCTCCTACGGCAATTCTGCTTGGGAGACAGATTCCAATAATCCTGCTCCACCATAAATCAGCGCTATTTCTGAAGACAAATCAAGGAAGGTTCCAGACTTTGTGATTCACCGAGGAGTTCGCCGCCAATGGGTCGCTGTTGATGCTCCAAAGGTCGTTCATCAGTCAAAGTAATTGCCATCTTTAACCTTTCACCCTGCCCAGGTGAAACAGATGTTTTGATAGGGCTCGCTTTCTGTAAATTTCCCTCTTCACTTCGCCCAAAGCGACAGAGTTTTGTTTTATAGGGTTGTAGTTTCAAGAATCGACTTGTTCATTAATAAAATAACGTCGTTCTGTAATTTTCGTATTAATTGCTGTTTTCTCTTTTCGTTTTTCAGAAAATGGTAATCCTAAAAAACAATCAAATAATAAAAACAAGCAGTAATAAAAATAATACACTGCACACACTTTTGCATTCTCTTTATCTCTTCTAAACACAAATCATCATGTCATGCAGATTGCTTGTTTTAAATCCAGTTGAAACATACGATCCGATGCCTTCTCCCAACTTTGAGTTCCCGGTATTTGGGGCTGAAGAAGAAGTTGACAATGAAATTCCAGAAGAGATCTCTCGATTACTCAGACAAGAGGAAAGGTCCATTGAACCTTACAAAGAGCCGTTGGAGACGGTAAACTTGGGTTCAGAAAAAGAAAGAAAAGAAATTAGGATTGGGGCACTGCTGAGTCCAACTGCCAGAGAGGGTTTGATAAAGCTTCTCAGAGAATTTCCCGATGTATTCGCTTGGTCCTATCAGGATATGCCAGGGTTGGATACCAGCATCGTGGAACATCACTTACCGTTAAGATCAGAATGTCCGCCAGTAAAGCAAGGGTTGAGACGGACTCACCCGGACATGGCCATCAAAATCAAAGAGGAGGTACAGAAATAGATCGACGCAGGTTTCCTCGCTACATCTGAATATCCTCAATGGTTAGCCAACATCGTACCCGTTCCCAAAAAGGACGGAAAGGTCAGAATGTGTGTTGATTACAGGGATCTGAACAAGGCAAGTCCAAAAGACGACTTTCCTTTACCACATATTGACATGCTGGTAGACAGTACAGCAAAGTTCAAAATTTTCTCCTTCATGGATGGATTCTCGGGCTATAACCAGATCAAAATGGCGCCGAAAGACATGGAGAAAACTTCGTTCATTACCCCATGGGGTACCTTTTGTTACAAGGTGATGCCGTTCGGCTTGAAGAACGTCGGGGCAACCTATCAAAGGGCCATGACTACTCTGTTTCATGACATGATACACAAGGAAATCGAGGTATATGTCGATGATATGATCGCAAAATCTGAGACAGAGGAGGAGCATGTGACCCACCTGTCAAAACTATTCGACCGTCTGAGAAAGTACAAACTCCGCTTAAATCCCAACAAGTGCACCTTCGTTGTCCGTTCAGGGAAACTCTTAGGGTTCATCGTCAGCCAGAAAGGAATTGAGGTTGATCCTGACAAAGTCAAGGCCATTCGAGAAATGCCTTCTCCGAAAACTGAAAAACAAGTCAGAGGATTCTTGGGACGTTTGAACTGCATCTGCAGATTCATATTCCTCATGACCGCCACGTGTGCGCCGATTTTCAAATTACTAAAAAAGAACCAGGATTGCGTTTGGTCAGAAGATTGCCAAACCGCCTTCGACAGTGTTAAGGAATATCTGTTGAATCCTCCGATTCTATCACCTCCAGTGGAAGGAAGACCACTGATCATCTACCTCACAGTCTTGGAAGACTCAATGGGGTGTGTACTTGGCCAACAAGACGAAACCAAAAGGAAGGAGTCTGCCATCTACTATCTGAGCAAGAAGTTCACCGACTGCGAGACTCGATACACGATGCTTGAGAAAACTTGTTGCGCTTTGGCTTGGGCAGCCAAACGTCTACGTCAATACATGATTCGTCATACTACTTGGTTAATCTCCGAAATGGATCCAATCAAGTACGTCTTTGAAAAGCCTGCTCTCACAGGAAGAATTGCCCGTTGGCAGATGTTATTATCAGAATACGACATAGAGTACCACGCTCGAAAAGCCGTTAAGGGGAGTGTATTAGCCAATCATTTGGCTTATCAACCGATTGGCGATCAAGAATCAACCGGGTTTGACTTCCCCGACGAAGATGTCATGTATCTAAAAATGAAAGATTGCGATGAACCGTTACCCAGTGAAGGGCCAGAACCAGGTTCCCAATGGGGACTTATCTTTGACGGAGCAGTTAATCATTATGGAAATGGAATTGAGGCAATCATTGTTACCCCTCAGGGTACCCACATTCCTTTCACTGCCAGACTTACATTCAAATGTACGAACAACGAGGCCGAATACGAAGCTTGTATTATGGGTCTCGAAGAAGCGATTGATTTAAGGATCAAAAACTTGGACGTATACGGCGATTCAGCTTTGGTTATCAATCAGATAAAAGGAGATTGGAACACATACCAATCCGGATTGATTCCTTACAAAGACTACGCAAGAAGGTTGTTGCCTTTATTCAATAGAGTCGAGTTTCATCATATCCCTCGTAATGAGAATCACATGGCTGACGCCTTAGCCGCTCTCTCTTCCATGATTAGTGTAGGTCAATGGAACGACTTACCTAAGATCGACATAATGCGCCTTGAACGGCCCGCCTACGTCTTCACGATCGAAGTAGTCATAGACGACAAACCTTGGTATCACGATATCAAATGTTTCCTTCAGAAACAAGAGTACCCATCTGGGGCACTCAGAAAAGACAGGAAAACCCTCAGAAGACTGGCTGGCAGCTTCTTCCTGAGTGGTGATACCCTCTATAAGAGGAATTTTGACATGGTCTTGCTCCGATGTGTAGACAGACCAGAAGCAGACATGCTTATGAAAGAAATTCATGAAGGATCCTTTGGCACTCATGCCAACGGACATACAATGGCGAGAAAAATTCTAAGAGCAGGGTACTACTGGTTGACCATGGAATTCGACTGCTACAAGTACATGAGGAGGTGTCACAAGTGTCAGATATACTCCGACCAAATTCATGTACCACCAACGTATCTCAAAGTTCTTTCTTCCCCATGGCCTTTTTCCATACGGGGAATCGACATGATTGGCTTGATCGAACCTAAGGCTTCAAACGGACATTGGTTCATTCTAGTAGCCATTGACTATTTCACCAAGTGGGTCGAAGCAGCTTCGTACGCTAATGTAACCTGACAAGTGGTGGTCCGATTTGTCAAAAATAATATCATCTGCCGTTATGGTGTTCCAAGCCAGATCATTACTGATAATGGATCTAACTTGAACAACAAGATGATGAAAGAGTTGTGCGTTGAGTTCAAGATCGAACACCATAACTCATCTCCCTATCGACCCAAGATGAACGGAGCAGTAGAAGCGGCTAACAAGAACATCAAGAGGATTTTTCAGAAGATGGTTGTAACCTATAAAGATTGGCACGACATGTTACCCTTTGCTCTTCACGGTTATCGAACATCTGTCCGCACTTCCACAGGGGCAACCCCTTTCTCTCTAGTATATGGCATGGAGGCAGTTCTCCCCATAGAAGTAGAGATCCCATCAATCAGGGTGTTGATGGATGCTAAGCTTACATAAGCTGAATGGTGTCAAAGTCGACACGATGAATTAAACCTGATCGAAGAGAAGCGAATCACGGCACTATGCCACATTCAGTTGTATCAGCAGAGAATGAAGAAGGTGTTCGACAAAAAGGACCGCCCTCGTGTCTTCAGAAAAGGAGACCTCGTGCTCAAGAAGATACAATCATTTCTCACTGATTCGCGGGGCAAATGGACCCCAAATTATGATGGCCCCTATGTGGTCACGAAAGCTTTCTCAGGCGGTGCCTTGAGACTTGCAACCATGGACGGAGAAGAATTTGCCTACCCCACGAATGTTGATGTAGTCAAGAAATACTTCGCCTAAACTAAAAAAAAAAAAAACGTCTCGGTGGATTGAAAACCCGAAAGGGCGGTCCAGGCAAAAGTTAGAGACATGAAAAAAATCATCCCGATGGATTGGAAATCTCATAGTACAATCCAGGCAAAAATTAGGGATAATGGCAAGTAACTATGTTCAACAGAGGCAAGTCCCTCAGCAGCAGTTACATCATCCATCGGAGGAAACTCCAGTCAAGGTCATCTTCAACAAAAGCTTAGGATGTCCCGAATTCAAAGTTGGTAGAAGGATAATGGTCGTTATGTTTCAACGTAGCCCTTTTCCCTGCAAATTACCATTTTCAAACTTTGTATATACTCTTTGGAATCACGCGTTTGGCTGATCTCCATCTTATCAATAAAATTTGAGCCCTTGTGCTTTTGTTTGTAATTCTTAGTTGTTTTAGCTTTACAGAATGGCGTTTTAATATGATTAACGATTCTTGAAATAAAACAAAAATGAATTTACTTGTTAAAACTTTTTCTGCTTTTAAAATAAAGTCAGCAATTTCTTTTAACACATTGAACATCAAAAGAACAACAACCGCTTCTCCAGAAGTAGGCAAACTTCAAAGTGCAGAATCAAAGTACTCTTTCTACGCCAGTGCGCCTGAATGAAGGATCAACAGTGTCGGATGCGACTATTCCATCTGACCTCTTAGGCCGAGTTCTTATATCCTAAGCCCGACCAACATAGCTCCCCGCGAGGACTACTTCTCCTAAGCAAGGTAGAATTGCTACTTTTTGGACCAACGGTACTTCTTCGCCCCGCGATGGCCGAGTATCCAGTCATGTTCATCTTTTAGTTTGTATGTCGCGTCAGTTTTGTCAGGATAAACATACATACATCATGCATTATTAATTTACATTTGCATTCATATTGCATCACTATCACTCTAGTCGGTCTTGTCCCCTAGTGATAACAGTCCTCTCAATCAAGTTGTTAGTTCTTGCCTCGTCAGGAAATGCTGCGTTTGACCAATCTCGCTTCCAGTGTATCTCTGGATTAGAGTCGGTCCTCGACCACTTTGATAACTTGAACCTCTGAAAAGCCAGAGAAGCTTTCTACAAATGTCACTCTTCGCCATTGAAGATGATATCCTTGCTTTCCCGGATTAAAGAAAAATCCCCAGAGAAAGCCTCCTAAGCAGAGATTTGGTAATACAGTTGCCTTTCTCCGAAAGACCGCTGACGAAAAGGTCATCGGCACCTCAAAATTAGACCCCATCATATGGCATTTCTGCGGGAAGATCCCGAGAAAAGTATGATGTAAGATCCCAAGCGGAAGCAGTCTCTCAAGAGACTCATTTTCCCCAGATAGAGTCGACAAATAACGTCTCCCAAAACAGAGAAGTTTGTGTACCTCTACAACTTAGACGATTGGGCTCCCCAGCGAGTCTAACGTCAAACTTTTTCCCATCAAATGGCATCTCCCCAGGAAAATCCGGCGAGAAGTTTGAGGAAAACCGCTACAAATAGCGTCCCTTGTCAAGAAAGTTTATTGACAAAAGAAACTTAGACCAGTTCCTTGATAGGAAACCAGGATCGAGGGGAAGTTTAAATCAGAAACTAAGACCAGTTCCTTGGTAGGAAGCCAGGATCGAGGGGAAGTTTAAATCAGGAACTTAGACCAGTTCCTTGGTAGGAAACCAGGATCGAGGGGAAGTTTACAAAAGAAACTAAGACCAGTTCCTTGGTAGGAAACCGGGATCGAGGGGAAGTTTATTGACAAAAGAAACTAAGACCAGTTCCTTGGTAGGAAACCAGGATCGACGGGAGCTTTATTTCAAAAGAAAACTGAGACCAGCTCCTTGGCTGAAGACTAGGATCGAGGGGAAGTTTACCTTTTCTAAGCATCATCACTTAGCTAAAGAAGATGAATGCATAAGCTACCATTCATAACCACCATCAAAATTTCGGGTATTCCGATATTTAATCCTCTTGCACCCCGAATGCTCGAATACCTTCGTCATTCACACCTTCGGGTCCAAGAAGATTAAATAGGGGCATCTGTCATACCCCAAATTTTGACCACTAAGATTTCCCATCATTGTGCAAATCATCATCACAATATGGATGAACCATCATGCCTCATCAAATGCCTCAAGGGTTGTTGAGCATTCACTACAATCAAAATTAGGGTTTTAAGCCCTCTCAGAGCCTTAGACAAAGGATCAATCAAGGATTGACTTGATCTTCAACTTGTCTAGCCTCTAACATGTCCACAATGGATCAAAAGGACTCCCACTTCAAGGATTAAGCACAAGGCTGCTCCCTTCTAGGTGGATTAAGTCAAAAGATCGACAGTGTCTCCAAATTAGGGTTTTGGTCGACCAGGGCCTCCTGATGGAAATTTTCATATGGGCATGAGCCAATGCTCTAAAGCATATCCTAATATACTCCATGGAACCTCATGGACCCAATCATCAAGTCAATTTGGCCTCAGGGGATGCATCCATAAAAAATCAGGAATTAGGGTTTCTTGACCTAATTCACCCCTAAGTTGACTTTTGGGACAAATCATGAGCCAAGACCTAAAGACATGATTTGAGGGTCTCTAATATACCATATTGATCCATTTAGAACCATGGATTAATCCAAGAAGCTTGAGCAACAAGTTTCAATTTCATCTGCACTACAATTAGGGTTTCGCGAGGAAAGTCAACTGTAACTTTGACTTTTGACCAGGACATGCTCCCAAGCCCTAGGACATGATTCAATATACCCTATGACACCCATGGAACATGTCCATCAAGTTCGATTTAGGTCAAGGACATGATTTCCTGAAGAATTGCACAGTTTGGAATTTATCTGATAAAAAGTCAATTGTGCACAAAAGTCAACTTTGACTTTTTGAGATTTTTCACCAAAATGGATTTTTAACCCTAAAATGATGTTAATGTATGATTTGAATCATCATCCATCAAGAAAAATCAAAGAAAGTGGGATAACTTGTAAAAGGGGTAACCATAAAAACTTAGAAAAATTTATAAGTTATGGAAAAAGTGACACTAATGTGCCAACTTTAGAGGACCATAACTCCTAAACCACAAGGCCATTGCTCCCCATTCAAAGCTTGATTTGTATATCACATTTCTCTCTACAAAAGCTTCATACTGACCTATGTCCAAATTCCTCATGGATTTTGAGTTATGGAGTGATCAAAATCAAGAAAAGTCACTTTGTTCCAACACTTAGTGAAAATTTCACTAAGTCAGAATTTGCCTTCACTTTTTTCCAAATGTAGGGGGATTTTTCACTTGGATTCAAAAGGGATCAAAACCAAACATGTTCAAACAGTTGTTGTATCATGTAAAGGCTTTCCAAAATGACCAAGAACATTACCAAATTCAATTTGAGCTATGAGATATGACATTGGCAAGATGCCTTGCTGAAATCTGCCAATGCAAGGCAGATTTTTGCACTTTTGGTCGATGTGCCAAAATCAGCCAATTCCAAGCCTTGTCATCACTTTGGACACATCTGAGGATTGAATCTAAAGGGGACAATCACTGAGCCAAGCCTCCAAAGTCTTTGGAACAAGAAATAACATGTTGAACCTAGAATGGCCAAAATAGGGACAAGACTCCAATTTTGGATTAGAGCATTCAATGGAAGCATCAAGGTGGCATGAACTGAGCTCTTAGCAACTAAATTCAGTCAAGACTTATCCAAGACCAAGGGGACCAGTAGCCTGTGCCCTAACCTCAAGTCAATGGCTAGAGGAGACTTGGATTTTCATTTGCCAACATTGGCCAAACCTACTCAGCAGTTGCCATTCACTATTCCTTGCAAAACAAACTTGCTCTACTATAAATAGAGCTCAATTGTGATCAGTTTGAGTACACCAAAGCCATCAAACAGATGATTTCCTCAAAATCTCTTCTTTCACTCTAATTTTGCCTTCTAAGGCAAGTCACTATCGGGTTTTGAGTTTGAGAGCTTTTCCAATCAAACCAATCACTCACACACCTCACATACATCATATAGAAGTGATCCAAACACTCACATAACATCTGGAACACTGAAATCACAAAATCACTAGCCAATTGCTCAAGTTCTTGACAGTTTGGCAGTTGAGGTACCATCTTCAGCTCCAAACCATTTCAATCCATTCCAAGCATCCAGATACATTCCATGGTACCTAGGGAAGCTATCCAGATCATTGGAACCTAGCTGTAACACCTCCAACACAAAACACGATCACCAGCTGCAAGAGGTAAGCATGAGCTCTTCTAACTCTATGATCCATGCAATTTTTGCTGCACAATAATTTGGCCATATGTTCATAATCATGCATGGATTGTTTCCCCTCAATTAATTGCATTGTTTGAATCGTGTATCAAAAATCCCAGCCTTCATGCAGAATCTAGGGTTCTTGAGGATTTTTCGTGATTTCTTGTTTTATGCTTAATTTAAATGAAATTAATTGCCATAGACATGATCGTGAGGTTAAAACGAGTTGATTGGTATGTGGATTACATGATATGATCAAGTATTCAGTGAGATTGAAGAGAAAATGCAAATCTGAGCAAACCCAGAACACGCGCGTGTTCTTGGTGTGTTCTTGGCGCCATTTTTTGAAAATTCAAATATTTGAATTTTGTGATTTTATTTAATTGATTCAAAAATTAATTTCTCTCTGAGTTTTAATGATTTTGAGTTGATTCTTTTTTTGATAATTCACAAAAATGTTAAAATATTTTATTTTCCCAAAAAATCCCAAAAATATTATTTATTTTATATAATTGATATTTTTGCAAAGAATTAATGTTTTAATTATTTTTGACATTTACAATATTTTTTCCACCTTGATTTTGCAACTTTTAATGCCTTATAATTATTTTGTAGGTCAATACTTAATTTTTGAAGCATTAATCCAAGATCACAATTTGTTTTTCATATGTTAAACAATTTTGATCATTTTAATTGAATTTTTATTCAATTAAAACACATTTTGAAAACAAATTAGGGTTTTTGGATTAATTCAACCCTCATAAATCATTTTCAAAACACTTTTGGGCCTCTAATAGAGTGTAAGACCCAATCCTTTTTTTGACCAAATCATTTTTGGGCCTCAGTGTATTGTATTTGTCCCGATACCGTAAAAAACAAACGGCGCGATCGTCGCCTTTTGAAAAATAACCTTGGGCCTCTCCTCGAGCTATAAGACCCATTCAAAACTTTTGGGCCTACCATCGAGTAGTAAGACCCATTTCATTTCTTAAAACCATCTTGGGCCTCTTGAGAGAGTGTAAGACCCATCCCTTTGTACAGAAAACCTTTTTGGGCCTCAGTCACTTGTATAAGTCCCTCTGTACAAAACAACAGTGCGCTCACTGGTAAAACCTTAGGCCTCTCCTTGAGCTGTAAGCCCCAAATCTTTCTTTTTCAAAGCACTTTCTCCTTTGATTTTGAATATACTATTGTTTTCAATCTGTCTTTGTTGAACAACTAACCAAATAGCATGGAAGCTCTACAACCGAGTAAGTGGTTATTGCTTTCATTTACCGCTTTCATATACATATAATTGTATTGTGGGGCTATTTCGCTGTAAGTCTTCTTTCATAAACTCATATCAACTGTGTAATAATAGTATAAATATTTAGAGTATCCCCGGCAACTACGTCTAGCATTAAGCCCGTTGATCATTCTTAAATAGTCAAAACTAGATCCCCATAGGATTACCAGACACAGTCTTTCCTCCTCTTGGGGTTAAACAATATGGAGATATGAAAGGCAACATTATCTGTGAACCCTTTCATAGACTGTCACTCGTAGAAGTTGTCAAGAAACTCTACTCCCCAGAGATGATCTTTTCTCCGTGAATGGCATCTCTTGAGTTTCTTCCAAATTCTCGAACTTTTCTGACTTAATCTATTCCTCTTAAATAGCCTGTCTTGAATTTCTCGGGGTTTGGGGACCCACATGCTTCTTAAAAGCACTTGTCAAGAAACTCCACTCCCTAGAGATGATCTTTTCTCCGTGAATGACATCTCTTGAGTTTCTTCCAAATTCTCAAACTTTCCTGGCTTGATCTATTCCTCGTGAATAGTCTGTCTTGAATTTCTCGAGGTTTGGGGACCCACGGGCTTCTTAAAAGCATCGGCCTCCTCTTGGGCATTGTGCAAGGACCCCCGGGCTTCTTAAAAGCATCAGCCTCCTCTTAGGCTTCGTATAATGATCTCTTCCTCCGGGAATGATAGCCTCCTCTTGGGCATTGTGCAAGGACCCACAGGCTTCCTAAAAGCAACCCCGCCTCCTCTTGGGTTTAGTACAAGGACCCGCCGGCTTCTTAGAAGAATTCACAGCCTCCTCTTAGGCTTTGTATAATGATCTCTTCCTCTGGGAATGATAGCCTCCTCTTGGGCTTCGTACAAGGACCCGTCGGCTTCTTAAAAGCTTCCAGCCTCCTCTTGGGCTTCGTACAAATTGTCCTGACGACCTCCTAGAGGTATAGGAACAAAACTTAGTCATCTGCATAGTTTAGTCCTTTCAAAGAGTCTACTACTGTTTCTCAAAGCATAGTGCAAAAGATGAAACTCTAGACACAGACAGTCTAATATCCTTGAGTCTCAAAGACATTCTCAAGTGACCCCTTCGTTAAATAGGAAGAAAACCCGTAGACTCGGACAGTCTTAACACCCTTCGGATTTCCCACTTCCTTAAAGAACAGGAATAACTTGGATCCTCGAATCAAATCCTTGAGTACAGCATTGCTCATATAAGAACTAATTTTCTCTTTCAAAATCAGTATACTGGACCTGTCACTCAACTGAAACAGTTACAATAGCCTCCTCTTGGGCTTTGTACAATGATTCTCCCCAGCGGAGTCAAACAACGTTTAGCCTCTCTCTCGGGCTTCGTACGAGACACATAAGAGACTCCCTCGTTGAGTCAATCACCCTTTTAGCCTCCATCTCGGGCTTCGTACGAGATACAAAAAACTCTCTTGTTGAGTCAAATAGCCTTCATCTCGGGCTTTATACGAGATACCAAAATATTCCTTCGTCGAGTCAAAACCCTTTTCGCCTCTCTCTCGGGCTTTGTACGAGACACAAAAACACCCTCTTGTTGGGCCCATAGCCTCCTCTTAGGCTTTGTATAAGAAAACCACTGGTTGATCCAATCAACCTTTTAGCATCAAAACTGTGCCTCGTTCACAGTACACAAACATCAACAACTCCTTCCCCTTCATCTAATCGATGTAAGCGGCAAACCTCTGGATCATCTACATCCATGCCACTGTCCCTCTTTTAGCATGAGAAATTCTTAAGGAAAGATGGCATTGCTCTACACTGAGTTAAAGTCTTCTCCTTCAGGTTAAAATCCCCTATAAAGGAAATTATGGCATTGCTGGATTCACACATCCTGGTTAAAGTAATTCTCCTTTATAAACAGTTGTGACATACAACCCCCTCTTTAGAGATGACAAATTCTCTCTAAAGACAACATCTTTAGCTTCACATCTTGGGCTTCGAACAAGATACAAATAGACCCTTTAGCTTCACATCTTGGGCTTTGAACAAGATACAAACTACCTTTCGCTTCACGTCTTGGGCTTTGAACAAGACACCAAATACCATTTCCTCCCATAGAATAGGAGGAACTACGATCGCTCTGATTTCCCTATTTAGGTAAACGGGAATACGTAGGCATAAGATTGAAAGAAAAATCTTAGCGAGCACACTAAACAAAAACCCAAAATCCCATACTTTCATATATCCGTCCTAATATCTAAACCTCCCACCAATTGACCAAACACCACTTTTTAACAAAATACACCCAATAGAGACCCCAAATCTTTGTAGCATCTGTAACCTAACAGATCGCTGTTTAACCTCAGTTTGCAAGCAGGGTTAATTTGAGACATCTATTTCCCTTCCTTCATCAGCTTTAATAGGATAAAAAATGAATCGAGTTGTAGATACCAAAGAGTGGTAGTGCTTCGCAACCACATCCAAAAATCGCTCGCTACAGTTTGAAGCCCAAGATTGAAGCTAAAGGGTATTTGTGTCTTGTTCAAAGCCCAAGATTGAAGCTAAAAGTTTTGACTGAGAGAGAATTCGTCATCTCTAAAGGGAAACATCTTGTCTGTTTATCACAACTGTTGGGTGACTGATTATAAAGGAGAATTACTTTAACTGGGATATGAGAATCCAACAATGCCATAATTTCCTTTATGGGGGATTTATCCTAAAGGAGGAAACTTTAACTCAGTGTTGAGCAATGCCATTTTTCCTTAGGGATCTTTCATACTAAGAGAGGGACATTGGCGTGGATGTAAATAATCCAG
This sequence comes from Lathyrus tuberosus, assembly GCA_022829125.1. Taxonomy (NCBI): domain Eukaryota; kingdom Viridiplantae; phylum Streptophyta; class Magnoliopsida; order Fabales; family Fabaceae; genus Lathyrus; species Lathyrus tuberosus. Next base: position 3,747,268 of record JALAZF010000269.1, on the reverse strand, counting down.
AGGCTTGCCACTTACAGCTGTTAGATGAAAGAGGAAGTTTTACTAGGATATGAGATTGACTACAGCTTAGATATTTTGAATTAACAAGTGTGCCGCTTACAAGAGTTATCTGGGATTAAGGTTTGTTTTGAATGTTTGTCTTGAGATTGTGATATATAAAGAATTGTCTTCCTGCAGAGAGTTTTTGATTTCCTCTGAGGGGATGTTGGTTTTTGTATGTGCCTTGATCAAAGCCCAAGGTTGAAGCTAAGAGATTGATTGACTTTACTGGGGAAGTCCTTATACAATGCCTGAGAGGAGGCTGGAAAAGACTGACTCAACAAGAAAGTGTTTATATATGTCTTGTACAAAGCCCAAGATTGAGGCTAAAAGAGAGACTGACTCTTTGGGGGATATCATTATACAAAGCCTAAGAGGAGGCTAAGAGTTGACTTTTTCGGGGAAATATTTTGTCTGTCTTGTACAAAGGTCAAGATTGAGGCTAAAATGATTTTTGATTCCACTGGTGAATATTTGTATGTGTCTTGTACAAAGCCCAAGATTGAGGCTGAAAGGGGAAACTGACTCTACTGGTGAGAGATTTTTTTCTGTCTTGTACAAAGGCCAAGATTGTGGCTAAAATGGGGATTGACTCAGCTGGAGAGTATGATTTGTTTTGTTCAAAGCCCAAGATTTAGGCTAACTCTACTGAGGAAAATCATTATACAAAGCCTAAGAGGAGGTTGAAAAGAGAATTAACTCTGCTTAGGGAGATTTTATATGGTGTCTTGTACAAAGCCCAAGATTGAGGTTGAAAGTTATGACTGACTCTACTGGAGAGATATTTATGTGGGTGTCTTGTACAAAGCCCAAGATTGAGGCTGAAAAGATGGTTAACTCAAGAATAGAGCATTTATATGGTGTCTTGTACAAAGCCCAAGATTGAGGCTGAAGAAGGGTTGACTCAACAAGAGAGTACTTTTAGGAGATTGACTCAACGAGAGAGTGCTGAAAAGATGATTGACTCAATAAGAGAGTGATTTTGAAGCTAAATTTGCTGAGGAAAATCATTATACAAAGCCTAAGAGGAGGCTGGCTTCTGCTGAGGATTATTGAGATCTAGAGGCAGGTCCAAAATGGGGAATCAACTCTTGCTGAGGATTTACAGAAGAGTTGAGGTATCAGATGCCTTGAGGTTCTGATTTGGGATAGTGTTATCCTGATGATAGACTGACCCTAGCTAGGGAAAACTTAGGATGAAAGACAGAGTTTTGGAACCCATGAGGGTTTTAACTCTACTGGAGATTAATTAAATGACCAGGGTTTTTTCCTATGTTTGTAGAGAACTTGATAATGTCTTTGAGATCCAAGAGGAGATTAGACTGTCCAAGTCTACTAGTATGGAAGAGTTTGTCTTTGTATGATGCCCAAGAGGAGGCAGGTGTTTTAAGGGATGATATTCAACCCTAAATTGGTCTGAGATTTTGACTCTTCGGACAGACTGCTCTAACAAAGGATGAGTAAGTTCTGTCATATACCTTTAAGAGGTCTTCAGGGTCCTTGTATTAAGCCCAAGAGAAGGCATGAGAACTTCTAAGAAGCTAGAGGGTCCTTGTACAAAGCCTAAGAGGAGGCTCGGATGCTTTTAGGAAGCCTGTGGGTCCAAACTTAATAAAAGTTCAAGAAAAGTTTCACCGGGAATAATCTTTTCTTTAATGAACAGTTCTAGGGTTTGAAGAAATTCAAGAGAGGTTTCACCGGGAATTAATCCTCTATGGGGAAAAATTTCTTTGACAATTTTCTAATAGTGACAGTTTGAGAAAAGTTTCACCGGGAATAATGCCTTTCTCTTTGTTCCATATTGTATAAGCCCAAGAGGAGACAAGACTGTATCTGGAATTCCTATGGGGAACTAGTTTTGACTGTTGAAAGAGTGACCACTAGCTTTATCTAGTTCTAGACCTAATTGCCGAGGAAAACTCTAAGTAGATAATATACAGGCATATATATACAGATGAAATATATACTGTATGTAAAAGAGGGTAGGAGGACTTACAGGTGAGCAAGCTTCCAGCACAAACAAATATATATACGTGAAAGTATATAAAAGGAAGATGTTTAAAACTTACAGGTGAGCAAGCTTCCGTTGTAACAGCTGTATGGTTAGTTGTTCAGGAAATTAAAGAAAGTTTTGATAACAACTATGAATTTAAATCTAAATCAAAAGGGAAAATTATTTTTGATAAGAAGATTGGGGCTTATACTCGAGGAGAGGCCCAGATGAAAAACAGTAATCGTACCGTTGATCTGAAAATTGTATCAGAACTTATACAATGACTGAGGCCCAATTTATTGTATTTACAAAGAGGTTGGGTCTTACACTCTATTAGAGGCCCAAAAGTTTATTTTTGTACAAGGGATGGGGCTTACAACTCAAGGAGAAACCCAAAAATAACAGTGATTGCACCGTTGTTTTGAAAATTATACTGGGACTTATACAATGACTGAGGCTCCAAAAATGTTTTCTGTACAAAGGGATGGGTCATACAACTCAAGGAGAGGCCCAAAAGTGTTTAAAAAAGAAAAGAAATGGGACTTACAGCACAAGGGTAGGCCCAAATGATTTTATTTGAAAACGGCGATCGCGCCGAGGTTTTGAAAACACAGTGGGACTTATACAATGACTGAGGCCCAAAAAGGTTTTTTATTTACAAGGGATAGGTCTTACACTCTATTAGAGGCCCAAAAGTTTATAAAAATTTAAAATCGAGAGGAAACCCTAATTTTAAATTAAAATGTCATTTTTTTTCAAAGAAGATTTAAATAATAAAATGATAAAATATCAAATATATTCAAAAACAAATTTTATACTTTGAAAAATATTTTGAAAAATCATGTTTAATCAAATGAAAGTTTAAAATTCAATTGGTTTTGAAATATCAAAGTGGGAATTTCATTTAAAAATGTTTAAAAACAAATAAAATGAAATTAATTACAAAAATTCTAACTATATTAAAAAAATAATATAAATTGGAATTTTTTGTAAAATAAAAAATTTAAACATTTTTGTGAATTTTGAGAAAAATAATCAATTCAAAAACACAAATATTCAGAGAGAAATTAATTTTTGAATCAATTAACAAAAATATCAAAATATTCAAAAATTCAAAAATTTGAAAAAGGGCGCCAAGAACACTAAGTTCTTGCCCGCGTGCCCTGTTTCTGCAGATTTGTATTTTCTCACTTTTTTCCATGATTTCTCAATGGTTTTGCACGATTCAAGTACCAATCTTGTTCGTTTTTATACAAGGATCACAACCATATAGTTTAATTGCATTTATATTAAGTATAGAGGAAGAAAACAACAGAAAACCTCAAGAACCCTAATTTCAGCATGAACACAATGAAATTCCATACACGATGGATTCATGGCAATTGATTAAGGGTTATTACTCTACATACATACATAAACAAGATGGTAACTCAAAAATTCATTCATGATGCATGAATCATAGAGTTTGAAGGGTTCAGGCCTACCTCTTGTAGCTGATGATTGAGTTTGATGATGGAAGTGTTGCAGCTAGGTTCCAATGATCTGGACAGCTTCCTTAGGTGCCAAGGAGTGTGTTTGAATGCTTGGAGTGGATTGAAATGAGTTGGAACTGGTTGTGGTACCTCAACTGTAACTCTGTCAAGAACTTGAGCAATTGGCTAGTGATTTTGTGAATTTGATGTTCCAGATGTGATTTTGTATTATGGATCACTCATACATGATGTTTATGAGCTGTGTGTGTGATTGGTTTGGTTGGAATCACTCTCAATCTCAAAATCCGATAGTGACTTGAGTTAGAAGGGAAAATTGGAGTGAAAGGGAGATTTTGAGGAAATCATCAGTTTGGGTGCTTTGGTGTACTCAAACTGGTCACAAATGAGCTCTATTTATAGTGTGTCAAGTTTGTTTTTGCAGCAATAGTGTGTGGCAACTGCAGCAGGTCTGTGACCAATGGTGATCAAATGGAATCTCAAGTCTCCTCTAGCCATTGACTTGAGGTTAGAGCACAGGCCTATGGTCTTTTGGTTCAGAGATAAGGCTTGACTCATTCAGTTAAGTTTGCCTCAGTTCATGCCACCTTGATGCATCCATTGAATGCATTGAAACAAATTGGAGTCTTGGCACTTTTTAGCCTTTTTAGGTTTGTTATGGCTATATGTAGATTCTTGGACTTGGGAGGCTTGGGGATCAGATCATTCCCCTTTAATTTCATCCTCTGATGTGTCCAAATGGATGACAAGGCTTGAATTTGTCTGATTTTTCCAAATCGAGCAAAATACTAAATCCTGCCTTGTACAAGACAGTTGGAAATGGTGATTTCGAGGGGATCATATCTCCCTGCTCAGGTTGAGTTATGAGAGGCTCTAGTGCTTTTTAGAAAGCCCTCATATGATACAATACATGTGTGATCATAGTTGGTCTTGAAACTATTTAGATCCCATTGAAAAATCCTCATGAACATTGGCGTTAAAAGCTGATAACTTAGGCAGATTATCACTAAGTGTTGAAAAAGTGTCATTTTCTTCATTTTTGTCATTTTGATTACTCCATAACTTAAAATCCATGAAGAATTGGAGTTTGAGGTAGTTGAAGCTTTTGTAGAATGTAGGAAGACCTACAAATCAGGCTTTGGATCACCCAAAATGGTTGCTTGGATCATAAGTTATGATCCTTGGAAGTTGGTACCAAAATCATTCAAATTTAGTAACTTAGAAAAAATTTCAATTTTTCAAGATTACCCCTTTTACAAGTTATTTTGGTTTCTTGATCAACTCTTGTTCAAATGACATTAAAAGTCATATTTTATGAAAATATGATTCATAAGGATCATTTTTTGCCAAAAAAGTCATGTTTTAACTTTTGGCTCCGGAGCGGTTTGGCGCGTAAAACCCTAATTTCCGATTTTTGAGGAATGCATCCTCTGAGGGTAATTTAACTTTGTAAATGTATCCTTAGGGTTATTTTGAGCATATTGAGTCACATGTTGAAGTCTTGGTTCATCCTCTTGTGAAAATCTCACTCTGGAGGTCTCAGTCGTCCAAAACCCTAATTTGGCGACATCGGGTGTTTCGAGGCTCAAAACACTTGGAATGCCACAACTGTGTGCTTGATTTTTTGATATGATGGTCCTCTTAATCCTTTGTGGATGTTTTAAAAGGTTAGACAAGTTGAAGATCATGTCATTTCTTGATTGATCTTTTGTCTAAATGTTCTGGGAGGGATAGAAACCCTAATTCTTGATTGTGGTGAATGCTCAACCATCTTTGAGGAGAGTGATGAGGCATGATGGTTCATCCATATTGTGGTAACAATTTGTACAATGATGGGAAATCTTAGTGGTCAAAATTTGGGGTATGACAGATGCCCCTATTTAATTTTCTTGGACCCGAAGGTGTGAATGGCGAAGATATTCGGACATTCAGGGTGCAAGAGGATTAAATATCGGAATACCCAAAATTTTGACGGTGGTTATGAATGTCAGCGGTTTGCTCATCCATCTTCTTTTGCTAAGCAATGATACTTAGAAAAAGGTAAAACTTCCCCTCGATCCTGGTCTTCAGTCACAGAACTGGTCTTAGTTTCTTTTGTGATAAACCTCCCCTCGATCCTGGTTTTTTTTTGCCACGGAACTGGTCTCAGTTTCTGATATAAACTTCCCCTCGATCCTGGTTTTCAGCCAAGGAACTGGTCTTAGTTTCTGAAATAAACTTCCCCTCGATCCTGGTTTTCAGCCAAGGAACTGGTCTCAGTTTCTTCTTGTCAAGTTCCTTCCTTGACAAGGGATACTATTTGCAGCGGTTTTCGTCAAACTTCTCGCCGAGTTTTCTACTGGGGAGATGCCATTTGACGGAAAAAAATGAGGTCAAACTTGCTGGGGGTACCCATCTGTCTGAGCTATAGAGGTGTGCAAACTTCTCTGTTGGAGATGCCATTTGTTGACTCTACTGGGGAAAAACGAGTCTCTTGAGAGACTGCTTTTTGCTTGGGGATATTACATTATACTTTTCTTCGGGATCTTTTTGGAGAAATGCCATGTGATGTAATCCAATTTTGAGGTGCTGATGACTACATTAACATTGACTTTCTTGGGAGAAAAACTAATGTGTTGCTGAGAGCCTTCGGTAGAGAGGTTTTCTTTGGGGATTTTCCTTAATCTGGGAAAGCGAAAATATCATCTTCAATGGTGAAGAGTGATGTTTGTCGAATGCCTTCTTGCATTTCATAGGTTCAAGCTATCAAGGTGGTCGAGGACCGTCTCCAATCCAGAAATAAACTGGGGGAGAGAGATTGTTCAGACAAAACATTTTCTGACGAGGAAAGAACTGACAACTCGATTGATTAAGAGGACTTTACCACTTGGGGATAAGACTGACCAGAGTGATAGTAATGCAATATGACTATGAATGTGAATCAATTATGCATGATGTATGTATGTTTATGCTAACAAAACTGACGTGACATACAGACTAATAGATGAACACGAGGATACTCGACCACAACGGGGAATAAAAAGTACCATTGGTCCAAAATAGCAATTCTGCCTTGCTTAGGAGAAGTAGACCCTGTGGGGGTGACATTACTGTCCAATCGGTCTTAAGAGGTAAGAACTCTGTCGGGGATGTCAGATGAAACATGGTATCTAACACAGTTGATCCTTCATTCAGGAATACTGGTTTAGAAGGAGTACTTTGATTCTGCACTTTGAGGTTCAATCACCTTCAGAAAAGTGTCGATATTCTTTTTGATGTTCAAAGTCAAAAGGAATTGCCATCTTTATTTTAAAAGCAGAAAATTTTGACAAGTAAATTCATTTTTGTTTTATTTCAAGAATCGATTATCATGTTAAAATGTCATTCTGTAAAGCTAAAACAAATAAGAATTGTAAATAAAAGCACTAGGGCTCAAATTTTATTGATAGGATGGAAATCAGCCAAACGCGTGATCCCATAGAGTATTTACAAAGTTTAGAAAATGGTAATTTAAGGGAAAAGGGCTACATTAAAACATAACAACCGTTATCCTTTTACCAACTTTGAATTCTGGGCATCCTGAGCCTCTGCCGAAGATGACCTTGACTGGAGTTTTCCTGATGGATGGCATAACTCCTGAGGAGTTGAACTGATCAGACGTAGTTACATGCCATTAATCCCTAACTTTTACCTGCATTATACTTTGAGATTTCCAATCCATCGGGATGATTTTTTTTTATTATGTCTCTAAATTTTGCCTGGACTGCCCTTTTGGGTTTTCAATCCACCGAGACGTTTTTTTTATATAGGCGAAGTATTTCTTGACTACATCAACATTCGTGGGGTAGGCAAACTCCTCTCCATCCATGGTTGCGAGTCTCAAGGCACCACCTGAAAAGGCTTTCTTGACCACATAGGGGCCGTCATAATTCGGAGTCCATTTGCCCCGGGAATCAGTGGGGAATAATTGTATCTTCTTGAGCACGAGGTCTCCTTTTCTGAAAACACGGGGTCGGATGTCAAATGCTTTCTTCATTCTTTGCTGATACAACTGACCATGGCACAGAGCCGTTATTCGCTTTTCTCCGATCAGATTTAGTTCATCGTGTCGACTTTGACACCATTCAGCCTCTGTTAGCTTAGCTTCCATCAATATCTGGATTGATGGGATCTCTACTTCTATGGGAAGCACAGCTTCCATGCCATATACTAGAGAGAAAGGGGTTGCCCCTGCTGACGTGCGGACAGATGTACGATAACCGTGAAGAGCAAAGGGCAGCATTTCGTGCCAGTCTTTGTAGGTTACAACCATCTTTTGAATAATCTTCTTGATGTTCTTATTAGCCGCTTCTACCGCTCCGTTCATCTTAGGTCGGTAGGGAGATGAGTTATGGTGTTCGATCTTGAAATCAGCGCATAACTCTTTCATCATCTTATTATTGAAGTTGGATCCATTGTCAGTAATGAACTGGTTTAGAACACCATAACGGCAGATGAGATTGTTTTTGATAAATCGGACCACCACTTGTCGGGTTACATTGGTGTATGACGCTGCTTCAACCCATTTGGTGAAGTAGTCAATGGCTACCAGGACGAACCGATGTTCGTTTGAAGCTTTGGGTTCAATCATGCCAATCACGTCGATTCCCCATATATTAAAAGGCCATGGGGAAGAAAGAACTTTGAGATGCGTTGGCGGTACATGGATTTTGTCAACGTATATCTGACACTTGTGACACTTCCTCGTGTACTTGTAGCAATCGGATTCCAGGGTCAACCAATAGTACCATGCTCTTAGAATTTTCCTTGCCATTGTATGTACGTTGGCATGAGTGCCAAAGGATCCTTCATGAATTTCTTTCGTCAACAAGTTTGCTTCTGGTCTGTCTACGCATCGGAGCAAGACCATGTCGAAGTTTCTCTTATAGAGTGTATCACCGCTCAGGAAGAAGGTGTCTGCCAATCTTCTGATGGTTTTCCTGTCTTTTCTTGATGCCCCAGGTGGGTACTCTTGTTTTTTAAGGAAGCATTTGATATCATGATACCAAGGTTTGTCGTCTAGGACTGCTTCAATCATGAAGATGTAGACAGGCTGTTCTAGGCGCATTATGTCAATCTTAGGTACGTTGTTCCATTGACCTACACTAATCATGGAAGAGAGAGTGGCTAATGCATCAGCCATGTGATTCTCTTCACGAGGGATATGGTGAAACTTGATTCTGTTGAAGAATGGTAACAACCTTCTCGCGTAATCTTTGTAAGGAACTAGTCCTGATTGGTATATGTTCCAATCTCCTTTGATCTGATTGATAACCAAGGTTGAGTCTCCATACACATCCAAGTTCTTAATCCTCAAATCAATTGCTTCTTCGAGACCCATGATACAAGCTTCGTATTCGGCCTTGTTGTTTGTGCACTTGAATGTTAGTTTGGCAGTGAAAGGAATGTGGGTACCTTGAGGTGTTACTATGATTGCCCCAATTTCGTTTCCATAATTGTTGACAGCTCCGTCAAAGATTAGTCCTCATTGGGAACCTGGTTCTGGCCCTTCACTGGGTAGCGGTTCATCGCAATCTTTCATTTTCAAATACATGACATCTTCGTCTGGGAAGTCAAATCTGACTGATTCCTAATTGTCAATTGTTTGATGAGCCAAATGATCGGCTAGAATACTTCCTTTGACGGCTTTTTGAGCGTGGTACTCGATGTCGTATTCTGATAACAACATCTGCCAACGGGCAATCCTTCCCGTGAGAGCAGGTTTTTCAAAGACGTACTTGATTGGATCCATTTAGGAGATTAATCAAGTAGTGTGGCAAATCATGTACTGGCGAAGACGTTTGGTTACCCAAGCTAGAGCATAGCAAGTTTTCTCGAGCATAGTGTACCGAGTTTCACAGTCGGTAAATTTCTTGCTTAAGTAGTAAATGGCAGACTCATTTCTTTTGGTTTCGTCTTGTTGGCCAAGTACACAACCCATTGAGTCTTCCAAGACTGTTAGGTAGATGATCAATGGTCTTCCCTCCACTAGAGGAGACAAAATTGGTGGATTCAACAGATATTCCTTGATACTGTCGAAGGCTTTTTGGCAATCTTTTGTCCATACACAGTTTTGATTCTTTTTGAGTAGTTTGAAGATTGGCGCGCATGTCGCGGTCATGAGGAATATGAATCTGGAAATGTAATTCAGACGTCCCAAAAATACTCGGACCTATTTCTCAGTCTTTGGAGAAGGCATTTCTTGAATGGCCTTGACCTTGTTAGGATCAACCTCAATTCCTTTCTGGCTAACGATGAACCCTAAAAGTTTGCCTGAACGGACACCGAATGTGCATTTGTTGGGATTCAAGCAGAGTTTGTACTTTCTCAGACGCTCAAATAACTTTGACAGGTGGGTCACATGCTCCTCTTCTGTTTTAGATTTGGCAATCATATCTCGACATACACTTCAATTTCTTTGTGCATCATGTCGTGAAACAGAGTAGTCATGGCCCTTTGATAGGTTGCCCCGACGTTCTTCAAACCGAACGACATTACATTGTAACAAAATGTGCCCCATGGGGTGATGAATATAGTTTTCTCCATATCTTTCGACGCCATTTTGATTTGATTATAGCTCGAGAATCCATCCATGAAGGAGAAGACTTTGAACTTTGTTGTACTGTCAACTAGCATGTCTATGTGCGGTAAGGGAAAGTCATCCTTTGGACTGGATTTGTTCAGATCCCTGTAATCTACACACATTCTGACCTTTTTGTCCTTTTTCGGAACTGGTACTATGTTGGCCAACCATTGGGGATATTCTGAGGTGGCGAGGAAACCTGCGTCAATCTGTTTCTGCATTTCCTCTTTGATCTTGATGGCCATATCCGGATGAGTCCGTCTCAGTCTCTGTTTCACCGGCAGACATTCTGATCATAACGGTAGATGATGTTCCACGATGCTGGTATCCAACCCTGGCATGTCCTGATAGGACTAAGCAAATACATCGGGAAACTCTTTGAGAAGTTCTATCAAGCTTTCTTTGACATTCGGACTGAGCAGTGCCCCAATCTTGACTTTTTTCCTTTCTTCTTCTGAACTTAAATTGACCGTTTCCAACGGCTCTTTATGATGCTCAATGGACCTTTCCTCTTGTCTGAGTAATCGAGAGATCTCTTCTGGAATTTCTTCGTCTTCTTCTTCTTCAGCTTCAAATACCGGGAATTCAAAGTTGGGAGAAGGCATTGGATCGTATGTTTCAACGGGATTTAAAACAAGCAATCTGCATGACGTGATGATTTGTTTTTTAGAAGAGATAGAGAGAAATGCAAGAGTGTGTGCAATGTATTTTCTGAAAAATGCTTGTTTCTTTTTTTTAGTTGTTTTTAGGACTACCATTTTCTGAAAAAGCGAAAAGTAAAAACAACAATAAATGCGAAAATTACAGAATGACGTTTATTTATTTATAATTTTGTTGATTCTTGAAACTACAGCCCTATAAAACAAAACCCTGTCGCCTTGGGCAAAGCGAAGAGGGACATTTACAGAAAGGTGTGCCCTATAAAAACATCCGTTTCACCTGGGCAGGGTGAAAGGTTAAAACAAAGATGGCAATTACTTAGACTTATGGACGACTTTTGGGACATCGACAGCAACCCATTAGCGACGAACTCCTCGGTGAATCAAAAAGTCTGGTACCTTCTTTCTTGGTTTGCCCTCAGAAATGACGCTGATTTCTGGCGGAGCAGGATCGTTGGAGTCTTCCTCCCATGTAGAGTTGTCGTAAACGAACTCTTCTGTTGTATCTTGCACAATGTTTTCACTCTCAGATGGATCTCCCCATCCAGTTGGATGGATGTCTTCGAGCCTGATACGAGAGCTTTCAGGAGCGGTGTACTTGACCAAGAAGTCATACTTGCCACTCGGTTGTCCTAAGGTGTCCCATACTTCTGTGGGAGAAGAGAAGTCATCTTTCTCGATGACGTTGACCTCAGGAAAAGCATAGTTGATGAACTCTTGCACTGCACTCTTTACAGATTCATCGTTGTGCTGGATATCTTCGGAATGCCCTAAGTAATGATCTCATGACTCGATGGGGACACAAGTATTCTTTTCAATATTGCTCAGCTGATAAGCGTTATTTGGCTGACTCTTTTGCCCCAAGTCTTCTGGGTACGGCTGCTAGACAGGCAAGTCATCCAGGGGGTCATAATAGTTGTAGTCAGTGTCCTCCTCTAATGAGTTAGGCGGAGCACGACATCCTTCCGGATCACAATCTCCGTACATCATCTTGACGTCTAATCTTGGTATATATCTCGGACTTTGCATGGGATAGCAAAATGGCGTATGCGCCTCTCCCTGAGACATATAACCATCCTCGTTGAGATATGACTTCCACTCCTCATCCGTATTAGAGGAGTCACCCTCATTGATGGTGTGTACTTCTTGAGACACTGGGTGGAGGAAACCTCTACTGTGGAAGAAGTCCTAAATGGGATGAAAACTTTCATCTTTCTTGGCTGTCTGAGTACAGGTTGAGGAAAAACCAAGACCTTTCTTTGTCTTGTTATCAGTAGGAATTACCAGCTGTCCCCATCCCTTTACGTCGTTACTTTTAATCACTTCGAGATCGTCCTTGTATGAGGAAATCGACGTCCCTTTTTCTGATCGATTCTCCTTGCTTACCGAGAGTGCTTGAAACTGAGTTCCAACGACCTCTTCTGGTTCTACACTGGAGAATGATGATAAGTTGCTCATGATTAAGGCATGCTCTCCGCAGACTGTGACTAACTTGTCATTTTTGACGAACTTCAGCTTCTAGTGAAGTGTCGAAGTGACTGCCCCAGCTTCGTGTATCCAAGGTCTTCCTAATAAACAACTGTATGCTGCCTGAATGTCCATGACCTGGAAAGTGACTTGGAAAGTGTGAGGACCGATAGTTATAGGAAGATCGACTTCGCCGATAGCTATTTTTCTGGATCCATCGAAGGCTTTGACGATGACCTCGCTGCCTCTCATAGGACATCCTTGAAATAATAGTCGCATTAGAGTAGATTTTGGCATAATATTCAGAGCTAATCTTGTATCTACCAGTACGCTGGCTAGAGCATCGTCCTGACAATTGACTGTAATGTTAAGCACCAGGTTGTGATTTTTGCCTTCTTCTGGCAGTTCTTCATCACTGAATCCTAAATTGTTACAGGAAGTGATGTTGGAGATGATGTTGTCAAATTGTCTTATCGTTACATCTTGTTCTACGAAATCTTGCTCTAAGACTTTCTGCAAAGCTTCCCTGTGAGCTTCGGAACTGAGCAAGAGAGATAACACTGAGATTCTCGAAGGAGTTTGCAATAGTTGGTCCACAATGTTGTACTCGCTCTTCTGGATGAGCTTCAGCATCTCATCGTTGTTCTTCGAAAGGTCGGGATTACTGGATTGCCCGACTGGTTGATTTAGAACTTCTGTTTGAGGTTCCTTTTCTTTAGCAGGTTCTCCAACTCCTCTGTTGAAGATTCGGCCGCTTCGTGTGACTCGACTGATATCGGCAATGTTTACAACGAAGGGTAATGGAGTTTCCTTTCCATTTTTTATTGTTGTTGCACCGTACTTGTAAGGTATAGCCTTATCTGATTCGTACGGTATTGGTCCTGGCTGATAGATAACCACGGGAGCTTTTTGATTTCTTTGACCGTTATAAGCAACCTCGATCAGTTCCTGGTTGAGAACCTTTCTACTGCCCAGAGGAATTCTAGATTCATCGAATAGAGGGATTATGGCACAAACGTCTTTGGTCCTCCCATGATCAGAGATTATGACAACGTCCTTGCTTTGATCAAGGAAATAGTCTGGTATCATGTTGATCGACTCAGAACTTGAACATGGTTGAATCTCTTTCCGGTCCAACTGATTTTGAAGAGCCGCTCGTACAAGATAATATCTGTCGTACCCCAAATTTTGACCACCTTTCTGTTCTTCCTTTTTACTTTTTTATCACTTATATAAATAAAAAATAATGATAATAAGTAATTTGTATTTCTAATTTTTCTTTTCAAAAAAAATGTTTAATACTATTTCTATGCAAAAAAAAAAAGAGACAAATAAAAAATATAGTATAGGAGTGCAAATTAGAAATTAGATTTTAATGTTATTTTTTAGACGTAATTTCATTTTAAATAAACATAATAGTCCATTTGGTAGAGGAGTAGGCATGAGGATTGTAAGGGAGAGTGCATGAGTTCGAATCCTACTTCTGCCACTTTTAGTTTTTTTCCTTTATTACTAACCTTTTCTATTTAACTTTTAAATCATAAAAAATAGTTTTTTATTATTTAAATATTAATTTTCGTATTTTATTTAATGGATATTTTAAAAAATTGATTTTTTCATTAAAATCATGTTTTCATGAAAAAATCTTCAAAAAATCATATAAGTCAAATCAAATCAAATCTTTTTCCAATTTTAATTATTGGACTTCTTATTTTATTTTAATTTTATTTTTTATTCAAATTCCCCAAGTCATGAATCCATCCAGATTCATTGGCTTGAGCTTTAAGAAATATGAAAAAATCAGGTTAAATCAAATCGATCTAAAAATAGACAATCACATTTAATTTTTTTAACCTAATTTTTCCCTATAAATAGATTGAAGACTCACAATCTACAAAATAGAATCCTAAAAATTGTTGTTCTTCACATTGAAGAACAACAACAAATAAACCCTAAAAGCCTCCATCCTCAGCTGATAAAAAATTACCGAGGAGAAAAAGGGTACGCGAGGAACGTAAAGGAAATTATCAAGGAGAAAAGGGATACGCAAAGAAAGGAGGAAGCAGCAGCTCAAGTGGGTCACGACACTCCAGATTAGTATCTCCCAACTAACCATATATATTATTCTTGAATTCCTGATTGTAAAATATATATATATATATATATATATATATATATATATATATATATATATATATATATATGTTGTTTCTGGATTGTTTTGATTGGCTGTTTAAATCATGCATTGTGGGATGTTTAGGGACGATAATACTTGGATACAATTTATTTTGAATAAAGTAGTTAGAGAAAAAAATAATAAAATACTGACAATTGTTTTTTTTTATCTACAATGTAATTATAACTAGGGATCTTTCTCTAATTAAGGATTATACTGTATTGTAAGTTTTTCTTTCTTTCAACATAAAATGCAATATTTTTTAGTTACTCCTAGTCTAATGCTACTTTATAACTAAATTTGTTTTTTTTTTAATTTAAAATACTACAAAATTATTTTTTTTAAAAAATTAATCTCTAATAAAAATTGATTTTTATAAATTAATATATAACCCCAGCTTATGTTAAAAAAACCATAAACAAAATAATGTAGAATTGATTTTGGGATTATTGAATCTATGTTTCAGTGAGAAGAGAAAACTCGATTTTCACAGGGAAGAGGAAATCGTGTTATAAGAGAGAGAAACGATTTTGTGGTCCATGAATTTTTATTTTTATTTAATAAAATGTTAAAAATTCAATTTACTATTTAATAATTATAATTATAATAATAATAATGGTATTTGATTTGTTTTACTATTTTCAAATTAGATGGTATTTGATTTGTTTTACTATTTTCAAATTAGGGTTCAAGTCTTCTCTCTTTGATGTGGGATTTATTATTATTTTTTTCTTATAAAAATTCCGTGTCATGTGTCAATTTCTTGTTCGATGCACAATTTTACTTTGAAAAGTCTTTTTTTTTTTTCTTAGAAATAGGGGCGCCCCACCCTTTGTAACAACATATGGTTTTGTTGTTTTTTCTTTTTGATTATTTACTTTTTAATTTTTATCTAGAATCAATGTTTTGATGGGGATTGGATCTTTAGACTACCGGTGATTTTAACACCATTTTAATGTTCATTGTCCTTTAACTCTATTTAGGACATTCATTATTTTTAATGATAAGATAATGTTATAAAAATATTATAACAATAATTAGGTAATTAGGGATAAATCTAATAATTATGAATCAAGGGTTAATGTGTATTAGGATTTAATAAAATGTTAGGAATACAATCATTAAGAAATATTAATTTTAAATATGGTGCTAATAATTTTAGTATTAATTTGTTTACTTGTATTTAAGGGTTAAAATTACTTAATTGGATATTAATAACTTAAGGGTTAATAAAATATTTTAACTAAAATATCTTGGGTTAATTTAATAATAAATGTGGGTTAACTTATAATTTTGGGTTTATTTGGGTTTAGTTATAATTTGGGGTTTTTTATAATTTATTATTTTGGGGGGTTTTATCTATTTAATTTATTTTGGATTTATATAATAAATTTGGGTTTAGTTATAGTTTTGGGGTTTATTATATTTTATTTATTGGATTTTTTAAATTTAATTTTATAATTTAAAATTATGGGTGTTATTTTATAATTTTAAGTCTATTTATCATAATTAATAAATTTTGGTTTAATTAACTTATTTATTTTATTTTTATAATAAAAATGTGGGTTTGTTATTTTATAGATTTGAATTTATAAATTTGGGTTGATTTATAATTTATCATTTTATAATTAATGATTTGGGTTTATCATTAATAATTTTGAGTGGATTTATGATTTTAGGTTTATTTTATATTTTTTATGATAAACTTATTTTATATAATAAATTGGGGTTTATTTTATGTTTTATAATTTTTTTGATTTATTTTATTTTCATATAAAATAGACGTTTATTTATTTTCGTATAAATGTGGATTTTTGATATTTTTTTATACAAATTTGGGTTTAAAATCAATGGGTTTGGGTCCTATTTAATTTATTCATAAATTCTAGTTTTTAAATTTAGTTTTAATATTTAATTAATTGGGATAGAAATTTGGGGATAAATAAATGACTATGGATAAGGGATAAGGGGTTTTATAATATATTATAATCGTTTTATTTTTATAATTTAAATGAGATTTTATAATTTAAAAATTAAGGGATAAAAATTATGGGATAAAATTCTAAGGGATATTTCAGGGATTAAAACATGGGATAGAGCTCTAATTTTCGAGAGCATAAATAAAGGAATAGGATTAGGGGATATCTATTTGGGATATTCCTAAGGAATATAAGGGATATAATTGGGATTAAATTTTGGGAGAAGACTCTTAGGTTCCAAGAGTATAAATAAAGGCCAAGGGATTAGGATTTAAGGGATAAAACTCTTCGTCCGAGAGTATAAATAATGGATAGGATTTAAGGGATAGAACTCTTCTTCCGAGAGTATAAATAAGAGATTAGGATATAAGGGATAAAACTCTTTTTCCGAGAGTATAAATAAAGGATAGGATTTTGGGATAGAACTCTTCCTCCGAGATTAAGGGATAGAACTCCATATCTAGGAGTATAAATAATAGATTAAGGGATAGAACTCCTTATCTAGGAGTATAAATAATAGATTAAGGGATAAAACTCCCTGTGAGATTTGGGTCGAACTCATCTGTGTCGAAGGAGAGCTTTCATGTATTTCGACAGGAGGCAAGCATGCAGTCGAAGCTTGTTCACATGCTGATGCATGTTAGTTACATATAGTAGTCGAAGTCTGTTCTTATATGTATTCTGTCGAAATGTTTATATTCTGTCGAATTGGGCCTTGTGTTAAGGATCCAATTGTTTAGGTTTCTTGGGCCGCAAGTTACCTAGTTAGCCTATAAAAAGGCTAGTACACTCAGTTTGTTGAGTGTGGCAAATTGTGATATTCACTTGTAAGCATTTGTAAACATTAATGTGAAAATGAATAGTAAACAAAATTATATTTGCCCAATCCTTGTTGTTATTTCTTCTTCTTCGTGTGTTCTCTTTCTTGGTTGTCCATCAACCCTTGGTTTTGGTTCTTGATAATTCAAGAAACCAGTTTTATATTTTGATTAAAGTCATCATTTTCACAACAAATTGGTGCGGTGAGCGTGGAGAAGATGGCTTCAACAAAGTATGAGATTGAAAAGTTCACCGGAGTGAATGATTTCGGTCTGTGGCGCTTGAAGATGAAAGCAATACTGGTTTAGCAGGGATGTTTGGCAGGGTTGAAGGGAATGGCAGCCATGGATGCTGTGTTGACGGAAAGAGAAAAGACGGCAATGATCGAGAAAACACACAGCGCAATATTGTTGAGCCTTAGTGATAAGGTTCTCCGGCAGGTGTCAAAGGAGACGACGGCGTCGGGATTATGGGTGAAGCTTGAAAACTTGTACATTACCAAGTCGTTGGTGAATCGTCTTTACCTGAAGCAAGCCTTGTATTCGTTCAAGATGAATGAAGACAAAGCTTTGGCTGAGCAGTTGGATTCTTTCAACAAGCTGATTCTTGATCTTGAAAACATTGATGTGAAGATTGATGATGAAGATCAAGAATTGTTTCTGTTGTGTGCTTTACCCAGATCGCATGCTAACTTCAAAGAAACTCTCTTGTATGGAAGAGAGTCCCTGGCCTTTGAAGAAGTTCAAGCAGCCTTATATTCAAAGGACTTGAACGAAAGAAAGGAGCAGAAACCTTCATCAGTTGGCGAAGGGTTGTCCGTAAAAGGAAGATCGTCGAAGAAAGATGGTAGGTTTGACAAGAAGAAAGGAAAGGTTCAGCAGAAGTCTTATGGTGGTGATATGTCTGGTATCAAATGTTATCACTGTAAGAAGGAGGGTCATACAAGAAAGGTGTGCCCTGAGCGCCTGAATAATCATGGAGGTAAGGACAATGGGAATGCAGCTATTGTGCAAGATGGTTATGAATCATCTGATGTCCTTGTGGTGTCGAGCAACAACTCTTGCGAAGAGTGGATTATGGATTCTGGATGTACTTGGCATATGAATCCAAACAAGATTGTGTTTGAAGAATTATGTGATCAAGATGGAGGATCAGTGCTGCTGGGGAACAATAAAGTTTACAAGATTGCAGGTATTGGATCTGTTAGATTCAAGCTCCATGATGAGTCAATAAAGCTATTGAATGAGGTTAGGTATGTACTTGATCTTAAGAGGAATTTAATTTCTCTTGGTGAATTCGACAGAAAGGGATATGTTTTCCAAGGAGAGCAAGGTATCCTGAAAGTCATGAAGAGGTCGAAGGAAGTCTTGAGAGGCGTGAAGAAACAAGGCTTGTATACCCTTGAGGCTGAGGTTGTAAGTGGTTCAACAAATGTTGTATCCACAAAACCTGTGTTGAAGACAGAATTATGGCACATGAGATTGGGCCATGTCAGCGAAAGAGGCCTGGTCGAATTGGGGAAGCAGAACCTGCTAGGAGGTGACAAAGTCGAAAAGCTGGAGTTTTGTGAATCTTGTGTATTTGATAAATCCTATAGGGCGAAGTTTAACAAAGGCAAGCAAAGAACACATAGATCCCTTGATTACATTCATGCTGATCTTTGGGGGCCTGCAAGGAATCCTTCACACTCAGGTGCAAGGTATTTTCTATCCATCGTTGATGACTATTCCAGAAAGCTATGGGTATTCATTCAGAAGACGAAGGATGAAACTTTTGAGAATTTAAAAAGTTGGAAGGTTCTGGTCGAAACTCAAACTAGCAGAAAGGTTAAGAGGTTGAGAACCGACAATGGCCTTGAGTTCTGCAACAAAACATTTGACAATTACTGTGTTGAGTCTGGGATTGCAAGGCATAAGACTGTAGCAGGTACTCCTCAACAAAATGGCTTAGCTGAGAGATTCAATCGAACAATCCTTGAAAGGGTTAGATGTATGTTGGTTAGTGCTGGATTAAAGAAGGTGTTTTGGGCAGAGCCTGTTTCGACAGTATCTTATCTGATAAATAGATGTCCCTCGACTGCGCTGGGAATGAAGACACCTGAAGAAGTTTGGTCGGGTCATCCACCAGAACTCGACAAACTGAGGGTATTTGGTTGTTTAGCCTATGCTCACATTAGGCTAGACAAGGTCGAACCTAGAGCTCTGAGATACATGTTCCTTGGATATCCTGAGGGAGTCAAGGGTTATAGGCTGTGGTGCCTAGAACCAGGTCACAGAAGATGTATCACAAGTCGTGATGTAGTTTTCAATGAGGTTGAAATGGCTTTCAAGAAAACTGGTGATGTTAGTCGAAGTGCAGAAATCTCTGAAGAGGAGCTGGAACAGGTAGAGATGCCTGTTGAGGTGGAGCATAGTGATGCTGAAGTGCATAGCCCTGATGAAGTCGAAGAGCAAGATGCTGATGAGGCAGAGGAAACTGTCGATGACTACCTACTGGCAAGAGATAGGTCGAGAAGAGTCATCAAGCCACCTCAGAGACTTGGTTATGCAGATCTTACAGCTTTTGCCTTAATTTCTGCAAGTGAGGTACTTTACGAAGAACCTAGAGATTACAAGGAAGCTATAAGGAGTCGAGACAAGACTGAATGGCGAAAAGCCATGGATGACGAGATGAAATCTCTTCATGATAATAACACTTGGGAGCTGATTGAGAAACCTGCAGGAGCAAGGTTAGTCAGTTGTAAGTGGATTTTCAAGGTCAAGGAAGGAATCGAAGGAGTGATGTCGAAGCGCTTTTAGGCGAGGCTGGTTGCTAGGGGGTTCACTCAGAAAGAATGAGTCGACTTCAATAATGTGTTCTCACCTGTTGTAAAGCATAGATCCATTCGAATGCTGTTGGCCATGGTGGCAAAGTTCGATTTGGAACTTGAGCAAATGGGTGTGAAGACAACATTTCTGTATGGTGATCTAGATGAAACAATCCTGATGTGTCAACCTGAAGGGTATGCAGAAAAGGGTAAAAAAGATTATGTGTGCAAGCTGAATAAGTCTTTGTATGGCCTGAAACAATCTCCTCGACAATGGAATAGGAGATTTGACAAGTTCATGGCACACATTGGTTTCACTAGAAGTCAGTTCGATCACTGTGTTTACTTTAGATTTTGACCTGGAAACTCACTTATTATGTTGTTGTTGTATGTGGATGATATCCTCATAGCTAGCAAC
Organism: Lathyrus tuberosus; assembly: GCA_022829125.1. Classification (NCBI taxonomy): domain Eukaryota; kingdom Viridiplantae; phylum Streptophyta; class Magnoliopsida; order Fabales; family Fabaceae; genus Lathyrus; species Lathyrus tuberosus. The sequence goes on along the minus strand of JALAZF010000269.1, from coordinate 3,726,821 downwards.
AGTGTTGAGGATGTAACGAAGGTGAAGGCTGAACTCAGTAAGGAGTTCGAAATGAAGGATCTGGGAGTTGCAGCCAGGATTCTTGGGATTGACATCCGGAGAGATAGAAAGCAGTCGAAGTTGTGCTTATCTCAGGAGACATACCTACGGAAGCTTCTCGACAAGTTTGGTATGTCGAATTCGAAGCCTGTTGTGACACCTACAAATCCTCAGTTTAAGCTTAGTACTACTCAAAGTCCGAGTAATGAAGCTGAAAGAATCTATATGAATAGCATTCCATATGCTAGTGTAGTGGGTTCTTTGATGTATGCTATGGTCTGTACGAGGCCAAACATAGCATATGGAGTGAGCCTTGTGAGCAGGTATATGGCCAATCCTGGAAAGGCACACTAGCAAGCTATAAAGTGGATTCTCAGGTACATAAATGGGTCTCTGAAAAGAGTCTTGATTTATGGTGGAGCCTGTGATGGTGATAGCATAGTCGAAATCGAAGGATTTGTTGACTCTGATTATGTAGGTTGTATGGATTCTAGAAAGTCTATTTCTGGATATGTTTTCACAATGTTTGGCACAACAATCAGTTGGAAAACGACGCTTCATAAGGTTGTTTCCTTATCAACCACTGAAGCTGAATATATTGCCCTCACTAAAGCTGTGAAGGAAGCATTGTGGCTTGAAGGTTTTGTAAAGGAGCTGAAGCTTCAAGGTCGAAGTATCACTGTTAAATGTGATAGTCAAAGTGCTATACACCTGTCAAAGAATTCAGCCTATCATGAGCGAACTAAGCACATTGATGTGAGGCTGCATTTTGTCAGAGAGATAATCGAGCATGGTGAAGTCCAGGTGCTGAAGGTTTCGACTGAAGACAATGCTGCTGATATGATCACCAAGACATTGCCAAGTTGCAAGTTCTTCCACTGTATGCAGTTGATAAAGCTGCATGATGAAAGCTAGTTGATTCCCTTTGTTGCTGAGTTAGATCCAAGGTGGAGATTTGTGAGATTTGGGTCGAACTCATCTGTGTCGAAGGAGAGCTTTCATGTATTTCGACAGGAGGCAAGCATGCAGTCGAAGCTTGTTCACATGCTGATGCCTGTTAGTTACATATAGTAGTCGAAGTCTGTTCTTATATGTATTCTGTCGAAATGTTTATATTCTGTCGAATTGGGCCTTGTGTTAAGGATCCAATTGTTTAGGTTTCTTGGGCTGCAAGTTACCTAGTTAGCCTATAAATAGGCTAGTTCACTCAGTTTGTTGAGTGTGGTATATTGTGATATTCACTTGTAAGCATTTGTAAACATTAATGTGAAAGTGAATAGTAAACAAAATTATATTTGCCCAATCCTTGTTGTTATTTCTTCTTCTTCGTGTGTTCTCTTTCTTGGTTGTCCATTAACCCTTGGTTTTGGTTCTTGATAATTCAAGAAACCAGTTTTATATTTTGATTAAAGTCATCATTTTCACAACACTCCCTAACTAGGAGTATAAATAATAGATTTGGGGATAGAACTCTCTATCCAAGAGTATAAATAGTGGATTAGGTCTAGGATTAGGATTAAGAATAAGATTAAGGGGTAGGAATAGGGGAGGTGAACTACGGTTACTCTGTTCCTTCAAAATTGAAGGCACGTAGACATAAGGTTGTAAATCCTAGCGAGTACAATTAAAAAAAAACTTAGGTTTCTTTTTGTAAATAAATAAGTAGAAAGACAACAAGCAAACATACCCTAAAATCTAAGGAGGATCCCATTGAGTACAATGGAAGTGAGGGGTGCCTAACACCTTCCCCTCACTTAACTGACTCCCGAACCTTAGGAATCTCTACCCTTAGGATTAGGATTTTAGATTTATCATTTATTTTCCTAAAAAAAATATGATGGCGACTCGATAAATTTTGCCGTCCACGACAGCTGGCGACTCTGCTGGGGACTTCTTATAATTCCCTAAAAAGAGAGTCCATCCTAACCTTGGGTTTTAGGGTTCTTGTTTGTTTCTTGTTTTTTGTATATATATTTTCTTTTATGATTATTATATACTTTATTATTATTATTTTATAATTATGAAATATATGTTTATTTATGTTTATTATATATTGTATATATTATATATTCATAAATTGTCATCATGCATTGGATTGGGATATTATGATGTGTGAAGCTAAAACCCAAGCTTGAAGTACAACCCTAGATTAGGACGTAGAACATAAATGTTTTGGGGGGATGTGACATCCCAATAATTCATTGATGCTACACTCATAATATATCCTTCAAAGGTGTCTTCATGGTAGGGCTAGCCCCTAACATGGAGGATGATTTGGATGTGGTCCGAGACTCTTAGAACTTTTAGCACACCCTTACCAACTCATGGAGACCTTACGTATTCAACCCTCAAGGGTTGTTACTAGGGTCCTACCTAGATGAGACTTATCCCAAAGGTTTACCGTAGGAAGGCTTGATCCTTCTCATGGTAAAACAAGGGTATAGTTCGTAAATTCTAGGGTCGTTATGCTGTCCCAAAAACTATATATCCTACATGTGAGGGGATTGGGTAGACTAAACTTAGATCTAACCTATAATAGGGAGCCTACCTTTACTAGGACATGCTTGCATTTTACCTTACACATCCTTAAACCCGTTGGGTTTCCCATACCTATCATTATCCCTAGGGAACCTTCCTAGATAAGGGTTCCCTATGTACATAACTATCCTAAGCCTATAAGGATTCTCTTTCATCGGTCACTGTCCTAATGTAACAGTTGCATTGCATCTCAAAGAAAAAAAAACTTTTAGCATACCTTCAAAATAAATAAATAAACTTTTTGCATACCCCATGCTTTTTCATGCATTTGCATACATACACATACATTTGCATATCATTTCCACTTTCTCGCTTCCACTGTCCAGAGCTAAGAAGGTTCCCCGATACTTACAAAATGAACTTGAAGGATGACTCAAGAAGCTTTGGAGGAACTCAAGAGGGGCAAGTACCATTAAAAGGAGAAGGTAACCCTTCACCATGCCAACCTGAGACCTACCTAGAGCCTCTACTTCAACAACAGCCTCATGCGCTTTATAAATCACAATAAGGGAAGCTTGGAAAGGAACTGGAGCCTACAATGTCTCATGACTTACTCTGGGTGCCTTAGTGAAGCTGCAATCATTTGATCCTGCTCAGATCCTACAAGTTATGAGCACAAAGCACAAGACATGCAACCGACTTTCAAAGGAGAAGTCCCATGGGTTAAAGGCCACTCCTTATCTTTACAAGCGGAAGGACATCAAGAAGCATCCCTTAAATACGATGGATCAAAAATGAGCTCGTCCTTGGGATCAATAGACTTTATCATTTTTCAGTTGTAATTTCCTTTTGTTAAGTGTTGCTTATATTTAGAAGTTGTACTCTTTGAGAAGTAATAAATGATCATGCATATTTTTGGAATCAATCCATTCGTTTACACTCTCTTCTATACCATCACTTGCCAAAAAAAAAAAAAAAAAAAAACAAAAAATCAAAGCTTTTCCATTTCATCTCTTCACCATTAACAAACTTAGGAGGAGAAGGATGTAATAAACAAACGAATTTGTTGATGTATGCTTTAGTAGTAAGACCTGGCTGACGATGTAAGACATTGTTTCACTCCCTAAACACTGGAGAAATAAGGAGATAATCCGTAGTCAACCCCCTCGAGCCAGAAGTCGGTGTTTCTTTCTATTAAAAAAAACCTTAATCTTAACCAGGGGCAGGGTAGATTTTAATTAATTCAACAACGTGTCCTAATGCAAGGGAATCGGTACATCTAATCACATGGATAAAGGTTTAAGCACGTCTTCTTCCTCACATCATTCAACATGGAGGAAGCAATGGAGATAGGGTTCAAAAAATATCTAACATGGCATTCACGAAATCAAAAGAAAAATCTCCCAGGAATTGTTCTGGAAAAAAAAGAGAAAAAAGGAAAAAAACCCGCTAAGTCAAGAAGAAAAAACTGAAAAAATAGTTGACTTTGACTTAGGCAAAAATTAGGGTATCCCAATGGGCCACAAACTCAAAAGAACTGGTCCATGCAAAAATAAGGGATTAAAAGAAAAAGGAAAAATGAAACAATCTTATAAACGGGAGTGGGTGAATGTCACCTCAAAGATCTCATCAAGTGCTTAAATCATCATCACCATGACTGAAGAAATTCTCTTGCAGGATGAACTTATCTGTTGGGTTAATTGGATTTACGAATGGAGAACATCAAGGAGAATGGGGTGGGTTAAAATCAAATTTTGAGCCTTGTATCCTTTGTTTCTTAAACCGTGAACCAGACCACGTTACAACATTCAAAAGTCCTAATTGAAGTTAGGGGAACTATAAAAGCATACTCGGCAAAGTCGTTGTTAAACTGACTCCGAATTCGAAGGTTTGTTAAATCATCATTTTCCCATCTTCATTTGCGCCGATCTCATGGTCGAATATCATCTATCTTACACCTTGTGTAAATTTTGGATTTCAAACCTTGCATAAGGAAATTTTTTTTTCACAAATCAATATTTAGCATTAAGGAAATTTCAACAAAGGACTGATCAGGGGCACAAGGATTCAAGACATTTATGATTAAGGGGCAAATTACCAAGGAATCTTTCCAACCAAGGGGAAAAACCTAATGATCATAGGGGCACATCATCTGAAGATCCTACTAACTAGGGGCAAAGCATCCAAAGATTTGGCACACCTATGTCAAAATACCTCATGACTCTAATTATAAGGGGTAGACCTTTCAAGGGGCTCATAATGGGGCAGGCCACCTCAAGCGCACATTTCAACCAATCACTTTAAGAGTCAATATAATCAGGGGCATATTTTTCAAGGATTCAAATACTAGGACAATTCATATAAATGTCGTATCAAGGCATGGTGGGATCCAAGTTCCTTTTCAGGCATGTCCTCAGAAGCTCAATCAATCCGGGGCAGATTGCCGTAAGGCTTGATCAAAAGAAACTGCTTCAAGAGAACGATTCATTTGGGGCATCATTATTCCAAGGGTTGGTTAGTGGAGGAAGAATCTCTCCAAGGCTAATATAATCGCAAGTTGTCTTAAGTGCATGGTATAGTCAAGTTGCTTCAAAAACCATATTGAGGCGAATCTCTTCAAAGACACAACAGATTAGGGAAAAAGACATAATACTGCAGTGGCAAGCCCTATCCATACTTCGGAGGTTACACATACGAGCTCTATCGTACATCAACAATCGTCAAGTTCAAAAAGGGTATCGGGAGATCATGCTAGCTCAATACCTTACCACCTTTTGACAAATATCCTAGTTACATGAGCAACCTCTCTAGGTCTTAGCCTTTCCATTGCTCACTATAGAGGCACTTATGGAAACATTCAAATCATTATCATGCATTAATCATGTCGCCATGCTCTAGCATTTAATCATGCATATATAACATAGCATCACATGCAAACATGAACATACATACATAACATATGATTTGTGACCGCTCTTAGAGATCCAATCCCCAGCTATACCAATACAGCCCCTAGGTAGGAATGCTTATTGGACTTCCCCAATAAGTAACATCTCATGAACACCTTTCAATAAAGGACTTCCCCAGCAATCTAACTTATCGTGAGTCTTCAAAAGGATTTATCCAATAATCGGTCATCTGGAAGGATCATTATCGACCAATGAGCAGGTCATCACCTCTCACATCCCCAACTTAGCGACCTATCCTTCATAAGGGATAAGTTCCGTCAAACATATAAAGGTTTTTTATCAAGGTTTTATCATGGGTTAATTTTTGGGATCTTATCAAGGAATTGCATCAAGGGAGTTTTATCAATGGAGTTCAATCAAAAGGAGTTTCATTAAGGGATTTATCAAAAGGATTTCATCAGGATTTTTTTAAAGGGTTCGACCTGGGATTTATCAAAAAGGGTTTTACCAAGGGATTTACTGAAAGGATTTCATCAGGGGTTTTATCAAGAGTTTATAAAGTGTTATCAAAGAATTTTAGGGGGTTTCATCAAAGGGGGTTTTATTAAAGGAGTTCTATCAAGGGATTTTCATCCAAAAGGGGTTTCATCAGAATTTTATCAAGGGGTTCTACCGGATTTTTATCCAAGGGGTTATATCAAGGGATTTTCATCCAAAAGGGGTTCTACCAAATTTTTATTAAAGGGGTTCTATCAATGGACTTTATCCAAATAAGGGGTTCCATCAAGGGGTTCTTTCCTGGTTTTTAGCAAAGGGATTTCATCTAAAGTGATCAGGGTATCATTAAAAGTCCTACCTGATTCCAGTAGCATGATCAGAGGGTCATAGGAATCATAGGAAAATTCCACTTGGAAGGGTTGAAACTTATCATTAAGGGTTAATCAAGGGGTTCCATCAAACAATTTCGTCGAGGGTTTACCATCAGGGGTTAATCAAGGGGTTCCATCAGGGGTTTGCCAGATAATTTTTATCAGGGTTCTTATTATTAGGGGTTCCACCAAAAGATGTCACAGGGGTTTTATCAAGATTTTACCAAAGGTTGTTATCAGGGGCTCTAACAGGGTTCACCAAAATGGAATCGGAGGATAGTCAAAATCCTACCTGACTTCTGTAACTAGGGATATTGGGATATTAACGAAGCGTTAGGAATTGGTCAGTACGGACTCTAAACGTATCAACTTCGCGGTCAAAATTAGGGTTCCTCTTTATATTTAATCATCTCCTCCTCGAGAAGATAAAGACTCGCCGTCATCATCATCTCAATTTGAAGCTGATTAAATAGGGGCAGCTGTCGTACCCCAAATTTTGACCACCTTATTGTTCTTCCTTTCTACCTTTCTATCACTTATATAAATAAAAAATAATGATAATAAGTAATTTGTATTTCTAATTTTTCTTTTCAAAAAAATGTTTAATACTGTTTCTATGCAAAAAAAAGGGAGACAAATAAAAAATATAGTATAGGAGTGCAAATTAGAAATTAGATTTTAATGTTATTTTTTAGACGTAATTTAATTTCAAATAAACATAATAGTCCATTTGTTAGAGGAGTAGGCCTGAGGATTGTAAGGGAGAGTGCATGAGTTTGAATCCTACTTCTGTCACTTTTAGTTTTTTTCCTTTATTACTAACCTTTTCTATTTAACTTTTAAATCATGAAAAAATCATAAAAAATAGTTTAAGAAATAGGAAAAAATCAGGTTAAATCAAATCGATATAAAAATAGACAATCACCAAGTCATGAATCCATCCAGATTCACCAAGTCATGAATCCATCCAGATTCATTGGCTTGAGCTTTAAGAAATAGGAAAAAATCAGGTTAAATCAAATCGATCTAAAAATGGACAATCACATTTAATTTTTTTAACCTGATTTTTCCCTATAAATAGAACCTCCTACTCTCCTATGTTGAAGACCCACAGTCTACAAAATAGAATCCTAAAAATTGTTGTTCTTCACATTGAAGAACAACAACAAATAAACCCTAAAAGCCTCCATCCTCAGCTGATAAAAAAATACCGAGGAGAAAAAGGATACGCGAGGAACATAAAAGAAATTATCAAGGAGAAAAGGGATACGCAAAGAAAGGAGGAAGTAGCAGCTTAAGTGGGTCACGACACTCCGGGTTAGTATCTCCCAACTAACCATATATATTATTCTTGAATTCCAGATTGTAAAATATATATATATATATATATATATATATATATATATATATATATATATATATATATATTATTTCTAGATTGTTTTGATTGGTTGTTTAAATCATGCATTGTGGGATGTTTAGGGACGATAATACTAGGATACAATTTATTTTGAATAAAGTAGTTAGAGAAAAAATAATAAAATACTGACAATTGGTTTTTTTATCTACAATGTAATTACAATTAGTGATCTTTCTCTAACTAAGGATTATACTGTATTATAAGTTTTTCTTTCTTTCAACATAAAATGCAATATTTTTTAGTTACTCCTAGTCTAATGCTATTTTATAACTAAATTTGTTTTTTTTTTAATTTAAAATACTACAAAAATATTTTTTTTTTAAAAATTAATCTCTAATAAAAATTGATTTTTATAAATTAATATATAACCCCAGCTTATGTTAAAAAAAACATAAACAAAATAATGTAGAATTGATTTTGGGATTATTGAATCTATGTTTGAGTGAGAAGAGAAAACTCGGTTTTCACAGGGAAGAGGAAATCGTGTCATGAGAGAGAGAAACGATTTTGTGGTCCACGGATTTTTATTGTTCTTTAATAAAATGTTTAAAAATTCACTTTACTATTTAATAATTATAATTATAATAATAATAATGGTATTTGATTTGTTTTACTATTTTCAAATTAGATGATATTTGATTTGTTTTACTATTTTAAAATTAGGGTTCAAGTCTTCTCTCTTTGATGTGGGGGTTTATTATTATTATTTTTCTTATAAAAATTCCGTGCCATGTGTCAATTGCTTGTTCGATGCACAATTTTACTTTGAAAAGTCTTTTTTTTCTTGCTTAGAAATAGGGGCGCCCCACCCTTTGTTACAACATATGGTTTTGTTGTTTTTTCTTTTTGATTAGTTACTTTTTAATTTTTATCTAGAATCAATGTTTTGATGGGGATTGGATCTTTAGACTACCGGTGATTTTAACACCATTTTAATGTTCTTTGTCCTTTAGCTCTATTTAGGACATTCATTATTATTAATGATAAGATAATGTTATAAAAATATAATAACAATAATTAGGTAATTAGGGATAAATTTAATAATTATGAATCAAGGGTTAATGTGTATTAGGATTTAATAAAATGTTAGGAATACAATCATTAAGAAATATTAATTTTAAATATGGTGCTAATAATTTTAGTATTAATTTGTTTATTAGTATTTAAGGGTTAAAATTACTTAATTGGATATTAATAACTTAAGGGTTAATAAAATATTTTAACTAAAATATCTTGGGTTAATTTAATAATAAATGTGGGTTAATTTATAATTTTGGGTTTATTTGGGTTTAGTTATAATTTGGGGTTTATTATAATTTATTATTTTGGGGGGTTTTATCTATTTAATTTATTTTGGGTTTATATAATAAATTTGGGTTTAGTTATAATTTTGGGGTTTATAATATTTTATTTATTGGATTTTTTAAATTTAATTTTATAATTTAAAATTATGGGTGTTATTTTATAATTTTAAGTCTATTTATCATAATTAATAAATTTTGGTTTATTTAACTTATTTATTTTATTTTTATAATAAAAATGTGGGTTTGTTATTTTATAGATTTGAATTTATAAATTTGGGTTGATTTATAATTTATCATTTTATAATTAATGATTTGGGTTTATCATTAATAATTTTGAGTGGATTTATGATTTTAGGTTTATTTTATATTTTTTATGATAAGCTTATTTTATATAATAAATTGGGGTTTATTTTATGTTTTATAATTTTTTTGATTTATTTTATTTTCATATAAAATAGACGTTTATTTATTTTCGTATAAATGTGGGTTTTTGATATTTTTTTATACAAATTTGGGTTTAAAATCAATGGGTTTGGGTCCTATTTAATTTATTCATAAATTCTAGTTTTTAAATTTAGTTTTAATATTTAATTAATTGGGATAGAAATTTGGGGATAAATAAATGACTATGGATAAGGGATAAGGGGTTTTATAATATATTATAATCGTTTTATTTTTATAATTTAAATGAGATTTTATAATTTAAAAATTAAGGGATAAAAATTAAGGGATAAAATTCTAAGGGATATTTCAGGGATTAAAACATGGGATAGAGCTCTAATTTCCGAGAGCATAAATAAAGGAATAGGATTAGGGGATATCTATTTGGGATATTTCTAAGGGATATAAGGGATATAATTGGGATTAAATTTTGGGAGAAGACTCTTAGGTTCCAAGAGTATAAATAAAGGCCAAGGGATTAGGATTTAAGGGATAAAACTCTTCGTCCGAGAGTATAAATAATGGATAGGATTTAAGGGATAGAACTCTTCTTTCGAGAGTATAAATAAGGGATTAGGATATAAGGGATAAAACTCTTTTTCCAAGAGTATAAATAGTGGATTAGGTCTGGGATTAGGATTAGGAATAGGATTAGGGGGTAGGAATAGGGAGGTGAACTACGGTTACTCTGATCCTTCAAAATTGAAGGCACGTAGGCATAGGGTTGTAAACCCTAGCGAGTATAATTAAAAAAAAACTTAGGTTTCTTTTTGTAAATAAATAAGTAGAAAGACAACAAGCAAACATACCCTAAAATCTAAGGAGGATCCCATTGAGTACAATGGAAGTGAGGGGTGCCTAACACCTTCCCATCACTTAACCGACTCCCGAACCTTAGGAATCTCTACCCTTAGGATTAGGATTTTAGGTTTATAATTTATTTTCCTAAAAAAAAATATGATGGCGACTCGATAAATTTTGCCGGCCGCGACAACATCCTTGGTTGTTCTCTGAACAAACTCTACAGCACTCGTAGTTGTGTAGTGGCCCAGCCACGCCCGCTTTGTATGCAGTGCATCTTTACTAGATCTGTTTCCATTGAGCAGACGTCCTGACTTTGATATCTAGTAGGATTCCTATTAGTCATACTGATCTGCCGTGTAGCTTCATCCAAGTATATTGGAAGCCACCAGTGGTCCAACAAGTGTTGAAGTGTTCTTTTGACAAGTGCACATCCTTGGTCATCTTCACGGCATTCCTCACAGTCTTGATAAACATGTGAAGCCAGAAAACCGAGCCTGACTTGCTTAGCGTGTAATTCTACCAGACTGGTATTCATCAAGCGAATATCAAAGATCTGAATCATATTGACTTGATGGTTATTTCTATCACGGTAATCCTGAATCCATCCGAGATCCATTTGTCGTTGGAGGGCCTCTTGTACAAAAGAGCATCCCTGATTTCTTATTGAGCAGATCAGACAGGAATTGTAATAGTGTCGTGGCAGATCATGGTATTGACTTTGCCTTGAGTGCATTGCCACCAAGTTGCCGTTTATCATCAAAATGTTGTGGTTCTGAACAATGTTGGGATTTGCGTGAGCCATATTGACCTCACGGATTTGGTGATCTTGAATCCATCCGAGATTCATTTATTCTTGTAGAGCTGATTGCACTACGGAACATCCTTGATTATTCTTTGAGCAGATATCACACTGGTGATAATTGTGAGGCGGTACATGACCGTACCCGCTCTGTCTACAATGTATCCTGACCAGATTGGTTTCTAATAAGAGTACATCATGAATTTGATAACTGCGGCTAAATTCTTCTTTTATCAAATTTACTGCAGCCTTCTCATGTTGAGGCAACGAGTTTGTCTGAACATTTGGATTAGTATCTTTGAAAGATAGGATCCCGTTCCTGACAAGCTTCTGCACATCAGATTTGAAGCTGAGACAATTTTCAATGTAGTGCCCCAGTCCTCCTTGATGATAAGGGCAACTTTAATCTGCTTTAAACCAAAAAGGCGGATTTTCTGGTACTGTAAGAGGAGACCTGGTTTGGACATGCCCCTTTGCCAGTAGAAGTGGAAATAGTTATGCGTATGACATCGGTATAGGGTCAAACCCTAGTGGTCGTGTAGTACGATTGTTGTTGTTGTACTAAGGACGAGCCTGCTGAAGAGGCTGTTGTGTCCTTTGCTGATACTGTTGTTGATTTGGTTGGCTCTGAGAAACCCGAGGTTGATACGTTGGAGCAGGCGCAGGGTTGATAGCAAGAGTTACTGCTGCTACTGGTAGATACCTTCGCCTTTGCTTTTCGAGAGAGATATTACCAATATCTTGCTCTTTTTTCTTTGGGAAAGCACCACTGTATCTTTTGGTACTTCTTGATGGCTCTGCAGCTTTGACCAGACGTCCTTCTCAGACTGCCTCTTCGAGGCGTACTCCATGTTCACCATCTCAGTGAAGTCGTCAGGCGCACTGGCAACCATTCGGTCGTAATAGAAGGAGCTCAAGGTTTTCAAAAAGATCTTGGTCATCTCTTTTTCCTCAAGAGGGGGGCAGATTTGGGCGGCAATTTCATGCCATCTCTAAACATATTCCTTGAAAGTTTCTTTGTCCTTCTATGACATTGCTCTGAGTTGATCTCTATTTGGTGCCATGTCTAGGTTATATTTGTACTACTGTACGAAGGTTGCGCCAAGATCTCTGAAAGTAATGATCTTGGTGCGGTTTAAACCCATGTACCATTTGAGTGCGGCACCGGCTAAACTATCTTGGAAGTAATGGATCAGTAGCTGTTGATTTTCTGTCTGGGTAGACATCTTTCGAGCGTACATCACCAAATGACTTTGAGGGCAAGAATTGCGCTTATATTTTTCAAAGTCAGGCACCTTGAATTTGTGCGGTATTTTCACGTTAGGGACCAGACAAAGGTCTGCGGCATCTTTTCTGAATAAATCCTGACCGCAAATGGCATGCAGTTCCTTGTGCATCTGCAGAAATTGCTCCTGGAACTCATTCATCCTTTCATACATGTCTTCGTTTCCACCAGAAATTACTTGTGGAATCTGTCCTTCCGGGACAGTGTGTACCACTGGTTGTGGTATAGTCATTACGTCGGTGACTCTTGGTGCTTCCATGCCCCAAAGTTTTTAACCTTTAGGAGTTGCTGTCATGACTCTTGCATCTTCGCTTTCCCAAAGTTTGTAATCTTCAGAAGTTGCTGTCATGACTCTTGCATCTTTGCTTTCCCAAAGTTTGTAACCTTCAGGCCCAACAGTTCCTGCTGCAGTTTCTGGGTCATCAGTGACCGGCGGATTGTATCCTTCAGGGACAAAGTGGATAGGCATACCCCAGGGGCGATCTTTAGGCATGTTGTACTGAGGATCATATGTCTCCACTATGGGCGTAGATGTGATCTCTGAAATCAGAGTCTTTTGTTGTTGCCTCTGAGCTGTTGCTAGGGATTGCATGTCACTGTGAATTTTTTTCAGATCTTCCTTCAGAGCGTCGATTTCTTCTCTTAGATCTCTGTTCTCTTCCTCGAGATCGTCCATTTTCTTTTGTCGATTGGCTCGAGTATTGTATGAATGAGACAGTTTGACTCTAGAATCATGATACATACGTGAGATTCAAGATAAGAAGAACGCGTTATGTGAGAATGATGAATGATATGCAAAGTTATATATATTTATTGTTTTTTTGCTTTAATAAAAAAGAAACTTCAACAAATAGATTGCAAATATCATACAGTAAAGGGTGGAGACCCTGTTTGATTGAATTTGAAAGATTGCAGAAAGGGAAAATACAGTATTTTACAAAGTGCTGTAAAAGGAAATGTCTAAACTTATGGATTCTGAGTCCTCCCTGAAGAGATCTCAGATGCTGGTTCTGGTATTTTCCTTTTCTTTGACCGGGGCTCTTCAGCCGTTGTCGGGTTGTCAGTCCTTTGCCAAGTGAAAGGAGTAAGCATATTTCTTCGGTCTTCTTGATTCTCCACAACATGTTGCTCTAATATTTTAATTAGAGCGTCATTTTCTTTTAACAGTTCCTGAATTTTGGTACACTCCACATTGAGGATTCGGTACTTGTTTTTCCAAGAATTTTTCTCCCGTTGAACTTTGTTGAGGGCTACCTGGAGTTTTTCCGTGTCAGACATGAAATAAAGGACATATTCCTTTAGCGGAAAAACTTCTTGATGAGGGTAAGGCATCCTCAGCTTGAGAGCTGTAGTTTGCACCCAGTGGAGATAAGGTTCCACGGAGGTACCATTTGGTCTTCCTAGAGACTCTCTTCCTTTCTTGTTAACATGTTGCAAGGCATGCACTATTTCCTTCTTTAGTGCTCTGTCATTTTCCCCTTCCTTGAAGAAAAGACCTTCCAGATGAGCATTATGCGGGATATGCCTCATCGGGTATCCGAGTTGACGGCGAACTAAAATTGGATGATAGTTGATTCCTCCTTTAGTTCCTATGAGGGGTACATTAGGGAAATTTCCACAACTGTCGATAATCTATATCCCCTCGTAAATCCTATCATACCAATCTATGTCAGAGTTGGTAAGAGATATGATCCTTTGTGACCAACGTAGAGTACTCTTGTGATCCCAAAAAGAAGCAGATTTGGGCAAATGGGAAATGAACCATTTGTAAAGCAAGGGTACACAACATGTGATCATTCCTCCGCTGTACAGATTCCTTAAGTGTACAGAATGATAAGCATCTACAAGCAGAGTTGGTACGGGGTTTCCAATCAGAAATATCTTAACAGCGTTGGTATCAACGAAGTTGTCTATGTTTGGAAAAAGGAACAACCCACATGTGAGTAGGACAAAGATATCCTCGAAAGCAGTAACGTTTCCTATACTGGCAAAGTATAGGGCTTTCTCCACCAAAAACTTGGCTGGTAAAACTTAGATTCCTCCTTTGGTGGTCATGTGAGTCCTAACTTCTGACTCGTCCAAACAAATGGCTCTTGCGATGACCCGATCCTTTGGAATTTCTTCCAGTCTAGAAAAAGGAGCTTGATCAGTGATAGGTAGATCAGTCAGATGAGAGTATTCTTCTAATGTTAGTGCCAGTTGGTAATCCAGGAATGTGAAGCAGTGATAAACCAGATCGTAAAACTGGATCAATGTAGACATGATTCCTTCAACTACATGGACCCTTAACAGAAACAGCAGCCCTCCGTACTTAGCTCTGAAAGCATCAGTGTTGGTGATCATCCTTGCCAACCCCCTTAAATCCTCTAGTTTTGGAGCCTTGAAGGTGTACTTGTGCGTCTTTCTTCTACCAAAATCCATAACGCAATCTTTCTCTCTCTCTCTGATATTTGCAATCATTATTTCAGTTTAATTTGAAAAAAGAGAGAGGAGAAAAGATTTTTTTTTGTTTAAGAGTTTTTTAAATGAATGCATGAATGCAGCACTCAAAACCATTGAAAAAACATGGGTTCAAGGGTTCAACGTCACGAGCATGGAGTCATGACTCTACCCATCCCCAAAGGTTGTATTCTGGTTAATTTTTGTACCTTTAGAACGGACCCTAAGGTTCTTAAAATCATTGACCCCCCTAGAGATAACAACAGCAAGCTGGTTCACCCGAGCGAGCTGTAGCATCCTAGGGTAATCTCATTTGAGTGTAGTATCGCATATCAACTATTTTCGATAGTCACCGCACTACCAAGTGGTCATAAGGTTAATGCATACTAAATCCTCAGGTTCACAGGCGCCGCATTAGGAAAACTCTGCTTTCACAACGATCGTGTTTAGTAGGCTGAATCCTATGGGCCCTCGCCTGATTTGGTGGTCTACCAGGTTCGCTTATTCAGAATTCACTCCCTATAAGATCCCCCGTCTATGCCACCCCTTATCTTAGGTTTCTCGTAAACTTTCCAGATGCGACATCACTCGCATTCCCATTGACAGAAAAATAAACACGGATATCAAGTAGGAAAAGCGATATATATATATATATATATATATATATATATATATATATATATATATATATATATAGAAAATTTCTAACAACCAAGACCTCTTAGGAATTCTAATCCTAGTCCTAGACAGATAAAATGATTCCCCAGTAGAGTCGCCATTTTACTGTTCGAAAATGGTGACGAATGATGACTAAGGAAAGACAGATCCTAATGGGACTCCCCAGCAGAGTCGCCATTTTACTGTTGGAAAATGGCGATGAATGATGACTAAGGTAAGACAGATCCTAATGGGACTCCCCAGCACAGTCGCCATTTTACTGTTGGAAAATGGTGACGAATGATGACTAAGGTAAGACAGATCCTAATGGGACTCCCCAGCAGAGTCGCCATTTTACTGTTGGAAAATGGGGACGAATGATGACTAAGGTAAGACAGATCCTAATGGGACTCCCCAGCAGAGTCGTCATTTTACTGTAGTGTGCGATTTTTGTCGGTGACGCGACCACCTTATCGCCATGGTTTTCTCCTCACCACAAGGGTAGGAGTGGGGTGCTACTTTCTGATTTCTTATTTATCCTATGAAGCTGGAAAGGAAAGGGAAGCTATCTAAAACTAACCTTGCACGCAAATTTTTAACTGAACAAATGCTTAAAGAGATTGGGGAGTTCGGGGTCAGGTTATACAATGGAGAGTTGTCAATTATCCATCCTATATGTGGTTATCCACATGCTGTTAGCAATTTTCCTTACTACTTTCTACTTATTAGTGTTTGTTTGTTGTGGGTTGGGAAAGTTTCTCCTTTGGGAGTGTTTGATAGAGTGATAGTTTTTGTTTGATTTCGGGTTTTTCGAGGTTTTTGATGAGTGAAGGTATTGGACCTAAAGTTTTTGATTGGTATGCTCGCCAAGATTTCGCAATCCTATGCCTACGTATTCTCGTTAAAGATAAACAGGGAAATCAGAGCAATCGTAGTTCCTCCTATTCTATGGGAGGAAAAGATGTTTTGGTGTCTTGTTTGAAGCCCAAGATTGAAGCTAAAGGGTATATGTGTCTTGTTCAAAGCCCAAGATTGAAGCTAAAAGTTTTGACTAGGAGAGAATTCGTCATCTCTAAAGGGAGACATCTTGTATGTTTATCACAACTGTTGGGTGACTGATTATAAAGGAGAATTACTTTAACTGGGATATGAGAATCCAGCAATGCCATAATTTCCTTTATGAGGGATTTATCCTGAAGGAGGAAACTTTAACTCAGTGTTGAGCAATGCCATTTTTCCTTATCTTTCATGCTAAGAGAGGGACATTGGTGTGGATGTAAATAATCCAGAGGCTTGCCACTTACAGCTGTTAGATGAAAGAAGAAGTTTTACCAAGATAAGAGATGAACTACAACTTGGATATTTTGAATCAACAAGTGTGTCGCTTACAACAGTTATCTGGGATTAAGGTTTGTTTTGAATGTTTGTCTTGAGATTCTGATATACAAAGAATTGTCTTCCTGCAGAGAGTTTTTGATTTCCTCTGAGGGGATGTTGGTTTTTGTATGTGCCTTGATCAAAGCCCAAGGTTGAAGCTAAGAGATTGATTGACTTTACTGGGGAAGTCCTTATATAAAGCCTAAGAGGAGGCTGGAAAAGACTGACTCAACAAGAGAGTGTTTGTATATGTCTTGTACAAAGCCCAAGATTGAGGCTAAAAGAGAGACTGACTCTTTGGGGGATATCATTATACAAAGCCTAAAAGGAGGCTAAGAGTTGACTTTTTCGGGGAAATATTTTGTCTGTCTTGTACAAAGCCCAAGATTAAGGCTAAAAGGATTTTTGATTCCCCTGGTGAATATATGTATGTGTCTTGTACAAAGACTAAGATTGAGGCTGAAAGGGGAAACTGACTCTACTGGTGAGAGATTTTTTTCTGTCTTGTACAAAGCCCAAGATTGTGGCTAAAATGGGGATTGACTTAGCTGGAGTGTATGATTTTTTTTGCACAAAGCCCAAGATTTAGGCTAACTCTACTGAGGAAAATCATTATACAAAGCCTAAGAGGAGGCTGAAAAGAGAATTAACTATGCTTAGGGAGATTTTATATGGTGTCTTGTACAAAGCCCAAGATTGAGGCTGAAAGTTATGACCGACTCTACAGGAGAGATATTTATGTGGGTGTCTTGTACAAAGCCCAAGATTGAGGCTGAAAAGATGGTTAACTCAACAAGAGAGCGTTTATATGGTGTCTTGTACAAAGCCCAAGATTGCGGAAATGGAAATACAGTAATTTACATAGTGCTGTAAAAGGAAATGTCTAAGCTAATGGATCCTGAGTCCTCTCTGAGGAGAGCTCAGGTGCTGGTTTTGGTATTTTCCTTTTCTGTGACCGGGGCTCTCGAGCCGTTGTCGGGTTGTCATTCCTTTGCCAAGTGAAAGGAGCGACCAAATTCCTTTGGTCTTCTTGATTTTCTACAGCATGTTGCTCTAAAATCTCGATCAGAGCATCTTTTTCTTTTAATAGTTGCTGTATTTTCTTACACTCCACATTGAGAATACGGTACTTGTTCTTCCAAGACTTCTTCTTCTGTTGAACTCTGTTGAGAGTAACCTGAAGTTTTTCCATATCAGACATAAAATAAAGGGCAGATTCATTTAACGGAAGAACTTCCTGACGAGGGTAAGGCATCCTCAGTTTGAGAGCTCTAGTTTGTACCCAGTGAAGATAAGGTTCCACAGAGACACATTCTGATTTTCCTAAAAACTCTCTTCCTTTCCTGTGAACATGTTTCCAGGCATGCACTATTTCTATCATTAGTGCTCTGTCATTTTCTCCTTCCTTGACGAAAAGACCTTCCAGATGAGCATTACGTAGGACATGCCTCATCGGGTATTCGAATTGACGACGAACTACAATTGGATGATAGTTGATTCCTCCTTTAGTTCCTATGAGGGGTACATTAGGGAAGTTTCCACAACGGTCAATGATTCTGATCCCATCATAGATTCGATTGTACCAGTCTATGTCAGAGCTGGTAAAAGACATGATTCTCTGCGACCAACGTAAAGTATTCTTAGGATCCCAAAATGCAGCAGACTTGGGCAAGTGGGAAATGAACCATTTGTACACCAGAGGTACACAGCAGGTGATCATTCCTCCACTGTATAAATTCCTTAAGTGTACAAAATGATAAACATCTGCGAGCAAGGTCGGTACAGGGTTTCCAATCAAAAATATCTTAATGGCATTGATATCTACGAAGTTATCGATGTTGGGAAACTAAAATAACCCGTAGGTGAGCAAAACAAAGATGCTCTCAAAAGCGGCCACGTTCCCTATACTAGCAAAGTACAAAGCCTTCTTTATCAAAAACTTGGCTGGAAAACCTTGGATTCCACCCTTAGTGGTCATGTGAGTCCTGACTTCTGACTCGTCCAAATAGATTGCTCTTGCAATGGTTTGATCTTTTGGAATTTCTTCCAGTCCAGAAAAGGGAGCTTGGTCAGTGTTATGTAAATCAGTCAGGTGAGAGTACTCCTCCAGCGTTGGTGCTAACTGATAATCCGGGAATGTGAAACAGTGATAGACCGGATCATAAAACTGAATGAGCGTGGCCAGTATTCCTTCAATTACATGGACCCTTAATAGAGATAACAGTCCTCAGTACTTGGCTCTGCAAGCATCAGGGTTGGTGATCATCCTTGCCAATCCTCTCAAATCCTCTAATTTTGGAACGTTGAAGGTGTAATTGTGAGTCTTCCTTCTACCGAAATCCATAACGTAATCTTTTTTTTCTGACATTTGCAATCATTGTCTTAGTTTAATTTGAAAAAGAGAGACTAAAAGAGAAAATTTTCTCTGTTTTAATGTTTTTTAATGAAATGAATGCATGAAAGCAGCACACAAAAACATAGAAAAAACATGGGGTCAAAGGTTCGGTGTCATGAAGTCATGGCTTTACCCATCCCCAAAGGTTGTACTGGTGATTTTTTGTACCTGTCCTCAAAATCATTGACCCCTCTTGGGATAACAACAGCAGGCTGGTTCACCCGAGCGAGCTGCAGTATCTTAGAGTAATCTCAAATAATGGTAGTATCGCGTGATAACTATTTCCGATAGCTTCCGCACTACAAAATAGTAACATGGTTTCAGTCTACTAAAATCCTCAGCTTCTCAGATAACCCAATCGAACAATCTGCTTTCAACAACCGAAGTCGTATAGGCATTGAATCCGCAAAGGGTCTCTCCACTGATTCAATGGTCGACCGGGGTCTCTTATTTGGGAGTCACTCCCTGTAAGATTACCCGTCTAGTGCCATCACTTATCTTAGGTGTATACTCAATCTTTCCAGATGCGGCATCACCCGCAGTCCCATTAGCAGAAAAATAAACACGAATATCAATTAGGAAAAGCGATATATATATATATATATATATATATATATATTTATCCTAAAACTAACATCCTAAACCTCTTAAGAGCTATACTCCTAGTCCTATACAGACAATGACTCCCCAGCAGAGTCGCCATTTTACTGTAGCGAGCGATTTTTATCGGTGACGCGACCATCTTATCTTGGGTTTTTCCTCACCGCAATGAGGAGGGGGTGCTACTTTCTGATTTCTTATTTATCCCATGAAGCTGAAAGGGAAATGGAAGCTATCTAAAACTAACCTTGCACGCGAATGTTTAACTGAACAAACGCTTAAAGAGATTCGGGGAGTTCGGGGTCAGGTTATACAATGGGGAGTTATCAATTACCCATCCTATATGTGGTTATCCACAGGATATTAACTTTAGGGTTTCGTTTTGTAATTGATGGGATTTATCTGGTAATGGGTCGGGAAAGTTTCTTGGGAAAGTATGATAGGGAGAGTGAGTTTTTATTGATGTTCGGGTTTTTCCCGATGTTTTTGGTAAGGTACTGGACCTAAGTTTGATTGATGTGTGAAGGTACTGGACCTAGGGTTTTTTGTTTAGTATGCTCGCTAAGATTTCGCAATCTTATGCCTACGTATTCCCGTTTAAATGAAACAGGGAAATCAGAGCAATCGTAGTTCCTCATATTCTAAGGGAGGAAAATGAGGTTTTGGTGTCTTGTTCAAAGCCCAAGATGGAAGCTAAAAGGGTATTTGTGTCTTGTTCAAAGCCCAAGATTGAAGCTAAAAAGTTATGGCTGAGAGAGAATTTGTCATCTCTAAAGAAGGATTGTTGATTTTTGTGGGCCTTGATCAAAGCACAAGGTTGATGCTAAAAGGTTAATTGACTCGGCTAGGGGATTTCTTTATACAAAGCCTAAGAGGAAGCTAGAAGTGACCGACTCAATAAGAGAGTGCTTTATCTGTCTTGTACAAAGCCCAAGATTGAGGCTAAAAAGGGCTTTGACTCCGCTGGGGAGGGTTTGTAGGTGTCTTGTACAAAGCCCAAGATTTGAGGCTGAACTTACTGGGAAAATCATTATACAAAGCATAAGAGGAGGCTTGAAATGGGTTTGACTCCTCTTGGGGAAAATCATTCCTCAAAGCCTAGAAGAAGTCTGGGAGGAAATGACTCTGCTAGGGAAGATATTTGTCCTAAGCTCAAGAGAGGGAAATTTATGTCTTGTACAAAGCCCAAGATTGAGGCTAAAGGGGGTTGACTCAACAAGAGAGTGTTTTTATCTATCCTGTACCAAGCCCAGGACGGAGGCTGAACAAGCTGGAGAAATTATTCTACACAACTCGAGAAGAGGCTAGCTCCTGCTAGGGGAAATCTTTATACCCAGTTTGGATAAAGATCGACTCAACGAGAGAGTATTTTGATCTATCTTGTACAAAGCCCAATATTGAGGCTAAAAAAAGGTTGACTCAACAAGAGAGTCCGAAAAGGTGATTGACTCAACAAGAGAGTTTAAAAAAATGATTGACTCAACAAGAGAGTCTCGAAAGGTGGTTGACTCAACAAGAGAGTCTGAAAAGTGATTGACTCAACAAGAGAGTCTGAAAAGTGATTGACTCAACAAGAGAGTCTGGAAAGGTGATTGACTCAACAAGAGAGTCTGAAAAGGTTAGCTCCGCTAGGGAGAATCATTTGTACAAAGCCCAAGAGGAGGCTGACTTCGCTAAGGAAGGATCATTATACAAAGCCTAAAAGGAGGCTAGTTTTCTGCTGAGGAAAGATCCTTATACAAAGCCTAAGAGGAGCTATCTTTTTCCGGGGATAATTGAGATCCCCAGGCAGGTCCAAGTGGGGGAATCAACTCTTGCTGAGGATTACAGAAGAGTTGAGATGCCAGATACCTTGAGGTCCTAATTTGAGATAGTGTTGACCCTGGTCGGGGAACTCTCGTGAGAGAGGCTAGGTTTCTGTTGGAGATCGATCCAGAATGCCCGGGGTTTCTCCTATGTTGTAAGGAACTTGAGAATGTCTTTGAGACTCAAGGGGATTTAGACTGTCCAAGTCTACTGGTGTGGAAGAGTTTTATCTTTTATATGATGCCTCCAAGAGGAGGCAAGGTGTTTTTAAGGGATGAGAATCAACCCTAAAGTGGCATGGGGTCTGACACTAGAAAGACAGCTCTAGCAAAGGATGACTAAGTTCTGTCTTATACCTTTAAGAGGTCTTCAGGGTCCTTGTATTAAGCCCAAGAGAAGGCATGAGAACTTCTAAGAAGCCGGAGGTTCCTTGTACAAATCCCAAGAGGAGGCGGGGATACTTTTAGGAAGCTCGTGGGTCCCAAACCAAGAAAAGTTCAAGAAATGCTATTCACAGAGAATAGATCATTTAGTGAAAGTTTTGTGATTTGAAGAAACTCAGGAGATGCTATTCACAGAGAATAGATCAACTCCGGGGAGTATAATTTCTTTGACAATTTCTAGAGGTGACAGTCTGAGAAAAGATTCACCGAGAATACTGCCTTTCTCTTTGTTCCATATTGTTTAACCCCAAGAGAAGGGAAGACTGTATCTGGAAATCCTATGGGGGATCTAGTTTTGTTTGTATTTAAGAGTGACCAACATGGCTTTACCTAGTTCTTGACCTAGTTGCTAGGGAAAACTCTAAATAACTATACTAGTATATATACAATTGATATATGACAAGTATTAAAAGGTATGAAAGAAGACTAACCATGCGCAGCTTCCCACAATACAGTTATATATATATTTGACGTATATTTAAAAGAATGAAAGAAGACTAACCATGCGCAGCTTCCCACAATACAATTATATATATTAAAGCGAGTAAATGAAAGCTGTTAAAACTTACAGGTGAGCGAGCTTCCATGTTGTATTGTTAGTTGTTCAGAGAAATTAAAGAAAGTTTTGATAACAACTGTATATTTGAACCTAAATCAAAAGGGAGTTGTTTGTGAAAAAATTGTTGGGGCTTATACTCAAGGAGAGGCCCAAGGTTTGAACAGTAATTGTACTGTTGTTTTGAATATTGTATCGGGACTTATACAACGACTGAGGCCCAAAAAGTTTCCTATACAAAGGGATGGGTCTTACAACTCAAAGAGAAGCCCAAAGGTTATTTAAAGAAAAGAAATGGGACTTACAACACGAGGGTAGGCCCAGTTAAAAATAGTTTGAAAACGACGATCTCGTCGGAGTTTCTGAAACTGTATCGGGACTTATACAATATACTGAGGCCCAAAAATGGTTTTGGTTAAAAAGGAATTGGGTCTTACAGTCTATTAGAAGCCCAAAGTTTATTTTTGTACAGGAGATGGGGCTTACAACTCAGGGAGAGGCCCAAAAAGTTTATTTTAAACCGGCGATCGCGCCGAGGTTTTTGAAAACACCGTGGGTCTTATACAATGACTGAGGCCCAAACTATTTTGGTTTCAAAGAGGGATTGAGTCTTACACTCTATTAGAGGCCCAAAGTTTATTTGAAAAAGTTTTTTAGGGTAAAAATCAAAGAAACCCTAATTTCATCGTTTTTTTTTAAAATAATCCTTTTAATAAAATGAATAAAATGACAAAAATACCAAATAAGTCTAAATAGACTACTTGTGTTTTTTGGTTAAGGTTTAAAAAATGAAGTTTTGATCACAAGATGATTTAGAACTCATTTGTTTTTGTTTTTTCAAGGTGAATATTCATTTTTAAAAGGTTTAAAAACAATAAAAATGAATTTATTTACAAAAATATCAACTATATTAAATAATTTATATAAATCTGATTTTTTTGTGGAATAAAATATTTTAACATTTTTGTGATTTTTTGCAAAAAGAACCAATAAAAAATAATTAAAATTGAAGGAGAAATTAATTTTCCAAATCATTTAAAATATAACAAAATATATTAAAAAAATGGAAAAAAGTGGTAAAAAGAGGATCTGGGGCGAGGGGGATTCGAACCCCAGACCTCTAGGGTGTAGCGCGCGCCTTCTACCACTGGGGTGGTGATACATCCGTGTATCAAAACCACCCCATGAATATATGAGGCATGCCTTGTTTTTGGCCTGGCCAAGGCAAGGTTTTGGCCAAAAATGTGAAGCTTGTAACTTTCTCATTTCTCCATGGATTGGGACAAAATTTAGGTCTATCCTGCCTAGAATTTCACAAGGAATCCAATGATGGTGGTGGTTTTTTCAGATGAGGCTCCTATTTCAAAACCCGATGGTGTTCTTGAAATAGGCCTATAATTGCATTTTCTATGCTACCTCTTGTTACAGGCATGAATTACATGATGAATTGGTTCAAACACAACATATATAACATGTATGAGATGTGCATGATCAGTGGACTTCAAAGCAATGCATATTTCAAAAAGTTCAAGTTGTGATGCTTACCTCTTTAGGAGCTTTTTGGGCTATCTGCCAAGTTTCTTGTGCCAGAAGTAATTTGATGCTTTAAACACTCTCAATTGATCCCTTAGAAGCTTTTAGAATGGTTGGAACCAGTTGGAATCCTCAGGAACAAGTTTGAGCTCTTTCTTGCAAAAAGAGCAAAAGTGACCAATATGGCAACTCTCTCAAATGGTGTTCCAGATGTGGGGAACCATTTGGGACAGTTCAAGGATGATATTTGGAGTGTGTTTGAGGTCTTATCTGGTTTTGAAAGTGACTGAATCAAGACATGGCTTGAAAAATGCAAAAAAGTCCAATTTTGAGGTTTTGAGAGGGGACTTTGTGATTTTAGTGTTACAGGTCACATATGAGAGTTTGGACAGCTTAGATATGACACATTGGATGTGTTTGGATCATGAGCTGTGGTGGAAATTGATAACTAAAAAATGTATCGTATTTTTTACTTGACTTACATGAATTTTAGTTGCGATTTCTTCTATTTTATTTGATCTACACTTTGATTTACGTCTCGATTTTATATTTTCAGGTAGCTTGGGATTTAATTATAAGAAATAAGAAATGTGAAGAATGGGAGAAAAGAAGAATTAAAGAGAAGAAAAAAAAACAGGTGGGGCCCACCACACAACATAAAGGTGGCGCCTGCCACACCTTATGAAGGTGGCGCCCACCATGAAAACAAATGTGGCGTGGGCCACATGGTTATAGGAGTGTGGCGACTGCCACACTGATTTTTAGGGAAGTTTTGACCGCATCTCCTATATTCATGCACACGTTCGGTCTTCATTCAACTGTTACAAATCCTATTTTCACGCAACACTTCTTCCACGCAACAACCGAGTATAAATATGAGAAGACGGTTTCACATCAGGGGGATTCTTCTTTTGGCCAGATTTTATTTTCTTTAGTTTTTAAGCAGTTTCATATTTACCATGTAAATTTAATAGTTCTCCACATCGGGGGACTATTACCAATATAGTTTTAGGATTTATTTTTGTCAGTCGATTTCTGTACTTTGATTCGAAGCCTTCAGGCTTATTACAATTCAGCATCTATTTAATTTCAGGTTCCCTTTATCGTTTATTTTACTGTTATTGCTTTCTTATTTTATTTGCTAGATCATGTTTAGTATTAAGTTTATTTATCGTAAGTACGTGTTTGTTTTCCTATTTATGTCTTTCTAATTATTCTTGAGTCCGGCGTATGAGGACCGTCGTTACCGACGGGACTCGGTAGAAAATAATAGGTGCGAACTTATGATTAAAATTCTGTTTTGGTTTTAATTTCCAATTCTAATTTAAATAGCTTTGTCACGAGAGTGAGAGGTTATTTAACACGATTTTGTCACGAGAGTGAGAAATTAATTAAGGTTAGAGCCAGCACTAGGAGAGCGTGGGGGTCGAATCGGATAGTGGAAATTAGGCAACATATCTAAATACAGCGAGAGCGCTTTAGATACGTTTAGGATATTATTGGCTTTCAAAATATATTTCCTAGTTACCGGGTGAGCGAGAGCAAAATCTTGGGATTAGGGAACATGACTTTAGTTAATACTGCGAGAGCGTGGGGCGGAGTTTTTAAGTCAGTATATTCTACGGAACTAAGTTATAGTTGTAATTAGTACCCGAATTCTACAAAGTCCTTTAGGAACGCGGAATCCATATTCCGGCCTCTCTTTATTATCATATTTTCTAAGTTCATTTTTAGTTTTAGCTCTAGTTTCCTCTTAATTAAATATTCATCAGCCTTAGCTTTACAAAGCAACGATAGATTACAGTAGGTTGACATTGGTCTCTGTGGGTTCGACAATCTTTTATATTACTTCGATATTTCCGTGCACTTGCGGACGCATCATAAATGCTCTCTAACTCAAAAACTCAGAGTTACCTTGCAAAAGAAGGCATTTTGGCCTAGAGAAAGGGATTTTGAGGAAAGCATCAGTTTGGTTGCTTTGGTGTACTTAAACTGAGCACAAATGAGTTCTATTTATAGTAGAGCAAGTTTGTTTTGCAAGCAATAGTGAATGGTGGCTGCAGCAGGCTTTTGGCCAATTGGATCACTTTGGAATCTCAAGTCTCCTCTAGCCATTGACTAGAGGTTAGAGCACATGCCTATGGTTCTTTGGTTCAGAGCTTATCCTTGACTTATTCAGTTGGAATAGGCTCAGTTCATGCCACCTTGGTGCATCCATTGAATGCTTGGAAACAAAATTGGAGTCTTGGCCTCTTTTTAGCTCTTTTAGGTTTGGCATGCTACTTGTAGTTTCATGGACTTGTGAGGCTTAGAGATCAGATCATCCCCCTTGGATTTGATCCTCAGATGTGTCCAAAATTATGACAAGGCTTAGATTTGTCAGATTTGATCAAATCGAGCAAAATGCATCAAATCTGCCAAATCTGTCTTGGAAAAATCAGTTCATGAGGCCATGTTTCAAGGGTTGTATCTCCTTGCTCAAATGGAATTTGGAGGTGATCTGGTACTTGTTAGAAAGCCCTCATGACATACTTTAACTTTGATGTCCACCCCCAAACCTGGTTTGACTTGGATCAAGGTGAATACTGCCCCTACATTTTGGAAAAAGTAAGGCAGATTTTGACTTAGTGAAAATTTCACTAAGTGTTGGAAAAATGTCATTTTCATGTTTTTAGCCATTTTGATCACTCCATAACTTAAAATCCATGACAAATTGGAATGAGATGTAGTTGACACTTTTAAAGTATGCCATGAGAGCTACAAATCCATCTTTGGACCATCCAAAATGGTTGCTTGGATCTCAAGTTATGATCCTTGGAAGTTGGTACCCTAGCCACTTTGTTTCATAACTTAGAAAAATTCTAAGTTTTTATGGTTACCTCTTTTACAAGTTATCCCACTTTCTTTGATTTTTCTTGATGAATGATGATTCAAATCGTATATTAACATTGTTTTAGGGTCAAGGAACCATAATTGTGAAAAATTCCAAAAAGTCAAACTTGACTTTTGTGCACAGTTGACTTTTTATCAGATGAATTCCAAACTGTGTGATCCTTGGTGAAATCAAGTCCTTGACCTAAATCAAACCTAATGGATATGTTCCATAGGTGTTGTAGGGTGTATTGAATCATGTCCCAAGGTTTGGGAGCATGTCTTGGTCAAAAGTCAAAGGTACAGTTGACTTTTTCCCCGAAACCCTAATTGTGGTCCTGATGAAATTGAAACTTGTGGATCAAGCTTCTTGGATCAATCCATTGTTGAAAATGGATCAATGTAGTGTATTGGAGACCCTCAAACCATGTCTTGGGGTCTTGGCTCATGTTTTGTCCCAAAAGTCAACTTAGGGGTGAATTAGGTCAAGAAACCTTAATTCCTGATTTTTGGTAAATGCATCCCCTGAGACTAAATTGACTTGGTGATTGGGTCCATGAGGTCCCTTGGAGTATCTAGGGTTATGATTTGAAGCATTGGCTCATGCCCAGAGGAAAAATTCCATCTGGAGGCCTCACTCGACCAAAACCCTAATTTGGTGACACTGTCGATCTCGAGGCTTAATCCACTTGGAATGCTGCAACTTTGTGCTTGATTCCTGATGTAGGAGTCCTCTTGATCCTTTATGGATGTTTGAGAGGTTAGACAAGTTAAAGATCATGTCATTTCTTGATTGATCCTTTGTCTAGGAGCTCTGAGAGGGCTTGAAACCCTAATTCTTAGCTGTAGTGAATGCTCACCCATCTGTGAGGAGATTGATGAGGCATGAAGGTACATCCATATTGTGATGATGATTTACACAATGATGGGAAATATTAGTGGTCAAAATTTGGGGTATGACGCACCCCATGAGGCACCTTTTGTTACAAGGTAATATCGTTCGGTTTGAAGAACGTCGGGGCAACCTATCAAAGGGCCATGACTACTCTGTTTCACGACATGATACACAAAGAAATAGAGGTATATGTCGATGATATAATTTCCAAATCTAAGACACATGAGGAACATGTGACCCACCTGTCAAAGCTATTCGAGCGTCTGTGGAAGTACAAACTCTACTTGAATCCCAACAAATGCACATTCGGTGTCCGTTCAGGGAAACTTTTAGGGTTCATTGTCAGCTAGAAAGGAATTGAGGTTGATCCTGACAAGGTCAAGGCCATTCAAGAAATGCCTTCTCCAAAGACTGAAAAACAAGTAAGGGGATTCCTGGGACGTTTGAATTACATTTCCAGATTTATATTCCTCATGACCGCGACATGTACGCCGATCTTCAAATTACTAAAAAAGAATCAGGATTGTGTATGGACAGAAAACTGCCAAACCGCCTTCGACAGTATCAAGGAATACTTGTTGAATCCACCAATTCTATCACTTCCAGTGGAAGGAAGACCCCTGATCATCTACCTAACACTCTTGGAAGACTCAATGGGTTGTGTACTTGTCCAACAAGATGAAACCAAAAGGAAAGAGTCTGCCATCTACTATTTGAGCAAGAAATTTACCGACTGTGAAACTCGGTATACTATGCTTGAGAAAACTTGCTGTGCTCTAGCTTGGGTAGCAAAACGTCTTCGCCAGTATATGATTTGTCACACTACTTGGTTAATATCCGAAATGGATTCAATCAAGTATGTCTTTGAAAAGCCTGCTCTCACGGGAAGGATAGCCCGTTGGCAGATGTTGTTATCAGAATACGACATCGAGTACCATGCTCAGAAAGCCGTCAAAGGAAGTATTTTAGCCGATCATTTGGCTTATGAACCGATTGACGATCAGGAATCAGTCGGATTTGACTTCCCAGACGAAGATGTCATGTACTTGAAAATGAAAGATTGCAATGAACCATTACCCAGTGAAGGGCCAGAACCGGGTTCCCAATGGGGACTTATCTTTGACAGAGCCGTCAATCATTATGGAAACGGAATTGGGGCAATCATCATAACACCTCAGGGTACCCATATTCCTTTCAGTGCCAGATTAACGTTCAAATGTACAAACAACAAGGCCGAATACGAAGCTTGTATCATGGGTCTCGAAGAAGCGATTGACTTAAGGATTAAGAACTTGGACGTGTATGGAGACTCAGCCCTGGTTATCAATTAGATAAAAGGAGATTAGAACACATACCAATCAGGACTGGTTCCTTACAAAGACTATGCAAGAAGGTTGTTACCATTCTTCAACAGAATCGAGTTTCACCATATCCCTCATGAAGAGAATCACATGGCAGATGCATTAGCCACTCTCTCTTCCATGATTAGTGTAGGTTAATGGAACGACGTACCTAAGATTGACATAATGCGCCTTGAACGGCCCGCTTACATCTTTGCAATTGAAGCAGTCATAGACGACAAACCTTGGTATCACGATATCAAATGCTTCCTTCAGAAATAAGAGTACCCACCTGGGGCATTAAGAAAAGACAGAAATACCCTCAGAAGGTTGGTAAGCAGCTTCTTCCTGAGCGGTGATGCACTCTATAAGAGAAACTTTGACATGGACTTGCTCCGATGCGTAGACAGACCAGAAGCAAACATGTTGATGAAAGAAATTCAAGAAGGATCCATTGGCACTCATGCCAATGGACACACAATGACGAGAAAAATTCTAAGAGCATGGTACTATTTGTTGACCATGGAATCCGATTGCTACAAGTACATGAGAAGGTGTCACAAGTGTCAGATATACTCAGACAAAATCCATGTATCGCCAACACACCTCAAAGTTGTTTCTTCCCTATGGCCTTTTTCCATATGGGGAATCGACATGATCGAACCCAAAGTTTCCAACGGACATCGGTTCATCCTGGTAGCCGTTGATTACTTCACCAAGTGGGTTGAAGCAGCGTCATACACCAATGTAACCCGATAAGTGGTGGTCCAATTTATCATAAATAATCTCATCTGCCGTTATGGTGTTCCAAGCCAGATCATTACTGTTAATGGATCTAACTTGAACAACAAGATGATGAAAGAGTTGTGCGCTGAGTTCAAGATCGAACACCATAACTCATCTCCCTACCGACCTAAGATGAACGGAGCGGTAGAAGCGGCTAACAAAAACATCAAAAAGATCATTCAAAAGATGATTGTAACCTACAAAGACTGGCACGAGATGTTACCCTTTGCTCTTCACGGTTATCGCACGTCTGTCCGTACTTCAACAGGGGCAACCCCTTTCTCTCTAGTATATGGCATGGAGGCAGTGCTCCCCATAGAAGTAGAGATCCCATCAATCCGGGTGTTGATGGAAGCTAAGCTAACAGAAGCTAATGGTGTCAAAGTCGACATGATGAACTGAACCTAATCGAAGAAAAGCGAATAACGACTCTGTGCCATGGTCAGTTGTATCAGCAAAGAATGAAGAAGGCGTTTGACAAAAAGGTTCGACCCCGTGTCTTCAGGAAAGGAGACCTTGTGCTAAAAAAGATATAATCATTTCTCACTAATTCTCGGGGCAAGTGGACTCTGAATTATGACGGGCCTTATGTGGTCAAGAAAGCTTTCTCAGGCGGCGCCTTGAAACTCGCAACCATGGATGGAGAAGAATTTACCTACCCCATGAATGTTGATGTAGTCAAGAAATACTTCGCCTAAATAAAAAAAACGTCTCGGTGGATTGAAAACCCGAAAGGGCGGTCCAGGCAAAAATTAGAGACATAAGCAAAAAATCATCCCGGTGGATTGGAAATCTCAAAGTACAATCCAGGCAAAAGTTAGGGATTAATGGCAAGTAACTACGTCTGAAAAGGTTGAATCCCTCAGCAGTAATACCATCCATCAGGAAAACTCCAGTCAAGGTCATCTTTGACAGAAGCTCAGGATGTCCAGAATTCAAAGTTGGTAGAAGGATAGCGGTCGTTATGTTTCAATGTAGCCCCTTTCCTGTAAATTACCATTTTCTAAAACTTTGTAAATACTCTATGGAATCACGCGCTTGGCTGATTTCTATCCTATCAATAAAATTTAAGCCCATGTGCTTTTGTTTGCAATTCTTATTTGTTTTAGCTTTACAGAATGACATTTTAACAATGATCAATGATTCTTGAAATAAAACAAAAATGAATTTGCTTGTCAAATTTTTCTACTTTTAAAATAAAGATGGCAATTCTTTTGACTGTTGAACATCGAAAGAACATCGATCGCTTCTCCAAAGGTGATTAAGCTTCAAAGTGCAGAATCTAAGTACTCCTTCTCAAACCAGTACGCCTGAATGAAGGATCACCTGGCTCATATGTGATTTTCCCATCTAATATCCCCGGCAGAGTTCGTATCTCTTAAGACCAATTAAACAATTCTTTCTCCCTACAGGGACCGTCTCTCATAAGCAAGGCAGGATTGCTATCTGGAACCAGTGATACTTTTTATTCCCCGTAGTGGCCGAGTATCCAGTCGTGTTCATCTATTAGTCTGTATGTCGCATCAGTTTTGTCAGCATAAACACACATATATCATGCATTATTAATTCATACTCATATTCATATTGCATCACTATCACTCTGGTCAGTCTTATCCCCAAGTGATAAAGTCCTCTTATAAATTGAGTTGTCAGTTCTTTCCTCGTCAAGAAATGTTTTGTCTGAACAGTCTCTCCCCCAGTTTATTTCTGGATCGGAGATGGTCCTCGGCCACTTTGATAACTTGAACCTCTGAAAGACCAAAAGGCATTCGACAAATGTCACTCTTCACCATTGAAGATGATATTTTCGCTTTCCTGGATTAAGGAAAATCCCCAGAGAAAGCCTCGCAGCTAAAGACTCTCATCAACACATTGGTTTTTCTCTCCAGAAAGTCAATGTAAATGAAGTCATCAGCACCTCAAAATTAGATTGCATCACATGGCATTTCTCTGAGAAGATCTCGAGGAAAAGTATGATGTAATATACCAAGCTGGAAACCGTCTCTCAAGAGACTCGTTTTCCCCAGTAGAGTCAACAAATGGCGTCTCCAACAGAAAAGTTTGAACACCTCTACAACTCAGACGAATGGGTTCTCCAGCAAGTCTAACATCAAAACTTTTTCCCGTCAAATGGCTTCTCCCCAGGAAAATTCGACGAGAATTTTGAGGAAAACCGCTACAAATAGCGTCCCTTGTCAAGAAAGTTTATTGACGAAAGAAACTAAGACCAGTTCCTTGGCTGAAAACCAGGATCGAGGGGAAGTTTATATTAGAAACTAAGACCAGTTCCGTGGCTAAAGACCAGGATCGAGGGGAAGTTTACATCAGAAACTGAGACCAGTTCTTTGGCGAAAACCAGGATCGAGGGGAAGTTTATATCAGAAACTGAGACCAGTTCCATGGCCAAAAACCAGGATCGGGGGGAAGTTCATATAAAAAATTAAGACTAGTTCCGTGGCTAAAGACCAGGATCGAGGGGAAGTTTTTTTTTACCTTTTCTAAGCATCATTGTTTAGAAAAAGAAGATGGATGGGCAAGCAGCCATTCATAACCACCACCAAAATTTTAGGTATTCTGATATTTAATCCTCTTGCACCCCGAATGCCCGAATACCTTCGCCATTCACACCTTCGGGTCCAAGAAGATTAAATAGGGGCATCTGTCATACCCCAAATTTTGAGCACCAAGATTTCCCATCATTGTGAAAATCATCATCACAATTGGATGAACCATCATGCCTCATCAATCTCCTCAAAAATGGTTGAGCATTCACTACAATAAAAGATTAGGGTTTTGAGCCCCCTCAGAGCATCTAGACAAAGATCAATAAAGAAATGACATGATCTTCAACTTCTCTAGCCTCTCAAAACACCCACAAAGGATCAAGAGGACTCCTACATCAAGAATCAAGCACAAGGTTGTAGCATTCCAAGTGGATTAAGTCTCAAGATCGCTTGTGTCACCAAATTAGGGTTTTGGTCGACGAAGGCCTCCAGATGAAAATTTTTCATCTGGGCATGAGCCAATACCTCAATGTATGGTCCAAAAAGATCAAAAGGATCTCAAGAGCCCATCCACAATGGCAAAATCACCTTGAGGGTCCATCTATCAAAAAATCAGGAATTAGGGTTTTGACCTAATTCAACCATTGGGTTAACTTGTGGAGTGAGGCATAGCTTGAAGCTTCAAGATGAAATTCAAAGACCTCAAATACATCATATTGACATGTTTACAAGATTTTATTGACTCAAAGAGCTCAAATCATAAGCCACAAGAACTCAAAACCATCTAATCACAAATTAGGGTTTCTAATGGAAAAAGTCAAACCCTATCCTTGACTGTTGGCCTACACTTGATCTCAAACCTTGGGGAGGAGTCCAAGACTTTCCTAAATAACATTGGAGGCCATCCATGAAGTTTAATTAAGCCCGAGGATTGATTTCACAAAAGGATCGCAAAGTCAAAATTTCATCTGATAAAAAAGTCAACTGTACAAAAGTCCAAGTTTGACTTTTTGGATTTTTGGTCAACCAAGGTTCCTTAACCCTAAAACAATGTTAATATGTGATTTAAATCATCATTCATCAAGAAAAATCAAAGAAAGTGAGTTAACTTGCTAAAGGGGTAACCATAAAAAACTTAGAATTTTTCTAAGTTATGGAACAAAGTGGCTAGGGTACCAACTTTGCAAGGCCATATCTCTCAAACCCTAAGGCCTTTCTCTCCCATTCAAAGCTAAGA
The DNA here is from genome assembly GCA_022829125.1 of Lathyrus tuberosus. Lineage (NCBI taxonomy): Eukaryota > Viridiplantae > Streptophyta > Magnoliopsida > Fabales > Fabaceae > Lathyrus > Lathyrus tuberosus. The sequence continues at coordinate 3,693,034 of JALAZF010000269.1, read as the reverse complement.
GGGAAGCTCTCATTACATACTTCAAAAGTGTCAACTACATCTCATTCCAATTCCTCACGGATTTCAAGTTATGATTGGATTAAAATCACTAAAAAAACATGAAAAATGCATTTTCCCAACACCTAGAAGAAATTCTGCCCAAGGCAGATTTCAAGTGAAACACCAAAACTTAGAGGGCTGTTTCACATAGTTCTAGGCTGAGTCAATTCAAGATGTAAACGTCAAAGTTATTGTGCATTTTACCTACAATCCAAGGAACTTATTGGCATGAAACAACTCAGCTTGAGCCAAGAGTTATGGCTGCTGCAAAACAGCATGGCATGGCTGTCATGAAAAACCAGTTTGCATGTTTTCTTACTTTACACGATTTTTGAGTCAAGGCCTAGGATCACTATGCCATATTCATCCAATCTGATCCTCATCCATCTGATCCAACCTACAAAGCTGAGTCAAAAAGCCAAAGGATCTTCCAACTTAAGGTTAATGCATTTAGTCACATTATGCCTTGAATTTAAAGGCATTTATGTGAAATAGTGCACTTTCAATAAAGACACTCTACTCAGTCAAGATGCTCACTTAAAAAAAAATTAAAACATCTGAAGAATGTGGATTTGGTTAAGACATAACCCTGCTCTTGGAAGAGGCTAGTTTGCCTTGCATGAGAAGAAATGCCACCAATCCAAAGCCATTGAATGTGATATGATCTTGCAGCCATTCTCTATTCCTCCAAGATAAAAGTTAATCCACTATAAATAGAGGTCCTAACTGATCATTCAAACTACAACAAAGCAGCTTACAACATTGCTTTCTCTCATTTCCTTCTTAAACTCCAAATTTCATTGTTCTTGAGAAAGCACTATCTGGTTTTGAGTTGGAGGCCAATACAACTCAAACCAATGGTTCACACACCTCACACACAACATATAGGAGTGATCTAAACCATTACATCCCATCTGTAACATCAAAATCACCAAATGGCCACCCAATTGCACAAGACTCATGACTTGCTGCAGAAGGAATCAGGTTGATCAATCCAGAGGTTTTCCAATCAACCTAAGCACTCAAAAACATCCATTGAGGTACAAGGAAGTTGTCCAAATCATTGGAACTCATCTGTAACACCTCCAAACCAGAATTTGATTTTCACTTGCAGAGGTAAAACTTGAACTCTCAAACTAAATGAATCATGCATCATGAACATGTTTTCTTGTTACCATTGTGTTTCTGGATGTTTGTAGATCATTTACCTTCACTCAATTGTTGTTTACAATTTGCGTATAGGATTTCATTGAGTTTATGCCAATTTTAGGGTTCTTCAAGTTTTATCAGATTATGTTTTGATTCACTTAATTTCAATAAAATTGAGTATTGCCATTGTGTTCCTCATCTAAAAATGCACGATTTTCATATTTGGATAATGTGAAATGGTTGAGAGATGAGTGAGATAAGAGGCTTCACGTATCTGAGCTTGAGGATGAAGATGACCATGGCGCCATTCTTCAGCCAACTTGTTTTACTATATATTTATTGCTTGCCATATATTAAATGAATTGGCATTGCGCCCCAGTGGTTGATCAACTGGTTTATGTGTATTGAGCAAGCGAGAGGTCTGGGGTTCGAATCTCCCTCGCCCCAGACCTCTTTTGTATCACTTGTCCCATTTTATTTTATTTTTCATATTATTTTTGTTAATGATTTGGAAAATTAATTTCTCATTCAATTTTAATCATTTTTGATTGGTTCTTTTTTTTTGAAAAATCACAAAAATATTAAAGTATTTTATTCCACAAAAAATCAGATTTATATTATTTATTTAATATAGTTGGTATTTTTGTGAATAAATTCATTTTTATTGTTTTTAAACATTTTAAAAGTGAATTTTTATCTTGAAAATCAAAACCAAATGAGTTCTAAATCATCTTGTGATTAAAACCTCATTTTTCAAACGTCAAACAAAAATCACAAGTAGTTTATTTAAACTTATTTGGTATTTTTACCATTTTTATTGATTTTCTTTAAAGAATTACTTTTAAAAGAAAATGAAATTAGGGTTTCTTTGATTTTGATCTTTATCAAACCTTTTCAAAACTCTTTGGGCCTCTAATAGAGTGTAAGACCCAAATGACTCTTTTAAAAATAACACTTTTGGGCCTCTAATAGAGTGCAAGACCCAACCCCTTTGTAAATAAAATAACTTTGGGCCTCAATCATTGTATAAGTCCCAGTACAATTTTCAAAACAACGGTGCGATCACTGTTTCTCCATGGGCCTCTCCTTGAGTTGTAAGCCCCATCACTTGTACAAAAATAAATCTTTTGGACCTCTAATAGAGTGTAAAACCCAACCCCCTTGTACATAAATAATTTTGGGCCTCAGTCATTGTATAAGTCCCACTGTGTTTTCAAAATCTCGGCGCGATCGTCGCTTTTTAAAACATTTTTATATGGGCCGACCCTTTGTTGTAAGTCCCATTTCTTTTCTTTTAAATATTTTTGGGCCTCTCCTTGAGTTGTAAGACCAATCCCTTTGTACAGAAAACCTCTTTGGGCCTCAGTCATCGTATAAGCCCCAGTACAGTTTATAAACAACAGTAAAATTACTGTTGGGCCTCTCCTTGAGTATAAGCCCCAACAATATTTTCAAAAACAACTTCCCTTTGATTTAGGTTCAAGTATACAGTTGTTATCAAAACTTTCTTTAATTTCTTTGAACAACTAACAATACAATTATGGAAGCTTGCTCACCTGTAAGTTTTTATCAGCTTTCATTTACTTGCTTTCATATATATATATATATATATAACTGTATTGTGGGAAGCTGCTCCCCTGTAAGTCCTTCTTTCATAACCTTTTAAATACTTGTCATATATCAACTATATATATACACTAGTATATCTATTTAGAGTTTTCCCCGGCAACTAGGTCTAGAACTAGGTAAAGCCAGTTGGTCACTCTTTGATACATTCAAAACTAGATCCCCATAAGATTTCCAGATACAGTCTTGCCTTCTCTTGGGCTTGAACAATATGGAACAAAGAGAAAGGCAGTATTCCCGATGAACCTTTTCTCAGACTGTCACTATTAGAACTTGTCAAAGAAATTCAGTTTCCCCAGAGAGGATTAATTCCCGGTGAAACTTCTCTTGAATTTCTTCAAACCCTAGAACTGTTCACTAAAGAAAAGATTATTCCCGGTGAAACTTTTCTTGAACTCTTCTTAAGTTTGGACCCACAGGCTTCCTAAAAGCATCCCCGCCTCCTCTTGGGCTTTGTACAAGGACCCTCTGGCTTCTTAGAAGTTCTCATGCCATCTCTTGGGCTTAATACAAGGACCCTGAAGACCTCTTAAAGGTATAAGATAGAACTTAGTCAGCCTTTGCTAGAGCAGTCTTTCCAGTGTCAAATCTCAGACCAATTTAGGGTTGATTCTCATCCCTTAAAAAGACATGCCTCCTCTTGGGCATCATACAAAGATAAACTCTTCTATAGCAGTAGACTTGGACAGTCTAATCCCCTCTCGGATCTCAAAGACATTCTCAAGTTCCTTTCAAACATAGGAGAAACCCCGATCATTCTGGACCAATCTCTAGTAGAGTTAAAACCCATGGGTTCTAAAACCCAGTTTTATCCTAAAAATTCCCCAGCCAGGGTCAGTCTATCATCAGTATAACACTATCAGAACCTCAAGGTATCTGATACCTCAACTCTGCTGTAACCCTCAGCAAGAGTTGATTCCCCATTTGGACCTGCCTCGGGATCTCAATAATTCCCATCAGAAGTTAGCCTCCTCTTAGGCTTTGTATAAGGACCCTTCCTTTCCTCAGCACAGTCAGCCTCCTCTTGGACTTTGTACAAAGTTTTTCTCCCCAGTGGAGCTAAACTTTTCATACTCTCTTGTTGAGTCAATCAACTTTCAGACTCTCTTGTTGAGTCAATCACCTCTTAATACTCTCTTGTTGAGTCAACCCTTTTAGCCTTAATCTTGGGCTTTGTACAAGACAAATAAAACTATTCTCTTGTTAAGACAATCTTTTCTAACCTCCTCTTAGGCTTTGTATAATAATTTCCCCTAGCAAAAGTTAGCCTCCTCTTAGGCTTTGTATAATGATTTCTCCAGCTTGTTCAACCACAATCCCGGGCTTCGTACATGACAGATAAAAGCACTCTCTTGTTGAGTCAAACCCCTTTTTAGCCTCAATCTTGGGCTTTGTACAAGACCCCATATAAATTTCCCTAAGCAGGGTCAATCCTCTTTTCAGCCTCAATCTTGGGCTTTGTACAAGACAGATAATACTCTCCAGCAGAGTCAAAACTCATTTCAGCCTCAATCTTGGGCTTTGTACAAGACACCTAAAATTATCCTCAGCCGAGTCAGTAAAGTCTCATTTTAGCCTCAATCTTAGGCTTTGTACAAGACAGATAAAGATTTCTTTCCCACAGAATCAGTCTTCTTTTCAGCTTTAATCTTGGGCTTTGTACAAGACATATACAAACCCTCCCCAACGGAATCAAAATCCCTTTTAGCCTCAATCTTGGGCTTTGTACAAGACAGACAAAATATTTCCCTGGAAAAAACAAACTTTTAGCCTCATCTTAGGCTTTGTATAATGATATCCCCAAAAGAGTCAGTCTCTTTTTAGCCTCAATCTTGGGCTTTGTACAAGACACATATATAAATACTCTCTTGTTGAGTCAGTCATGTCTAGCCTCCTCTTAGGCTTTGTATAAGGACTTCCCCAGTGGAGTCAATCAACCTCTTAGCTTCAACCTTGGGCTTTGATCAAGGCACACAAAAGTCAACATTCCCCTTAGAGGAAACCAAAATCTCTATGTAGGAAGTCATTTCTCTGTTTATCACTTATCCAAACAAACATTCAAAACCAACCCTAATCCTAGATAACTGCTGTGAGTGACTGTAATACCCCAAAATTTGCTCTCCCCTTTTGTCATCATAGCATGGCATTATCATTTATCATATCATATCCACCTCATTAACATTACATTGCATTTAACATAGAAAAATGAAGCATGGCATCCTTCTTACCATCAGGGCATGTGATCAGGTGGAAGGTGGACAATCAAGGAATCATTCAAAGCACAAAAAGGTCAATCAAGTTGGCTCTAGGCAAGCCAAGAGGTCTCTCATGTCTCATACTATCTCAATTGATCTTCCAAAACCTCAAGGAAGTGAGATCCAAGGGGAGATTGAAGCAATACATCTTTCATCATGCAAGAGGGTCAAAAATTGAAGGAAAACCCTCAAAAGAGATAGCTCATTGATTCAAGATCATCCTCAAGTGGCACATCTCATCATCCTTTAAGAGGATACACAACATACTCTGAGGAATTTAGATTTGGAAGATGTGCAATTTCCTCCTAACCAGAGGAGGTCAAGATTAGGGTTTCCAATTAAATCAGGGAATCTTTGATTTTTTGAACAAAACTTGATGTCATGGTATTCCATATGTCCCTAAGTGTATGTATGTGGAAAATTGCATCTCAATTGGTTTTAGAAGTGGTTCAATTGGAAGAAAGATCAAGAATCAGAGAAATTGGGGCAAAGTCAAATAATCAGAGGAAAAAGTCAACTCTTGACTTTTTGAGCCCAAAATCATGAAATTCATGTTACATATGTCCAATGTACAAAATTTGGTCAAGAAACTCCAAAGGAATCATAAAAAAATCAAGATGTGGAAAGTTGCCATTTTTGGAAGAGGAAGGGTTGCTAAAAATAGCAAGTTTTGGCCATTTTGCATCAGAATTTGAACCAAGGCCATTCAAATTTGGAGTACCAAATGAAAATTCCACTCTGCCTCAATGAAAGGCCTTGCTTTAAGCTTCAAATCCATGTGTGGAGCATCTCCATTGGATAAAAAATGAGGGAGATATGATTGATCAAAGTTTGAGCAAAGTAGGTTCAAAACTAGGTCATGACCAAGATTTTCAGGGCACGCGCGCAGTCATTTTAACAAACATGTGGTGGGCCAAATGTCCACTCATTTTACTCATGGTTAAAGGCTTCAAATGAAAAATCTTGCAACATCAAAGTTGTTCCCCTATGTGAGATCTTCAAGATTGATGTTCATGATTTTTTCATTTGATCAAAGGACAAGGAGTTATGATAGCTCAAAGATTGGTCAACACAACTGAAAATCCATGCCATGCACACCTTGCCATGCCATGCCACAAATTGCTCGCCCATGCACCAGTCGTTTTTCCATCTGTTTATGATGATTTTTAGACATGTTTGAGGTACCTTTTCAACTCAAGTCCAACACCAAAATTGTCCTATGATGCTTCCTCAATCCATTGACACCAAGATGATTCATTTTCGTGCCTTGGTCATAAAGAAATCCATGTTCAAACATCACCATCTGCATTGAGGCATTGACTGTCATGTGTAGCAGTTTACACTTTGTTTTGGTTCAGTCACACCACAAACACTTCATCATCACCAGCTGATTTCTTTTCCTCATTTGCCCAAACATTCTTGCACGTGCTTCCACTTTGTTACTTCTTACATAAGAAGGGAAACTTGCAAAACTTCCACCACAAGCTACTGCTGCATAACACCACCTCACCATTATCCTCACCATAAGTGACCATGAGCTCTTCCACACTAAAACAAAACCTCTCCAACTCGTGTCACTAACTGTCATGACTCATTCTGTTAACTCAAACTCAGTTAACTAACTCAGTTAACTGTAGTTCTAACCATCAACCACCAGGGTCAAATCATAACCACGCCTATATAAACAATTCTAACAGATTTGGAAAGGGAGATTCTGATTGTTTCACTCTCACTCCAAAAGCACTCTCAACTTTCTCTCTGAATTTTCTCTCTACCTGCACGAACTCCTCAAGTTCTTCTTCAACCTTCACAATCAAGCAAGAAGACATCACTGAAGCATGGAATAGCACAGTTATCTCCAATTTCAGATTCAGATTTCCTCTTATTCTCAAGATCAAATAGCATTTATTTTGCTCAAATTGAAGTTCTAGAAGTTCAAGAACAAGTTCTCATCTCTGGTTTTCTCAAAAATCCAAAGATCTTCAAGTTTCAGGTTCCAAAAGTTCTCAAACTTTGCTTGCACGATTTGATGTTATTTTAACTGGTTGATGTGTTATTTGAGCTTATTAGGAGCTATATGAAACCGGTTAGTTGATAGAGCTTCTTAGAAGCTTAGATCCAAAACCTAGGGCTAATTTCATTGCTTCGATTCTCTCTGTTTGTGTGTTGTTTGTGAAAAATAAGCCTAGATTCATGATCTATGTGACTTCCTGAACATTTTGATGTGTATTGCATAAATTTCTGGAATGTTTGATTGATTGTAGTGCCGGAGAGTGGCCGGAGAAGGTGACCGGAGGTCCCTCTCCGGCCGGTGAGGTTTCATTAGGGTTTATATGCCAGATTAAGTCGTGTCCGTTGATTTGTTTTGATCCAAGGGTGGTGGTGGTGCCAGCGAATAAATGGAGAGGGTGTGTGTCACGTGCTTCATTTTTTCCATCTGATGATTAGCATGCGCGTGTGTACATGGTTATTAGTGTGTACTAGCAATGTGAGATGCTTGATTTGATTACCTTGACTTTTACATTGACCTGACCTAATCTGATGGTTGTGAGTGAGTCAAAATGGTTGACTGATGGTACACGCTAGTTATGGTGTTTTGCGTGCTTACTGGACCTAAGCCAGATTGATATCCACACCCCATGTTTTCAAGGCCCAATGATTTTGAACTGTTAATTTGCTATGCATGCACCCCCTTCTTTAGTTCCATTTCATTTTATTTCTCATTTTTGCTACACGTTTCATGATTAATTTTTAAAAATACCAAAACATATTGTAAAATTCTACAAAAATTCATGTGTATTCTTAAAACATTTAGGAAATTTTTCATGATTTTATTTTATGATTTTATGACCTTTTTGCCCCTGTTCCATAATTTTCTTTGAATTTCCACTTAGATGCATTCTAAGCATGATACATGAATTTGTTTAATTTTGTTCTTGCTCATTACCAACTATTTTGACATGACTCTTTTTGCATTGATTCACTAATACATTGAAGCATGTTAGATGATTTTTGTTTGATTTTCTAGGTCACTTTATCATATGTCTTGATGCCTATATTTGCACCACTTTGCATGATGTTTCAATTTGACCTAATTGCTTTGTTTGAAGTCATTTTGCTCTGAATTTTTACATGCTATCTTGATGTATGATGCATTTCTGACCTAGGCATTCCAATGATATGCTAGCATAATTTTCATGAATCCATTTGGTCTTTGTTTGATGCATCACATTGGATGTATAATCCATGGCATGTCATTACAACTTTAGTGCATGTTTACATGAATTCTTTTGTGCACATTTGTATGAGCATTTGCATATGTTATGAGCCATTCATATGATATTATAGGTCTTTGATACACATTATAGGTCATCTTTACATGTTCATTTCAATTTGAACTTTGTGCATCATTAACATGTATTGTTTGCCCTTTCTTTTTGAACTTTCATTTCAATTCTTCTTATATTACTTCTTGAATGTCTTGAAGTTGATTCATAAATACTTTTGAGATGTTTATAAACCATTTTCCATTTAGTTTCAATTCTGGTTGTTGATTTACATGTTCCATTTATGCATGTCCTCTTCATTTCTTTCCATCTTTCATCTACCCCTTCTTCTTGTAACATGTTTAAATGCTAATGGGTGATGATTGTTGCTTATTCACTTGCACTTGTATGATAATAACCATTGGTTTCCATATGATGCCCATTCTGGTTGTGGTTCTAGGATTTGTTTTCTCATTGAATTCTTGTGAGTTTTATGATGCATTACATGTTCTTTTACTTCTTATACTTCTTATACATGGTTACTAACCATGTAGGGGCTTCGGTAAGTTTCAATTGAGTGTGGATAAGGAATCCACATTCAACTTCTATCCTTTCTCTTTTACAATTCCATTTTGTGTTTTGCTAAGCACTTATGTGCTTTCTTTTAATAACTCATTACTTTCCCTTTTTGAATTACAATTCATCTTCTACTTTGGAAGTGAATTGTTTAATTCTTTCTTTCTTTAGACTTTAGGTTGAAACCTCACAAACCTTAGGATCACTCCCTTAACTAATCAATTAGGATTGAGTCTTAGTCCATATAGATTTTTACCTTTATCCTCCCTTGAGTCTCTTTTCTCATCTCAAAGAAAATTCAAAATATCTAATAAAGGTAGGCATTTATTGCATTTAGGCCTTTCATATGAAGAAAAGATTATAAGGGGTCTTCTCTTATAATCTTAAGATGTGTAGCATATGGCCCATCTTAGGTCAATGTGTTACATATTTGATCTTGTATGAGGGACTTAAATGCAATACTTGTTGAAGGTGCAAATAATAAAAAACACTTCTTCACTTCATAATCAACAAAACACTTAATAAACACAAGTATGCTAGTGTGTTTGAACCTTGATAATTGGAACTAAGTGTGAGGGTCTTCTTCACCCTTAGTGTGCTTTCTTACCCATTCCATCTTGGAATGTGAGAAGGTACACATTCCAATGACTAAGATCCAGATACACTGTCGTATGCAAACAAATCCAAAACACTTCCTTCTAAAAGACAAAAACAAACAATAACGTCTTTCCTTCGGGAATTCTTTTCTCATCTCATTCATTCTCAACGCACGAACGCGCTTCTACTCGTTCTCTTGCAAGATGGTAACGCACTCGGACCAGCGAGCCTGCAACACCTGAGCTAGAACGTAAGCCGTTCTCTAAAAAACACAAACAATCTTTCCCTAGTGAGGGGAACTACGTCGCTCTGATTCTCATGTTCCCGATGAGATACGTAGGCAGTGGGGTAGGGCCCATGCGAGCACTTCTTTTATTTTCCCTACATTTGTTTCTCGTTCCTTTTCCAGTTCTCTTTTCGTTCCTTTTCCAGTATTCTTTTCCATCACCCTTTGATCGAGACAAGCAAGCGTGGATCCCATCGGGTACGATGGACGCGAGGGGGTGCTAATACCTTCCTCTCGCGTAACCGACTCCCGAACCCATTTCTCTTGGTCGCAAGACCATGCTCTTTCCTTCTCTTCAGGTTTATGCGGTGTTTCCTTTCCCTCTCTTGGGATAAATACACATTGCTGGCGACTCTGTTTTGGTGCCACTTTCGCGTTTGTACTTGGATGAAAATCCCAGTTGCGACAGCTGGCGACTCTGCTGGGGAACGAACCCAGAATCTCTGGTTTCCTTAGCGAGTCAATCCTAGCGCTTGTCTGCTTTTCTTTCATTGGGTGTTTACTGTTGTGCTATATGTTGTTGTTTATTTATTTTACTGTATTTACCGCATTTTAGCATTACATATCATATATTATATTGTGTTGCACTGTTTTGTCTGTTTGGCGGGATGGGTGTTCTGAGAGATAAGCTCACTACCAAGGCTTGAGTACATACATAGGTATTAGAGTGGATAGTCATGACGCTTGCGTGGTGGTGACCACGTATTGTTGTTCATGAGACCCACAACCAGACGAGGTTCTATCAGGAGCTTTCTGCTACTGCATGTTATGCAGGCCAGTGGTTATTCTCTTGAGGAACTGTCGACTCTGGTGACCATTCCCGAGGACTCAGTTGCGGCACTCCTCCCGAGTGGTGACAGTGGCAGACCACATTCCGTGGCAAACCCATTGCACATTCTCGATCCGAGGACCCAATGCTGGGAACTTGCTATAGGACATCCCTTTTTGAAAGAGAATCAGCGGAGGCACTCCTCGATTGGCGGTAGTACTGTACCCTGAGGGATGAATGTACTATTGCTTCTCGACCTCAGTGCCAGAAGCTGAGGACCTTTTTGTTTTGGAGAATCAGTTGAGGCCTCCTCGATTGATGATGATGCCAAACCAGAAATGGTGAACGTATCATCATTTCTCGACCTGAGAGCCCGGGATACTGAACATCCTAGTACCCACATGTGAGAAGGGCGGGTTGTTTACAGGTTTGCAGGTAACCATGACCTCCTACATACCCGGTTTTCTATCATCATTGCACAAAAAGGAAGTTTCATCCTATTGTATTCAGATGGTTCTTATCTATGGTTCTATATTAGTCTCAGAGCTACACTGACACCGTTCACAGTTCAGCACGGACACCTGATTACCTGATCACATTGCCCTTTGCATTGCATTATCATATCCTAACATACATGTTTATTCATTTCCAGGTGCATATATTACCCTTGATTCCAGTCATCAGGTCCCTGCAAAGATGAACACTAAAGAGAGGAAGAATATCATCAGCTATAAGTTCCTTACGCCTACTTTGGGCCCTATTGTTGTGCTGAAGGGAATGGCGAGCCCTGCAGCACGAGAAGCTTTTGAAGAGAAATATGGGTGGATTTTATCTATGGTCCGTAATGTCAGTGATTATGAAGCCAGAGGTCTCCATACGTTGATGCAGTTCTATGATCCGCCTCTGAGATGTTTTGTATTTCCAGACTATGTGCTGGTTCCTACCCTGGAGGAGTATTCCAACATGTTGGGGATTGCTATCAAGGAGGAGCCCCCTTTCTTTGGATCAGTGGGGGATCTTGACTTTGGGAAGTTGGCTGGTGCTCTATATTTGAGCAAATCAGAGCTAAGTGACAAGGTCTCCAACAAAGGAAAGATTCGTGGTTACAAGCTGGAATATCTGATTAAGAAGGCCCAGGAAGCAGCTAAAGGCGAGAATTGGCTTGTTTTTAATGCTTTGTTAGCCCTTTGTATATACGGCATAGTGTTGTTTCCCAACGAGCCGGATTTTATTGATACGGACGCTATACGAATATTCATGATGAAGAACCCGGTGCCAACGCTACTGGGAGATCTTCACTACTCATTGTACAACCGAAATGAAAAGAAAAGAGGAGGGATAATTCGTTGTTGTGCACCCTTGTTCTATAAGTGGTTTGCGGGCCGTTTACCACAATCAGGGGCTTTTGTGGATTCCAAAGATTCTCTAGAGTGGAAACAGCGTTTAATGGGATTGGTGGCCAAGGACATCGTATGGGTAGATCATGGGCTGATTGGTAAGAATATTATCCACAGCTGTGGTAAGTTCCCTAACGTTCCACTGATAGGAAGACTGGGTGGGATTAACTACAATCCTTCTTTGGCCATTCGACAATTTGGGTATGCCCTGACAGGTCCGCCTATTAAGAGATATGTGGAGGAGTCCCTCTATTTTCATACATCAGAAGGATGGGAAGCAGCACAGAAAGCTTCTGAAAGCTGGGGTAGCATACTGAAAAAGGGGAAAGTTACTCTAGGAAAGCCTAACAACCGGGTTTATCCAGCATATGAAGAGTGGGTGAAGAAAAGAGTTGAAGATTTTCTCTTGCCTTTTGGTAAGGCACCCCTTTTGTATCCGGAGAATGAGAAAGCAAGAAGCACTGCTACTGTGGAAGAAGTTGACAAGTTGCAAGCCTTGGTGAAAAAGCTCCAAGGAGAGAATTCCGAGTTGAGTAGCCGTCTTCAGAATGCTCTACATGCCAACAAAGAGCTGGAGCGGAAAGCCCAAGATGCTGAACAAATCCTAACTGCAAAAGAAAAAGACTTTGCTGGAAGAGCCCAACATTTCTGGAAGATTAGTAAAGGTGCTGATGATGCTACTCAAGCCCACAAGCAAACCAAACAGGCGTTAGCACAGACCAAAGAAAAGTTAACAAAGTTTCAGCACGCTTGGGACGAAGTTAGGATAGAGAATACTGAATTACAGGAACAGTTGCAGATTAAGGACGAAGAGCTTGAAAAGGCGCATGAGCAGAGAAGAAAGTATCGGGAAAGCCTCGGTAAGAGTCAAGAACAGTTAGAAGAAGCTAGAGGTGAGCTGAGGAATACCAAGAAAGAGCTTGAAGAAGTCATGATAGAAAGGGAGATACTCAAGACGCAAGCCGGCATAAAGAGACACAAAGGAGTGTGTGATGACGAGGCTCTAATGCTGCACATGGGTTCTTTAACTGAAGCTCTTGAGAAAAGGGATGTCTTGATCAAAGAAACGATTGAAAAGCCGAATCACCAGCGTACCCGTATACTTTTTGAGGAGATCAAATACTCAAGTGATAAGCTGAAGGGTGTGGAATTGTCAGACTGATGTTCTTTTCCTTATATTTTGTTATTAATGGTTACCATCAGGCTTGTTGATGGATCCATTTTTCCTTGTATTGCATTTGCGGATGAGCCTTTCTTAAATGTACTTGAATACTTTGTTGAATGAGTATGAGCAGTTTTATTCAGAATTATTCCTTATCAGATAGCTGCACACAAGCACATGACCACGACACGTCTCTTTATATCACAATTTCTGGTCTTCAGATTTCTGTGGTTTGGATTGGAATCAGGGTATAAAGCACCTCGGAAATGACAAACATAGCATTGCATGGCATTGCATATCATTTTGCATTTTTGTTACTTGCTTTTCAGGTACTCGTTGCGGGGTCTCTAACCTTTATTTGGTTTCAGGCAGTATAGCTGAGAATCATATTCACAGATATTCGACGCGAAGAAATCAAGTAAGAATCATGGATCAAATGCAGAAGGATTTGGCTGGGGTGAGGGCCCAATTGGGGCATTTTATGGGGGACATTCAGGCGCTGTCCCGAGGTCAGGAACTACTGAGGGAGGAAGTCAACCAGATGAAGATTCAAATGGGCCTGGTCATGGAAATCTTGAATAAGGTGTTAAAAAAGGAAAATGATCATGTGCCTGCTTCCACAACAGAAGTCTCTACTCCTCCCATCTCTTTGGGATATGCTCTAGATCATGGATTGCTTCGTGAATCTCCTCTGAAAGCTAAAGGTTCAGAGCTCTCTCATCAGCAGTCACTTCCTGATTTTCAAGAGGATCCTAAGTCAGAGGGGCCTAAGAGGAAGTTCGATCCCATTCCGATTTCGTACGCGCAATTGCTTTCTTACTTGCTCGAGCTCAAGCTGGTTGAGTGTGTTAGTTTGGGACCGTTGCCCACGAAGATTCCTCTGGGACCTAATGCTAAGGCTAGATGTGAGTTCCATTCTGGGGCACCTGGTCACAATGTTGAGAATTGTACCAGGTTCAAGCATAAAGTCCAGGAGCTAATTGATTCAGGGGCAATCAAGTTTGCATCAGTTGGTGCTGGTAAACCAAGTGATGTCACTCCCATTGTTGCAAGGGAACTGAGGACTCTCTCCTTTTCCAAAGGGTCTACCTCGCGTCAGGGATCTCTTCCACAACCCTGTGTTGCAGAAGACCTATGTCAGCAACCCTTATTTGTGCCTCAGCCGAATGCAGAAAGGAAAGTGCAGGGCCAGGTTGGGCGCCCGAACCAGCAGCAGCAAGATTATCAGCAGCGGAGGCTACTCAGACCAAGGAAGCCCAAGAGGACATTTGATCCTATTCCTATTCCGTACAGTCAGTTGTTGGCTCGTTTGCTCAAAAGTTCGCAAATCCAGCTGAGAAGGGCCATGCCCGTGCCATACCCCATTCCTCCGGACTATGACATGAGTGTTAGCTGTGAGTTCCATTCAGGAACATTTGGGCACACACTTGATAACTGTAATGTGTTCCAGCACAAGGTGCAGGATTTGATTGACTCAAAGGTTATCACCCCAGACGGTACCCCACAAGGTGAAGCTTCTGTACCATGGTGAGTGCTCAAAGTTACAAGAACATCACCAGAAGTGGTCAGTCTAGACGGAGCCAAGCCTCCTCAACAACGACAATCTTTATTTTCCTTGCTGCATTTTCATATGTAGTCTTTATTTGTTCGTTCAGACATTGTTCGCATGTTAAAATTTGTTTGTATTTGGTATGAGGATTTTAATGCAATGAATATGTTTTCTTGAAGAATTTCATTTGTGTTTACTCATTTAATGCTAATGTGTACTGCAATACCATTTTTCTTGCTCAAACTCTATGAGAGAGAATGATGGTCTGAAAACGCAAAAATCTCTAACGGTGTGCTTTGGAATAAGAACCCTGTTGAGGATGTATAGGCATTGTTTCAACTCCTCAAACACTAGAGATATAAGGGAGATAGACCCTCGTTAACCCCTTTGAGCCTTGAAGTAGGAGTTTCTTTTCGTACGAAAAAACCCTCACATTTAACCCAGGGGCAGGGTAGGCGTCAGTTAATTTGACCAAGCATTCAAATTTCAAAAGGAGTGTGCATCTGAGGATCCATTACCTTCTATTCCACCGTCAAGAGGGCAAGAGATGTGAAACCACAATGGTTATCCATCAACAATCAAAGAGTGAGGCAGTCACGACCTTTCCAATCAAGTCAAGACAAGCCAGTGTCACACGATTTGTTCAAGAAAAAAGGAAAAAGAATAAAAAAAAATGAAAAAATGAAAAAAGCCCGCTAAGTTGAAACTTGAAAACAAGCAACTTAGGCAAAAGTTAGGGCATCCCGCTGGACTCTGAAATTAAAGATTCAAAAGAATCAGTCCAGGCAAAAATTAGGGATCAAAAAGCAAAAGAATGTGAAAGCGAAAAACAAAAGGATTACAAAAGAAAATCCTCGAGCAAGAACAAAGTCGTGTGACTATGGACAAAAGACAAAGGGGTGACTGTCAATCCAAAGCCTCATTAGGTGTCAAACCATCAGTATCATGGTTTCCTTAAAGATCACAAAATCTTTTTGAGAGGCGAACGCTTGTGCAAATTAGCTGAACGTAGGACTGGAGAACATCACGAAGAGTGGGTGGGCACCAATAAACTTTGAGCCATAAATCCTTTTTTCTCAAAACCGTGAACCAGGCCCTGTTACAACCCTCAAAAGTCCTAATTGAAACAGGGTTATTTCAAAGGCATACTACCAAGAGATAGCGTTCCTGACTCCTATCAGTTGTGCTAAAAGATCTTTGTTGTTGTTGCATGTGCATTGCATTATTTCTTTCAAAAATTAATGTCGTATCCTAACCCGTGATTCGCTCACAAAAGGGTTTGCTACATCTTTTTAGTAAAACTTCGAGATTAACATGTTGTGTTGCATTAGAATTTTCATTCTCAGAATAAAACATTTTCTGCTTGCATACATTTGTTTGACATCAAAAGAAGTTTACATATGGAAATCCAGTCCAGAAGTTTAATCTTGCCGAGTTGAGAATCCTAAAACTCCCGAAGGGCAGTCACGTCCAGTGGTACCTCCTCAGGAAACTTTGTTGAGCAGGAGCTTTCCCAACAAGTTGTGTTAAGACGTAGTTGATCCGGGGCAGTCACGTCGAATCATCTCTTTAAGGTGTAGCCGGTCTGAGCCAATTACGTCGAGAAATCTTTTCAGAGTTCAGCCAAACTGGGGCAAAACCACTTCAAGGGTCATACTGAGGCAGGCTGTGACGCCCCCAATCTAATACCCCCAATTAGCATGCATTTAAAGCAGTTAAAAGAAAAATTCAAAAATTGATCAGAGTACATTTGAAATCACGGCATAGAAAGGAGACATCCCATCAACGTAACCAAAATATACACATAACATGCAACACCTGCCCATAATGATATGCAACTGTGGGGTAGCATCATACAGAGGAAACTTCGTTCCTTACACCCACTTTTCAGAAATTAGAATTAAAGCGGAAGATCTAAAATCTGATTAACATAAATACATATACACATATAAACAGTTTGTCATACATCAGGTAGCATATGTACAACCAAAATATAATATATCATCAGATATACAAAACAATAGCACGCGGCCACCCTAACTACCCGGAGTCACATATCAGAGCCGACCGACCAAAATAATGAAGATGCAAAGCTTCACAAAAAGAATACCTCCAGCAAACCTAATCTGCAACGCCTCATAGAGCGTTATAAAACAGCAGAAGGGTGAGAAAAACAACCATAATATAATTGCATAAAATTATATATATTAACACAAAAATACACAAGCAACACATTCTCACCACAAATGCTCAACAGTCGCATATAATATCACACGGTACAATTCTCACTTATCGTATACCACATCACATCAATCATTCACAATACAATCAAACACGTTCCAAGCACAATTACTCATGATTTATGCAATGCACATAGACCGACACAACGACTCTATGCACATGCCATGCGGTACCGACTTCAAATCTTGTAATTCATTAGTCCCCCAGGAACTCTTGGAATCATCGCTCGTTACATAGAGTAACTCCCCGTCGGGCCTACGATGTTCCCCGTCGCTATAAACCAATATTTCAGGGCGAACGACGTTTATGGATTGCTTTCTACCAGTATTTCAGGGCGCACAATCCGATTGCTTTCTACCAGTATTTCAGGGCGCACAATCAATTGGGATTAATCGCTTCTACCAATATTTCATGGCGTAAGACTATAAAACTGATTCATCTATGAATCTTCCCATGCAAGAATACATATCATGATACTTGACACATTAATGACTCATGCCAACATCAAATACTCATGCATCAACAATATTCATGTATTTCAAGTGCACACAAAGTAATGCACACAATTGCCCAAAATGGCCACAAACACCAATATACCACACTTAGCATTTTCTTGCCTCTCGGCCACAAATCGTCATCACAACAGCACATAAGGCATACACATCCAAAGCACAAACATATAACACAATACAAGTCAAATACGCACTATTAAAAACGACAAAAGTCGAGATTCGACACTATTCACATTTTCCGACCAAATTTAATCGGCTAACGATTCTCAAAACCTCATATTCACAAAGTACAGTTCGATACCTTTCCAACGACACCAAGAATGCAAAAATCGGATAAACGGAACAAAAGTTACGGACAAAACCGAAAACACATTTTGAAAAATCACATTTTTGACATTCTCCTGTCCATACGCGTATCACTCATGTCCATACGCGTACGGACAGAACCCATTTCCTTCACAAATTCCTCGTTCCAAAACCCATACGCGTATTGGCCCATGGCTCGCCCATGTTACGCGTAATGCCAAGATTCATACGCGTATTGGCCCAAAAACAAGCCAATGATACGCGTATCGCCTTGGCTCATACGCGTATGGACATGCCCCTTACGCGTATGGCCAGAGCATACCCAGAAAAATTCTGCAGAACAATTTCTGCGTTTTCCTACCCAACATGAACCAATTTCTTCACCTAAAACTCAGAAAAACAGCAATTTGAAGTGTAATAGCATACCACAAACATGTATGAACAATCAACAATGCATTCAACAAGATTTTTACCACAATCAAATTCATTTCTAATCAATTCTTACACAATCTAAGTTTTACTAATATTCTCCAAATCAATCCAAAAACAACAACAAAACACATACATAATCATATACAATCATAGAATAATCGAGTTTCGCACCCTTACCCGATTAATCGATTCCTAGAAATTGTTCTTGATGATTTTTCCACTCTTTCTCCAATTTTCTCTCTTCTCCTCTTTTCTTCTCTTTTTCCTTCTTTCTTCTTTCTTTCTCTCTATTTTTCTTTCCCTTTTCTTTTCTATTTTCTTTTCTTTCTTACTAACTTAGTAAAAATATCTATGAAATGTCCAAAATACCCCCACACTCAAATATCCCGCAAATGTTCCCAAAACGCGATAAAATATAATCACGACGAAAAATAACATATTTTCGCATAAAAGTCGAGAATAAAATAAAATAATAATAAAATAATCCAAAAAGACTCAATAATATAAAATTGGCAAAACGGGGCGTTACAATTCTCCCCCACTTAGAAATTTTCGTCCTCGAAAATCTTACCTGATTCAAACAACTCTGGATACGACTCCCGCATCCTACTTTCCAACTCCCACGTCAGATTACCATCAGCAGCGCCTCCCCACGCCACTTTCACAAGTGCAATCTCTTTACCCCTCAACCGCTTCACCTCGCGATCCACAATACTAACTGGTAATGCCTCGACCGTAAGGTTATCTCTTACCTCAACCTCGTCCATAGGAATCACATGTGAAGGGTCTGAAACATACTTCCGCAACTGCGAAACATGAAACACATCATGCAAATTCGACAGATTCGGCGGTAACGCCACCCGATACGCTACAGCACCAACTCTCGCAGATATCTGGTAAGGACCAATAAATCGAGAAGTAAGCTTCTTAGATTTCAAAGCACGACCAACACCCGTTACCGGCGTAACCCTCAGAAATACATGATCACCCTCTTGAAACTCAAGATCCTTCCGTCTCCGATCATGATAACTCTTCTGCCTACTCTGAGAAGCCTTCATTTTCTCACGAATAAACTTTACCTTTTCCGTCGTCTGTTGCACCAATTCCGGTCCAACCACAGAACTCTCACCTGTTTCGTGCCAACACAACGGCGTTCGACATCTTCGCCCATATAAAGCCTCAAAAGGTGCCATTCCAATACTAGAATGGAAACTGTTATTGTACGTGAACTCAACCAAAGCAAGATAACTGTCCCACGTACCACCTTGTTCCAAAACACACGATCTCAACAAATCCTCCAAAGACTGAATAGTTCTTTCGGTCTGACCATCCGTCTGCGGATGATAAGCCGAACTCAACTTCAATCTAGAACCCAAAGCCTTCTGTAGACTCTCCCAAAATCTCGATGTAAACCTCAGATCTCTATCAGAAACAATGCTCAACGGGACACCATGCAATTTCACAACCACACCGACATAAATCTCAGCTAACCTCTCCAAAGAAAAACTGATGTCAATCGGAATGAAATGCGCCGATTTAGTCAGCCTATCCACAATCACCCAAATAGCATTATGCCCTCGCTGAGTATTCGGTAACCCCGTTACAAAATCCATCGAAATGCTATCCCATTTCCACTCAGGAATGTCTAATGGTTGCAACAAACCACTAGGCCTCAAATGTTCCACTTTCGATTTCTGACAAGTTAAACAAGCATAAACAAATTGAGCCACATCTCTTTTCAAACCAGACCACCAGAAAATCTTCCTCAAATCTTGGTACATTTTATTCGCTCCGGGATGAATACTTAAAATACTCCGGTGTCCTTCCTCCAAAATCATTCTTTTCAACTCCGCATCATCAGGAATACAAATACGACCACGAAACCTCAAAACACCAAAATTATCCACCTTGAAATCCACATTCTCATTCCTCATCAAATCAACAAATTTCAAATCCAGCTTTTGTTTCTCACTTACCGACAACAAAAATTCATTAGTAACTTTCAACATTCCAAGCCTTATACTAACCGATGTCACTTCACATATCAAACTCAAGTCTCTAAATGATTCCAAAAGTTCCCACTCTTTCGCCATCAATGCGGACATATGCAAAGACTTACGGCTCAATGCATCGGCTACCACATTAGCTTTACCAGGATGGTAATTCAAGCCAAAGTCGTAGTCTTTCAAGAATTCCAACCATCTCCGTTGCCTCATGTTCAACTCTTTCTGATCAAATAGATATTTCAAGCTTTTATGATCACTAAAGACTTCGAACCTCGCACCATAGAGATAGTGTCTCCAAATCTTTAACACAAAAACCACAGCAGCTAATTCAAGATCATGAGTAGGATAGTTTTTCTCATGAACTCTTAATTGCCTTGAAGCATAAGCTACAACTCGTCCAACGTAACTCGCCCAATATGCCAGACACAACAACCACAACTGACACAAACTGACACAAACAGCTCTGATACCACTTAATGTGACGCCCCCAATCTAATACCCCCAATTAGCATGCATTTAAAGCAGTTAAAAGAAAAATTCAAAAATTGATCAGAGTACATTTGAAATCACGGCATAGAAAGGAGACATCCCATCAACGTAACCAAAATATACACATAACATGCAACACCTGCCCATAATGATATGCAACTGTGGGGTAGCATCATACAGAGGAAACTTCGTTCCTTACACCCACTTTTCAGAAATTAGAATTAAAGCGGAAGATCTAAAATCTGATTAACATAAATACATATACACATATAAACAGTTTGTCATACATCAGGTAGCATATGTACAACCAAAATATAATATATCATCAGATATACAAAACAATAGCACGCGGCCACCCTAACTACCCGGAGTCACATATCAGAGCCGACCGACCAAAATAATGAAGATGCAAAGCTTCACAAAAAGAATACCTCCAGCAAACCTAATCTGCAACGCCTCATAGAGCGTTATAAAACAGCAGAAGGGTGAGAAAAACAACCATAATATAATTGCATAAAATTATATATATTAACACAAAAATACACAAGCAACACATTCTCACCACAAATGCTCAACAGTCGCATATAATATCACACGGTACAATTCTCACTTATCGTATACCACATCACATCAATCATTCACAATACAATCAAACACGTTCCAAGCACAATTACTCATGATTTATGCAATGCACATAGACCGACACAACGACTCTATGCACATGCCATGCGGTACCGACTTCAAATCTTGTAATTCATTAGTCCCCCAGGAACTCTTGGAATCATCGCTCGTTACATAGAGTAACTCCCCGTCGGGCCTACGATGTTCCCCGTCGCTATAAACCAATATTTCAGGGCGAACGACGTTTATGGATTGCTTTCTACCAGTATTTCAGGGCGCACAATCCGATTGCTTTCTACCAGTATTTCAGGGCGCACAATCAATTGGGATTAATCGCTTCTACCAATATTTCATGGCGTAAGACTATAAAACTGATTCATCTATGAATCTTCCCATGCAAGAATACATATCATGATACTTGACACATTAATGACTCATGCCAACATCAAATACTCATGCATCAACAATATTCATGTATTTCAAGTGCACACAAAGTAATGCACACAATTGCCCAAAATGGCCACAAACACCAATATACCACACTTAGCATTTTCTTGCCTCTCGGCCACAAATCGTCATCACAACAGCACATAAGGCATACACATCCAAAGCACAAACATATAACACAATACAAGTCAAATACGCACTATTAAAAACGACAAAAGTCGAGATTCGACACTATTCACATTTTCCGACCAAATTTAATCGGCTAACGATTCTCAAAACCTCATATTCACAAAGTACAGTTCGATACCTTTCCAACGACACCAAGAATGCAAAAATCGGATAAACGGAACAAAAGTTACGGACAAAACCGAAAACACATTTTGAAAAATCACATTTTTGACATTCTCCTGTCCATACGCGTATCACTCATGTCCATACGCGTACGGACAGAACCCATTTCCTTCACAAATTCCTCGTTCCAAAACCCATACGCGTATTGGCCCATGGCTCGCCCATGTTACGCGTAATGCCAAGATTCATACGCGTATTGGCCCAAAAACAAGCCAATGATACGCGTATCGCCTTGGCTCATACGCGTATGGACATGCCCCTTACGCGTATGGCCAGAGCATACCCAGAAAAATTCTGCAGAACAATTTCTGCGTTTTCCTACCCAACATCAACCAATTTCTTCACCTAAAACTCAGAAAAACAGCAATTTGAAGTGTAATAGCATACCACAAACATGTATGAACAATCAACAATGCATTCAACAAGATTTTTACCACAATCAAATTCATTTCTAATCAATTCTTACACAATCTAAGTTTTACTAATATTCTCCAAATCAATCCAAAAACAACAACAAAACACATACATAATCATATACAATCATAGAATAATCGAGTTTCGCACCCTTACCCGATTAATCGATTCCTAGAAATTGTTCTTGATGATTTTTCCACTCTTTCTCCAATTTTCTCTCTTCTCCTCTTTTCTTCTCTTTTTCCTTCTTTCTTCTTTCTTTCTCTCTATTTTTCTTTCCCTTTTCTTTTCTATTTTCTTTTCTTTCTTACTAACTTAGTAAAAATATCTATGAAATGTCCAAAATACCCCCACACTCAAATATCCCGCAAATGTTCCCAAAACGCGATAAAATATAATCACGACGAAAAATAACATATTTTCGCATAAAAGTCGAGAATAAAATAAAATAATAATAAAATAATCCAAAAAGACTCAATAATATAAAATTGGCAAAACGGGGCGTTACACAGGCCATCCCAAAAGCACGAGAAGTTAGTCCATCCAGACAACTAATCAGCCCATCCAGGTTTCAGAATACCGAGGCAGAATATCCCACGGTGGTATGAGATTCTTCATGGATCTTTTCAAGGTGAATTCCTCTGTAGTCCATACGGTCTGGGGAAGTTACGTCGAGATCCAACGAATCTCTACAAGAGTTTGAAGACACTGAAGCATTGAGCTTGCCAAGTCTTCTGTAAAATCCTCATGCGATGACTTCTTCTAAGTAATCCATGCGGTCTGGGGCAGTTACGGTGAGATCCAACGAATCGCTACGAGAGTTTGAAGACATTGAAGCGTTTTGGATGTCAAGTCTTCTGTAAAATCCTCTTGGGACAATTTCTTCCGGTGGACCATGTTGGTTTGGGACAAGTGAAGAAAAACAGTTGGTCACGCATATGCAGTCAATCAGCCAAAAGGAGTGAAACTAAGGGGCATTCCAACCCAAGGCATTTTTGGTCCCCGTCTTCAGTAGGCTTCATTAATAATGTTCTCCAGCAAGAGATTGCATGCAAACCTTTCTCCCCAACAAGTGGTGGTTCAGAGTTAGATTTTCTCAGTTGCAGAAGTCATATCTCGCACGGGGTATACGTGCATATCCTTTGCTTGCAGGTAGCAGCCTCATACTAGGCTCAAAGGCAAAATTGAAGCCTTTGCGAGATCACGGGATCATGTCTTCTAGACGAGCAATCACTTACTTCCATGCAGAAGACTGGGGCAATCATGTTCGAGAAAGGTGGTCACCCTTTTGTCACAATGTTCACTGATTAAGTCCATCATTCGGTCGACGGTCGGTCACGACGATTCGATATCAACGAATTGAGCTCAACTGGGTATCGTGGTATCTTATTAAGTCGATTCTCTTATTCAGTCCTTCCAACAGCTACAAGCTTTTCTATGTCGATAACGGTCACAGGTTCCCCAAAAGAGTGGTCTCGTCGACACCGAAACTGATGGTCATTATCCCCAGCGAAGTCACAAGAGTTTGAAGAGGCTAGATCTTCTGTAAAATCCTCTTATGACATCCTCTGCGGGGACGAATTGTTGTGTTGTCTAAGCATGGGGCATGATTGTTTCCCCAGCATGAAGTGTTGGTCACCCCCAGTAGAGTTTGAGGACAGTTGGTATTCTGTAAAATCCTCTCGAAAGGCATTCCCCAACATGAGACGTTTTAAAGCAGTTTCCGCCAGCAGAGTTTGTTATAAACTCGTCATCCCTAACGGAATTGTCTAAAGGGAAGCTCGCCTAACATGGGGCATTGTAGTACTTATCCTAAGCTCGACAGTCATATTCCTCAGCAGACTACTATGGATTTGCTTTGGGTTTCCCCAACAGATCTCTAAGGACTCTTTCTAGCAAGTTGCAGTGGAATGTTCTAACCAGGATTTGCATATCCCTGGCAGAGTAGCCCTGATACCCAGCAAGATCGTATCTCTGGTCATGGTATCCCCACAGAGGTCAGCATCGAATCTTGTCAGCAACTTCCAGCTGAGTTGTTGTTCTCTCCGCAGAGGTTTATCAGATCGACAGAATCTATTCCTCAACAAGGATGGTACAGCCTTTCCCCAGCCGGGTCAGAAGGTTGATAATCCCTATAAAGGATCTTGGGTTGAATAAATCCCCAAGCAGAGTTTTAATGGCTCATTTCCCCAGCAGGACGTCATTTAAAAATTCTCATCCCCAGCGGAATCGCTGTGACCAGAATTCATTCCCCCAAACAGATGGAATAATTCCTGGCAGAGTCGTCATTCCCTCATATCTTAAAGTCCAATTTATTTTTGGCAAGCTTGGCAATTCGAAGCAGACGGATTGTTCATCCATTCGCCAACAGAGATATTATCCTTTTAGGAGTCTCCGAGATTAAATCATTGATTGTGGTTCCTCAGCAGAGTCGGCAGAGATGTCTGGCGCAGAGGCAGAGAGTAATTCGATTTTAAAATTCTAAAAGTCCAACAGTGGATTGGCAAAAGTCCGTCTTCGGGTGGCAAAAGTCCAACAGTGGATTGGCAAAAGTCCGTCTTCGGGTGGCAAAAGTCCAACAGTGGATTGGCGAAAGGTCCATCTAAGGGTGGCATATTCTAAAAGTCCAACAGTGGATTGGCAAAAGTCCGTCTTCGGGTGGCAAAAGTCCAACAGTGGATTGGCGAAAGGTCCATCTAAGGGTGGCATATTCTAAAAGTCCAACAGTGGATTGGCAAAAGTCCGTCTTCGGGTGGCAAAAGTCCAACAGTGGATTGGCAAAAGTCCATCTTCGGGTGGCACGAAGCTGCAAAGTCCACCAGTAGTGTGGCAGGCCAGTAGTCGTCTGGAATTGCATAAAAGACATTATCAAAGTCCACCAGTAGTGTGGCAGGCCAGTAGTCGTCTGGAATTGCATAAAAGACATTATTAAAGTCCACCAGTAGTGTGGCAGGCCAGTAGTCGTCTGGAATTGCATAAAAGACATTATCAAAGTCCACCAGTAGTGTGGCAGGCCAGTAGTCGTCTGGAATTGCATAAAAGACATTATTAAAGTCCACCAGTAGTGTGGCAAGCCAGTAGTCGTCTGGCGTCGTTCAAAAAGACATTTCCAAAGTCCACCAGTAGTGTGGCAGGCCAGTAGTCGTCTGGAATTGCATAAAAGACAGTATTAAAGTCCACCATCAGCGTGGCAAGCCAGTAGTCTTCTGGCATCGTTCAAAAGACAGATCTCTCCGACGTTTCATCGAGGATTCAATCCAGCAGTCTCGTTGGGTTTATATCCCTTTTCTTCTTCACCCAGAGCAAATTTTTGGTTATTTTTGGTATTCAATCACTATATACCTTGAAAGTCCGAAAGCATTTGCTTTCAGGCATTCAGGTCTACAGCGCTTGAATAGGGGCAGCTGTAATACCCCAAAATTTGCTCTCCCCTTTTGTCATCATAGCATGGCATTATCATTTATCATATCATATCCACCTCATTAACATTACATTGCATTTAACATAGAAAAATGAAGCATGGCATCCTTCTTACCATCAGGGCATGTGATCAGGTGGAAGGTGGACAATAAAGGAATCATTCAAAGCACAAAAAGGTCAATCAAGTTGGCTCTAGGCAAGCCAAGAGGTCTCTCATGTCTCATACTATCTCAATTGATCTTCCAAAACCTCAAGGAAGTGAGATCCAAGGGGAGATTGAAGCAATACATCTTTCATCATGCAAGAGGGTCAAAAATTGAAGGAAAACCCTCAAAAGAGATATCTCATTGATTCAAGATCATCCTCAAGTGGCACATCTCATCATCCTTTAAGAGGATACACAACATACTCTGAGGAATTTGGATTTGGAAGATGTGCAATTTCCTCCTAACCAGAGGAGGTCAAGATTAGGGTTTCCAATTAAATCAGGGAATCTTTGATTTTTTGAACAAAACTTGATGTCATGGTATTCCATATGTCCCTAAGTGTATGTATGTGGAAAATTGCATCTCAATTGGTTTTAGAAGTGGTTCAATTGGAAGAAAGATCAAGAATCAGAGAAATTGGGGCAAAGTCAAATAATCAGAGGAAAAAGTCAACTCTTGACTTTTTGAGCCCAAAATCATGAAATTCATGTTACATATGTCCAATGTACAAAATTTGGTCAAGAAACTCCAAAGGAATCATAAAAAAATCAAGATGTGGAAAGTTGCCATTTTTGGAAGAGGAAGGGTTGCTAAAAATAGCAAGTTTTGGCCATTTTGCATCAGAATTTGAACCAAGGCCATTCAAATTTGGAGTACCAAATGAAAATTCCACTCTGCCTCAATGAAAGGCCTTGCTTTAAGCTTCAAATCCATGTGTGGAACATCTCCATTGGATAAAAAATGAGGGAGATATGATTGATCAAAGTTTGAGCAAAGTAGGTTCAAAACTAGGTCATGACCAAGATTTTCAGGGCACGCGCGCAGTCATTTTAACAAACATGTGGTGGGCCAAATGTCCACTCATTTTACTCATGGTTAAAGGCTTCAAATGAAAAATCTTGCAACATCAAAGTTGTTCCCCTATGTGAGATCTTCAAGATTGATGTTCATGATTTTTTCATTTGATCAAAGGACAAGGAGTTATGATAGCTCAAAGATTGGTCAACACAACTGAAAATCCATGCCATGCACACCTTGCCATGCCATGCCACAAATTGCTCGCCCATGCACCAGTCGTTTTTCCATCTGTTTATGATGATTTTTAGACATGTTTGAGGTACCTTTTCAACTCAAGTCCAACACCAAAATTGTCCTATGATGCTTCCTCAATCCATTGACACCAAGATGATTCATTTTCGTGCCTTGGTCATAAAGAAATCCATGTTCAAACATCACCATTTGCATTGAGGCATTGACTGTCATGTGTAGCAGTTTACACTTTGTTTTGGTTCAGTCACACCACAAACACTTCATCATCACCAGCTGATTTCTTTTCCTCATTTGCCCAAACATTCTTGCACGTGCTTCCACTTTGTTACTTCTTACATAAGAAGGGAAACTTGCAAAACTTCCACCACAAGCTACTGCTGCATAACACCACCTCACCATTATCCTCACCATAAGTGACCATGAGCTCTTCCACACTAAAACAAAACCTCTCCAACTCGTGTCACTAACTGTCATGACTCATTCTGTTAACTCAAACTCAGTTAACTAACTCAGTTAACTGTAGTTCTAACCATCAACCACCAGGGTCAAATCATAACCACGCCTATATAAACAATTCTAACAGATTTGGAAAGGGAGATTCTGATTGTTTCACTCTCACTCCAAAAGCACTCTCAACTTTCTCTCTGAATTTTCTCTCTACCTGCACGAACTCCTCAAGTTCTTCTTCAACCTTCACAATCAAGCAAGAAGACATCACTGAAGCATGGAATAACACAGTTATCTCCAATTTCAGATTCAGATTTCCTCTTATTCTCAAGATCAAATAGCATTTATTTTGCTCAAATTGAAGTTCTAGAAGTTCAAGAACAAGTTCTCATCTCTGGTTTTCTCAAAAATCCAAAGATCTTCAAGTTTCAGGTTCCAAAAGTTCTCAAACTTTGCTTGCACGATTTGATGTTATTTTAACTGGTTGATGTGTTATTTGAGCTTATTAGGAGCTATATGAAACCGGTTAGTTGATAGAGCTTCTTAGAAGCTTAGATCCAAAACCTAGGGCTAATTTCATTGCTTCGATTCTCTCTGTTTGTGTGTTGTTTGTGAAAAATAAGCCTAGATTCATGATCTATGTGACTTCCTGAACATTTTGATGTGTATTACATAAATTTCTGGAATGTTTGATTGATTGCAGTGCCGGAGAGTGGCCGGAGAAGGTGACCGGAGGTCCCTCTCCGGCCGGTGAGGTTTCATTAGGGTTTATATGCCAGATTAAGTCGTGTCCGTTGATTTGTTTTGATCCAAGGGTGGTGGTGGTGCCAGCGAATAAATGGAGAGGGTGTGTGTCACGTGCTTCATTTTTTCCATCTGATGATTAGCATGCGCGTGTGTACATGGTTATTAGTGTGTACTAGCAATGTGAGATGCTTGATTTGATTACCTTGACTTTTACATTGACCTGACCTAATCTGATGGTTGTGAGTGAGTCAAAATGGTTGACTGATGGTACACACTAGTTATGGTGTTTTGCGTGCTTACTGGACCTAAGCCAGATTGATATCCACACCCCATGTTTTCAAGGCCCAATGATTTTGAACTGTTAATTTGCTATGCATGCACCCCCTTCTTTAGTTCCATTTCATTTTATTTCTCATTTTTGCTACACGTTTCATGATTAATTTTTAAAAATACCAAAACATATTGGAAAATTCTACAAAAATTCATGTGTATTCTTAAAACATTTAGGAAATTTTTCATGATTTTATTTTCTGATTTTATGACCTTTTTGCCCCTGTTCCATAATTTTCTTTGAATTTCCACTTAGATGCATTCTAAGCATGATACATGAATTTGTTTAATTTTGTTCTTGCTCATTACCAACTATTTTGACATGACTCTTTTTGCATTGATTCACTAATACATTGAAGCATGTTAGATGATTTTTGTTTGATTTTCTAGGTCACTTTATCATATGTCTTGATGCCTATATTTGCACCACTTTGCATGATGTTTCAATTTGACCTAATTGCTTTGTTTGAAGTCATTTTGCTCTGAATTTTTACATGCTATCTTGATGTATGATGCATTTCTGACCTAGGCATTCCAATGATATGCTAGCATAATTTTCATGAATCCATTTGGTCTTTGTTTGATGCATCACATTGGATGTATAATCCATGGCATGTCATTACAACTTTAGTGCATGTTTACATGAATTCTTTTGTGCACATTTGTATGAGCATTTGCATATGTTATGAGCCATTCATATGATATTATAGGTCTTTGATACACATTATAGGTCATCTTTACATGTTCATTTCAATTTGAACTTTGTGCATCATTAACATGTATTGTTTGCCCTTTCTTTTTGAACTTTCATTTCAATTCTTCTTATATTACTTCTTGAATGTCTTGAAGTTGATTCATAAATACTTTTGAGATGTTTATAAACCATTTTCCATTTAGTTTCAATTCTGGTTGTTGATTTACATGTTCCATTTATGCATGTCCTCTTCATTTCTTTCCATCTTTCATCTACCCCTTCTTCTTGTAACATGTTTAAATGCTAATGGGTGATGATTGTTGCTTATTCACTTGCACTTGTATGATAATAACCATTGGTTTCCATATGATGCCCATTCTGGTTGTGGTTCTAGGATTTGTTTTCTCATTGAATTCTTGTGAGTTTTATGATGCATTACATGTTCTTTTACTTCTTATACTTCTTATACATGGTTACTAACCATGTAGGGGCTTCGGTAAGTTTCAATTGAGTGTGGATAAGGAATCCACATTCAACTTCTATCCTTTCTCTTTTACAATTCCATTTTGTGTTTTGCTAAGCACTTATGTGCTTTCTTTTAATAACTCATTACTTTCCCTTTTTGAATTACAATTCATCTTCTACTTTGGAAGTGAATTGTTTAATTCTTTCTTTCTTTAGACTTTAGGTTGAAACCTCACAAACCTTAGGATCACTCCCTTAACTAATCAATTAGGATTGAGTCTTAGTCCATATAGATTTTTACCTTTATCCTCCCTTGAGTCTCTTTTCTCATCTCAAAGAAAATTCAAAATATCTAATAAAGGTAGGCATTTATTGCATTTAGGCCTTTCATATGAAGAAAAGATTATAAGGGGTCTTCTCTTATAATCTTAAGATGTGTAGCATATGGCCCATCTTAGGTCAATGTGTTACATATTTGATCTTGTATGAGGGACTTAAATGCAATACTTGTTGAAGGTGCAAATAATAAAAAACACTTCTTCACTTCATAATCAACAAAACACTTAATAAACACAAGTATGCTAGTGTGTTTGAACCTTGATAATTGGAACTAAGTGTGAGGGTCTTCTTCACCCTTAGTGTGCTTTCTTACCCATTCCATCTTGGAATGTGAGAAGGTACACATTCCAATGACTAAGATCCAGATACACTGTCGTATGCAAACAAATCCAAAACACTTCCTTCTAAAAGACAAAAACAAACAATAACGTCTTTCCTTCGGGAATTCTTTTCTCATCTCATTCATTCTCAACGCACGAACGCGCTTCTACTCGTTCTCTTGCAAGATGGTAACGCACTCGGACCAGCGAGCCTGCAACACCTGAGCTAGAACGTAAGCCGTTCTCTAAAAAACACAAACAATCTTTCCCTAGTGAGGGGAACTACGTCGCTCTGATTCTCATGTTCCCGATGAGATACGTAGGCAGTGGGGTAGGGCCCATGCGAGCACTTCTTTTATTTTCCCTACATTTGTTTCTCGTTCCTTTTCCAGTTCTCTTTTCGTTCCTTTTCCAGTATTCTTTTCCATCACCCTTTGATCGAGACAAGCAAGCGTGGATCCCATCGGGTACGATGGACGCGAGGGGGTGCTAATACCTTCCTCTCGCGTAACCGACTCCCGAACCCATTTCTCTTGGTCGCAAGACCATGCTCTTTCCTTCTCTTCAGGTTTATGCGGTGTTTCCTTTCCCTCTCTTGGGATAAATACACATTGCTGGCGACTCTGTTTTGGTGCCACTTTCGCGTTTGTACTTGGATGAAAATCCCAGTTGCGACAGTGACACACTTGTTGATTCAAATATCCAAGTTGTCGTCCATCTTTTATCCTGGAAAATTCCCTTCTTTCATCTAATTGCTATAAGCGGCAAGCCTCTAGATTATTTACATCCACGCTACTGTCCCTCTCTTAGCATGAGAAATTCCTAAGGAAAGATGGCATTGCTCTACATTGAGTTAAAGTTTTCTCCTTCAGCATAACACCCCTATAAAGGAAATTATGGCATTGCTGGATTCACATATCCCAGTTAAAGTAATCCTCCTTTATAAACAGTTACCCAACAACTGTGATAAACAGACGAGATATCTCCCTTTAGAGATGACAAGTTCTCTCTCAGTCAAACCTTTTGGCTTCAATCTTGGGCTTTGAACAAGACAAAAATACTCAACCTTTTAGCTTCAATCTTGGGCTTTGAACAAGACACCAAAATATCTTTTTTTTCCTTCCTTAGAATAGGAGGAATTACGATTGCTCTGATTTCCATGTTTCGTTTAAACGGGAATACGTAGGCATAAGATTGCAAAATCTTAGCGAGCATACCAAACAAAAACTCTAGGTTCATTACCTTCATACCAATCAAAACTTAGGTCCAGTACCTTACCAAAAACATCGGAAAACCCAAACATCAACAAAAACTCACTCTCTCTCTCTCTCTCTCTCATTTTTCCCAAGAAACTTTCCTAACCCATTAACGGATAAACACCATCAAGTACAAAGCAGAACCTAAAACTAACATCATGTGGATAACCACATATAGGATGGGTAATTAACAAATCCCCATTGTATAACCTGACCCTGAACTCCCCGAATCTCTTTAAGCGTTTGTTCAGTTAAACATTCGCGTGCAAGGTTAGTTTTAGATATCTTCCCTTTCCCATATAGCTTCACGGGATAAATAAGAAATCAGAAAGTAGCACCCCCTTCTCTTCATTGAGGAGAAACCCAATTCTCTGTGATAAGGTGGTTGCGTCACCGACAAAAATCGCGCGCTACAGCCTCACAACATGACATGATCAAGCTGATTTTTCAAGACAAATTTTGTGCATTACTTGTGCCACATGATTTTCATTTTCAATTTTGTCATATTACAAGCTTTTTCCTCTTCTAAGATCAGAAGGAATCTTGATGAATCACTTGATGTTTTAAACTTTGGACCATTGAGTCAAAAATCCAACTTAGCATGTGCAAATTCATCATTACCAAAAGCCTTGAATTTCAATTTTGTTAAGTTGCATTAATGTGATGCATAGAGGTGTAATCATTGTTTTCACAACCACTTATGGGCCTCTAATAGAGTTTAAGTCCCATCTTTTGTACATAAATAAACCTTTTTCTAGGGCCTCTACTATAGTATAAGTTCCTCATCTCAGTGTTCAAAATCACTGTTGTTTTACAAACAATCACATGGGCATCTGTTTAGAGTGTAAGACGCAACACCTTTGTTTCTCTCCTACTTAAGATCAAGTCATCTTCAAATTCAAAACTTTCTTCAATTTCTCAAAACACTAATTCAATCTTGAAGAAGGCATCTAATCAATCACAATACACTTGGGACTTTATCTAGAGAATAAAACCCACCACCTTTCAATTCATATTTGTTTATATACTTGTTCATATATCTGTATATATACTTGTGCATATCTTGTTAAGTTCCTCTTAGCATTTAAATCATCCTTAGTTTAGACTAGTTCAAATAATAGGATCCTTTTAATCAGTATAACTTAGTTCAAACTACTAGTTCCCCCTGTACAAAGGAATTCTTTTTCCCAATACAGTCATCATCCTCTTGGGCTTTGTTCAATTTAGTCAACCTTGAAACTGTTCAATAAAGAGAGGATTATTTCCCAGTGAAAGCTCTTCTTTAACCCCTTTAACCCTGGGACAGTTCAACAAAGAAAGGATTATTTCCCGGTGAAACCTTTCTTGAACTCTTCCTAGACTTGGAAAGTCTTAATCCCCAGCCTCCTCTTGGGCTTCATACAAGGACCCATAGGCTTCCTAGAAGCATCCCTAGCCTCCTCTTGGGATTCATACAAGGACCCTCAGGCTTCCTAAATGCATAGGATAGACCCTAGTCATCTTTATCCCTACACCAATTCCCAGGAGAGTCAAAACCTTTAAGACATTCAAGCTTCTCCTTTAAGTCTATTATGATCCTCAACAAGGTTTGGCTTTCATCTTTAAAATCCCCAGTCAGGATCAGGTTACCATCAACAAATCCCCAAAAGAATCAAAGCCTTATGGCATCTAATAATTCAACTCTTTTCTAATCCCTAGCAAGAATTTGTTTCCCTTTTTGATTCCTCAAAACAGTTTATACCTCCTCTTGGAATTTAAAATCCCTCAGCCTCCTCTTAGGCTTCATATAATAATTCCAATCAGTAAGCCTCAATCTTGGGCTTTGTACAAGACAAATATAATACTCCTCCAGTTGAGTCAGTTTTCAACTTTTTTTTAGCTTCAACCTTGGGCTTTGATCAAGGCACAAAAATTCAATATCCCCACAGATGAGACTCTGAGTCCTCTTTGTAGGAGGATATTTCCTCGATACATCACATTTCAAAACAAACAATTAAAACCTTTTTCCAGATAATTGATGTAAGTGGCACACTTGTTGATTCAAAATCCAAATTGGAGTCGCTCCTTTATCATGGCTAAAATTTCTCTTTCATCTAAGTGATGTAAGTGGAAAACTTCTGGATTCTACACATCCAAGTCAATGTCCCTCTCTTAGCATGAAAAGGTTCATAAAGGAAAATGTGGCATTGCTCTACACTGAGTTAAAGCTTCTTCCTTCACGACATTTCAATTCTCCTATAAAGGAAGATGTGGTATTGCTGGATTCCGCACATCCCAGTTAAAGCAACTTCCCTTATAAATCAATTCTTCAATGTTTGTGATGAATAAGTGAGATATCTCCCTTTAGAGATGACAAATTCTCTCTCACTCAAACTTTTAGCTTTAATCTTGGGCTTTGAACAAGACACAAAAACTCTTTTAGCTACAATCTTGGGGTTTGAACAAGACAAAAATACTCTTTTAGCTTCAATCCTGGGCTTTGAACAAGACACAAAAACTATTTTAGCTTCAATCTTGGGCTTTTAACAAGACACAAATACACTTTAGCTTCAATATTGGGCTTTGAACAAGACACCAAACAATTTCCTCCCATAGAATAGGAGGAACTACGAACTCTCTAGTTTCCCCAGATCTCTTTATGGGAATACGTAGGCATAAGATTACGAAATCTTAGCGGGCGCACTAATAAAAAATCTTAGGTAAAGTACCTGTCATACCCCAAATTTTGACCACCAAGATTTCCCATCATTATGCAAGACATTACCACAATATGGATGAACTATCATGCCTCATCAATATCCTCAGAGATGTTTAAGCATTCACCACAAATCAAGAATTAGGGTTTCAAGCCCTCTCAGAGCCTTAGACAAAGGATCAATCAAGGGATGACATGATCTTCAAATTGTCTAACCTCTCAAACACCCATAAAGGATCAAGAAGACTCCCACATCAAGAATCAAGCACAAGGTTGCAACATTCCAAGTGGATCAAGCCTCAGGATCGCCAGTGTCACCAAATTAGGGTTTTGGTCGACTGAGGCCTCCAGATGGAAATTTTCTTCTGGGCATGAGCCAAGGCTTCAAAGCACAACCTAAGATAATCCAAGGGACCTCATAAACCCAATCATCAAGTCAATTTAAACCCAAGGGATGCATTCATAAAAAATCAGGAATTAGGGTTTCTTGACCTAATTCACCCCTAAGTTGACTTTTGGGACCAAACATGAGCCAAGACCTCAAGACATGATTTGAGGGTCTCCAATACACTACATTGATCCATTTGCAACAATGGATTTATCCAAGAAGCTTGATCTACAAGTTTCAATTTCATTAGGACCAAAATTAAGGTTTCGAGGGAAAAGTCAACTGTACCTTTGACTTTTGACCCAGACATGCTCCCAAACCTTGGGACATGATTCAATACACCCTATAACACCTATGGAATATACCCATTAGGTTTGATTTAGGTCAACGACTTGATTTCACAAAGGATCGCACAGTTTCAATTTCATCCGATAAAAAGTTAACTGTGCACAAAATCAAGTTTGACTTTTTGGATTTTTTCACAATTTATGGTTCTTTGACCCTAAAACAATGTTAATATGATATTGGAATCATCATTCATCAAGAAAAATCAAAGAAAGTGAGTTAACTTGTAAAAGGGGTAACCATAAAAAACTTAGAAATTTTCTAAGTTATGGAACAAAGTGGCTAGGGTACCAACTTCCAAGGACCATAACTTGAGATCTAAGCAACCATTTTGGATGGTCCAAAGCTGGATTTGTAGCTCTCATGGTATACTTTAAAAGCTTCAACTACAGCTCATTCCAATTCCTCATGGATTTTAAGTTATGGAGTGATCAAAATGGCTGAATACATGAAAATGACATTTTTCCAACACTTAGTGAATTTTTCACTAAGTCAGAATCTGCCCTACTTTTTCCAAAATGTAGGAACATTTTTCACATTGATCCAAGTCAAACCAGGTCTAGGGGTGGACATCAAAGTTAAAGAATGCCATGAGGGCTTTCTAACAAGTACCAGATCATCTCTAAATTCCATTTGAGCAAGGAGATACAACCCTTGAAACATGGCATCATGAACTGATTTTTTCAAGACAGATTTGGCAGATTTTGTGCATTTTGTTCGATTTGTCCAAATCTGATAAATCTAAGCCTTGTCATCAATTTGGACACGTCTAAGGATCAAATCCAAGGGGGATGATCTGATCTCCAAGCCTCCAAAGTCCAAGAATCTACAAGTAGCATGCCAAACCTAAAAGAGCTAAAAAGATGCCAAGACTCCAATTTTGTTGCAATGCATTTAATGGACACACCAAGGTGGCATGGACTGATACATTCCTAACTGAATGAGTCAAGGATAAGCTCTGAATCAAAGAACCATAGGCCTGTGCCCTAACCTCTAGTCAATGGCTAGAGGAGACTTGAGATTCCTTTTGCAAAACATTGGCCAAAGGCCTGCTGCAGTTGCCATTCACTTTTGCTTGCAAAACAAACTTGCTCTACTATAAATAAAGCTCATTTGTGCTCAGTTTGAGTACCCCAAAGCAACCAAACTGATGCTTTCCTCAAAATCCCTCTCTTTAGGCCAAAATGCCTTCTTTAGTAAAGTATATCTGAGTTTTTGAGTTAGAGAGCATTTCCATCATAGCTCATGATCCAAACACATCCAATATGTCATATCTAAGCTGTCCAAACTCTCATATGTGACCTGTAACACCAAAATCACAAAGTCCCCTCTCAAAACCTCAAAATTGGACTTTTTTGCATTTTTCAAGCCATGTCTTGATTCAGTCACTTTCAAAACCAGATAAAGCCTCAAACACACTCCAAATATCATCCTTGAACTGTCCCAAATGGTTCCCCACATCTGGAACACCATTTGAGAGAGTTGCCATATTGGTCACTTTTGCCCCTTTTGAAAGAAAGACTCAAACTTGTTCCTGAGGATTCTTGCTGGTTCTAACCATTCTAAAAGCTTCTAAGGGATCAATTGAGAGTGTCCAAAGCATCAAATTACTTCTGGCACAAGAAACTTGGTAGATTGCACAACAAGCTCCAAGAGGTAAATGCATCATCACTTGAACTTTCTAAATTATGCATTGCTTTGAAGGCCACTGATCATAAACATCTCATACATGTTATATATGTTGTGTTGGAACCAATTTGCCATGTAATTCTTGCATGTACCATGTGTTAGTATAAAAAATGCAATTATAGGCCTATTTCAAAAACACTATCGGGTTTTTAAATAGGGACCTCATCTGAAAAAACCACCACCACCATTGGATTCCTTGGGAAATTCTAGGCCAGATGCATATAAATTTTGTCCCATTCCATGGAGAAATGAGAAAGTTATGGCCTTTACGTTTTTGGTCCAAAACCTTGCCTTGCCTTGCCTTGGCCAGGCCTAAAACAAGGCATTCCTTATGTATTTCTAGGGTGGCTTTGATACACGGATGTATCACCACCCCAGTGGTAGAAGGCACGCACTGCAACCTTGAGGTCTGAGGTTCGAATCCCCCTCGCTCCAGACCCTTTTTTTTTACTACTTTTTCCACTTTTTAAATATTTTTCATATTATTTTTAATGATTTGGAAAATTAATTTCTCTCACTTTTAATCATTTTTGATTGGTTCTTTTTGGAAAAAATCACAAAAATGTTAAAATATTTTATTCCACAAAAAACTCCAATTTATATTATTTATTTAATATAATTAGAATTTTTGTAATTAATTTCATTTTAATTATTTTTAAACATTTTTTAAAATGAAATTCACACTTTGATCTTTCAAAATTAATTGGATTTTAAGCTTTCATATGATTAAACTTGATTTTCCAAAATATTTTCCGAAGTGTACAACTTGTTTTTGAATATAATTGATATTTTATCATTTATTATTTAAATTACCTTTGAAAAATGCCATTTTAATTCAAAAATTAGGGTTTCTTTGATGTTCACCCTAAGAAATCTTTTTCAAACACTCATGGACCTCTAATAGAGTGTAAAACCCAATCCCCTTTTAACCAAAATCTTTGGGCCTCAGATATTGTATAAGTCCCTCGGCATTAAAAGAATCTCGGCGCGATCGCCATTTCAGAGCAAAAACATTTTTGGGCCTACCCTCATGTTGTAAGTCCCACTTTTCTTTTTTCAAAACCTTTTTGGGCCTCTTGAGAGAGTGTAAGGCCCAACCCCTTGGTAAATAAATAATTTTTGGGCCTCAGACATTGTATAAGTCCCACTGTATTTTCAAAACCACGGCGCGCTCGTCGCCTTTTAAAACAAAATTATCTGGGCCTACCCTCGTGTTATAAGTCACATTTCTTTTCTCTAAATACTCTTTGGGCCTCTATCAGAGTGTAAGACCCAACCCTTTTGTTAATAAACCTCTTTGGGCCTCAGTCATTGTATAAGTCCCGATACGATATTCAGAACAACGGTACAATCACTGTTAAAACTTGGGTCTCTCTTTGAGTATAAGCCCCAATAATCTTTTCAAACAAACTCCTTTTTAATTTAGATTCAATATACAGTTGTTATCAAAACTTTCTTTAATTTCTTTAAACAACTAACCATACAGCATGGAAGCTTGCTCGCCTGTAAGTTTTAACAGCTTTCATTTACTCGCTTTCATATATATATATATATATATATATATATATATATATAACTGTATTGTGGGAAGCTGCGCACGGTTAGTCTTCTTTCATATCCTTTTAAATACTTGTCATATATCATCTATATATATACTAGTATAGTTATTTAGAGTTTTCCCCGGCAACTAGGTCTAGAACTAGGTAAAGCCAGTTTGGTCACTCTTTAAAATACAGTCAAAACTAGATCCCCGTAGGATTTCCAGATACAGTCTTGCCTTCTCTTGGGCTTAAACAATATGGAACAAAGAGAAAGACAGTATTCTTCGTGAACCTTTTCTCAGGCTGTCACTTTAGAAATTGTCAAAGGAATTTTACTCCCCAGAGTTGATCTATTCTCGGTGAATAGCATCTCTTGAGTTTCTTCAAACCTTCGAACTTTCACTAAATGATCTATTCTCCGTGAATAGCATTTCTTGAACTTTTCTTGGTTTGAGACCCACGGGCTTCCTAAAAGCATCCCCGCCTCCTCTTGGGCTTTGTACAAGGACCCTCCGGCTTCTTAGAAGTTCTCATGCCTTCTCTTGGGTTTAATACAAGGACCCTGACGACCTCTTAAAGGTATAAGACAAAACTTAGTCATCCTTTGCTAGAGCAGTCTTTCCAGTGTCAAATATCAGATTTTGGGGTTGATTCTCATCCCTTAATACCCGTGCCTCCTCTTGGGCATCATACAAAAGATAAACTCTTCCACACCAGTAGACTTGGACAGTCTAATCCCCTTGAGTCTCAAAGACATTCTCAAGTTCCCTACGAATACAGGGAGAAACCCCGGTTACTCTTGATCAATCTCCAGCAGAACTAAATCCCAGTCTCTCTCCTAAAAATCCCAAATCAGAACCTCAAGGCATCTAATACCTCAACTATTCTGGAACCCTCAGCAAGAGTTGATTCCCCATTTGGACCTACCTTGGGATCTCAATTATCCCCGAAAAAAGCTAGCCTCCTCTGTATAATGACTTTTCCTCAGCATAGCTAGCCTCCTCTTGGGCTTTGTACAATGATTCTCCCCAGCTGAGCTAACCTTTTCAGACTCTCTTGTTGAGTCAATTACTTTTTAGACTCTCTTGTTGAGTCAATTACTTTTCAGACTCTCTTGTTGAGTCAATTACCTTTCAGACTCTCTTGTTGAGTCACTCACCCTTTCAGACTCTCTCGTTGAGTCAATCACCTTTTTAGACTCTCTTGTTGAGTCAACCCTTTTAGCCTCAATCTTGGGCTTTATACAAGACAGATAAAAGTACTCTCTTGTTGAGTCAGTCTTTTTCCAGCCTCATCTCAGGATTGGTATAAAGATTTCCCCTAGCAGGAGCTAGCCTCCTCTCAAGTTATGTAGAATAATTTCTCCAGCTTGTTCAGCCACAATCCTGGGCTTTGTACAGGACAGATAAAAGCATTCTCTTGTTGAGTCAAACCCCTTTAGCCTCAATCTTGGGCTTTGTACAAGACATAAATCTTCATAACCTTCTCTTAAGCTTGGGACCAACATCTTTCCCAAGCAGAGTCAAACTCATTTTAGCCTCAATCTTGGGCTTTGTACAAGACAGATAATACTCTCCAGCAAGAGTCAAACTCGTTTCAGCCTCAATCTTGGGCTTTGTACAAGACACATACAAATCTCCCCGGCGGAGTCAAAGCCCCTTTTAGCCTCAATCTTGGGCTTTGTACAAGACAAATAGAACATTTTCCCCGGAAAAGTCAAGCTTTTAGCCTCCTCTTAGGCTTTGTATAAAGATATCCCTAAAGGGTCCTCCTCTTTTTACCTCAATCTTGGGCTTTGTACGAGACAGATAAAAACACTCTCTGGTTGAGTCGGTCATTTCCAGCCTCCTCTTAGGCTTTGTATAAAGACGTCCCCTAGTGGAGTCAATCAACCTCTTAGCTTCAACCTTGGGCTTTGATCAAGGCACACAAAAATCAACAATCCCTTTTTAGAGATGACAAATTCTCTCTCAGTTAAAACCTTTTAGCTTCAATCTTGGGCTTTGAACAAGACACCAAATATCTTTTTACCTCCCGTAGAATAGGGGGAACTACGATTGCTCTGATTTCCCTATTTCATTTAAACGGGAATACGTAGGCATAAGACTGCGAAATCTTAGCGAGCATACTAGTAAAAAACTTTAGGTCCAGTACCTTCATACATCAGTCAAAGACTTTGGGTTTCATACCTTAGTCATCATTCATCCCCATTTTCCACAGAAAACAAAAAGTCACTCACTCATATTTCCCAAGAAACTTTCCCAACCCATTAACGGATAAACACCATCAAGTATAAAGCGAAACCTAAAGCTAATAACTTGTGGATAACCACATATAGGATGGGTAATTGACAACTCCCCATTGTATAACCTGACCCCGAACTCCCCGAATCTCTTTAAGCGTTTGTTCAGTTAAACATTCACGTGCAAGGTTAGTTTTAGATAGATTCCCTTTCCCTTCCAGCTTCACAGGATAAATAAGAAATCAGAAAGTAGCACCCCTTCCTCATTGTGATGAGGAAAACCCAGCGATAAGGTGGTCGCGTCACCGACAAAAATTGCTCGCTACAGAAAAATGGCGACTCTGCCGGGGAAACATTTTATTTGTATAGGACTAGGCTATAGCTCTTAAGAGGTCTAGGATGTTAGTTTTAGGAATAAATATATATATATATCGCTTTTCCTAATTGATATCTGTGTTTATTTTTCTGCTAATGGGACTGCGGGTGATGCCGTATCTGGAAAGTTTGAGTGACACCTAAGATAAGTGATGGCATTAGACGGGTTATCTTACAGGGAGGGACTCCCAAATAAAAGACCCCGGTCGACCATCAAATCAGTGGAGATACCCTTTGCGATTCAATTCCGATATGACTTTGGTTGTTGAAAGCAGATTGTTCGATTGTGGTGTCCGTGAAACTGAGGATTTAGTAGGCTGAGACCTTGTTACTATTTTTGTAGTGCGGAAGCTATCAGAAATAGTTGTCACGTGATACTACCCTCATTTGAGATTACTCTAAGATACTGCAGCTCGCTCGGGTGAACCAGCCTGCTGTTGTTATCCCAAGAGGGGTCAATGATTTTGAGGACAGGTACAAAAAATCACCAGTACAACCTTTGGGGATGGGTAGAGCCATGACTTCATGACACCGAACCTTTGACCCCATGTTTTTTCTATGTTTTTGTGTGTTGCATTCATGCATTCATTTCATTAAAAAACTTTAAACAAAGAAAATTTTTCTCTTCTAGTCTTTTTTTTAAATTAAATTAAGACAATGATTGCAAATATCAGAGAGGGAGATTGCGTTATGGATTTCGATAGAAGGAAGACTCACAAGTACACCTTCAAGGTTCCTAAACTAGGGGATTTAAGAGGGTTGGCAAGGATGATCACCAACCCTGATGCTTTCAGAGCTAAGTACGGAGGACTGCTGTCTCTGTTAAGGGTACATGTAATCAAAGGAATCCTGGCTACGCTCATTCAGTTTTACGATCCGGTCTATCACTGTTTCACATTCCCGGATTATCAGGTTGCACCAACACTAAAGGAATACTCTCACCTAGCTGATTTACCCATCACTGACCAAGCTCCCTTTTCTGGACTGGAAGAAATTCCAAAGGATCAAACCATTGGAAGAGCTATCTATTCGGATGAGTCAGAAGTCAGGACTCACATGACCACTAAGGGTGGAATCCAGGGTTTGCCAGCCAAGTTTTTGATAAAGAAGGCTCTGTACTTCGCTAGTATAGGGAACATAACTGCTTTCGAGAGCATCTTTGTCTTACTCACCTACGGGTTATTTCTGTTTCCCAACATTGATGACTTTGTTGATATCAATGCCATTAAGATTTTTCTGATTGGAAACCCCGTACCGACCTTGCTCGCAGATGCTTATCATTTTGTAAACTTAAGGAATTTGTATAGCGGAGGAATGATCACATGCTATGTACCCCTGCTATACAAATGGTTTACTTCCCATTTACCCAAGTCTATTGCATTTTGGGATCATAAGAGTACTTTACGTTGGTCGCAGAGAATCATGTCTCTTACCAACTCTGACATCGACTGGTACAATCGGATCTATGACGGGATAAGAATCATTGACTGTTGTGGAAACTTCCCTAATGTACGCTCATATGAACTAAAGGAGGAATCAACTATCATCCAGTTTGAGTTCGTCGTCAATTTGGATACCCGATGAGGCATGTCCCTCGTAATGCTCATCTGGAAGGTCTTTTCTTCAAGGAAGGAGAAAATGACAGGGCACTAAAGACAGAAATAGTGCATGCCTGGAAACATGTTCACAGGAAAGGAAGAGAGTCTCTAGGAAAACCAGACAGTGTCTCGGTTGAACCTTATCTCCACTGGGTACAAACTAGAGCTCTCAAGCTGAGGATGCCTTACCCTCGTCAAGAAGTTCTTCCGTTAAAGGAATCTATCCTTTATTTTATGTCTGATACGGAAAAACTTCAGGTTAGTCTCAACAATGTTCAACAGGAGAAGAGGTCTTGGAAAAACAAGTACCGTATTCTCAATGTGGAGTGTAACAAAATACAACAACTATTAAAAGAAAAAGATACTCTGATCGAGATTTTAGAGCAACATGCTGTAGAGAATCAAGAAGATCAAAGGAATTTACTCGCTCCTTTCACTTGGCAAAGGAATGACAACCCGACAACGGCTCAAAAGCCCCGGTCAAAGAAAAGGAAAGTACCAGAACCAGCACCTGAGGCCTCCTCAGAGAGGACTCAGGATCCATAAGTTTAGACATTTCTTTTTTTCGCACTTTGTAAATCACTGTATTTCCATTTCCGCAATCTTTGAATTCAATAAAACGGGGTTTTCCCATTGTATGATATTTGCAATCCAATTGTTGAAGTTTATTTTGATTAAACAAAAAAAATAATTAATATAATCATTGCATAACATTCATCATTCTCACATAAAGCATTCTTCTTACCTACGAATCTCACGTTTGTGTCTCGATTCTAGAGTCAAACTGTCTCATTCGTACAATACTCGGGCCAGTTAACAAAAGAAAATGGATAATCTCAAGGAAGAGAACAGAGAGTTGAGAGAAGAACTCGACGCTCTGAAAGAAGATATGAGGAAACTTCACAATGACATGCAAGCTCTAGCAGTAGCTCAGATTCAAAGGACTGTGATCTCAGAGACCATATCGACGCCCATAGTGGAGAAGTATGATTCTCGGTATAACATGCCTAAAGATCATCCCTGGGGCATGCCACTCAACTATATCCCAGAAGGATATATTCCGCCGATCACAGAAGATCCAAAAACTGCAGCAGGAACCGCTGGGCCTGAAGGTTACAAACTTCGGGAAAGCGAAGATGCAAGGGGCATGACAACAACTTCTGAAGGTTACAAACTTCGGGAAAGGGAAGCACCAAGAGTCACCGCCGTAATGACTATACCACCACCCGTGGTACACACTGTCCCGGAAGGGCAGATTCCACATATACCTTCTATTGGAAACAAAAGT
Organism: Lathyrus tuberosus; assembly: GCA_022829125.1. Classification (NCBI taxonomy): domain Eukaryota; kingdom Viridiplantae; phylum Streptophyta; class Magnoliopsida; order Fabales; family Fabaceae; genus Lathyrus; species Lathyrus tuberosus. Next base: position 3,649,109 of record JALAZF010000269.1, on the reverse strand, counting down.
ATGGACGATAAAATGAGGGAATTCCAGGAACAGTTCCTGGAGATGCAGAAGGAGCTGCAAGCCATTCGCGGTCAGGATCTGTTTAGAAAGGACGCCGCAGACCTTTGTTTGGTCCCAAATGTGAAAGTTCCGCACAAATTCAAGGTGCCCGAATTTGAAAAGTACAAGGGTAACTCTTGCCCTCAAAGCCATTTGGTGATGTATGCTCAGAGGATGTCAACTCAGACAGAGAACCAATAGCTACTATTCCACTATTTCCAAGATAGTTTAACCGGTACCGCACTCAAATGGTACATGGGTTTAAACCACACTAAGATCGTAACTTCCAGAGATCTTGGCACTGCCTTTGTTCAACAGTATAAGTATAATCTGGACATGACACCAGACAGAGATCAACTAAGAGCCATGTCGCAGAAGGACAAAGAAACATTTAAGGAATATGCTCAGAGATGGCATAAAATTGCCGCCCATATTTGTCCACCTCTTGAGGAAAAAGAGATGACAAAGATCTTCTTAAAAACCTTGAGCTCATTTTATTACGATAGAATGGTCTCCAGTGCGCCCAGTGACTTCACTGAGATGGTAGGCATGGGAGTTCGTCTTGAGGAAGCAGTCCGAGAAGGACATTTAGTTAAAGAGGCCGGACCATCAAGCAGTACCAAAAGATACAGTAGTGCTTTCCATAAGAAAAAAGAGCAAGATATTGGTAATATCTCTCTCGGAAAGCAAAGATGATGGTACCAACCAGTAGCAGCCGTAACCCCTGCTAACAACCCTGCGCCTGTTCCTATGTATCAACCTCAGGTTGCTCAAAGCCAACCGAATCAACAACAATATCAGCAAAGGACACAATAACCTCTTCAACAGGCTCGTCCTCCGTACAACAACAACCGTACAACGTGACCACCAGGGTTCGACCCTATACCAATGTTGTACGCAGAACTGTTTCCGCTATTACTGGCCAAAGGGTACGTCCAAACCAGGGCTCCTCTTGCGGTACCAGAGAATCCACCTTTTTAGTTCAAAGCGGATCAGACTTGTCCTTATCATCAAGGAGGACCAAGGCATAACATAGAAAACTGTCTCAGTTTCAAATCTGACGTACAAAAGCTTGTCAGGAACGGGGTCTTATCCTTTAAGGATACAAATCCAAATGTTCAGACAAACCCATTTCCTCAACACGAGAAACCTGCGGTAAATTTGATAGAAGAAGAGTCTAAGCACAGCTATCAAATTCACGATGTACTCTTATTGGTAACCAACCTGGTCAGGATGCATTGCAGACAGAGCGGATATGGTCATGTACCATCTCATAGCTATCACCAGTGTGATATCTGTTCTAAAAGCAATCAAGGATGTTCTGTGGTGCAATCCGCTCTACAGGAACAAATGGATCTCAGATGGATCCAAGACCACCAAATTCGTGAGGTCAACATGACTTATACGAATTTCAACGTCATTTAGAACCACAACATACGTGCAATGAATGTCAACTTGGTGGCCATGAACTCAAGGTAAAGCCAACATCATAATTTGCCACGACACGAATACGATTCCTGTCTGATTGTCTCGGTAAATAATCAGGGATGCTCTCTTGTACAAGAGACCCTCCAGCGTCAGATGGATCTTGGATGGATTCAGGATTACCGTGATAGAAGTCAGTATCAAGTTAATATGATTCAAATTTTTGATATTCGCTTAATGAATACCAGCTTGGTGGAATTACATGCTAAGCAAGTCCAGCTCGGTTTTCTGACTTCACATAATTATCAGAACTGTAACGGATGTCGTGAGAGCGACCAAGGATGCACTCTCGTTCAAAGAAATTTGCAACCCTTGTTAAACCACTGGTGGCTTCCGATCTATTTAGACGAAGACACACAACAAGTCAGTATGATTAATGGGAACCCTACTAGGCATCAGAGTCAGGATGTTCGATTAATGGAAACAGACCTAGTGAGGTTACACTGCATACAGAGCGGACGTTGCTGGGTTCCACCATACAACTATGAGCGCTGTAGAGTTTGCTCAGAGAATAATCAAGGATGCTACCTCGTGCGAGCAGCCCTTCAAAGTCAGTTGGACCATAAGGAGACTCAACCATGGTCAAGCTCTGGTTCAATGTCAGACTATCATCCTAATCAAGGCAAGGATGTTGTCTTGATCCTTAAGTAAGAAATGTCCAATGATGTGTGTGCCATAATCCCTTTACTCCATGAATCAAGAATTCCTCTCGATGGTGGAAGGGTTCTCAACCTCGAACCAATTGAGGCCGATTATGATAGTCAAAAAAATCAGAAGGCCTCTGTAGTCATCTATCTGCCGGGACCAGTACGATACAAATCTGATAAGGTTATCCCTTATAAATACGGTGCAACAACAACTGAGAATGGAAAGGAAATTCCATTACCCTCCGTCGTGAATATTGCAGACATCAGTCGAGTAACACGGAGCGGTCGAATCTTCAACCGAGGAGTTGGAGAACCCAACAAAGAAAAGGAACCCCGAACAGAAGTTCCTGATCAACCAGTCGGTCAATCTTGTGATCCCGACCTTTCAAAGAACAATGATGAGATGCTGAAGCTCATCCAAAAAAGCGAGTACAACATTGTAGACCAACTGTTGTAAACTCCTTCAAAAATCTCCGTGCTATCTCTTTTACTCAGTTTCGAAGCTCACAGGGAAGCTCTACAGAAAGTCTTAGGGCAGGCCTTTATGGAACAGGATGTAACAATAAGATAATTTGAGAGCATCATCTCCAACATCACTTCCTGCAATAACTTAGGATTTAGTGATGAGGAACTGCCGGAAGAGGGCCCAAATCATAACATGGCACTCAATATTACAGTTAACTTCCAGGACGATGCTTTAGCCAGCGTGCTGGTAGACACCGGATCAACTCTAAATATAATTCCGAAATCTACTCTAATGCGACTATCATTCAAAGGATTTCCGATGAGAGGTAGTGAGGTCATCGTCAAAGCATTTGACGGATCCCGAAAAACAGTTATCGGTGAAGTCGACCTTCCCATAACTATCGGTCCTCACACTTTCCAAGTCAATTTCCAGGTCATGGACATCCGGGCAGCATACAACTGTTTGTTAGGAAGACCTTGGATACACGAGGCTGGGGCAGTCACTTCCACACTTCACCAAAAGCTGAAGTTGTCAAGAATGACCAACTAGTCACAGTCTACGGAGAGCAAGCCTTGATCGTAAGCAACTTATCATCATCCACTTGTGTAAAACCAGAGGAGGTTGTTGAAACCCAGTTCCAGGCCCTTTCGGTGAGCCACGACAACCAATCAGAAGGAGGAACGTCGATTTCCTCGTACAAAGATGCTCTCGAAGCGATCAGAAGTAACAATACCAAAGGATGGGGATAGCTTGTCATTCCTACTAACAATAAGAAAAAGAAAGGTCTTGGTTTTTCTTCAACCTGTACCCAGACTGCTACTAACAATGAAAGTCTTCATCCCATGCAAAACTTTTTCCATAGTGGAGGCTTCCTTCACCCAGTGTCTCAAGAAGTACATACCATCAACGAGGGTGATTCCTGCGATACAGATGAAGAGTGGAAGTCCTACCTTAACGAGGACGGTTATATGTCTCGGGGAGAGGTACCTACGCCATTTTGCTTTCTCGCACAGAGTCCGAGATATATACCGAGGTCAGATGTCAAGATGATATACGGAGATTGTGATCCGGAAGGATGCCGTGCTCCACCAAACTCATTATAGGAGGACACTCTGATGAAAGGAAACTTTGACCATGACTATTATGGCCCTATGGATGGCCTGCCTATTTGGCAGCCGTACCCAGGAGACTCGGGGCAAAAGAGTCAGCCGAAAGATGCATATCAGCTGAGCATCATTGAAAAGAATACCTGCGTCCCCACAGAATCATGGGATCATTACTTAAGGCATTCATAAAATATCCAGTACGACGATGAATTTGAAAAGATTGCAGGACATCAGTTCATCAACTACTCTTTTCCTGAGGTCAACGTCATCGAAAGGGATGACACCTCCAATTCCAAAGAAGTGTGGGACACTTTAGGACAACCAAGTGGCAAATTCGACTTTTTAGTCAAGTATACTGCTCCTGAAAGCTATCGTATCAGGCTCGAAGACATCCAGCCAACTGGATGGGAAGATATACTTGAGAGTACAAACACTGTGCAAGATACAGCTAAAGAATCCTCATACGACAACTCTGCCTGGGAGACAGATTCCAACGATCCTGCTCCACCAGAAATCAGCATTATTTCTGAAGACAAATCAAGAAGAAAAGTACCAGACTTTGTGATTCACCGAGGAGTTCGCCGCCAATGGGTGGCTGTCAATGTTCTGAAAGTTGTTCATAAGTCGAAGTAATTGCAGTCTTTACTTTAACCTTTCACCCTTCCCAGGTGAAACAGATGTTTTTATAGGGCTCACTTTCTATAAATGTACCTCTTCGCTTTGCCCAAAGCGACATAGTTTTGTTTTATAGGGCTGTAGTTTCAAGAATCGACAAGGTCATAAATAAAATAACGTCGTTCTGTAATTTCCGCATTTATTGCTGTTTTCTCTTTTCGCTTTTTCAGAAAATGGTAATCCTAAAAAACAACTCAAATGATAAAAACAAGCATTTTTCTGAAAAAACACTACACACACTCTTGCATTCTCTCCGTCTCTTCTAAAAACAATCATCACGTCATGCAGATTGCTTGTTTTAAACCCAATTGAAACATACGATCCGATGCCCTCTCCCAACTTTGAATTCTTGGTATTTGAGGCTGAAGAAGAAGATGACGAAGAAATTCCAGAAGAGATCTCCCGATTACTCAGACAAGAGGAAAGGTCCATTAAACCTCACAAAGAGCCGTTGGAAATGGTCAACACGGGTTCAAAAGAAGAGAGAAAAGAAGTCAAGATTGGAGCACTGCTCAGTCCAACTATCAAAGAAAATTTGATAAAGCTTCTCAAAGAGTTTCCCAATGTATTCGCTTGGTCCTACCAAGATATGCCAGGGTTGGATACCAGCATCGTGGAACATCATCTACCGTTGAGATCAGAATGTCTGCCGGTAAAACAAAGACTAAGACAGACTCACACGGACATGGCCATCAAAACTCAAAGAGGAAGTACAAAAGCAGATTGACGCGGGTTTCCTCGCCACATCAGAATATCCTCAATGGTTAGCCAACATAGTACCAATTCTGAAAAAGGACGAAAAGGTTAGAATGTGTGTAGACTACAGGGATCTGAACAAAGCAAGTCCAAAGGATGACTTTCCCTTACCACACATTGACATGCTGGTAGACAGTATAGCAAAGTTCAAAGTCTTCTCCTTCATGGATGGATTCTCGGGCTATAATCAAATCAAAATGGCGCCGAAATACATGGAGAAAACTTCATTCATCACTCCATGGGGCACCTTTTGTTACAAGGTAATGCCGTTCGGTTTGAAGAACGCCGGGGCAACCTATCAAAGGGCCATGACTACTCTGTTTAACGACATGATGCACAAAGAAATTGAAGTGTATGTCGATGATATGATTGCCAAATCTAAAACAGAAGAGGAGCATGTGACCCACCCGTCAAAGTTATTCGAGCGTCTGAGGAAGTACAAACTCCGCTTGAATCCCAATACGTGCACGTTCATCGTCCGCTCAGGAAAACCGATAGGATTCATCGTCAGCCAGAAAGAAATTGAGGTTTATCCTGATAAAGTCAAGGCCATTCAAGAAATGCCTTCTCCAAAGACTGAAAAACAAGTCAGGGGATTCTTAGGACGTTTGAACTATATTTCCAGATTCATATTCCTCATGACCGCGACATGCGCGCCAATTTTTAAATTACTCAAAAAGAATTAGGACTGCATTTGGACAGAAGACTGCCAAACCGCCTTTGACAGTATCAAGGAATACCTATTAAATCCACTGATTCTATCACCTCCAGTGGAAGGAAGACCACTGATCATCTACCTAACAGTCTTGGAAGACTCCATGGGTTGTGTACTTGGCCAACAAGACGAAACCAAAAGGAAAGAGTCTGCCATCTACTATTTGAGCAAGAAGTTCACTGACTGTGAAACTCGGTACACTATGCTTGAGAAAACTTGTTGTGCTCTGGCTTGGGAAACCAAACGTCTTTGCCAGTATATGATTCGTTACACTACTTGGTTAATCTTCGAAATGGATCCAATCAAGTATGTCTTTGAAAAACCTGCTCTCACGGGAAGGATAGCCTGTTGGCAGATGTTGTTATCAGAATACGACATCGAGTACCATGCTCAAAAAGCCGTCAAAGGAAGTGTTTTAGCCGATAATTTGGCTCATCAACCGATTGACGATCAGGAATCAGTCGGGTTTGACTTCCCAAACGAAGATGTTATGTACTTGAAAATGAAAGATGGTGATGAACCGCTACCAAGTGAAGGGCCGGAACCAGGTTCCCAGTGGGGACTTATTTTTGACGGAGCTGTCAATCATTATGGAAACAGAATTGGGGCAATCCTCATAACACCTCAGGGTACCCACATTCCTTTCACCGCCCGACTGACATTCAAGTGTATAAACAATGAGGCCGAATATGAAGCTTGTATCATGGGTCTCGAAGAAGTGATCAACTTAAGGATCAAGAACTTGGATGTGTATGGCGACTCAGCCCTAGTTATCAATCAGATCAAAGGAGATTGGAACACATACCAATCAGGATTGATTCCTTACAAAGACTACGCGAGAAGGTTGTTACCATTCTTCAACAGAATCGAGTTTCACCATATCCCTCGTGAAGAGAATCACATGGCTGATGCATTAGCCACTGTCGTAACCTGAAATTTGACCTCCCTCTTTCGCCTTCTGCATAAGCATGCACATTCGCATTGTTAGCATACGCGTTCGCACTTTTCTTTTTGTGTTTTGATTGCAGGAATATTCAGGTTTTCTAAGCTCGATTAATCATATCCTCACAAAGTCATCACATCATCAAGACAAGCACAAAATGAGGGTTTCTATGCCTATTCATCAATACAAGAAGTGGAAAATCGAAGCCGGGACCACAACACCTTTTTTTAGGCAAATTGGGCATATTTTGGTCTGGTTAATCGATTAACCATTTGCAGTGCAATTGTGTAAATCGATTAACACAGACAGAATAGGCACAATTTGCTGCTTTTTCATGACAGCACCTTTGCACACACTTTGGTCTTGAATTCTACAGTATTCTAGTAGCCTGCGGAATATTCTAGACATCTCTAGACATTGTAAAGCTATTCAATTCATTCCAAGTTCATTTGTTCTAATGCTTCACTTCAAATTAAGTGTACCATGTTCCTTGTTTTCCAAGTAATGTGGATCTTTGGATGATGGAGTTCACCTTGGGATTGTACCGAGTTGGTCCTAACTAACCGAGTTAACCGCCTTGACTCGGTGAGTCAAGTCCAACTAACTCCTAACCTAGTTCTAAACCCAAAGCTAAGTCCAAACCAAATTCCAAACCTCTCATACTCCAAACCTAAAGTCTATATAAACACACCTTCACTCACTTTTCAAAGGATCCACCATTTCATCCACAATTTCTCAACCATTCTACACATTTCACTCTCAATTCTCTCACATTCTCTCTGATTTTTTCTGCTACATCTTCATCTTCATCTCAATTCTCTTCCAAAACCTCACCAAAGCTCTTCATTCTCCATTGAAGAAAAAGCTACTTTCACCTTGAAAGTGCTTTTTTCTTGAGCTTAACCTTCATTTCCATTCCATTATACTGGTTTTTGTGGAGTTTCAATAGCTTTTGGATTCATCTTAAGTGATTGATTCAAGTTTCTTCGGTGATAATTCTCATTTTGGAGTTTTTGTCGCGATTTGATCGGTTTCAATACGTTTCGGCTATAATTGAAGATTCCTCTGGTTTTCTTTGATTATCTTCATCAAGATCACATTGCAACATTTACCAAGGCACATCTCAGCCTTGTAGGTTGGTGGATCTCATTCATTTTCCTGTTTCGATCGTTTTCGTATCATTCGCGATGTAATTTCAATGTTTTTGCATGTGAATTGATTATACCATTGCTTGATCCATGATCTTGATTGTTTAATTGATTCTATTATTGATCATTTGCTGCTTCTAAACTTGATTTTTTGTGCATAATTGTTTGCCCTAGCATTGGAGTGATTACACAATAAAAAAGTTGGCCAAAAGCACTTTTCAAAACTGATTTTCTGCTCCCTGTCCAGTGTTAATCGATTAACACTTTGCAGTGCAATAGTGTTAATCGATTAACCAGTGTTTTTTTACACTTTTTCAAGTGTTAATCGATTAACACTCTGCAGTGTAATTATGTTAATCGATTAACACTGAACCAGAAGGCCATTTTCTTGCATTTTCAAGTGTGTTTGCCATGCTTTCTTCATTTTAACTTCCATTGATTGTCATGCTTGATTTTATGGATGTTTTAAATGTCATTTAACTTCTGTTTGAAGCTTATTCATGAACTTTTGTTGCACACTTTCGATTATTCAAATTGTTCACATTTTTGGCATCATGTGAATATAATCATTCTTGCATTTCTCTTTGATCACATAACATGACTTTGTGTTGCATATTTGTTGATCATTTGGTACTGTTTTGTACTCCCTTTCTTGGTTTTGCATTAAGTTCATTCTTCATGGATGAGCTTAATCTTGTATAATCAATAATTCACACCTTTTGCTTTAATGATTTTTCACTCTCTTTGGAAAATTGTTAGCATGGCATTTCCCTTTGATTAATTGATCGAAACCATGTTTCGATTAGTTGATCTTCCCTTTTCCTCTCTTTAGGCTTCCTTTAGAGCTTTCTCTCTCGATCCCCCATGGAGTTGAAGTTTCGCGCTACGCCCTACATCGAAGCACTGTACAAATTGGAGCCGTTATGTCGTCCGTTTTACCACGCAGGAGCACTGTACAACTTGGAGCTGTTGTGCCGTCTACTTCAATTTATGCATTACACCCTGTGTGTTAGAGAAGGAATGAGAAGGGAGAATTCCTACTCTCATTCCTACTCTCATTCTCACCCTGTGCTTGGCTTAGTCACCTCTATCTCCAGGCGGTAGTGTGCTTTCTTTCCCCAGTCGAGTCGATCCTTGATCACTCTTTTCCCTTTGCAATCTCTTTCGATCCTTGATAACTCTTATCTCTTTCGGTCTTTCTCTTCTGATCAATCACCTTCTTGGTTACAATCCTTTGTTCATTGGGTTAGCAAGCTTTCTTCGTTTCAACACCCTATCCTTTTCTTGGGGTCAATCATGGTCTTTTGATTCCCCAGAAGAGTCTTTTTTCCCTTTCTTCGGTTAAACACGGTACTCCTATTGCGACCGAATCCCCTGCGGAGTTCGCAACCTCCTTTTGGTTCTTCTCCCTTTGTTGGTTAATCACTGCCTGTCAATTAAAACACCAATATTTGCACTCCTTCTCAGTTAACCACAGTCCGTCTGTTAAAACACTGAGTTCCTTGGGTTAATCACCTATTCATGGTTAATCACCCGTTTCTTCAGCTAACCACAGCCTTTTTGTTAAAATACTGAACCCCTTTTCGAGTTAATCACCTCCTCTTGGTTAATCACTCATTTTTCTCGGTTAATCAAAGTGTTCTATTAAAAACCGAACCCCAGCGGTTAGCAACCTCTTTTGGTTCAATACCATTCTTCGTTGGTCAAGTGCTGTTTGTTCAGTCAATACCAACACCCCTTTTGGGTTACGACCTTCGATCGGTCCTACACCCGTTCTTCCGATTAATCACAGTTTTTTCTGTTAAAAGCAATGCTTCTCTATCCCCATAGAGTTGTAATCCTTGTTTCCTCGGTTAACCACTGTTTATCAGTTAACATACCGATGTCCCCTCAGAGTCAAACACCTTCCCTTGGTTTGGCACTCTCTCTTTTGGTTTATCACAGTCCGTCTGTTAAAACCAATGCTTCCTTTATCCCTAGCGGAGTCCTTTCTATTCATTTTGCTCTTACTTTCTTGGTTTCGACACCAATCCTCTTTGTCATCCCCAGCGGAGTTTCTTTCATTCTTGGTTTTGACACCATTCTTTTTCTAGTCTCTTGTGCAATCTCTCTTACTGTGTGGTCTTCCCCAGTAGAGTTTTTCTTTCACTCTTGCTCTTGGTTTTGACACTACTTCTTTTTTTTTCCTGTTTCCTTCTTGTTCTGTTTTCCGTTTGGTTCCACGAACTACGGAAGCTCTGATTCTGCATTCTTTTGAATGTATGATACATAGGCACGAGATCGCGATGATCTTGGCGAGCACACTTCCACCCTTCTTTCCTTCACCCTTTCTTCCTTCCTCTCTGTCCCCTGGTTCCATGAACTACGACGCTCTGATTTCCTCATTGCACTATTAGGGTACGTAGGCACGAGGGCCCCAATCCTCCGCAAGCACTTTCTTTCTTTTCTTTCTTTTTCCCCTTCCTTCTCTCTCTCTCTCCTCTTCTTTTAGCTAAAAGCCTTTAGATAGATAACCCATCCAAGCCTAGAAGCAAGCGAAATGGTTCCCGTCGAGTACGACAGATGCGTAAGGTGCTAGTACCTTCCTTTCGCATAACCGACCCCCGTTCCCGTTTCTTTTCCCCTTGGGTTTTATCGATATTTTCCCTGTCCTTTGGGACTAAATAAATTTCGGTGGCGACTCTGTGTTATCTTTGAGTGTGCGATTCACTCAGGATGTAAACTAGCCATCTTCAGTTGGCGACTCTGCTGGGGAGTCCTTGTTTGCAAGTTGGGGTCTCGCCTAGTTTTGTTTGCTCTCTTGCTTGTTTGGATGTTTATCTTTTGCACTTTACTCACTTTATTTTACTTGCTTTAGCTTTATGTTTATTTACCGCATTTCTTTACTACTTTAAATATTCATATGCTGTATATTCTGGATATCTACTATTTTCTGCTGTTGTTGGGATGGGTAGATATTATTGGAGAGAAAGGTCCTAACACCAGGCCTAATACACACATATGCTAGAACATGGATAGTCGTGAGGCCTGCATTTTGCGCGTTGGGATATCACGAGACCCACATCCCAGATCATGATTCATTTGAGAATACTTCCGTCCTGTGAGAATTCACTACGGCGGGGGATTTTCATTCTGAGTCCTATGGTTTGTGCGACCTTTCTAGGGACCACCTTGTTGTGTCTAGATCACACCTGTGAGGGGGATGGGTTTTTGCAGGAAAACAAGCTACTTCATACCTTTGTTCTCTCACACACGCCAGATTTCTTCACCAACACATCAGATTATGTTGCACTGACACAAAATTATATGCAGATATCCGGACTGTTCAGACTTGATTATTCAGACGGTGTTGGCTTCTTGTTGCTTGTGTTGCATATCATTTCATCATGTAAAATAATTTTGCATATGCACTTAAAAATTTATTTTTGCATGCATATCATACATTCATTTGCACACATATGCACGTCCCTTCATCTGAAACCGTTGCTCATCCTTGTCTGCCTTCCTTGTAGCAAGACGACGACTCGACATCGGTATTTTACTCGCTCAAACAAATCCAGAATCATGGCTGGCTTTGAAGCTGAGAACACTGCTTACAAGGAAACACCGGCTCAATTCCAAGGTCGGATGGATCAGTTCCAGACGAACATGGATGTCATTAAGGAACTCCTTCGTGCTCAAAGGGACGCCACTGCTGCTGCCACTATTGTTGCAACCCCTACTGATGCAACTGTTGTCACTCCTATTGTGACTGTTCCTCCTGTTGTTACAGCCACTCCCACTGTTGTTGTTCCTTCTCCTGCTATGGTTGAAGTACCAGTTGAGCCTGTGAATCAGCCTGTTGTTCAACTCGGTTAGAACCAGATGCCCGCTGGTTTTCCTTGGGGCATGCCTCCGAATTACACTCCTCAGATTGCAAATAATGGTAGTGCCTTCATGCCATATCAGCCTTTTGTTGCGCCCATGCCTAATGGGAATGCTGCCGCATATCCATGGGTCATGCCTACTCCAGTCCCACCTCTAGTGGTGAATGATGATCCTGAGAATCTTTAGGTTCAGACTCATCAAACTCCTGATGAAGAAGAGCATGTGTATAGAGGTCCTCCTATTCATGTTCTGGTTTCATCTCAAGCTGCTCAAACTGCTGTTCAGAATGTTCATCCTGGGATGTTCTATCCTGGGGCATCTTCCTCAGCTGCTGGGGTACCTCCTCCGAATTATCCGTATGGTGTTCCGATGGGTCAGAATGCTGGTCAGATGGTTAATCCGGGTTTGGTGTATCCTTCTCAGTTTACTACTCCGCAAGTACACGCTCCGGCCGCTTCCCAGCTGCCAAATCCTCAGATTCTTGTCAGGCCTGTTAATCAGAGTAGACCCGCTGACTATAAGTTGTTGGAAGACCGTATCAGAGCTATTGAAGGGTTTTCCGCTTTTGGCATGGAGGCCAAAGATTTGTGTTTGGTTCCAAATGTTGTGCTGCCGCAGAAATTCAAGATACCTGATTTTCCAAAATATAAAGGTTTAAGTTGCCCGCGTAGTCACATCACTATGTACTGCAGGAAGATGGCATCCTATATTAATAATGATGAATTGCTAGTTCATTGTTTTCAAGATAGTTTGTCCGGTGCTTCATTGGATTGGTACATGGGATTGAAACGCAGCAAAATCCGTGCTTGGAGGGATCTATCTGAAGTGTTCATGAAACAATACAAATATAACCTTGATCTGGCGCCCACTAGATCGCAATTGCAGAATCAGTCTCAGCGCTCAGCTGAAACATTCAAGGAGTATGCACAAAGATGGCGTGATATGGCATCTCGTGTGCGACCGGCTCTCTCTGACAATGAGTTGGTTGATATCTTTATGGGTACCTTATAAGGATCTTACTACGAGAAAATGGTGGGTAGTTCTTCATCGAACTTCTCTGATGTTGTAACGATTGGTGAACGAATTGAGAATGGTTTGAAGACTGGAAAGATTCCTGGAACTGCTTCCCAGCAGCCGGCCACTAGAAAATCTCAAAATAGTCAGTCCAAGAAAAAGGATGGTGAAGCCAACGCTGTGACAGCTCAAGTTTCTCCTCAGTATCAAGCTCCCATGGCTCCCATGCCATATTATCCATATCCATACATTGCTGCGGCACAATATCAACATCCTCCATATCAGTATCATCCATAACAACCAGTTCAGAATGCTCAAAATCAGCAACAGAATCAACAGAACAACAAAAATTAGCAGAATCAAAACCGTCAGAACAACAACAATCATGGAAATCATAAGCGTCCGAATTTTGATAGAATTTCGGTGTCATACATAGAATTGTTTCCTTACTTGGTTCACCAAGGGGCAATTGTCCCCAAGCAGATTGCACCTACAATTCCTCCATTTGGCCCGAAGCATAATCCAAATGCATCCTGTGCTTATCATGCTAGATACATAGGACATGCAACAGAGGATTGCTTTATTTTCAAAACCAAGGTTCAGGAACTCATTGATAAGAAAGTTCTGACTTTCGTTGAGGAAGGACCTAACATTTAGAATAATCCGTTGCCGAATCACAATGGACCTGCGGTTAACATGATTGAGGATAGTTCAAGGGCTGAATTGATCACAGATGTCGATGAGGTAAAGACCCCGATGACTGTGGTTTTCAAGAAATTGAATGAATACGGGCTGTTGAAAGGGTTGCATGGTAAGTGTCAAATTTGTGACGATAATGCCAACCAGTGTCGAAAGCTGAAGGGATGTGTTCAGATTTTAATGAACCATGGTGAAGTGCAGTTTGCCAAGTCTAAAACTGTTGAGGAAGTTTCTACCATCGAGCCGTTCACCATCGTCTATAGGAAGGTTCCGGTGGAATCCCCTAAGTAGAAGAGGGTGCAACCCATCGTTGTTTTTCCGCCGAAGCCGTTTCCGTATCAGAATTCCAAGGAGGTACCTTGGAAGTATGGGTCAACTGTGTTTTCTGGAGGTCAAGAGATAAGGTTCGCCGAATCTAAGATCGTGAATGTTACAGCCGGTGTAGGTATGACTCGTAGTGGACGAGTGTTCGCTCCGAAGGTCACTACGAAGCCTGTGCAAATTCCAACTGTTGTTTCTCCTAAGGAGACACCTAAAAGTGCAACCCCTGTTGTTCAACAAGGGGCATTTACTGCCATTCCAGTACCGACTATCCCTTCTGGGGATGTTCCGAAGAACAAAGAGACCCTTGATGATCAAGAGTTCCTTAAGTTGATCAAGAAAAGTGACTTTAAAATTGTGGATCAGCTGGGCCAGACTCCCTCGAGGATCTCAATTTTGTCCTTACTTATGAGTTCGCCTGCGCACAGATCAACTTTGTTGAAAGTCTTGAACAATGCTCATGTTATGCATGATATATCTGTCGTCGAGTTTGATGATGTAGTGGCCAACATAACCGCAAGTTGGTATTTGGGCTTTAATGAATCAGAATTGCCTCCTGAAGGAACTGCCCACAATAAAGCGCTGCACATATCTGTAACCTGCACAGACACCTTGTTATCTCGTGTTCTAGTAGATACCGGTTCTTCCCTCAATGTGATGCCAAAGGGCACATTGAGTCAATTACTGGTGGAAGGAAACGAGATAACACCAAGTGCCTTAGTTGTCAGAGCCTTTGACGGGTCTCGATGGCAAGTTATTGGGGAAGTGGACTTACCCATCAATATTGGGCCGCATTTGTTCACCATTACCTTCCAGGTGATGGATATCGATCTGGCGTACAGTTGCCTACTGGGTCGTCCGTGGATCCACGCTGTAGGGGCAGTTACCTCCACTTTGCATCAGTAGTTGAAGTTCATGTTTGATGATCAGCTTGTCATCGTCTGTGGTGAAGAGGATTTGATTGTAAGCGAGTTATCATCTTTTCGATACGTCGAGACCGAGGAAGGCATAGCTGAGGTGCCGTTGCAGTGTCTCAAGTTCGAAGATGTCAGCCCTGCTTCAACTAGTCAAAGTAGATCACCACAATTGACTTTAGTGTCTGCTAAGAGTGCTAAGGAGACTATCCTGAAAGGTGCTTTGTCAGGCTGGGGGCATGTGATTGATGTGGTTGAGAAGCATAATCGTTTGGATTGGGTTATCGTCCTGGCCGACAATCTAGTTCACTTGGGTCAAAGCAGTGCAACTTAATCAAGTTCAATAACGCGAGTTTCCAGCAAGGTGACATCATGGCAGCTCTTGATGATGCTGGTCCCAGTAATCAGACTTCAAGCTTTGTGCGCAAGTGTCTGCCAGGTTTCAAGCTCAACAATTGGACATCTACCTTGATTCCTGTGGTTTTCCCATATAACATGTAATGAATTTTGCTTTCTCATTCCCTCGTCCTCGCCCGAGACGAGTGGATAGCTTGTAAAGGGCCTCACGCTTTTGCAATATTATGTGATCAATAAATAAAAGTTTCTTTTATTTTTCACTTTTCAAAATAGCTCATCCTATTCATGCAGAAATAAAAAAAGCATTGATAATAACATGGCAAACATCCATTGTAATTCGGGAATTTCGATTAACCAAGCCGAAGAAGATGGTGAGGAAGATTGTGAATTACCGGCTGAACTAGCAAGGCTCCTTGAGCACGAGCATAGAGAGATTCAGCCACACAAAGAGCCAGTGGAAGTTATCAATCTTGGTACTGATGAGGTCAGAAGAGAAGTCAAGGTTGGTGCATCCCTCGCAAAGCATGTACGCTCAGAGTTGGTCAAGTTGTTGAAAGAGTATGTTGATATCTTCGCCTGGTCCTATCAAGATATGCCTGGGTTGGATACCAACATCGTTGAACATCACTTACCACTCAAGCCCGGATGTCCTCCTGTCAAGCAGAAACTCAGAAGGACTAGACCCGACATGGCACTCAAAATCAGAGAAGAGGTAAAGAAGCAGCTTGATGTTGGGTTCCAAGCCACTTCCGAATATCCTGAATGGATTGCCAACATCGTCCCGTTCCGAAGAAGGACGGTAAAGTCAGAATGTGTGTGTATTATCGAGATCTCAACAAGGCAAGCCCGAAGGATGATTTTCCTTTGCCTCATATTGATGTCTTGGTAGACAACACATCGCAGTTCTCTGTCTTTTCCTTCATGGAGGGTTTCTCAGGATATAATCAGATCAAAATGTCCCCAACTGATATGGAGAAGACTACTTTCATCACGCCGTGGGGTACATATTGCTACAAAGTCATAACATTCGGTCTAAAGAATGCAGGGGCAACATACCAACGTGCCATGACAACCCTCTTTCACGATATGATTCATAAAGAGATTGAGGTCTACATGGAAGATATGATTACCAAGTCCAAAACTGAAGATGATCACCTTGTCATACCCCAAAGTTTTACCCCTAAGATCCCCATCATTGTGGAAATCATCATCACAATATGGATGAACCATCATACCTCATTAAGTCTCCCCAAAGATGGGTGAGCATCCACTACAATCAAAATTAGGGTTTCAAGCTCTCGCAGAGCTCTTAGACAAAGGATCAATCAAGGAATGACATGATCTTCAACTTGTCTAACCTCTCAAACATCTACAATGGATCAAGAGGACTCCCACATCAAGGATCAAGCACAAGGTTGCAACATTCCAAGTGGATCAAGCCTCAAAATCAACAGTGTCACCAAATTAGGGTTTTGGTCGACCAGGGCCTCCAGATGGAAATTTTCCTCTGGGCATGAGCCACTGCTTCAAAGCATAACCTAATATACTCTATGGAACATCATGAACCCAATCATCAAGTCAATTTAGCCTCAGGGGATACATTCATCAAAAATCAGGAATTAGGGTTTCTTGACCTAATTCACCCCTCACTTGACTTTTGGGGCAAAACAGGAGCCAAGACCTCAAGACATGATTTGAGGGTCTCTAATACACAACATTGATCCACTTACAACAATGGATTGATCCAAGAAGCTTGAGCAACAAGTTTCAATTTCATCTGAAACACAGTTAGGGTTTCGCGGGAAAAGTCAACTGTACCTTTGACTTTTGACCCAGGCATGCTCCCAAACCTTTGGACATGATTCAATACACCCTATAACACCTATGGAATCAATCCATCAAGTTTGATTTAGGTCAAGGACTTGATTTCATAGAGGATCGCACAGTTTGGAATTCATCTGATAAAAAGTCAACTGTGCACAAAAGTCAAACTTTGACTTTTTGAGATTTTTCATAAAAATGGGTTTTCAACCCTAAAATGATGTTAATGTATAATTGGAATCATCATTCATCAAGAAAAATCATGAAAAGTGGGATAACTTGTAAAAGGGGGTAACCATAAGAACTTAGAAATTTTTCTAAATTATGAAACAAAGTGGCTAGGGTACCAACTTTGGAAGATCATAACTCCTAAACCACAAGGCCATTTTTTCCCATCCAAAGCTGGATTTGTAGCTCTCATGGCACTCTATAAAAGCTTAAACTACCATTCATTCCAATTCCTCATGGATTTTAAGTTATGGAATGATCAAAATCACAAAAAATGAAAATGTCACTTTTTTCCAACACTTAGTGAAATTTTCACTAAGTCAGAATCTGCCTTCACTTTTTCCCAAATGTAGGGGCATTTTTCACTTGGATCCAAAAAGTATCAAAACTAATTATGATCAAACAGTTGTTGTATCATATAAGGGCTTTCGAAAATGGCCAAGAACTCCATCAAATTCCACTTGAGCCATGAGATATGACCATGCCAATATGCCTTGCTGAAAACTGCCAACACAAGGCAGATTTTGGAGTTTTGCTCGATTTGCTCAAAATTTTCAAAGGGCAAGCAACTCTATCCATCTGAACACCTCAAGGGAGGACCAAGGAGGAACCAACTCTGGTCCCAAGCCTCCCAAGTCTTTGGAACCAAAAGTAGCATGCCAAACTTAGAAATCCCTAAAAAAGGGACAAGACTCCAATTTTGGATTGGAGCATTTAATGGATGCACCAAGGTGGCATGGACCAACACATTTGCAACTGAATTCAGTCAAGAATGATCCAACAACTAGGGAACCACATCTCTGTGCTCCAAAGTGCAACCATTGGCCAAACCTCTGTAGCAGTTGCCATTCACTATTCCTTGCAAAAAAAACTTGCTCTACTATAAATAGAGCTCATTTGTGATCAGTTT
Organism: Lathyrus tuberosus; assembly: GCA_022829125.1. Lineage (NCBI taxonomy): Eukaryota > Viridiplantae > Streptophyta > Magnoliopsida > Fabales > Fabaceae > Lathyrus > Lathyrus tuberosus. Next base: position 3,630,998 of record JALAZF010000269.1, on the reverse strand, counting down.
GAGTACACCAAATCCATCAAACAGATACTTTCCTCAAAATTTCCTTCTTCACTCCAATTTTGCCTTCTAAGGCAAGTCACTATCGGGTTTTGAGTTTGAGAGCTATTCCAATCAAACCAATCACACACACACACCTCATAAACATCATATAGAAGTGATCCAAACACTCACATAACATCTGCAACACCAAAATCACAAAATCACTAGCCAATTGCTCAAGCGTTTGACAGATTTGCAGTTGAGGTGCCAAATCAAGTTCCAGATCATTTCAATCCATTCCAAGCATCCAGACACACTCCATGGCACCTAGGGAAGCTATCCACATCATTGGAACCTAGCTGTAACACCTCTAACACAAAACACGATCACCAGCTGCAAGAGGTAAGCATGAACTCTTCTAACTCTATGATCCATGCATTTTTTTGCTGCACAATAATTTGGCCATATGTTCATAATCATGCATGGAGTGCTTTCCCTCAATCAATTGCATTGTTTGAGTCGTGCGTTGAATTTCTGAACCTTCATGCAGAATTTAGGGTTCTTGAGGTTTCTCTTTGATTTCTTATTCCATGTTTAAAATAAATGAAATTAAAGACCATAGACATGATCGTGAGGTTGAAACGAGTAGATTGGTATGTAGATTGCATGATATAATCAAGTATTCAGTGAGATTGGATAGAAAATGCAAATCTGCAGAAACAGAGGGTGGCACGTGTTCTTGCCCTTATTCTTGGCGCCCTTTTTGAAAATTCAAATATTTGAATTTTGTGATTTTTATTTAATTGATTCAAAAATTAATTTCTCTCTGAGTTTTAATGATTTTGAGTTGATTCCTTTTTTAATAATTCACAAAAATGTTAAAATATTTTATTTTACGAAAAAATCCCAAAAATATTATTTATTTCATATAATTGATATTTTTGCAGAGAATTAATATTTTAATTGTTTTTGGCATTTAAAATATTTTTTCCCTCTTGATTTTGCAAATTTTAAAGATTTCTAATTATTTTGTAGGTCAAAACATAATTTTTGAAACATTAATCCAATATCACAATTTGTTTTCCACATGTTTAACAATTTTGATCATTTTAATTGAATTTTTATTCAATTAACATACATTTTGGAAACAAATTAGGGTTTTTGATTAATTCAACCCTCATCAAATCCCTTTAAAATAATCTTTGGGCCTCTAATAGAGTGTAAGACCCAACCCCTTTTGAAAACCAAAATAATTTGGGCCTCGGTCATCGTATAAGACCCACTGTGTTTTCAAACCTCGACGCGATTGCCATTTTTCAAACAAATAATCACCTGGGCCTCTCCTCGAGCTATAAGACCCATTCAAAATCATTTTGGGCCTCTAATAGAGTGTAAGACCCAATCCCCTTTTAACCAAAACAATTTTGGGCCTCAGATATTGTATAAGTCCCTCTGTGTTAAAAGAAAACCTCGGCGCGATCGCCAGTTGAAAAATCAAACCCTTGGGCCTACCCTCGTGTTATAAGCCCCATTCTTTAAAAATAAATCTTTGGGCCTCTTGAGAGAGTGTAAGACCCATCCCCTTTGTACAAAAAACCTTTCTCGGGCCTCAGTCACTTGTATAAGTCCCTGTACAAAATGACAGTGCGATCACTGATAAAACTTGGGCCTCTCCTTGAGTTGTAAGCCCCAATTTTCCTTTAAAAAAGCACTTTCTCCTTTAATTTTGCATATAATATTATTATCAAAGTTTTCTTTGTTGGACAACTAACAAAACAGCATGGAAGCTCTACAACCGAGTAAGTGTTTACCCGCTTTCATTTACTGCTTTCATATGTATATAACTGTATGGTGGGGCTGTTTCACTGTAAGTCTTCTTTCATAAACTCATATCAACTGTGTAATAATAGTATAAATATTTAGAGTTTCCCCGGCAACTACGTCTAGAACTAGACAAAACTTCGTCTCCTTACAACAATTTCAGATAACTAGATCTAAGAAATTTCCCCTTTAAACAGTTCATATACAGAAGGACATTGTTCCATGTGAAACCCCTTCTGGAACTGTTCATCAGCCTCCTCTTGGACTTAGTACAAGGACCCGCAGGCTTCCTAAAAGCATCCCCGCCTCCTCTTGGGCGTTGTACAAGGACCCGTCGGCTTCTTAGAAGTTTTCACAACCTCCTCTTAGGCTTCGTATAATGATTCTTCCTCCGAGAAGATAGCCTCCTCTTGGGCTTAGTACAAATTGTCCCTCGGCTTCTTAATAGTTTCTAGCCTCGTCTTGGGCTTCGTACAAATTGTCCCGACGACCTTCTAGAGGTATAGGAACAGAAATTAGTCATCTTAATAGAACAGTCTTTCAAAGAGTCTAGATCTCACTACTACTGTTTCTTAAGCATAGTACAAAACATAAAACCCGTAGACTCGGACAGTCTAAAGTTCCTTTGGATTCCCCGTTTCCCTAGAGAACAGGAAATAATCACAACCCTCAGATCAAGTCCATGAGTGCAACATTACTCATATAAGAACTGATTTTCTCTTTTAACCAACATACTGGACCTGTCACTCAACTGAAACAGTTACCCTAGCCTCCTCTTGGGCTTAGTACAATGATTCTCCCCCAGCGAAGCTAACCTTTTAACACTCTCTTGTTGAGTATAAAAGACTCTCTTGTTGAGTCACACTCTTTAGCCTCCATCTCGGGCTTCGTACGAGATACAAAAACACTCTCTTGTTGAGTATAAAAGACTCTCTTGTTGAGTCAAACACCTTTCAGCCTCCATCCCGGGCTTCGTACGAGATACAAAAACACTCTCTTGTTGAGTATAAAAGACTCTCTTGTTGAGTCAAACATCTTTAGCCTCCGTCTCGGGCTTCATACGAGACACCAAATCACTCTCTTGTTGAGTATAAAAGACTCTCTTGTTGAGTCAAACAAATTTTAGCTTCCGTCTTGGGCTTCGTACAAGACACACAAAAAGACTCTCTTGTCGAATCGAACCCCTTTAGCCTCAATCTTAAGCTTTGTACAAGACAGGAAGAACATTTTCCCCTGAAAAGTCAACCTTTTAGCCTCCTCTTAGGCTTTGTATAAGGAAAACCCGGTTGAGACAATCAACCTTTTAGCATCAAAGCTGTGCCTCGCCACAGTATACAAACATCAACAACTCCTTTCCACCCCAGCTAATTGCTGTAAGCGGCAAGCCTCTGGATTATTTACATCCATGCCATTGTCCCTTTTTTAGCATGAGAAATTTCTAAGGAAAGATGACATTGCTCTAAACTGAGTTAAAGTCTTCTCCTTCAGGTTAAAAAACCCCTATAAAGGAAATTATGGCATTGTTGGATTCACATATCCCCAGTTAAAGTATTTCTCCTTTATAATCAGTCACCCAACTATTGTGACAAACAGATCCCCTCTTTAGAGATGACAAATTCTCTCTAAAGTCAAAACCCTTTAGCTTCATATCTTGGGCTTTAATCAAGATACAAATAGACCCTTCAGCTTCATATCTTGGGCTTTGAACAAGATACAACCAGATCACTTTTAGCTTCATGTCTTGGGCTTTGAACAAGACACCAAAACACCATTTCCTCCCATAGAATAGGAGGAACTACGATCCCTCTGATTTCCCTGTTTTGGTAAACGGGAATACGTAGGCATAAGATTGAAAGAAAAATCTTAGCGAGCACACTAATTAAAAAACCAAAGTCTCTTACCTCTATCTAATCTAGCACAGTATCCTAACAAATTCCCCATGAACAACCCCGGTATTTCGTTCCGAAAAAAATAAGTAGAGAGAGGCCCTACATCCATATGGCATCTGTAAAACAACAGTTTTGACTGTTTAACCTCAGTTTGCAAGCAAGGTTAGTTGGAGACATCTATTTCCCTTCCTTCGTCAGCTTGAATAGGATAAAAAATGAATCGACCTGTAGTCCCCCAAGAGCGACAATGCTTAAGAACCACATCCAAAATCACTCACTACAGAAAATTGGCGCCCACCGTGGGGCCTTTCAAAGGAATCTTGTCTCTCTTATCTCTCTGGTTGAAATCTTCTCTTAGGGTGAGTCCTTGGGTTAACAGGGTATCACCGAATGACGGTTCCATCGGGGAATGTCATTATTGCTAAGATCTTCCTTCACTAGGATCTTAGGTCAAAACCTTTTAAATTGGGAAGGAACCACAGAATGGCGACTCCTCTGGGGAGCCATTTTTTGTCAGGAACATAGTACTCATAGCTATTAAAAAGTCTAAGACATTAGGACAAATATATATACTGCTTTTCCTAATTGATATCTGTGTTTATTTTTCTGCTAATGGGAATGCGTGTGATGCCGCATGTGGAAAGATTGAGCATACGCCTAGGAAAAACCTCTTTCAGTAGCGCGGAAGCTATCGGAAATAGGTGTTACTCAATACTACCCTCTTTTGAGATTCTTCGAAATTACATCACCTAGCACGGTTCCCTGCCCGCTGATGTGATCTCGACAAGAATAAATGATTTTGAGAGATAGGTACAAAAATCACTAGTATAAACCTTTGGGATGGGTAGAGCCTTGACTTCATGACACCGACCCTTTGACCCCATTTTTTTTTTATGTTTTTGTGTGCTGCATTCATGCATTCATTTAAAAAAACATTAAACAAAGGAAATTTTCTCTTTCAGTATCTCTTTTTCAAATTAAACTAAGACAATAATTGCAAATGTCAGAGAAAAAGATTGCGCTCATGGATTTCGTTAGAAGGAAAAATCACTAGTATACCTTCAAGGTTCCAAAACTAGAGGATTTGAGAGGATTAGCGAGGATGATCACTAACCCTGACGCTTTCAGAGCTAAGTACGGAGGTTTGCTACCTCTGTTAAGGGTCCATGTAATTGAGGGAATCTTGGAGGCACTAATTCAGTTTTACGATCCGGTTTATCACTGTTTCACATTCCCGAATTACCAGCTCGAACCAACACTGGAGGAGTATTCTCATCTGACTGATCTGCATATCACTGATCATGCTCCATTTTCTGGACTGGAAGAAATTCCAAAGGATCAAACCATTGTAAGATCAATTTATTTGGATGAGTCAGAAGTCAAGACTTACATGACCACTAAGGGTGGGCTCCCAGGTTTACCAGCCTAGTTTCTGGTAAAGAAGGCTCTATACTTTGCTAGTATAGGGAACGTGACTGCTTTTGAAAACTACTTTGTTTTACTCACCTACGGGTTATTTCTGTTTCCCAACATTGATAACTTTGTAGATATCAACGCCATTAAAGTTTTTCTCATTGGAAACCCTGTACCAACCTTGCTCGCAGATGCGTATCATTCTGTACACTTAGGGAATTTGTACAGCAGAGGAGAGATCACGTGCTGTGTACCCCTGCTATACAAATGGATTATCTCCTATTTGCCTAAGTCTGTCGCTTTTTGGGATCATAAGAGTGCCTTACATTGGTCGCAGAAAATCATGTCTCTTACCAACTCTGACATAGATTGGTGTAATAGGATTTATGACGGGATTAGGATCATTGATCATTGTGGAAACTTCCCCAACGTACCCTTTATAGGAACTAAGGGAGGAATCAACTATCATCCGGTGTTAGTTCGTCGTCAATTTGGATACCCGATGAGGCATGTCCCGCGTAATGCTCATTTGGAAGGTCTTTTCTTCAAAGAAGGAGAAAATGATAGGGCACTAAAGATGGAAATAGTGCACTCTTGGAAACATGTTCACAAGAAAGGACAGGAGTCTCTAGGAAAACTGGACTGTGTCTCGGTGGAGCCTTATCTCCACTGGGTACAAACTAGAGCTCTCAAGCTAAAAATGCCTTATCCTCGTCACAGAGTTCTTCCGCCAAGGAAATCTGTCATGTACTTCATGACTGAAATGGAAAAGCTTCAGGTTACTCTCAACAAAGTTCAACAGGAGAGGAGGTCTTGGAAGAACAAGTACCGCATTCTCAATGTGGAGTGTACCAAAATACAGTAACTGCTGAAAGATAAGGATGCTCTGATTGAGATTTTGGAGCAACATGCTGTAGAAAATCAGGATGGCCAAAGGAATTTGCTCGCTCCTTTCACTTGGAAAAGAAATGACAACCCGACAACGACCCAAGAGCCCCGGTCAAAGAAAAGGAAAGTACCAGAATCAGCACCCGAGTTCTCCTCAGAGAGGACTCGGGACCCATTAGCTTAGGTTTCTGTTTCCGAACCTTGTAATTTACTGTATTTCCATTTCCGCAATCCTTTGAATTCAATAAAACGGGGATTTCCCCACTATTTGATATTTGCAATCTAATTGTCGAAGTTTATTTTGATTAAAACAAAAAAAAAACAATTAATAGAATCATTGCATCCATCATTCTCATGTAACGCATTCTTCTTACCTACGAATCTCACGTTTGTGTCTCGGTTCTAGAATCAAACTGTCTCATTCGTACAATACTCAGGCTAATCGTCAGAAAAAGATGGATGATATCGAGGAAGAGAACAGAGAGTTGAAAGAAGAGATCGACGCTCTGAGAGAGGATATGAGAAAGCTTCATAACGACATGCAAGCCATGGCAGAAGCTCAGTTACAAAGAACTGTGATCTCAGAGATCACCTCAACGCCCATAGTGGAGAAGTTTGCTCCTAGGTATCAAATGCCGAAAGATCGTCCCTGGGGCATGCCACCTAACTATATCCCGGAAGGATATATTCCGCCGATCACTGGAGATCCGGATACTTCAGCAGGAGCCGCTGGGCCTGAAGGTTACAAACTTCAGGAAAGCAAGGATGCCAGAGGCATATTGAGGACTCCTGAAGGTTACAAACTTTGGGAAATGCCAAGATTCACTGCCGTAGTAGCGGTACCACCCCCTGTGGTGCACACTGTCCCAGAAGGACAGATTCCATAGATACCTTCTGGTAGAAAGGAAACTATGTTTGACAGAATGGATGAATTCCAGGAGCAGTTCTTGGAAATGCAGAAGGAACTGCAAGCTATTCACGGTCAGGATTTATTTGGGAAGGACGCCGCAGATCTCTGCTTAGTCCCCAATGTGAAAGTTCCGCACAAGTTCCAAGTGCCCGACTTTGAGAAATACAAGGGTAACTTTTTCCCTCAAAGCCATTTGGTGATGTACGCTCGGCGAATGTCAGCTCAGACAGAGAATCAGGATCTACTGATTCACTACTTTTAGGATAGTTTAACCAGTGCCGCATTAAAATGGTACATGGGTTTAAACTGCGCTACGATCAGCACTTTCAGAGATCTTGGCACTGCCTTCGTCCAACATTATAAATACAATTTGGACATGGCACCAGACAGAGATCAACTCAGATCAATGTCACAAAAGGACAAGAAAACCTTTAAGGAGTACGCTCAGAGATGGTGTGAAATTGCCGCTCTAATTTGTCCACCTCTTGAGGAGAAAGAGATGACAAAGATTTTCTTAAAGACCTTGAGCTCATTTTATTACGACATAATGGTTGCCAGTGCGCCCAACGACTTCACCGAAATGGTCGGTATGAGAGTGCATCTCGAGGAAGCCGTTCGAGAAGGACGTCTAGTCAAAGACGCTGGATCATCAAGTAGTACAAAATGATACGGTAGTGCTCTTCCTAAAAAAAAGAGCAAGATATTGGGAATATCTCTCTCGGAAAGCAAAGGTGTCGGTACCAACCAGTAGCAGTTGTAACTCCTGCTATCAACCCCGTGCCTACATATCAACCTCAGGTTGCGCAGAGCCAACCTAATCAACAACAATTTCAGCAAAGGACACAACAGCCTCTTCAGCAAGCTCGTCCTCCATACAACAACAACCGTATAACGCGGCCACCAAGATTTGATTCTATACCCGTATCATACGCAGAACTATTTCCGTTACTACTGGCCAAATGGCATATCCAGACCAAGGCTCCTCTTACAGTACCGAAAAATCCGCCTTTTTGATTTAAGGTGGATCAGACTTGTCCTTACCATCAAGGAGGACCAGGGTATAACATAGAGAACTGTCTCAGTTTCAAATCCGATGTGCAAAAGCTTGTTAGGAGCGGGGTCTTATCTTTCAAAGATACGAACCCTAATGTTCTCACGAACCCGCTGCCTCAACACGAGAAAGCTGCAGTCAATCTGATAGAGGGAGAGTGTAACAATGTCTATCAAATTCACGATGTACTCTTATTAAGAGCCAACTTGGTTAAGATGCATTGCAGACAGAGCGGATACAGCCATGTGCCACCTCATAATTATCACCAGTGTGATATCTGCTCTAAAAATAATCAAGGATGTTCTATGGTGCAATCAACTCTACAGGAACAGATGGATCTCAGGTGGATCCAGGAGCACTGAGTTTGTGGAGTTAACATGGTTTATATGAATTCCAACATTATTCAAAACCACGAAATCCATGCGATGAATGTCAACTTGGTGGAAATGCACTCACGGCAAAGCCAGTATCATAATCTGCCGCGGAACGATTACAATTCCTGTCTAACTTGCTCGGTAAACAAACAGGGATGCTCTTTTGTACAAGAGGCCCTCCAGCGTCAGATGGATCTTGGATGGATCCAAGACTACCATGATAGGAATCATTATCAAATCAACATGATTCAAATCTTCGATATTCGCTTGATGAATATCAGCCTGGTGGAGTTACATGCTAAACAGGTTCGGCTCGGGTTCCTAGTATCACATGATTATCAGAGCTGTGAGGCGGATTGCAAAAATGATCAAGGCTGTGCCCTTATCCAGGAAACACTTTAGCACTTGTTGAACCACTGGTGGCTTCCAATCTATATGGATGAAGACACCCAGCAAATTAGTATCACTAACGGGAATCCTACTAGATACCAAAGTCAAGATGTTCGGTCGATGGAAACAGACCTCGTTAGGTTACACTGTATTCAAAGCGGACGTGGCCAGGTGCCACTACACAACTATGAGCGGTGTGGATTTTGCTCAGTGGATAATTAAGGATGCTACCTCGTGCGAGCAGCCCTTCAAAGTCAGTTGGACCGCAAAGAAATTCAACCATGTCAAGTTCTGGATCAGTCAACTATCTCGCTGATCAAATCGAGGACATTGTCGTAATCTCCGATCATCAGTGGGCTAGGGAAGTTTGTGCCATCACCCCTCTACTTGATGAATCGAGAATTCCCAACTGGGAACGGATCGAAATTGCGTACGATGGTCAGAAAAATCAGAAGGTTCCCATAGTCATCTATCTACCGGGACCACTACCGTATGAATCAACTAAGGCTATCCATTACAAATACGGTGCAACAACAATTGAGAATGGAAAGGAAATTCCGTTACCCTCCGTCGTGAATATTGCAGACATCAGTCGAGTAACACGGAGCGGTCGAATCTTCAACAGAGGAGTTGGAGAACCTAACAGATAAAAGGAACCCCAGATAGAAGTTCCCAATCCACCAGTCGGTCAATCCAGTGATCCCGACCTTTCAAAAAACAATGATGAGATGCTGAAGCTCATCCAAAGGAGTGAATACAACATTGTTGATCAACTATTACAGACTCCTTCAAAGATCTCGGTATTATCACTATTACTTAGTTCAGAAGCGCACAGGGAGGCTCTACAGAAAGTCTTAGAGCAAGCCTTTGTGGAACAGGATGTAATAATCAGACAGTTCGACAGTATCGTCTCTAACATCACTTCCTGCAATAAATTGGGATTTAGTGATGGGGAATTACCTGAGGAAGGTCGCCGTCATAACATGGCGCTCAACATTACAGTCAACTTCCAGGACGATGCTTTAGCCAGCGTACTGGTAGACACAGGGTCAGCCCTGAATGTTATGCCGAAGTCCACTTTGATGCAATTATCATTCAAAGGACCTCCAATGAGAACCAGCGAGGTCGTTGTCAAATCATTTGACGGATCCAGAAAAATGGTTATCGGCGAAGTCGACCTTCCCATAACTATCGGTCCTCACACTTTCCAAGTCACTTTCCAGGTCATGGACATCCAGGGAATATACAGTTGTTTATTAGGAAGACCTTGGATACATCAGGCTGGGGCGGTCACTTCAACCCTCCACCAAAAGCTAAAGTTTTTCCAGAACGATAAACTCGTCACAGTCTATGGAGAACAGGCCTTGCTCGTAAGCAACTTATCGTCATCCACTTATGTGGAACCGGAGGGGGTAATCGGAACCCAGTTCCAAACGCTTTCGCTACACAATGACAATCAATCCGAAGGGGGAACTTCGATTTCCTCGTACAAAGATGCTATCAAAGCGGCCGAGAGTGCCAATATAACAGGATGGGGGCAGCTTGTCATTTCTACTGACAATAAAACAAAGAAGGGTCTTGGTTTTTCTACGACCTATACCCAGACGGCTACCAACGATAAAAGTTGTTATCTCATTCGGAATTTCTTCCACAGTGGAGGCTTCCTTCAACCAGTGACTCAAGAAGTGCATACCATCAATAAAGATGATTCATCTGATACGGAGGAAGAATGGAAGTCCTATCTCAACGAGGACGGTTATATGTCTCAGGATGAAACACAGACTCCCTTTTTCTTTCCTACACAGTCCAAGATTTATACCAAGGTCAGACGTCGAAATGCTATACGGGGATTGTGATCCGGAAGGATGTCGTGCTCCGCCAAACTCATTAGAGGAGGACGCTCTGATGAAATACGACTTTGACCACAGCTATCATGGCCCAATGGATGGCCTGCCAACGTGGCAGCCTTACCCAGGAGACTTGGGGCAAGAAAATCAGCCGAACAATGAAAATCAGCTGAGCATCATTGAAAAGAATACCTGCGTCCCCACCATGTCATGGGATCAACACCCAGGTTATCCTAAAAATACTCTGCATAACGATGAATTTGTAACGTTTGCAGGGCTAGAATTCATTAACTTTGCTTTTCCCGAGGTCAACGTCATCGAGAGAGATGACTCCTCCAGTTCCAAAGAAGTGTGGGACACCTTGGGACAACCGAGTGAAAAGTACGACTACCTGGTCAAATACACCGCTACCAAAAGCTCTCGTATCAGGCTCGAAGACATTCAGTCAACTGGATGGGGAGATACAGCTGAGAGTACAAATGCTATACAAAATACAACTGAGGAATCCTCCTACGGCAACTCTGCCTGGGAGACAGATTCCAATGATCCTGCTCCGCCAGAAATCGACGTCATTTCTGAAAAAAAATCAAGGAAGGTACCAGACTTTGTGATTCACCGAGGAGTTCGCCGCCAATCGGTTGCTGTCGATGTTCCGAAGATTGTTCATAAGTCAAAGTAATTGTCATCTTTACTTTAACCTTTCACCCTGCCCAGGTGAAACAGATGTTTTGATAGGGCTTACTTTCTGTAAATTTCCCTCTTCGCTTCGCCCAAAGCGACAAAGTTTTGTTTTATAGGGCTTTAGTTTCAAGAATCGACTTGTTCATTAATAAAATAATGTCGTTCTGTAATTTCCGCATTTATTGCTGTTTTCTCTTTTTTCTTTTCTTAGAAAATGGTAATCCTAAAAAAAACAAATAATATAAACAAGCAGTAAGCAAAAAAACACTGCACGCACTCTTGGATTCTCTCTATCTCTTCTAAAACAAATCATCACGTCATGCAGATTGCTTGTTTTAAACCCCGTTGAAACGTATGATCCGATGCCTTCTCCCGACTTTGAATTCCCGGTATTTGAGGCTGAAGAAGAAGTTGACGACGAAATTCTAGAGGAGATCTCCCGACTACTCAGACAAGAGGAAAGGTCCATTGAACCTCATAAAGAGCCGTTAGAAACAGTCAACCTGGGTTCGGAAAAAGAGAGAAAAGAAATTAGGATTGGGGCACTACTCAGTCCAGCTGCCTTGGTCCTATCAGGATATGCCAGGGTTGGATACCAGCATCGTGGAACATCATCTACCGCTAAAATCGGAATGTCCGACAGTAAAACAAAGGTTGAGAAGAACTTGCCCGGACATGGCCGTCAGAATCAAAGAGGAGGTACACAAACAGATTGACGCGGGTTTCCTCGCCACATCAGAATATCCTCAATGGTTAGCCAACATCGTACCTGTTCTGAAAAAAAGACGAAAAGGTCAGAATGTGTGTTGATTACAGAGATTTAAACAAGGCAAGTCCAAAGGACGACTTTCCTTTACCATACATTGACATGCTGGTAGACAGTACATCAAAGTTCAAAGTTTTCTCCTTCATGGATGGATTCTCGGGCTATAACCAGATTAAAATGGCGCCGAACGACATGGAGAAAACTTCCTTCATTACCCCATGGAGTACTTTTTGTTACAAGTTGATGCCGTTCGGTTTGAAGAACGCCGGGGCAACCTATCAAAGGGCCATGATTACTCTGGTTCATGACATGATACACAAAGAAATCGAGGTATATGTCGATGATATGATTGCAAAATCCAAAACAGAAGAGGAGCAAGTAACCCACCTGTCAAAGTTATTCGAGCGGTTGAGAAAGTACAAACTCCGCTTGAATCCCAGTAAATGCACCTTCGGTGTCCGTTCAGGGAAACTTTTAGGGTTCATCGTCAGCCAGAAAGGAATTGAGGTTGATCCTGACAAGGTCAAGGCCATTCGAGAAATGCCTTCTCCGAAAACTGAAAAACAAGTCAGAGGGTTCCTGGGACGTTTGAACTACATCTCCAGATTCATATTCCTCATGACCACGACATGTGCGCCGATTTTCAAATTACTTAAAAAGAACCAGGACTGCGTTTGGATAGAAGACTGCCAAACCGCCTTCGACAGTATTAAGGAATACCTGTTGAACCCGCCGATTCTATTACCTCCAATGGAAGGAAGACCACTGATAATCTACCTCACAGTCCTAGAGGACTCAATGGGTTGTGTACTTGGCCAACAAGATGAAACCAAAAGGAAAGAGTATGCCATTTACTATCTAAGTAAGAAATTCACCGACTGCGAGACTCGGTACACTATGCTTGAGAAAACTTGCTGCGCTTTGGCTTGGGCAGCCAAACTTCTTCACCAGTACATGATTCGTCACACTACTTGGTTAATCTCCAAAATGGATCCAATCAAGTATGTGTTTGAAAAGCCTGCTCTCACGGGAAGGATTGCCCGTCGGCAGATTTTGTTATCAGAATATGATATCGAGTACCACGCTCAAAAAGCCGTTAAAGGAAGTATTTTAGCCGATCATTTAGCTCATCAACCGATTGACGATCAAGAATCGATCGTGTTTGACTTCCCAGACGAAGATGTCATATATCTAAAGATGAAAGGTTGTGATGAACCGCTACCCAGTGAAGGGCCAGAACCAGGTTCCCAATGGGGACTAATCTTTGACGGAGCTGTCAATCATTATGGAAACGGAATTGGGGCAATCATCATAACCCCTCAGGGTACCCACATTCCTTTCACTGCCAGACTTACGTTCAAGTGTACGGACAACGAGGCCGAATACGAAGCTTGTATCATGGGTCTCGAAGAAGCGATCGACTTAAGGATCAAGAACTTGGATGTATATGGCGACTCAGCTCTGTTCATCAATCATATCAAAGGAGATTGGAACACATACCAATTCGGATTGATTCCTTACAAAGATTATGCAAGAAGATTGTTACCTTTCTTCAACAGAATCGAGTTTCATCACATCCCTCGTGAAGAGAATCACATGGCTGATGCACTTGTCACTCTCTCTTCTATGATTAGCGTGGGTTAATGGAATGACCTACCTAAGATCGACATAATGTGCCTTGAACGGCCCGCTTACATCTTCACGATCGAAGCAGTCATAGACGACAAACCTTGGTATCACGATATCAAATGCTTCCTTCAGAAACAAGAGTACCCACCAGGGGCACTAAGGAAGAACCAAAAATACCTCAGAAGACTAGCAAGCAGCTTCTTTCTGAGAGGCGATACACTCTATAAGAGGAACTTTGACATGGTCTTGCTCCGATGTGTAGACAGACCAAAAGCAGACATGCTGATAAAAGAAATTCACGAAGGATCCTTTGGCACTCATGCCAACGGACACACGATGGCGAGAAAAATTCTGAGAGCAGGGTACTACTGGTTGACCATGGAATCCGACTGCTACAAGTACATGAGGAAGTGTCACAAGTGTCAGATATACTCCGACAAGATTCATGTACCGCCGACGCATCTCAAATCTCTTTCTTCCCCATGGCCTTTTTCCATATGGGGAATCGACATGATTGAACCTAAAGCTTCGAACGAACATCGATTCATTCTAGTGGCCATTGACTATTTCACCAAGTGGGTCGAAGCAGCGTCATACGCCAATGTAACCCGATAAGTGGTGATCCGATTTATCAAAAACAATCTCATCTGCCGTTATGGTGTTCTGAGCCAGATCATTACGGATAGTGGATCTAACTTGAACAATAAGATGATGAAGGAATTATGCGCAGAGTTCAAGATTGAACACCATAACTCATCTCCCTACCGACCCAAGATGAACGGAGCGGTAGAAGCGGCTAACAAGAACATCAAGAAGATTGTTCAAAAGATGGTTGTAACCTATAAAGACTGGCATGAAATGCTACCCTTTGCTCTTCATGGTTATCGCACATCTGTACGCACTTCAACAGGGGCAACCCCTTTCTCTCTAGTGTATGGCATGGAATCAGTGCTCCCCATAGAAGTAGAGATCCCATCAATTAGGGTATTGTGAAAGCTAAGCTAACAGAAGCTGGATGGTGTCAAAGTCGACGCGACGAACTCAACCTGATCGAAGAGAAGCAAATCACGGCACTATGCCATGGTCAGTTGTATCAACAAAGGATGAAGAAGGTGTTTAACAAAAAGGTTCGACCTCGCATCTTCAGGAAAGGAGACCTTGTGCTCAAAAAGATACAATCATTCCTTACTGATTCTCGGGGCAAGTGGACTCTGAATTATGACGGCCCCTATGTGGTCAAGAAAGCTTTCTCAGGCGGCGCCTTGAGACTCGCAACCATGGACGGAGAGGAATTTGCCTACCCCACGAATGTTGATGTAGTCAAAAAATACTTCGCCTAAACTAAACTAAAAAAAAAAACATCTCGGTGGATTGAATACCCGAAAGGGCGGTCCAGGCAAAAGTTAGAGACATAATAAAAAATCATCCCGATGGATTGGAAATCTCAAAGTACAATCCAAGAAAAAATTAGGGATAATGGCAAGTAACTATGTTCGACAGAGGCAAGTCCCTCCGCATCAATTACGTCATCCATCAGGAAAACTCCAGTCAAAGTCATTTTCGACAAAAGCTCAGAATGTCCGGAATTCAAAGTTGGTAGAAGGATATTGGTCGTTATGTTTCGATGTAGCCCTTTTCCCTATAAATTACCATTTTCTAATTTTGTAAATACTCTATGGAATCACGCGTTTGGCTGATTTCCATCCTATCAATAAAATTTGAGCCCTTGTGCTTTTGGTTGCAATTCTTATTTGCTTTAGCTTTATAGAACGACGTTTTTAACATGATCAACGATTCTTGAAATGAAACAAAAATGAATTTACTTGTAAAACTTTTTCTGCTTTTAAAATAAAGATGGCAATTTCTTTTGACTGTTGAACATCGAAAGAACATCGATCACTTCTTCAGAAGTAAGTGAACTTCAAAGTGCAGAATCAAAGTACTCCTTCTAAACCAGTGCACCTGAATGAAGGATCAACGGTGTCTGATGCGAATGTTCCATCTGACATCCCCGGCAGAGTTCTTACCTCCTAAGCCCGACCAACGGTTGTTCCCCGCAGGGACTATTTCTCCTAAGCAAGGCAGAATTACTATCATGAACCAGTGATACTTTTCGTCTCCCGTGGCTGAGTATCCAGTCATGTTCATTAATTAGTCTGTATGTCGCGTCAGTTTTGTCAGCATAAACATATATACATCATGCATTATTGATTTACATTCGCATTCATATTGCATCACTATCACTCTAGTCGATCTTATCCCCTAGTGATAAAAGTCTTCACAATCGAGTTGTCAGTTCTTTCCTTGTCAGGAAACGTCGTGTTTGAACAACCGCTTCTCCCCTTTATTGTTAAATTAAAGTTGGTTCCTTGACCACTTTGATTACTTGAACCTCTGAAGAACAAGAGAACCTTCAGCAAACGTCACTCTTCGCCATTGAAGATGATGTCTTCACTTTCCCGGATTAAGGAAAATCCCCAGAGAAAGCCTCTTAATCAGAAATTCGACAATACGACAGTTTTTATCCAAAAAATCCGCTGACGGAATGGTCATCGGCACCTCAAAAATTGGATCATATCATATGGCATTTCCCCGAGAAGATCTTTGAGGAATGTATGATGTAATATCCCCAAGCGACAACAGTCTTTCAAGAGACTTGCTTTCCCCAGTAGAGTCGACAAATGGCGTCTCCAAATAGAGAAGTTTGTGCCTCTCTACAATCAAAACTTTTTCCGTCAAATGGCATCTCCCCAGGAAAATTCGGCGAGAAGTTTGAGGGAAACCGCTACGCATAGCGTCCCTTGTCAATAAAGTTTATTGACAAAAGAAACTAAGACCAATTCCTTGGTAGGAAACCAAGAACGAGAGGAAGTTTATATCAGAAACTGAGACCAGTTCCTTGGTAGGAAACCATTATCTAGGGGAAGTTCATTTCAAAAGAAAACTGAGACCAGTTCCTTGGCTGAAGACCAGGATCGAGGGGAAGTTTACCTTTTCTAAGCGTTATTGCTTAGAAAAAGAAGATGAATGCGCAAACTACCATTCATAGCAACCCATCAAAATTTTGGGTATTCCGATATTTAATCCCCTTGCACCCCGAATGCCCGAATACCTTCGCCATTCACACCTTCGGGTCCAAGAAGATTAAATAGGGGCATCTGTCATACCCCAAATTTTGACCACTAAGATCCACATCATTGTGGAAATCATCATCACAATATGGATGAACCATCATACCTCATTAAGTCTCCCCAAAGATGGGTGAGCATCAACTACAATCAAAATTAGGGTTTCAAGCCCTCGCAGAGCTCTTAGACAAAGGATCAATCAAGGAATGACATGATCTTCAGCTTGTCTAACCTCTCAAACATCTACAATGGATCAAGAGGACTCCCACATCAAGGATCAAGCACAAGGTTGCAACATTCCAAGTGGATCAAGCCTCAAAATCAACAGTGTCACCAAATTAGGGTTTTGGTCGACCAGGGCCTCCAGATGGAAATTTTCCTCTGGGCATGAGCCATTGCTTCAAAGCATAACCTAATATGCTCTATGGAACATCATGAACCCAATCATCAAGTCAATTTAGCCTCAGGGGATACATTCATAAAAAATCAGGAATTAGGGTTTCTTGACCTAATTCACCCCTAAGTTGACTTTTGGGGCAAAACAGGAGCCAAGACCTCAAGACATGATTTGAGGGTCTCTAATACACCATATTGATCCATTTACAATAATGGATTGATCCAAGAAACTTGAGCAACAAGTTTCAATTTCATCTGAAACACAGTTAGGGTTTCGCGGGAAAAGTCAACTGTACCTTTGACTTTTGACCCAGGCATGCTCCCAAACCTTTGGACATGATTCTATACACCCTCTAACACCTATGGAATCATTCCATCAAGTTTTATTTAGGTCAAGGACTTGATTTCATAGAGGATCTCACAGTTTGGAATTCATCTGATAAAAAGTCAACTGTGCACAAAAGTCAAACTTTGACTTTTTGAGATTTTTCATAAAAATGGTTTTTCAACTCTGAAATGATGTTAATGTATGATTAGAATCATCATTCATCAAGAAAAATCAAGAAAAGTGGGATAACTTGTAAAGGGGGTAACCATAAGAACTTAGAAATTTTTCTAAATTATGAAACAAAGTGGCTAGGGTACCAACTTTGGAGGATCATAACTCCTAAACCACAAGGCCATTTTTTCCCATCCAAAGCTGGATTTGTAGCTCTCATGGCACTCTATAAAAGCTTCAACTACCATTCATTCCAATTCCTCATGGATTTTAAGTTATGGAATGATCAAAATCACAAAAAGTGAAAATGTCACTTTTTTCCAACACTTAGTGAAATTTTCACTAAGTCAGAATCTTCCTTCACTTTTTCCCAAATGTAGGGGAATTTTTCACTTGGATCCAAAAAGTATCAAAACCAATTATGATCAAACAATTATTGTATCATATAAGGGCTTTCCAAAATTGCCAAGAACTCCATCAAATTCCACATGAGCCATGAGATATGACAATGCCAATATGCCTTGCTGAAAACTGCCAACACAAGGCAGATTTTGGAGTTTTGCTCGATTTGCTCAAATTTTGCAAAGGGCAAGCAACTCTATCCATCTGAACACCTCAAGGGGGGGGGGACCAAGGAGGAACCAACTCTGATCCCAAGCCTCCCAAGTCTTTGGAACCAAAAGTAGCATGCCAAACCTAGAAATCCCTAAAAGAGGGACAAGACTCCAATTTTGGATTGGAGCATTTAATGGATGCACCAAGGTGGCATGGACCAACACATTTGCAACTGAATTCAGTCAAGAATGATCCAACAACTAGGGAACCACATCTTTGTGCTCTAACCTCTAGCGATTGGCTAGAGGAGACTTGAGATTCCAAAGTGCAACCATTGGCCAAACCTCTGCAGCAGTTGCCATTCACTATTTCTTGCAAAACAAACTTGATCTACTATAAATAAAGCTCATTTGTGATCAGTTTGAGTACACCAAAGCCATCAAACAGATGCTTTCCTCAAAATCTCCTTCTTCACTCCAATTTTGCCTTCTAAGGCAAGTCACTATCGGGTTTTGAGTTTGAGAGCTATTCCAATCAAACCAATCACACACACACCTCATAAACATCATATAGAAGTGATCCAAACACTCACATAACATCTGCAACACCAAAATCACAAAATCACTAGCCAATTGCTCAAGCCTTTGACAAATTTGCAGTTGAGGTGCCAAATCATGTTCCAGATCATTTCAATCCATTCCAAGCATCCAGACACACTCCATGGCACCTAGGGAAGCTATCCACATCATTGGAACCTAGCTGTAACACCTCTAACACAAAACCCGATCACCAGCTGCAAGAGGTAAGCATGAACTCTTCTAACTCTATGATCCATGCATTTTTTTGTTGCACAATAATTTGGCCATATGTTCATAATCATGCATGGAGTGCTTTCCCTCAATCAATTGCATTGTTTGAGTCGTGCGTTGAATTTCTGAACCTTCATGCAGAATTTAGGGTTCTTGAGGTTTCTCTTTGATTTCTTATTCCATGTTTAAAATAAATGAAATTAAAGACCATAGACATGATCGTGAGGTTGAAACGAGTAGATTGATATGTAGATTGCATGATATAATCAAGTATTCAGTGAGATTGGATAGAAAATGCAAATCTGCAGAAACAGAGGGCGCCCGTGTTCTTGCCCTTGTTCTTGGCGCCCTTTTTGAAAATTCAAATATTTGAATTTTGTGATTTTTATTTAATTGATTCAAAAATTAATTTCTCTCTGAGTTTTAATGATTTTGAGTTGATTCCTTTTTTAATAATTCAAAAAAATGTTAAAATATTTTATTTTACCAAAAAATCCCAAAAACATTATTTATTTCGTATAATTGATATTTTTGCAAAGAATTAATATTTTAATTGTTTTTGGCATTTAAAATATTTTTTCCCTCTTGATTTTGCAAATTTTAATGATTTCTAATTATTTTGTAGGTCAAAACATAATTTTTGAAACATTAATCCAATATCACAATTTGTTTTCCACATGTTTAACAATTTTGATAATTTTAATTTTTATTCAATTAAAATACATTTTGGAAACAAATTGGGGTTTTTGATTAATTCAACCCTCATCAAATCCCTTTAAAACAATCTTTGGGCCTCTAATAGAGTGTAAGACCCAACCTCTTTTGAAAACCAAAATAATTTGGGCCTCGGTCATCATATAAGACCCACTGTGTTTTCAAACTTCGACGCGATCGCCAGTTTTCAAACAAATAATCACCTGGGCCTCTCCTCGAGCTATAAGACCCATTCAAAATCATTTTGGGCCTCTAATATAGTGTGACACCCAATCCCCTTTTAACCAAAACAATTTTGGGCCTCAAATATTGTATAAGTCCCTCTATGTTAAAAGAAAACCTCGGCACGATCGCCAGTTGAAAAATCAAACCCTTAGGCCTACCCTCGTGTTATAAGCCTCATTCTTTAAAAATAAATCTTTGGGCCTCTTGAGAGAGTGTAAGACCCATCCGCTTTGTACAGAAAACCTTTCTCGGGCCTCAGTCACTTGTATAAGTCCCTGACCAAAACGACAGTGCGATCACTAATAAAACTTGCGCCTCTCCTTGAGTTGTAAGCCCCAATTTTCCATTCAAAAAGCACTTTCTCCTTTAATTTTGCATATAATATTGTTATCAAAGTTTTCTTTTTTGGACAACTAACAAAACAACATGGAAGCTCTACAACCGAGTAAGTGTTTACCCGCTTTCATTTACTGCTTTCATATGTATATAATTGTATTGTGGGATGTTTCACTGTAAGTCTTCTTTCATAAACTCATATCAACTGTGTAATAATAGTATAGATATTTAGAGTTTTCCCGACAACTACTTCTAGAACTAGACAAAACTTCGTCTCCTTACAATAATTTCAGATAACTAGATCTAAGAAATTTCCCCTTTGAACAGTTCATATTCAGAAGGACATTGTTCCATGTGAAACCCCTTCTGGAACTGTTCATCAGCCTCCTCTTGGACTTAGTACAAGGACCCGCAGGCTTCCTAAAAGCATCCCCGCCTCCTCTTGGGCGTTGTACAAGGACCCGTCAGCTTTTTAGAAGTTTTCACAGCCTCCTCTTAGGCTTCGTATAATGATTCTTCCTCCGGGAAGATAGCCTCCTCTTGGGCTTAGTACAAATTGTCCCTCGGCTTCTTAAAAGTTTCCAGCCTCCTCTTGGGCTTCGTACAAATTGTCCTGACGACCTCCTAGAGGTATAGGAATAGAAATTAGTCATCTTAATTGAACAGTCTTTCAAAGAGTCTAGATCTCACTACTACTGTTTCTTAAGCATAGTACAAAAGATAAAACCCGTATACTCGGACAGTCTAAAGCTCCTTTGGATTCCCCATTTCCCTAGAGAACAGGAAATAATCACAACCCTCAGATCAAGTCCATGAGTGCAACATTACTCATATAAGAACTGATTTTCTCTTTTAACCAACATACAGGACCTGTCACTCAACTGAAACAGTTACCCTAGCCTCCTCTTGGGCTTAGTACAATGATTCTCCCCCAGCGAAGCTAACCTTTTAACACTCTCTTGTTGAGTATAAAAGACTCTCTTGTTGAGTCACACTCTTTAGCCTCCATCTCGGGCTTCGTACGAGATACAAAAACACTCTCTTGTTGAGTATAAAAGACTCTCTTGTTGAGTCAAACACCTTTCAGCCTCCATCCCGGGCTTCGTACGAGATACAAAAACACTCTCTTGTTGAGTATAAAAGACTCACTTGTTGAGTCAAACATCTTTAGCCTCCGTCTCGGGCTTCATACGAGACACCAAATCACTCTCTTGTTGAGCATAAAAGACTCTCTTGTTGAGTCAAACAACTTTTAGCTTCCGTCTTGGGCTTCGTACAAGACACACAAAAAGACTCTCTTGTCGAATCAAACCCCTTTAGCCTCAATCTTGGGCTTTGTACAAGATAGAAAGAACATTTTCCCCGGAAAAGTCAGCCTTTTAGCCTCCTCTTAGGCTTTGTATAAGGAAAACTCGGTTGAGACAATCAACCTTTTAGCATCAAAGTTGTGCCTCGCCACAGTATACAAACATCAACAACTCCTTTCCACCCCAGCTAATTGCTGTAAGCGGCAAGCCTCTAGATTATTTACATCCACGCCACTGTCCCTCTTTTAGCATGATAAATTCCTAAGGAAAGATGTCATTGCTCTAAACTGAGTTAAAGTCTTCTCCTTCAGGTTAAAAAACCCTATAAAGGAAATTATGGCATTGCTGGATTCACATATCCCCAGTTAAAGTAATTCTCCTTTATAATCAGTCACCCAACTGTTGTAACAAATATATCCCCTCTTTAGAGATGACAAATTCTCTCTAAATTCAAAACCCTTTAGCTTCATATCTTGGGAGCTTCATATCTTGGGCTTTGAACAAGATACAACCAGATCACTTTTAGCTTCACGTCTTGGGCTTTGAACAAGACACCAAAACACCATTTCCTCCCATAGAATAGGAGGAACTACGATCGCTCTGATTTCCCTGTTTTGGTAAATGGGAATACGTAGGCATAAGACTGAAAGAAAAATCTTAGCGAGTACACTAATAAAAAAACCAAAGTCTCTTGCCTCTATCCAATCTAGCACAGTATCCTAACAAATTCCCCATGAACATTCCCGGTATTTCGTTCCGAAAAAAAATAAGCAGAGAGAGGCCCCACATCCACATGGCATCTATAAAACAACAGTTTTGACTATTTAACCTCAGTTTGCAAACAGGGTTAGTTGGAGACATCTATTTCCCTTCCTTCGTCAGCTTCAATAGGATAAAAATGAATCGACCTGTAGTCCCCCCAGAGTGACATTCTTAAGAACCACGTCCAAAATCGCTCGCTACACACCTGGTTCATCTGAAGAAATTGTTTGACAGACTCTGGAAGTTTAGATTGCGATTGAATCCTGCGAAGTGCACCTTTATAGTTTGATCTAGTAAACTATTGGGTTTTATTGTGAGTCAGAAGGGCATTGAAGTTGATCCTGATAAGGTTCGGGCAATTCAGAACATGCCGCCTCCCAAAATAGAAAAAGAAGTCCGTGGCTTTCTGGGAAGAATCAACTACATTTCAAGGTTTATTTCCCATTTGACGGCTACCTGTGAACCAATGTTCAAATTACTAAGAAAAAATCAATCGGTTGAATGGAATAATGATTGTCAGGAAGCATTTGACAAAATAAAACAATACTTGCAAGAACCATCGATCTTAGTACCGCCGGTGGTTGGTAGGCCTTTAATCATGTATCTCACCGTTCTCGATGAATCGATGGGATGTGTATTGGGTCAACATGACGACACTGGTAGAAAAGAACATGCAATATACTATCTGAGCAAAAAGTTCACTGATTGTGAGACCAGATACTCACTCTTAGAGAAAACTTGTTGTGCTCTGGTTTAGGCTGCTCGACGCCTAAGACAATACATGATTTGCCATACTACTTTGTTGTTATCCAAAATGGATCCGATAAAGTACATATTTGAAAATCCTGCTGTCTCTGGAAGGATTGCTCGGTGGTAGATACTGTTAACTGAGTATGATATCCAACATGTTACCCAGAAAGCAATAAAAGGGAGTGTCTTGTCTGACTACCTTGCTCATCAACCTGTAGAGGGTTATCAACATATGAAGTTTGACTTTCCCAATGAGGATGTTCTGTTCATCAGAGATTATGAGACTCCAGACCCTGACATAGGACCCGAACCAGGGGCGCGATGAACGCTCGTGTTCGATGGTGCCTCCAATTCTAAAGGTCGTGGAATCGGCGTTATCCTCATCTCTCTAACAGGTTTTCACCTTCCCTTCACTGCTAGATTATGCTTCGCATGCACCAATAATATGGATGAATACGAAGCATGCATCTATGGTATTGAAGCGGCTATTGACATGAGAATCAAGATTCTTGAGGTCTATGGAGATTCTGCCTTGGTCATCGGTCAAGTCAGAGGGAATTTTGTGACTCGGGATTCTAAGCTGGTTCCGTACCAACAACACATTGCGAAGTTGATTGCTTACTTTGATGAAATTTCTTTTCATCATATCCCCATAGAGGAAAATCAACTAGCTGATGCTCTTGCCACCTTAGCATCCATGTTCAAGGTCAAGTGGAAGAATGAAGCTCCTCATATCCGCATTGATCACTTGAACGAACCAGCACACTGTTTAGCAATCGTGGATGAGTCTGATGAGAAGCCTTGGTTCTATGACATTAAAAGATATCTGGAAAAACAGGAATATCCCGAGGGTATCACTATCACTGACAAGAAAGCTCTTAGGCGACTTTGCGCCAAATTCTTCTTAAGTGGTGGTATACTATACAAGAGGAATTATGATTCTGTGTTGCTCAGATGCGTGGATAGACACGAAGCAAACACGATCATAAGGTCCATACATGAGGGCTGCGAGGGTGTACATGCTAAAGGTCCTGCTATGGCCAAGAAGATCCTGCGGGTTGGGTATTACTGGACGACAATGGAGGTAGATTATTCCAACTTTGCCAAAAGATGTCACAAATGCCAAATTTACGGAGACAAGATCCATGTGCCTCCAACTCCATTGAATATTTTGACTTCACCTTGGACATTCTCCATGTGGGGTATCGATATGATTGGAATGATCGAGCCGAAGGCTTCCAACGGTCACCGATTCATTCTGGTTGCTATCGACTACTTCACCAAGTGGGTTGAAGCTGCTTCTTATGCAAACATTACACGGCAAGTGGTTGACATATTCATCAAGAAAGAGATAATCTGTCGTTATGGCATTCCTAGCAACATTATCACAGACAATGCAAGCAACCTGAACAACAATATGATGAAGGAGTTGTGTCAAGAATTTTAGATCGAGCACCACAACTCTTCACCATATCGACCCAAGATGAATGGCGCCGTTGAAGCAGCAAACAAAAACATCAAGAGGATTGTCCAGAAAATGGTCAAGACTTACAAATATTGGCATGAAATGCTTCCCTTTGCACTGCATGGCTATAGAACATCAGTCTGCACTTCTACCCGTTGAAGTCGAAATTCCTTCGCTCAGAATCATCATGGAAGCAGGTCTTGATGAAGCTGAATGGGTTCAATCCAGATATGACCAGCTGAATCTCATCGAAGAGAAATGCCTTACAGTCGTCTGTCATGGTCAATTGTATCAGAGACGCCTTAAGTGAGCGTTTGACAAGAAAGTTCTTCCTCGAATTTTCTGTGAAGGCGAGCTCGTGCTCAAGAGATATTCACCTATTCACTCGGATCCACGAAGCAAATGGACTCCCAATTACGAAGGACCCTTTGTTGTCAAGAAGGCCTTCTCAGGTGGAGCCCTGATCCTCACCACAATGGATGGGGAGGAGTTGCCATCGCCCGTGAACTCCGATACAGTCAAAAAATATTATGCCTGAAAAAAAATTGATAAAAGTCCACTAGATTGACATCCGCAAGGACAATCTAGGCAAAAATGGACGTCCCGATGGACAAAAAAAAAAGAGAGATGTCCATGCAAAAGTTTGGGACAATGAAAAAATAATAGCAGCCTGCTAAGTTGAAAACCCGAAAGGGCGACTTAGGCAAAAATGGGTATCCCGGTGGACGAAAAAAAGTAAATAGAAAAACATGTCCAGGCAAAAATTAGGGATAAAGGCATTGACTGTGAACACTTGAGCCTCTCTTCATCATGGCTAGACCTCAGATGATAACAGAACATTCCAATCATCATCAACAGGTGCAAGGAGTTGGGACCTAGAATTACAGTGGATGGTAGCCAATGTTGTAATCGATGCAAAACATGATTTCCCTTTGCCAATTACAAATTTATTTTCAATTTTATTGCAAATTTCCTCATCAAGGATTTTGCATCCTTGTACACACTTTATGTACAAAAAATTTTACATTCAATAAAATGCATTCTTTGTTATCTCAATTTGTTTCATTCCAGTATTTTGTTTGCAAAATAAACAATTATTTGCGATCACATAATACTAAAAAGCGTTGAGAACAATAAAAAGCTAAATCAATCGAGAAAGCATTATGCATTGCATGTGTTACTGGTAACTCCTGCAGGATAATCAGTAATATCCATTGGTAAGCCTAACGCCTAGCCGACAATGTGATGGTTCTGTGAAGAAGTTGTTGTTTCCTCAGCAGTTCCTCAGCAGAGTCATCATTCTCCCTAGCAAGCGCCATTACGATTTGTCGAAAAGCTTGTTTGTTTACATATCTTTTCTCCGAAAGATTTGTAATGTCTCTAGGCAGGTTGCCGAAGTGTTCCCAGCAAAGACACTTTGCTCTCTTTTCCCCAGCAAGGGTTGTATATCATCTCCAATAATTTGAAACTATCTGTCCCCAGCAGCAGTGGTTTCTCCTCATCAAAGTCAACATGGTTTGGAAGGATGTTTTTCCCCACACAGAGCCAATTTTGGTATGAAGGATTGATTTAATTCTTTTATCCCCAACAGATACAGCCATGGTGACTTAGAAACCTGAGATGCTCTCGGTTTATTTTCCCAGCAGAATCATCATCCTTTGTGAACTCTCTTCTCCAGCAG
Organism: Lathyrus tuberosus; assembly: GCA_022829125.1. Lineage (NCBI taxonomy): Eukaryota > Viridiplantae > Streptophyta > Magnoliopsida > Fabales > Fabaceae > Lathyrus > Lathyrus tuberosus. The sequence goes on along the minus strand of JALAZF010000269.1, from coordinate 3,604,733 downwards.
AGATTGTCTTTATCTGCAGGTCCTCTCCTCGACTGAGGCTGTCGAAGTCGTTTTGCTACGATTTCTGCCTAACCGCTTCACACTATGCCTTATCTTGCGCCTTTGCATTGCATGATATCAAGCATCATGTAGAAACATATACATAGCATATGCATCAATCATACTCCCTCTCTTTTTTCCTGACTTATCTCCTAGCAGATTTTCAGCCAAACTTTGCACTTATCTATTCTTTCTTAACACTCTTCTTTTGTCGCCGTCGGCCAAATTCCCGAGCTACTCTTTTATTTAATCCCCTTTTACCTCGAATCATCGAAAAGCTGGCGCAATTCGTACATTCAGGTCCAAGAGGATTAAATAGGGGCAACTATCGTAACCCGGAATTTGACCTCCCTCTTTCGCCTTTTGCATAAGCATGCACATTCTCATTGTTAGCATACGCGTTCGCACTTTTCTTTTTGTGTTTTGATTGCAGGAATATTCAGGTTTTCCAAGCCTGATTAATCATATCCTCACAAGGTCATCACATCATCAAGACAAGCACAAAATGAGGGATTCTATGCCTATTCATCAATACAAGAAGTGGAAAGTCGAAGCCGGCTGGTTTACATCCTGAGTGAATCGTACACTCAAAGATAACACAGAGTCGCCACCAAACTTTATTTAGTCCCAAAGGACAGGGAAAATATCGATAAAACCTGAGGGAAAGAGAAACGGGAATGGGGGTAGGTTATGCGAAAGGAAGGTACTAGCACCTTACGCATCCGTCGTACTCGACGGGAACCATTTCACTTGCTTCTAGGCTTGGATGGGTTATCTATCTAAAGGCTTCTAGCTAAAAGAAAAGGAGATAGATAGATAGATAGAGAGAGAGAGAGAGAGAGAAAGGGGAAAAAGAAAAGAAAGAAAGTGCTCACGGAGGATTGGGGCCCTCGTGCCTACGTACCCTCATAGTGCAATGAGGAAATCAGAGCGTCGTAGTTCATGGAACCAGGGGACAGAAAAGAAGGAAGAAAGGGAGAAGGAAAGAAGGGTGGAAGTGTGCTCGCCAATACATCGCGTCTCGTGCCTACGTATCCGACATTCAAAAGAATGTAGAATCAGAGCTTCCGTAGTTCGGGGAACCAAATGGAAAACAAAACAAGAAAGAGACAGGAAAACAAAAGAAGTGGTGTTAAAACCAAGAGCAAGAGTGAAAGAAAAATCTACTGGGGAAAACCTGAACAGTAAGAGCGATTGCACTAGAAACCAGAAAAGGAATGGTGTCAAAACAAAGAACAAAAGAAACTCCGCTGGGGAAGAAAAATAAAGAACTGCTAGGGATAGAGGGTAAGTGACCCGACTGGGGATCCAAATAAAGGGATGGTATCAAAACCAAGAGAAAAGGGAGACTCGGTATATTAACTGGCTGGCAGTGGTTAACCGAAAATAGAGAGTAAGACCCTGGCGGGGAAAAGAGGCTGGTGTCAACATACGGACTGTGATAAACCAAGAGAGCGAGTACTGAACCGAAGGAAGGTGTTTGACTCTGAAGGGGCATCGGTATATTAACTGACTGGCAGTGGTTAACCGAGGAAGCAAGAATTGCAACTCTGTGGGGATAGAGAAGCATTGGTTTTAACAGGGAAATCTGTGATTAACCAGAAGAACGGGTGTAGGACCGATCGAAGGTCATAACCCAAAAGGGGTGTTGGTATTGACTGAACAAACAACACTTGACCAACAAAGAAGGGTATTGAATCAAAAAAGGTTGCTGACCGCTGGGGGGTTCGGTTTTAACAGAACACTGTGATTAACCGAGAAAAATGAGTGATTAAACAAGAGGAGGTGATTAACTCGAAAAGGGGTTCGGTATTTTAACAGACGGACTGTGGTTAACTGAAGAAAAGAGTGATTAACCGAGAGAAGGTGATTAACCCAAGGAACTCAGTATGTTAACAGACGGACTGTGGTTAACTGAGAAGGAGTGCAAACATTGGTGTTTTAACTGACAGGCAATGATTAACCAACAAAGGGAGAAGAACCAAAAGAAGGTTGCGAACTCCGCAGGGGATTCGGTCGCAACAGGAGTACTGTGTTTAACCGAAGAAAGGGAAAAAGACTCTTTTGGGGAATAAAAGACCATGATTGACCGTAAGAAAGGAATAGGGTAGTGAAACAAAGATAGTTTGCTAACCCAATGAAAAAAGGATCGTAACCAAGAAGGTGATTGATCAAAAGAGAGAGACAGAAAGAGATAAGAGTGATCAAGGATCGAAAGAGATTGCAAAGGGAAAAGAGTGATCAAGGATTAACTCGACTGGGGAAAGAAAGCACACTACCGCCTGGAGATAGAGGTGACTAAGCCAAGCACATGGTCATTCGTCCCCTACCTAAAGTAGTCAGAATGAGAGTAGGAATTCTTCCTTCTCATTCCTTCTCTAACACACAGGGTGTAATGCAAAAGTTGAACCGGACAACACAACAGCTCCAAGTTGTACAGTGCTCCTGCGTGGTAAAACGGATGGCATAACAGCTCCATTTTGTACAATGCTCCGATGTTGGGCGTAGCGCGAAACTCCAACTCCACGGGGGATCGAGAGTAAAGGAAACCTAAAGAGAGGAAAGGGGAAGATCAACTAATCGAAACATGGTTTTGATCAATTAATCAATGGGAAATTCCATGCCAACAATTTTCCAAAGAGAGTGAAAAATCATTAAGGCGAAAGGTGCGAATTATTGATTATACAAGATTAAGTTCATCCATGACGAATGACCTTAATGCAAAACCAAGAAAGGGAGTACAAAACAATACCAAATGATCAACAAATATGCAACACAAAGTCATGTTATGTGATCAAAGAGAAATGCAAGAATAATAATATTCACATGATGCCAAAAATATGAACAATTTGAATACTCAAAAGTGTGCAACAAAAGTTCATGAATAAGCTTCAAACAGAAGTTAAATGACACTTAAAACATCCATAAAAATCAATCATATCAATCCATGGAAGTTAGAGGAGGAAAGGATGTCAAATAAGCTTGAAAAACACCAAAAATGGCACTCTGTTACAGTGGTAATCGATTACCCTAAGCAAGTAATCGGTTACTTGCTTGAAAAACAGCAAATCTGGCAAAATTTGTGCAGAGTAATTGGTTACTCTATTGGAGTAATCGGTTACTCAGTTGAAAAAAAAAGCGCTGATGCAAATTTGTGAAGAGTAATCGGTTACTCTCTTTGAGTAATCGATTACCACTGTAACAGTGGCAAAAAATAGCAAAAATAACTTTTCTAAAAGCAATTTTCAACACCTAATCACTTATCCAAACTACCACATGCAATGGTATGAGTTGGTGCACGAAAATTGAACTTGAAAACAGCAAATAAGCAGTGATAGAATCAATTAACACATCAAGATCATGGATCAAATAATGCAAAATCAAATCACATGCAAAATTATTGACTACATCGCGAATGATGCGAAAATGCTCGAAACAGTAAAATTAGTGAGATCCACCAACCTACAAGGCGGAGATGTGCCTTGGTAATTGTTGCAAAGTATTATTGATGCAGAAAATCAAAGAAAACCAGAGGAATATTCAATTAGTAGACGAAACGTATCGAAACCGAGCAAAATACGTCGAAACTCCGAAATGCGAATTCGAACCGTTGAATGTTGAAGCAAATACTTGAGATTAATCCACAAGCTACGATAACTCTAGAAATCCAAGTAGAATAGCAAGAAGGATGAAGGTTGAGCTCAAGAAATAATCACTTTCAATGTGAAAAGTGATTATTCTTCAAGAATTAAGAGCTTTTAGTGAGGTTTTGGAAGAGAATTGAGATGAAGATGAAGAAGTAGTAGAGAAATTCAGAGAGAATGTGAGAGAATTGAGAGTGAAATTGTGAAGGATTTGTGTGAGAAATGTGGGAAAATGATGGAGAGTTTGAAAAGTGAGTGAAGGTGTGTTTATATAGACTTTAGGTTTGGAGTATGAGAGGTTTGGAATTTGGTTTGGACTTAGCTTTGGGTTTGGAACTAGGCTAGGAGTTAGTTGGACTTGACTCACCGAGTCAAGGCGGTTAACTCGGTTTGTTAGAACCAACTCGGTAACAATCCCAAGGTGAACTCTAACATCCAAAGATCCACATTACTTGGAAAACAAGGAACATGGTGCACTTAATTTGAAGTGAAGCATTGGAACAAATGCACTTGGAATGAATTGAATAGCTTTACAACGTCTAGAGATGTCTAGAATATTCCACATGCTGCTAGAATACTCTAGAATCCAAGACCAAGGTGTGTGCAAAGGTGCTGTCATGAAAAAGCAGCAGAATTTGCAAACTGACACAGGGTAATCGATTACCCTATTTGAGTAATCGATTACTCTAGCCAATTTTGCCCAATTTTGCTTAAAAATGGTGCTGTGGTCCCGGCTTTGATTTTCCACTTCTTATTTTGATAAATAGGCATGGCAATCCTTATTTTGTGCTTGTCTTGATGATGTGATGACCTTGTGAGGATATGATTAATCGGGCTTGGAAAACCTGAATATTCCTGCAATCAAAACACAAAAAGAAAAGTGCGAACGCGTATGCCAACAATGCGAATGCGCATGCTTATGCAAAAGGCAAAAAGGGAGGTCAAATTCCGGGTTACGACAGCTGCCCCTATTTAATCCTCTAGGACCTGAATGTACGAATTGCGCCAGTTTTTCGATGATTCGAGGTAAAAGGGGATTAAATAACAGAGTAGCTCGAGAATTTGACTGACGGCGTCAAAAGAAGAGTGTTAAGAAAGAATAGATAAGTGCAAAGTTTGGCTAAAAATCTGCTGGGAGATAAGTCAGGCAAAAGAGAGGGAGTATGATCAATGCATATGCTATGTATGTGTCTCTACATGATGCTTGATACCATGCAATGCAAAGGCGCAAGATAAGGCATACTGTGAAGCGGTTAGGCAGAAATCGTAGCAAAACGACTTCGACACCCTCGGTTGGGGAGAGGACCCGCAGATAAAGACAATCTCTGCTGGAGAAGAGAGTTCACAAAGGATGATGATTCTGCTGGGAAAAGAAACCGAGAACATCTCAGGTTTCTAAGTCACCATGGTTGTCTCTGTTGGGGATGAAAGAATTAATTCGATCCTTCCTACCCAGACTGACTCTGCATGGGGAAATACATCCTTCCAAATCATGTTGACTCAACTGAGGAGTCCACTGCTACTGGGGACAAATAGTTTCACATTATTGGAGATGATGTACAACCCTTGCTGGGGATAATAGAGCAAAGTGTCTTTGCTGGGAGCACTTCGGCAACCTGCCTGGAGACATTATAAATCTGTCAGAGAAAAGATATGTAAACAATCAAGCTTTTTGACAAATCGTAATGGCGCTTGCTGGGGAGAATGATGACTCTGTTGAGGAACTGCTGAGGTAATAACAACTTCTTCACAGAACCATCACATTGCCGGCCAGGCGTTAGGCTTACCAATGGATATTACTGATTATCCTGCAGGAGTTACCAGTAACACATGCAATGCATAATGTTTTCTCGATTGATTTAGCTTTTTATTGTTCTCAACGTTTTTTAGTATTATGTGATCCCAAATAATTGTTTATCTTGCAAACAAAATACTGGAATGAAACAAATTGAGATAACAAAGAATGCATTTTATTGAATGTAAAATTTTTGTACATAAAGTGTGTACAACTTAGCGGGCTACTATTGTTTTTTTTTCACTGTCCGTAACTTTTGCATGGACATTTCTTTTTTTTGGTCTATCGGCAGATGTCAATCTAGCGGACTTTTTGTAACACCTCAAAATTTGCCCTTTTGTTTCTAACCTAACTGGTTTATGCTTCCTTTCATTTGCATTATCATTCCTGCATTTGCATTGTCCTTTTGAGAATGGGATCAAGGTATATTCTCAGCAGCTCACGGCGTCATCAGTTCCGGTACAATTTTTAACAGTGATCAAAGCAAGCAGATAGCTTTCCAAATCTTTTTGAGCATTTATTTTGCTCATTAAGCGATTGGATGATCAGAAACTCCGGCAGTCAATTTTTGATCAGTTTTTCAGCACCAGACAGTTGTTATCAGCAGTTTAATCCGAGTGCGAAAAACATTTCGCAGCATATTTCAAGTGTATTCCAGTGGTAATTTCAAATGGCAAGTTTCAGAGGCCTATCATGGTCCAGAACAGGTGGAATCGGGCGAATATCCAAGTTTCCCTCCTTTTGGCGCCAATTTTGAATTTTTGAACTGAGTAATCGATTACTCAAAGTGAGTAACCGATTACTCTGGGCGAAATTGCAAAAATGTGGCATTTTCAGCACTGCAGAATTTTGGAGTATTTTGTGGTCATGTGCTTGGCTTGTGCATGTGTGGGAAGGATCTAGAACTGATCTATTTTCATCATTTTCCACCCAAAATTCAAATTCTCTCCATCATATTTCCACTCTAATTCCTCATTTCATTTCCTAATCCATTTTTCACTCCAATTTCCACTCACTTGACCTCACTCCCAACCCAAACTTAACTCATAACCTAGGGGTTATTTAAACTAATTCATTCCAAACTTCATAAACCTAGATCATTTTCACTCTCCAATTTTTCAGAATTTCTCTCAACTCTCTCTCACTTTTTCCACTTTTCATCTTCATTTTCAACCTCTCACCAAATCTCCATATCCATAGATTCACAAATTCTTCATTGGAATTTGTGAATTCTTGAGATAAACCTCCATCACATCATCATTATTGGTTCAATTCTGATATAGCTTCTGGTTTGGATCTTGGAATCACTTTTGGGAGCAGACTTTGATTATTTGGAGTGTTCTTGCTTGGATCTTGAAGATTCTTGCTAGGATCTTGAAGATTATTGTATAGATCTCTAGTTTTCTTGCTTGGATTCACCAATTTTCGTGCCTAACAATCACGAAGTCAAATCTCAGCCTTGTAGGTTAGTTTTCCTTAGATCTATGTTTGATTTAGCTTAATTTTAACTTAGGCAATGTAGATCCTTGGTTTGTGATGTGATTTGATCCATTTGCTTGATTTGATTTGTGATCTTGTTGTTTGATTGATGAAATTGGTGTTTGATTACTGATATTTGATGTGAATTTTGTGATTAATTGATTGCATGATCATTTGGATGTTTGCATAAGTGATTGGATGCTGAAAAGTGCGTTTCAAAGTTGATTTTCTGCCTCTGCTTCAGTGGTAATCGATTACTCAAATTTCAACTGAGTAACCGATTACTCAAAGTGATTAATCGATTACCACTGCTGCAGAGTGATATTTTCTTGCCTTTTCTTGGTTGTTTGAGATCCGATGCATGCCTAAACTTCATGGAATGATGCATTGATGATTTGTGGACTATTCTTGAGCTATTGCACCTCACACTATTGTATGCGCACATTTCTCCGACACGCGGTGCTTGATTTTTATCGTCTGTGATCACATTTGCGTTGTTGATTAATGGATGCTATGAACACCATACACACACTTCTTAAGCATGTTGATTGTGACTTGTTGTTAATATTGCTGGAGTTTGTTTGTTTGAATTTGATTGCGTGCATTTAATTCCATGAGATACATGTTTGTTTTCAACTTTGTTCATATGCTTGATGTTGTGCATCCTCTCATGATGTGGTGCATTCTTTCATGTTGTCTCCAAGTGTTGTTTGCCATGATATATGATGTGTTTGTAATCATAAGGCATGATGTTTGATGCGTGTTTGCTTTGCCATGCTTGATTCGTAGTCAAATGTATTGCATGCTGCCTTGTTTCTACAGTTGTCTATGTGCATGTGCGCTGTTGTATGTACGACTGTTTGGCTTTTCACACCCTTTGTTGGGCTGAATTATATGTTGTTGTATGCTACCTTGCTTGTGTGCTGCTTTTTACCGCTGTTTTGGTGCAGGAACGTTGTGGTAGCTGCTGTTTTTATTTATTCGCTTCTTTTCCTCTTTCGTCTCTTTCACTCTTTTCTTCCCTTGGATCTCAAGACTTGTTTAAGTCTTGGATTCTTTTCCCCTTAGAGCTACCTAGTCCAACTTAATTTTCGATTAAGCTTGGAGTAGGATTAGCATTAGGTCTTAGGTAGTTGTTTCTCGCCTAAACTTCACTAACCATAGGACCACCCTTTTGCATGACAACACTAGGATAATGATCCCCTTAGAGTCACCCTTCTTCCTTGTGTCTTCTCTTCTCCTCTCTTAACACTTCTAAAACACTTAATAAATATAACGAATATTGCGCTCGAGCCTTAAGTGTAGGAAATGAAGAACGAGGGGTCTCCCCTCCTCTTCTAGAGTGTTTAGCATACGTCCCATTTGGGGGCAACCATGCGATTCACTCGTTCCTGCATGGTAGACTTTGGTGCAATGTGAGTTACGAACTAACTCAATCCACTTCTGTCTAAAAAACACAAAAACAAACTCAAATCTTTTTATCCTTCGGGATCGTTAAGTTCAACTCATTTTCAGAAAAGGGCACGTTACTTCCGTCTCGTCTCAAACAGGCATCGACCCTAACTGCCGGACGCGAATCTAACGTCGCTCATAAAAAACACTAACCGACCTCGTTAGGTCGAACTACGACTGCTCTGATTTCCTCTTTCTTGTCCGATTGAGGATACGTAGGCACAAGACGACGATGTCTTGGCGAGCAACCTCCCCCCTTAGTTCGCGTCCAAACTACGTTGACTCTGACTTTCCCATTGCACGAGGGAGTACGTAGGCATAGGACGAGTGATGTCCTATCGAGCCACTTCTTTTCTTTTTTTCTTTTCTTCATCGTTTCTTTGTTCCTTTCCGTTCCCGTTCCTTCTTTTTTCCAGTAGTAGCAGAGCTCCAGACGACGACACCCTTTGATCGAGACAACAAGTGTGGATCCCATCGAGTACGATGGACGTGTGGGGTGCTAACACCTTCCCTTCGCGTAACCGACTCCCTTACTCGTTTCTCTTGGTCGTGAGACCATGCTCTTTCCCTTCCCTCAAGTTTACGAAGTGTTTCCTTTCCCTCTCTTGGGATAAATACACATTGCTGGCGACTCTGTTTTCCGCGCCACTTTCGCGTTTGTACCATGGATGCAAATCCTCGGGAGCGACAACTGGCGACTCTGCTGGGGACAGGTTGACCTCTTGCTGGTCCATCCCCTTTTACAAGTCATTCCTAGCGCTTGTTTGTTTTATTTCATTGGGTGTTTATTGTGGTGCTTTATTTTGTTGTATATTACTGTATGTTACTGTTTTACTGTATTTACCGCATTTATTGCATTGCATGTCATTATTTTGCTGTACTGCTCTGGTGCTGGATTTTCTGTTTGTAGGGTGGGTTGGATTCATGAGAGAAAAACCCAATAGCCAGGCTTGAGCATACACCTATGATTAGCGTGGAAAGTAGTGTGACTTGTTTGGCATTTTGCCAGACTTAGTATACATGAAAACTCCACATCCAGACGAGGTTTTCTTGGTAATATTTTATCCTGCGCATTTGGACCAGACGATGGAATATAACCGGGAAAACTGTCGACTCTGGCGACCATCTCCCGAGGACTCAGCAACGCCTCTCCTCCCAGCATGTGATAATGGCAATCCAGAAATGGCAAACCCATTACACTTGTCGATCTGAGGACCCAATGCTGAGAACTTACTATAGGATGACCTTTTTTTTGGGGGAATCAATGGACGACCTCTTTGTTTGGCGATAGTATTGTACCCCGAGGGATGAATGTACTATTGCTCCTCAAATCGAGAATACGAGATTGAGGATCCCGTTTTCTAGAACCCACATGAGAGAGGGGATGTGTGTTTGCAGGTCTGCAGGTAACCGAAACCTTCAACCTACCCGGTTTTCTGGATTTCTCATCGGCGTACTGTTATTATCCTGATTTTCTGGAAGTTTAAATGGGCTGTTATTCTGGAATTCTGGTTTTCTGATATCTGGGGTTTTATTCAGTCAGCAGAACAACAGCAGTTTTGAGCATCATGGATACCTTGATCCCATGTTTGCATTTGCATCATCATTTTGCATTCTAACATGTTTGTTCATTTGTAGGGTTGCATCCTAATTTTGATTCCGGTTGTCCGAAGACTGTTCATGATGGATGCCAGCACTGAAGAAAGAAAGAATATCATCCCGTACAAGTTCCCAGAGCTTCATTTAGATGTTGTGCATAAGATCTCCGTTATGGCGAAACATGGGGTATTAGCAGACTTTAGAGGAGAATATGGGAGGATTCTGAGTTTCGCCCGGGATGTTACCAACTATGAGTTCAGAGCTCTGTACACTCTGGAACAGTTCTATGACCCTCACCTGTGGTGTTTTCTGTTTGCGAATTATCTTTTAGCTTCGACATTGGAAGAGTATGCTTTCATTCTGGATGTTTCGGTCAAAGAAGAAGTCCCCTTCTATCCTTCTAAGGAGTTTCCCGATCTGGAAAAGGTTGCTGTGGCGTTACGCTTGGATCAGTCTTTGCTGAAGAAGAATGTTGTGAGTAAAGGAGGTTATAAAGGCTTTCACACGAAGTTTTTGATCGAACAGGCTGCTATTTGTGCTAAGGCTAAGTGTTGGTCGGTGTTCAATGCAATTCTGGTTATGTGTGTTTATGGAACGACATTGTTCCCTAATGTAAAGGATTTTGTAGACGTGCACGCTGTCCGGATATTCACCACAAAGAATCCGGTGCCTACCTTGATTCGGGATCTGTACTATTCAATGCACTATAAGAATGAGAAGAGGAGAGGAGGACCTCTTTACTTTTGTGCTCCAATACTCTACAAGTGATTTGCCGATCGCCTTCCCAAATCTGGGGTATTCGAAGACACTAAGGAAACATTGGACTGGTCAAGGAGATTGATGGGATTAAGGGCTGGCAACTTGATTTGGGTCAATCGTGATTTGATGGGCCAAGAGATCCTGATTAGCTGTGGAGGTTACCCGAACGTACCTTTAATAGGAAGAAAAGGGGGAATTAATTATTACCCTATTCTTAATATTAGGCAATTTAGGTATGCTTTGAAGGAGCCGCCAAAGGACCAAGATGTTCAAGAGTTTCTATATGTGAGCGGAGAAGCCAATCTGGAAGTGTTAAAGGAAGCTACAAATACTTGGGGAGACCGCCACAAGAAAGGAAAGACTTCTTTTGGAAAGTGTAACAACAAAGCCTTCCCTGCATACGAGGACTGGATTCAGAGGAGAGTAGAGAGTGTACTTCTACCGTTCTGTAGAGAGCCTCCATCTTACTCCCTGCTGATTGAATCTCTGACCACAATTGAGATAGAGAAGTATAACAAACTGTGGGTTGAAAAGGAGAAGCTTCGAGAGGAGAACGGTGAGCTGCAAACAGAAATCTACCAGTTGAAACACGAGCGAGGTGAAGCTGTTCATGCCGCCAAGTTGAAAATAGAATTGCTCGCTAAGAACGAAAAAGAGCTGGCTGAAGAGGTCATAGCCAGACAAAAGGTAGGACAAGCTCTGAAAAGTGTTAGCAGGATCCTCAAATCCAAGAAGGAAGATCTAGCCAAAGCTTGGTCAAAGATTCACAAGTTTAATGCTTAACGAGATACCGCAATAACAACCAACAAGCAGAAAGAAGATTAGTTCCTAGATTAGATCGAGAGTTTGAAGACAAAGCTCAAGAAGAAAGACGAGGAGATCTTATCAGGGATGTTCCAAAGATACGCAGTTGAGGAGCAACTGAATAAGGCCATAGCGACCATAGCAGAGCTGAAGATACGAGCTGAGGTGTAGAGGCTTATGGGTGAAGGTTCTAGCTCAGGCAGTGGGTGATACTCTGTAGTTTGTTTTTCTATGCATCTCGGGTCACCACTAGAACTGTTGGCTGGGATCTTTGCTTCTTTTGTTTTCAGACTTATTATTGTTATTTTGGGTTGTAATCTCTGATGGTGATTTTTCTCTGATTTATATGTGAGCAGCAGTTTCATCCTATCTCGTATTTAAACTGGAATCAAGGGGTGGATCGCCCTGCAAATATTCAAACATGTTCATTGCATATGCATAATCATAATCATTTTTGCATCGCAGGTGCTCGTTCCAGTTTGTTATAACCTTTATTTGGCTGTAGGCAGGATTGATAATCAGCCTATTCATCGGTATTCTACTAGATCAAATTAGAGGAGAATTATGGAGAAGATGCAAGCTGATATGGCTGCCATGCAGGCCCGTATAAACCAATTCATGGAGCTGATGCAAGGTGTTGCCCAAGGGCAAGAGCAGTTGAGGACTTGGGTCCAACCCTTAGTGGCGAGGGTGGATGAAGATGGGGTTCTTCATGGCGGAGTTTATAATGGCGTTGGTGGTAATGGTGCCCAGGGAGGTCCTGTGGGTGTAGAGATCCCTATTCCTGGTGTTGTGATCCCTCAGGGCAGAGGAGAGCAGCTTGTGATTCCTTCTGTTGTGGGAGGAGGAAGTGTTTGTACTGTTCATGGTCGTCATTTCGAAGACCAACAAGATGACGTTTTTTCTCTGCTAGGTGGGGATGCTGGTCCTCAGGATGACAATGATCAAAGGCTCAGACTCATTGAAGAACAACTAAAGGGAGTAATGAATCAGAATTCTGTAGGAATGAATCTGGAGGATTTGGGGCTGGTTCCCAGCGTTGTAATTCCGCACAAATTTCAGGTGCCCAATTTTGTAAAATACAATGGTACCACCTGTCCCAAGACGCATGTCAGGGCATACGCGAGGAAGATGGCCGCGTATTCTAAAGATGAGAAATTGCTGATGCATTTCTTCCAGGATAGCCTGTCTGGGGCATCCTTGGAATGCTATATGCAACTAGAGAGATGCCATGTCCGTAATAGGAGAGAGTTGGTTGAGGCCTTCATCAAGCACTACCAATATAACACTGACATGGCTCCCAACAGGACCCAGTTACAGAATATGTCTCAGAAGAATAATGAAAGCTTCAAAGAATATGCGCAGAGATGGCGTGAACTAGCGGCAAGGGTGCAGCCGCCCATGTTGGAAAAGGAAATGTTGAATTTGTTTATGGATACTTTGCCGGGACGTTATTATGAGAAACTGTTACCTTGCGTGTCAGGCAAGTTTGCTGATTTGATCATGGTTGGGGAAATGTTAGAGAGTGGAATCAAAGCAGGGAAGGTAGCAGGTAGTGATGGATCGTCTTCTGGTCAGGGGAAGAAACCTTATGCTAATTACAAGAAAAAGGAAGAAGAAAATTCGGTGTCGTCTCACCGAGGTAAAGGAAAGCAGCATCAGAGTTATAGCCAGCAGGTAGCTTTAGTGACAATTCCTGCAGCACCTCCACAGCAACAGCGGAATCAGGCTCCTCGCCAGTACCCGGCCAGTCAAAGAACGGCTGATAGACATTTTGAAACACCTCCCATGCCTTATTCTCAATTGTTCCAGCATTTACTACAGCTACATTTAGTTCAGAAGAGGACATTGGCCCCTCTTACCGGTAATCCACCTCGGGGTTATAATCCTAATGCCCACTGTGATTTTCATTCTGGGGCACCCGGACATCACATCAAGGACTGCAAAGCTTTTAAGCATAAAGTCCAAGACTTGGTGGATTCGAAGGCCATCAACTTTTCAAATGACGGGCCAAATGTCATCCAAAATCCAATACCGAACCATGGTGGGCCAAGGGTTAACGCTGTGATAGAGGAGTATGAATCTTTGAATTTGGTTACAGATGTTAATGAATTAAGGACTCCTTTGATGGTGGTAAAGGAGAGGTTATTGAGGGGTGGGGTGTCCCCCGGATGTGATGAGAATTGTTCAGAGTGTATGTCGCAAGTGAATGGGTGTGATTTGTTAAAGTCAGGAATTCAAAAGCTGATCGATGAAGGTCGATTGCAGTTTGACCGATGTGACCAACGGAAAGAGGTTGTTAGCAGGAAGAATGAGGTTGCTACCATTACTATCCCTTTCAAAACTATCACTATTTCAGGGCCAGTCAGACTAGCGCCGGTGATTATTACATCTCCCAGACCCGTGCCATATGAGAGTACCAAGGCCATTCCTTGGAACTATGGAGCCAAAGTGTTTGTCAATGGACAGAAACAAGAACTGGTGGGGACTTCTGTAGTGAACTCTTGTGTTGAAAGCAGTGTTGAGGCAGGGGCTATCATGAGAAGTGGTAGGGTCTTTACCCCTTATAATGATCAAGCTGGTAGTTCTGGACAAGACAAAGGGAAACAGGTTGTAGGTAATTATGTGCAAGCACCAGTAGTGAATGACTCCACGATAGGGCCGATTAATAATTCTTTCTCCGAGAACGTGGAAGAGTTTATGAGATTAATCAGGAAGAGCGACTACAAGATTGTTGATCAGTTGCATCAGACTCCGTCCAAAATATCCATCTTATCTTTGTTGTTGTGCTCTGAGGCACACCGAAATGCATTACTGAAGGTACTGAATGCTGCTTACGTACCTCAAGAGATATCCGTTAATCATTTAGAAGGGGCCGTGGCTCACGTGAATGCTGGTAATGGTTTGGGTTTCACTGATGTTGACTTGACTCCCGCTGGGAGAAACCATAATAATGCCTTGCATATTTCTGTTGAATGCCGTGGATCATTGATGTCTCATGTGCTTGTGGATACTGGGTCCTCTTTAAATGTTCTTCCTAAGAAAGCCTTAATGAAGTTGGACACCCGAGGGTTGATATGCACACTTAGTGATTTGGTGGTGCGCGCTTTCGACGGCTCGAAGAGGTCTGTTTTTGGTGAGATTGTGTTACCAATTAAGGTTGGACCGAAAGTTTTCGATGCTACCTTCTACATCATGGACATCCAACCTCCCTACAACTGTCTGCTGGGACGTCCATGGATTCACAGTACTGGGTCTGTGACGTCTACATTGCATCAGAAGTTAAAGTATATGGTAGACGGGCATATGGTGACGGTTTGTGGAGAAGAGGATATGATGATAAGCCATCTATCTACTTTCAAGTATGTGGAGGTAGATGGCGAAATACACGAAACTCTATGTCAAGGTTTCGAAGCAGTGAAGATCACTGAGAAGCCTCTCAAAGAAGGTAGCCAATCTGAAGTGGTTCAACCTACAGTGGTATATCAGCCGGAGATTTCAATGTCTTCCTTTAAAGATGCTCGGGCCGTGGTTGAGGCCGGCGGTTCACAAAGGTGGGGTCAGGTTATTGATATCCAGGAAAAACAGAATACTCATGGACAGGGTTATAAGCCACCCAGGCGTCCTGAAGAGCCTCCTAAGTTCTATGGCCCAGTCCGTTTCACCAGTGTCGGTGTTTTCTTCGATAGAGTCAATGCGATTGAGGGGGATGGAGATAGTGATTGTGATATGGATAGTTGGATCCGCCCATGTGTCCCAGGTCAAAGCCTTTGCAACTGGTCGTCGGAGAGAGTTATCCAAGTGACCGGACCAGAGTAATTGCTTCTGTTTGTCATCTCTGTTAATCCTACGTTCTTCCCAAGACGTAGTGATTCATGTTCGCAGGGCTTGAATGTGTTTGTATGCTTTTCTTTATCATTAATAAAGGACATTTTCACATTCAAATGTTTAGATCCCTGTTTTTTCTGTTTTTGTTTTTGCATTAAAATCACAGCAAAATGGCAATGTGTTTTGTCTGATGCATCCATAATAAACATATATCACCAATCATGTAGGTTTTCTTGTTCAGATTCTACCCATCATGATTCAGCTATGGCCCGATACGACTTCGATAATCCCATATATCAGGCTGAAGAGGGGACTGATGAAGACTGTGCCTTACCAGAGGAATTAGCCAGGCTGTTAAAACAAGAGGAAAAGGTCATTCTGCCTCATCAAGAGGAAATCGAGGTTGTTAACTTGGGAACCGAGGACACAAGGAAAGAGGTACGGATAGGGGCTACTTTGGAATACTCTGTCAAGGGAAGATTGATTGAAATGCTTCGAGAGTATGTGGATATCTTCGCCTGGTCTTACCAAGGTATGCCTGGGCTCGACACGGACATCGTGGTACACCGGCTACTGCTCAAAGAAGGATGTGCTCCGGTTAAGCAGAAGCTGAGAAGGACAAAACCGGAGATGGCCGTCAAGATTAAAGAAGAGGTTCAGAAACAGTTAGATGCCGGGTTTCTTGCTGTAACGAGTTATCCTCCGTGGGTTGCTAATATTGTGTCTGTACCCAAGAAGGACGGAAGGGTCAGGATGTGCGTTGATTACAGGGATCTGAATAGAGCAAGCCCAAAAGACGACTTCTCGCTTCCTCACATTGATGTGTTAGTGGACAACACTGCTCAGTATTCTGTGTTTTCCTTCATGGATGGCTTCTCTGGGTATAACCAAATCAAGATGGCCCCAGAGGACATGGAGAAAACAACGTTCATAACACCGTGGGGAACATTTTGTTACAAAGTGATGCCCTTTGGATTGAAAAATGCTGGGGAAATATATCAGCGGGCGATGGTGACTCTCTTTCATGATATGATTCACAAAGAGATCGAGGTCTATGTTGACGACATGATTGCGAAGTTACAGATGGAGGAAGAACATATGGTTAATCTTCAGAAACTGTTTGAGAGGTTGAGAAAGTTCAGACTGAGGTTGAATCCGAACAAGTACACCTTCGGGGTGAGATCTGGAAAGTTGCTGGGTTTTATTGTCAGCGAAAGAGGTATCGAGGTTGACCCTGCTAAAGTAAAATCCATTCAAGAAATGCCTGAGCCAAGAATAGAAAAAGAGGTTCGTGGTTTCTTTGGGAGGTTGAACTACATTGCTAGATTCATCTCTCATCTTACAGCCACGTGTGAACCGATATTCAAGTTGCTAAGAAAAGATCAAGAGGTCAGGTGTAACGAGAATTGTCAAAAGGCGTTCGAAAAAATAAAAGAATATTTGCAGGAACCTCCGGTCCTTATGCCGCCAGTGCCAGGAAGGCCATTGATTATGTATCTTACGATTCTTGAGAACTCAATGGGGTGTGTGCTCGGTCAACACGACGAGTCAGGTAGAAAAGAGCACGCCATCTACTACCTGAGTAAGAAATTTACTGATTGTGAGTCGAGGTACTCGATGCTGGAGAAAACATGTTGTGCACTCGCTTGGGCAGCTAAGCGTTTGAGGCAGTATATGTTAAACCACACAACCCTCTTGATTTCGAAGATGGATCCGATCAAGTATGTGTTTGAAAAGCAGGCGCTTTCAGGAAGAATAACCCGTTGGCAGATGGTTCTGACAGAATACGATATTCAATATGTTTCCCAAAAAGCCATCAAGGGAAGTGTTGTGTCAGAATATCTCGCTGAACAGCCAATTGAGGATTATCAACCAATGAAGTTTGAATTTCCTGATGAGCACATTATGTATCTGAAGATGAAAGATTGTAAAGAGCCTCTACCTGATGAAGGACCTGAAATTGGGTCCCAATGGAAGCTGGTCTTTGATGGGGCTATTAATTCATTCGGTAACGGAATCGGGGCAGTCATTACAACTCCAAAAGGTTCTCATATACCTTTCACTGCCCGATTAGTGTTCATATGTACCAACAATGAGGCGGAGTATGAAGCATGCATTATGGGGTTAGAAGAAGCGATTGATTTGAGAATCAAGAACCTCGATGTTTATGATGATTCCGCGTTAGTAGTTAATCAGATCACTGGAGAATGGGAAACTCGTCAAGCGAACTTGGTGCCTTATAATAACTACGCTAGAAGGTTGTTACCTTTCTTTGACAGAATTAATTTCCATCATATACCCCGGTTAGAGAATTAGATGACCGATGCGTTGGCAACATTGTCTTCGATGTATCAGGTGAATCGTTGGAATGAAACTCCTTCGATCAGAATCATGCGTCTGGATAGACCAGCTTTTGTGTTTGCAGTTGAAGGTGTATCAGATGGAAAACTTTGGTATCATGATATTAAAGTTTTTCTGAAGAGTCAAGAGTATCCGGAAGGTGCATCCACCAAAGACAAGAAAACTCTGAGGAGGCTGGCGAGAAATTTCTTTCTGAATAAGGATGACGTATTATACAAGAGAAACTTTGACATGGTCTTGCTACGTTGTGTTGATGAACACGAGGCAAACCTGTTGATAGAGAAAGTTCATGAAGGATCTTTCGGTACCCATGCTAATGGGCATGCTATGGCCAGAAAGTTGTTGAGAGCGGGGTATTATTGGATGACTATGGAATCTGATTGTTTCAAATACACCCGGAAGTGTCATAAATGCCAGATTTATGCTGATAAGGTGCATGTGTCGCCTACTCCTCTGAATGTGTTGTCATCACCTTGGCCCTTTGCCATGTGGGGCATTGATATGATCGGAAAGATTGAGCTAACTGCTTCCAATGGGCATTGTTTCATTTTGGTTGCCATCGATTATTTCACGAAGTGGGTGGAAACAGCCTCATTTGCCAATGTCACCAGATAAGTGGTAGCCAGATTTATCAAGAAGGACATCATCTGCCGGTATGGAGTCCCGGAGAGAATCATTACTGATAATGGTTCAAATTTGAATAACAAGATAATGAAGGAGCTATGTCAGAGCTTTAAGATTGAGCATTACATTTCTTCTCCCTATCGTCCGAAGATGAATGGGGCTGTTGAAGCAGCAAATAAGAACATCAAGAAGATTATACAAAAAATGGTAGTGGCCTACAAAGACTGGCATGAGATGCTGCCTTATGCTTTACACGGTTATCGTACTTCGGTACGCACATCAACTGGGGCAACTCCTTTCTCATTGGTATATGGTATGGAAGCGGTTCTACCATTAGAAGTTGAGATTCCTTCTTTAAGAATTCTGGCAGACGTGAAGCTTGATGAAGCTGAATGGGTGCGTTCCAGACTGGATCAGCTGAACCTTATTGAAGAGAAGAGATTGGCAGCCATTACACATGGTCGGTTGTATCAGAGCAGGATGAAGAAAGCCTTTGAACAGAAAGTGCGTCCTCGGTGTTTTCAGGCTGGTGAATTAGTTTTGAAAAGGATCATTCCTCCTCAAATAGATCACAGGGGCAAATGGACTCCAAACTACGAAGGGCCATATGTAGTAAGACAGGTTTTCTCTGGTGGAGCCTTATTACTCTCAACTATGGATGGCGAAGATTTTACGTCCCCTGTGAACGCAGACGTAGTTAAAAAATACTTTGCATAAAAGAGACCCGCTGGACACAAAAAGAAAGTCCAGGCAAAAAAGGGGCATCCCGGCGAACCATAAAAAGAAAAGGTTCTGGCAAAAATTAGGGATAAAGAAAAAAAAAAGGAATAAACCCACAAAGTTGAAAACCTAAAAAGGCAACTTTGGCAAAAAGGGTATCCCGATGGATTGAAAACCCGAAAAGGGCGATCCAGGCAAAAGTTAGGGATTTAAAAGCAAGAGGCTATGATCTGCGTTCGATCTATGAACACTTTTTATACTTGGGAATTTCAAAGGAAAGGAATCAGTCCAGTCAGACTTTTCAAAGGCCAGAGCATCTGCAGATAAGCGAGGCATACTGGGTCATAGCTGAAGTGAATCATGGGGGATATCTGTTCCCCACATTGCCGACATGTGTATTTTCTTTTATTTCTTTTTGCAATTACCTCTTTTCAGGAATTGCTTCCAAATGTAAATGCCTATTCGCAGGCCAATTTCATTCAATAAAATCTTCATTTCACTCAAGAGCTTTCCATTTGTGTTTTTATTTTTGCTGTTTTGTTTGTGAAAACGTACGATATTTTGATAAAACATTGCATGCGAAAATGTTAAGCTTTGCGAAGCGTATCAGAAAACAGTGGAAATTGCTTAGGCAATGGTCGTTGTATTGGTAATAGAGGTGATCTTTTTGCGTATATAACTTCCTGTTGATTGTGTTTGCAGGACGACAGGTTTGTTCTTCCCCAGTGGAGTCGCCTCCCCCAGCACTGAAAGTGCATCATCCTCAGCAGAACTTATTCCCCCCAGCAAGCAGTTTAAAGTGGATTGCTCCGAGGTGAGTGTGGTTGTATCTCTAGCAGGAGGTGTGACTTTGTGTTCCCACAGATCCTGGTAGTCACTTTCCTCAGGAGGGCAGGAAGCGTAGTTTCGTCAGCAAAGGCATGCTCTAATCCCCAGCAGGGTAGGATCTGTCCTCCAACAACAGGTCAAGCTCAATGATATACCCTGGCAGGTTTCATTGATTTTTCTCCCCAAGTAGAGCTAGTCTCCTCGACGTTGAAAAGTTCATCCAACAGCAGCAGGTTATTATTTTCCCCAGCCAGAGTGTCAAGAATTATCTTCTTCAGCAGAGTACAGAAGATTAACTCCCCAGCTAGAGTTGTGGTTGATTGATTACTCTCAGCAAACAATCAGAAGTGGATGCTGTTGCATCCCCAGCAGGAGACTTAAGGAATATCTTCCTTCTTTGGACAAAGGTATTTTGTCCCCACAGAGTCTGAACACTCATTCTCCTCAGCTAGTCAAGAAATATTTACCTCACCAGCAATGGTATGAGTTAAATCTCCTCAGATGAGTGAGCTTGATGTTATCCTCTAGCAAGGTGGATGTTAGTATCTACTGTTCTTCAAGCAGGTGTGCTGGTCGTGGCCGGTACTCCCCAGCAGGGTAAAAGTACTGATATTCCCCGGCAGGGCAAGAGCAAGGGCATCTCCCAAAAGCAGGTTGAGTCCAGTAGTATCCTCAAACAGGTTTGGAATTACTGATTTGTCTCCCCAAGCAAAGTTTAATGGTGATCTTCACGGGGGTTTGTTCAACAGCAGTTGAAATCCCCGGCAGATTTTAAGTCCAATGGTTATTGGCGCTTTTTCAGATCCAGGTAAAAATCATTGGTAATCCCCCAGCGGAGAGAATTTCTCTTTGGGTTCCCTCTTCAATATTCGTTTTTATCCATCCCCAACAGAGCGGGTATTCTCTCGGAGTTTCATCTAGCAGAGTTGTGATCAAGATCTTCCTAATCAGAGTGAAGTCTTCCTCAGCAGGGTCTTTTATTTCAGAGGACAATTTAGTTTGTCATCCCCGGTGGGGTTGCCTTTGTCTTCAGCATTTATTTTGCTGGGACGCCTCTTTTGCATTGCATAAGCATTTTTGCATGGCATCCTCCTAAAACGTAGCATTCCATTGATATGGAGCATTACGGCAAAATTCAAACATATGCATTCGAAGCATAAGCCAGGTTTGATATCTTTTACCAGTTCCTGTCCCCAACAGAAAGAGATGTAATCCAGAAGATGTTAGTCAACATCACCCTCCAACCAGTGGATTTGTCCTTGTTGTTAGAATCCCCTACAGAGTTGTCTGTATAGACTTCTCTTCCCCCGGCGGAGTCAGCTCCTTTACAGGTCGTAAGTCCGTTGATTTTGCTTCCTGTACTTCTTCGGTTGTTATTCCAACTTTTGGTTGGTACCCTTTAGTTATTCCAACTTTTGGTTGGTCCTCTTCTCGTTATTCTAACTTTTGGTTAGTATATTGCATTCCAACTCTTGGTTGGTATCCTTTCATTCCAACTTTTGGTTGGTCTCCTTCGTTATGAGTTCGCCTTTGGTCGGCGTTCTTGTTATCCCAACTTTTGGTTGGTACTCTTTGTTATCCCAACTTTTGGTTGGTACCTTCTTGGTTATTCCAACTTTTGGTTGGTATCCTATTGCATTCCAACTTTTGGTTGGTACCCTTTGCATCCCAACTTTTGGTTGGTATCCTGTTTCATCCCAACTTTTGGTTGGTACCCTTGGCTTTATTCCAACTTTTGGTTGGTCTCTTTTGTTTCATCCCAACTTTTGGTTGGTACCCTTTGCATCCCAACTTTTGGTTGGTATCCTATTTCATCCTAACTTTTGGTTAGTATCTGATATTCCAACTTTTGGTTGGTCTCTTTTGTTTCATCCCAACTTTTGGTTGGTACCCTTGGTTTTA
Source organism: Lathyrus tuberosus (assembly GCA_022829125.1). Lineage (NCBI taxonomy): Eukaryota > Viridiplantae > Streptophyta > Magnoliopsida > Fabales > Fabaceae > Lathyrus > Lathyrus tuberosus. The sequence goes on along the minus strand of JALAZF010000269.1, from coordinate 3,582,899 downwards.
TTCCAACTTTTGGTTGGTCTCTTTTGTTTCATCCCAACTTTTGGTTGGTACCCTTTGCATCCCAACTTTTGGTTGGTATCCTATTTTATCCTAACTTTTGGTTAGTATCTGATATTCCAACTTTTGGTTAGTCTCTTTTGTTTCATCCCAACTTTTGGTTGGTACCCTTGGTTTTATTCCAACTTTTGGTTGGTCTCTTTTGTTTCATCCCAACTTTTGGTTGGTACCCTTTGCATCCCAACTTTTTGTTGGTATCCTATTTCATCCTAACTTTTGGTTAGTATCTGATATTCCAACTTTTGGTTGGTCTCTTTTGTTTCATCCCAACTTTTGGTTGGTACCCTTGGCGTTATCCCAACTTTTGGTTGGTCTCTTTCGTTTCATCCTAACTTTTGGTTAGTATCTGTTATTCCAACTTTTGGTTGGTCTCCTTTGTTTCGTCCAACTTTTGGTTGGTATCCTGTCATTCCAACTCTAGGTTGGTATCATTTCATTCCAACTTTTGGTTGGTCTCCTTCGTTATGAGTTCGCCTTTGGTCGGCGTCCTCGTCATCCCAACTATTGGTTGGTATCCTTTTTTATCCCAACTATTGGTTGGTATCCGTTGTTTCTAAGCCCACTTCGGTTGGCAGGCACTTTATTTTCATTCTCCCCGCAGGGTGCAAATTTTTCAGGTTATTTTGGTATTAAATCTCCGTGTATCCCGATTATATGAAAGTCGTTGCTTCCATACCCTCGGATCCAAGAAGTTTGAATAGGGGCGGCTGTAACACCTCAAAATTTGCCCTTTTGTTTCTAACCTAACTGGTTTATGCTTCCTTTCATTTGCATTATCATTCCTGCATTTGCATTGTAGTTTTGAGCATGGGATCAAGGTATTCTCTCAGCAGCTCACAGCGTCATCAGTTTCGGTACGATTTTTAATAGTGATCAAAGCCAAGCAGATAGCTTTCCAAATCTTTTTGAGCATTTATTTTGCTCATTAAGCGATTGGATGATCAGAAACTCCGACAGTCAATTTTTGATCAGTTATTCAGCACCAGACAGTTGTTATCAGCAGTTTAACCCGAGTACGAAAAACATTTCGCAGCATATTTCAAGTGTATTTCAGTGGTAATATCAAATGGCAAGTTTCAGAGGCCTATCATGGTCCAGAACAGGTGGAACCGGGCGAATATCCAAGTTTCCCTCCTTTTGGCGCCAATTTTGAATTTTTGAATTGAGTAATCGATTACTCAAAGTGAGTAACCGATTACTCTGGGCGAAATTGCAAAAATGTGGCATTTTCAGCACTGTAGAATTTTGGATTATTTTATGGTCATGTGCTTGGCTTGTGGATGTGTGGGAAGGATCATCATTTTCCACCCAAAATTCAAATTCTCTCCATCATTTTTCCACTCTAATTCCTCATTTCATTTCCTAATCCATTTTTCACCCCAATTTCCACTCACTTAACCTCACTCCCAACCCAAACTTAACTCCTAACCTAGGGGTTATTTAAACTAATTCATTCCAAACCTCATAAACCTAGATCATTTTCACTATCCAATTTTTCAAAATTTCTCTCAATTCTCTCTCACTTTTTCCACTTTTCATCTTCATTTTCAACCTCTCACCAAAGCTCCATATCCATAGATTCACAAATTCTTCATTGGAATTTGTGAATTCTTGAGCTAAACCTCCATCACATCATCATTATTGGTTCAATTCTGATATAGCTACTGGTTTGGATCTTGGAATCACTTTTGGGAGCAACTTTTGATTATTTGGAGTGTTCTTGCTTGGATCTTGAAGTTTCTATCTAGGATCTTGAAGATTATTGTATAGATATCTGGTTTTTTTGCTTGGATTCACCAATTTTCGTGCTCAACAATCACCAAGGCAAATCTCAGCCTTGTAGGTTGGTTTTCCTTAGATCTATGTTTGATTTAGCTTAATTTCAACTTATGCAATGTAGATCCTTGGTTTGTGATGTGATTTGATCCATTTGCTTGATTTAATTTGTGATCTTGTTGCTTGATTGATGAAATTGGTGTTTGATTACTGATATTTGATGTGAATTTTGTAATTAAATGATTGCATGATCATTTGGATGTTTGCATAAGTGATTGGATGCTGAAAAGTGCTTTTCAAAGTTGATTTTCTGCCTCTGTTTCAGTGGTAATCGATTACCCTAACAGGGTAACCGATTACTCTGCCTAATTTTCACGTTTTTGGTCAAATTTCAACTGAGTAACCGATTACTCAAAGTGAGTAATCTATTACCACTGCTGCAGAGTGATATTTTCTTGCCTTTTCTTGGTTGTTTGAGATCCAATGCATGCCTAAACTTCATGGAATGATGCATTGATGATTTGTGGACTATTCTTGAGCTGTTACACCTCAAACTATTGTATGCGCACATTTCTCTGACACGCGGTGCTTGATTTTTATCGTTTGTGATCACGTTTGCGTTGTTGATTAATGGATGCTATGAACACCATACGCACACTTCTTAAGCATGTTGATTGTGACTTGTTGTTGATGTTGCTGGAGTTTGTTTGTTTGAATTTGATTGCGTGCATTTAATTTCATAAGATACATGTTTGTTTTCAACTTTGTTCATATGCTTGATGTTGTGCATCCTCTCATGATGTGGTGCATTCTTTCATGTTGTCTCCAAGTGTTGTTTGCCATGATATATGATGTGTTTGTAATCATAAGGCATGATGTTTGATGCGTGTTTACTTTGCCATGCTTGATTCGTATTCAAATGTATTGCATGCTGCCTTGTTTCTACAGCTGTCTATGTGCATGTGCGTTGTTGTATGTACGGCTGTTTGGCTTTTCACACCCTTTGTTGTGCTGAATTATATGTTGTTGTATGCTACCTTGCTTATGTGCTGCTTTTTACCACTGTTTTGGTGCAGGAACGTTGTGGTAGCTGCTATTTTTATTTATTCGCTTCTTTTCCTCTTTCGTCTCTTTCACTCTTTTCTTCCCTTGGATCTCAAGACTTGTTTAAGTCTTGGATTCTTTTCCCCTTAGAGCTACCTAGTCCAACTTAATTTTCGATTAAGCTTGGAGTAGGATTAGCATTAGGTCTTAGGCAGTTGTTTCTCGCCTAAACTTCACTAACCATAGACCACCCTTTTGCATGACAACACTAGGATAGTGATCCCCTTAGAGTCACCCTTCTTCCTTGTGTCTTCTCTTCTCCTCTCTTAACACTTCTAAAACACTTAATAAATATAACGGATATTGCGCTCGAGCCTTAAGTGTAGGAAATGAAGAACGAGGGGCCTCCCCTCCTCTTCTAGAGTGTTTAGCATACGTCCCATTTGGGGGCAACCATGCGATTCACTCATTCCTGCATGGTAGACTTTGGTGCAATGTGAGTTACGAATTAACTCAATCCAATTCTGTCTAAAAAACACAAAAACAAACTCAAATCTTTTTATCCTTCGGGATCGTTAAGTTCAACTCATTTTCAGAAAAGGGCACGTTACTTCCGTCTCGTCGCAAACAGGCATCGACCCTAACTGCCGGACGCGAATCTAACGTCGCTCATAAAAAACACTAACCGACCTCGTTAGGTCGAACTACGACTGCTCTGATTTCCTCTTTCTCGTCCGATTGAGGATACGTAGGCACAAGATGGCGATGTCTTGGCGAGCAACCTCCCCCTTAGTTCGTGTCAGAACTACGTTGACTCTGACTTTCCCATTGCACGAGGGAGTACGTAGGCATAGGACGAGCGATGTCCTATCGAGTCACTTCATTTCTTTTTTTCTTTTCTTCGTCGAGACAACAAGCGTGGATCCCATCGAGTACGATGGACGTGTGGGGTGCTAACACCTTCCCTTCGCGTAACCGACCCCCTTACCCGTTTCTCTTGGTCGTGAGACCATGCTCTTTCCCTTCCCTCAGGTTTACGCAGTGTTTCCTTTCCCTCTCTTGGGATAAATACACATTGCTGGTGACTCTGTTTTCCGCGCCACTTTTGTGTTTGTACCATGGATGCAAATCCTCGGGAGCGACACTTTTATCCATTTTTTTTAGGCATAATATTTTTTGACTGTATCGGAGTTCACGGGCGATGGCAACTCCTCCCCATCCATTGTGGTGAGGATCAGGGCTCCACCTGAGAAGGCCTTCTTGACGATAAAGGGTCCTTCGTAATTGGGAGCCCATTTGCCTCGTGGATCCGAGTGAACAGATGAATATCTCTTAAGCACGAGTTCGCCTTCACAGAATGTTCGAGGAAGAACTTTCTTGTCAAAAGCTCGCTTAAGGCGTCTCTGATATAATTGACCATGACAAACGGCTGTAAGGCGCTTCTCTTCGATGAGATTCAGCTGGTCGTATCTGGATTGAACCCATTCAGCTTCATCAAGACCTACTTCCATGATGACTCTGAGTGAAGGAATTTCGACTTCAATGGGTAGAACTGCCTCCATACCATACACTAACGAATACGGACCCAGTAGAAGTACAGATTGAAGTTCGGTAGCCATGCAGTGCAAAGGGAAGCATTTCATGCCAATCTTTGTAAGTCTTGACCATTTTCTGGACAATCCTCTTGATGTTTTTGTTTGCCGCTTCAACGGCGCCATTCATCTTAGGCCGATATGGTGAAGAGTTGTGGTGCTCGATCTTAAATTCTTGACACAACTCCTTCATCATATTGTTGTTCAGGTTGCTTGCATTGTCCGTGATAATGTTGCTAGGAATGCCATAACGACAAATTATCTATTTCTTGATAAATCTGGCAACCACTTGTCGTGTAACATTTGCATAAGAAGCAGCTTCAACCCACTTGGTGAAGTAGTCGATAGCAATCAGAATGAATCGATGACCGTTGGAAGCCTTCGACTCAATCATTCCAATCATATCTATACCCCACATGGAAAATGGCCAAAGTGAAGTCAAAACATTCAATGGAGTTGGAGGCACATGGATCTTGTCTCCGTAGATTTGGCATTTGTGACATCTTTTGGCAAAGTGTAATACCTCAAAATTTGCCCTCTTATCTCTCTCCAATATTTGGCTTATGCTTCATTTATTTGCATTGCATGTAGGTCATACAAATCATACATACATCATTGGTTGCAAGGCATGGGATTAGTTGTCCCAATATATGGACTGTTCAAAGCCAAAGGACAAGAGCAAAAGCTTTTCCAAACAAGTCACAAGGGCTCCTCACATCTCAATTTATCTCATTTGAGCCATCAAGTCAACAAAAGATTGAAGGAAATCATATTCTCCTAATCAATGCAAATTAGGGTTTTTGAGGTTCTTGAGTATAACACTTCAATGAGAAAGATTTTTGAGCTTTTATCATCTCCAAATGACATATCTCATCATTGTTTAAAGAGGATGCACATCATACTCAGAGGAATTTGGATTTGTAGGATGTACTGTTTTCTCCTAGACTAGGGGTCCAAAACTAGGGTTTGCCATAAAATCAGTTTATTTCTGATTTTTTGGGCAATACCTGATTCTATGGTATTCTACATGTCATTAAGTGTCTAAGGATGAAGAATTGTCCATCAATTTGATTTGGAAGGGTTTCAATTGATCAATTGATTGAGAATCAGGAGAATTGGGGAAAAGTAACTGTGCAGAGGAAAAAGTCAACTCTTGACATTTTTTTTAAATTCAAATTCATGCTCCTCATCTTAAATATGATCATTGGTGAGGATTTGATCAAGAAATAATGAAAGATTCATCAAAAATCAAGAAATGTACAAAGTTGCCAAAAATAGAAATTAGGGTTTCCATTTATGGCAAGTTTTGGCAAGGTGAGAGGTCAACTTTAGAGCATTCTTTCTCCATGATCCAAGCACTAAATTGAAAGGCTAGGGAGGCCTCTCAAAAGTTCACACTTTAAGCTTCAAAACCATACCAAGAACATCCCCATTGGATCAAAATCAAGAGAGATATGATGGATTAAAGTGGAGAGGAATCAAGGCAAAATGACAATTCATGACCAGTCAGTGTGCCATAATTTTTACAAACACTTGGTGTGCATGTTGTGCCCAAGTTCATGGCCAAATATCTCATTAATAGATGTTTCATTTGGAAAATTTTTCAACATCAATCTTGTTCATTTCCATCCCCTCTTCAACTTTGGTGTTCAACACTTTTTCATTTGATCATTCCTTTGAGAGTTATGGTGGCTCAAAGTGGGTAACCTCTCACTGATTTTTCCACACGCACATGAGCTGGTCAGGCCAGGTCAGGCTGACCTGCTACATCAGTTATGCACACAGGTCTTCATGATCATTCTTGAGCACCTTAGAGGCTTCCATTGCTTTTGTTTTCCACTTCAATCTTGCTCTACTCAATGCCCACTTTCCAAAGAACCCTTGGCCATGTCATTTAACTACATGATCATAAAGGTATCATGCTTCAAACTCGCCTTCTTGCCATCTGGTTTCTTCATTCTCAAGTAAAGGAATTCAGTCAAGGAAAAGGGTTTTCATTCTCATTCTCATGCGCATGCCATCATGCATCAGAGTATGTCATCAAAATATTGCCATCTTAAGCCAGACATACCCTTGTCCATTCATACATGTACCATGCACTCTTTGCCTCAAATGTTCAAACCAAGTGAAAGAAGAAAATTGCAAGGTAAGCTGTTCAGTACAACATCACCACCATTCATTTCATGCTAACCCTCACCGTAACTTCATGTTGCTCTCCTCACTCTAACAAAAACACCACAACTCGGATCTAACTAACTTGAACTCACCCTTAACTCAGTTAACCAGAGTTCTAACTGTTAACCAAGATGGTTAACAGTTAACTCACCATATATAAACTAACCCCTAATAGAATTTCACAACTTCACTTCATTCTTCACACTCCAAGGTTTTCACTCTCTCTTTCTCTGAGCTTTCTCCTTCGAATCTTCATCCTCTCTCCAAGATTCTCTACATTTCTCTCTTCTCTTGATTAGCAAACATCCAAAGAATGAAGTAGTAGATTGTGTAGCAGTTTCTTCAACTTCAATCTCATCTTTCTTCTTTTGAATTTGCAAGCAATCTACACCTCTCACATTGCCTTTATTTGACCAATAATCACTGCAAAGATCAAGTGTTCCATCTCTAGTTTTCTTATTTTCAAATAATTCATCAAGAGAACAGGTTTCCTCTCAAACTTTGTGCTCTTATTACGCTCTGATTTGAACTTGTTTTTGACTGTTTTGAGCTCAGTAGGAGCCATACAACCACCGGCTAGTTGATAGGCACCATAGGTGCGTAGTTTCATAATTCTAGGTCAATATTTGTGGCTTCGATTCTCTCTCTGTGTGTGTGTTATTTGTGAATTTGGAGCTGGATTTGGAACCTACATGGCTTGAGGTTTATTTTGATGTATAGTTTGTAAGATTCTATGGAGATTGGCACCTGAGCAGGGTGGTGGTTCGCCGGAGAAGACAATCGGAGTCTTCTCCGACCACCTGAAAACGCAAGTGTATGAACCCTAATGCCTTTTACCAGAACAAGTCCTAGCCATTGGATCAGTTTGATCCTAAGGCTCAAAACGTGCCAGCGCATTAATGAAGGAGGTGGCTAGTCACGTGAGTTCATTTATGAGATATTTGACTTCAGATGATTATATGTGGTGGCCTCATCATTGTTATCATGTGTGTGTGTGTTGTGATCCTTTGGATTTGATTACTTTCCTGATCATCTCACGCTGACCTGATCCAATGGTCATCTTTGAGTCAATGATTGACTGAATTCCATAACATGGACCCTCTCTGAATACACTTATTGGACTGGGCTGATTTTGTTATTTACACCCCCTCTCCCAGAGCCCAAAGCACATTTGAACTATGGAATTGCTTGCGCTGCACCACTGGCCCATTTCCTTTGTTTTTTTATTTTCTTTTCATGCGTATTTTATTTTTAATTTTTAAAAATACTTCTAGCATGACAAAAATTCCAAATAAATTCTCATAGCATCCTGATACATTTAAATATTTTGACATATTTTATTTTCTGGTTTTGTCATATTTTACTATATTTTCATGAATTTTCTTCCAATTTCTTTTGTATGTGCATTCACTCATGATACATGCTTCATCTTTGATTTGTTTGACATATTTTTGTGTTGAATTTTCACATGATAATTGATACATGCCTCTGTGATGTATTGATGCATCTCATACTATTTTTCATAGATTTTTTAGGTCGTTTTACATTAACTTTTGAATGACATCTTTGAGCCATTTGCTTGTATGATTTGTATTACATTGTGAAGCATCTTTGAGTATGATTCTTAATGATTTTTGAGCCATATTTTTGAGACATGTTTGCACACTGATTGCACCTCAATTCACTTGTCTTTTCTCATTTTCTTCATCATCTTAACATGACTTTATGGATTGTATGAAAGCATGTTGGTTTGTGTGAATGTTAGAAGACTTATGCTAGGATTTTAATGATCATTGTGTGCTATTCTTTTTGAACATTGTTGAGGCCTATTAATGCATGCTGCATGAAAATTATAGGTCATTTCTCCTCATGTTATAGGCCATTCAAAGTTCATCCTTACATGAATTGTAAGCACTTGTTTTAACTTGAAATATCTTGTGTAATTGTGCATTCTTACTTGATCCTCTTTGAGCACTTGTTTGTACCAACACTTGCATGATCCTAAATCATCACTTAGACATGATTCACTTCTGTTTGCAATAATCCTCAACCATATCCCATGACCTATAATTGCACATCACATGTTTCTTAAGTTCATAAACTTTTGTATACTTGTTTGACCTAACTTTAACATGTTTGCTCCTAATCTTCAATGTGCCTCAACATGATACTTGTGTGGAATTTGTGCCTTCATTCTTGACTCTTAAATGCCATTTCAAATGTCATGAGCTACTGACTTGCATTCCTATTACATGATTTGTCCATCTTACATCTTCACTTCTTACTTGCATTACAAGTATGCTTCATTGTTGGAACTTGAATGATGTTTGCTCCCACTTCTTTCTACTTGATCCACATGTGCATTTATGAACTCTATGCCATCTTAATGACATCTCCACACATCCTTAAGTGTCATTCAATTCTGACTTTGATGCTTACATGTGCATTCATCCATATTCATGATTCATTTGCATTCATATTGCATTATTAATGTTTCATTTGCATTTGTATGATTGTTTGGTGCCTAGTTTGCTTTTGTTTGATTTCATATGGCATGTTTACATTAGTAGGATCCTTTAAACATGTACATACTGACTTTGCATGTCCCTTAACCATTAGGACCTTTCCCTTTTGGTTTGAACTTTACTTTCTTCTTATTTTGTCTTCTTAAAGAAAATAGTTTTGTTTGGTTTAGTTTCTTGTACTTGTTTCCATTACTTGTGATGATTATGCACTAACATTTTGTGTAGGGGCAGAGGTAAGACATTTGAGTATGGGGATGTTAATCCATACTCATCTCTCCTTTCATCTCATCTCTTTCATTACTTTTTCTTTGTGGATTACATGATATAATGCTTGATTGTGTAGAGCTTTCTCACATCCCTTAAGGATCCTAGCTCATCCTTAATTTTTGATTAAGGTGAGGTAGGATAAGCATTAGATAGTGCTATCCCTCTCTTTCCTTTAGACTTAGGTAGTTCTTATACCCCTCACAACCATAGGATTTCCATGCATGACAACATTAGCATAACTAGTCCCCCACTTAGACTTTTTTCCTTTCTTCCTTTTGAGTCTCTCTTTCTCATCTCAAAACAAAAATCAAAAAACTTAATAAAGTATAACATGTATTGCACATGAGCCTTGCATGTGGGAAGTGGAGAGTGAGGGATTTTCCTTCACTTTCCTAGAGTGTTTAGCATACGTCCTGTCTTGGGTCGATTCACGACGCATTCGATCCTATGTCATAGACTTTAGTGCAATATGCATTACAAACACGAAATAATCAAAACATTTCTCATAAAAAATAAAAACAAACAATTCTCTTCTCATCTTCCGCACTCCATTCATAAAGGACGCGTCACTTTCGTTCTACCGCAAACAGGTAAATGCTTAAGACTCCGTACAACGAGCTGCAACACCTAACTGCTAGAATGCGAATGTTGACGTATTCTGCCTAAAAAGACATAAACAAAGCAAGGTCATCCCTAGTGAGGGGAAATACGACACTCTGATTCTCATTTCCGATGAGATATGTAGGCACGAGACGCGACGTCTTTGCGAGCAACCTTTCCCCAAAACCGTAGTCCGAACTACGTTGACTCTGACTTTCCCATTGCACAAGGGAATACGTAGGCCTAGGACGCGATGTCCTATCGAGTCACTTCTTCTTCTTTTCTCCCTCGTTTCTTCGTTCTTTTCTGTTTCAGTTCCTTTTCCTTTCCAGTAGCAGCGGAGCTCCAGACGACGACACCCTTTGATCGATAACAACAAGCGTGGATCCCATCGAGTACGATGGACGCGTGGGGGTGCTAATACCTTACCCTTGCATAACTGACTCCCTTACCCATTTCTCTTGGTCGCGAGACCATGTTCTTTTCCTTCCCTTAGGTTTATGCAGTGTTTCCTTTCCCTCTCTTGGGATAAATACACATTGTTGGCGACTCTTTTTCCGCGCCACTTTGGCGTTTGTACTTGGATGAAAATCCCGGGAGCGACAACTGGCGACTCTGCTCGGGACGTGGTTGACCTCTTGCTGGTCCATCCCCTATGCGAGTCAATCCTAGAGCTTGGTTGTTTATTTTTATTGGGTGTTTATTGTGGTGCTTTATTTTGTTGTATTGCTATTTTATTTTACGGTATTATTGTTTTACTATTTTTACCGCATTTATTGCATTGCATGTCATTATATACTGGACTGTGCTGTTGTTTTCTGTTTGGTGGGATGGCTGATATGAGAGATAAGCCCATTACACAGGCTTGAGAGTACATGTAGGACTAGAGTGGGAAGTAGTGTGGCCTACGTAGCGTCTTGGTATGTATGGTTTACATGAAATCCACGCCCAGACGAGGTTTTCTTGGGAGATGTTCTGATTTGAACGTCTTGTGCATTTCAGGGTGTTAACCTAGAAAGCTGTCGACTCTAGTGACCATTACCAAGGACTCAGTTGCGGCACTCCTCCCGAGATGTGATAATGGCATACCAGAAATGGCATTCCCATTACACTTCTCGATCCGAGGACCCAATGCTGGGAACTTGCTATAGGATATCCTTTTTTAGGGGAATCAGTTGAGGCCTCCTCGATTGATGATGATGCCAAACCAGAAATGGTGAACGTATCATCATTTCTCGACCTGAGAGTCTGTGATATTGAGGATCCTCGCCTTTTTAGTACCCACATGTGAGAATGGGCGGGTGTTTGCAGGCTTGCAGGTAACCATAACCTCCCACATACCCAGTTTTCTGGTATTATCACACAAAAGAGACTATTCATCCTACTATATTCAGAGGGTTCTTGTTCACAGTTCTATGATATTCTCAGATCTACACTGACACCGTTCACAGTCCAGCACATACACGCGGCACTCTGATATCATGCCTTTTGCATTGCATTATCATATCATAACATTCATGTTTATCATTTACAGGTGCTCACTTTACCTCTGATTCCAGTCAATGGGTTCGACATAGACAAATGCTGAGAGGAAGAATAGTGTCGCTTATAGATTTCTAGAGCCAACGTTAGACCTACTTCACAAGGTGATAGCCATGGCTGACCCGGGTGTTCTTATCCTCTTCCAAAAGAAATATGGGAGATTGGTGAAAATGGTCTGTAACATTACAAAATATGAGCATGACGCTCTCCACACATTACTGCAGTTCTATGAGCCATCGTTGAGATGTTTTGTCTTCCCGGAGTATATCTTGATGCCTACGTTGGAGGAGTTTTCGTTCATCCTGGATATCTCAGTCAAATCAATAGTACCATTCTTTTTGGGAGATCACCCTAACATAGAAGAAATTGCAACTGCCCTACAGGTGGAACAATCAGTGCTGAAGAGAAATGTTGCTAATAAGAATGGAGTTAAGGGTTTTCACTTGGAATTTCTTGCCAACCAAGCTAAAGAGTGTGCCAACGCCAAGAATTGGGCAGTCTACAATTCTATCCTGTCCTTGTGCATCTATGGTATCGTCTTGTTTCCTAACCAACATTACTTTGTGGATATGCACGCAGTAAGGGTTTTTATCTTGAAAAATCTGGTTCCTACTCTGTTGGGTGATTTCTACCACTCCGTGCATTTCAAGAATGAGAAGAGAAGGGGAGGACAGCTCAACTGCTGCACTCCACTCTTATCCAACTGGTTTTTGAAGCATTTACCTCAGACTGGCACCTTTGTAGACACAAAGGATTCCCTAAAGTGGTCTAAACGGATGATGGGGTTGACTGCTGATAACATTGTTTGGATTGACCATCAGTTGCGAGGAGTAGAGATTATTACCAGCTGTGGGAACTTTCCGAATGTGCCTTTGATCGGCAGGAAAGGGGGAATTAATTATAACCCTATCCTGGCTATCAGGCAATTCGGATATGCCTCAAGGAACCCTCCTGAAGACCAACACATGGAAGAGTCCTTGTTCTTTAATGGGATTGAGGATACAGAGGTGCTAAGGAAGGTTGTACACGCTTGGGGGCACATCCATAAGACTGGGAAGACTATTTTTGGAAAAGGTGATTGTAGAGCCTATCCGCAGTATACAAAGTGGATCCAGAGGAAGGTTGAAGAAGTTCTCTTTCCTTTTTCACGGGAGCCACCCTTGTATCCGGTGACGCCGGAACAACCTACCACAGTGACCATTGAGGAATTCGACAAATTACAGAATCTGGTAAAAGAGCTTAGAGTGGAGAATTCTAATTTGAGCAGCCGTCTTCAAGATGCTTTACATACCAACAGGGGATTGGAATGCAAAGCCCAAGATGCAGAAAAGATCTTAACAGCAAGAGAAAAAGATTTTGCCGACAGAGCCCGGCATTACCAGAAAGTTAATATGGTTGTTGAAACTTCTGATTAAACTTACAGGCTGACTAAACAATCTTTGGCCGAAACAAAAGCCAAGCTCACCAAACTTCAACAAGCATGGGACGAAGTTAGAATTGAGAAATCAGAGCTGCGAGAGCAACTAAAAACCAGAGACGATGAACTCCAGAGAGCGCATGAACAACGAAGAAAGCATCGTGAAGACTCCGGTAAAAGCCAAGAGCAGTTGAAGAAGGTTAGAGAGGAGTTGAAAGCTTCCAAGAAGGAACTTGAAGATGCTATGGCAGAAGTAAGGGAACTCAAGAGGCGAGTTGGTGTGAAAAAGCCTAAGTAGGTGAGTGATGATGAGGCTCTTTTGATGCACATGGATTCATTAGCCAAAGCTCTGAAGACGAGGGATATGTTGATCAAAGAAATGATTGAAAGGCCAAACCATCAGTGCACCAGAGTACTCTTTGAAGAAATCAAGTATTCTAGCGAGAAGCTGAAAGATTTGGAGTTAAATGATTGATAGTCCCTTTCCCTTCTCTTAGTGCAGTTTTTGTATCGTGGTTACCATCAGGCTTGTTGATGGATCCGCTCTCTTAATGTATTTCCAATTTATATTGATTTTATGTTAAATTCAAATGAATGGTTTATTCAGAAATAGTTCCTTGGCCGCGCTCTATTCACAAGCACATTATCACAGCACGTTATCACAGTACAATTTTTCTCAACGAATTTCTCTCAACAATATCTGCTTCATGTGATTGAGACTGGAATCAGGGTGTGAATTGCCCTGGAAATGAAAGACCTGGCATATGCATGCATTCATACATATCATTTTTGCATGACAGATACTCGTCCCAGGGAGTTTCTAACCTTTATTTGGTTGCAGGCAGAATAGTTGATCTCAACATTCATCGCTACGCGACTCGACAAAATCAAGCTAGAATCATGGAACAGGTGCAGGCAGAACTCACTGAAATGAGGACCCGTATGGAGCAGTTCATAAACCTTATGCAGGGCATAGCCCAGGGGCAGTAAGATTTTAGGACTGCAGTCAAAGGTTGGAAGTGGAAATCCCCAATGTTAATCCTCCTGGCGGAGCGGCAGTTAATCCTCCTGGCGGAGCGGTAGTGAATCCTCCTGGCGGAGCGGCAGTTGATCCTCCTGGCGGAGCTCCTGGTGGCGTTGGCCATATTAATCATCAACATGTAGAGGACCATCAAGATGATCAGTTCTCTGTGCTGAATGCTGACATGGGGGTTCATAATGATGGTAATGATAGAAGGTATGAAGAGTTGGCTGAGAAGGTAAGAGCCATGGAATGTCAAAACTCCATGGGAATTGATGTTGCTGACATGGGGCTGGTGCAAGGGGTGAGGATCCCTCCAAAGTTTAAGCCTCCAACCTTCGACAAGTATAATGGCAGTACCTATCCTAAGACTCATATTCAGGCGTATTTCAGGAAGATTTCTGCATATTCTGACAATGAAAAGCTGTGGATGTATTTCTTTCAGGATAGTCTGTCAGGAGCTTCATTGGAATGGCACATGAAGCTAGAGAGAGCCTATATCAGAAACTGGAAGGACTTGGGTGATGCTTTCTTGAAACAATACCAGTATAACATTGACATGGCCCCTAATCGTACCCAATTGCAGAATATGACACAGGATCTGAAGGAAGGCTTCAAACAATACGCCCAAAGGTGGCGTGAGCTAGCTGCTCGAGTACAACCCCCGGTGATGGAAAGGGAAATGGCTGATATGTTTATGAATACTTTACAGGGCCCATATCTAGATCGCTTGGCCGAATGTCCATCCACTGGTTTCTCTGACATTGTGATAGCAGGAGAGAGAATTGAAAATCTATTGAAATCGAGGAAAATTCAAGATGGAAGTGGGGCAGGCTCTTCCAATGCAAAAAGGATTTTTGGGAATGGCTCGAAGAAATGTGAAAGTGAAACTAGTGCTGCCTATGGACAGGGGGGCAAAGGTAAAGGACGTCAGGGCTCGTACCATCAAGCAGCAACTGTAACTATTCCGGTTCCGGCTGCCCGAATCTCAGCCACAATCTAAAAGACAATACCAACTGAGGCAGAGAATGAGTAATCGCCACTTTGACACTTTACCTATGAGATATGCCCAGATGCTGCAGAATTTGCTCCGCTTAAAGCTGGTACAGTTAAGAACTCTGGCACCACCAGCAGGCAAGCTACCTTATGGCTATGATGCAAATGTGAAGTGTGAATTCCATTCGGTTGCGCCCGGCCACCATATAGAGAACTGCAAAGCTTTTAAGCACGTAGTTCAGGACCTGGTTGATTCGAAATTTATCAACTTCGCTCCTAATCCTAGTGTGATTCAAAACCCCATGCCCCCGCATGGCGGACCAAAGGTCAATGCAATAGAAGAAAACAGAGGCCTGAACTTGGTGACATATGTTAATCATGTTAGAACATCTTTGGCGGTGGTGAAAGGACGTTTGTTAAAAGGGGGCGTGTTCCCTGGTTGTCCGGAAAATTGTTCAGAATGTTTGACTGCGGTGAACGGCTGTGATGAATTGAGGAAGTGCCTTCAGATGATGATGGATGAAGGTCGTCTACAGTTTGATCAGATGGGGAAGAAGGATGACGCGGTCTCGACAATTACTATCTACTTTACTCCAGCAGAAATTCCTGTGCCTACACCTATATAGACCCCTGCGCCTGAACAGGTAGCCCCGTGACTATAATTATTCCGGGTCCTATGCCACACGAAAGTACAAAAGTGATCCCATGGCATTACGGAGATGATATTTATTATCAAGGGCAGAAATAGGAAGTAGAGATTCCCAAGGAAACTGGTTCAAGTGTGGGGAATGTAGGAGGAATGGGTGGTTTTACCCGTAGTGGAAGGCTCTTCGCTCCACAGACGCTCCAAAACGATGATGCTGAAGCTTTGGTGAAAGCTAAAGGCAAGCAGGTAGTAAACGAAGAACCCGTGCAAAGGACAGAACGCGATAACTTGTTTGAGAAAGACGTTGAGGAGTTTATGAGGATTATCTGAAAGAGCGATTATAAAATAGTGGATCACCTGCATCAAACTCCCTCCAAGATTTCTATATTGTCATTACTGTCGCTCCCGGGATTTTCATCCAAGTACAAACGCGAAAGTGGTACTGAAACAGAGTCGCCAGCAATGTGTATTTATCCCAAGAGAGGGAAAGGAAACACTGCATAAACCTGAGGGAAGGGAAAGAGCATGGTCTCACGACCAAGAGAACTGGGTTCGGGAGTCGGTTACGCGAAGGGAAGGTATTAGCACCCCCACGCGTCCATCGTACCCGATGGGATCCACGCTAGCTAGTCTCGATCAAAGGGTGTCGTCGTCTGGAGCTCCACTGCTACTGGAAAGGGAAAGGAACAGGAACGGAAATAACGAAGAAACAAATGTAGGGAAAATAAAAGAAGTGCTCGAATGGGCCCTACCCCACTGCCTACGTATCTCATCGGGAACATGAGAATCAGAGCGACGTAGTTCCCCCTCACTAGGGACACTTTCTTTGTGTTTTTTAGGGAACGACTAACGTTCTAGCTCAGGTGTTGCAGGCTCGCTGGTCTGAGTGCGTTACTATCTTGCAAGAGAACGAGTAGGAGCACGTTCGTACGTTGAGAGTGAGTGAGATGAGAAAAGAATTCCCGAAGGAAAGACGTTATTGTTGGTTTGAAGTTTTTTAAACAAGAAGTGTCTTTTACAGTTATTTGTAACTTGCATTGAACCAAAGTCTTAAATACAGGAACGAATACTTCGCGCATCGTCCCCAACAGGATGTACACTAGGTATCATAGAAGAATGAGAGGAAGCCCCTCGTTCCCCACTTCCCACATAGAAGGCTCAAGCGCAATACACGTTAACCTTTATTAAGTGTTTTTTACTTTTATTTTGAGATGAGAAGAGAGAAAACCCGAAGGAAACTCTAAAGGGAAACTAAGAGTCCTAATGTTATCATGCATGGATGTCCTACGGTTAGTGAGGTTTAGGAGAAAAGACTACCTAAAACCTAATGCTAATCCTACTCCAAGCTTAATCAAACATTAAGTTGGACTAGGTAGCTCTAAAGGGAAAGAATCCAAGACTTGAACAAGTCTTGAGATTCATGGGATGAGAAAGAGTGAAAGAGAAGAAAAGAGAAGAAGAAGAAGAGAGATGAGATACAATAAGTGGCAGCAAGCACATCATATCATAAATGTCCAACTCAAATCATCAAACATTTTTCAAAGATCAATGCAAAACAATTCAAGTAAGCATGCAAAGATAAACATGAAAGAATGCAAGCATACTTGTATGAAATGCACAGTTAAGCATACATAGACTTCATATCAAAATGAAATGAGAAAGGCAAGATGAAGATGAAGACAAGTCAGAACCAAGATCATATTATCATCAACAATTCATGTGTGCAAAAGTGATTCAAAACATGAAGCATTAAGATCCAAATAAGTTCACAAAAGGAAAGGTAATGATATTCATCATACAATTCAAACCAAATGCATTCAACTATGCTCAAGTAACATGAAAACCAGGTATAGAACTCAAGAGGCAGTAGCATATGCATCGATATCATATCAAAACCAAACTCAAGTCATACAAGTCCAAACATCAATCAACACTTTCAAAACATGCACCAAAGTAAACTACAAAAAGAGGACAAGGTTCCAACACTTAAGCATACTCAAACATGATCCACAAATTGCAAAATTTAGTCTCAAAGGACCTCAACCAGGGGTAAACATCATATCAAAATCTCATTCAAAGAATCACAAAGGAACCCAATCAATTAAGCATGGCAAATCAACTTGTGTAAATAGATGTCAAGAGATGATCATGCATAAGTCACTTAAGCACAAATAAGGAAACATGTATCATATAACATTCAACAATTGTGAAATTAAAATTCCAATGATCTAGGTCAGAATACAATCACATGCTAAAAGATCTCACAAAAATTCACAGGTTAAGCAATTCAAACAATTAAGCAAAGATCAAGCAAGCACCATGATTCAATATGCAAAAAAGAGAGGAACCAAAATGCAATATGAAAAAGTTTTAAAAATGAAACAAAAGTGTTTTTATGCACTTCAATATGTCATCTAACAAATGCAAAAAGAATGAGTTGAAAATGTGTTATAGATGAAGAGAAATAAAATCTACAATGCAAAGTATGCACATGTGAGACAATTCAAAAAGAAAATCAATTAAACAATTAATTAAGACACCAAAAATAAAATAAAATAAGAAAATAAAATTTGGAAAAATTTTATAAAATGCTAAACATGCTTCATGATTTTTTTTTTACGATTTTTGGATGCATTAAAATGATTTAAAAAAAAATAAAATGCAAAACAACAATTAAGAAAATAAAAAGAAAGAAAATAAACATGGAGGTGCAATCAGCAACAATTCACATTGAAAAATGAAAATGGGCTCAGACTGGGGGTGGGAATAATAAAACCCAAGCCAAAGGTCCACTAGCGAAGTAAAATAAATCCCATGGAATCCAGTCAAACATTCAGATTCAATAACAACCCCAGGATCCATCTAACGCTCACCATCAGTCAATCAAAACACAATGTAATCATGATCTAGGGCTCAGATTCACACGCACATGGTAAACAAACAAACACACGCGCACACCAAATCAAACTGGACACAATAAGAACTCACGTGAGCAGCACATGCACATTTTAATGTGTTGTCAAACATACAGCCACACGATTAATCAAACACATCAGAATCAATCAACCAAATAGAAAGAAAGCATGATAAGTGGCTATGATTAAAGGTTCACCATAATACGCATGGAAAAGCACACACACGAACATTGAAATAAAATCAGAGATTAAAACAACGTGGCAACATGTGGAACATTGGATCAAACAAAAGGACGGTGGTGATTGTGTCTTCCTCCTCCAACCCTGCACCGGATGGAAACTGAACCAGTCGCCGGAGCTAGGGCTCCGGTCACCGTCTCCGGTGAGCTGCAACTCCAAATTCTCCAGAAATTGCTCATGAGTATACCATTCGAACAAGAATTTCATGAGGATCAAGAATATCATGCTCATTTCAACAAACAATCAACATACAATGCAAATCGAAGAAAAGAAAGTTTAGATTCAAAACTTCAAACTCAAAATACACACAATCCACACGTCCAAATTTCAAACAAAACACATCATCATGCTCAGTGAACCTCATAGATCATTATGCACACTTAAAATTCAAGTTCTAAGAGCATGAAAAGTTCACCAACCTGAGATCTTGAAGAGCTTAAAATACTCCTAGAAAACCAGAGATAAGCTGCAGATCTAGCCTTAGGATCCTCTAATTGTAAAATAAATGTAATTAGAGCTTGAATATGGTCTGGATCTTGAGTTTTGAACTTGGATCCTCTTGAACTGAACTTGGTGAAAACCTTGCTCTCAGCTCAAAATGACGGTTGATTCTTGTTCTACTCTCTTCACTGATCAAGAATATGTAAGAATTTCTCAAGAAAACCTTGCGGAGAGGGAGAATCGAAAAAGAGAAAGTGGAGAGTGAAAAATGGATTCTGAGCCAAAATGAATGCATGACCTAACTTTGGAGGCATGAGTTAGCTTATATACTCTCCATTAGTCCACTGATTGTCATTAGCAAGTGATTAAACCTTTGGTTAATGAGATTGGAGTGGTTTTGCAATTTTGCACTTTGTGTTTAAGCCACTAAACCACACGTGCATTCCCTTGCCTCCCATGATAAACCACTCACACTTTCCATGCTGATCACAAATGAAATGGAATTGGGCCTTGAAATGTCTTGGTTGGTGAGTTTTGAATCAATTTGCATAATTGTACTTTGTGAAAATAATGAGAAATATGGCATGAAATAACTTGATTCAAAAGCCAAACTTGTGCCAAATGAAGTGTACTTTGATGTTGCAATGTGACATGAACCAAAAAAACCAATTACAAGTCCATTTGTGCCAAAATACAAAAGGTGGAAAAAAGTGATATATGGAAAACCTCAAAATGCACCTTGCATTGTTTTGACCATAACTAGAGTTCCACAAATGATATGGAGATGTTCTAGTACTTTTTGGAAATGGGAGAGAAATATCTTCAACTTTCATGTTGGAAGAAAATTCATTTGGAACTTCCTTGATGATGAAAAGTCAAGTTGAATGTGGTGAAAAAACTGCCAAAAATGGAAAGTTCTCATTATAGGTCATTTCCAAATTTAGTAACTTTTGCACAAACTCTTGATTCTTGATAAATGATGTGAAACTTGACATTTGAGGATCATATGAGGATATGAGACCTTGAAAACCATGAGAAGAACCTCAAAATTCCACAGTTGACTTTCTCCTTCTGAACTAATCCATTGAACATTCTTCACCATGAATTAATGACCAAGATTCCATCCATGAACACTTAAGAACTTAAGGAATACCATGAGATCAAGTCTTGCCCAAGAAATCAGAGATAAACTGATATTAGGTCAAACCCTAATTTGGCACCCTCTGGTTAGGAGGAAATAGCACATCATCCAAATCCAAATTCCTCTGAATATGATGTGTATCCTCTCAAACAATGAAGAGATATGCCCTTTGGAGATGATAAAAACTCAAAGAGCTTGCCCATTAGAGGGTCAGATCCCAATTTTTGACTGCCTTGTGTAGGATATTATGCACTGTCCAATCTTCTTGGTGAATTCCCTTCTTTCAATGACTTGTGAGATCAAATGGAGATGATACATGATGTAAGAGATCCTTGAGGCTTGTGAGAAACACTTGGTCTTCTTCTTTAGATTTGGATGATCAACACCTTAGAGAATCACCTGATCACATGCCCTTATGCAAGATGCCATGCTAAATGCTTGATGTTTTATTTTTCTATGCTTGAATGCAATGCAATGCAATGCAATGAAAGCTCATGCTAAAAGATATTAAGAAAAGAGACAGCAAATTTTGGGGTATTACAGCTCCCCCTATTCAATCACTGTAGACCTGAAAGGATGATAGCAATTGCTGTCAGACTTTCAAGGTATGCAGGGATTGAATACCAAAAATAACCCGAAAATTTGCACTCTGAAGGGAAGAAGAAAAAGGATATAAACCCAACCAAATGAACTCTGCTTGAATAAAACCCTGGTGATGAATAATACCACTGGAAAGATGTCTTTTATACAACGCCAGACGACTACTGGCCTGCCACACTACGGGTGGACCTTAATAACTTTTTTACAATGCCAGACGACTACTGGCTTGCCACACTACGGGTGGACTTTAGCAATGTCTTTTATACAACGCCAGACGACTACTGGCTTGCCACACTACGGGTGGACTTTAGCAATGTCTTTTGTACAACGCCAGACGACTACTGGCTTGGCACACTACGGGTGGACTGTCTTTTTGAATGGAGTCAGAAGACTACTGACCTGCCACACTACGGGTGGACTTTTGTCAAGCTACGGTTGGACTTTGCAGCTGAGATGCCACACTGCGGGTGGACTTTTGCCAATCTACGGTTGGACTTGCTGATGATTTGCCACCCTTGCATGGTCTTTCGCCAATCTACGGTTGGACTTAGCTGCGGTCTTTTAAAGGGAGTCAGACGACTACTGACTTGCTATACTACGGGTGGACTTTTGCCAAGCTACGGTTGGACTTTAAGAATTTGCCACCCTTGGATGGACCTTTTTCCAATCTACAGTTGGACTTTAAGAATTTGCCACCCTTGGATGGACCTTTTGCCAATCTACGGTTGGACTTTAAGAATTTGCCACCCTTGGATGGACCTTTTGCCAATCTACGGCTGGACTTTAAGAATTTGCCACCCTTGGATGGACCTTTTGACAATCTACGGTTGGACTTTAAAAATTTTCCACCCTTGGATGGACCTTTTGCCAATCTACGGTTGGACTTTAAGAATTCCAAAATTGGATTACTCTCTACATCCGTGTCAGACATCTCTGCTGACTCTACTGAGGAACAATGATCAATGATTTGACTTCAGAGACTCCTGAAAGGATGATGTCTCTGCTGGAGTGTCGCTCCCGAGAGATTCGCATCCAACGGTACAAACGCGAGAGTGGCGCAAAAGAACACAGAGTCGCCAGCAATGTGTATTTATCCCAAGAGAGGGAAAGGAAACACTGCATAAACCTGAAGAGGAAGGAAAGAGCGTGGTCACGCGACCAAGAGAACGGGTACGGGAGTCGGTTACGCGAAGGGAAGGTGTTAGCACCCAACACGTCCATCGTACTCGATGGGATCCACGCTTGTTGTCTGCATCAAAGGGCGTCGTCATCTGGAACTCCACTGCTACTGGACCGAAGAAGGAACGAGAACGGGAAAGAACGGAGAAACGAAGAAGAAAAGAAAAGGAAGTGACTCGATAGGACGGTATCGTTGTCCTAAGCCTACGTACTCCCTCAGTGCAATGGGAAAGTCAGAGTCAACGTAGTTCGGACGGGAACTGTGGGGGAAGGTTGCTCGCCAAGACAATCGCTGTCTTGTGCCTACGTATCCTCAATCAGACGAGAGAGAGGAATCAGAGCTGACGTAGTTCGTGGGTACGACCACGGATGGGTAAGTGTTTTTTATGTGAGCGACGAGCTCTTTCACGAAAAAAAGAAGTTTGAAACCCAACAATCCCGGAGGATAAAAAAAAAAGATTTGAATTTGTTTGGTGTTTTTTAGACAGAAGTGTTTTGAGTTAGTTCGTAACTTACATTGCACCAAAGTCTACCATGCGGGAACGAGTGAGTCGCATGGTCGCCCCCGAATGAGACGTATGCTAAACACCCTAGAAGAAGAGAGGAGACCCCTCGTTCTTCACTTCCTACACTTAAGGCTCGAGCGCAATATACGTTATATTTTATTAAGTGTTTTCAAGAAGTTTGAGATGAGAAGAGAAGCGACACAACAGGAAACTCTAAAGGGAAACTAAGAGTCCTAATGTCATCATGCATGGATGTCTTATGGTTAGTGAGGTTTAGGAGAGACGATTACCTAACCTAATGCTAATCCTACTCCAAGCTTAATCAAAAATTAAGTTGGACTAGGTAGCTCTAAAGGGAGAGAGTCCAAGACTTAAACAAGTCTTGAGACTCGAGGGATGCAAAGAGTGAAAGAGAAGGAGGAGAAAGAGAAGTGAAACACAAGTGGCCTAAGCTCACTTCAAACACAAGTATGAAAGTTAAAAGGTAAAGGAAGAAAGTAAAATGTGGAAGCATATTCACATTCAAACAACTTACCATTTGCCCCTGAAAATGTTAGAAGTATTCACATATGACAAGATGAAACTCAAACAAGCATAAGGCCATAAAGAAACAAGTTCTAAAGTAAATCAAACATCAAGTTCAGAACCTAATGGTCCTACTGACCTCTACTATTAACCATGCACAATTAGTCAAAAAGAAAAGGGAGAAGTCACTCAAGTACCATTCAAGTCATTAAAGAAGGAATGAGATGAAAAGAAGTGATCATGTAAAGCAACCAAGTCAAAATTTTACAAAGTAAACCAAGTCCAGAAGTGACACAATCCTAAATATGTGCCTAAACATAATCTTCAAACAACATTCAAGTCACACAAACACTTTCACAATCAATTAGGAAGCAAAGAAGAAGTGAAGTGAAGTGAAGTGAAACATGATTCATACTTGTGAAACAAATGACTTAAAGTGAAAGGCAAACATCAAACATGCAAAGATGAGATTCAAATATCACAACCAGAAGTCCATAAACATGCTATCAATCCCTCAACAAGACCTAAAATTGTGGCACAAGTGCCTTCATGACCAAGCAAACCAAACATGAAGCATATATTCACAAATTGGACAAGTTAAAGCTCATGCTTCAAAGAAATAACAAACATGCCTCAAAAATTATGTCATTCAGTATTCAAGCATCTCAAACATATATAATTGACATATCAAATCCACAAGCAATGAATCAGAACCAAAGTCAATCAACAATTAGGTCAAAGCATCAATAGGATTTCATACATTCATGCTCAAAGCAACACATCAAAAGTCATCCAAAAAGGACCTAAAAATCATACCAAAAATCTCAAACATACTTCAACATGTTATGAACACAACCCAAAAAGAATCAGGATCAAATCACTTTTAAAATGAGAGAAATAAATGATGCAATATGAAGTATGCAATATGAAGTGCAAATGAGAAAAATTAATTTGGAAAATTAATATTTAATGCAAATTTAATGCAAAAATAACAAAATAAAATGTGAAAAATTAGTTTTAATAATGAGAAGGGATGATGAATTTTTTTGGAATTTTTTAACACATGCAAGTATTTTTAACAATTAATTATGAAATGGTATGAAAATAGAAAATGAAAAAGGAAATGAAATGAAGCCAGGGGTGCAAAAAGAAACCCAAACGCGTTCAAATGACCATGGGCTCAGAAACGGGGGTGCAAAGAGCAAAAAAAAGCCCAAGCGCTTTCAAGCCTTCAGAAACAACGAACGGCTGAGATTAAGTCAAGCATAAGAAAGTCTCCAAATCCACGGGCTCTCATTCAAAGTCAAACGAAGCAAAGTCAATTATCTGATGGTTCATATTCAAACTTGCTAATTAAATGAGATCCAACAGTCATGAATTAATCAGATCCACTAAACCCTAATTAACTTAATTAACAACACATAACCAAGATCCAACGCACGTGAATTAAACTGGAAAATTAATCACGATCCAACGCATAAGATTCAAACTGGAAAACCACAAACCCTAATTAAATCCTCACCGGCCGGAGAAGCGCCGGTCATCTTCTCTGGCCACTCTCCGGTCACCAAACTTCAAACCATAACCAAAAACAACAAATCATACATCAAAATGATCAGCAACTCACGTAGATCACAAATATATCACTCAAAATCATTTAGCATGCATATATTTCACGAATCGAACAAAACAAGTTTGGATCTGAAAACTTCAGATCTAAATTCCAGCCATGATTCACGTTGAAAATCAATTCCAAACACATATATGAACTCAACACATCAAGATGAACATTAAACACACAACAAAAATCAATTCTAGAGCTATGAATTTCAAGTTCACCTGAGATTTGCAGAACTGGAAAATCACCAAGAAACTCCAAGATAAGCTGCAGATCAACTCCTTAAACCGTCTAATTGCAAAATAAATGCACTTAGACCTTCAAATTGGCCTGAATCCTTGAATCCGAGAGTTGAAAATCTGAACTCAACTGATAAATTCTTTGCTTAAACTTCAAAATAATGGTGGATTTCTCTTCCTTATGCTCCACTGATCACAAACCAACCAAAAAAAATGGAAGACACTTGAAGAATTGGGAGAATCGAAGGAGAGAAACTTGAGAGCAAAACTTTGAAAAGTGGTGAAAATGAATGGTAGCTGCTGAGAAATTCGTGTGAGTTAGCTTATATAGTGTGCCAATGCTACTGTTTAGGGTTTTAATCTTCAAGGACTTGAGAGCAATGAGTTTTGGGTTGTTTTGCAAATTTGCAAGTTTGTGCACATGAGGTATTCTACTCGTGCATTCTTCATGAAAAGTGCATGACTGCTTTCCTTTTGATGCCATGAGAACCTTTGGATTGATCTTGGGGCTGGAAAGTAACTGAATTGTGATTTCCAAATGAACTTGCAAAATTGCATAATGATGAATTATGGACATGTAACCCACGGGTTCACTCAATTCTTGGCTCAAAATGATGCTAAATGAGGTACATTGGGGTGTGGTGAGGTGAACTGAACAATTAGAAGCCACATTGGTGAGTTAAAATGCAACTTGCAAGTTATGTCAAAATGGTATGCATGGTAGAACACCAAATGCCCTCTAACTTCAAATGCCCATAACTCTTGATCCAAAAATGATATGATCATGATCCACCACTCTTTGGAAAGAGGAGAAAGAGATCTACAACTTTGGTGTTGGGAAAAAATTCGTTTGAAGCATTTTTGATCATGAAAAGTTTGGTTAAAGTTGGTTGAAAATATGCCAAAAATAGTAACTTGAAATTACAAGTCACTTTCCCAAATTAGCAACTTTTTACCAAAGCTTGATTTTTGCAAATTGTGATCATGAAAGCCTTCCATAGACCAAACAAAGGTCTCTTGACTTGATTACCATGATGAGGATCTCTCAAAACCCTAGTTTGACTTTTCAGTTGACCAGTTTGACTGATTACTTCATCTGTAAGCTACTGAATCATCTGAGGTCTTCCATGGTGAATTTTTGGCTCAAAATCCATCCTTAGACTTGTTTTGACATATGGAGAACCTTGGTGAAAAGTTTGAATCAACTCCTTAAGCTTAGGACCCTTAACCATGAAACCCTAGTTTTGGTCATCAGTGTAAGGACACCAACCCTTGATATAACCACTTGGAGAGTCCCTCATTGAAATAATCTTGGGCCACCATATAAGGATGTGAGGAGCTTATGGAGCTCATAAGAAGCTTTTGCCCTTGAGTTGAACCAAATACCTTGATCCCATGCTAAGAACCAAATGCTATGCACCATGCAAATGCAAGAAATGAAAAGAAACCTAAGCCAGTTATCTAAAAACAACAAGGCAAATTTTGAGGTGTTACAGCTGCCCCTATTCAATCAACTTGATCCTGAAGGTATGATAGTGACGACTATCATGCGTTCCAAGGATTCATGGAGATTGAATACCATAAGAAACCTGAAATTTGCAATCCTCAAAGGAGGGACGACTCCACTGGGGAACAAACATTAAATGCTGCACTGTCACAACACATACGAGTGTTGGAAACTAAAACTGTATTGAAAAGTCGGGTATTGAGAAGATACACAGACAGGTGTAAAGAGGTTCAATACGGACGGGTACTGAAAAAGGAGTACACGGACGGGTGCCAAATGTCAATGCGAACGGGCATTGAAACAAAAGTTCAAACACGGAAGGGCGCCGAAAGAACACGTACGGGTGCCAAAGGGATTCAATACAGACGGGTATTGAAAAAGATACACGGACGGGTGTAAAAGATTTCAATACGGACGGGTATTGAAAAAGATACACGGACGGGTGTAAAAGATTTCAATACGGACGGGTATTGAAAAAGATACACGGACGGGCGTAAAAGATTTCAATACGGACGGGTATTGAAAAAGATACACGGACGGGCGTAAAAGGTTTCAATACAGACGGGTATTGAAAAGGATACACGGACGGGTGTCAAGAAGGTTCAAGATGACCTCTCTGGGGATTGAAAAAGGTACACGGACGGGCGTAAAAAGATCCAATACGGACGGGTATCGAAAAGGATACACGGACGGGTGTAAAAGGTTTCAATACAGACGGGTATTGAAAAGGATACACGGACGGGTGTAAAAGGTTTCAATACGGACGGGTATTGAAAAGGATACACGGACGGGTGTAAAAGGTTTCAATACGGACGAGTATTGAAAAGGGTACACGGACGAGTGTCTGTCATTAAAAACTTCGAGGGGGGAAAAACCGAGGGACCACCTGGACGAAGGGGTACAAATAAGATTAAGGATAAACAATCCTGGCAATACACTCTGCCGGGGAACTGTCAAATATTGCCTAACCCAACACCTGTGGAGTAAAGATATCTTCCTGAAATTCTGCTTTCCTGACGAAGGAAAACTCAAACCTGGCTTACGCTTCGGATGCATATGTTTGAATTTTGCCGTAATGCTCCACATGAAGTGGGAATGCTACGCATTTGGGAGGATGCCATGCAAAACAAATGCTTATGCAATGCAAGAGAAAAGTCTCAGCAAAATAAATGCTGAAGACCAGAAGCAACTCCGCTGGAGATGGCAAACTAAATTGCCACCAAACCAAAGAAATCCTGTTGAGAAAAACTTCTCCCTGCTAGGGAAGATCATAATCACCCATTCTGCCGGAGATGGACGAATCTCCGAGAGACTACCTGCTCTGTTGAGGAATATCAAGATCAACAACTCTGCTGGAGATGGACGAAGCTCCGAGAGGATACCCACTCAGCTGGGGAGGGAGATGAATACTGAAGATGGAAATTCCACCGCTGGGGACGACCTACTATTTCAGAACTTGGCTTCGGCGCTTGCCAAAAATGATTGGCCTTAAGACCTGCTGGGGATACCACTCACCACCAGACTCTGATTGGGGAAATGAGCTTAATCTGCTGCTAGGGAAGTAACTTTACCCTCACCCTGCTGGGTACTAGATCAAACCATTGTCGTCGAGACTATACTTTCTGACCAACCGAGGAAAGTAGACACCAGGACCCTGTGGGGATAATAACATCTTCGTCCACAAACTTCCTGCCGGAGGCACGACAACACTCACCTTAAAGCAATCAACTTCTGAGTACTTGCTAGGGAATAATAATCCAAACACAACTTTGGCTGGGTATATAATCCTCTGTACTTTGCTGAGGAAGACGAGTAATTGTCAACATTCATCTGCTAGGGATAATACATGCTTCCTGACTAGCTGGGGGACAAATAAATGCCCCATGCTCCGTGGGGATACTTCACTTGCTGAAGAAAGATGTGCCAAGTCACAACTCTGGCCTGGGAGAAAACCTCTTATATCCTGCTAAGGAAAACGATCCTTAACGACTCCGCTTAGGGAATTACTTCTTTATACTCTGGTTGAGGAAGACGACCCTCAATACTCTGATGGGGAAGAGTAATAACCTGCTGAGGACGATCAGACTTCAAAGTAGGGGAAAGCTCTACTCTACTGGGGGAGTACATCTGTCACCCTGCAAAACCAACAGAAAGGTCTATGCGCAGAAATGATTACATTGATTATCAACATAATGACTGTCGCCTAAGCAATTGCCACTGTTTTCCAACTTGTGTCATAAAGCTCAACGTTTTAGCATGTAATGTTTTTATCAAAAATATCGGACATTTTCACAAACAACACAGGTAAAACAGAAAACAAAAGCTCTTTAACTGAAACGCAAACTTTATTGAATGAATTGGCCTGTAAATAGGCATTTACATCTGGAAGCAATTCCTGGAAAGAGGTAATTGCGCAAAAAGCAAAAGAAAATACAAATGTCGGCAATGTGGGGAACAGACATCCACCATGACTCGACTCAGCTATAACCCATATGACTTGTTCATCCGCATATACTTTGGCCTTCGACGACGACTAACTGGACTGATTCCTTTCCTCAGAATCTTCCAAGTGTGAACGGTGATCACAGATCGGACGCGGATCGTAGTCTTTGCTCTAAAATCCCTAACTTTTGCCTGGATCGCCCTTT
Source organism: Lathyrus tuberosus (assembly GCA_022829125.1). Lineage (NCBI taxonomy): Eukaryota > Viridiplantae > Streptophyta > Magnoliopsida > Fabales > Fabaceae > Lathyrus > Lathyrus tuberosus. Next base: position 3,553,682 of record JALAZF010000269.1, on the reverse strand, counting down.
TCGGGTTTTCAATCCACCGGGATACCCATTTTTGCCAAGGTTGCCTTTTCAGGTTTTCAACCTTACGGGTTTATTCTTTTTCTTTTTATCCCTAATTTTTGCCCGAACCTTTTCTTTTTATGGTTCGCCAGGATGCCCCATTTTTGCCTGAACCTTCTTTTTATGCTCAGCGGGTCTCTTTTATGCAAAGTATTTTTTGACTACATCCGCGTTCACAGGGGACGTAAAATCTTCGCCATCCATAGTTGAGAGTAATAAGGCTCCACCAGAGAAAACCTGTCTTACTACATATGGCCCTTCGTAATTCGGAGTCCACTTGCCCCTGTGATCTGTTTGGGGAGGAGTAATCCTTTTCAGAACTAATTCACCAGTTTGAAAACACCGAGGACGCACCTTCTGATCAAAGGCTTTCTTCATCCTGCTCTGATACAACCGGCCATGCGCAATGGCTTTCAATCTCTTCTCTTCAATGAGGTTCAATTCATTCAGCCGGGAACGCACCCATTCAGCTTCATCCAGCTTCACATCTGTCAGAATTCTCAAAGAAGGAATCTCAACTTCTAATGGCAGGACTGCTTCCATGCCATACACTAGTGAGAAAGGAGTTGCCCCAGTCGAGGTGCGTACCGAAGTACGATACCCATGCAAAGCGTAAGGCAACATCTCATGCCAGTCTTTGTATGTCACTACCATCTTTTGCACAATCTTCTTTATGTTCTTATTAGCCGCTTCAACAGCCCCATTCATCTTCGGACGATAGGGAGAAGAATTGTGATGTTCAATTTTAAAGCTCTGGCATAGCTCCTTCATCATCTTGTTATTCAGATTTGAACCATTATCAGTAATGATTCTCTCCGGGACTCCATACCGACAGATGATGTCCTTCTTAATAAACCGGGCTACCACTTGTTTGGTGACGTTGGCATACGATGCTGCTTCCACCCACTTCGTGAAATAATCGATAGCAACCAGGATAAAACGATGTCCACTTGAAGCAGTCGGCTCGATCTTCCCAATCATGTCAATACCCCACATAGCAAAAGGCCAAGGTGACGACAAAACATTTAGAGGAGTAGGCGGTACGTGCACCTTGTCAGCATAAATCTGGCATTTATGACATTTCCGGGCGTATTTAAAACAGTCAGACTCCATAGTCATCCAATAATACCCCGCTCTCAACAATTTTCTGGCCATAGCATGCCCATTAGCATGAGTACCGAAGGAACCTTCGTGAACCTCTTCCATTAACAAGCCTGCCTCGTGTTCATCAACACAACGTAGCAAGACCATGTCAAAGTTTCTCTTGTACAACACATCATCCTTGTTCAAAAAGAAGTTTCCTGATAACCTCCTCAATGTCTTTTTATCTTTGGAAGATGCCCCAGCTGGGTATTCCTGACTCTTCAAGAAGACTTTAATGTCATGATACCAAGGCTGGCCATCTGATACCCCTTCAACTGCAAATACAAAAGCAGGTCTATCCAAGCGCATGATTCTGATTGAGGGAGCTTCATTCCAAAGATTCACTTTATACATTGATGACAATGTTGCCAACACATCAGCCATCTGATTCTCTATCCGGGGAATGTGATGGAAGTCTACTCTATCAAAGAAAGGTAACAATCTTCTGGCATAATTGTTATATGGAACGAGATTTACTTGACGAGTCTCCCATTCTCCTGTAATCTGATTCACCACCAACGCAGAATCACCATAAACATCGAGGTTCTTGATTCTCAAATCAATTGCTTCTTCTAACCCCATGATGCATGCTTCATACTCCGCCTCATTGTTGGTGCATATGAACGCTAATCGGGCAGTAAAGGGTATATGAGAACCCTGTGGAGTCGTAATGATTGCCCCGATTCCGTTTCCATATGAATTAACAGCCCCATCAAAAACCATCTTCCATTGAGATCTAATCTCAGGTCCTTCATCAGGCAAAGGCTCTTCGCAATCCTTCATCTTCAGATACATGATGTGCTCATCCGGAAACTCAAACTTCATTGGTTGATAATCCATAATTGGCTGTTCGGCAAGATACTCTGACAACACACTTCCCTTAATGGCCTTTTGGGAAACATACTGAATATCATATTCTGTCAGAACCATTTGCCAACGGGCTATTCTACCAGAAAGTGCTTGCTTCTCAAACACATACTTGATTGGATCCATCTTCGAAATCAAAAGGGTTGTATGGTTTAACATATACTGCCTCAAACGCTTAGCGGCCCAAGCGAGTGCACAACATGTTTTCTCCAGCATCGAGTATCTTGACTCGCAATCAGTAAACTTCTTACTCAAGTAATAGATGGCGTGCTCTTTTTTACCTGACTCGTCTTGTTGACCGAGCACACAACCCATTGAATTCTCAAGAACCGTGAGATACATAATCAAAGGTCTCCCTGGCACTGGCGGCATAAGGACCGGAGGTTCCTGCAAGTATTCTTTAATCTTTTCAAATGCCTTTTGACAATTTTCATTCCACCTGACCGCTTGATCTTTTCTAAGCAGCTTGAAGATTGGTTCACACGTGGCCGTGAGATGCGAGATGAACCTAGCAATGTAATTCAATCTCCCCAAGAAACCACGAACCTCTTTTTCTGTTTTTGGCACAGGCATTTCTTGTATGGCTTTTACCTTTGCAGGATCAACCTCAATACCTTTTTCACTAACAATAAACCCCAGCAATTTTCCTGATCTCACCCCGAAGGTGCATTTGTTTGGATTCAACCTCAGTCTGAATTTCCTTAACCTTTCAAATAACTTCTGAAGATTCACCAGATGTTCTTCTTCCGTCTGTGACTTCGCAATCATGTCATCAACATAGACTTCAATCTCTTTGTGAATCATATCATGAAAGAGAGTCACCATCGCCCGCTGGTAAGTTGCCCCTGCATTTTTCAATCCAAAGGGCATCACTTTGTAGCAGAAAGTTCCCCACGGTGTTATGAACGTTGTTTTCTCCATGTCCTCTGGGGCCATCTTGATTTGGTTATACCCAGAGACGCCATCCATGAAGGAAAACACAGAATACTGAGCAGTATTGTCAACTAACACGTCAATGTGAGGGAGCGGGAAATCATCCTTTGGGCTTGCTCTATTCAAATCCCTGTAATCAACACACATCCTGACCTTCCCATCCTTCTTAGGTACAGGCACGATGTTAGCAACCCATGGAGGATAATTTGTTACAGCAAGAAATCCGGCGTCTAGCTGTTTCTGAACCTCTTCCTTGATTTTGACAGACATCTCCGGTTTAGTTCTTCTCAACTTTTGCTTGACCGGAGCACAACCTTCTTTGAGTGGTAGCCGGTGTACAACAATATCAGTATCCAGCCCGGGCATGTCTTGGTAAGACCAGGCGAAGATGTCCACATACTCACGGAGCATTTCAATCAATCTTCCCTTGACACTGTCCTCCAACGCAGCCCCTACTCTTACTTCCTTTCTAGCGTCCTCGATTCCCAGATTCACAATCTCAATTTCTTCCTGATGAGGTTGGATGACTCTCTCCTCTTGCTTCAACAATCTGGCCAACTCTTCGGACAGTTCACACTCTTCGTCAGCCTCTTCTTCAGCCTGATAAATTGGATTGTCAAAGTCATACCGAGCTATAGCTGAGTCATGATCGGTGTCATCTGAACAAAAGGACCTGCAATGATTGATGAGGTATGTTTTATTATGATGCAACAAAATAAACACATTGCCATGTTGATGTGGGTTTTTAAATGCATAAAAATAAAAACAGAAAGACAGAGATCAAAATATTTGAGTGTGAAAAGTCCTTTATTGATGATAAAGCAAAACATGCGACAGTTAAAAGCCCTACAAACAGAATCACTACGTCTTGGGTAATTAACAAAATAGGAAAACAAAGCAATTACTCGAAGCCTGTCACTTGAATGACTTTCTCGGAAGACCAGTTGTGCAGACTTTCCCCTGGGACACAAGGACGGATCCAGCTATCCATGTCGCAATCACTGTCTCCTTCTTCATCAATAGCATTAACTTTGTCGAAGAAAACTCCAGCGCTAGTGAACCGGACAGGGCCATAGAATTTTGGGGGATCCTCATCTCTTCCGGATGGCTTATATCCCAATCCATAAGTATCCTTCTTTTTCTGGACTTCAACCACCTGGCCCCACCTCTGTGAGCTACCCGCTTCAACCACAGCTTTGGCGTCTTTTAACGAAGACATGGAACCCTCAGGTTGATTTGCCACTACGGGCTGCACTACAGCTTCAGACTGAACAACTTCTTCAGAAACTTTCACCTTCTCAAATCCCTGGCACAACGTCTCGTGGATTTCCCCATCCACTTCCACGTATTTGAAGGTTGACAATTGACTGATCATTATGTCTTCTTCTCTGCATACTGTCACTACGTGACCATCAACCATATACTTCAGCTTTTGATGTAAAGTGGAAGTTACAGCACCTGCCCCATGGATCCAAGGACGACCCAATAAACAGCTGTACGCTGGCTGAATATCCATAATGTAAAACGTTGCATTAAAGATTTCCGGTCCAACCTTGATCGGAAGCACAATCTCGCCAAAAACAGACCTCTTCGAGCCATCAAAAGCTCGCACCACCAAGTCACTTGGTGTACAAATCAAACCGCGAGTATCTAACTTCATTAACGCTTTCTTGGGCAATACATTCAACGATGAACCAGTATCAACCAAGACATGTGACATCAACGAGCCACGGCATTCGATCGAAATATGCAGGGAATTGTTATGATTCCTGCCAGCAGAAGTCAAGTCAAGATCTGTAAAACCCAGGCCATTACCCGCATTCACGTGCGCTACAACCCCTTCCAGCTGATTAACAGAAATCTCTTGAGGAACGTATGCTGCATTCAAAACCTTCAAAAGAGCATTCCTGTGAGCCTCAGAACACAAGAGCAGAGACAGAATAGAGATCTTGGACGGGGTCTGATGTAATTGGTCCACGATCTTATAATCACTTTTTCGGATGAGCCTCATAAATTCCTCTACATTTTCTGAAAAAGCATCATCAACCGGCTTCACTGTAGATTCCACAATCACTGGGGTCTGAACGGAACCATCCATCTCCTGTTTTCCTCTATCCTGCCTAGAGGTACTGGGTTGATCGTTAACCAGAGGGAGCACTCTACCACTTCTGGTTATGGCATCAGTCTCAACTTTAACCCCTGAACTAGAACCCACTGGTGAAGTGTTCATTAGCTCTTGCTTTTGCCCATTGACAAACACCTCTGCACCATAATTCCACGGAATAGCCTTAGAACTCTCGTACGGAATGGGTCCAGCCCTCGTGATAATGACTGGAGGTGGCCTTGCTGGACCAGAAATAGTAATTGTTTTGAAAGGGATAGTGATAGTGGCAACCTTCTCACTAACAACCTCCTCTAGCTGATTACCTCTGTCAAACTGTAAACAGCCCTCATCAATCAGATTCTGAATACCCCTCTTCAACGAATCACAACCATTAGCCTTTATCAAACAATCTGAGCAATTCTCATCACAGCCCGGATAGACATCACCTTTCAATAACCTATTCTTAACCACCACCAATGGAGTCTTCAGTTCCTCCACATCCATGATCAAATTCAAAGTTTCACAGTCCTCAATTATAGCATTCACCCTTGGCCCATTGTGATTAGGCATCGGGTTTTGAATAACATTGGGTCCGTCATTCGAGAAATTGATGGCTTTAGAGTCCACAAGGTCCTGCACCTTGTGCTGAAATGCCCTGCACTTCTCCACTGTGTGCCCAGGAGCACCAGAATGAAAATCACAGTGTGCGTTAGCATCGTAGCCTCGTGGGAGTTCCCCTGTTGGTGGAGCCAGGGTACGAAGCTCAACTAGACGCAACTGTAGTAAATGTTGCAACAACTGTGCATATGACATTGGGGGTTGATCAAAATGCCTCTCTGCATTCCTCTGTCTGTTCTGATACTGACCCTGCTGCCTATTCTGATTAGCATTACCCCTTTGCTGCTGTGGCGGTGGTAACGTTGCTGGAATGGTTACTGATGCTACCTGTTGATTGTTAAACTGGCGCTGTTTCCCTTTTCCCCTGTGGGATGATACAGCGTTGGTCTCTCCTTTCTTCTTATAATTATCAAACGGCTTTTTTCCATGTCCGGAAGACGATCCATCACCGCTAGAAACCTTCCCAGCCTTAATTCCGACCTGTATCTTCTGCCCAATAGCAATCACATCTGCAAACTTGCCTAGAGAACAAGGCAAAAGCTTCTCATAGTAGTGCTTAGGCAGTGTGTCCATGAACATATCTAGCATCTCTTTCTCTAGCATTGGTGGCTGCACCCTAGCTGCCAATTCACGCCACCTTTGCGCGTATTCTTTGAAACTCTCATCATTCTTCTGGGACATGCTCAACAGCTGAGTTCTGTTGGGAGCCATGTCCGTGTTGTACTGATAATGCTTGATGAAGGCTGCAGCTAGCTCTCTCCAGGTACGAACATCTCTGCTTTCTAGCCCCATGTACCATTCCAAAGACGCGCCAGACAGGCTGTCTTGGAAGAAGTGCATCATTAACTTTTCATCCTTAGCGTGAGCAGCCATCTTCCGGGTATAGCCCTTCACATGAGTCCTTGGGCAGGTAGAGCCATTGTACTTTTCTAGCGTAGGAATCTGAATCTTGTGTGGAATAACAACATCAGGGACCAACCCTAGGTCGTCCAAATCAATCCCCAAATCATCCTGTTTCACCACTCCTTTCAATTGAGCTTCGATTAAACGGATTCTTTCATCACTGACTACAGGAAGGGCAGCATCTAAACTCCTGACCGAGAACACATCGTCCTGTTGATCATCAAAATGATGGCCATGAATAGCCCGAACAGTACTTCCCTCTCCAACCACTGTAGGGATTCTGCCCTGTCCACCAGCACCAACTCCGCCCGGAGGGATATTACGGTTAATAAGACCACCGTGTAGGATACCATTTTCGTCGACCTGCGCCACTAACGGCTGAACCAGAGTTCTAAACTCGTTCTGACTTTGCACCACACCCTGCATCATTTCCATGAACTGGTCGATGTGAGCTTGCATAGCGGCCATATCTGCCTGAACTTTGTCCATCACTCTGTTTTGATTGAGCCGAGTAGAATAACGATGAGTTGGTTGATCAATCCTGACTGAGAGAAAGAGAGAGCATAAGAAAACCAGAGAAACCAAGATAACCTGCAATGCAAAAATGATTATGATTATGCAAATGCAAATGCAAATGCAAACATGTTTGTATATTTGCAGGGTGATCCACCCCTTGATTCCTGTTTAAAGGTGAAATAGGATGAAACTGCTGCTCATATAAATCAGAGTGAATCACTGTCAGAAATTACAACCCAAGGTACCAAAAATAGCCTGAAACAAAATAAGCAGAGGTCCCAGCCAACAATTCTGGTGGTGACCCAAAATACAAAGAAAGAACAAAATACAAACTACTGAGTAAAGTTCCCTTCAAGGGTCTTGCACCGTATGAGGGCCACTGCCCGAGCTAGAGCACTCCCACTTAGACCTTTTCACTCCTGCTTGTATTTTCAGCTCTTCCATGGTTGCTATGGCTTCTTTGAGCCGTTCCTCAACTGCGTGTCTTCGGAACGTCCCTGACAAGATCTCCTCGTCCTTCTTCCTGAGCTTCACCTTCAGACTCTCAATCTGCTCCAAATGCTTATCCTCTTTCTGCTTGTTGGCCGTGATTGCAGTATCTCGGTAAGCATTGAACCTGCGAATCTTCGCCCAAGCCTTGGCTAAGTCATCCTTCTTGGATTTGAGAGTCTTGCAAACGCCTTTTAGAGCTTGTCCTACCCTTTTCCTAGCTGCTATCTCTTCAACCAGCTCCTTTTCTTTCTCAGCGAGTCGTTCTGTCTTCAGCTTGGCGATATGAACAGCCTTACCTCGCTCATGTTTCAACTGGTAGATTTCCTTTTGCAACTCACGGTTCTCCTCTCGAATCTTCTCCTTTTCAGCCCATAATTGATTGTACTTCTCCATCTCAATCATGGTTGGGGGTTCAATCAGCAAAGGGTAAGAAGGAGGTTCCCTGCAGAATGGCAAAAGTACACTTTCTACTCTGCTCTGAACCCAGTCTTCATACGCACGAAAAGCTTTGTTGTTACACTTTCCAAAAGAAGTCTTTCCTTTCATATGGCGATCTCTCCAAGCGTTTGCAGCTTCTTTCAACACCTCCAGATTGGCTTCCTCACCCAAAAATAGAGACTCTTGCACATCTTGGCCTTTTGGCGGCTCCTTTAAAGCATACCCAAATTGCCTAATAGCAAGAATGGGGTTGTAGTTAATTCCCCCCTTCCTTCCTATTAAAGGTACGTTTGGGTAACCTCCACAACTAACCAGGATCTCTCGGCCCAACAAATCACGATTGATCCAAACTAAGTTGTCGGCCCTTAACCCCATTAATCTCTTTGCCCAATCTAAAGTTCCTTTAGTGTCTTCGAATGCCCCAGATTTGGGAAGACGATCAGCAAACCACTTATAGAAAATTGAAGCACAACAATAAAGAGGTCCGCCTCTCCTTTTCTCATTCTTATAGTGCATCGAATAATACAGATCCCCAAGCAAGGTAGGTATCGGATTCTTCGTGGTGAATATCCGGACAGCATGTGCATCTACAAAATCTTTCACATTAGGGAATAACGCCGTTCCATAAACACACATAGCCAGAATTGCATTGAACACTGACCAACACTTAGCCTTAGCACAAGTAGCAGCCTGTTCGATCAAA